>CM069068.1:5618214-6963928 GCA_035220775.1 Malus fusca | reverse complement strand
GACCCTAAACTTTGCTTCAGGATCCAGTTTCAAATTTTTCAATATACTAGGGAGGGATTCCACAATCCATGTTTTCAAAAAATCAGAATTTCCCATGGTTCCAACGGAATCCTTGTCTTCAACAGAACCTATCTCTGAATTGTCATCTGTCGTTTGACTCTGATCTGAAGGTTCCTCGGTAGCATGTTTTTCATCCAGAAACATGTTCAACAGGTTCTGAATGAACAGCATGCAACCAGATTCTGTTCTGAAATCTGACATCAAATCCTTAACTGTCTTTGTTCGTGTAATGCAATCAAATTTTCCATTGCTATGTTTCTGTAAAGCCACAATGACAGAAACCCTTCTCACATCATCATCCCCAACCCAATCAGTTAATGTTTTAAGAAAATGTTGCACAACTTTATAGAGCCAAGAATCTTTTGTAGAAAGTATATCAATCATGCACTGAACAATTTTGTAAGACAGACTAATCGGAATAAAAGATGCAGGCAACTTTGGTAGAAGAAGAAGCAGAACATCAAAGGCCAAGTGTTTGCGGTCATGAGATGATGGTAGAAGTGATCCCTCAATGACCACCTCGCAGAAGCACTGGAAATTCTTTGCAATTTCTTCATCAGAAGAGCTAGACTTGCGATTCTTTTTAGGCCTCTTCAAGGAATTTGAAACAGAAATTGCATCTTCAGCCTGCAAAACTCTATCAGGTAAAAGCATGTTTACCAGAACAGGCCACACATTGTGAACACGAGGCTGACAAAAGGTGGATTCCTGTCATATTCCACACAAACAAAAAAGTTCAGGAATGGTTTTGTGAAGAGTTATAGTTTCCACCATAGTGAAGTGTACATCACCCATAAAAATATGCACACCCATACACAAATGGAACACAGCAACACAAACCCACACACTTGGCGCACAGAAACACAAACACACACTACCTTCAAGCAGTTAGCAAGAGAAGACAGATGGTCAGCAGAAAACAGTTTGTTGGGGCTGAATGGGACTGGTAAAAGGTTCCCAAAACTTGAACTTTCAACAAGAGTTTTTTCTCTGATTTTCAGAGCCAGAAGCAATGCATCAGGATTTCCAACTTGAATAGCTCCTTCAAACCACTCATTAAGTCCTGGGGCCTCTAGCATGTGGTTCAGCAAGGCCTCCAAGTGCAACTGCAAACAAAGAATACACAGAAGTAAATGTATTACGACATGACGATGACAAGGACCTATGTATTCACATCCAAAAAAATCCGGTTAAAAAAAGAAAGAAGGAGCTAAAACAAAGCAGTGGAAACAGAAGCAAGAACCCTCTATCTCTACTCATAGACAGATTCCAGAAGCGGAAACGCACAACCCCTCAAAATAATGGCATACTGTAAGTACGAGAACCATTCACCAAAGTGTTGCATACAAAGACATATTTTCTCACTATATCCCCACCCCTTCAACTTCGGGCTGGATTCTTTCCAAGGAATCATGGGACTAACTATTATAGACTGCTCTTATAATATATTTGAAAATTGCTTTTCTTTTCCTTCTAGTTCTATATCTTTTAACGACTCGAGCTTGACAATTGGAAAGACAATTTAATAAAAACCCACCCTACTGTAATACAGAGGCATAAACAATTGGAAAGCTAAGACAAGGTCGAGAATTTTGGCAAATTTTAATGCCACCTAGTCTGTGCTGATAAATAAAATCCGAATAGTTGATGAAAAGTTATTTGCAGATCAACTATATTCATGGATAGGAGCTGACAAATACTAACATGCTAAGTTTATACAGCCAGTCTTATATATTACGGCTTATTCAATAAGTTAATACTTAATAATTAGTAAATTTCAGAACAATCGTGTAGCAACCTTATATTGATTGAAACTGAATTTAGCGGCATAGATCGCTGAAATCATAATCATTACCTGACTAGGCATAAAGATTATATATTTTCCACCTGCAAACCAATATTTTGTTTATCAGGAAACTTTACCTTCTCAATCAAGTCTACAATAACCGAAACAACAGGCTCCTGCAAGTATCGCTTTTTTGATGCAAGGGCAATGAGAAGACTAGTGAATTCCTTTATGAGAGGAGTATTTCTATCAGAAACCCACTCCTCAGCTAGTCTTCCTGATCGGGCAATAGCTCCATAGGCAAATAAGCGACCCAAAAGATGATCCCTTTGTTCCTGCAATGCAACAAGGAAGCAACTAACTAAACTTTCTAGGGAAAATACAGAAAAACGGAATCAAAGAATTCTTTGAAATATAAAGCAAAGGTTTTGCCTACCTGACCCTTCATTGATGAAGAAACCTCTAAGAAATCAACAATGAGTTTCAACAATGACTTCACCTTGATGCTGGGGATTGTACTTACTAAAATAGTTAAACCTAATGCAAACCCTTGTCTTGCACACTGGAAAAGAAATACAGTACATATAACAAAAGTTAGCCAAACAAGTTGCACTACATTAGCTTCTCAAGTTTATTTCAGCAAGATCAAACTGTTTATAAACCCATAATACATGCATTAGTGTAAGCACAGGATATTCGAAGGTTTTCAAGTTAATATCAGAACACACTAACTCATGCCAAATTCTCGATGAATTATATTCAACAAAATTTATTAATGTAAGTAGAATTTCAGTAAGATGTCGCGCACACTCTAAATTGCCATACCACAACTGACATAATCAAAATTTTCAAACTCTCAAATATTGTCTCTAACCATGAAACAGGTCAAACTGATAACTATATTATAATAATCTGCACAACTGACAGATTGAAAAGCAAATTACCCTGTATAGATTTTAACAAAAAAGCACTACAACCCACAAAATTGAACTCAACACATTAACATATGCTTCTCCAAAACTTTATTGCACATTGTACAGGTCCAGAAATGAATTACAAAACATCCTTTATGTACCCCAAAACCAAGCCTCTTGTATGCAAGTGCAAGCTTTCAACAATGAACTTGGATGAGATTCACGATAGAAAAACAAAGAACTTCTGGTTGCTTGTAGTGAGGCATAATGAACCTTTTACCACAAAATCTAAGTTGAAGAACGACGGCTTCAAAAGAAAGAAACAGTTTACAATCGAGAGAGTATTAAATCAGATAATAAACCACAGCCTATAACAAAGGTCAAACAATGACTAATGTAAGTATACCAGAGCTCCAAAAGCTTAGATTCCTGCAAGAATTGCATACAAATATGTCCCACATTACATTCTTAAAAGCAACAACATTAAATCAAGGAGCATTTAATTCAGGATAACCTAAACTTAAAACCATAATCATGACACACAAAAATTCAAAAACACGAATACCATGCAACAATCACATAACAAATAAGACAAAATAATGGGGGAAAATGAAAACCTCTCTTGATGAAGAAACACCGCGAATGAGTCTCCGCACGGCATATCTCAAGGAAGGCGCACAACCATTCAACCCATCATCCTTCTCGGCTTCCATCTTCACTCCACCTTCAACCAACTCCTTATTCTCAAGCCCATCATAAGCTCTCTGCACCGCCACCAACTCCATAGCCAAAGCCTCCGCCGCAGCTTCTCTAACAGACCCATCACCCGAAGCCAAGTCCTTAAACACACCCACATGGAACTCCGGAAGAATCCCGCTCGTCGAAGACGAAGCGAGCTCCTCAGTTGTCAATTGAACCTCCACTATTTTAGGTTCTTTGGGTTTGGTCTCCTCAGTGTGGAGGCGCCTCACTTTGTCCAAAGATTTTCTTTTCTTTTGTCTCTCCATGGGTTTGACGGCGGTGGTAGCAGCAGAAGAAGAAGGGGCAGAAGCTTCTGCTGTATCCTGCTTTGTTTTGCCCTTCTTCGATTTCTTCAGATTACTGAAGCCGCCGTCGTCAAAGACGGCATCAGCCGCAGCTTCCATGGAAGTGGAGCTTCTCTTTTTACTGCCCATCTGAATCAAAATTCGATCGGAGCTTAGGGTTGTGGAAATTTGGGAGGCAATGGGAGAATGAATGAAAGAGGCTGCTGAGAAGGGAAGAGCCGAAGAGAAAGAAGGGTTTAGGTTTGGGGGTTTAGGTTGGACAGGAGAGGCGCTGCTGCTCTAGTACGGAGGTCATTTTGTGGGGGATTAAGTGCGTGTTTAAGAAGAGCCACACGATGGATCTTGACGGCTGACGTGTTATGTTGGCTTATTTTAGATCTTTTGACATAAGCATTATTCTAAAAATCTTCACCTAAACTCTAAGCGGCTGGGTACCATTTCGATTAATTTTTAAATGTTGTTGAGAAGAATCTTACATTGATGGGACGAGAGACTTTGCATGAGCTTATAAATAAGATAGGCTATTCCCCATATTGTCAATTGATTTTATGGTGGAACCTCAACTTTTTTTTTTCTTCAGATGTTTGAAAATTAAGAAAGAACGTTTAGACCGGCATAGGCACCTGCCTAGGTTGCGTCTCTCACTTAAACAGAAAATATATAACTTTTATTTTGTATTTTATGTTTTCAATTAATTATAAGAAACTTGTTCAATACTTGAATGAACACTCATTACATGTTTGTTCGTAATGTTTTCAACATGTTTTAATATTTTCTAATCTATACGTATTCTATTTTGTAATTTATATATCTCAATACAATTATGTATTTTCTAAGTATCAATAGACATTTATTTATATGTTATATAATAAATTTAATTAAAATTAAAAAAAAAAAAAAACTGCATATGTCTCACCTAGACACCTATACAAGACCGTTACCCGTCTGTTGCCGCCGACTAGCGTCTCACAACTTTTAGAACCTTGAAAATGACGGCCTAAATAGAAACAACTCAACCTAAGCCAAACTAATTCAAGACGACCCATATAATCAGTTCAACTCAAGTCAATCTTATGTATCTGTTTGGACCCAAATTTACATTATCAGCCCGTGCAATCAAGGCCGTTGAGTGAGCATGATTCTAGACCGTTGGATAAGAAAGTTAAGATAATTATCTTTTAATAAATCGTCTTGGTTTTCTTGTACAAAATGGTTTGGACCCAATTTTACACTATTGGCCTGTTGCTTTGAAACCATTAGATGACTACAAGACTAAACAGATTTTTCTTGATATTACTATTAATTTTAATCATGGTAATTATCTTGAGAGAGATCTTTTGAGTCTGAGGAGATCGAGATAGATTAAATGGGATTAACACGGTGTGAGAGTTGTGAAAGTCTACGAAGTCATGCCTTTTTGCTTAGATAAGGGATTGAACTAATCATATTTGATTTGAGAAGCATGCAGCACGTGATGACTGGATTGATTCACAATCAAACTGAGTTGGTTGTGATTTTCCATTTGAATTAATGAGGATTGCATGGAGATAGGCATGCAACATATGAGGCAGAGACAAGCCCATGTGGCTTCTTGTTATCAACCTAGAGTTCCATTTGAGATAAAATACATCTCATCAAGAACATGGCCTCATCATGAAATATTATTTGGTTTTGTGCATGCATAGGATAAAGTCGTATGTTGGAAGAGATGAGCGACCATATGATGGGTTGAGGGAAGAATTATAATTGAATTGCAACTCTTTACAGAATTGCATGGATGCATTTGCGCATACAACTCGGGAGACGGAGTTTTGGTTGGAAAAAAGCACGTCATCCAATGGGTTTACAACCATTATAAATACAAAGTCTTAGGCAACATTCAGCCCCCTCCAATTCAACACACAAACTGCCCTATGCAAACCCTTACTCTACGCGAAACCTCTCAACAACCTTGAGATTTTTATTTTCTTTTTCCCGCCGACACATCTTCAGTTTGGACAAACAGCACTGTGAAGGCAACCGGCGAACATCTTCAGTTTGGATAAACAACACTGTTGCCGTAGAATCAGCCAACCTCGGAGCACCTTAAGTTTGGATAAACAGCACTGCATCGAGATCGACTGGTTATCTATCCAAGTCTCAATCGAGAAGGATTTTCGAATCCTTATTGGCAGAGGTCATCTCATTATCCTTCTCGGCGAAGTGAGGTGTTACAAGTTACTACATTCGGCACATTGAAAGCCGAATTTGATATTGAACTTCTCAAAACTAGCAGCATTGTCTTCAGGCTCTAGAACCCGGAGGCCGAGACGTGTTCCTTCCTCGGTCGCAGTTGCAAGATCAAGAAGTCAGCAGCGCGCCCAACGCCACATCAACATATTTTACTCCCCGACCGAACTCGGCCAACGAGTTGGCACGCCCTGCACACAACCGAATGACATAGTTAGCTCATTAGTTACTTGGCCTGCATGCCACGTAGACTTGGTAGTTTTTAGGATCAACAGTATCAAACATGGGTTTACCCATATTAGCTATATCGGAAGTATTCTCTTTATGGCCCAAATTTGAGTTCGAGTTCAAATCACCCTACATGTACTTTAGAGTTGTTTGAAGAACAATATCCTGAAGAAAATGTTAAAAGTTTTCCCTTAAAGGTTAGATGTTTTGCAGGCCTATACGTATATGAGTTTTCTTAAAATAGTGTGTTTTCATATGTATTTAAATTCGAATTTTGCATTTTGCTTGCCAGTGTCATCACTTATTTGATGAATGTTTGTAACTAGTCGAGGACGTTTGCCCAAGACCCACATTTCAAGTCTTGTATCCTATCATGGAAACTCAGCTATCAATGTCATCTGGCCCAATTGCCCCAATTGGATTTCACCATGGCAAGAAGAGGAAGAGAACTCAAAACTAGCTACTAGGATAGGAACAGACGATAAAGAGAAAAAGATAAAAAGGCATGGTTAGGCGCTGATGAGCACATTGAATTATTCATGTGGCTGAGAGCCTCACACCCCAGGCACACCGATGCAATTATCAAGGGGCGTGCTCTACCTCGACGAGTCAAAGATATTAGAACAGACAATAGTTCATGTTCACGATGATTGCCACCATAATCAATCATTAGTGAAGATGAACACTCATGAGGAGGGATTGATAAAGGAAAGCCCTTTTTTCTTTGATATAAGGTTAGTGTTCCGTGTGTATACGATGGCTTTTCTGTAAAAGAGAACTACATGATTCGGTTTAATAGTGGAAGGGCCTTAACCTTAACAATTGTAAGAATGAGAGAACCGATCAAGAAGGGACCACGAATATGGGAACTCAAGCATGAATGTGCGCGTATTATGGAATATGAGCTCTCCTAGAAGCCCCATTACATTGAAATCATGCCACATATGCAATCCAGTCATTTTTTGAAGATAAGAGGGAAGGGATTGAGCTGGAACTATCTTCCAGACTAACTTTTGGTGGTATGTATTATATAAATTGTAATGCTAGTGAACCCCGAGCATATTTTGATCTGAAAATGGAAAAAGGGGTGGCCTCCTCCTATTACAGAAGAAAATCTTTCCATAAAGTGGCAACCTAGGATCCAACTATAACAGAAGCCGGCTTTACAAGCTAAATGTGAGCTTGTGTTGGGTTAAAGCACATAATGTATTTGCACCATCACCATCTTCAAATAAAGTATCTTCTACGGTAGCACCATGATAAGTGCATAACAGAGCAACGCCCAACACTCCAACAACTCTCATCATATGAAACGAGTTCAATGTTCAATTATGAAACCCCTGGAAAAAGAGGATGAATCAAAATATAGTTGCCACACCAAAATTGAGCGCAAAGAACCAACTAGACTGACGCTTTAGTAGCTACATTTTCATTGGCTCTAAGCAACCATGCAACGCCCAGATCTCCAAGAATGGTTATATAGGTAAGGGAATCAGTGCTATGATCACTTTGAGTTCTACCATTCGAGGTGGCCTAGCCCAACATTCATTCGCAGTTACTGTAGTGAAATTGAGACTGCTCAACCTCGAAAGCTAATTCGCGTGTAAGCAGTGTTGTTTGTCGTACCGTTGACTTTATCTATTACTTGATTTATCTATTTTTAATTATTTGATTTATCTATCATTATGAAAAATCCAACTCAGCCTATCTAAACTTCTTTTTACACCCAAATAATTAAGTCAATTAATTATTAAAAAAATAAAAAACACATGTCAAAACAAGGATTTTCTTCAAGGTAATGTAGTCATTGTACATGGAAATAGATCCTCTCCGAATTGTTTCCACCAAGGCCACTAGATCAAGTGATGCGGGTCTTTGAATTTCATCCAATGGCCCACCTGTTTTGATCCCTTAAAAACTATAATAATTTTTTACCGTTAGATGAAATTTCAAAGATCCGGATCACTTGATCCTGTGAACTTGGTGGAAGAGATCCGGAGAGGATCTCTTTCCATTGTACACCATTTCTTTGTTGCATATGTTTCAGAGTGTACTAACATGAAAAATGGTCCAGTAGCTAGCACATCCTGCTAAATCATGTTGCTTCAATTTTGTCTCTTCATGAATTGCTGATTAAACTTACCTTGAAGATATTTTATCTCAAGTGAGTCTAGGCAAGTTAGTCGGGCGTCCAAGTGAATCTAGGCTCTCTTTATATTTCTTAAACGTCTAGAAATTAATCACAGTGGTAGAACGCTAGTAGATGACACCATTAACACATCTCAAAAATTGAGTTAGGATTGTTAGAGTGAACGAAAACCAGTGTCCTCTAAAATACGAGCTATTATTGACATTCAAAAAACACATCCTATGCAAATGACCCTTTACCATAGTGCAAAAAACAATAAGCCGATACAACTTGGTGTGAGATTGATATGTTATAATTCTGACTTTCTGGATCTTGCTTTTGATCTATCCGACAATACACTAAAACTTAAGAAAATAGAGAAAACTATAAATACACAAGATTTATATTGGTTCGGCAGAACTTTGTTCACCGTCCAGTTGTGATTTCCCTGGGAAGAGAAACCACGGGTCCTTTAATTAATAATAGAGTAACAGTACTTTTGCAAACCCTAAAACTAATCCTTCTCTTTCTAGTAGTTGTCCCTCTCTTTTCAGCGGCTGTCTCTGGCTTTTCTCACTTGCCAGCTGCTGTTTATGGCTTTCCAACGACTATCCTATTCTCTGATTAAGCATAAGGTGTGGTTTACATGCCTTTTTTCTGATTAAGTTATTTATTCTAAATGGAATAGGAAAGTACACTTTCTTTTCTTTTCCAAGATATCTTCTAGAATTCCCAATCTAATTGTAAGGAAATTTTGTTTCTTTCCTAGTTTTATTTAGGAGTACAATCCTATACAAAATAAGAAACTAACTTTGACGAGCCAAAATCCTAACATGATATTCACCAGAGCTCTTCTCCTAACAACTAATTGTCCAACCCAGTCGCGTTATCGCATCCCCGACTCCCCTCCCCTGACAACTAATTACAAAGTGCTATCCCTCTACTACCGCTATCCCTCTACTACAAACACAATCATCCTATCCACGGTCAAAAATTTAAGGATAGCACAACAGGCTCTTTTGGATCTTTTATGACAATTTCCTTTGAAGCAAGCAAAAGCGACTTTGATCCTCAAGATTTTTTTTCAGAACGGCATCTGAACTGAAGCAAAACACAATGCACATTTAAACAGATTGAGCGAGCAATCTGAACCTATTTCTTTATTCAAAATTTGATTAACAGTAATACGCCTGGTCAAAAACAGGCATAACTAAACACCGCAGAAGAAAAATCCTCTCAATTAATAATGTATTTGCTGGAAACGACAGGAAGTAGGCAAAATAGATTATGGCTATCCTAATACATTTTAAAACTCCCAACACTTAGATACAAAAGCCGACATAAATGAGGTTTCACGAGCACATAAAAATTCAGGGGTGAATCAGAAATCACTTGTAAGTAAAAAGCCGAGTTACCAGCTTCAGCCACCTCACTTCTTCACTTCTTCGTAATCTGCTTCGGGAGCTTGGTCTCCTCCACCCTGTGATCCACCAGAAGATGAGTCGCCACCAGAACCCTTTGACATGTGTTCCCCAATCTTAGAAACAGCTTTGTTTGCAGCATCAAGCTTGGCCTTGATTTCGTCGGCATTGTCCTCTCCTATTGCCTTCCTCAAATCTGCTACCGCATCCTCAATTTCTTTGGCAACTTCACTTGGAACCTTGTCACGATACTCGTTCAAGCTCTTCTCAATACTGTAGATCGTTGTATCCGCACTATTTCTGAGGTCAATCAATGCTTTCCTCTCCTGATCTCTCTGAGCATGCAGCTCTGCTTCCCTGACCATCTTTTCTATCTCCTCGTCAGTAAGACCTCCAGATGAGCGGATAGTAATCTGTTGCTCTTTGTTGGTGGCCTTGTCCTTGGCAGAAACAGTGACAATACCATTGGCATCAATATCAAAGGTCACTTCAATCTGAGGCAGGCCCCTTGGTGCTGGAGGAATGCCTACAAGTTCAAACTCTCCCAACATCTTGTTGTCAGAAGCCATCTCACGCTCTCCTTGTAGCACCTTGATACCCACTTGGGTTTGGTTGTCAGCTGCAGTTGAAAACACCTGCAATGATACAAATCAAAATTAGGAACACAAGATCCACAACAAAAGGAAAGAATCTGATACTTTGGCAAAATGTTTAGTCAGATCAAACTCTAAGGCTAACAGAGGCAAAGGTTAAAACGCATAACGATCCAGTCATATTAATTCTAATTAGAAAAGATGCAATTAACTCTAGCTAGAAGATAAAAACAAACAAAAAGCTTCCCTCAAAAATTGCCCTTTGACACAACACACCGAGTCAATGTAATCTGAGATATGTTTGGCTTTAATGACTGACCTGACTCTTCTTGGTCGGAATTGTCGTGTTGCGACTAATCAGCCTGGTGAAGATTCCACCTAATGTTTCAATACCTAGTGACAGAGGAGTAACATCCAAAAGAAGCAACTCCTTCACATCCCCACGAAGGATACCACCTTGGATGGCAGCTCCCATAGCAACAGCCTCATCAGGATTCACTCCTTTGCTTGGGCTCTTTCCAAATATTTCTGTAACGACCTCTTGCACTTTGGGAACACGTGTCATCCCTCCAACAAGAAGAACCTCATCCACATCCTTAATGGATGTATTAGCATCCTTCAAACAGTTCTTACACGGGGCCTTTGTCCTCTCAATCAAGTGATTCACCAGACTTTCAAATTTGGATCTAGTTAATGTGATGTTCAGATGTTTAGCACCTGAAGAATCAGCTGTGATGAAGGGAAGGTTTATCTCGGTTTGAGATGTTGATGAAAGTTCAATCTTAGCCTTCTCAGCTGCCTCCCTAAGCCTCTGCAAGGCGAGCCTATCCTTTGCCAAATCAATGCCCTCCGTCCTCTTGAATTCACTCACCAAGAAGTCCAACAAAGCATTGTCAAAGTCCTCTCCTCCCAAGAATGTGTCGCCGTTTGTTGCTTTCACCTAGATAAGAAAAAGTTGTTGACAATATTGTCCAAAATGAAGGAAAATTAAAAGATTTAGCTTACTAGGGAAGTAGCAAACCTCAAAAACGCCATTGGATATCTCGAGAATGGATACATCAAACGTTCCACCACCAAGATCAAACACTGCTATTAGCCCTTCCTTGTTGTTCATACCATAAGAAAGTGCAGCAGCTGTTGGCTCATTGATGATTCTCTGAACATCTAGACCTGCAATTCTGCCAGCATCCTTGGTTGCTTGTCTCTGTGCATCATTGAAATAAGCTGGAACTGTAATCACAGCTTTTGAGACACTCTTTCCAAGGTAAGCCTCCGCAGTCTCTTTCATCTTTGTTAGAACAAAGGCTCCAATTTGGCTTGGTGAGTACTGCTGTCCGTTGACTTCAACCCAAGCATCTCCATTTGGAGCCTTTACTATCTTGTATGGAACCATCTTCATTTCTTTTTGTGTTTGGGAATCATCAAAGCGTCTACCAATCAGACGCTTGGTTCCAAAAACAGTGTTTGTGGGGTTGGTAACAGCTTGACGCTTTGCTGGAGTACCAACCAATAGTTCTCCTTTCTGGTTGAAAGCAACTACTGATGGTGTGGTTCGAGCTCCTTCGGAATTCTCGATCACTTTGGGGTTCTATAACAATTTCACACTTAATGAGACATAAACCACATGCGCATAAAGCTTATATAATAATTTGAGTCAGAACATCAACAAGAACTTGTAAACGGCCCTTACCTTTCCTTCCATCACCGCCACACATGAGTTGGTTGTACCCAAGTCAATACCAATAACATCATTTCCAGCAGGTTTGGAACTATTCACATTACAGGATACAATTAGAAACACAATCCAAAATACAAAAAGAATGACATAGTAACGTAATGTACGAGGGAATGCCCAAAATACCTGAAAGGTCTTGCCAAGCTTGCCCATTTTTGAGCAAGATGCGACGACTTAGACGCGCTGTTCAACTGCAAAAACATATATCACGTAGGTAATCACCACGATTCATATCGAGCTATTATAGCAAGCCTCAATTCATCTATATTTATACCCAAGCGTCCTACTCCAACCCATTTCATCAATTAGCTCCAATTAATCAGAACAAAAAGCAAACTGCAACAACGGAATTGCAGTGATATATGCAAGATAAAAGAAAAAAACATAAAGCTTGTAATCTGAATTGACAACAAAAACAACAATACGCCGCCGCCGTAAATAACAGATCAGGAAAAGGCATCTATCATTACTCAATCGAACCGACAAAATAACACATCAGAAGCCCCAAAAAATTCAAATATTGAATTATAAATCTTTTACTTGTTCAATTCTATCGGATCACACCAAACAAATACTCAATAAAATCAAGAAATTCTACAACAAGCTGAAAATCTCATAACTTTCAGCCAAAAAACAGATGAAACAGAGATATGATCGAGTGGCGAGAGTGACAGGTAGGGAACTTAAAAACGAATCTCAGAAAAAGTAAAGAGACGTACGGATCGGTAGGCGCAGAGAGGAGCCGATGCGACATCACGGCGTCGTAGCGAGCGGAGCAAGGCGGCGGTGGCCATAGCTGACTAGAGCAAAGTGAGAGAGAGAGAGAGACGAGGAGGTCGGGAAAAGACGATAGAGGGTTTTGAGTTAGGGTTTAGGGTTTTTGTTGGGGAGAGAGTGTTGCTTTATGAGGCGGAAAAATGAGCGGAGGATGTGTATGGAAGGTTCTGGATCTATCTGCTTACTCGAAACGGCGCCGTGAGGGCTTTTGTCATTTGTGGTTTGTATTGGCGAGACGACGTCGGGTAAGCTGTTTGCTACGTGGCCAAAGGAGGAGGTCTGATCTGACTTTTCCTTTGGTCATGTGCCTGCCTACTTTAAGTGGGAATGGGATGAAGAAGCTTTCTTGAGCTGCACCCCGAACTGTCCAACTAGATGCGTTTAGATTTAGTTTATTCAATTTGGTTAAAGCAGTGTGTTCCACTCACGGCTTTTAAGTTCGAATCTAATTAAATAAATTTTGTGTAATTTGTTTGAAAAATTAGAGTTCAATTACTAAATAAATCACATAAATCATGCAAGTAAATATACAATTTAATGCATGTGCATGACATGATCAACCAATGTTAAATGAACATGATAAATAGAAATTTTGAAATACAATTGAGACAATAACTCAATTCCTTTAATTAAGACAGTTTGCACCCACTATGATATTCTTGGCTATTTAAAACTTGTCAGTGAGTTTTTGGATTCGATTGTCGCTGTAGATGAGTTTGAACCACATTATTACTAACTTAGTGTGAGGCTAAACCCACAATCCTCTTAATGTAGATAATAGGGGTGGGCATAAAAACCGTCAAACCAGAAAACCGAATCGAACCATGACAAAAAAAACAATAGAAAACCGCGTTGACCTAAAAAGTCGAAACTAGAACAAAAACCGAACCGAACCGTTTCAAATGGTTCCAGTTCCGATTTGAAAATATTAAGAACCGGAGGAACCGGACCGAACCGCTTTTAATATAAATTATTGTTTTATTATTATTTTTATATAAATAAGACATTTTTCCAAAAAGACTGTGCATAAGCCCAATATTTTTCTTCACTTCTCTCCCCCTCCTTTGTTGTTTTATCACTTTTCTCCCCCTACATTATTTTTCTCCATTCTTTTCTAGTATAGTATGCATTATGTACATTTTAGTTTTAGTTGAAGATCTATACTTTGGTCTTGATACGAGTCTTTCTATCTTTTGATTTATATTTATATGCACATTTTCTATCTTCCGGTCACAAATCATGTAGATCTAGTAGTGGAAACTCAAATTTACTTGAATTTGTAGTTGAAATATGTGTTTGATATTAGAAGTAGAAAATTAGAAAAAACATATATATAATTTTGGTTAGAATCGTAAAGCGGCATGAACCGAACCGGAACCGTCATGAACCGAACCGTACAATTTTAGTAAAAAATTTAAGCGGAACCATACCAAACCGAACTGTTGAAAATTTTCGATTCCGGTTCCATTTTGAGGGTGAAACCAGACAGTGCCCACCCCTAGTAGATAATATTATTTGTTCAAAAAAAAAATTTGTCTCTCAAAATACGACACGGTCTTATGATAGTAGCACTCTAAATCGTAAAGCTCCAATGATCATTTTTTGAAAGCAACGTTAGTAGTTTCATACATTGATTGATTAAGAGACAATAGAAGCTAAACATCTAGGGAGACAAAACATAATCCATAAGAAACAGCTGGAGCCGTTAGTCAGAGCCTTCATAAGAGAAAATCGAGAATGAGGTTTGAGGCTCTTCAAACCAAGACGTGAAGGGGAGACCAAAGAGAGCCTGGCTTGCTAGTTGATGAGCAACTTCATTTTTCATACCCCTCTCAACTGCCAAAGCAGCGCCTTCTCTAGCGGCCAAGGCTTCGATCTAAATTGGGGAAAAGACATTCTCAAAACTTGGAGATCTTGCTGCAACAAAATTGCCATCAGCATCTTGAATGGGGAAGTAGCGTTGCTTTGAGCTTTTTCCGATCGTGTATAGTGTGCAGAATTATTCGATTCCGAGCTCCGCTCCGTACCACTCGTTGAGAAGCTCGAAGCTGGAGATGATCCGGTAAGATGGTGGCGTCAAATTGCAGAGAGCTAACCTTCATGAAGTCCGACAAGGGGAATTTTAGGCCCAAATCCAAGTACTAAGGTTGAAGGCTGATACATGGACGCCCAAGAAATGGGAACTTCTATTGCTTGGAAAGGTATTCTTAATTTCAGAAATCTTGTTCTTCAAGTATGCATTGGAGTGTGGGTAATGGCAATGGTTTTTTTTTTTTTTTTTAAATTTTTTAACAAAATACAAGTCCATATTAATTTTTTTTTGCAAAACCTGGAGAAAACTGTTATTAACACTCGATAAAAGGTTATCATACACTCCAAACACGAAGAAAAAAAATGTAAAACATCTAAAATTTGTTGAAATTTCAGCAAGCATCATTCGAAATGAAACTGATAGCAGCTAGTTATAAGTCACCAACATTCTCATCATTTGAAACTGCTCTTTCATTTTTTCGTCGAAAAAGAGCAATTCGTAATCGAAATGAAACTCGTAACAGCTTATTCCCCCAAGCCCCAAATCCTTACTACAGTTGAAATGAATGTTGGCTTATGATCATGAAGCCGTTAATCTTTTGAGTGGACATTGTACAACACCATCTGCAGCAGTATTAAACATATGATACAAGAGACTGTACATTTACAAGCTGACCTCCAAGGTGAAAAAATGGAGGAACTATAAATCAAGTAAAGAAACAAAACCATCAAAAGAACAGGCCGTCTCCAACGAGAAATCTCCAACTTTTCCTCTTGGTTGTCCAGATAACAGTAAGTGCTCAACCGAAATCTCCGATCTAGGGCAAAGTAAAATGATATTATTGCCCATGAACTTAGAAAGCAACACAAGATTACTAGAACAGAATTAAGGCAATGATGACAAGATATGAATGTTAAAACGAAACAAGAAAGAATGCGAAACCAAGTACGGAGAAATAAAAGGACATACTGCAAATCTAGATGCTTTCCTCAAATGCGGAGGTAGCCCCTTCTTTCTTGAGCTTCAATTCCATGGGTTCTCTTTAGGTATGACTTCCTGTTGAGGGACCAGCTCCTCTTCATGACTCTTCTCCTGTGCCAAGCAGCTATTCGGGTATAAAAAACAGGAAAGCTGAAGCAGAGAAGTGCCAGAAGAAGCATAGCTACACAGAGTAACATGACATTACGGAAACCATCTTTCACCGTTGGGTCCTTTTGTTCCGTCCATGGAACTCCCCCCACATTCATGCCAAACACTGCAAGAGATACAAGGGTTTGTTGTCAAAAGCTTCTTGCTCACTATGGAACATATAAGAATGCCCCATAAAAACCTGCAAATGAAAATTTATGCCAACAAACAACTCTACCTCCGGTCACGATGGATAAAGGAAGGAATATTATAGATAGGAATGAGAGATAATACAGTTTCCTGTTTATCTGCTCAGCTTGCCAACTGTCTAGACCAGCCTGTATCGCCGTGACACGATTTGCTATAAAGCCTACATTCTCCTTTAGCCTCCTCAACCGTCCGATCAGCTCTTCAAGAGAGGTAATATCTTCACTCAAAAACCATTGCTTAGAGGAACATCTTTCTCTGACGCGAGGAAAAACTTGCTCCCCATGAGCAATCACCTGAGGTCATTAATATTAAATGCACAATCAAGAAGGTTTATCCCACATGGTCATTCCTAAAACGAGAATTTAAATCAGTTAGGAGCAACAATTTCTACCCCGTTCACACAATCAAGTTTTTTATACTCATGGAATTGGCTCCGTTGGAAGAACGGAAGAGCAATATACAATTATCCTCGCCCTAGTAAGCAATCCGCCAAAAGCAACCAAAATATTCCTCAGTGAATAGGGAAAAAAAAGTTGAACTACACACATACATACTTTTTAAAAAAGGTAAAGCCAGCAGACATAAAACAGGTGCTATTGCGGCTACACCTTCCGATTTGTCAGGTATGCTACGAAGAATGGCATGGATGGTAGGAAATACCATTCTGGACAATATGATGCAGGGCGGGCATCGGATTAGCAGGTATATAATTGTTGGATGCCCCAAAACATAAGAAATCCAAATGGAAGAAGTTTTGCAGTGGGCTAGTTTCTTTGTTTGGGTTGTTTGCTATCATAAAGGTTGAGACATAGCCTCTCAAAATAAGCAGTAATGCTTTACTTGGGTTCCTCTTTGTTCCAAAATTATAGAAAACGATGGACTGATAAACTACCTGTAGGAGCCGCTGCAGATCTAGATGCATTTTAGGAAATCTCCTGTCATCCAGCATTTGTTTCTTTAAAGCAAGCCCACCTGTTACAAATCAGAAGACGGATGCATATTATTCGATCACAGAAAGTTCTAAATATACATAGAAGACCTCGGTATTGAGCTAACTATGTACATTATTTGAAGGACATTCTTATGTATATTGTGCCAGATGCATATTATCAAAGTATACACCAATCGCTTTTGATATGGTAATTTACCAAATCTCTCAATTGAGGAAATGGTTAAGCAAGGAAAACAGAAAGAATATAAAATACTTCACTTAAAACCACCAAAACTGACCACAAAATTATTATCTTTAAGCAACTACATTAACAGATCAAAAAACAAAGGATAGGATTGTTAGTCGGTGTATATGGAATTTGACCAACTCCATATACACCGTCAAAGTCCTAATTACAAATGGGAGATAATACAATTACTAAAACATTAGCAGTTTCAAATGATGTCTAAGGAAAATATGTCTTCAAGAATTTCATGTCAGATAACTAAAAGGACAATGAAGTACGTCCCACCCGCTACTGAAGGTATACGAAATCAACTGAACTTAGAATTGCTTATGATATAGAACAGCACTATCGATTAGAAACGTGAGAAATGATATCGAAACTCGTAAGTTTTATAACATTTTCTGCGCACTGGATGAGATATAAGAAATTGACAAGAAATTTGTTAGAAAAAAACAATTTATGCTGGGATGAGCAATTAATAGACGGAAGGTAGGTTAAACGTAGTAGATGAAACTCACCTTTATCCATCTGAAGCTCAACAGAATCCAACTCTATCTCAAGTTTAGTCACAACATCCTGGAGGTGGTCCACATGCGTGTCAACAATATGAACTACAAGATTTGAGACAGATTTTGGCACGGGATTATCGGCTTCCTCAGAGTGATTCATTGTCAGTAAGAACTCAAGAACATGCTCCCCTATGACAATCCCGCTCTTTTCCCTCTGCTCACCTCTATGATACGAGGGACTCTCCACACTAGGAATCTCTGAGAGAAGAGATTGACCCACCGGTGAGAAACCCAATCTTGGAACGCGGCCCAAAGACACAGTGATCACTGAATTCTTAGTAATTCTAGCAGCAATTCTAAATGTGAAATCACTGGAGGGAGGGCCAGGAGAGTTGACTCTGAAGACAAGAGCCCCATCAACATATCCACAAAATGGTCCATTGCTGACAAGAGAGAGAATATCCTGGAGTTTCAAAGGCGGGCAAAGAACACCAATGAGGTATTGTGCAGACTGAGAAAGCTTCTGATGTCCTTTTGGAAGTTCAACATGGTACCAACAGAACTCATTGCCTCTACCTTCTGTAAGATCCCATTCCTTGTTGTAAAAATTTCCAAGACCATCAAAGATATAAGCTTTCTTCCTCACCATCCCCCCAAAATGACTCCGGTAGGAATGGGGCTCCCGAAGAGGAGCCTCCGCAGAGGGCCCTTTGTCCATTTCCTCCGCCTCTCCGTTTGTGACGGTTTCCTCATCAGGTAGCTCCATAGTTGTATAGCTTTTATAATATGATCAATCTAAAACTACCAATACAAGTCTGCAATTATATCAAAGTCAAATATAAGCAGCAAAATCCTGAATCCACCTTCCCACCAATCATATATAACCTCTAACCAATCATTTTTCGGGTCCAACAAAAAACTGCAGGCTGCCTCCCAACTGCAAATCTGTATGTTGTCAAATCAATACCTTTTGGTCCAAATATATTACAAACGCCAAAGATGGTGGAAGTCAAATATATACAGGAAAGGTAAGGCTCTTTAGATCCAATGGAAACAGAAATCAATATTACTTATCTCCTTGAACAGCCCATGTATTTCAAATAATCCCAAATCATCAATTCCTGAAAACACACATGAAAACTATATTCAAATCATCCCCAACAATATACAGAAAAAACCCAGACGGAAAATTGGGGAAATGGATAATCTTTTTACCTCATTGGGAAGCTAGAAATCCAGCACTGCACCAAATGAGAGGCAGCATAATCCATCAAAAAGCGGCGGAATACAGAAAACCCAGAAAGTTTCAGAGCAGCCACACGCTATTGAACAATTCCAAACGAAGATTCTGACGTATCAGCTGCATGTTTATGTACCCTTTTTGTTTTGGTCAAACTCGAGAGATGATGGGATGGTTTGGGAGACAAAGCGGCGTTGAAAACAAGAAAGATGACACAACACACGTTCTGTTCATAACGAATAGTTTTCTGGGAAAGTTCCGCCTCCTCCAACAGAAAACTACCTTCAAAAGCGGAATAGGTATCTATCTATACATTAAACAGAACAAAAGAAGAAACAAGCCAAGTTTAAAATACTGGTACAAATATTGTACTTTTGCTTTATTGTTTAGAGAATAAATTTCGCGTTGAACGAGATTTTGCATGTTCTTATAAATAACTTAATATTTTTCATTTTGTTAATTGATTTTATAGCGGCTCAACTTTTTTTATTTTATCTACCATTTCAGCTATAATATATTGATTTAAAAAAAAATAAAGTATAATATATTTGATCAAATCACTTATATTCTATTTATGTTGTTCAAGTAGTACTTAATCATTCAGATAATTGATTACATTTATATTTTTTTGATTGAAGAGATAAACAAGGAAAGATGGATTTGTTGTTAGATTTTGTGAGGTGAAAGAGTGAAAAGAGGGATTCACTAAATTACCAACGTTTTTTTCTTTGTCAATTTTTGTTTCTCTTTATTTGGGTTACTTTTTTATCCATTGGCTATGAGCAATGTCCCCTCTAGAGTGGCAGAGCCATAATTTTCACACGGGATCATGATTCTGACAATAAATAAATAAAAAATTATTGGACCATTTTATTTAGAACTTGGTGGGCACATACGAATTACTATCGATATTTGCCAAAAATTTATGGCAACATATGTCGACAAATACTATGATATGCTCAAGCTTGTCGAGAACAGCTGCAGAAACTGTCGAATAATGGTTAAGACTTCCACTGCCCATGTACCTTTACAAGTATCATTCCAAAAAATGTCATTATAAATTCATTTTGTATAAAATATAAAGAAATTGGCAATTCCTAATAAAATACATCAATCTGTAATTTTAGATTAGCATATATTTTTAATGTAATATGGGAGTATAAGTTTGTCTCATGTGCTTTTGATCGAGTGTCAAGTAAAATCGAAGACATCCGCTAAGTATGCCATACACAGGCATTCATATGGTTTAAGTTTGTGATTTAGAATTATTTGTTTTTAATGATTCTTTCAATAGGTTGTTTTGGTTATTTAAGTTTATTAAGAGTCCATTTGTACTTAGTTGTCGCGATTGCTTGGTAGATATAGTTAGTTAAACGGATTTCTTCTAGGTTTCGTATCGGAACCGCACTTCAATATAATGATAAAAATTCTCGTAGGCGCTATCTAATTAAAGCTTGGAGCTCATCTGGTGTGGTGTCTACCAACAAAACCTAGCACTTTTGAAATTTGAAGTTAATTTGAAGACTTTTAGTTGTTGTATATATAATATAAGGAATAATATTAGGGAGATAAAATTTGTAAATCAAATGATATGTTACCAACAGGAAATAAACACACTTAAGTAATAATCAAATCATCAACAACCACGTGTTTACAAAATTTAGTTTAAAATTTTGATTTTTCTAGCATTACCCATAACATAAGTGCATTTCCCTAGCATCCTCCCTCTCTTTCTCTCTTGGCCCAAGATTGAAATAGTCATCTTCTCCATTCAATATCCACAACCCAATCAAACTTCCGTCAGATTAACTTCTGGGTAGAATTTCATAAGAATAATGTCACAGATTAGGGATGGAATCCGTGGGTGGGTTCACCGGAAAGAGGGAGCAAGAGCAAAAGAGATGTTGTGGCTTAAGCTTCTGTTAAGCGATTTTGATATAAAGCATGGCCATCCTGTGAAATTATTTTGTGATAATAAAGTTGTCCATAACATTGCACATAATTTGGTATAACATGATCGAACAAAGCATGTTGAAGTTGATCGATTCTTCCTCAAGGCATGAGGCATGTATAAATGTTATTGTTCAAACTTTTTTCGCCCCCACATCGAGTGTGCAAAGGAGATATGCAAATATGCAATGTAAATATAATGAAGTCTTAGGTTCGATTAATGCGGTATAATGATATTCTGCTTCACTTGCAAGTGAGAGGTCTTAGTTCGATTTTCGCCAAGACAAATTTGAATCATATTATTGCTAAGTCTATTATGAGGCTTAACCTGCTCCCCACTCTTTAGTGTAGGGAGGCAGATTCTCTGCCCTCCCGTGCCCTCCTGTTTGTGTGGTCACGGTTAAGCCACGTCAACATTTTATATTACTATTCCTTTTTGTCTTATTATCTCTATAAAAAAAAAATATAAAATGTTGACGTGGCTTAACTGTGACCGCACAAAACATGAGGGCACGGGAAGTGGGCCCTCTTAGTGTAGATAATGCCAGTTGTTTAAAAAAAAAAAAACAAAGTCCCATCATCATTGACTCAAAATCATTATCTTAAAAAAAGACACAAAAATCATTGACCTAAAATTAATGTACAAACACTAATAAAGCTACCCCACCCTTCCTACAAATTATACTAAACCAAACAACAAACCAACCTCAACACTGTCTTCCTCTATTTCTCTCAACTTCTCAACCCATCCTCAATGAGCACTCTAGAAATAGAGCAACCCTATCCCAAGCCAACTCAATCCCTCGAGCCGGACACCGAAGACGACGATGTTTATCCCATAGAATAAGTCCGTCTTACGGTGACCAACACCGACGACCCGACTCTGCCCGTATGGACATTCCGGATGTGGTTCTTGGGCCTTGTCTCATGCGCCCTCCTCTCATTTCTCAACCAATTCTTCTCCTACAGAACCGAGCCCCTCATCATCACCCAAATCACTGTCCAAGTATCAACACTCCCTATTGGTTATTTCATGGCCAAAGTCCTCCCAACGAAAACGTTCCACGTACCCGGATTCGGGTCCCGGACGTTTTCGTTGAATCCGGGTCCTTTTAACATAAAAGAGCACGTGCTGATTACCATATTTGCTAATGCCGGAAGTGCTTTTGGAGCTGGATCAGCTTATGCTGTTGGGATTGTTAACATAATCAAAGCGTTTTATCACCGGAAAATCTCTCTTCTGGCTGGTTGGCTACTTATCATCACAACCCAGGTATAATTTTTTATTTTTTTTAATTTGACTTTTTGGGAGCACAAGTTATTTAAATTTAGTCCCATAAAAAGTGGGTTTCGAACGTGGTTGGCCAATAAAAAATGAGATGGTTAAATGTGCTAATATGTCTTATTAACTGCTAGTTGGCTTGCTTGCCGGATATTTAGGTTTGGTTTTTGTTTCTTGTTTATTGGTTTTTTTTTTTATCTTTGGACCGCTTGACTGACTATCATTTTTTTTTACTAGCAATAGTGCTAGTGAGTTAAATTGTTAGTTCCTAGAGGTGAGGGGAATTTGTGGAGATCGAATTCGCACCAGGATACATAAACATGATTGTTTCCGTCATTGAAATAAAGTGTCATTTGCAATAAACATTTCATTTTCAGTTTTTATTTTCACATATTTGAAATCTGAAAACTAAGATCTTGGTTGAAAACAATTTTCTTGAATTTTTAAAATTTGGCCTTCACATTTGAGTTTTTAGTCTACATATTTTGAAAAGTAAAAACTGACGGTAAATCAAATAATCCAACGACTCTTGTTACTGTGTGCAACTTTTGACGTCTACTACAAAAAAAAAAAAAACCTATTTTAATTGGTAAGTGTGACAACAATGGTGTGCACTGTGCAGGTATTGGGATACGGCTGGGCTGGGCTTTTAAGGAAGTATGTTGTGGAGCCTGCTCATATGTGGTGGCCCAATACACTTGTACAGGTTTCACTTTTCCGGTACGTCCTTCTACTTTCTTTAAAAAAAAATGCCTTGGAGAAGTTTATTTTTCTACATATTAATCTTTCTTACAAAACCACCTTCTTCTTCTTCTTATTTTTAATTTCGGGTCATACGGATTAAATAAATCAAACGGAAACAACATAGAAGATTAAACAGAGATATGCAAACGGAAAAAAAAAGGGTGTGTTCCCCGTTATAAACATAAACCCAGGATGTTTGAAGTCACTAAAGTGTTGATTGTTAAACCATTTTGATATTGAAACAGGACAAGTTTTTCCATTTTCCTAAATACTATAGTCTGGAGATGAAATAGTACTTTTGATTTAAAGTATTAAGGGCTCGTTTAGCGTCTAAAATGTATAACTCATTAATTTCAAAATATATCGTAGGAAGAAATGAAAAATAGTGTCCAAGTTGACGGTGAAAGATGAATTACTCATCAATAACACTCGCCACTTCTAATTCGTACAAAACGAAAGGATCTCAACACCTTATAACTTAGCCTCTAATTCCTACAAACTAATAAATCCCTCACATCTACTCTCCATTCGTACTTGAACATACATACCCTTGAACCTTAAGAATCATCCAATCCAATTTAGGGACCATGTGACCCTAACCCTAAGTTTGGATGAGTGATTTCTCAAATACCAAGGGATTTAGGATAGAGAGATTTGAAATGCATTACATGATCATTACAAAGACAAACAAAGAATTTACAAATAACTTCTATCAAGTCGACACGATTATTCCATTCTCAATTCTAACGTCAAATATCCGCTTTCGTATATTTTCTCAAGACCTCAACAAAAATATTCATAGCCTCCACATTTCTCACATGCTTGCAATCTCAACAGACATTACTGCTAACTTCATGTACATTCATTATCTACTTAGTAATCCACAGAACCTACACTATCTTTCTATTGAACGTCATCCATCTAAACATCCAATTGCGACATGCTAAATTCATGACAATGTAGTTTCAAAATCTTCAGTGCATAGCATCCTATGTTAGATAATCAGTTATTACTGTCAACCTCTCGGCTGATGGCTAACTACGTTTTTATATTTAACGTGCAGGGCACTGCACGAGAAAGATGAGCAACGTATGTCGCGGGCAAAGTTCTTCCTTATTACTCTAGTCTGCAGTTTTACATGGTATGCTTTCCCAGGGTATCTCTTCACAACACTCACTAACATCTCATGGGTTTGCTGGCTATTCTCAAAGTCAGTTACAGCTCAGCAGATTGGCTCGGGCATGAGAGGCCTCGGAGTAGGATCCCTGACACTTGACTGGTCGGCAGTGGCATCCTTCTTGTTCAGCCCCCTCATCTGCCCTTTCTTTGTCATCGTTAATGTTTTTGCGGGGTATGCATTGATACTCTATTTAGTTATCCCTATAGCATACTGGGGACTGGACTCATACAGTGCACAAAAGTTCCCCATTTTTTCCTCGCACTTGTTTACGGCAGAAGGTCAAGATTACAACATAACAGCTATAGTCAATGACAAATTTCAGTTAGATATTCCAAAGTATGAGGAGCAAGGGCGGATTCACTTAAGCATGTTTTTCGCTCTCACTTATGGCTTTGGTTTTGCAACCATTGCATCCACCCTCACACATGTAGCCTTATTCTATGGAAGGTAACATAGATCTCACAACTTTCACATGTCAAACCTTCTATATATAAGCTCTCAAATGTAAAATTTTCACATAAACTTTGCAATTAAAAAGAGAAGGAATATTAGCGTTTACTTAATTCTTTTAATGTTTATTGCATACTGATAGTAAGAGCGTTGTTTCTTCTGTTTGAATAGTGTTTGTAACAACGTAACACATTGTCTGATCATGTTACTTCACTTGTTTTCCTCCAGTTTTCCTAAATGTTTTATCACACACATAAATATGAAAAGAAATAACATATATGACCTTTTAAATCAACTAACAAAAGCACAATTCTCCTCTATACGATTATCATTCTGAAAGATTTAAAGTCAGTTACATTTTGATGTACCTAAATGGCAGAGAGATCCTTGATCGCTATCGTTCTTCTTACAAAGGAAAGGAAGATATCCATACAAGATTGATGAGAAGATACAAGGACATACCTAGCTGGTGGTTTTACATGTTGCTCATCATTACAGTAGCAGTTTCTCTTGTACTCTGCATCGTCTTGAATGATGAGGTTCAGATGCCATGGTGGGGACTCCTATTTGCTGGTGCCATGGCCTTTACATTCACCCTTCCTATCAGCATCATAACAGCAACAACAAACCAGGTGACTCAGACGTCTTCACTTTTTCATTTAACTCGCAGCACAAGGATAACTTGATAGAAAGTCAAACCTATCAAGTTATCATTACAACAGCTTATCTAGAGTAGTCATGTGGGTTTTTCCATGCACGGTGGCCTATACTGGACTTTCATGTCACATGCTCAGTAAACAAATGCATGACACAACACTTGAGTTTAGTGATATACAACTTTAAACGGCTGGTTATAAATTTATCCAGCTCAAATTAATTGGACGCATAAGTTCATACCATCACACTCCTGCATTATAATTGACAACAATTGATACTTTTATTTTTATATAAATATAACACAGAGGACATCATTTCAGCCCCTTTACTCTGCTGCACTCACCAATGTTCCAATCTCCATGTACAGACACCAGGGCTAAACATAATAACAGAGTACGTCATGGGAATCATATTACCGGGAAGACCAATAGCCAATGTATGCTTCAAAACCTATGGCTATATGAGCATGGCTCAGGCAGTCTCCTTCCTGAACGATTTCAAGCTTGGGCATTACATGAAGATCCCTCCAAGATCAATGTTTTTAGTTCAGGTATATTAAATTTAATGCAACAGAAACATACAAATGAAAAATCTAATGGCATAGTTGAAAACATTCTTAAAATTCTTGTGAAAAGCTTGAGATTTTTTCTAAAAGTAGTACCTCTTAACAAATACCAGGAGAGCTGAAGTAAAGAACTAAAATCTGAAATAATCTACTGTGACATATTCCAGTTTATATTATTACTTTGCTTTTCAGAATATATTCTGATGCGTTCTTACATGTATGCCTAGTTCATAGGAACGATTCTAGCAGGAACCGTCAACCTCGCAGTAGCACATTGGTTGCTAAACTCTATCAATAATATGTGCGTGGATGATCCTCATTCGGATAGTCATTGGACATGCCCAAATGACCGAGTTTTCTTTGATGCATCCGTGATATGGGGTTTGGCCGGACCTAAACGTATATTTGGATCTCTTGGAAACTATGGTGCCATGAACTGGTTCTTCCTTGGAGGTGCAGTAGGACCAGTCATTGTTTGGGTACTGCACAAGGCATACCCAAAGCAACATTGGATAAGGCTGATTAATCTTCCAGTCCTTCTGGGAGCAACAGGCTTGATGCCACCAGCAACAGCATTGAACTACAATTCCTGGATCATAGTCGGAACCATTTTCAATTTTTTTGTCTTCCGTTACAGGAACTGGTGGCAGAGGTACAACTATATTCTTTCACCAGCGATGGATGCTGGGGTGGCATTCATGGCAGTTCTATTGTACCTTTCAGTAGGCATGGAGAATAAAAGTTTGACCTGGTGGGGTACAAATGGTGAACACTGTGACTTGGCTACTTGTCCAACCGCCAAGGGCATAGCAGTTGACGGTTGTCCGGTGAACTAAAGCCCATTTTCGTCACCAGTTACAAGTGATTTTATTTTTAAAATTGCAGAGACAGGACGAGAAGCTATTAGAATATAATTGAATGTAAAATGGATTTGTCTCCTAAGGCGATAAAGATGAATCACTGGCTTGCTATCTCTTATACGAAAGCAAAAACAATAGACATAAACAAGTTAAATTTATCCAACTCTTCTGTTGATTGGAAATCAAACTGAAAATGGCTACTTGGGAGGATTTGTAGACCCATATCTCGTTACAAGGGAAGTACCCATTACTTAGAGCCCTCATAGCCATATAGAACGATCTTAATCTAAACTTAGTGTTTGAATAATTTGCAACCAATCTTTCTCATCCTCCACAATATTTGACATAGGCCACATCCAAATGCACAAGGCATTCACCACACCCCATTGGAAATAATCGACAACGGCTTGGAACATTGAACTTCAAACTGTTTACCGAAATCTATTAGACTCACTGAACTGGTGAAAACTAACTACTATATAGCGAGATACAACAACAACAACAACAAAGCCTTTTCCCACTAAGTGGGGTCGGCTATATGAATCCTAGAATGCCATTGCACTCGGTTCTGTGTCACGTCTTCTGTTAGGTCCAAGTACTCTAAGTCTTTTCTTAGAGTCTCTTCCAAAGTCTTCCTAGGTCTTCCTCTACCCCATCGGCCCTGAACCTCCGAAGGGGTAGAGGAAGACCTAGGAAGACTTTGGAAGAGACTCTAAGAATGGTTATATAGCGAGATACGTTAAAAAAATATAATTGAACCCTGTCATCCTTATAATGGTAATGTTTGTTTGCACGGATCAAAGTTCACTTGTGCGAGTAAATTCAAAAGTGGTTGCAGGAAAATATTAAATTTCCAAGATGAAAATAAGACAGGTAGAACACCTGATTAAAATTTCTGTATTTATAGCTTAAATAGAAAGGTCAGCAAGAAGAGGTGGTCGGGTAATCCAACGAATTTTGACGATTACCTTAACGATAGTGTTTCACATCTTGACATGTTCATCTTGAATATCCTGAAACCCACTGATTGTACTCATCCATTCTTATAATAAAAGAACTAGAACTTGGGGAGCCTCCTCCTCCAAATGCCTTCACACATCAAGTTGCATTATCAGAAATAATAACAACAACAACAACAATAATAATAATTAATAGTGACGATGATGACAACACTAAAACTCAATAGTTATGCAAAAAAAGTAAAAAATGAAAAGAAATACTGCTCACATAAGTACTGAAGCCACACCTTTGCAACTTCAGAGGTATCAGTAGCAGTATCAGTACTCCTTAAACACATTTTCAGGTTTCTCCGTTGCATGAATATAACCGCTCCAATAGGCCTGCATCATGAATGGAAATGCTTTTGAGATATTCTGAAACTTAATCCAACGAACACTACACGGTGCAAATTCCTCCACCAAAGTTTGATTACTTATGAACTATAAATGCAGAAATGCAAACAGCAAGCAGTCAGACTCAAAACCATAAATCCTATGCTACACAAAGCCTAGGCCCTGAAAACCCTAAGAATACAAGTACATTGTGAGTTATACATTCACAATCACTCTTAAACCAGAAAAACAGACAAATAAAAAAAATATCAAGGGAACATCTTAAACTGTTTAGGCAAAGAGGTCCATAGAGAAGTGTGAATCCTACCCTACAAAAATCCACCTGTTCTTCTTGATCGTAAAAAATTCTTCGATTCCTTCCTCTCCTCGCCATCCAAAAAGGAGCCAACATGAGCTCTAATACCAATATGATGTAGAACAAGACAAACTGGTTTGCTACTCAGGGTTGTGGTGGACTTTAGATTGTAAAATATAGTAAATAGAATAGCTATTAGCTATACATGGCCATTTTTATAGAAGTTGGTGAAACATAGAAGAATGGATGACAAAAGGTAGATGAGAAAGTAAAGGACATATCAAGGCACCAGGGCTTTCAAAATCTATCCCTTAAATTACAGAGAAAAATCAAGAGACTCGTTAAACGATAAGAGACCCTTAGAAAACTTAAAAGAGATTGTCTCAAAATTAGGTTCAAATAGGCATTCACTCTTATTGGCGCTTGACATTAACTCTTAGATTGACCTTTTAACTTATTCTATTGTTACTAATAGGCTTAGTCTTGGCATCCAAAGTGGATATTTCTTTTCTAATAAAATTGTAGCCACAACACCTATAAATGTCTTGCTCGACATTCATACTTCTCCTAAACAAGATTTTGCTGGGTCATCAATTTTACAAGATCTAGGGAATCCTAAACTAAATGAACCACATTCTGACTCTGTGAAAGCCTGAACAAAAAATAGAAGCATCTTACTGAAAGCCTTTACGGAAACGTTTTGGCATGAATGTAAAGATCAAGCCAGTTGTATATCCCCAGGAACCTTGCATAATTGAGGGTCACGCAATTAAAAAGTTAAAGGAATCTAGTGCACAGTTTGGGGGCAGATCATATAATCCAAGTCCATACAAAACCTATAAACCAATTCCATACTTAACTGTTGACTTTATAGATAGGCATCTGCGTTAAAGTGCAGAAATTATCTTATATTAAGAGAGCAGATCCTTTTAAGAAATAGAAACTGTACAAAAATTTACTAGTTAAATTACCTAAGACCAGCAGCGGCACTTTCTACACTAAGCTGCTTGGCAATTTCATCACTTAACTCAGAATTCCCGTCTGCTCTAACTCCCTACAATAAAAATGTAGGAATAAACATCTGGTTATATACTTCCAAAGGATCAAACTAGGAAATAGAAATGGTGAGAAGAAACCATTGAGGAAGCAATAGAATAACTGCTTTTAATCCTCTCATATAATATGGCATTACATAATTTCATGCCAATCATGCAAATCCTACCAAACCATTGTCGTCAATGTAAACTAATCGTGACAAAGTAGCACATAGGCAAACAGTTTGAAAGGGAGAAATCAATAGTTTACCAGACACTCCCCATAAAACCCTCTGCCCAGCCTTATTTTCAAAACCTTATCCAGTAACTTGTTTGCAGCTTTCTGGCGAGCGGAAATATAAGACATCCCCTTGGCAATTACATCCACAGCATTTATTTCCAGTAACTGCAACAAGGATGATATTAAGAAAGTCAACAGTGACTTCAGAACTAGGCATGGTGAACTGAAAATGAAGGGATAAGTATTCCGGGGATGGGTAGGCGTGTTGTTCAAATTTACATTCCAAACCTTTTCATACATGTACGGATTAGTAACACAATTTAACTTGGAGCGCCATTCGCCGAGTCCAATGCTAAATGCCTTAATATCAGGCAAACTCCACCGACGGAGATCTCCATCCTCAATGTACTTAAGCACCATTTCTACACGATCTCTGTCCTCAGGTTCTAATAAACTTGCATCCATTCCCTAATTTCAAGAAAAGCAAAATAAAATTGAAGAATCTCAATACACCATTTCTCGATACCAAAACTGCAAATGAAAAGGATTCACAATCCAACTTACATTAGCATATTTAATACCGGCCAGTTGAGCTGAAAAGTAGTCATACGCAGCCCTAGAGCTACTCTTTTCAAGATTCACATGAAATGTGAGGTTCTTTGGACAATCTTCCTTAGAGGGTATCTGTGGAAGTACCCTTTTTCGATGATCAAAAGCAATTACCCTAATTGAAATTTGAAACCAACAGTCGCTAATCATAAGCAAAACAACTTGGCAACAACTACATCTCAATCATTCACACAAATGTACATGCATTTCAAAACAAATTGATCACTGGAGAATGCACAAATGGAAACTTACTCGCACGAAGCTCTCTGCGCAAGCTCGACCGCAAATCCCTCCCGGCCAAGAAAATCAACAAGATAGCACCTTTCCAGCCCTTCAGTCCGCAACTCATCAACTCTGTAAAACCAAAATTAAAAAATTAAGTACAAAAAGTTAAGGGAATGTTTGGATGCTAAGAAATATAAAAGAGAAAGAGAGAGAGAGAGAGAGAGAGAGAGAGAGAGAGAGAGAGAGAGAGAGGGATTGAACCTGAAGGGTTCGACGGAAGAGAAAGGTAGAGAGAGAAAGGGGAGTTTGAGGCGAGAGTGAAAGAGATGAGCGAATAGAGCGGAGAAAGCTCCGGAGAAAGAAGGGTAGTTGTAGAGAAGCAAGTTGGGAACTTTGTCTTGAGAGGCTTTGGCCAGGGCTTCTAACGCTGCGTCTGAACGGAAGCTCCGGGCTTGTGACAGAGGAGAAGCCGGCGCAAAGATGGTGGTTCTCCATTTTCCGACAAGGGAATGAGGCATTGACGACGCCGTTCAGGAGAGGGTCGAATTCACTTCAGCGAGAGATTGCTATGGCGGGGCCAGGCAAAGGTATTTCCTTATTTTTTTTCGGTCGAAACCAGGCAATTATAAATGTTTTCAAGCATGGCGTTTGAGCCAAAATCATCCTCGTATGCCATCTCTTCACTTTGATTCACATTAAAAATATATTAATGTGAACTCTAATCATCAATCGTAAATCATTTTGATTATTCGGTAAAATAATATGTTTTGATCCGCGGGTAGCTGAAAACTAACTGTCTCTGATCATAAGCAAAACAACTTTTGATGGTAGCCAAAAAATTTGATCAATCTTCAATTATGTTTTGCACAAATTGTCACCGGCCACTGTCAATTTTCAATTATGTTTTCTTGTGTGAGTTAATTATTTTTTACATGTATCTACATGTATACACAACAAAATTAAAAAATTTATAGTTGGCCGATAGTCAACAAATTTGATCAACCGGTCTAAAATGTGGTAGATTGAGCGGTAATATGTAATTATATTTTATTATAGTATGTATAGAGTTGTTTTAGTTAACGTTTCATTACACCTAAACTAAGAAAATGATATTTTAGCTAAAAGTTCTTTAAAAATCGGTATTTACACTAAAAGATTCCTAATTTTATTTGCTTAAATAGCAATATTTCTTTTGTTATCATTTACACTAGTATATGCCCACACACAAAGTGTGTGAATTTTTTTAATTTTGTTTTTAAAATTAAAGAAGAGAGGAAGACGGTGAGAGAGAACGTTGGAGTAGAGAGAGGGAAAGATGTTTATTTTTTTATGTTTTATGTTTTATATTTTTTATTTTTAATTAAAGATGATAAAATTACTTGTAGGTGAGGCTTAAATAAAAAACAACAAAATTTTGTTTTGTGAAATTAAGTTACCATCGTTAATTTTTTTGTTGTGATAGAAGACAAAAATATCTTTTTACTCTCTTCTAATTGACAAAAAAAATTTCATTAATATGTAGTTTAAATGACACTAAATCATTGGTTGTTTTGGCCACAAGTGTGCTACGTGAAAAACTTGAAGAAATTAAACGGCAATGATCAACTTAATGTGCAATAGTCAAGTTTAAAGATGATTTTAATTAATTTTCAAAGTTAAAAACTATATGATAAGTTAGTTCAGTTTAAAGATTATGGATAATGTTAGAGTGATCAAAATTTTAAACTAAAGTTGCAGACCAAAATATAAACCAAATATATAAACTAAATAATATATTACCAATAATAAATAAACACGTTAATCAATGCTTAAAAAAACTAGACTATTTATGATGTTATTATAGAATAAGGATCATCTCCGGATCTTCTTTGTGAGGATTCTTTGAATCCGTGTATTGTATTCGTTCATCGTACATCGTGCGATCATAAATTATTTAAAATTTTATTATTTAAAATTGAACACAAACAATATCTGACAAAAACTAATCACACGATGCACGATAAACAGATACGATTTACGGATACCCGAATCCTCACAAAGAGGAGAGATTTTTCAGTGTGACCATCACATGGGGTGGTATACCACGTGTCGCTATATAAATGGTGGGATATGTGTATAAAAGTTAATAACTTAAAAAATAAAATTTCTCACCACTTACATAAAAACACGTGATGTATCACCCGTGTTCCCGTCACAACTAAATATTTCTCCACAAAGAGGATCCAGATTCATTAGTGTATGCCACATTGGCAGCCAATGCGACACTTGTACACTAAAACTCGTATCCGTTAATGGGGCCCAAGTTACATGGGCTCATGTAATCAAATGTAATCAACAGCTCCTGAGATATTTTTTTCTCTCTCTACACAAGCAACGCTCCTTCTGGTTTCGTCGGAATTCGGACTCTTCGTTGCTTGTTGAACCAGATTTCATCTCCTCTCCTTAGTCCGAATTAAGCTTCTTGCTGATCACACTTTGTTTCCTGTAATCGAGGACTTCAGATCCGCAGAGGTATTTTTCATGGCTACCTTTTCACGCACAGGTGAAGACGATAAACATATATGTGTGTATATGTATGTATACATATATATAGTTATTTATGGGGCAATGTGTATCTGAAGATGCATGTCTGTGCGGCGACTGTATTTCTGTAACGTGTATGTACTGAAAGTATTTACTCTGTTTGTGATGGTTTTTGATATTTATGTATTTTCTTGCATTTCCTTCCGTATATTGACAGTAGAGTTTGCGGCTGGGATGATTCGGCGTAGCGGTTTTTGTTCGATCAAAGTGAGGTGGATGCATTGCATTGGATTGGATTGAAATTGGTGCAACAGGTAATGAAATTCTATTTTTTACAAAGAAATAGCACTTTTAATTGGATGCAAGTTAGTTATTTATTATATTGCCCATAGGGATTGGGGTTTAGGGTTTGGGCTAGTACTGAATATTAGAGTTTCTAAAGCTTTTTGGTAGATATTTACTTGAACGATTGCAAAGTTTTGGGTTTGTAGATTTTTCTGCTGTGTATTAGGAATATATATGTGTGTGTGTAGGTAATGTTTTCTTATCATATTCATGTTATGGTGCTAGAGACTAGAGTAATACGGTGACCAGCCCATTCAGATAGTAATATATGATGATGTAGTAAGGAGTTAGTACTAACATGTATAGTTTGGGACTGCTTCTGGAACGGCTAAAGGTGCTTTCTGCTAAGGACAAGCCCTACCATTACCAACATCATTTGGCAGAAAAACTTGATAATGATTTTGGGTCTTTTGAACTTGTCTTCTAGAAAAAAGAGTTTATGAGCATAAGTTCTTCCTACAAAAGCCATCCCAAAATGACCCTTGAATGCATCCACAAGCTTGATTGGATGTACCTTTTGAGTTTCTGTTTGGACCCGATTTTACACCATCGGCCCGAGCAACTGAGGCCGTTGGATGAGCAGAATTTTAGACCGTTGAACGACAAAATAGTTGAAATGATTTTCAATTATTATTAAGAAATAATATTGTGATTTTAATTACAATACTATCTCTTAGTAATATATGAAATTATTTAAACCTAACATTGGTCGATCCAATTGATTTGGGATAAAGGAGGATAAGGATTGAATTCATATTCCGTAGCTGAAACCATGAATGCATGTTGTATTTTGGATAATAGAGGGATTTGTTGATCATCATCAGAATGGGATAAAGCTGCAAGTGGGATTTGATAAACAAGATTGGTGATGATTTTGACCAAGTGGTAATCCTGATGTTACACACATTCCAAGTGGTGCACGTGGGTTTGGAGATAAAAGGATTGGATTCATGCATGTACGTAGGGAATTGAGAGACCATTTTCCATGCAATTCGTACATGTAGAATCGAAGATGATCCGCTGAATGGGTGATAAGATATGGAGCGTTGTTCCTAGGAAGTTGAAGTTGACTACGATTCTAAGAACGAGTCTTATCAGGAGACTAGTGTATCTAGTCTCAATACAAGGAAAATTGCAGTCGCCAACTATTTCAGGATATCAAGATGATGACAAAGGCTTCTATGATAATTATCTCGGAGGAGTGTTTTGCTTTGGGCCAGAATTGCACGGGTTGGCTAGTAAATACATCACTACTATAAATACAAGGCGCTGTGCAGCGTGGAAGGGCTTTCCAATTCAACACACAACTGCCCTGCGCAAACTCTCTCAACAACTTTGAGATTTTTATTTTCTTTTTTCGCTGACACATCTTCCGTTGGCATCAACAGCACTGTGAAAGCAACCGGTGATATCTTAAGTCGGCATAGATAGCTCTGTCGCCGTAGAATCAGCCGGTCTCGCAGCATATTCCGTTGGCATCAACAGCACTGCGGCGAGGACGGTTGGTTACCTATCCAAGTCTTGGTCGAGAAGAATTTCCGAATCCTTATTGATTGAGGTCATCTCATTAGCCTTCTCGGCGAAGTGAGGTGTTACAGTTTACTGAGCTTGGCGCATTGCACGCCGAGTTATTTTATGATTGGATACTTTCAAGTGGGATTTAGAGTTCGGCATTCAGACGGCCGAACCACGTTCACTATTAAGACTTATATTCGCTTTGAGTATTTGTGCCCTTACACTTTGGTGTCGATTCGGCGTGAGTTTACTCTGATGAATAACATCACTGTGATCGAATCCGACGACGGCGATTCGTGAACTTCGTAAGAATAGTAGCCTTGTCTTCAGGTTCGAGAACCCAAGAGGCCGAGACGTGTTCCTTCCTCGGTCGCAATCGCAAGACGCAGAAGTCAGCCGCGCACCCAACACAACATCAACAAATTTACTCCTCGGCCGACGAGTTGGCACGCCCCGCATTCACCGAAGGACGTAGTTAGCTTATAGATTACTCGGCCTGCGTGCCACGTAGGCTTGGTAGTTTTTAGGGTCAACAGTTTCATTTTCAACTAGGCTAGTTTAATTAATTTTGTTTGTACCATACTTAGGGTCTCCGTATTTAGACCTCGTATAAATACTCGGGGGATTCAAATGTAATTATGTAATAAATGAATGGGCAAATATGTAATAAGTGAGGAGCCCTTATTCTATAAAAGGACTCCTCACTCTCCTCATTAAGGGAGGCCAAGTTTTAGGCCATGGGAAGAGAGCACATAGAAAATAGGCTAGAGAGCACACTGCCTCTAGCCTTCTTGTATATTCACCATTCTGAGTGAAACAATATCAACATCAGTGTGGACGTACCCCAAACATTGGGGTGAACCACGATACATCTTCTGTTCTTTACTTTCTTGTAGATTCACGGTCGGATTTACGTTGTTCCAAGACCCCTCCGATTTTGTGCATCAACATTTGGCGCCATATGTGGGAAACGATACAAAAAGTTGTGTCGGTTCTCTTTCATTTTTTCACCTCCGCCATGAATCTGCAAAATCACAAAAACCCAAGAAACCAGTCCCATCTCTCTCTTTCTCTCTCTAGGTCTTCGTTTACGCCCTCTCCGTCTCCGATTCGAATACCAGATATATCCCCCAATCATCTCGCCGTTCTTTGCTGTTTCGGGAATCACAGAGAGAGAAACCGTTACACAGCCCTACACACAAACATCACCAGATAAAACTTTCAGAAGAAAAGTTTGACTTTTTTCGGCCTTTCAGTCGCATCCCTTCTCCAGTAAATTTAATTAAGGTCCAAGGATTTGGATTAAGTGTTGATGAAAAATGAAGTTCAGCAAGACATACCAGGAGTACGTGCAAGGCCAGAGGACGAAGCTGCCCGAAGTCGAATTCAAGAAGCTTGAGAAGACCTTGAAGAAATGTCGCAGAGAAGATTTCAGCGCCTGCATCATGTGCACCACCCTGGGATGCCTCAGCCTCACCAGCCTCGCCGCATCAGCCCGAATAATCTCCAAAAACCCATCTTCCGTCGCCTTGGTCAATCCGGCGCGCCTCCGACAGAGCCTTCTTATCCAAAACCCAGACGCAGACGGTGGGGTACTGGTGCGCGCGCATGGAATCGCGAACCGCCTTGATTGAGTAGAGCTTCCAGACCAGGCCCAGTCCGGCTGACCCGATCTGATCGAAGAGCTCGTAGTCCTGGAGAGGCTTGGGTCCAGCGACTTCCTGGACCTTGGTCTGCACGGTCTTTTCGATGGCTGCAGCGGTCTTGGCGAAGGCTTGGGTTAGGGTTTTCATGTTGAGAGACATGCTCGAACGAATGGGAATTGCAATGTGTATGATACAAATTAAATCATAAAAGCAATGTTCGTATATGTGATATGTATAAGTTTATGTGATCGGCGGAATTGGTTAGGAAGTCTAGGATTTAGGGTTGACGACGACGGAGAAGACGGTGGAGGGAATTTGGAAGATTTCCTCAGATCATGGGGCGTGTTGAAGGGACTGAAAGCAATTTGTTCTCCACCTTTAGGGAGCAATTAGCATCTGGTGCAACAACTGTTGAATCAAGAGTGCAGGTGGATGGCAAAGTTGTGGCAAGTTGTGGACTCGTGGACCACAGAGTGCTAGGAAAAGAAAAGGGAGGCTTTCCTCTGCAAGAGCACACACCATCCCACTACAAGGTCCCAGCAGCAACCAGGCCGAAAGCAAAAGCAAAGCAGAAAAAACCGAGAAAAAGCAGAAAGCAAAAGCAAGGAATAAAGGGAGGAAAAGAATAAAAAAAGGGAAAAAGATATCTGGTATTTCTTGCATAATGGTCGATGAGGCTCACGAAAGGAGCCTGAATACTGATCCCCTGTTGGCATTATTAAAAGATTTACTTGGTCGACGGTCTAGTTTACGACTTATTATAATGTTTGCAACAGCTGATGCCAAAGTGCTTTCCGAATATTTTTATCATTGTGGAATCTTTTATGTATTGGGGAGGAGTGAAAGGAAGTGAGTCCTATTGGAGCAGGGAGATCAAGAAAAGAAAATGGGTGATGACGGAAAGGTTTTCACTTTGGCTCAAATCTTCAAGCGCCCTGCCCCCCCGCAACTGCCAGCTGCACATGCTATCCCACTATCCAACTATCTGCCATACCCACCTTCTACAATAGCTTTTTTGAATGATGTAATTTACTTTTCTTATCTTTTAGAGATATCTGTATAACCCCACCCCCACCAGCGGGTAATCATAAAGAAAGAAGAAGGCAGCATGCCACAAAAAAAAAAAAAAAAAAAAGGCAAATTGTCGGCAAGCCCAAAATAGTGGGCTGGAATGTTATGTGGAGGGCGAAGGCCCATATGCCCAAAAGAGCCAGGTCCTATATTATCACCAACCAGGTGATCAAAAGTACGTCCAGTACTCCAAAATTATTTGGCAGTCTGCCGCTATTATCACCAACCAGGTGATCAAAAGTACGTCCAGTACTCCAAAAAATTATTCGGCAGCCTGCCGCTATTATCACCAACCAGGTGATCAAAAGTACGTCCAGTACTCCAAAATTATACATGACACTCATGTCAATCATACATAAACATTCATAAGCATCACTCATGTCAATCATACATAAACATTCATGAACATCACTCATGTCAACATTCATGAACATCACTCATGTCAACATTCATGAGCATCACTCATGTCAATCAACATAAACATTCATGAGCATCACTCATGTCAATCAGCTTCGAAAGCTTCATTTACAAAGCTCCAGCTTCGAGAGATCCAGCTTCGAAAGCTTCATTTACAGAGCTCCCGCTTCAAAGCTTCATTTACAAAAGCTTCACTTTCAAAGCTTCACCTACAAAGCTTCAGTGCATAGTATACAAAGACCGCCTCCGAACAACCGCCACTTCGGCCCATACATGGATTGAATTTGAAGTCTCCAGCCAACATACTCTATTGACTGAAGACTTGGGGGACTACACTATATACCATACATTGGGCTTCCGCAACTGGGCCTCATGAAAAATACTTGGGGAACTTAGCCCATCATTTATGTATTGAGGAGCGAACCTTTATTCTATAAAAGGGACTCCCTCACTTTCATTAGAGAGCACTCATTATTCATGTATTGAGGAGCGAACCTTATTTTATAAAAGGGACTCCCTCACCTTCATTAGAGAGCATCGCCGCCAGCTGAGCAACCGCCTCGCCGCGAGTATCACTCCTAACCCATCACTTATGTATTGAGGAACGAGCTCTTATTCTATAAAAGGGACCCCCTCACCATCATTAGAGAGCATTGCCGCCTGCTGAGCAACCGCTTCGCCACGAGCATCAACTCTAGCCCATCATTTATGTATTGAGGAGCGAGCCCTTATTCTATAAAAAGGACTCCCTCATCTTCAACGCCACAAGCCGAGCCAACCAAGGCAACATAAGCCACAAGCCGAGCAGCCTCGCAACATGTGCTACTTCTAGTTGAGCATCATTTCACATTGAGCACCGCCTCATATCGAGTATCAGTTCTAGACGACATCTAGTTACTTCGGCCCACACATGGACTGAATTTCAAGTCTCCAACCAAAAAACTCTCTTGACTGAAGACTTGGGGGCCTACTGTTTGTACCATACTTAGGGCCTCTGTATTTAGACCTCGTATAAATATTCTGGGGACTCAAATGTAATTATGTAATAAATGAAGGGGCAAATATGTAATAAGTGAGGAGCCCTTATTCTATAAAAGGACTCCTCACTCTCCTCATTAAGGGAGGCCAAGTTTTAGGCCATGGGAAGAGAGCACACAGAAAATAGGCTAGAGAGCACACTGCCTCTATCCTTCTTGTATATTCACCATTCTGAGTGAAACAATATCAACATCAGTGTGGACGTAGCCCAAACATTAGGGTGAACCACGATACATCTTGTGTTCTTTACTTTCTTGTAGATTCACGGTCGGATTTACGTTGTTCCAAGACCCCTCCGGTTTTGTGCATCAACAAATTTATTTTTTTTCAAAAAAAAAAAATTGTTATTAATTAATCCATCTTTTGGTATAAATCAATTCTGCTTGTATTGCGTAAAGCAATTGAGGGTTTTATTTTTTAATATAAATTGGTCTGGGTTTTCAGTAATCTCTATGAAGCCTTATGGATCATGGGTATCTGTTGAATCTACCCATTGAAAATTTTGTTTGTGGATCAATAGATTGGATGCCAAATTATCCATGCTTTGGTATGAAAGTAACTCACCAACTTCTGCACTTGGTTCAAGCAATAAGTTACCATTATGTATCTAGTGTATTAAAAAGTAAAAGTAAGAATGTGATAATTCACTTTTTATTAAAGTATAAGATAATAGGTGTAGGTTTACATTAGACTTGGGCAAAGAAAACGAAAACCTGAAAAACCAACCAAACCAAGCCATTTTGGTTGGTTGGTTTGGTTGGTTAGCCAACCTCATCTAGGGGGAAAATGCTATGTTGTTGTTGTTGGTTTATAAAACCAAACCAGACAGAAAGAATCAGTTTAGTATGCGGTTTTGATTTTTACAAACGTGGGTTAACCAAACCAAACCACTTATAATAAAATATAAAATAGTACATAATACATAATACATATAATATTGTATGAAGAACACGCATAAATATTATATATATTAATATTTTATCAAACATCTTGGAGTTATGAGATTAGAAGTTTGAGACTTTTAGTTGAGTTATGAGATTAAGTATTTTCGCGTTATGAACTTGTAAATTTAAGTTCCAATGTTGACAAAGATTTTTTTTTTTAATTGATAAGTTGACAAATTTTTTCTAGTATTTACTTTGTCAATAGCTCTGAATTTTCCATTGGGTAAACATGCATGTTAAACCGCAAACTGAACCAAAGCAAACCGCAACATTGGTGACCTGATTACATTGGTTTTAGGCCATTGTGGTTCGTTTGTGGTGAAATATAGGCAAACTGAAGTATACAGATGTAAAGTTTACATCTGTAGAAATACAGTGACAGTATAAGTAAAGCACAGTATGATCATTAATATCTTATTTTCCCATATGTATGTGTGTATGTGTGTGGTGCGCATGCGCATGTAGGTATATCTATGGGTCTGCATACCTGATTACCATATTAGTTATAGAAACTCAAGTTCTTAAGTACAGATTAAGTTTGGAAGAAGAGGTGTTTAGAAATAAAAACTTTTCTAAGTACTTGATTGTTTTAATATTAGGCATCTTTTCCCATCGAAAAGCTACACCCAGTACCTCAAGTTAAGTGAAGTACTTCGCACACAAAGCAAGGAAAATGTGCTAGAACTTCCCCATCCAGACCTACCCCCCAACCTGATAAACTTCGCAATCAGTTTTTAGAATCAACAGGTCTTCAAATCGTTCATTTGTATGCTGCCGATATCCCTTCCTTTTCCAACCACCGGATAATTCAAATTGAAGCAACTGGATGTATAAAAGAATCTAGAACATTTAATGAATAAAATATCTCCCAGATGACTCAATTTTCTCCCATGAACTATTTATGTCACCTTTCTATACTATATTGGTATTCAAAAATATCGAAACTGATCACTAATCCAAGAACATAATATTCGGAGGACTCATAGCTCTAAGGTCTAAGTTTTCTTTTGTTTATCTTGTTCTTGTGCTTTGTGCCCAGTTTGTTAACACAAAAAAAAAATTATTCAAAGGACTCTTCAGACCAAGCAAGGTAGCATATGTACATTTGTAGCATGCAAAGTGAATTACAAAATTGAAAGCAACATCTCATCTAGGAGACTTTGATAGAAATATTTACTCAGTTTTCAAGAAAAATGGAGGTAGTGAAAATTGGATTGCATCCCTTCTTATCTGGAAACTCCTAGGCCACCTTTTAGAAGATTAAATAGAGAGTTTTTTAGCACCTGTTGAATCCCAAATGTAAATAAAGATTGTTCCACACTTGTTTAGCAAATGGTGATTAAGTAAATGGGTGATTAATTTATCTTCATTACCTTTTTATGCATTTAACATCAATTGGCACAAAAATTCCTCCAATATTGGGTCACCAACAACAAAGGATTATTTTGCAACTAAAGAGCTAAAATATTGATCATAGTTTCCACACAGGCAAGAATCTTGGGTTAGCTTATAGTAGATTTGCTTTTTGATTGCTGGGCACTGTTTGTTTGATATTCAAAATTTAAATCAGTGGTTGAGCTTTATCTAATAAATTTCCTAGAAGACCAGAAAATCGATTATTTTTAAGACATGCATTTCGTGAAATCATGGTAGTGCAGGCAGCCCCCTCTTTGATTTTAGGATAACAATAAATACCAACCATGAAGCATTTTTTCTTCAAATCAGAAGTGTTAGTAGCTTGTTTTTTTTTATGCTTGCTGCTGTTCTTGTTCATTTTATCTTTTAGGCATACCATAGAATGGCAGCAGTGAGTGGTATTCCTTCTTGAAATCCTGGGCCTCTAAAATGTGTCTTGGAAGCAGGAGTAAATCTTGAGAAGAGTGTTATACTTTTAAAGTATTAGCATGATGACCTTCTAGTTTATTAAATATGTATTGATTGCCTTCGAAGTTATTAAATATGCACTGGTTATGTTTTTTTATCATGATTACAAATAAACCAGAAAGTTACTACTTACCACATATCAACCACAAATTGGTTTTAGAAACAGAGGATATAGTTGAAGATTTTGTAGTAAAATATCTTATTCAATCATTCAGGAGGCCTGTTTTAGACTAGCGCAGTGGCTAATAATAGGAACAGTTTCAATTTGGCAAAAATTATTGAGCCAGCAATCTACTATTTGGAAGTTTCCTTTCTGGATTAAAATCACGTTGAGCAGCTTTAACGACAGTAGTGAATTGTCCTATCTGTTAGCTGTGATAGCTGAGATTGAAAAGATTGCTGCGGGAGATTTGGATCTTCCATGATTTTCAGAATTTCAGTGTAAATGTCTTTCCTCTTATCAATTTTCACTGCAGATGCACATAATGCACTATACGTTTTAAGGAAAACTAATGAAAATGGCTTGAAAAGTTTTAGTTTTAATAAAAAACCATGTTATAAGTTTTGTTTAATGATTAGTACAAGGCCCATATTAAAGTAGTCCAACTAAAAATGGCCTAACTATAATAAATTATGATTTGTCGATTTTACCCCTAACTTTTTTAGGTTGAGTTCCAAATTTTCGTCGTTAATGGAGTTCATCGTTGTATTGCAGACCTTCTTCTTTTTCTTTGAAACAAAAATATAGATCATTATGCTATTTAATTTATATTTTGTATTATTTCGTTGAAACGTGATCGTTGTTATTATTCATAAAGTATTTGAGGTACTGTTTTTCAATTTTTCTTCGTTAGTGGAGTTCATCGTTTGTTTCTCCAGAAAAAAAATTTGAGATCTGCATTTTATTTAATAATAACGACGGGTCACTGTTTATGGACTGTAAAAATAAACTGTTTCTGGATCCAAATGAAATAGACACACTGTTTCTTAAATGTAAGCTAAAAAAGAAATAGTGAAATTCATTGTATTTGGATTCAAAGCAAAATAAGCATCATGATTCTTAAATATAATCAACTGATGCATGAAAGAAAAGAAACAATCAAAGGTTAAAACATAGACTGTTTCTGGAACCTAAGTCACTGTTTCTAGATTTTGGTTTTTTTCTTTCCAGATACATTGTTTGTTTGTGCACAGAAAAAACAAACACTGTATCTGATTTTTTTTCCACAAACAATGGTTCTCCAGAAATAGTTTTATGTTTTGGTTCTTTTCTTTTTTTTCCTATTTACAGACGTCTGACATGTAGGTACATCACCGGGACTGTAGGTCCTTATTGGATCTGATTGGAATAAAATACTAACACTATAAATTGTTTGTGGTGCAGATAAGAGGATGAAGATGAGGACGATGACGAGGAAGAGGAGGATAAGGGCACGAAAAAGGTAGACAATAGTTTTGGATGATTTTTTATTAAACTTTGAGCCATTTTGGTTAAATAACATTTTAGGATGGTTTTTGGTTAAATATTTGTTGGCCCAAACCCTTTTCATTAAAGCTCCCTACGTTTTAATTTCTCTGAGTACATCATAGAAGCCTGCAAGCCCTACTAATGCAAATAAGCCCTTACATTACAAAGATTCTAGTGGTTTGTCTCTCATTATGTGCCAAATTAATAAATCAAAGTAAATGGGTTTGCTAGTGCGCTGGACATTGTGCGGACTAAATATATTAACCCATGCCTACTTGTGTTTTCTGTATTATCTGTGTGGTAGTGATATAAAATGTGAACATAGTGCACACATTCTCATTGTGGTATCTCAGATCTCCTTTAATGTGTGGTTTTGGGTAATCTACTTCTCGGGAGTCCAACGTTTGAAATTCTGGCTTTCTGTCACTGCACTTTCTAATGTACTACCTTTAAGTGACAAGGGAATTTACGAATGGAACTCAGGGAAATCTTTCTTTTTCACCTTCAGAATTATAACAAACTTTATATGAGTGATCTCATGTACTGCTAATCTTTAACTCAATTACAAATTGATAAACTCTTAGAAATTATAGTTAAAATTTTTTTGTTGGTTTATAAATGTTTACTAGTTATAAAAATATTTTCATCCTGTTTATAGGACATGCCTTTTTTTTTTTCTTCTCATCTATTCTGTGTGTTACTCTGTTAGTCTGCGTATGTTGATGACTCATAGTTTCAGCAGGTTGTTTATCTACAGTTATCAATACTTTGTTCTTAGAGGTACAAGGTTTATCTGAAATAATAACTGGATTGTTAAGTACTAATTGTTCATGCAAAAGATGTTTTTTCTCAATATACCTGTGAATCCTCAACAACAAGAAAAACAAAAATAAAACAATACGATAGAAGCCATATCCTGGTACAAGCAGGGTAAATACAGGTTTACTCTCTAAAGGAGAATATCTCGTTATCTTCTTAAATGTATCTTCCATGATATTGTTCCGTGTCTCCATATTTCTTATTTAACTATTTTTCCATCAGAATTTTGCTGCTAGAATTAATAAAAACATATTGGTCAGTTTGAAAGTCATCTTGTTCGAGATGTTTTATTCGTTAAAATAAAATATAGGTATAACAATTGACAATTGTTATCTGATTGGTCACAACACATTTAATGCAGATAAAAGTTGGTCCTGACACAATTCTCTCCCATATTGTATAAACTTACACACTGGTTGTCTAATTCTTTTACAGAAATGCGAAGTTTGTTTGACAGAACATTTCGTACCAAAGCTTTTGGTCCTTCGGTTGGATACATTTACTGTAAGTATGACGTTTCACTCCTAGAAGATTGGCTTTCACTGCGGTGCAAGTTGTCTGCATTCTGCATTATGACATGGCCATCCACAACTGTGAAACAGGTTTGCTAATGCAGTTGTAATCTGTTGCACAATTTGAAGAGATGTTAATAACATAATCAAAATAGTGAGCTTTGCTTATTTTTTCTTTTTGGGGGTGGGTCCATTGGAATCAATATGGTATGCTATATTACACTTTAGAGGGGTTATATATTGCTTTTGCTGGTACTTCATTGTTCTTAGGACCAGGCCCAGGCTGAGTTTGATTCTGTGGCTGGCTTAGCTGCAGATGGATGGGTGCATGCAAATCATATTCATTACTGATGCTATATGGAGGCTGGGAACTTTTGTTTCCTCGATTCACATCCCTTGCTTCATAAACCTGAGATTAAAATATTCTGTGTTAGTGTTTGCTGGAGAAAACATCTTTGCGTTCCCTACCCATTGCCTCTCTCTATCCTTTAGATGAATTATATTATGTGTTAAATACAAAAGTAGAGCTTCATGTGTAGATAATACCTTCTTTTGCAGTTCCTCATTCTCATTACTTATGAGGTTTAGCTTCTTATACAGTTCTATATTTTCTTGATGTATGAAAGTTTCCTGAAAATAAAGTAGAAAAACAACGGTAATAAGCATCAATTTACCCCCAATAAAATGAATTAATATTAATCAACTGGGGGAAATTGAGCCAGCTCTTGGGCAACCTTCTGGTTCAGTTCTTTTATTTCATCATTAAATATCTGGTTCTGCAGAATAGAAAAGAAAAAAAAAATGAGTGCCATGCATGTGCTATATAAAGAAGGGAGCATGGAATTATTAAGTGAGACTATAATCAGGGCTCAGGCTTTTGATACCTTTTTTGTCCGGACACCTTTCAAACTCATCTCCAGCTGGCCTTCCAAATTCTGTAGATCTTTGGCACTAAAACCAGAAAGTTCTTCCCCCATTAACTGCCTGCATAATTTACAGAAGGTGTGTGGGTACACTTTAAACATTCTCACAAACTAATTCATATACACTGAATGTTACTTTTTGAAATGTTTTTAACAAAGTTTCATTTCAGTTGATTTAAAAACTTCGTCTCTTTTAAAAACCGCTTAAGGAGGAAGCATAGGGAACACCCAGATCATTTAGGTTTAGGTCAATGTGTTGTTGGGCTCCATTGTGGTCCTCAGTTTTTAAGAGTTCAGAGACATTTCCTGTTTCCTTTTGTGAAGATCTCTTGAGATTGCATTTATATTTTCTATGTTGGGGCTGAGCAGCTAGATACTAATTATTTATTAATTAATTTATTTTTTCTGGTAGCTTCAGTGGACTTCTTGTCCACTGCTACTGTATTTCCTCAATTGGTGCTAATTATTTGTTCTGTTTCTTATCAATAATCAAGAAACCTCGTTTCATTAGTCTTCCTCGATGTTGAAAAGGTTTTCTGGGCTGGTAGTTAGATGAACCTTTATTAGTATGATATCCTTTTGAATAAGCAACATGAAATATGCATTGTTATGTTTTGGTACTTGAATCAAATTGCTAGGCTGTGTTGAAGATTCAATATAAAGCAATGATTGTACCTGTGGCATTCTTCCAAGTACTGCAATTGTTGCCTCAAGCTTGCTGCCTCCCTTTGCCAAAACTATTTGGTATAAATTCAATAAATGTTGTCATGCATGAAATAAGAGCTAACTAGATGAGCATTTATAGGAGCACTAGAAAATGTTAGCAAATGTAAAATCATACATCAGGAGTCTGAAGCATGCGTATTTTATTTTATTTTTTTTGTGTATTTTATTTGTTTTGAATATACATATCTTGGGCCTCCCCACTTATCACCAATTGGTTTTGGTTGCATGTGCTCACAATTTAAAGATTATAGGAACATTGGTGAACTACAAATTTCATCATAGTTTAGGGCACAATTTGGTGGTTTCTTTGCTGTTCTGTCTAGCTCTTCCAAGAATTCGTTTCAAGGAAATCTTGCTACCATATGGTAGTAACCCGCCTTGTTCCATTTCTATTCTTATCGTAGCCAATCTGAATAAAGCAAAGGCCAATGCCCGTTGACTGGGGTTTACATGAATACATCTATACCACACATGGGCGACTAGCCCGATGGACCATGCCAACTGAGAACATCATGGATGGTCCACTCAGATGGCGTATGGTTTGAGGTTTGTGACAAACGTGCTTCTTATGTTGGTGAATATTATTATTCCTTGTTTGATCCCAAACGTGCATCTTATGTCTGCTCCAAAGGTTGCCTTTTCACTTATTTACTAAGCTACTCGATGACTACTAATGGTACAAACTTGTTGAGAGCAGGTCTCTACATCATTCTACTGATGGAACAAACAACAACATTACCGATGACTTACCTTTATTGAAATTGAAGGATACCTGCCATGCATAGTATCATCCGCACTAAAGAGCAAATGACGATAACATTCACCCGTTGTAAGCTGTTCAGAAGTGCTGCAATCTTGTTTGGTAAACTCTAATAGCTCCCATGTTTTACTGAAACCCTAGGATACAACCATGTCACCTTTTTCTCTTCATCGTTATTGCTGGATTTCAAAAGATATGGAAGTTGCTTGCCCACACCATTTCTATCACCATTTGTGTCCATCAACACAAAGATTTTCATTCTGCACTTGTTTCTTCAATTTTTCTTCCCATCAATCGAGGAATTCTTGTGGGAGGCCTTGATTTACATTGCCAGAAACTATATGTTACCAATAACTATGGAAATGGAAATGTTCCCTTGTACTGAGTACGTTGAAGTTTTTTCGTTACGTGGGGCAGGTCGAATTTCTCATTGGATCAATATATTAACTTCTTTGTTGTTTCTTCAGAATTCTGACGCCCGAAACCTTTGATTATTGAAATTTTAGCCTGGGCAGGATTACCAGGTTGTCTATCTTTTCGTAAATATAAAGCCCTCTAATTGAATATGAGTTGGAATAGTTTGAAACTGCTGGTTCAAGACAAACGAACTATTATTCAATGGAATTTTTCTTAAGGTTGGATCCTTAAACTGTTGGTGCCATCAAAGCTTCAGCACCAACATACTTTCTTTTGGACTATTGTTATTTTCTTCTGCAAATGCAAACGAATATGCATTAGCTTAAGGCATTGCCTCATTGAAGTGGACTATTGTACATAAGATAAGTTTAGCTTGCCCTGGCATTGCATCTTTGTTTTCCTTTTATCTACAACCCCTCAAAGACAAGCTTCATTGTTAACTCCACATGTTCACGTTTGTATTCTTCCCACCGCAATTTCAGGCTGGTTTGGCGTTCCAAGGATGTTAAATGGTTCCTTTGAGTACCGTGGCTATTTTAGATAGCTACATTCTTTTGAAGAGTGGTTGAGATACGGGTAGTTCTCTTCTCTTCTCATAAGAAACAATATAATCTAGGCTTTACTCAGGTATTTTCTTAAGTAGCATCCCTGAAAGGAAAGTGCTATCCTTGCCTAAGTAATATAGAAGAAAGCCCCTTGAAGAGAATTCGAATTGTAATATCAACTTGTAGACTTGTGTTTGTATTTGCTAGAACTTCAGTTTATCTTTTAACAAGTTATTTAAACTTAACTAATGTCAGCTATATCATATATGAGAAAGAAGCGTCAATAACACAAATCCCCTCTCTTACTTGTTTCTTTTCCTATCTGGACTCCACAGTTGATTATTGTCAGCATCGCAAGAACATGTACCTGTATTTCCTGAATGATCTTGTATTTCCAGGCATCGGATTGTTTTTCCTTTTGCGATCCACTACTCTTCCGACCTAAGTGTTCTCACTTTTTGATAATTTATTTCAGGCTTTCATTCTCATGTGTTTTAGGCCTTTGGAAAATGGTGCAATTGTTTGATTTCTCCAGCCACTTAGCAGGTTTGTCAATGTATTTAGCCTGTTTTCCTTATAATCCTTTATGCGTCTCTTAATGAGTTAGGTGCCAAGAATCCGTTGAAGAGGATAGAGCTCTACGATTGTCTCAGAAGTTTTGTAGTGAAAACTGGTGGTAATATCCGAGTCGTAATTTCTATGTTTCTAGGCATACATGTCCCTTCCGTAATGTTATTTCAGACTATCTAGACTAATTCTATCATGTACTTTTCCGTACGGTTAAATTCGTGACTAAGAAAGACTACTTTCTCGCTATTTCTATGTTTGCTTTTCTATAATCTCTCCAAAAGATGTAATGCAACATTGCTCAGGAGTCAGGAGGGATTATGTTTGCTAATGTTTGTTACTATGCATAGGCAAAACCATAGAGCTACGGAATTGAAGAAGTGCTATGTATGCGTAGGCATTAAGTAGAGCATAGAAAACTTTATGAAAGCAATTCTGGCTAGCATGTACTCATTGGCGACGAAGTTTATTGCTTAATGTTTGGCAGTATTAGATATAGATATAATGCCTCTATACATGCAGGTATTCAGCAGAAAGAAAATTGGAGTGGTTACCTTGACTTCTGCAGCAGGATTCAGCAGTTGATGATGCTCTGCTTTCACTTTGTTGAAACGATCGACAACTGATTTCATGCTGAAATTCATAGCGTTATGGTCGTTAGATGCGAAAATCATGTACGTTCTGAATATTCTATAGGTTTTGGTTTTATGCCCTTCCCTTTTTCAATGGATATACACACATTTATATGTTTCTGGACCAATGTGATTGCTTTAGTGTTGATGCAAGTAAAATTCCTACAATTTTGTGCGTAAAAAGACACAAGGCAAATGTAAGAAATAAAGTGCAATTGAAAAAGGGAAGGATAAAGTGCGTAAAAATCCGTATAATCTTTTTAATTATTGTTTTAAACAAGTTTATCAAGCATTTAGGGGATACTTGTAATCTCTGTTAACATTTGTTTTAAACGGGTTTACGGAGATCTGTAAACCCGTTTTTTTCTATGCAGACAATGCTGCAGGAGGGGCAAATGTTTAGCAACTTGAGCTATAAGTTCCTTTATGTATTAAGGAATCTGGCAATACTTTTTCATGGTGTTACATATTTTGGTTCATTTCAATTGCTGAAATGATAATATTTGTTTAGTGATATTTTTCTTCCCGCCAATAAAAGAGGCCCTACGTTAGAATCCCCCTCCATTATTTGATTAAAAAGAAAGAGAAGTCATCCTATGTCAAATCTGAGGTGATTGCCAAATCCAGTAACTAGGTCACTGATCTACTAGCGTATTACTCAAGTGAGAATCTGGTTTCTTAGTTTTTGAGCAATCGATATTATCTACGCTAAGGGAATGGGGTGGGCTTAGCCTCATAATGGGCTAGCAATAATGTGGTTCAAATTCGCATTTGGCAAGAATCAAACCTAAAACTTATCACGTACAGGTGATGAGGAATGCTATTAGACCGTAATATAAGTAAGTGTTGGAGGCCTATATATATATATAGGGTAGTGCTATCCATACACTCCTTTTACTTCTCACACACTCCTCTCAATTTTCGACTATCGGATCAGATGAATTGAAGATCAATAGCTAAAAATTAACAAGGGTGCGAGAGGTAAAAATTAGTGTGTGAATGGCCAAATCCCCTATAAGTTGATGTGGGGCTGTCATACAAAGCAAGAGGACTAGGGAACAAAATGGCTACATTTCAAGATTTAAGTTTCCCTCTTGGCAAAGAACAATACTTATCCTAGTAGATATAAGATAAACCAACATAAAATTGCCGAGAGAGAGATTTGAACTTGCATGCATAATTCTCTCTAGTCAATGTGGCTACACCCATGTATGCATCAGAAAATCCTAAGACGTTACTAAGAAGAAACAACTAGTTTTGATGTTGATGCTGATACCAATGCCAATGCAAATTCCAATATCAATACCAATTGAAAATGTGAACCGATGAAACAAAACAAAAATGAAAACAGCCCAAAACTAGGGAAAGAGAAATAGCAAAAAACCAAGAAAAGTTGAGGCCAACCAAAGTGTATTTCTTATTCCATTCAGTAAAGGCTTAATTGGATAAATAGTCTCCGTGGTGATAGGGTAGTCGGAAGATAACTCATAATGGGGGTGTATTCAATTGGGAATTTGAGAGATTTTAATGGATTTATAAAGCTATGGATTTTTATGGAGTTTAACTGATTTGTAGAGATTCCATGTAAAATTTTGATTCAATTCCCTCGAAATCTCATGGGGAGAGGTGAGATTTGTGGACGCTTAAAATACACTACAAAATCTCTCCAATTCCCTCTAATTCTTCAACTTTTCCAAATTCATTAAATTCTAATTCTAATTGAATACACCTGTAATGTTATAAACTTCTTTAAAATTCTAATTGAATACACCCGGATTTATAAGGATTTTAATAAACTATCTTAAAATCCTGATTGAATACACATTAAATTTCAGAGAATCACTTAAAATCCTGATTGAATACCCCTAGATTCATTAAAAGAATTAATATATCTCAAAATCTCAATTGAATACACATTCATAAGATTTAAGCCCATTTAGTGAAGTCTGTTAGTATTTAGGCCTAAAATTTGAAATTTCGTCAACTATTTTTTAATTGTTAGCACATGAGCCTCACATGTGAGGCTATAAAAAGATAAAGTTAGCCTCACATGTAAACCTCACATGCTAACAATTAACGGAGAGTTCTGTTTTAGCCTCATATGTATGACTCACGTACTACTAATTAATGGAGAGTTGACAAAATTTTCAATTTTGGACCTAAATTGTAAATCCTAATAGACTCTACCACAAGAGCTTAAATCTTAATTTTCTTTTTACCACAAGAACTATCTTCTGAAGAAAATTGAGTGCAACTTCCGTACATTATCTGATGCTTCCCTTAATTCCACCATCTCTTGGAATTTTGAATCCTCCGTTTCTTTCAAGATTATTTTTTTTTGTTTGACTCATTTGAGGCTCTACTTGCAAATTAACCAAGATACCATTCCCCTCAAATCAAATATTCTATCGTTTCAATAAGTTTTGACAAATGAATGACAAGTTTCGCTTCTGGCACATTGATTTGGTGTCCGTGGCTTATTTGCCTTTGACCATGGCTGGAAAGTTCAAGCACTTATTAGGTGATTGAGGACTTATAGTTTCTGTATTATTCATTTCATTTGTTGAACCATTGGAGATGGAAAATGATTTTAAGGCTTGCAATATTTTACAGAAGCTACAATATTTCATGAGGCTTTGTCCCTCTTAAATGAATCAACAATTTTCACAAAAACAACTAGCTCCTGCAGATGAATTATTTAGCTAGTAATGTTGGAGATACGTTCATATTAAACTGACTAGTTATAATAGATTTTGAATCATTTTCACACTAACTATCAAATTATAGCTAGTAATGTTACGGATTCTCTAAGCATTATTGATATAGCCTATAGCCTGCTGGGCAACTCTCAAAATTTTGTTTACAAAATTGCACGATCCAATATAGATAAAACTTAAGAGTAACAAAATATAACCTAATATAACCACAATATCATGTTTCAACTAAATCTTTATTCTGATAAGTACAAACACTCTTCCTTCACTTGATTAAGGCACCGAACGAAGATAAAACAATGGTGAAGAAATCATTCACTTGCTAAAGGTTCTCTTCACAAGCGAGCATTCAATAGGCTACAACAACCAAGTGCCGCTGAACATTATGAAGTCATCGTGGACGGAGATCAGAAAAGAAATCGGTTTTTAACATGGAGATTAAGTATATATAGAGAAGTAAACTATCATCCCACATCATCGCTGTTGATCAAGTTGTCAAAATGTCACAAATGAGTCTGCGAACGATGAGGGCACTTATAAAGTAAGTTTGTCCATGGTTATGGTATTAAAGTGTATTTGTCGACGATATAAACGTAGCTACGATTTAATAGCACGAATTAACATGGTTGTGCTATTCCAGTTGGAGGAGGTATGATCAAGTAAACTTCATCTAAGAACTTCGTCATTGTAAGAACTACTGACAAATCAATGAGGAGACAACACATCTCATGCAACACAATTAATCCTAAGGACGTAAAAGTAAGGAGAAACATGCATGGGGTTGCTGAATACTTATTCACAAATTCTCTTCGTGGAGAAATTTTTCATTGTGACCGGAACACGGGTGGTACATCACCATTTGTATAGTGAATTGATCACATTGAAAAATGTGTCCTCCTCGTGCACACGCAAACGCACTAATTACTGAGAGAGACATACACACGCAAACGCACACACCTCAAAATCCCCTCTTCATTGAACATTACTAAATAACTAAATTTAATGTAATTTTGAATCATGCATTCACTCCATCCTATCTCTATTTATCATTATATGTAAATAGTCAGCTCTTGCCTATATATATGATAATTGAATCCTTTATATAGCACACTGTGAGAAGCATTCATATGTAAATACTTTTATCTGTAACCTTTTTTTCGTTGGAAGTTTTTAAAGGCAATTTCGTATCAGAGATAATATAACTTTCTGAATTCCTATGCAAAAAGACAAGGGAAAGTTATACACAATCATGACCTAAGACAGGAAGCAACCACATAGCCAAATAACATCTTCGGGTAAGTAATTCCACATGCTTTATACAGATTCATAAAAAAGGGACGCTACAGCTGATATATGTTGTCTGAACTAGTCCAATAACAAGTCCACCTCAAATCCTATGCTAGAACATACAGCATATATCAACATCAATACATAAATTCTACTAAGTCAGCTTGGAAAATTAAAGACAAAATATAGAACAAGTAGTTATAGTTCCAGTGCAAACTCAGTCCAACAAAATAGTTCACAGGAAATATATATATATATATATATATATATATAGAGAGAGAGAGAGAGAGAGAGAGAGAGAGAGAGAGAGAGAGAGAGATCTAACCTAGTGCTAGCATAATCGTAAAGCCTGCCGGTGGTAGAGATGATAATCAGTCCAACCTCAGCATCACAAAGGATTGATAGCTCCTTAGCCTTCTTAAGCAACCCATTTCTTCTCTTCGAAAAGGTCACTTGCCTGCTCGTCGAATTGTCAATCCTTCGAATCACAATTTTTCCTCTCCCCATACCTTCTCTATTAGATCGGTAGATACATAGAGAAATTACATTTGTTACTCATATTCAATAAAAATCTTCTTTTCAACTGAATTGATTATCAAAACCTAAAGCAAATAAGACCAATACTATGAAGCAAAACGAGATCATCAACAAGAACCAAGAAAACCCAAAAGAACAAAGATCATCGTACTTATTCCCAAAAAGAAGTCTTTTTCCTAAAAAATAAAGGTGTAGAGAGCTTACTTAGAAGATTAAACAAGCTATGGAGAAAACAGTTGCAACCTCCCTCGCGCTTTCCTTAATTTTTTCAGATGTAACCTCTAACTTAAATTTATAAATACTTTATATGGAATGCCACAAAAGTAGAAACCCTGTTTTTTTATGGAAACGTGGTATGGAAACAGCCTAGAGGTAATGGTCTGGACCGGAAAGCCCACTCGGTAGAGTAGAGACAGTCAACTCTACTCGCTTTTTGAGGCCGACATTTTGTCGGGTGAATCAAACAAAGCATGTTGACCAGCAGGAGGGAATCAGAATGGGCACGCGTAAGAAGAAGCGAGCGAGTGTTGGCGAGTGTAAATGAAAAGCGTGGGGAATTGTGAATCCTCGGACTCTCAGATAGGCCCGGGATTCGTGGTGTGTGTGAGTGCACAAGTGATGGGAGAGGGTGACGTATAGGTGATTGACACGTGTTGTTTGGGAAACAAAGGGCGCTCTCTTCCTTCTTGGGAGGGGGTTTTGGCTTTCTCAACTCTCATTGGTTTTGCCTGCTAGTAATATATATAGTCTATGCCCACCACCTGTTATTGTCTCATAAAAATATATTCAGGGACTTATGTTTATTTTAAGTATTTGAATTGAGTAAAATAAATATGGGTGGAAATTATTTTCTCAAAATTAATATGTAATTTTTATTATTGTGATTGGATTTTTTTATCTTTTAATTGGTAATTACATGTACGCTCAGATTGTCGTGTGTGTCTGTTGGTCAATTGTTGATTTATGTGAATTCTATGTAGCTGAACTATTGGCAACCATTTAGTGTGTGAAGGGCGATTTGAAATAAAGATGTAAGCAAAAGTTTATTTTGTTCTCTATGTTTATTATATATGTACCAATTTAAAGAAAGTTTGCACACTTAATTAGGTTATATGTATATGTTTGGGTTTCTTAAGTTTAACTTTTTTCTTCTTCTTCTGAATAATAGTTCAAGCAAAGGCTAGAGTTGATAATCAACTAATTTTTTCTGAACAAACAATATTATCTACACTAAGGGGTGAGGAAGCGGGCTAAGCCTCACAATAGGCTAACAATAATGTGGTTCAAATTTGCCTTTGGCGATAATCATACCTAAGACTTCTCACTTACAAGTGTAGAGGAATACCACTAGACCGTAATACTAATTATTCTTAAGCGATGATGAGAGAACACCACCCCCGCATCCCTATTAAGCCGACAATCCGGAACAAGAGCCCCCTCTCCCTGACAATTGAGTCCATGCCATCACCTGAGGAGTTCACTCAGCGTCGGCTAAGTCATTTCGCGAAGATTCAGATCCAGAATACCACATTATGTACTACCGAAATGCCATGGCGTTATACAATAACAATGACACCTGGATGTGCAAGATGTTCCCATCCACACTAGAAGGACCTACCATGTGATGGTTCTCAGTGTTGCCAGCTAGATCCATCAATTGCTTCGAGAGCCTGGTTGACCTTTTGACCAACACTTTCTCAGTGTACCGCGATGTCCGCAAACGTCACGAGGCCATGTTCAGAATGACTTCTTAGTCCAAGGATGAAAATCTTAGGGCCTACCTAAAGCGTTTCCGTGCTGAAGCTGAGTAGATAAGCTGGATGATAGGCTGGCCCCCATGATGTTTAAACAAGGCCTCTATGTTCATTCACCTCTCTCCTAGAAGCTGAACAAAAGAAAATACGACTACGCTACCCTGGCAGAGTGCTTCGACGTGGCAGATGACCTCACGAACTGGGATAATAAAACCTTGAAGATAGTCACTGATCAGGACTATACCAAAAAGACTGATTTAAGGATGAACGACGGGATATTCCTCCCCTTTCTCCATGTCAAACAGACAAAATGAGGCACCGGGACAGGCAAGCTCCACCAAACCAAAGCAATACACCGCTTTGAACACTATTGTCAACAACATTCTCCACAACATAAAGGACAAACCCTACCTCCGACGTCCAAAATCGCTTCCCGAGCACCTAGCAAACAAAAATCCAAACGAATATTGCTCTTTTCACCAGAGTATTGGCCATGAATCTCAGAATTTCTATACACTGAGAGACCACATTGAGGAATTGCTAGATCAGGGACATTGTTGAGAACACGTAAGGGGCAAGGCAAGAAAGGAGGATTCAGCCGAACCAAAGGATAAAGATAGGTATGATAAGCGTAATAATGATGAAGATTCACGCCCAGCGAAGAAACCCACTCTCAACATCAACTGTATTTACAGAGGGCGGTGGACCAATGCCAAGAAGAAGAGTCCCCATCACTCTAAGATGGACCCCCCACGCAGACGACTCCAGATCAATTAGAGGAGCAAAATCTGAACTACACGCGATCTGATTCCCTTCCTAGGGATATGTAGGCTTTCTATTCTGGGCTCAATCGCAACGCCACCGTTTGCGTGAAGACAAGTGTATGGATAACTCATCTCCTTAACACCCCGCCGTAGCGTGCTCATAAAAATGATCCATGCATGATGTAATACTTAATTACCTATGTTATATCATCTTTTCTTAGAACTACACCAGTGATTTGATTTTTCTTCCCATATATATGTAGGCAATCCTCCAACCTGATAAACTCAGCAATCAGTTATTAGAGTCAACATATCTTCAAATCGTTCATTTGGTGCCCGATATCCCTTCCTTTTCCAACCACCAGATAATTCAAACTGAAGAAACTATATGTATGAAAGAATCTAGAATATTTAATGAATAAATTTTCTCCCATGAACTATTTCTGTCACCTTTCTATATTGGTATTCAAAAATATCAAAACTGATCACTAATAAAAAAACATAGTATTCGGAACACTCATAGCTCTACAGTTTAAGTTTTCTTTTGCTTAGCTTGTTCTTAGGTTTGTACCCAGTTTGTTAGACCAAATATAAGAAATATTCAAATGGCTCTTCAAACCAAGCAAGATAACAAATGTTCATTTGTAGCATGTAAAGTGAATTAAAAAAAAAAAGAACAACATCTCATTTGGAAGAATTTGATAGAAATACTTACTTAGTTTTCAAGAGAAATGGAGGTAGTGAAAATTGGATTGCGTCCCTTCTTATCTGGAAACTCCTAGGCCACCTTTTAGAAGATTAAGCAGAGAGTTTGTTAACATCTGTTGAACCACAAATGTAAATAAAGATCGTTCTGCATCTGTTTAGAAAATGGCCATTAATTAAATGGGTGTTTAATTTATTTTCATTGCCTTTATTTTATGCATTTAACATCAATTGGCACAAAATTTCCTCCAATATTGGGTCACCAAAAACAAAGGATGATTTAGCAACTAAGAGCTACAATATTGATCATGGTTTCCACACAGGAAAGAATCTTGGGTTATCTTATAGTAGATTCGCTTTTTGATTGCTGCACACACTGTTTGTTTGGTATTCAAAACTAAAATCAATGGTTGAGATTGATCTAATAGATCTCATAGAAGAGCAGAAAATCGATTGTTAAATAAGACATGCATTTCGTGAAATGATGATAATGTAGGCACATAGCCCTCTCTTTGATTTTAGGATAACAATAAATACCAATCATGAAACATTATCTCTTCAAATGAGAAACTAGCTTGGTTTTTTATGCTTGCTACTTTTCTTGTTCATTTTATCTTTTAGGCATACCATAGACTGGCTGCAGTGAGTGGTAGAATGAAATCCTGGGTCTCTAAAAGTGTCTTGGAAGTAGGAGTAAATCTTGACAATTATTCTCTGATTGGTCACAACACATTTTAATACAGATAAAGTTGGTCCTGACACAATTCTTTGCCATTATTGCATAAATTCACACCTAACTGGTTGTCTAATTCTCTTACAGAAATGCTAAAGTTTGTTTGATAGAACATTTCGTATCAAAGTTGTTGGTCCTTTCGTTGGATCCATTTACTATTAGTATGACATTTCACTCCTTGAAGATTGACTTTCACTGCGGTGCGAGTTGCCTGCATTCTGCATTATGACATAGCTATCCACCGCTGTGAAACAACTTTGCCAATGCAGTTGTAATCTGTTTGCACACTTTGAAGAGATGTTAATCAAAACAGTGAACTTTGCTTGTTCTTTCTTTTTGGGGGGTTCGTCCATTGGATCAATATGGGCTATATTACACGTTAGTGGGGTTATATATAACTTTTGCTGGTACTTCATTGTTCGAAGGCCCAAGCCCAATGCTAAGTTTGAATCTGTGGTTGGCTTAGCTGCAGATGGATGGGTGCATGCAAATCATCTTCATTGCTGATGCTATATGGAGGCTGTGAACTTTTGTTTCCTCGATTCACATCCCTTACTTTATAAACCTGATATTAAAATATTTTGTGTTAGTGTTTGCTAGAGAAGACATCTTCACGTTTGCTTGATAAGTATAATAACATAATGGCTTTAAGGTTTATGCTCATTTGATTCCTCTCGCTTTCCCCCTACCCATTGCCTCTCTTTACCCTTTTGATGAATTATAATGTGTTAAATATAAAAGTAGAGCTTAATGTATAGACAATACCTTCTTTTGCAGTTTCTCATTCTCTTTACTTACGAGGTCTAGCTTCTTATGCAGTTCTATATTCTCTTGATGTATGAAAGATCCCTGAAAATAAAGTAAAAAACAATGGTGATAAGCATCAATTTACCCCCAATAAAATGAATAAATATTAATCAACTGGGAGAAATTGAGCCAGTTCTTGGGCAACCTTCTGGTTCAGTTCTTTTATTTCATCATTAAATATCTGGTTCTGCAGAATAGAAAAATTAAAGCAATGAGTGCCATGCATGTGCTATATAAACAAGGGAGCATGAAATTATTAAGTGAGACTGTAATCAGGGGCTATGGCATTTGATACCTTTTTCGTTCGGACACCTTTCAAACTCATCTCAAGCTGACTTTCCAAATTTTGTAGATCATTGGCACTCAAACCAGAAAGTTCTTCCCCCATTAACTGCCTGCATAATTTACAGAAGGTGTGAGGGTATACTCTAAACGTTCTCACAAACTGATTCATATATATTTTACTTTGTGTGCATGAGATAGTATTTTTTCCCAATAAATCATTATCTCACATTTCATGGGAAAACCTTAAGTGTTTTAGCAATATTTAACTAACAGTATCAGGATATTGTGAAGCGATTTTTACAAAGTTGCATTTCAGTTGGTTTAAAAGGAGAATTTATCATAAATAGCCAAAACTTACCTTCCAATTTTATAAATGTTATTTTTTTATAATAAAAAAAATGGTAAATAGCCAAAATGATCCCTGAGATTTGCATAACTCATCACTTTGATCCCTAACATTTCAAATCAATCAAAGTGGTCCCTGAGATTGTCCACAATCCATCATTTTGGTCATTCCGTTAAAAACTCCATTAAGTGTCCCAGAACTCTTGGCCGGAAGTTTGGGCAATTTTCAAAGCTTCGTAACTCAATCGTTTCTTAACCAAATTCGACCCATAATATATCAAAAATGAAGATAGGAAAGTGTAGAATAAGATTATACCTATTTCGAAGCCCAATGGTTGCCGGAGATGGCCTGAAAATAGCCTCAAAGTTGACTGATCCGAGAGAAAACTGGAAAACTCGCCCAAAACTGGGTAAACTTTAAACGTTCATAACTTCTTCAATACTCAACGAAATCAAGTGATTCAAAAACGAAAATCATACTTCTCGACGAGAAAAAGAGAATGGTACCTTTTTAGATGGCTAACTTGCCGTAGTTTGGCCGGAAAACGGCTCGAAAGTGGCTGTCCACTGCCACTTTCGAGCCGTTTTCCGGCCAAACCACGGCGATTTAGCAGTCGAAAAAGGTACCATTATTTTCGTCTCGTCGAGAAGTATGATTTTAGTTTTTGAATCACTTGATTTCGTTTAGTATTGAAGAAGTTATGAATGTTTAAAGTTTACCCAGTTTCCGACGAGTTTTCTAGTTTTCCCTCGGATCAATCAACTTTGAGGCTATTTTCCGGCTATCTCCGGCAACCATTGGGCTTCCAAATAGGTATAATCGTATTCTACACTTTCCTATCTTCATTTTGATATATTATGGGTCGAATTTGGTTAAGAAACGATTGAGTTACGAAGCTTTGAAAATTGCCCAAACTTCCGGCCAAGAGCTCCAAGACACTTAAAGGAGTTTTTAACGAAATGACCAAAATGATGGATGGTGGACAATCTCAGGGACCACTTTGATTGATTTGAAATTTTAGGGACCAAAGTGATGAGTTATGCAAATCTCAGGGACCATTTTGGCTATTTAGCCAAAAAAAAAAACTATCAATTATACCAAAAAACACACATAAATAGACCTAAATGTCCTAAAAATTCAAACCCAATTACACTAGACCTAAAATCCTTGGAATTGCTTTCGATTCCAACTCATGTAATACATACAAAAAGATTACCGGCTTATGTCCGGAAAAAACTAGTTTTGACTGCCGGAAAGTAGATTTCACCGGGATCGTTTCATCACCATATAAATGTGAAGAACACTAATAATAATAGTCACTACCTCAAGTTCCTAAATAGAGGATTGAAAGAATTGAGTACTCTGACTCAAATCTCTGTAATCTAAAGAAATTAGCAGAACCTTTCTTATATAATTAATATTTTTATATGTTAGATCAATACATGTCTGACAACATGTGAAACTATTTTGCTATCAATACATGTTTTCTTATATACTTAATATTTTTATATGTTAGATCAATACATGTCTGACAAGATGTGAAACTTTTTTGGGGACCTCAGTTTTTAAAAGTTCAGAGACATTTCATATTTCCTTTTGTGAAATTTCTTGATTTTGCATCTGTATATTCTATGTTAGGGCTAAAGCAGCTGGATACTAATTAATTTTTTCTTTATTTTTTCGGTAGCTTCTTGTCCACTGCTATTGTATTTAATTAATTATTGCTAATTATTTGTTATGTTTCTTATGAATAATCAAGAAACGTCTTTTCATTACTCGTCCTCCATGTCGAAAAGGTTTTCTGGTTGCGTAGTAGATGAACCGTAGTTAGTATGATATCCTTTTCCAGTAAGCAACATGAAATATGCATTGTTAGGTTTTGGTATGTTATGTTATGTTGAAGATTCAATAAAAAGCAATGATTGTACCTGTGACATTCTTCCAAGTACCGCAATTGTTGCCTCAAGCTTGTTGCTTCCCTTTGCCAAAACTATCAAATACAAATACAATAAATATTTGTCTGCATGAAATATGAACTCACTAGATGATCACATTTATAGGAGCACTAGAAAATGTTAGCCAATGTAAAATCACACATCAGGAATTTGAAGAGGCATATTTTATTTTATATTTTGTCCTGTAAATACATATCTTAGGCCTCTCCACTCATCACCAATTGGTTTTGGTTGCATGTGCTCACAAATTAAAGATTATAGGAACAATAGTAAACTAAATTTCATCATAGCTTAGGGCACTAATTGTTGGTTAACTTCTTTGGCCGTTTCTGTCTAACTCTTCCAAGAATCCGTTTCAAGGAAGTCTTGCTACCATATGGTAGTAACTCGCTTTGTTCTTTCATAGTCAATCTATAAATGCACGTTGACTGGGGTTTACATGAATGCATCTATACATCACACATGGTCGACTAGCCCGATGGGCCATGCCAACCGAGAACATCATTGATGGTCCAATGAATGATTTGAGGTTTGTGACAAACGTGCATCTTATGTTGGTGAATATTATTATTCCTTGTTTGATCCCAAACGTGCATCTTATGTCTGCTCTAAAAGTTGCCTTTTCACTTATTTACTAAGCTACTCGGTGACTACTAATGGTACAAAGTTGTTGAGAGCAGGTGTCTACATCATTCTACTGATGGAACAGCAAGAACATTACCGATGAAATTGAAATTGAAGGATGTTACCTGCCATGCATAGTATCCTTCGCACTAAAGAGAAAATGACAACAACATTCACCCTTTGGTAAGCTGGGAAGTGCTGCAATGTTGTTTGGTAAACTCTAATAGCTCCCATGTTTTACTAAAACCCTAGGATACAACTATGTCACATTTTTCTCTTCATCTGTTATTCCTGGATTTCAAAACATATGGAAATTGCTTCCCACACCATTTCTTTCACCATTTGTGTCCATCAACTCAAAGATTTCCATTCTGCACTTGTTTCTTCAATTTTTCTTCCCATCAATGGAGGAATTCTTGTGGGAGGTCCTGATTTACATGTCCAGAAACTATATGTTACTAATAACTATGGAAATGGAAATATTCCCTTCCACTATACTACAATCCTAGGCTGAAGTTTTTCGTTACATGGGGCAAGTTGAATTTCTCAATGGATCAATATATTAACTTTTTCGTTGTTTCTTCAGAATTTTACCGGGCTGTCTGTCTTTTCGTGAATATAAAGCCCTCTAATTGGATACGAGTTGGAATAGTCTAAAATGGTTCAACACAAACGAACTATTATTCAATGGAATTTTTCTAAAGCTTGGATCCTTAAAACTCTTGAGGCTATCAAAGCTTCAGCACCATCATACTTCCTCTTAGACTTTTGTTCTTTTCTTCTGCAAATGCAAACAAATATGCATTAGCTAATGGCGTTGCCTTTTGCAAATGGAATATTATACATAAGCTAAGTTTAGCTTGTCCGGGCCTTGCATCTTTATTTTCCTTTTATCTACAATCCATCAAAGACAGGCTTCATTGTTAACTCCGCATGTTCATGTGTTGTATTCATTCCACAATGATTTCAGGCTGGTGGGGTGTTGCAAGGATGTTAAATGGTTCCTTTGAGTACCATGGCTATTTTAGATTGCTACATTCTTTTGAAGTGTGGTTAAGATATGGTTAGTTATCTCCTCATAAAAGAAAAAATATAATCTAGGTTTCACTCAAGTATATTCTGAAGTAGCAATAGCATCCCTGAAAGGAAAGTGCTACCCTTCCCTAAGTAACGCTGGCCTTTTGTCCAGATATATTGAAGAAAACCCCTTGAATTATTACTACTATCAGATTTTGCTTCTAACGGAAATTCGAATTATAATATCAATATGGAAACTTTGTGTTTCTATTTGCTAGAACTTCAGTTAGACTTTAACAAGTTGTTTGAACTTAAGTTATGTCAGCTAGATGAGAAAGAAGTTGTCCCAGAGCATCATTAGTGAAACTCATCTCCCTTTCCCTCGTTGCGTTGTAGTAATAGTATCTTAAATTGAACTTTCAACCTGGAAGAATGACTAGTTTGCATGGCATACCTTATAACTTCATTGAACACCTGATTTCACCTGAGCCTGTGGAACGACAATGTCAATAACATAAATACCTTCTCTTCCATGTTTCTTTTCCAATTCGGACTTCACAGTTACTATTGTCAGCGTCGAAAGAGCATGTATCTGTCTTTCCTGAATGTCCTATCGTGATCCACCACTCTTCCGATCAACCTGAGTGTTTAACTTTTTGATACAAAATTTTGTTCAGGCTTTCAATCTTGTGCATTTTAGACCTTTGGAAAATGGTGCAATTGTTTGGTGGTTTGTTAATGTATTGAGCTTCTCTTCCCTAGAATCCTTTATGCATCTCTTCATGAGTCAGGTGACAAGAATGTGTTGAAGAGGATAGAGCTCTATGATTGTCTGAGAAGTTTTGTAATGAAAACTGGTAACATCTGAGTCCTAATTTCTAACTTTCTAGGCATACATGTTCTTCCATAATGCTATTTCAGACTATCTAGACTAATCCCATCATGTACTTTCCCATACAATTAAATTCGTGACTAAGAAAGACTACTGGAGCTTGGAGAGCTAGCTCTCGCTATTTCTATGTTTGCTTGTCTATATTCTCTCCGAAAGGATATAATCCAACATTGTTTAGGAGGGATTATAGATGTTTGCTAATGTTTGTTACTATACATAGGCAAAACCATAGAGCTACGTAATTAAAGAAGTGGTATGCATGCGTAGGCATTACGTAGAGCATAAAAAATTATATGAAAGCAAATCTGGCTAGCATATACTCATTGTCGACGAAGCTTAGTGACAGTGCCTTTATTCAGTATAATTGCAGGTATTCAGCACAAAGAAAATTGGAGCTTTTTTTGTTGAGTGGTTACCTTGACTTCTGAAGGAGGATTCAGCAGTTGATGCTCCACTTTCAGTTTGTTGAAACGATCGATAACTGATTTCATGCTGATAAGAAAGTCAAAGCGTTATGGTCGTTAGATGCAACAATCATGTACCTTGTGAATATTATTTAGGTTTTGATTGTAATGAGATATTTTCTGTCCTTTCCTTTTTCAATGGATATATACACTTTGTATGTTTCTCGACCAAATTATGAATAATATCTATGTATATATATATGGTACATAAGTTGAAATGCTTCCACTACTGAATTCAAGTGAATAAACTAAAGCAAAAATCCCTATAATCTTTTTTAACTATTGTTTAAACAAGTTTATCAAGCATATGGGGGAAATACTTGTAATATTTGTTAACGTTTGTTTTAAACGGATTTGTGGAAATCTGTAACCCGTTTTTTGTATGCAGACAAACTACGGGATGGCTAAATGCCATTGGCAACTTGAGCTAGAGTCCCTTTGAGTATTAAGGAATCTGGCAATACTTTTTCATGCTGTTACATATTTTGGTCATTTGGTCATTTCAATTGCTTAAATGATGATATTTGTTGGCCCTGATTCGCATTATGCATAGCTACTGTTGAGTGATATTTTTCTTCCCAACAATAAAAGAAGCCACACTTGATTAAAATGAAAAAGAAGCCATCCTATATCAAATCTGAGTTGATAGCCAAATCCAGTAACTAGGTCACTAATCTAGCTGCTAGTTAGCGTATTACTGAGGTGAGAATCTGGTTCCTTAGTTTGTAGGTTTAAAAAAAGTTAATTGAAATCCTACCTTAGTTACCGAAACTCATTTCTCCTCTTATTTTGTACCCTTAAAACCCTAACCCTAACCTTACCAAGAAATCTCCCAGACACTCATGTCTACTCAACCATCACCTCTGGCAGCTCTTTGGAGTCTTAAAACCCTAACCTGACGTTGTGCATATATGTCAAATGGTTGGAAACATCTATGCGGAGAGATCTTCTGAAAACTTTAGTAGCCATTGCAAAAGTACTCAAACCCTCCTCAATAATGGCTCAGTCTAACTCCATTCAAATAGACTTTTACCTACAAGAAAGTGTTGGTGGCCATATATATATATATAACATTGGTGACCGGCGAAGAGCCAATACTCTCTTAAGCTGATACCCTTTTGGTCTAACAACCAATGCAACTGCAACAACAAATTTGGGGTGTAATACGCCTATTTCATATGTAACTGAAGCAAACAAGTATAAAGAGTTACATTTTGGCTTTATTGGCCAAGAGGACTAGGGAACAAAGTGGCTACATTTCAAGAATTAATTTTCCCACTTAGCAAAGAACAATACTTATCCTAGTAGATAAAAGGTAAACAAACATAAAACTATAGGGAGGGAGATTTGGACTCATATACATGATCACTTTTAGTAAATGTGGCTACACCCACGTATGCATCATAGTCCTTATATATTTTAACATAAGGTAGGAAATCCTAAGACATAAAATACTAAAAATAGCCTAGCATAAAGAAACCAAATTGCAAAGCTTTTAGAACTCGCATCAAACTCATGAAGGTACACTAGATCATGAGTTTACTGAGAAAATAGCTAGTTTTGATGTTGATGCATGTTGATGCTGTTACCAATGCCAATGCAAATTCCAATATTAACAATGCGCAAATGCCAACCGATGAAAGAAAACAAAAATGAAGGGGTAATACTAAGAAAACTAAATTTGTAGACAAAATTTACAATTAAGAAAGAAAAATATTGAGTTTCAACATTATTATTTTTTTCTGTCTCAATTGAGGCTCTACTAGCTAGAAAATTAACCAAAATATACCGCTTTGTTGCACCCTCAAATCAAATATTCTATAATTTCAAGAAGTTTTGACTGATGAATGACAAGTTTCACTTTAGCACATTGATTTGGTGTCCGTGGCTTATTTGGCTTTGACTATGACTGCATATTTCAAGCACTTATTAGGTGAGTATCCAAGGCAAAGGAAGGGAGCAGGGTTGTGATTGGGGACTTATAGTTTCTGTACTATTCATTTCATTTCTTGATCCTTTAACCACTTGAGATGGAAAATGATTTAAATGGTTTTAAGGCTTGCAATATTTCATGAGGCTTTGTCCATCTTAAATGAATCAACAAATTTCACAAAAACAACTAGCTCTTGCAAATGAATTATATATTTAGCTAGTAAAGTAGGAGATGCTCATAGAAAACTAACTAGCTATTATAGATTTTGAATCATTGTCACGCTAACTAACAAATTTGTAGCTAGCAGTGTTGGAGATTCTCTAAGCATTATTGATGTAGCCAATTGGGCAACTCTCGATTTTTTTTCATGCTTATAAAATTGCACGATTTGATATAGATAAAACTTAAAAGTAACAAAGTATAACCCAATATAACGATAATATCATGTTTCAACTACATCTTTGTTCTGATAAGTATAAAGACTCTTCCTTCACTTGACTGAGACGTTGAACGAAGATAAAACAATCGTGAACAAAGCATTCACATGAAATATTTAAAAATTCTCTTCACAAGTGAGCATTCAAAGGGCTACAACAACCAAGTGTTGCTGAACATTATGAAATCATCATGGAGGGAGATCGGAAGAGAATTCAGTTTTTTAACATGGAGAGTACGTAGAAATTAGGTTCTCATCATTCATTTTGCTACTTCATTGATTAAAATCCTATTACTTTTCAATTTTTGATCAAGGTCCTTGGGTATTAATAACATCATTAATTATTTCAATAATAAAATATTTTCTTTTTCTAAATATATTCATTTAATGTTAAAAATGTTACAATTAGCATATTTATATTTATGACTAAATTTTTTATCATATATTTTTAGTTTTAGTTTGTACCCATTTTTAATATGTAATTCTTTTTTAACTTGTACCAATTTTCTTTTCAGTTTTAATTTGTACCCATATATTAATTTCTTTTTGTGCCCATATTTTTTTAAGTTTGTTTGTATTTGTACCCATATATTTTTTTTGTATTTGTACTTTTTATTTTGCTAAATGTACCCATGCTAATTATATGTACCCATTCATGTAAAACTTTTTAATCTTAAAATGTACTCAATCTTAAATATACCAATTTGTTATATGTAAAATGTACCCTTTTTTTATATAAAATCTATTCAATTTTTTTCTAATCCATTTTTAAACTTATATGGGTACATTTTTTTATTTTAAAATGTATCCATGTCAAGTTTAATCGAAGAAATTATTAAGCCTAATATCTTTTCTTTTTTTGTGATTTTGAAGAATGTACCCATGTTTTGATACAATAAAGTTTTTGGTTAATTTTGATGAATGTATCCATGTTTATATATACACACACACAATAGTATATTTATATTTTAATATTTTTAATCCCACAAATTATGGTTTTTTTATTTAAAATATCATTTATATAAACAACTAAAATTTCTAATTTAAAAAATATAGTAACGGACATAGAAATAAATTATCACATTAATTTCAGGGACATTGATCAAAAATTAAAAACCAACAAGGTTTCAATCAAAGAATATTCATAACTAAGGACCGCATCCAAAGTCTCCCATCAGTAAATCTCCCCATATCATCGCTGTTGATCAAGTTGTCAAAATGTCACAAAAGAGTTTGTGAATGATGGGGTCACTTATAAAGTAAGTGTTTGGTTATGCTATTACAGTATATATCGATCGTATATATCGACAACATATATATATATATATATATATATATATACACACATATACATATATACATATACATATACATATACATATACATATATATATACATATATATATACATATACATATATATATACACACATATATATATACACATATATATATATACATACATACATATATACATACATATATATATATATATAAATGTAGTTTCGATTTAATAGCACTAATTAACGTGCTCCATTGACCATTGTCATCCCTATCAAACTTGATCTCTTATGTTTTTTTTTTCTTGATCACTAAAAACGATAATTAAAGTTCATTAATTTTTAACTTGATATATATTGGTGCACATGAGTGGGAAATTGTAACTTCAGTGGTGGAGAAGTTTTTTCAGAAAACTCTGCCTTTCCCATCATCCTACTTTGTACCAAGAAATGACACCGATGAATTGCGACCTACACTGTTCCTCAATTTAGTCCCTAAAGAAATGTGATATTCTTAGATGATATTACAGTTGCTAACATGTATATACTTGAATCTGTACACCTTATAATACTTGTTTTTCGAGAGAATTGACAAACTACCTACAAACTTCTCCTTTAAGACAACACATCTCATGCAACACAATCTTAAGGACGTCAAAGTAAGGAGAAGCATGCATGGGGTTGCCTGAATAGTACTTCTGTAGAAGTTCTCCTTGTGCATGCTTTAGACCTTTGAAGTATCATAAACACTCCCCCCCCCCCCAAAAACCAAAACTGCTAAAGAGAAAACGGTCTAATAACAGAGAGGGACACACGCGCGCATGCACGCACGCACATACACCTCAGAAACCCCTCTTCATTGAACATTACTAAATAACTAGATTCAATGTAATTTCTTATCATCCATTAACTCCATCGTGTCTCTATTTAGCATTAATATGTAAATACTTTATCTGTAACCTTTTTTTTCGTTGGAAGTTTTTAAAAGCAGTTTCTTATCAGAGATAATATAGCTTTCTGAATTCCTATGCAAAATAGAAAAGGCAAAACTCTACACAATCCATGACCTAAGACAGGAAGCAACATAGCCAAATAACGTCTTCGGGTAAGTAATTCGACATATGTCGTCTGGACTAGTCCAGTAACAAGTCCACCTCAAATCCTATGCTAGAACATACAGCATATATCAACATGGATACATAAATTCTACTAAGTCAGCTAGGAAAATTAAAAGTCGATAGACCATTAAAGACATATACATGGAACAAGTAGCTCTAGTTCCAGTGCAAACTCAATCCAACAAAAAAGTTCATTGGCAATATATATATATATATATAGAGAGAGAGAGAGAGAGAGAGAGAGATCTAACCTAGTGCTAGCATAATCGTAAAGCCTGCCGGTGCTAGAGAAGATAATCAATCCAACCTCAGCATCACAAAGGATTGATAGCTCCTTAGCCTTCTTAAGCAACCCATTTCTTCTCTTCGAAAAGGTCACTTGCCTGCTCGTCAAATTGTCAATCCTTCGAATCACAACCTTTCCTCTCCCCATACTTCTTGTATATCAGATCGGTAGATATATACATAGAGAAATTAAATTAGTTACTCATATTCAAGAAAATTTTCCTATTCGCTTGAATTGGTTATCAAAACCTGAAGCAAACAAGATCAAAAGCATGCTAGAGATAACAGTAATACGAAACAAAACGAGATCACTAACATGAACCAAAAAAACCCAAAAGAACAAAAATCATCATATTTATCTAAAAAAAAGTCGTTTTTTCTTTTTTATTTTTTTCCTCAAAAAATAAAGTTGTAGTTTCTTACTTAGAAGAAACAAGCTATGGAGAAAACAGTAGCAGCCTCCCTCTTTCCTTAATTTCCTCAGATATACCTATAAATGCTTTCTCTGGAAACCCACAAAGTAGAAACCGTGTTTGTTTGAGGAAACGTGGTACGGACTGTTCTGGAGGGAAACCGCTTAGTGGTAATGGTCTGGACGGCATCCCCCACTCGGTAGAGTAGAGAGAGACAATTCTACTCGCTTTTTGGAGAAATTTTTTATTGTGACGGAAACACAGATAGTAAGCCACATGTTTTTATATAAGTAGTGGGAAATTTCATTTTTTAAGTTATTAACTTTTTAACACACATATTCCACCATTTGTATAATAACACGTAATGCACTACCTCGTGTGCCTGTCACACTGAAAAATCTATCTGCTGCTTTTGGGGCCCATATTTTGTCAAGTGAATCAAACAAAGGCCTGTTGACCAGCGGGAGGGAATCGGAGGAGGTGCTCACGTTACAAAAGGCAGATCAGGATGGGCACGCGTAAGAGGAAGAGAGCGAGTGTTGGCGAGTGTCAATGAAAAGCGTGGGGAATTGGGAAACCTCGGACTCTCAGAGAGGCCCCCGGATTCGCTGTTTGTATCAGGGCACACATAATGGGAGAGGGTGACGTATAGATGATTGACACGTTGTGTTTGGAAACCAAGGGCGCTTTCATCCTTTTTGGGAGGGGTTTTGGCTTTCTCAAGTCTCATTAGTCTGCCTACTAGCTATTAGCTATAGTCTATATGCCCAGCTGTTCTTCTCTTATAAAATTAAGGCACTTTTTTTATTTTATTTGAATTGAGTAAATTAAAAGAAAATTAAGAGACTCAAATAAAGAAAATTAGTATTTTTCTTATGTTTTCATTGGTAATGACATGTACGCTTAAATTGTTGTGTGTGTCTGTTAGTCATTTATGAAAATTTATGTAGGTGAACGATTGACAACCATTTAGCGTGTGAAGGAAGATTTGAAATAGAGATGCAAGCACAAGTTTATTTTGTTCTCTATGTTTATTATATATGTACCAACTTAAAGAAAGTTTGCACAGTACTTAATTAGGTTATATATGTATATGTTTGGGTTTCTTTTGTTTAACTTTTTTTTCCCTTCGTTTGAATAATAGTTCAAGCAAAGATTATTCAAGCAAAGGCTAGCGTTGGTAATCAACTAATTTTAAACATGAAATATTTTCTAACTATTCTTAATAAATGATGCATATACAAGTAATTTTGTTTATTTGATTTTAACTAAGTGCTTATTGTTGCTGACGTTGATGTGTTAGATTATATATATGATAGAGTTTGATTTGTCTAGCTTATCATCGATTCAAATTGAATTATGTTTTTAATCGAGTTCAAAATGTTACTTATTTAGATTTTTATAAATATGAAGACACAAGTTGTCTGTAAATTAATCTAATTATTATTAAAGAACAAAACAAATATAAAGTTGGGATCTAAAGAGATAAGTTTAGAATCTAATAACACTATACATGTACGAGCATGTGTCAGTTTGGATGTTTGTCACCGTTGATTAATTTGTTTCTCATTAATTCATATCACAAACATTAACCGCTGATCACAGCTACCACCTATTGGAGTGTGGACAACCACTAACTTATGTACGATCCAAACTTGAATATGCTTCTATTTGATTTATTTAGTTACTCACTAATAAATTTGAACATAAATGTTTAATCTATTTGTTCCATGCATGTGAAATTGATATATGTGCTGTGAAAATATTTTATAACTACTTTCCCGTTCAGACAACCTTTTGTTTAAGTACGTTTGAAGAATGATTCGTTTTACAAACCTAGGATTTGACTTCTACAAATCATGCATGCGAACCAAATTCTAATGTATTGTTACAATCTTAAGATTTTTTATTTATTATTTCTTAACATCATTTTCTAGATTAATTGTTTTCTTCTTACAGAAAAAATATATATGTGTGTGTATCATTTTCTAGATTAATTTGTATACTTCTTAGACCATCTACAAACCTGGACTAAAAGCCAAATTACCCCCCAAATTACCCCCCAAACACTCTCCAACCCATGTTAAAATTTTAGGCTAAATGTCAAATGTTATTTCTGGGCCAAATACCCCCCAGCTTTCCCCCCGGGCTAAATGCCAAATGTTTATCGGAATTTAAATTTTTTTAGATTAAAATGTTCATAAAATTAATTTACAATAATCTACATATTTTTTTTTTAAATTGATTTAAGAAAAAAATTAGTCTAAGTTCATTCTTTAATAATTCCGGGCTAAAATTTTAGGGCAGAAAGGTTGGAGCAGAAAAGATGTTTCTGGGCTAAAAGCCAAAATTTTCAGGCTAAAAAATTTGGCTTTTAGCCCAAGGGTTGGAGATGGTCTTACAGAAATATATATATATGTGTGTGTGTGAAAAAAAAAACCCTCTTGAATTGATAGCAGACCTTTTTCATCGATCATATACAACTCTGTGAAATATGGCCGAGTTAAAATATGGTTTCGTTTGTTTGTTTGTTTTTATATATTTTGTTCTCTTACTCCGTCTTAATTTTCTATAGCACTTGAGCTCGAATCCAATTACTAAGGATCGACAGAAGGAGGACCGCACACTTGCTTTTGCAACTTGTAATGCCAGGATTTGCATATGGTTCCGTACAATTTGTCAAATTCCATGGAGATACTTTCAGTAAAAAAAAGGTTATCCATGGAGCCACACACCTGATCAGGTGAAGCATGCAAAAACAAAAATAAAGAAATGCAGCTCGACCGGAAACGCAGTTATAAAAATCAATTATATATATATATATATATATATATATATAATCTGGTAATGTTATACACATAATTGTTAAATTTAGGAAGGGTTGGCGAATAATAATTCAACGCTTACCTTCTAAACTTGTGGAATTATATGAGGAAAAGCGTGATATAGAGATTCGATTGTAATTAATAAGAATATATTACAGTATCGAAATAAAAAACCAGAATGATGTTTGGAGGTTCTTCAAACATATAAAATATCATCATATTAAAAAACTAAAGCAAGCTTCGCTAGATCATAGGCAACCATATTGACAGTGGGAAATGTGTGTTGAGATGAGAGTCTGAAAGAAATTTGCATAAAGTAAATGAAGCGGGAATCGAATTTATTCCAGTGCTTCTCAATAAAAATAAATTATTGTGTGTTACAGATATTGCGTGGCATGTTGACTGCTTAGATATATAATGATTACCACAAAATCACTTTAATCAAATTATAATACATGTATTTAACATGAAGTACGATATTTATCATTTAAATTTAGAAATTTTTATGCTAAATCTCACAGTGAGTTAGCCATAATAATTTAGTTCGAATTCGTTTAACGAAAATTGAACCTAAAACCTTTCAATAATAAGTGATGAGAAATAAAATATTACTCAAATCACAAACCCAGGATTGAGGTTCAATTCTGCGGGAGGTCGCCAACCAAGTTGGATAGGGATCGGTTGTAGCTACTAGCTGAACGATGAGGGTCTGAAAAGTGGTGACCATGTGGCTATATTATTTTCCAATTAGTTGATGTGGAGGAGTGCATGAGAAAGAATCCTAGGAAATAAAGTAGTAAGGTTTCCCAAATAGGCAGGCATACGAGGATTCGGCACACAGATCCTCGAGTCATCAAAGGATTATCTCATCTCCTAATATCTTTTTTCTTTTGCTCTCCTTCTATTTGAACGGTTAAGGGTTAAATCACGTCAATATCTTATATTGATTTTTTTATAGAAATAATAAGACAAAAAACAAAGTGCGAGAGGAATGAAGAAAGAAGATAAAAATAGAAGGGAAGAGAATTCTATTCCTGAGTGTTTTTGCAGGTGGAATTATATTTGACAGCTTTATATTCCGATCTATCCACTTACAATTTTATTTTATTTTTATATTTGTGCTCTCTTGTCTGAGATTTGAACATTACTGTCACAGTGGGAATCTATTATTTAACGAAGGACACACTTGTTTTTGTTTTATATTAAATTGTTAATTATTAATAAGGCCTACCAATTGAAATGTTTATTGTAACAATCATTTAGTCTCAACTCTCAATTTACCCCTGAAATTGATTTTGTCTCACTTTACTCCCTGACGTTTTCAACTATTTTGGACTCACTTCACTCCATTCCATTAAACAATGTTAAATTCAAAAGTACTTTAGACAAATTATTTTTATCTGTTTATTTCTAAACTACACACTAAACCAACTCAATTCCTTTTTTGACAAACTCTAATTAAAGACATTTGGACTTTGCCCCGCCCTGCGTTGAATTAGTTGAACCCACCATGGCACGGCCATTTTTGTATTTAGAAAATCTAACACTCCCTGATTTACAAGTTCTAGACCCGTTTGCCCACCCCACCTCGTGAAACGAGTAAACTAAATATACAATTACAAAACAAATTGGCATCTAATATCACTGACTTGCAACTTAACAAAAAAGCAAAAAAAAACCAGAGAGACAACTAAAGATGACGAAAATGAGTCATAACAGGAAGGCATAATATGCATATCTGAGAGTGAGGAGTTGAGAGAACCATCTGACTCTGTCAAAAATAGGTAAGAGTGAAGTCCCTGTTATTCTTGGAGCCTAGTTAAGAACAATAAAACAATACAATCATCAGCTTCCTATACTATCATATAAAATAAACGGGTCGAGAAATACGCAGACGTAAAGGCAATGCCGGATACTAACTCCCCAACAATCTGCCTACTGAAGGTGTACTTCCAATCACCTCCAGAATCGGATAGAGCAATCAAATGAATATAATACTTTGACACTGTTTTGAAAGACTTGCAGTGCTACTCGAACCGCTTATTGATCAACAGTTGGATATAGACCAGGCATGTACATGCGTCCACTTCCGTTTGAATCCGCATTAGAATAAAATGGCGAGTGAAGCTCCCCCGAGTGAGACGACTTTCTAGACTTCGTATTCTTAGGTGATGCTGTGTAGGAATCATGTGAACTACTTGTATTATACATTGATGATGTTGGCAATCCATGGATCTTTGGCAACCCTGTTGGATCAGCACCCAAACTGTAACCTTTTTCAACCGTGTCGGCTTCCAAAGGCAGTTCATCCAATGTCTACAAACAAAGAAAAACAGTGAGTACCAGGTACTAAACTGAGCACTTCCCGCCATATGATTAATTTCGTTTTCCTTTCTGAAAAGAATCATCAATTAATTAATGACACAGTAGAGTACATTGTCGACACGTTGCTCATTAAAAAGATACAATCTCAAACATAACTACCGGAAGTGAAGCATATTAACCTCCAAGTAGAACAAGAGCCAAACTGCCCAGCCATCTACCAAACATAGTGTTCCGATTAAGTAAAGTAGCACAGATTAGTACATTTTATAAATGTCTAGTTTTGAACTTAAAATATACTCAGCGACTGATACTTTTTGCAAAGCAGAAGTAGAAATCTAAAGGGGTGATTTGTTTGAGATCACAAAATATAAATTATCAGGATTCGGTCAATCAACATTTTGTGTTTTTAAGGGGAGGTTGATGAGAAGTTTTAACAAGTATTGGCCTTAATTGAAGAGAAAATTTGTTTTCATTAACCTATGTCAAAATATGTAATATTTGTTGAAGTAAATCAAAATTTCATAAATGAGCTGCACAAATATGTAATATTTGTTGAAGTAAGTCAAAATATGTAATATTTGCCATTGGGATTTAATTGGGATGATCTACACACACCAATGTACGGAACGCACACAGATAATGCAGAGACTATTTCCACGGAGTTAAGCAAAGAAAAAACTTGAGCCCTTCAACCTCTGAAGCTCAATTAAGAAAAACATACCCGAAAAGCCTGTTGCAGAACTCGGAGTGTTTCCCGGGTGCGCTTTCTCTTCATTGCTACTTCATCTGGCTCCTGCAGCATCTCTTCAAATAGGTTCTCACTGTTTGACATCATAAAAACCAAACCGATCAATCAACAGTCAATACAGGAAACTAGTAAATGGCATAAAACATATACAGTGTCATTTAAAATTGGCAGATGCTTTTTCTGTTACCGGTAAAGCTTCTTAATGAAGACGTTGTGCAGCTCACGCTTCGTATGATTTACCTGAGTACATATTGATGACGAAAATAGTAATTATAATCTATGAAATGCTCATAAATCAGTTTAGATCACACGACTGATAATGAGTTTAATCATGCAATATCTTGGGAAAATATACATAAATTTATGGCTTAAAAAAAACACTAACAACATATACTTTCATACAATAAAATAGTACAAGAATATATGCAAGGCGGATGAGCAAACAAATACATATATGTGGTAAAAAAAACTTTGTTTACTCACAAGACTCCAAAAATTTGTGGGTATAATAAGGAAGCATTAGATTTAAGAGGTTGCAAGAAAATAGTTGAAGTTTCATCATTGTATAAATTTGACATCCCACATTAAATGAAAATCAATTCTACCACTTGTACCTCATAGGTAATTGTATAACACAAAACTATAATATCATACCATTCTAGAATATGAAAAAGAAAACATTGGAAAAAAGACGCAAAATAAAAAGTAAATGGCGCATCCATGAAAGTTGATATTACCAGGAAGTGCATTATTGCTTTTGGTACAGAATCCTCTATATTTTTCCTAACAATGTCATAGTATGATCTTAATAGGAGTTTTGTGACTGCAATTTCAATTGTCTCCTGCTCTGAGTGGCTCTCTGTGGGCCTCAATACAGTTGGGGGCTGAAAGAAGGGTAAACAAGTTAGGAAAACACAGAAAAATAAAATAATGTCGGATATTTAAAATTGAAATACAAGATAAAGGCCCACAGGCAAAGTCAATATTGAAAATGACAAAATACCTCTCTTAAATGGATCATTGAGACTGCTTGTTCAATGTTGTGGATAGGTTCGTTATATGACTTGTTTATTAAGCTCTCTTTAGCAGGTGTGCGGTTGTTATCATTCCCACCAAAAATTGAAGAAATCCCCCAACTTGAACCAGTTGAACCTCCTAAATAATTGCAAAAGATGACAAAGTAAAATACGTTGAATTCCATCATTTCATGTGAATTCCAACATGTCACACATTGATACACTATCATCCCACCAAGAGGACAACACAAATATTATACAGATATTGTTGAATTCATCGTTTAGTGTCAACATGTTACTATAATCACCAAAAATATTAAAATGAAATTGTGTTACCTAATATATTCCCAGAAGATGCAACTTTTTCATTGTCTGCCACAGGTCGTGCACCCTGTCAGTCATCCATACAAATCACAAATACAATTACAAGCTGAAATAGTGACCAGTGTTTTCAATGGTGAAGGTATAAGGCAAGGCGTTTGGTTCTTGCAAGGTGGTGGAAGCCTCGATATATCAATATGATAGTATAAAATAACCCCCTACAATTTTTATGACACTCCCACTAGAATAGGAAAGTAACCACATCCTTATAGAAACGGGAAACTTTAAATAAAACTAGGAACTAATAATAAAACCCGGCCCAAAAATTTTAATCCAGTTCTAAAAGGAATTGGATTGTCTTCTTTCTCTTTTAACTCTTCCAGCAATGAACCATAAAAACTTCTTGTTGATGTCCTCATCACGAAAGTCAAAAGGACAAAACCAGTTCCTAGATTCTGAAGTTATATTGAAAGCTTGAAACCAGAAAAACAAAGGGAAAGAAACAAAACACACCCTGACAACTATAAGTTTTATAATAAAACACTTCCTGAGATAAATTGGAGAAGAAAAAAAAACCTCAACTATCCACTTGTCATGTTCTAATTTATTATTAGTTGCGAAATTCAATTGTTTCCCTTCTCTCATGGGGTTTAAAATGTTTTTCTCTAAGTGTAATCTTATCAAGGTCTTATATGTAAAAAACCCAAAATGGGTTATCAAGGACACTAGCACAAGCGGTACAAAACAGAAACTACCAGAATTTCTGCAGAGATAGGGATTATTTCCTAATTTACCTCCAAGATAGTTGGGTTTTATGGATTAAAGCTGAGAGCTGCTGTTAGTCAGTTTAGAGTTCAATCTTAGGGTTTCCAAGTCAACTGCTACAGAGAGGAAGAAAGGGATATTTTCGGTTGTTTGAACTTTCACTCTATCTGTTGACACAGGTAAATTTAAAGGAATGATGTGTACGCCTCATGAAAAAGGCTTACAAATTTCAGGAGTTCACTTTTCAGAGGACTACCTGAACCGTTTTGGTTGCACCTCAACTTGAATAGAACCTTACGAAGCGCCTGGCTAATGCCATTGAAAACACTGATTGTGATTAATGGTAGTAAATTTAGTGTCTCTCTACACATGTAACTGTGGTAACTATAGAAAAATTGCTTAGCAACTCAAGCTGAGTTGCCATATAATGAACCTCAGAAAAGGGGCAACTTTCCCATACCTGGTCAGGCACGATTCCATTTACTGGTCTGGCAAGAATTGCTCTAGATTTCAAACTTCTTTCAGATGTTGGTGCCTTATCAGAATCTACACCATCCTAATTCACATAACAGAAATAAAAGACATTAAAGAATTTATATAAAAAAAAAGGGACTGAATGATTGCAGTGGAAATTTTTTACAACTAATGCATATACCTTTTGCCTTGAAAGGGGCAGTGGTATCCGAGAGGATTTCACCTGTTGGAATGCAAGCTCCACAGCCTTACTCCCACCAACAAAATTTGTGTGTGAAGTATTGATGTAGTCCATCTGCAAAATTGAATTACAATAAGACCCAAATATGCTCGCAAAAATACATTAGGCGAAGAAAAAAACAATTACAGATGCTCTGAAAGGTTCTAAAGTTGCTATAGTCCAAAATCTGTATTAAAGCATGGGATCCTTATTGGGACCCAACATGCTCATTTCAAATTTTTTATGAGAAACTAAATTTTACCAAAGAGTTAAAAAATCCATACAAAACATAGTGGTAGAACTTGAAAAGCTACCCTCTTACAATGTAGTACAACTCGAACAGCTATCCTACAGAAGCTCCCCAATCTAATAAAATTACAGACAATGACAGATCCCTAGATGGTGGAGAAAGTGAAGCTTATAATGATTCCCAAAACCTGACCTTTTCCCAATAGTTCTATATGCCCAAGAAACTATTTCAGAAGGCTAATTTACCCAACAAAACCGTGACCAGTAGTTTTCAATTCATGGAAAGGTTACTAAAAATAACTCAAACAAGTTGGTCAATACCTCATTTGGAGGCTTTCAAACAACAATTTGACCCTCCATCCCTCAAGAACAGCTTATTTGCATCAATGTGAGCGTCTAAACCTTGTTAGGCCTTATTTAGATGTTTGACCTTGTGAGAATAATAGTGAGTCAGTGAGGGTTTGATGAAGATGTGGGTTGTAGGTATGTGTTTCAGTTTTTGGGTCTAGTGAAATTTCTTTTAAATGCTTTGTCCGTTACGGTAATTTCATATCGGGTAAAATGGAAGATTCACATTTAAAATAAGTATTGGATCCCAATAGAATTCCGCGTTATGAAAATGGCATCACTGAGCCGTTATGCAGTAGGGAATTTGTTGAATCCAGTTTAGACAAATGTAAATTATTACCAAAATCAAGTTATAAGTAAAAACATTCATGCCAACCAATTCCATGACTGTATATATTGATGCTTAACCCTTTCTCCAGATTTCTTAGAGCCAAAGTTACATTTAAAGTTCATTTTATAATGTTTTCATTTGGATGTAATGAGAGCCGTTGGATCATAGTCCAAGCCGCTTCTCTAGCTAGCCTAAGATTTAAGCGATGAATTATGACATGTGTAATCACCTCATAGGGTGATAAGATTGAAGGCTAGGATTTGATCTTGATGTAAGTTAGAGAAGAATCTCTCATCTCTCCTCTTAACGGTAATATCACACAATATGTGTGAAAAAACAATCAATACAATCATCATCTTTCACATCACCATCGCTGCACATTCTCTGCAGTTCTACCCAGAAATTCAAATACATAATCCTTCATAAAAACTCAGAATCAATAGCCATAAACACTAACAGTATATGCACCAAATGACAATAATACAGCAGGCAGGGCCAGATACAGCACAAAACATAAGGAAACTAAATACCAAAGCCCCAACATCATTTCCAACTTGGGCAGAACAGGGACATAGATTAAGCAATAGATGATACCAGCAAAGATAAAAGGCAGTTATTTAAAAAAAAAAAATTATGGTTCACAGAGGTCAAAAAGAATTAGCATTACCAACTAATTCAAATAATGCACCACCACTATAGTGCAAAGTATCTTAACCACCATACCTCCATCTCAATAATATGCCCAATCATTGTCTCAGAGGGTTCAAGGCCTTCCCGCAGGAAGTTCCCTATGACTTCATCCATACGCTTTCTTAGAATAGGGAATCGCTGCAATTCACTTACTAGGCAGCGATGACTAATCTGAACAGATAACAATATTATTTGAAAACCGAATTAGGAATGAGTATAACCGAGAAAACAAATGAAAATACAAGTACCACTTTTTCTACCTTCATCAACTCGTCATATATGAACCTAGCGCACTGAAGGCTTGGATCTAACAAGCGAGCTATTTGCCTCCGGACAAGATTTTCAAAAGGTACCTATATGCATGAAAGTTAAAATGACACTCTAGATTAACGGAGAGAGTCCAAGTTAAGAAAAGAAAAGACATAAAGAGAGAATGGACATGCTAATGTAAAATTAAACAATCTGCCTCTAAATCACAAGTAAACAAATTACCCAAAAAAAAAAAAAGCAGAAAGTGAGAAAGTAATAAAACCTACTTCTGGTACAAATAATGCAGATTTAGGACCGGTGGCATTTTGAATGGCAGTTCGAATGTCATCATCTGTAAGATCCTCACATGGATCCACCTCCTACAGACGAAACCAAATCATATCATTTAATGATGGCAAAGCTTATAAAAGTGACCCCTATACCAACCACAAAACACCTTAGGAAGAGGGAAAGACTGAATAACAGTCATTTAGCTTTTAAACCTCATCATATTATACTTCTCTATAAGCCAGATCTGACACTTTTAAACTCTATAAAGTTGCACACAGAAATATACTTCAAAATGTGTTAAGGACAAAGGTCATATTGTTTTCATCACAAAGAAACTTAAATTGAAACATTTCACAGTTGAGTTACCCTTTATACATGTAGAAAGACTTAAACAGCTAAAAACAAAAAAATGTAAAAAGGACAAACTTGCATTAATTTGAATTTTAAGCACCCATATATCCATATAACATCGGACAGTCACGACAGTGTCCACATTGAAAAAAACTGCATACGCTTTTAAAGATTTTAAAAGTTATCATTCCTACAAAAACAAATAAGAAAATTACTCCATTTAATTGGTGAAGTGAAAAATAGTATAATTTTTAAATTGCAATCTGTTGTGCTCTCAACCGTCTAAATGGACCAATAACCTAAATTGGCATACAAATTAAAATATAGAACAGATTTCTTGAAAGTGATATTATTGAAACTGTAATACAGTATGCTGTCATCATACTGAAGATGAAGGAAAATAAATCATGCTTAGGATAGAGCAAAACAATTGTATTTTAAGTAACATGCAAAATTAAAGCATAAATGTTATTTGTATGCTGCTCCACTAATTAAAAAATATCAGAGAGATTCGGCCATATAAGATCTCAACCAGATATGTAACACAAAGTTCAAACCTCCAAACTCTTCACAAAGATATTTTGAAAAATATAGTGAATTCGCGCTCCACCAGAAAGCTCAGTTGTTGACATTTCTTCATTTTTTCCCTCAACCATTGTAGAAAATGCTGTTTTCAACAAGAAATTTCAGATACCATAGATCAGTTTACACATTCTACACAATACAGATGCATACACAGGTAAAATATACAAACTAAACGACATGATCTATAGCATTTATTAGGAAAGACAAAAGGATAAATAGCACGTAAAACCATATTTACCTTCAGAGTACTTTGAAAGAATATTAAGAAGAAGAGCTCCCTGACCAGCCTATTGGCAACAAAAGATAAGAAAGGTCGTTATATAAACATAAAGAAATCATATTCAGGACAAAGACCACCAGAACTTAAAGTGGGGAATCTATGCATAGAATTCAAGTGTCAAAATAGTCAAGTTTACAACTCTTTGGCATCGCAACGGTCGTTGAAGTTGCATCACATTTATAACTGCCTATTATCACATCAATATATAGCACAGAAGATTGCATGACAGAGATTATAAGTTACAAACAAGTCCTGTATTGTGGTTAGGACAGAAACCCAATAACCTCAAGATATTACAGCATAAAACTTAATCGTCCAATAATATAATCCATATAGATCACTATTGTTTTAACTAACAATACGCGCACCTTTGATTCTGTGATTTCCCCATAACTGGCGTGCTCCTTGGCAACAGCAACTAGTGTAGAGCTTATGCGTGATTTGAGCCCCGGAAGTACTGCCTTAATATGTTGTACCAGAATCTGTAAATAATTATAAAGGTTAAGTTCATAATCTCTCTGCATTAATATAGCAACCTTCATAAGGGAAGGCCCAAATTACAGTAGTATAACAGTTGCAAACACGAGACAACTTTATGAGAGTTCAAAAAATGTTATACCTGGTTCAACTTCTTTGCCAACTGAGGGACGCCACAGCGATCAGCTAGACCATTATATACCTATACCATCATATGAAAAATTTCTATTTAGAAGAGTTTCTAAGTCCATGCCAACAGATAAATAATAATTCAAGGAAGAGTAAGCATACTGGGCGGCTGCGGAAAAATTTCTCCTCAGCCACAAGAGCATCCTTAATACTTCGGTTCATCATAATATCCTGTTTGAAGTACAACAGTAAACAGCCTTATCAGAAACAATTCAAATTAATTTCCTAATCTGATAATCCATATTTGCATATACGAAAGAAAGCCAACATCAAATTAAAATAACTATTAGGTATGACTTTCAAAGGAACAAAAAGGGAGTAGTAAAAAAAAGTGTAAATCTTCAACAAGATTTATATATTCATATTCCACAGCAATAAAGTATCATTTAAACTTACCACCATCATCTCACATACAGCAGAGAATAAACAATCTTTTATGAAGTTTAAGATAAAGTACCTCCTGACTACGATTCACAACACCTATATAACCAAGTCTCAGGGGAATCACTTTTCCAAGCAACAGATTACGGGCATCAGTACCTCTATCCATTATATCCAACTGAAGGCATTAAAACATGAGTCAAAACCATATCAGCACAAAATAAACATCTTGCAAATGTGTCAATGTATTAAACCTGTAAAAGAAATCTAGGTTAAAAAATAAATCTCACCTTTGTGATTACTCCTATGGTTCGTAGACCTGTCAATAGGAAATTGCACATACTACTAATAGTCAGATACAATTTAACCAGGAATACTAAATGCAGAAGAGCAGAAATTACCATCAGGATCTGCGTTTCCCGCAATCTGAAGAGCATCTGAGTTTGCTAGGTCAGAATTTGCTGCTGTAACAGCAAGAATTAAACAACTTGGAATTTTGATATATGACATGATCATTGTCCGAATTCTTGCTTCGATATCAGAGGGTTGGTCACCAACAGGAACCTTCGTTATACCAGGTAGATCTACTAGAGTGATATCAAGAACATTTGGTGAAAATATCTTCAAGCGTATCTGCTTGTCTGTGACACCTTTATTCACCCCTGCTTCTCTCTCTGTCACAGCCTACGTCAATAGAAATTTATTTAGAAGTGGAAGACCGCGTATGTAAATATATAAATATATATGTGTGTGTGTACATAACTTAATACATCAATTTCTATAAGAATACATAACGAAAACTAAATAATATAAATGAAAGTATAACTCAATTATTATCGCCACACTTGGGTGAGTAGAAGCAAATGAAAGAGAGTTCAAAAGTGAAGCAGAATCTTGCGAAACAATTTTAGTTTCTCACCACCTTACTGTCAAAAGTAGGAAGCATTGGAACAAAAATTTGTTGGCAGAACGAAAGTAAGGGTTAGAGTCAGAAAAGGAAGCAAACTTTCTGGTAAATATTTTAGTTAAAGGAAAATTGAACTGCTGAATAGTAATCGCTTAAACTACAGACGCGGAAGACGGGCAAAACCGATTATGCTCAGAAAGGAAAATTGCACTTACTTTACAACCCAATGAAGTCACTTCTTACAATATTCAAATTCAGATCATATTTGCATAACATGCCCGAGGAGCCAAACAACAAAAATTAAAATACCCAGACAAGTGATCTAATAGAAAGCACCTGAATTTCCCTCCGAATCTCAGAGAAATCGTAGAAGCGCTTCCCAGGGACGTGCAGGAACTCCCCATATTCCTCATCGGTGCCGTCAGCGTTGCGCTTAGTCTGCAAGAGCTGGAGTACGAGCGGGCGGCGCGTGCAAATTTCAGAACCACGCGGCAAGAAGTCACGGCCGACGAGGGCCTCGAGAACGCTGGACTTGCCGCTACTTTGGCTGCCAACGACGGCTACCTGAGGGAGTTCGATGGTGGATTGGGAACCGAGCTGCGCGAAGATGTCTTGGAGCTTGTTCACTATGGGGATCACAGAGTTGCCGAGGGGGGAAGCTGAGGGTGAAGGAGAAGAACCGGATTGGGGGGGTGCCACTGAGGGCTCGTCGGCCATGGTTGGATTGGATCTTGCAGGAAGGAACTGGAAGGTGACGCCCTAGGGTTTTGGAAATTTCTTGGAGAGAGAGACTAGAGAGAGAGAGAGTTTGATTTGATTATCGTGTGACTGGAGCCTTCGAGTTTTAGCCGTTTAAGTCCGTTCTTTACGAGAAAGGGGTACGACGAGAGGAGGAGGATTAATTTGCTTTTGGATCGACAACGTTCTACACACCAAAGGTACAGTTTCAAAAATCAAATTTTGTATCCAAGTTTTTTTTTTTTAAACGATATTATTTATATTAAACAATTATATTAAATAAAATGTACATGTTTATTTTTTAAAATTTTTTTAAATAATATATTAAAGCAAGAAACCTATTACACAACCAGTTTTCCCAAATATCAAAACATCCAAATTTTGTACTACCAAAAAAAAAAAAAACATGCAAATTTTGAACATTCCTACCAATAGATGTAAGAGCATCAGCAACAAATTTTGTCTCTATGGAAGTATGGAACCATTGGACCTCCCGGAAGTAATCAAGCATCCCAATGACATCCTCAAGAATGCATTTCACCCTCCAAGGCGTTTTCACAACTCGCATGAACCACCTCAACAATTAGCTTGGAATCTCCTTGGACAATAATGTGAGTCATCTTCTTTCGCTTTGCCCAGCAATGGCCTCCCTCAGAGCAACTCCACCTCTAAAAAAATGCACCAACACCCAACCCCTTTAATCCACTCAGTGAACAGTGATAGACCCAATGAGCAGTAATTGGTCAAAATCATCTCCACCCTTAAAAAATGCGCTGGCACAAACGATCTTCACCCCTATAAAATGCACTGGCATCCAGCCCATTTAAAATATTATTAATTTTTTTTACAAAATAATAAAAAAAATAGTTTTAATTTCAGATAGGATTTTTAACCAATCTTGTCACATCACGTGTCATTATCCGAAAGTACTATTTTGTGTAAGATGATGGTTAGGTATTTATAGAAAAAATAATAAAATTTTTAAGATTTTTTATTTTTAAACATTTTTTAATAATTTTTATTAAGTTAATTAATCTTGACCGTTGGTTTTGAACAAGATTCAAATCCAACAGCCCAGATGTGGGCAAACGGTCATAATTCTGACTGTTTGGCCTTTTTTTTCTTTATTTTTGGTCAAAAAATGTGGACCGTTGATCTCTAGATCGGACGACCCAGATTAAGCCACATCAATAGTCGTTGGATTTGAAATTCAAATTTTTTTTACTGTTGGAAATCCAACGATCCAAAAAACTAGCCGTTGGAAATGCAACGGTCCAAAACGAGCCACGTGCCATTTATCCTGCGCCCTCTATCGCGCCTACAACGGCGAGCCCCGCTGCCTTTTCTTGACAGGGACGCGCGGCCACTAGCGAGTGTTTCCCACGCTCCTAGCGCACAAAAAAAAACAAAAAGGCATGTGACGTCACATAGGAGGGATCTTGGCTCTGCACATTCTGGGCCCGCTTAGAGACTGTATTAGGCTAGGCTGGAGGTGTTTTGCTGGGTGCCTGTCCATTTTGGGGGTTGTGAGCCGGCCTACCCCTTAGGGGTTGAGCTGCTCTCAGAGCCATATCCTCCCCTACCATAATCGTATTATCTCCCTAAATTAAAAGCTCCTGCAATCTTAGGCTTCCCATCTTCATCCCTGATGACGAAACCTGCCGAAGCCACATTATTGACCACCGAACCGTCAAAATTAATTTTAACAAAAGGGGCATTTAATAGTCTTTTCACTCGGATTTGGATTCCATCCGGATCCAAATTGTGGAGATTGTAAGGATTCTCACATCATAGTCATTCATCGTGCATCGTGCGATCAGAATTAATTTGATTTTTTATTATTTAAAATTAAACATAAATAATACCTGACGAAACCTGGCTGCACGATGTATGATGAACGGTTATGATGTAAGGATCTCCACAAAATGAATCCGGAGAGGATCCTCTTCCTTTTCACTCCTCACAGACTTACCATTGGAGTTAGCTTTAGGAGCAATAAAAAAAGACGTTCCAAGGGTCAACGCACTTACACAGATCTATTAGGGCTCCTTTTAGTGCTTCTGAACACAACTCCATTCCTATCATTCCATATTTGTCAACACGTTAGTAATCCTTTGCTTAAGTAACTCGACTCAGTCTTTTCCTTAATATCGAATGAGTGCAGCCAATCTACTAAACAGTGTTAAGTTGATCATCGTTCTAGACCTCATTCGCAAAATCACAATGTAAGAAAATATGATTTCTATCTTCATCGCCTCCATTACATAAAAGGCACTGAGTATCAACACTAGTAATGTATCTACTCAATCTTTTCCTTGTTTGAAGTCTTCCCTCTATTAAATGCCAACTAAACATTTTCACTTTGGGTGGGATGTTTAATTTCCACATTTTGTTTAGAAGCTTCTGTCTATTGGAAACATCAACGTTCTTCGTTTTGGATCCAAGTTGCAGACTTAATTCTAATTTTCATTTAGCCCCCAAACAATAGTATCCTGGGAATCAGCAATAGGAATTTGTATCTTACAGATTTTCCTCACAACATAGTCTTCCGCCATGGAAAGGGATTCTCTCCAGATCTCTTCCACCAAAGCCACCGGATCAAGTGATCCGGACCTTTCAAATTTTATCAAACGGCCAAAAATTATTATAACTTTTAAGGAGTCAAAACAGGTGGGCCAGTTGGATGAAATTTGAAAGGTCCGGACTACTTGATCCGGTGACATTGGTGGAAGAGATCCAAAGAGGATCTCTTTCCTTCCACCACTTGCCTTTGTTTAGCTCTACCCCACGATTTTTATTAAATTTATCTAAATTATGGAAGAAAATTTTACATCTAAGTTTAAAAATTTACTTTTGGATCAAACAACATTTTACTTATCAAAGGTTGCGGTTTGTGATATATTTGTGATGTGACAAACCCATTTTGTGCTAATGTGTGGAATAAAAAAGTAATTGGATTAGATATTAAAAAATAATAATAATCATTTTTAGCATCAATCAAGCATATTCAAAGCACTTGTGGTCTATTGTCTATCATTGACGCCCCAGCAACAATATTTGAGGACAGTTTGCATGCATAGCTGATTCGAAAACATACATCAAGAGATACCATACCAATCACATTGCATTGAAGTTATTCTTCTCTCATCAATAGCAAGAGCATCAAAAGATCGAAGTAAAAGAAGAGCATCTCGTCAATCTCTTCACCAAGTCATTACCAAAGTCCACTTTTCAGAATTTGTTTGAAAAAATAGAATGTGTAAACTATCCAAATTATACTGCTCGAAGCCTAATTAAGGAGTTTTGTTGAACTCATGAGGAATATCTGGTAGATACCAAGTGACCTTAATGTACTATTTTCTCTAGTTCATGAGCATTTGTCCCATTGGGTTTTACTAACTTGACAAGATTTTAACGAGTCACTTATCTTAGGTTGGTCATATCCTGATGTGCACGTTCATCACCATTTGTGTAATTGCCTATGCCATTTAAAGACTTCAACAATCATCCGAGAAGACCTGATGTGACTATTTCTTAGGTTTTACACACTAAAGAGAGAGTGTTACAGTTAATATTGTTTAGAAATATGATTTTGTAAATCTTAAAAATAGGATTCCAATAGGATTTGAGATATATACTTTTTTTTTTTGGTAGATATATAATTCTTTCTAACTTGTATTACTTTTCTGAGACAAACAAAAAAAAAAAAAGAAAAAAAAAATCCTTCTACAGCAGAGATACCCCACTAGAACAAAAGCATGCTGTAATTTTAAATTTACCGATACGTCCCTCCTTATTTGTTTCTAGATAATTCCAACTTTTAACTGTGACCTTATCTAACAACCACGGCCCGGATCCGGTCGTCATTCAAAACAAGTTTAGCGGCGATCCTCATCCAAAAGTCAAAGTACCAAAGAAGACCAAATAGGTTTGCGCCACGTATCCGAGCACACGATTTCATTGGCGTAGCAGATTTTCACTCTTTTGCATATAAAAGAAGAGGGACTCCGGGGGCCAGGCCTCTTTCTTCCTCAAATTGTTTCTCTCCCCTGATATTCGCCGACTTAAATCCCTAGGTTTTTTTCTCGCTGCCATGGCTCGCCGAAGCTCAGGAGGTACACGCCGCCGTCTCTTCTCTTCCTCGATATGTGTTTCTGCTTTCGTATTCTGTAGATCAGAACCCTCCGTTTGGTGTGATTTGATTTCCATTTGTTTCCGTTTATTCTAGGGTTTTGGGTTTGCTGAGAAAACCACTGAATCTATATGAAATTTCTCTTTCTTTGTACAATAACATTTGTGTATGCGGCTGTTTAATTAGGGTTAGGTTTCTAGGGTTTCCAATTTCAAGGGAAATGGAGGTTCTTGGGTTTGTCTTATTTTATGAAGATTTTTTTTTTTTCTAATCGTTTTCATTTTATTTTCCGAATTAGGTTTATTGTTTGAGTAGGCTAATTAGTACATCAAGAGACATAAGCAGTTTATAGTGCGCTGCGCTTTACATGTTTTTACAATGTCCATAACCGAAAGAAAGTTATTAGATTTAAATTCTGCTGATGAAATTTTAGGGCTTGTATGTCGCCGTGTCTGGGGTAAACACTATTTATTTTTGTCGTAGTAAGCTTTTGGAGGGAGCTTGAGTTTGGGTTGGATGTCTTCATGCCATGATGAATTTACATGTGTATTCATTTTCTTCAATTATGGGTTGTATATGTTTTGTTTAATGTGCTTTAATCTCCTTTTGCAGGTCGATCTGCTCGCCCAGCTCCTCGTCATGCACCTGCACGCAACCCGCCTCAGCCTGGTAACTTTTCTAAACTTTTTTGATAAGTTAGCACTATTGCTACGTTAGCATTTATTGCAGTGATGTTTATTTTGTTTGTTAATATAATATTGTCCTTTCTCACCTCTAATTGAATTATCTATGTGACAATGCAGTTCGCCAAGCTCCTCCTCCAGCTCCTGCTCAGTCTGGAAGTGGTGGATCTATGCTTTCGGGAATTGGATCAACCATAGCCCAGGGTAATATGTTTGTCTGGTTGCTTATAACCGTGCATGCACTGTCATTAAAATTGGTGTTGTATGTCTGATTTTACCCTTTGGTTGCAGGTATGGCTTTTGGTACTGGAAGTGCCGTGGCACACAGGGCTGTGGATGCTGTGATGGGTCCTCGCACTATTCAACATGAAGCTGTAGTCTCTGAGGCTACTGCTGCTGCTCCGGTCCCCATTGTTAGCAGCATGGGTGGCTCAGATGCATGCAGTAATCACTCTAAGGCATTCCAAGATGTATGCAAAACGCTACATCCTTTTCCTTTTATTTTCCTGAAAATTTAGTGTCTCAAATAAAATGCTATTGTGTCTCTTTGTTATACTTGTGGATACCATTCTAGTTTTAATTTTTTGACCTTCTCTTGCCCTGACATAATGCATTTCTTTGTTGTGAAGTTCGGTAGTTTCTTGCTAAAAATTGTTTTATACCCATTCCTAAGATCCCTTGTAGTTTGTAATTGGGATCATAACTCATCTTTTCTAGGATTCATACGGCCAACCCTGCTTAGTGGGACAAGGCTGTGTTGTTGGTGTTGTTGTTTGTGAATTAACAGTATGATGATATGGATCTTGAGATATTTGTGTAATGACGTTTCCTCATGCGTCTGCGGAAGAGTTTTCTGGCTAATTGAGACATGAATATCTTTTTAATGGTTTTCACTTTGGTTTATTTGACCATCAAAATGTTCCATGTTTCAAACAATTATCTCGTAATTGATTTAACTGATCCTTATTAAATGAAACGAAATGGGAAGTTTGAAGTTGTTTGAGAACTAACGCCGGTCTATTTGTTGACGTTGCAGTGCGTCAACCACTTTGGAAGTGATATCAGCAAGTGCCAGTTCTACATGGATATGCTATCCGAGTGCAAGAGGAACTCCGGTGTGTTGAATGCCTAATCACTACTTCCTCTGCCATACAATGAATTATTACCTGCTTTAAAGTCTGAACGTTTTATTCATTCCTGTGCCTGTCATGATGGTGAAATTAGTGATCTATTGTGGGGGAAAGGTTTATATAAATCTTTGTACGCATGGGGAAACATGCTGCATTAAGTAGTGCCTCTTATTTGAACTCGGTTTTGAGTATTCATGGTGGTAAAATAATGATCTTTGGAGCTTATGCTGGTTAGTGTGTTTGGAGCCTTATATCTTCTGTTCTGGTCTTTTCTTTACTGGGGCTGATCTGGGAGGTGGATTGGGACATAAATTATCTTCTGGCCTTGGGTTTAAACGCGTCTCTCTTGTTTGAGTGTAAGGTAGTAATTAAACAACCCAGACTTTGTAGATCTATAGCGGCAGAGTGGCTGTATACGCGGCCTATGTATACACCCCAAATACAGAGTTTAAGTTACAATAGGGTTAGACAAACCCTACGGTCTCGTTTGGCAGCTCGGACTGTACTGACTATTTCTGTCGGATAGGATAAATAGCCACCGGATAGTACTGACTAAATTAGTCGGGCGTTTGGTGCAATATCAGACTAATGACCGTATTATTTATAGTGTGTTTAGTATTATACCATATAGAAGAAATCATACTTAAAAAAAATTAAACTTAAAATAAAATAAAAAACTGAAATCATCTCTTTTTCCCCAAACATTGATTCAGCACCAATCTCCACTGCCAATCTCTACTGCCCAGACATTAAAAAAAACTGAAATCATGCAAAAGAAAAGCTCTACTGCCAATCTCCACAGATGGGCTTTGTTTAAGCCGAAACTCAAAAGGCAGTGAGGGAAAGAAAAAAATAATTTGACATCCTGGGCTTTGTTTGTAGGGGTCGGAGATGCAGCGGCGGAGAAGAGGGAGGGACATCCAGTAGCCAGAAGAAGATGCAGGGAGAGAAGAGCCTTGTTCTGGGTGGTTGGATGGAACCTAGTGGTGGTGGTGGTGGTTCATGGTGGCCAGCGGAGGAATTGGGTTTTGGGATTTGTGGGAAGGAGGGGGAAGAACAGAGGGAGGGGAAACGAAGAAGAAGATGTTCGTCTTAGTTGACGCCGGTGGTGGTCACTTCTAGCCAATCGCCATGAGCACCATCAGTATCGTAGCGACTCAAAGGAAAGGGAACCGGACTAATAATCCACACCTTTTGGAATGGTTTATTAAGAAGGTGTATACCCGACTATCCTATCCGCATAAATTAGTCCGACGACTATTTAGTACGAGAGGACACCAAACAACCGGGTCCGTACTATTAGTCCTATCTGATTCCTTATACGGTGTGCCAAACACGGCCTACAAGTTCTTAGACTATTAGGGGTGTGAAAGATAGTCACTTTAGGGTTTAGGGTTTAGACCACATACATATTGGTGTATCTATGGCCCCTTTTATTATGATCAGAACACGGTTGGTACATCATGTGTTTTTATGTATGAGATGATAATTTTTATTTTTTAAGTTATTAATTTTTTAGCACACATTTCATCATTTGTATAGTAACACGTGATGTACATTTATGGTGGTACATTTATGGCCCTCACAAACACTTATTCAAACTTTTGGTTGGTTCTGGGTCCATCCGGGTTCATGAATGAATCTGCCATTATTCATTATCTCCTACTGCATGTAAAGACCTGAAAATCTTAAAAACTTTGCATCTAAGATCTACGATGTAGACAACTAAAAAACAAAGTGATCTAACTCTTAAACAACAAGAAAAAGGCACTTTTTTTTTTTTTTTTTTGAGTTCACAAGGAAAGGCACTTAAAAAGGATTTTCAACTCATATATTAATATCATAATTTAAATTAGGGATAGGCGCTGGTCGGTCGATCGGGTCCCATTTTGGTAGATTCGAACTCGACTTTGTTTTTCATAAACGAGTCTAAGCCGTTCAGATTTTTGTTCCTATGGATCGCACATTCATTTTCAATCCGGTGCCATATAAAATAATAATAATAAAAACAATCTCTAAATGCTTTTTTTGTGTGGAAGTTTTAACGAAAAGCTCACGGTACTGTTTACTTTAACGAAAAACCACATTTTTACACAAAAAGTCAATCCTGGTACTATTCACTTTACCCTTTATTTTGTCCTTATCGTTAAAACTCAAAGTTTTCAAGTCATTTTCATTAGTTTTTTTTTTTTTTTTTTTGGTAAATAAAATATATTGATGAGAAAAAGGAGAATACTAGTAGCAAAGAGTAGCTGAAAAAACCGACACCCAACAAAGAGCTACAACTATAAGAAAAACAGACAGCAAAGCCAACAACATTGCATCAAAGCAGCAAAAATAAGCACTAACTATTCATAGTTATATTACATTCCCGTAAAGTAGTCATTAGCAGCAGAATGGGCGATTTTTAAAGAACTCAATCAAAGTCTAATGGTGGACTTAATTGAGTTGAGAACCACCGCATCGGGTTGACATGAGTTATTGAATCTACGGTTGTTCTGCTTCCTCCAAACATAATACACTGTAGCAGCAAGATTTAACTTCAAAACTATCGACGATAGAGATTTTCTCTTGCAACGGCTAGTAGCCCACGTGACAAAAAGAGGCCAGGGAGCCTTAGCCAAGGGACACCGCAATTGAATAGCATCGAAGACCAAATACCACCAGTAAAAGGACACTCAAAGAAGAGGTGGCAATGAGACTCATAGCAATAGAGCAGAGTACGTAAGTGATAGGAACTGACAGAGCAAAACTCAAAATTCTATCCATAGTAGAAAGCTTGCATTAAATAAAGTCAATACGAGTAATGTTCTAACGAGTATCAATTTCACATCAAAAAAAACAAGATCTGCATGTGCTTGTAAGTAGTTAAACTATTTTCCATATTGTTTATTAATTTTACGGTGAAACCTCAACTTCCTTCATGTCTACCCAAATTGGTTTGGACCATAATATTTCTAGGCCTGGGATGTTGCCCATCTGAACCATTCTAGGATGTTTGTTACTCTGAAAATTCAGTCGCCCATTTGTCAATTATATTGTATACTACTTCAGTATGATTAGAAAATGCAATGATTTTATTAGCAAAATTAAGCAACTTTGCAAATTTTCCTTCAAATTAAACTTGATAACATCTTAATTCTTAAGTTGCCAACCTAGACACAGTTACCAACCTATCAAACTGTGAAAACTAAGCACCCTTTCTTAGCCTCTCCTCAAAACACAACATTTCTACACTTAATTTCTTTCCTCTCTGATAAATAATTAGTCATTTATCATCATAATTCCCCCTTGAGAAAGCTTCTGCAAACCCTCTTCCATGTCTCTCTGTCTGGTTGACATGCCTCCACCTTGGCCTTCAATTCTTCAGCTTCCGAGACCTGAAACCAAATCCACAAGAACAAATTGTGTAATCAAAGTAAACTGTTGCATGACTTGTTAACTAGCTGAACACTCGAAAGGATAACGATTTTGGTACTCCCAGTTTAGCGTTTGGCCCGCCAAACCGAATATTTATAGAATTTCTACTTTCACATCAGAGTGCCAAAATCGTTATCCTTGGAAATCTTTTTTTATAGATATATATATTTACCAAGATGTATTCGAGTTTGGCAAGGCGATCGATAAGATTGAGAAGAATATCTTTGGTGTACTCAGGGTGGCCTTGGATGCCCATCATGTGATCTCCATACTTAAACATCTCCACACCGGTCTTATCCGACCATGCAATCAACTCTGCCTTAGGAGGAAGTTCCCACACCTTTTTTTTTTTTTTTTTTTTTTTTTCAAATGAGAATAAACATGAATTTATTTATTAAATTTGAGTTTCATGCATGGTAAACCGTAAATACTGAAGTATTCAGCAGGAAATTCAAATTTATACATTCGACAACGACGGAGAAGTAAACACACCTCATCTTGGTGGATTTCATATATGGAGAGAAGAGCTGGAACGTTGAGAGAGGAGAAGGCCTTGGATGATGGTGACAAGTGGACGGTTCGGATTCCGATATCCCAGCCTGTGATGGCTCTACCAGATTTTCCTCCCAGTGCACGGCTCAATATCTAATCAAAATCATATATAGAGAGTAGATAAAGACAGCTCATTGAGGAGGACATAACAAGAAATGTGGCATTAGTTTAAAGGGTGGGATAAGGAGTTGACAGATGAACCATCTAAATAATTAATAGAATTGACATATATTGGGTCCTAGAAAAGCAATACAACGAACTAAATCCTAATGTTTTGTCACATTAAGTGGATTCTACGTATGTTCCACAATATCACAATATTTCATCATAGACTCGTTTACTAATTCATAATCAGAATAAGAATAATACCAATTCCGTATAAATTATTTATAACGCATGTCTGAAATAAGGGCAGCGGCCATGGACAGAAGAGGATATCATCGGTCAGATATCCCATATATTAGGTAGTGGATGGTGAAGTGATTCCTCCACGAGGAGAATCTGAATCGCTCTAAATAAAGGCAAAGTTGCATGGAATTAGTTTATTTCTAACGTGTAAATGTAGTGTTGGACACCCTTATCTCACGCTCATATATATGAATGGGGTGCAATGCGAAACCATGCAACAAGCACCCCAAAACAGCCAAAAGCCAAAAGCCAAAAACCAAAAGCTAAAAGCCAAAAGAACCACGTTTTCCATCAAGGTTAGCCACCGACAAGTTACAAAACGGGAAAAGCACACAACAAACAACCACGAGCCTAAAAAGCATTTCCAGATAGAACATGTCATGCAAACTTTCATAGATATTATATTAAATTCTGCCATCCTCATTTGAATCAATTCCACGTGTCTATCCTTTATCCTAATCCAATCAAATCATGCCCCAGAATAGTATAGCCACCTAACCCATTATCCATTAAACACACACACACAAATGTATAGGGAATACTCTCCCTTTGAAAAAACGTGCAACGTGCAACACAATAACCACAATGATGTCATGATAATCACTAAAAAATTAAAGCAATTAAAGCAAAAAAAAAAAAAAACAAATATGATCATATGATATTCTCTATTTTTGGGGCCTATCTGACCGTTTGATGATGAATATATTAAGTAAATGCATGTAGCATAACCAAGTCAAGTCTAAGTGCGAGTCAAAAGTTAGTGATAACAAAATGAGAACCAACGTTGGGTCTCCAATAATCTAATTAAACCGATAAGACTAAGTAGGCATAGTGGCACACATCTAATCTTGCAACATTTAGTGGCCTTATGGATATACTGTACTACTCATATATTTTGTCAACACACACACAAACATATTACATATAATATATATAAGTTCTCTTCCGTTGAGCGATCCATTGAGTAAACACTAATTTAACTACTATTTAATTCAATGGTTATAGTTTCGAATTTGAATGACTTTTAGTACATATATCTTTGATGGAAAACCTAAAAATTAAACAATTAAATTGTTAAAATACAATGTACAGTGGACTTTAAGAAAGATCCTTTAAATAAGCTTATTTGAGGAATCTTCATAAAAGGAGACTATATATAGTGGTAAAGAACGAAGCGTTTTAATCAATGGCCAAATTTTGACTTGGTGCGAGATAGAGAGAAGAAGAGTGGAACCCCTATGACCTGTGCTTAGCTCCAAATCACTGGTAGGTCCCACTGGATGTGAGCAAAATTGCTGGACGAGAGCATTTTTGAGACATCACAATAACTATGATGTATGCTAATTATTTGTCAGTCTTTTCAATTATCTTTAATTAATATTCACATTAAATGTTACTTTATTAGTTTTGTAAAAAATAAATCAAGATTAAGTAAAAAACATATGCCAAATGATCACCAAGATTTATGGTGGTGGTGTTTAGCAAAAACGCTTCCTCGTTGGAATGTCACTTCAAGTGTGAAGTGATGATGCAAACATGTTTCCTTACCGTTGACGGTATTTAGGTTAAATTAAGTTAACAAAACATATAACATGTGATAAGTCATAGTCATAGTATTAATTCCCACAAAAATGATCACGATAGTTGAAATTAATTCGACATGAACGTTACAAACTAAATATCTAAGAAACTGTTTACGATAACACAAAACTTTTTTATATTTCATTCTATTCGTACAAGTGTCGTGTAAATTAGTGTTTTACAGCTAAAACTGTCAACCTTAAAACCTCACATACCCGATATATTAGTTTTTCTTACTTAAACAAGTATCTTCTTAGTAGATGATAGCAGTGATAGAAAATAATTATGTTTATACATTTTGGAACAAGTTTGATCTTCACCGACTTCTAATATCTTAACAACTATTTAACATACGAACGTTACCTCTCTAAAAATCATTATTTTGTGGGACCACATAGTATCAGGTCACAAGACGACTAATTAGTAGGACAAGAATTGTCTGCCCTCCTTGTTCCCGTGCCCTCTCATGCCCTCCTGTTTGTGTGGTCACGGTTAAGCCACGTCAACATTTTATATTACTATTTATTTTTGTCTTATTATCTTTATAAAAAAATAATATAAAATATTGACGTGACTTAACCGTGATCACACAAAACAGGAGGACACGGAAGGGCACGGGAACAAGGAGAGCAGGCAATCCTTGTCCTAATTAGTAAACGATATGAACGTTAATCGTGGAAGCCAAAAGTCACGATCGTACGGTTACAGGACTACTGACTGCAAAGTTTCTGTCTGGAACAAGACTTGGCTGCTGAATTGTTTCAAAACTTGGACATGTGTCCATACGGTATTGGGTATAAGCAAGAAGTGACTGCTGAATTGTTTCAGCAGCCAAATTAATTCCTTCCGTCTGATAGACCACACACCAAACTTCACGAAGCACAAGACGGAGAGGTGAACTTAGCCTCGTAATGAATTAACAATAATGTGGTTCAAATTCATTTATGACGAGAATCGAATCTAAAATCTCTCACTTGTAACTGAAAAGAAATACTAATATTAATAGGCTTAACTTATTAATTACAATTAATCTCGTGCCCATTAAAAGACCATTATACCCTTAATCTGAAGTAATGGAAAATCCCAGAGCCCAGCACGAAACAGTCTTTACCCCACCTTATGTTCTTCCTAATATGATAATATGTGAAATGACCATAATATCCTTTCTTAAGAAAACCCAATTTTCCAAAAAACAAAAATAAAAAAAATTGACAGAGACAAAGAAAGAACGAAGAAAATATTGTTGGGAGGAGGAAGATTACCTGATGACCGAAGCAAATGCCGAGAACTTTTTTCTTGATGGAATCCAATTTCTGGAGGAGGGTGAGGAGCCTGCAGATCCAGGCATCATTGCCGTGGGCATCCCTGCTGCTTCCGGATATCACAAACCCATCGTAGCTTTCAATCTCATCGTCCTCCAGAAACTCGCCGCGCGCCACCCGGTACAAGTCCCACGTCTCCCCCTCCTCCGCCAGCATTCTCAGAAACACCCCAAAATACCCCCCGTACGTCTTCTTCACAAACTCCGTGTCCTCTGCGCACAGAAGCACTGCAAATTTCTTCCCACCCATCTCTCTAGCTCTTTCTCTCGCTTCTCTCTCTCCTTCGCTCTAAAATTCTTAAATGCTTGGAAGGAGAGGGAGGATTAATTGGGTTTCCAAATGGGGTTTTGGAAAGAGATATTGCAATGCCTCTCTGGCTCTCCAAAAGAGGAAATTTTTAGAGAGAGAGAGGGAGAGAGAGAGAGGCTCTTCTCTGTCTTGATGTTGAGAGATGTGTGTTGAAATTCTTTGGACTTGCAAGAGAGATTGCCAGAGCCCGATGCTTTTAAACTGGTGGGTTCTAGAAACGCTCACGTTTCGAACCCAAATTTACAATTTTGACACCTGCTGTGGTTTACCAAAAATACCCCCTTCTATGCATACTGTTTAATTTCGTATTTTATTTTATTGGTGTTTAATTGTGTATCCATGCTGGTTACAGTGAAGATAAATGAATGTGCCTGGCTTAATGGCCTCCATTTACAAGGCAGATGAACTTTGTCACATTTCCCACCCTGCCAGTTTTATTCCACTACCTTCCCCAAGTTAAGGACTTCAAACCCCACAAAAATAAGAGAGTCAAATTGTACAAGTGGTTTTTTATCACATTGGTAGAAATGTGCTGAGCTCTTGCATGACGGTGTGAGTCCAAACTCCGTCGGTGACTAATCTAACAAAATCTATCGTTTGAAAAAAAAAAAATGTAAATTAATTTTTTTTAGCATATTTTGCATATGCGAATGGGGAATTTACAATTTTTTATTTTAAACCAATAAGGTATTGCGTCTAAGGAATTGTTTAGAAAATAAATTATATAAAAATAATCTCTTTTTTTTCTGTTTTGTATTCCTTTCGTGACCTTTTGACCTTGGAGGACTGGTGTGTCGCGTGTTAAATGCAGATTGTTGGAGAATGATGAATTGAAAATGATAATGATCAGTGTGGGAAGCTAGGGCTTAACGTTTTCTTTAATTTGTTCACATGTCACAATGATGGTATAACCATGTATCTAATTTATATTAAAATCTTGGTTTAATTTCAGTTTACTACCCTGAACTTTCTTAATTTTCAACATTTGGTACATCAAGTTTTTTTCGTCCCAAAGTGGTATATGAAGTCATAATTTTGAGACAGTTTCATACATCCGTTAAGGTTGCTGTTAAATCAGTTGTTAACTAGCGATGTGGCGCCCAGACGTGGCATCCACGTGGACAATGACTGGGCGCCACATGACAATTGGGCTCACGTAGATATTAAAAAAAAAATTTTAATGTTAATAAAAATTAAATAATTTCCGTCTTCTTCTTCTTGGACAAAATTACACCTACAAAACAAATAACACATAAGGTCAAGGTCAAGAGCCTCACGCGTCCACGATGAATGGGGGGGCTTTGGCCGAAGAACCTCTGATACCAAAGTTAGAATTTTGAGGGAAAAATATTTGGAGAATTTAAAGAATTTTGCAAGAGAGTTTGAATTGAGTTTTGGAGAAAATAAGGGTGTTTATATAGGGGTGTGGCCGGCCCCTTTGGGAGGATGGGGACCGGCCACTTGGATGGTTTTTTGGGTGAGATTCATGATTTGTTAGCTAATTAATAAACTAATTGAGTAATAAATCAATTAATTAGCTAATTAATATAATTAGAAAGGAATGATTTGGGGGTTACCTTGTGGAGAAGATTTGATGATGATGGATAAAATAGGTTTTGAATAAATACCTATTTTGGGCACTTTTGACTTGATTCATGGATGATTGCCTACTACTTGCGCGTAGAAATCCCGGTATGCCTCAAGGGTAATCTTGTCTTTTTCGCCCAAAAATGCACGTGTCGCCTCTATATTTTTCTTGATTATTTTTGGCTCCACAAATACCCCCACACCTGTTAGGCTGCTTGCAGGAAATGACAACAGGTGTAGAGATCTTCTTGCTTTGGGAAACATATGATTGTTTCCTATTTTGATGTAGATTCCCTCTTTCATAGGAAATTAGATCCTTCTTGGAAAGGAAAATAAATTTCTCTTAAAGGTTATTTAAGTCTACCTTAAGTAAATGATTAAATCAACTTTAGAGAGCAATTTATTCTACCCTACAAGAGAGAGAAAGCTGAAGGATATTTGTTCTCCTTCCCTTAGCAATCTTATACACTTGCCTGTGCAAAGGACGTCTTTCGTTGCTTTCTTCGTCTTCTCTGCGCCGCATCGAGGTAAGAAAATTTTAATTTTCCTTGTATTTTTCTTGGATAGTGCTGTCGCGGGGTAGCTGTCGGGGTGGTGAGGCATGTCGGCTGACAGGGGCTAGGAGTCGAATCGACATGAGCCGAGAAGGTGTTGTGGTAGGGACCACTGCTTGGGCTGCTCGGCTTGGCTAAAGCCAAGGACAGCTTGTGCGGCTGGGGCCACAAATTAAGCTGCTGGGGCGCAGTGCTAGGCGAGCCGCATGACTCATGTCCTTTGGGCTTTTTGACCTGACACGGGCCAGGTAGGCGATTGAGAGAAATGAGGAGGTTGCGGGCCTCATGGGCTGCTGGAATGCTAGGCATACATACCTCTTGCTTGCTGGTCTAAGAGGAAAAATGGGAGACAAGCTAGTATGGGTTGAGCTTCCTTGCTGAGTACCGTGAATGACGTTGGTTGCTTAGTCCTCTTCGCCGAGAGAAATGTGGGCTGCTCCTGAGAGAAGAGGTAAATAAGATCAAGACGGATGCATTGATCGCTGTCGTGGAGCTTACTATGAATGAAGGTGGAAAGAAGAGATCTTCCCCTCCTGCTCAAGAGATGCCGGTTGAGAAAAAATTGAAGACTTCATCTGCTGCTCGTGAGGGTCTGCCTGTTCCCGAGAGGTCTATGATTGACATGACTTCTTCCAATGGGAAGAAAAATGAGGCAGCTAGATTTGAGCCTGTGGCACTTGCCATGTCTAGAATGGCTAGTACAATTATTGATAAGATTGCTCAGCATAGAGGTCCTGTCATGCCCCAATGCCGTAGTCTGTACCAAGACGTCCGTTGGGAGATAAGTTTGGTTCACCTTTGGAGAGGCTTGCTATTATGAAGAGTGATAAAGAAGACTCTGCTGCTAAAGTGGCACCAAGGCCCACTCCCCATGTTGCTAAGACTGATTCGGGAAGGAGAAGACTACTCGTTTGGTCAGCTATGAGAAATCCACTAAGCCTGCTTCTGAGGAAGTTGCTAAGATCTGTGTGCTTTTGAAACCAAATCTGCTTGAAGACATGGAAGCTTGCGCCAAGTTTGTCGATGGCGTTAAAATGGTTGTTTGCCCAAGTTCCTTTGCGAAACATACGACTGAGTATATAAAGACTGCCCTACTTGCCATGATGCAGAAGACGACTATTCTAGCAGTCGAGTCTATGCTCATTGACCAAAAGGATACCAAGGCTGCCAATGAGGTGGCAAAGGCTGTGGCAACCGAAGCTTATTCTTCTGCCAAGAAGATTAAGAGGTTAGAATCTGAGCTCGTCGCTTTGAAAGGGTCTAATATCTCTGCCCCCACTTCTTTTTAGCTTAAGACCACTCTCCAAGAGATCTTTGACTTGAAGACTAGGCTTGACTCGATCCAAGTTAAGTATGAAAGTGCAGAGAAAGAGATCGGATGTTACATACCTCAGATTCAAGAGTGTGCTGTTTCTGAGCTTCGTTCCACTGCTTATGCAAATGATGAAGATTTGATTGTTGTTTATATCCAAGTGATCCACTTTAAGAAGGTCGTTGATGGGCTTGAACCCAAAATATTGGAACTCCAAGGTGCACTGAAGATCAACGAAAGTTTGAAGAAATAAGTGGATGAGCTGTAGCACGTCTGTGTTGGTCTGCTCGAGGAGAACTAACAGCTAAAATGTGAGAAGGTTGGGCTCGAGGCTTCGCTTGTTCAGAGTCAGGCCGATTTCTACAAGCTGGGTTATGTAGATCATCTCTTTGGTAGGCCGTCTGCCTTCGAGTTTGCTGGGAAAACTTCGAAACATTCTCTATTTCTCCGGAAGGTTTGCTTGGCTTTACTTTTGAGGCCTCCATTGGTGAAGTAGTCAGAAAGGTTGATGCCTAAGCTGGAGCGGTCGGGGGTGAAGCGCCGGATGATGCCGTTATTGGGAGCGTTGCGGCTACTGAAGGTATGACGACCGAGTAGTCGTGGCATGCCCAAGCTGCTGAAGGGTAATCTTCTAAGTAGCCTTTAGGATTTTCTTTGTTTTCTTTGTTGCTCTTGTTTTGCTTGAGCTCATTTGGCTTTTGCTAGTCGTTTATCAATTTTGCTAGAAAATTTAATAAACTTGTTTCCTTCACTTTTCTCCATCTTCGCTTCTTTAGTTCATGCCTTAACCTTAGACTTTATAGATCAGTGGCATGCGTGCTGCTTTTCTATAAGTAGATAGGCCTGCGTAGCCTATGCAGCCGTAGGTGTTGGTGTAGAACTTTGCAAAGTTGTTAGCCATATGGTTGGCAGCTGGACGCCTTACTTACAGAAGCAGACAAGTCTGCGTAACCACTAGGTTGTTAACCTTGGCTTTCTCCAATTCGTAGGTTGCGTAGTAAGTATCACAACACTTTAGGACTTGGTGTAGGTTGTTCCGCGCTCGGCAGAGGTGAAGCTTTATTAACTACGTAGCATGTCGGCAGTGGATAAAACTTCGTATATGCACGCTAGCATGCTTAACTTCTCACAAGAATGTGCAGTTGTATAAGTCTAATGCGGCTTTACTGCTTGAACGGTAAGCCGTAGGCAGTCTTCTGGAAACCGTATGCTACCTTAGTGCACTCGGTAGCAGCTTCAGGGTTCCAGGGCAACCGTATGTAGGGCGTACTGCGTAATGTGCCCCATTTGTTTCTAGGGCCCGGTTGCCCGCAGATTAGGCCAAGAGATCTAAAATCCTTCAGTTAGCTAAGCCTTGAAAAAGACCATTATGACTACTTCTAGGAATCCTTGCCCAAGCCATCGTGCATCTAGTTATACTAGGGCAACCAGACTGATCCACGTTTGGATATTCGGAGTGTAAAGTTTATCCTCCCCTATTGGAGAACAAACCCATGTGGGTATCGGGGAATTGGTTTACCCTCTCGCACTGGAGAGCAATTAGTTTATCCTCTCGCACTAGAGAGCAGACCCAGTTACGTATCAGGGAATTGGTTTACCCTATAGCACTGGAGAGCATAGTTGGTCCCTCGATGGGTACAATTCATGCGATGAGTCCCTAAGAAGGGCATGGTCTTATTTTGAAGTGCATGAGTGATCAGTTGTTGTAAGCATGCAGCCGAGCTAAGTTGTAGATTACTTCTGAATTCCTCATTGAAAAACGAGTGAAACGAATGAGAACTTAGCTATAAGGTAGGAACTGCATAACAACTAGATAGTCATTTTTTTAATATCCGCATGGGCCCATATTGACACGTGGCGCCCAGTCATTGTCCACGTGGATGCCACGTCACTAGTTAATGGCTAATTTAACAGTAACCTTAACGGATATGTGAAACTGTCCCAAAATTATGAATCAGGTACCATTCTGGGACGAAAAAAACTTGATGTACCAAATGTTGAAAACCAAGAAACTTCAAGGTAGTAAACTGAGATTAACCCTAAAATCTTTCTTATTATTGCAGGACATTTGCATCTATCCATTAATTTATGTAACTTTTGAGCCATTGATTGCTCATGTCATTCATTTCTCAATTGATTGGATAATTGATTAGATAATTGATTTTTGGGTAAATTACATAAAACTACCTCAACTATTGGGTCAGTCACAATTTCATACCACATCTTTAAAAAATTTCAATGTCATACCTCATATACGAATTTTTTACAATTTCGTACCTTCCATCAGTTTTCTGTTAATTTTTTCGTTAAATAGTGACGTGGCTTAAAAAAATAAAAAAATATTAAAAAATAAATTAGATATTAAAAAACTTAAAAAAAATCATTTTTAATTTTTGTTTTGCATGAGACCCACCCCGTACCCTTTCTTCCCCATCTTTCTTCCCTTCATTTTCTTCCCCATTTCCCTCTCTCGCCGTGCCCAGAACCCCCTAACCCACCTGGGTTTTTTCATTCGCCATCCCATTTCCTCCCGTAGACTTTCTCCCTTTCATGCTGCAACAATAGCTTCCTCAGCCCCGACCTTAACCTTGGATCCCTTCACCATCTCATCACCTTCACCCCCTAACCCGACCTCATCGACCCATCTGCACTTTCCCTCACCAGTTCCCACCCATCTTGTATTCTCTACGCCGATCACTACCTCCCTCATTCCCCCTCGTGCCAATCACCCACCTCACCCGCGCCATGCCATCGCTCGACTCCTTCCCTTACTCCTTCCATCCACACCGTCATAGACAGACTCCTTCTTTGATTCCGACTCCGCCTTCACCAAATCGGGTCAACCGGCCCTCTCTCTACTCTAGTACCACTTCCGCCCTCTTCTTCTGTCCCTCCAAACCCTCAAATCTCTCTGCTCCAGTACGACGCGGAGGACGCCATGACGGTGATTGCGTAGGTGGCCGGGTACAAGGAGAGCAAGGAAGAGTTTTAGAGGGTTTCCGAGTTAAGGGTTTTGGCATATTTGTTGGATGTGGCAAATAGTGGCTTCAGAGGAGGGGGTTGAGGGAGGTGAGGGAGGAGTGGGTGCGCTGAGGGATGTGCCGGAGAATGGTAGCGAGAAGTGGGATCTGGGTTTGGGATGGTATGGTAGCAGGGAGTGAGATCTGGGTTGGGATGGTATCTGGTTGATTTTGGGTTTGGGGGAAGACGGGATGGGGAAGAAAGGGGGTTATGGGCACGGCGAGAGAGAGAAGTGGGGGAGGAAAGGGAGGGGGAAGAAAGGGTACAGGATGGATCCCCGTGCAAAAAAAAAAAGATTTTTTTTTAGTTTTTTAATATTTAATTAATTTTTTAAGCCACGTCACTATTTTACGGAAAAATTTACAAAAAACTGACGGAAGGTATGGAATTGTAAAAAATTCGTAGATGAGGTACGACATTGAAATTTTTTAAAGATTGGGTATGAAACTGTGACTGACCCAATAATTGAGGTAGTTTTATGTAATTTACCCTTGATTTTTCCTATTAAACTAAGACTATTTATGTAAATTGATAGGATAGCCGCACCCCACTATATAAAGGCGTCTTCGGTAAAACTTGTGTGAGGCTTAGACCATCTCCAAAGGAAATGTCAAAAATGCCACATAGACATATAACGGTAACAAATGACATACCATTTACTCTAACCAAGATGTCAAAGATGATATGGAAAAGAATGTGAAACTGACATGGACAAAGAGATGTCAAGTTTGAAGCTACCTTCAAATTTGATTTTTGCTATTTCCAAAGGCATTCCACTTGCCTTACCTTAAATGCTAGCATATTTAAGTATTATTTTATTATTTTTAAGCCAACAACAACCCAACTTTTATTATTTTTGTTTAAAAAAAACCATAAATGAAGCAATAAGGTTTGACATACCGGGTGAAAGGAAAATATTGCTAATATGTTAAATTGCCAAGTCAGCCATCAAATTTAAATTTGATGTTTTGAATTTGACGTCTCATTTGGAGATACTCTTAACTTGCCATTGGACTATGTTGAGTGGCAGTGCCACACCATTCATAGCTTGCCATGTGTTAAGCTTTAAATATAATTTTTTTTTAGACTTAAAGCTTTATAAGTAAAACAAAAAACAAAAACAAAATAAAAAGAATCTAAAATGGAAAATTTGAACAGTGAAACTATGAAATCAACTATTTCTTATATAATTCATCTAAAAATGGAGTATATTCGAATTTCAGGAAGAAACTTAATTTACGAATATGCTAATCAATAAAGATTATCTTTTTTATCAGCAAAACAATTGATTAGAAATCTAAAGGATCGTGCCCCAGCAGAGAGAACAGTCAACACACCCAGATAGACTAAGCTCTAAGCTAGCTAACGCAAAAGCTAGACAATATAACAAACCAAAATGTTAAAATTGTTCGTTGCAGGACAAGGAAGACCATCAGACAACACACACACACACACACAAACATATATAGCTGATATCTTCCAAAAAATATGTGAGTTCTGTATTTGTTCCAATCATTCTTTAATTCATTGTTACACAGATATTCTTACAAGAGATAGATACATGAATAACAATATTCAATTATATATAGTCCTTGAAGAAAAGAAAAAATTATCATATTATTTTTCTTGTAATACCAGAGGGACAAAGGAGAAAAAACATGTTGATAAATCTCAGTGTGCTTAAATTCTGGAAAAGACAAATTAAGATAATTGATTTGTTTTAATTAGTTTTCAATTTTAGAATTTTTTTTGTTTGGGTGTTGCTCTCTCTAAATATAAATTATAAATATGAAATCATACTTAACACATGACATGTTTTGTAGTGTCACTCAACATAGTATAGTGGTAAGTTAAGCCCTACACAAATTTTTCTCTTTTGTCTCACATTGTAATGCATGAAATTCTATAATAAGAATTCCCTCATTTTCTCTCAAATTATTTTCTTACACAACACATTATTAGCACTTTTGCTCTTAACGTAATCAAAACCACAAGAAAATAATCCCCCCAAACCCTAGAAATATTTTTTTTGCAGTCACTCTAGCCGCAAGACAACAAATTCTGAAAAACCACCATGAACTCGATTATGATATTTTCGTATTGCTTATGTGTTGCTTATGTGTTTGACCCACTAACCCGTACCTCACTATGAGTTCACATCTTTGGTCCAAGCTCACACCTTAAGCTCTTTGACCAAATAGAAATGTGAAGTTTTCTTGCCAAACAAACCTTTAATCTAGTTTCTACATCCATTTTGATTAAACTTGAATTTTTAATCCACCTCTTATTTTGCTGAAAAGATGTCAAACTTGAACAAGTTGGACTTCATCGCTCTTGATATATCTAAAACCAACTACCTCAAGTGGGCCCAAGATGTCAAGATGCACCTTAAGGCGAGGAAACTGTTAGAGGTAATTGTAGATGATGCTGCCAATGAGTCCCATAAAGCTAAGGTCCTCATTTTCATTCGAAAGCACATGGAGGAAGCCCTGCAAGCGTAATTTCTAGTTGAGGAGGACCCGAAGTCCTTATAGGAAGTTGTAGTGGACCGATTTGATCACCAAAACCTAATATTTTTGCCTCAAATAAGAAACGATTGGCATTTCAAAACTTTAAAACTATCGATGAGTATGTCTCCGAAGTCTGTCGAATTTGGTCGATTCTGAAGTTCTGTGGTCAAGAATTCACTGATTTTGCCTTACTGGAGAAGACCTATTCCACCTTTAATGGCTCGAACATTGTGTTCCAGCAACAATACAGAGAGAGAAGCTATCAAAGGTTCTCAGACCTCCCAACAGTTCTTATTCTGGCTAAGAAGAACAACAACTTGCAAATGCAAAACCTTAACTCTCGACCTACTAGATATAATGATGTTCCATTGCCATAAGTCAATGCGAATGTTTCTAAGGGCATGAAAAGGAATTGAGTCAATGAGAAGAACTAGTCATCCCAAGGTCCGAAAAACAACAAGGGGAAAGGCAAGCAAGATTCGTGAAGGAAAAACTTTGTTTAAATGAAGATTATTTGTGTTGGAGATATGTTCTGAAAGTCAATCTTAGGAAGAAACCTTTCAAGATAATGTCTGAATGTATAGTTAAGTCTAATACAACAACTGCACAAAGTTACTCATTAGGACTATCTCAATAAAGGATATACGTCCAAATAGTGAATCCATGGATAATGGATTGATGGAAGAAGTAATATAAAGATGTTAGACTACAAAGACCTTTGCATAACCATATTGTCCAGAAATGTTCCTTTTTGTCAAAGGGATGTTGACAATCCAAATAGATCAGTCTGTACTATGTTTGCTTCAACGGGAAGGATGGAAAGTCTTAAGCCATTTGTGTAGGGACACCAAGACAAATATGTAGGTGCTCGTTAAGAGACCGAATAGAATCAAACGAGAGTACTTGCATGAAGGTTTACTCCATGTCAAGCACGTAACTATATTGGTTGGAATAATGTAAGTAGTCATTTGACCTGAGACATCATAGTTGTCTTAGGGATACGTTGCTGATCATTTGGCAATGAAATGCGACCACATCTCATCTTGGATGTGTTCTATGCATTGTTGTGGTTAGTGATTTATTCACAGATGCATGTGAATGTTCAACAAGTAATCTCTAATCCTTAGTATGAGAGTATGAATACTCCAAGATATGATTTAGGAATCTTTGGCTGAAGTACTGAGTGTAATGAAGGGAGACATTTTTATACGACTCAATTTTTATATCACAGGTTTTTACGTAATAACAACTTTAGTTAAATGATTTTATCTAATTGAATATTAATTGAACATAACACATGCCACATCATATGTTATTTACAATGTGACATGCACATGACTTTGCAAAATGTAATAATAGTAATAATAATAATAATAATAGTGCTTCCTTACTTTTCCTTAGATCCTTAACTTACACGCTTTGTTTGCCAAATTATTAGAACCATAAAATTGTAGCACTAGATGAAGGTGATATAAAGCACTCACTCATTGACAAAGCACCCAGTCACACTAAAAAAAAAAAAAAAACCTGGGCTTTTGACGTTTTGGAAAGTAACAAATGAAGAATCGTTACACAAGGAAAGGAAAGCCAGTCAGCGGTTGGGTCAAATTCCTCACTCTTATTATTCATGAGGGTTTCAAACATCTGCGACTCTGAAGTTTTTTTTTATTGGACAGATGATAATATCTATACTAAAATGATGAGAGTTAAAGTGAGGAAGTGGGTTAAAGCTGACATTTGAATTAGCTATAATAATATGGTTTAAATTCGTCTTTGACGGGAATTGAATCTAAGATCTCTTACTTACAAGTAAAGAGGAATACTACTTAACAATAATACTAAGTGGCTAATTCTGAAGTTAGATATTCAACATATCTACTTCTACTGAAACTTGAACAAGACACTTTGAAGTTGATTATATATTCAATATATAACCCCACAATCTTTCCCATGAGTAAAAATATATATTCCAGATCACTCTCTCTCCACTTTCTCTCTCTCTAAAAACCCATACCAAAATTGGATGCAAGATGCAGTTAGGAGGATGCATATTCCAGAAAATTGGACTAGAAACCTGATCACTGATCAGGAGTCCTGTTTACTTTATAATAACTTCACCAATACCTTATCAATTCCCTCCAGTCGCTGTCGAAGTCTTTTATTCTTTTCTTTGTTGGCCAATATGACCATATGAGTTTGATTGGGGGAATCCCATTATTGTAATGCGCTTTGCCTGTTGTGTTTAGCGTATGCGATAATACCAACAAAACTTTTGATCACAATACGATTACCACTTTCCAGTTTTGATGCATCATCTCATTCAAATTATATCAGTGCTAGCTGATGAATCCACCAATTCTTTATATGCCATCTCGATGACGGAACAATAGCTCCAATTCATCTCTCATCTCTATTATTTGATCCTTTGAAGGACGGATTCCTTATTATGTTTATTTTTTCCTTTCTAGAAGATTCAATTGATATTAATCAAAGGAATGAGGAGGAGTTACTCCTTAAGATGCTTTGTTACTAGCAGGGATGCACTGAGTTGGGCAAAAGTAGATCTCTAGTGGAAGACTTGTCCTTTGGTAGTTGGCCTGCTACAACAGGGAAAACACCCAAGGGGACTCCGTAGAGTTGTTCCCAGCCTACTCAAGCCATATGGGCAGAAGGTAAGAAAAAGACTTTATGGGCCAATGTCACGATGTCTGTAACAGGTCGGAAAAGCATGGTGGCGATGGACAATTCTGCTAGACCTATTGAGATGAAGAAGATGATTTGCTCACGATGTCAAAGGCAAAACCATCATCTTAAGCTAGTATCCACATGGCCTATTCCTATTGAATATGATTAATTATGTCCTCACAGTTCCCACACCTCTTTTGGCATTACGTGCAAGTAAGAGGATAAGCCAACTCACTCCATGCAATCCCCTTGGAGTGACTTCAACAATTATCAAGAAGTTAACATAACCAATATAACCTTGTAGATAATTACCATGACTATTAATATTACAATAACATCTACAAGAATTACCTAAACAATTCTTGCATCTAATGGCCTAAAATGTATGGGCCAAGGTGTAAAATTGGGTGTAATACAAAATATGTTAGGAGTCTTATCACATTTGTTTTATTGTTTGGGTTATTTCCGAACAAGCATTCTTGCCACTCGTGGTGGCCACCAACATATTCATAGGAATATATGTTAATTAGGGGCCTACAAATTTTCTTCGACTAGAAGATAGCTGCAAAGTTTTGGCAAGATAAAGCTACAAAATTTTGTGCTTACTGTCCACTAAAAACTTCTTAGACGAGCAAAACCGATTGGTCCTGCTGCATGTTTGCCTATATCGTGGCAGCTAATGGTATTTACGTGTACCGCACACTTGCAAAATTTGGCAAAGTGCATTGAGTATACTAGTGAGGGTGCCCGCACCATGCTGCATGTTTTAAAATGGTATATGCAGACATGCAGGATTTTTGTGTTTACATTATACAACATATAAAATGTTCTAAATATATATATGATAGGCAATAATATTTAGGAAAAATTACACATAAAATATAGTTTTAATACTTAATTATATATATATTGAGACAACACTTTTTAAACATTTCAAGGAGGGACAAAAGTTAATACTTGCAAAACAGGATATCATAAGGTTTTTTTTTTTTTTTTTTTTGAGTGTAAATTATGAAAATATCCTCTATCGTTTGTTTGCCCTCACTAAGTGGGACTGGACTAGCTGTTAGTCCAATACTGTGTTTGTTCCATGCTGGGACTAACATTAATGAGACTAAAGGGGACTAGCATGGACAAAACCCTTCACTAAGAGGTCTTAGAGAGACCCCCCAATAACCATGGGACTAGCTAAGACTATCCTCTCTCGTCCCCGTCATGCTCCCGATAGACTCCTCGTCATCTCCGGTCACCTAGATCATAATAAAATATTAATAATTTATATATTAAATAATATAATATTAGAATTTGTTATTATCCAGCTTCTTAGTCCAACACTGCACCAAACGTTTCACTAAGTTAGTCCAGCTTAGTCTAGTCTAAGCCAGTCCAGCTTAGTCCTTGAAGCTAGTCCAGTCCGAGATAGTCCGGCGCAACAAACGTCCCAGTCTTCACATTTCTATCTCCTTTCATCCGTTGTTTCTCTCACTTTCTCCCATGGTCGCATCACCACCTCCCTAGTTGTAGCTTCCTCATCACCACCCGCACTGTTTTTGCTAGACTGCGCCTTGTTAATGGTGATGTTGCATAAACTGGCTCGGAATCAAATGCCCTAAGCCAGCGCCTCGTTAAGGGTGAATGTACATATTTGTTGGATGTCCCAAGGTTGCAAAAATTGCCTCGAAATCAAATGCTCCTTTTCTTGATTTCTAAATAAAAGTTCTTTTATTGTTTGATTAGATATGCTTATGGGAAATTCAATTCTACATATTATGATGGTAGGATTGAGATTGTGTGTGCAAATAAAGTGCGTAAAAATACCTCTAAAAGTCTTATTTGCACACACCATAACTGTTTGATGAAATAGCTAAGAGAAGGGTGAGGTCACAATAGAACGACGATCCTCTTCGGATCTTCTAATCATGTCTGTTCATCATACATCGTGCGACCAGTTTTCGTCAGGTACTGTTTATATTTAATTTTAAATAAAAAAATTTACAATAATTTATGACCGCACGATGTATGATGAAATGATGTGATTGGAGGATCCCTGAGGTCCTCACAAAGAGGATTCGGAGATGATCCTCATTAGTCATGAATAAGGATCCTCTTTGTGAGGATTCTGGGGATCCTCCAATCACGTCTGTTCATCGTACATCGTGCGGTCAGTTTTCGTAAGGTACAGTTTATATTTAATTTTAAATAAAAAAATTTACAATAATTTCTGAATGCACGATGTACGACGATGAACGGATGTGATTGGAAGATGGGATCCTCCGATCACGTCTGTTCATCGTACATCGTGCGGCTAGTTTTCGTCAGGTACTGTTTATATTTATTTTTAAATAAAAAAATTACAATAATTTCTTCAATTTCATGACCTTTCTTATCCATCATATGATTGCATCGAGCAGGCAATGCATGATATGTGGTTCATGTTTTGGCATCTCAATTAGTGAAAGAATTCACTTATCTGAGTTGTTCGCAGCAAATATACAAATTGTGTTTGCTAAATTAATTAGACTGGAGAGGAATGGTTCATCGGAAAAAAAAAGGCTTTATGCACTGTCATTCTATTTGGTAGTGGGGGCGTTTGTTTGCCCTTACTAAGCGGGACTGGACTGGACTGGACTAGCTGTTAGTCCAATACTGTGTTTGTTCCATGCTGAGACTAACATTAATGAGACTAAAGGGGACTAGCATGGACAAAACCCTTCACTAAGAGGTCTTAGCGAGACCCCCCAATAATCATGGGACTAGCTAAGACTATCCTCTCTCGTCCTCTTCATGCTCGTCATCTCCGGTCACCTACATCATAATAAAATATTAATAATTTATATATTAAATAATATAGTATTAGAATTTGTTATTATCCAGCTTCTTAGTCCAACACTGCACCAAATGCTTCACTAAGTTAGTCCAGCTTAGTCTAGTCTAAGCCAGTCCAGCTTAGTCCTTGAAGTTAGTCCAGTCCGAGATAGTCCGACGCAACAAACGCCCCCGGTGTTGGGAACAACATCAAATACTGGACAAAATCTATCCAATGCTTGGAACGACAATCATTGTAGATGTGCAAGTTGGACATGGGTGATGCAGGTCTTACTGGTTGATGGGGAGCCCACGGTGGTGGACCTGTTGGTGCAAATATTTATATATAATTATTATAACCGTAGTAGTTTCGCCAGTGTGAGAAAAGCATGGAGACTTAACGACAAAACTATCACAAATTTAATTTTTTATTAAAATTTTCAATATTATTATTTCTCAATGTCATACATAATACCATTCAACTGCATAAAGTGTTATGGAGGAGGAAGAAAGCTAAAAGTCTAATGACATAATATAGTGGTGGTAGCAATATTTTGGCTTGGAATAGAAATTAGATTTTCGTTATCGGCTCAACAGGAATTAAGGATCTTTCTTTGTTTACTATTTACCTAGATTAGTGCTTACTAGGGTCAAGTTATTTGAAACTGATTATGCAAAAATGGTCGAAAACTGTTTGAATTGATTCTGCAAAAATGGTCGAAGATAGTTTGAACCGATTATGCAAAAATGGCCGATGATGGGTTGAACTAATTCTGCAAAAATGGTCGAATACGGGTTGAACTGATTCTGCAAAAATGATCAAAGATGGTTTGACCTGATTTTGCAAAAATGGTCGAGAACAGGTTGAATTGGTCGAAGATGGGTTGAACTAATTCTACAAAAATAGTCGAAGGGTTGAACTGATTCTACAAAAATGGCCGAGAACATGTTGAATTGGTTGAAGACGGATTGAACTGATTATGCAAAAATGGTCAAAGACCAGTTGAACTGACTCTGCAAAAAAAAAAAAGATCGAGGACGGGTTGAATTGATTCTGAAAAAATGGTCGAGGACGGGGTTGAACTGATTCTACAAAATGGTTGAGGACGGATCAAACTGATTCTGCAAAAATAGTTGGTGACGGTTTGAACAGATTCTGCAAAAATAGTCGAGGACGGGTTGAACAAATTCTGCAAAAATTGTTGAGGACGGGTTAAACTGATTCTACAAAACTGCAAAAATGGTCGATGACGGGTTGAACTAATTCTGCAAAAATGGTCGATGACGGGTTAAACTATTTCTGCAAAAATGGTCGATGACGGGTTGAACTAATTCTAGTAGTAAATGATACAAACTGATTCTACATATAGTTTCAAAACTGATTTTGAAAAAATAATCGAAGATGTGTTGAGCTTATGACACATTAATTTTGTTGGAGTTGTGAGAGTTGAGTTCTATTAATACCCCTAAGGCCTTAAGGTTATGGATGGTATTTTAAAATATTGTTTTCATGTTTTTGGGCTGGGCTTTAGTTGTTTTTATGTTTTTGTCTCTCATTGACATGTTTAAAAACTAGTGGAGTTCTTTGAAACACAGTGAAAGTTTTTGTCTCTATGTATAAAGCTCCCTAATATTTACATACATGTAACAATCTATTATGTAACCTCTTTATAACGAGGAACAACATAAGGCAGGGTTGAGAACATTTTTTAAGTTTAAAGCAGTGTTGAACTGCTCATTGTCCAAAATATTCTAGATACATATATAGTAGAACTTCCTTCTTCACTAATCACGCTGATCGGCACTTCAGAACTTTCTAACCTCACCTTTGCATATAAAACATTCATAAACATTGATAATTTGTCCCTAATTGCTCCCTTTGTGTATGACAAGATATAGTTTTTACATAAATTTACATTAGGCGAGTTGGTTGAAGATCTCAAACCAAAGTTTCGTTGTAACTGCTGCTGGTGGCTTTCAATACTCTTTCATCTTCCTAAAAGTTTTACTACATTCCGGGATTCAGAAAATGCATTGACAACATCATTGAAGAATATCAAATTATGACTCATCCCATTTTCTTCTACCTGTGTTATAACAAAACGAATGGACTCGAAGCGCTTCTGGGCACTCAAGGCAGCCGAAAGAGGAGTGTATGATATCAATGATGGCCTGTGTCGCCTCCTTCAATTAACCCATTAAAAAGGGACTGGGCCTCCTGAGACTTCCTCTTTCCACCAAAATGTTCATTAGCCTAGTCCTCGAACGCACAATTCGATAACTCTCTTGGCAGATAGCGCAATGGGATGGAATCAATGAACCATTAGAATTTGGAATTAGATGCACTTGATCCTTATCATCTGGATAATTTAACTGTTGGGTTAAAGTTACAAAAAGAAACATAAATTTAAGGAATGGTCCATGAAATTGACCCACACCATCAAGATGATCTCTGAAATTGAAAATTTATCAATATAGTCTTTGAAAATAAGTGTCCCAAATCAATATGGTTATTCGGTCACAATTCAGTAAAAAAATTTGTCATATACTGATGTGGCACATAAATGGATCCCAGGATATTTATGAGTTTTTATCACAGAAGTCGTTGTCAATCCAAGCCATCAAAGGCGGTCTCGATCATGGTCCAATTCAGTGAAGGGTGTAAAGATGGGTGTCTGGAGAATTTTTTTCGAGAGAAGAGATGGTGAAGTCTACTATAGGTGGAGGTATTGGAGTGTGTGTTGGAAATTGTCTATATTTACCGATTTACTACGGAAATTCCGCTGAAACACATCGCATGTTTCGAACTTATAAATTTTTTTTGACAAAATTTTCTCTAATTTCGACTAAATATGAATGAGTTGATGTACCCAATACAAATTAGAGCTTTCCATCTTCAAATTAGCACTCTATGCATTGTCATAGCAAACTATAATACATGTATTAATTAAGAATTAATTATTAAATGCTATATAACTTTCTGTCTTTTGCATATAAGAGACTAAAAAGGAATCATTCTTGGCAAAAAAAAAAAAAAGACTAAAAAGGAATCATTCTTGGCAAAAAAAAAAAAAAAAAGACTAAAAAGGAATCATTATCCGAATAATCATTTTTCTTTTGTTGAATCTTATCTCATTGACTAAATTTGTAAACAAAATTTACTAAACTAAATGACATGGAAGTTGATGATTGAATTATTACTTAAGCATTGATAAATATGCTCATTCTTATTGGTGACACATCATTTAGTTTTCAAATTTAGCCTTCATAGCATTACCCTTCAAATAATCTTCAAATAAGAACATTCTTAACTCAAATAAGAACAACATGTGGTCCAATATCATTGCAGATAGAGTGTTGGCTTTCCACTCATGCGTCTAGATTCGATATTTGCCCCCTCCTAAATTAATGCAATAGTTTCGAATTCCTCCTCCTCTATTTATTAAAAACAATTCAAACAACAACAACAATGTCATTTTAAATTTTTATATATTTTAGCAAATTTTCATCATTGCCGTCTCAATATAAATATTTTTACAAATATTGTTTGGATTAAAACTTGAACTTTGGGCTCAAGAAGGAGCTGGCCCAAAGAGAGGCCTAGAAGGGGAGATGGCCGAAGCCCAGTCGAAGCCCAGAAAGCAAAAGAGGGGCTTTCCGACTTGGTGTAACCCATGTGAACCACTTGCTCACCTACCCAAAGACCAAATGGTACAGACCAGCCAGCTCATCAGCCCAAAAACACTTTACAAGTGACAATACAAGTAAATAGCTGATGAGTCACTACCCTTCAAGATGCATTCAGGCAGGGTTACTGCTACAGGGGGCCAAGCCGAAGTGTCTATAAAAGAAGAAAGAGAAATCAGAGATAAGGACACTCAATCAAACAAACAAATACAAGCACAAACTCTGTTCAAAGCCAGATTTGCCTTCAAAACGAAGTTGTAGTCAGCCCAAGCCTTCATCCCTTTCGGGATAAACCTTCACTCAAGCCTTTGTAATAGCTCTGCTACCCTGTTCAACTCTTGTTGTAGTATCGATTTCTTTCTGTAAACTCATCTCCCTACCCCTTTTCTAAAGCTCTCAAACCCCTTGATAAACCACAAAGATAGGAAGTTGCAAGACGATCAGCCTTGCCCGACAAGGTTAAACCTTGCCCAACCCTCTTTGTTTTTGTCATTTTCATTCATTAGCCTAGCAATATGTTGTATACTTCAAGTTGTATTCAAGTTATTTCTAGTAAGATGACTATTTAAAGACTCTCTCAACTCTTAAATCCGATTTGAATATGTCTTCACAGTTCAAACCAGATCTGAGTTCTAAGCCCTCGGGCATGTAAGATTTGATCATTTAAAAGTCATTCGCCTCAAGGCATAAAAAAGAACCTTATGTGGACTTAACCCATCCACGACAGTTCTTGATAAACGAGAAGTCCGAAGTTACTTGGGGCGCAAGTAATCGACCTATATCGTAGTTTTATTTCTGTTATATTATGATTATCGTAGAACGTTTGAGTATAGAATGAATTCTGATAGGAAGCCTCAATGCCTACATCTAAGGCCCTATAAAGGCACCTATTTGGATTCATTCTACTCTTCAGGCTAGAACGTTTGAGTATAGAGTTAATTCTGATAGGAAGCCTCAAAGCCTACATCTAAGGCCCTATAAAGGCACCTATTTGGATTCATTCTACTCTTCGGGCTCGATGATCAGAAGTATAACAGTCATAATACTGTATGTAACAATGAAACAAACATTATATGTTCGAGTACTGGATTAGTTATTGATTGGAAGCCTCAAGGCCTACACCTAAGGCCCCACAAAGGCACCTATCATAATTAACACGGTCTCTCGGGCATATACATAACTGAAACTCAACATCCGTTTTACATCTGCCATACTGAAGATGGCAGTGGCACGCCTGAACAATTAAAAAGTTAATCTTGATTGTGAGCCTCAAGGCCTACACCTAAGGCCCCACAAAGGCACATTTCAAAGTTAACTCTGTCCTTCTCTTTCAGCCTTGGCCGACAAGCCCGCCAGTAAAGCAGAAGCCCGACAACAAAGCATCAACCGACGCCAACCTCTCGGGGAGCTGTGTGCTGGTCGGCCAGGGAACATCCCCGATGGAAATTCCCACCACGAACAAATATAAATATCAATATTTACACCGATATCGATATTTTACACTAATTAAGACAAACAATCCTTAGGGTTAGGCCGCCACTAGCCGACGACACATTGTTTACAGGAAAGAATGCCCACCGAACGGGATCGTAACGTTTCAACGGTCTTCTGCGACAGAGAGGGACTCAATCACTCACCGTATCGGACTGTAGCGTGGCATGTGACAAAAAGTCATATAAATAACACCAATATATAGACAGCCCCACATCATCCACATTGGTCGCACCTCACTCCTCGTTTTCTACGCCCCACGTTTATCTCGAATCCCAATATCCCCAACCCAGCTCAACTCTTCACTGTCACTGTTTGCATACATTCTATGTAAGTCCCCAACTTTCTGGCCATCTCTCGAATGGTAAGGCTTGTTCTTGCTTTGGAAGCTTAATTAGTGCCTTTAAACCTTCTATGTAATCGAGTTTACAAAGAAACAACAGCCCAAGTCCAATTGGGTCATTGCGTAGGCACCTCTCATTAATTTCGTAAAGGCTTTTAATTTCTTTCTTAATTATATTTAAAGTATTAGTGTATTTATCAAGGTGGTGGGAGGATTGGATTAGAGGATGTTCTAGAGCAGGTAGATGCAGATTTGGGGTCGTTTTTGCTTGCTGTTTGTGTTTTGTTCTGTTCTTCAGTTATTTAAGAGGGTTTTGCAGATATTTCTAGGGTTTTTGGGGATGGAGTGTGCTTCATGTATCAAGTTTTTTAATCAGGGAAGTGATTTTGGATGCGGGTTTTTCATGTTTGGCCGTTTCTTGCCAGTTTTCAACTTGTTGGGGTTGTTTTTGGTGTTTATTTTGGGGCTAAAGGTTTTGCAAGTTGGGGTTCATTCGGGGTTTTTTATGGAATTTTTATGTGATTTTAGAGGTAAATCAAGAGATTTCAGAAATCGGGTTTGTTCGAGGTGTGGTTCTGGTGATGATGTCTGTTCTCCAAAGGTGAAATCATTGGAAACTTCACCAAATGCAGATTGCTTGTTGTTAAGCAAAAATGTCAATGCAGAAGAGAGAGATCATGTCGATATTAACGACGGTCATGGTGATAGCGATGGTGATGATGAAAGTGTTGGTTACGGCGACGATGGGGAATTTGGTGTGTTTGCATTGAGAAAAATGGTGAAGGTTGAGCGGCGAAGGAGGAATGAGGCTCGCGTAGAGCTCGAGAAGGAAAGGATGGCTGCTGCATCTTCAGCTGAGGAAGCTATGGCCATGATCCTGCGTCTTCAAAACGAGAAAAGCTGTACTGAAATCCAAGCCAAGCAGTACCGTCAAATGGCGGAGCAGAAGCAGCAGTATGATGAAGTGATGTTCCGATCGATGCAGTGGATTATAATGAAACACGAATCGGAGAGGAGTCTACTGGAGGAGCAACTGAGGCTGTACAGGCAAAAGTTGCAGCAATGTCTTAAGGGTGATGAAACGGCGGCACAATCCCAAGAAGCTGATCCGAGTTCCAACCTAATCGAGAATTGCATGGATGATGGGCTTGACGTAGATCCGTGGGAGCCGGTGCGACCGCACTTATGAACCACATTTTGGATCACTACATCAATAACCTGAAGTCCGCTTATATGTGGAAAATGCCGTAGATGGCCGAGATGATGTGCTTCATGCGAATCAGTGAATATAAATAGATAAATATTGTTTATGACGTAGATCGTAAATGAGGTACAAATAATTCTGCTATTTTCTGAAACGCAAATTGAGTAATTTCATTTACAAAACATACTTTTCTTCGTCTTTCTGTTGAATAAAATAGGGGGCATTTGTATATATGAACACAAATGTGACCTTCTCTTTTATCCATGTAATCTTGTAAATTAAGTAAATAAGGTGCTACGTGCACTCTTTGTTAACTTATGATTATTTGGTAATTGGTGTTTAGATGATTTTGTTTAAAAACTCTAATGTTGTCATGTTCTGTTATTGACGTGCAATGAAAAAAGACGAAGAGAATGTCGTGTGAATTTAATCATTCCTCTATGATATAGCTTTGTAGGTTGAAAATGGTCCAAAAGTCTTGTGGATTAGTAGGGGACCACGGACAATGTCCTATATGTTACACATGCTTTATTAATTTATTTTTTGGTTTGAATATATATTAATTAGTGGATTGGTACGAAATGTCCTTCTGGTTAGAGAGGTTAATTGTCAATGTAAAACCAGTAGAAACAATTTAATGGGAAATTTTTCTCGAAAACACGGCTGATACATTCAGTGGTATAATATAATTGGTTGAACTTTTTTTCATCCTTAAGTTTTCATGCAATTGTATTATTATATTTAATGTACCAGATTGTGTTCTCAGCACACTCTACAATTCCATATAGAAACCCTCTATGTTACATATTCCCTCGAACACCTATGTCTATACTTTGAATTTCCAGTTACAATTGTGCTTTAGTTGAATAATGGACTCTAGAGTAAGTGCTGGAAAAATGATTTTACTTGTTTTCAGTTTGGGTTTAGCGTGTTTTGATTTTTTGTATTTCCATGAAATAATTGAAAAGTAGTGAAATTCTAGGTAATGTAAGTTATGTTTTAGTCACTCTATGCGAGGCTCCATATTTTAAATAGCCTCAAAATTAAACAACCACCACGGGGTGATCCAGTGGTTGAGAACGAATTCTATACCCATATTCTACACGGCACGTCCTGGGTTCAATTCCTAGTGATGGTGAATTAAACGGTGATGGCTAGAGGCTGAAATGTCTCTATGAGACTTCCCGCCCTCGGAAGGGTGGACTGTCGTGGTGAAACTACTAGCTGGTCACTTTTTTATGTTCTGAGTGCTTAGAGAGCCTAGCCAGCAACCATAATAACTACAAACACAAGTTCCTAGCCCACTATAGCATAGTAAATGACAGCACAATTCCTAATTAAAATACCGCTTGCAAGAAATCAAGTTAATAGGAAGTATTAAATCGAATTTGAACTAGCCACCAAACTACGTTAATGGCACTGCATCATCCTCCCCTGCCGAGTGAGAACTCGCCCACGAGTTTCAACCCAACTCTCCATGATATTCTGACAAGTCTCGAACATTAAAAGTTGGGTGAGTGTTTATGGTCCAGTGGAAGCTCAACCCTATAAGCATTGTCACACATTTTCTTCAAGATCTTGCATGGACCAGTCCACTTTTCTTTGAGCTTATTATAGTAGCCACTAGGAAAACACTATTTCTTCAAATATACCCACACTAGATCACCTTCATCAGATTTCTTCACGCGGCGATGTTTATCGGCAACTTCTTTGTACTTGATATTGCTGTCTTCAAGCTTCTTCCGCACTTCTTCATGTATTATAGCCATGGATACTGCAAAATCTTCTGCCTTTTCGGTTTTGGTAATGAAGAGTTTGGAATGGGAGCAAAGTCAAGATAATGTGTTGGAGTCCTCCCATAAACAATCTCAAAAGGACTCTTTCCGGTAGAACGGTTTACAACGTAATTATAAAAAAACTCAGCTTGAGAAAGAGTCATGTCCCACTACTTTGGTTTCTTGGCTGCCAATGCTCTGAGAAGATTGCCTAATGTTCTGTTAACCACTTCGGTCTGGCCAGCTGTTTGAGAGTGATAAGCACTACTATACAACAAATTAGTTCCAAACCTACCCCACAAGTGTTTCCAAAAATGACTAAGGAACTTGGTATACCTATCTGAAACAATAGATTTTGGAATACCGTGATGTTTAACCACTTCCTTGAAATATAGATCAGCAACATAGGAGGCATCCATAGTCTTCTTACACGGAATAAAATGAGCCATCTTGGAGAAGCGATCAACAACAACAAAGATGGAGTCATTTCCTCTTTGAGTCCTTGGCAAATCAACCACAAAATCCATGCTAATGTCCTTCCATGGAGCATTGCGAGGTGGTAAGGGGGTGTAAGCACCAATATTCTGTGATTGGCTTTGCATGGTTGACAAATTCTGCACCTTTTCACGTAGTTAGTCACATCCCTATAGATTGTAGGTCAATAATAATTATCTTTTACAAGATTGATTGTCTTGTCTCTCCCAAAATGCCCACCTAAACCTCCCAGATTCAGCTCCTTGATTATATATTCCCGAAGTGAGCATTTAGGAATGCACATACACGCTCCCTTAAAAAGAAAACCATCTTGGACAAGGTAATCCTTATGATGTCCTTCCTTGCAAAACTCCCAAACCTCCCCAAAATCAGAATCACCAGCATACATTTCTTTAATGTTATCAAAGCCTTCCAGCTGAACACAGAAGGTATTGAGAAGTGACATCTGTCTGCTAAGAGCATCCGCAACCTGGTTGTATCTCCCACTCTTATGCCTTATTACAAAACTACACTCTTGTAGAAATGCAACCCAATTGGCATGTTTTCTATTCAAGTTTCCTTGGTTGTTAATGTGTTTGAGAGCTTAGTGATCAGAATTCAAGCTAAACTCCATTTGAATAAGATAAGGCCGCCAATGACGAAGTGACTGAACAATGGAATATAATTCCAGATCATAAGTGGAAAAATTCTTCTTTGCTTCATTTAATTTTTGGCTAAAGAAAGCTACTGGATGACCTTCTTAGCTGAGTACACCGCCTATTCCCACATGAGATGCATCGCAATCAACTTTAAACACTTTCTCGAAGTCGGACAAAGATAATACAGGAGTGTTGGACAATTTTTCTTTCACAAGCTGAAAACTCTTCGCAACTTCCTTACTCCACTTGAATTCCCCCTTCTTCGTACAATTTGTCAAAGGGGTCAAAATAGAGCTAAAATTTCTGATGAATCGACGATAAAATGAAGGCAGCCCATGAAAGCTCTTTACATCCTGCAAGCTGTTTGGTGTGGGCCAATCTTTGATAGCTCTAATTTTCTCCATTTTTAGACTTATAGAAGTTAGGACAAAGCCTAGGAAAACTAGGCTTTCGGTCATGAAAGAACATTTCTTGAGGTTCACATAAAGCTTCTCCTTTCTCAGAACAGTTAACACAGCCTTCAAATGTTCCATATGGTTTCTTTCATCAATGCTATAAATTAGTATATCGTCAAAGTAGACAACGACAAATTTACCAATGAAAGAGCACAATGCATGATTCATTACCCTCATAAAGGTGCTCGGGGCATTGGAGAGCCCAAATGGCATAACAAGCCACTCGAAGAGGCCCTCACGAGTCTTGAAGGCAGTCTTCCATTCATCACCAGGTTTAATTCAGATTTGGTGGTACCCACTTCGAAGATCAATCTTGGAGAATACTTTGGCACCAACAAACATGTTGAACATATCTTCAATCCTCGGAATAGGGAACCTGTATTTGATAGTGATTTGATTGATAGCACGGCTGTCTGTACACATACGCCATGTGTTATCGGTCTTTGGAGTAAGCAAAGCTGGTACCACACACGGACTCATGCTTTCTCTGATATAACCTTTCTTAAGCAATTAAGAAACTTGTCTTTTCAAATCCTCGTGCTCTTTAAGACTAATGTGGTAGTGAGCTTTGTTTGGAAGGTTTGAACCAGGAATCAAATCTATTTGGGGTTGGATGTGTTAAAGAGTTGACCTTTGCAATTAGCTTAGTTACCTGTTTGGGTCCTTGTAATCATGATGTAATTATGATAGATATTATTTGGTGTTTCTTTCCTTGTAAATCAATCTTGTACAATATATATTTCCCTCATTGGTGAGAAGAATAATATCAGAAAATTAAACCCCAAAATAAGCCCTAATTAGCATGGTATCAGAGTAGAGATCTTACGATTTTTGCTCTGCCTGTTCCCTCAAGCAAACTCGGCCCTCCCATGGAGAACCTACCACCACTCCACGATGGAAACAATTTCATCCTAACCGATCATACCCATATACTAAACACTACTACCCTAACTGACCCTACCATGAATCCTCATGTTTTGAGTTCTTCTCACATGCCTCCGGAGTCCTCATGTAATTGTGGTTATGCTTTTAATATGAATAATTGTGATACTCAGTCCATTGGATCATTGACTCCGGTGCCACATACCATATGACCTATGATCCCACTAATTTAGCTTGTGATACTGTTCCACTTCGACGAAATATTACTAATGCTAATGGTGTCACCTCCGGTAACTGGCGCTGGCACTGTACACCTCACGCCTACCCTCTCTTTGCCGCATACATGACTTGTACCTTCACTAAAGCATAAATTGATGTCTCCTGGCCAAGCTACTGAGCAATTGAATTTTTGTGTACTATTGTATCCAAAGTTTTGTCTTATTCAGGATATTCTCACGAAGGAGATAATTGGTCGTGGTACTAAGATGGGGTATCTCTATTTTGTGGACGGTGTCAGTACATGACGGGTCAATCTCGCCCAAGGAGCCGTTGATCACAAACTGCGTCAGATATGGTTATGGCATCGCCGTTTAGGTCATCCGTCTTTCAGTTATTTACAACATATGTTTCTGGATTTATTTGTTGGTTGTTTGGTTTCAGACTTTAAATGTGACACTTGCGTATTTGCCAAGAGTCACCGTGTTTCTTATCCGTTGAATTCTAATAAAAGTGTTATTCCTTTTGGTCTTGTTCATTCGGATGTTTGGGGACCATCTTCGATTACTACTTCATCTGGTATTAGGTGGTTTGTAACGTTCATAGATGATTGCACACAGATGACATGGTTATACCTTCTTAAGAATAAAAGTGATGTGTTTCTGGCATTTAAGACATTCCACACCATGGTTCAGACACAGTTTTCTACTAAAATCCAGATTTTGCGTTATGATAATGGTGGTGAATATGTTAATAATGATTTTACACATTATTTAACTAATCACGGAATACTCCACGAGACTACTTGTCCTCAGACTCCTCAACAGAATGGGGTGGCTGAGCGCAAAAATCGCCATCTATTAGAAACGGCTCGATCGCTATTGATTGGGGCGGATGTTCCCCGCTCCTCTTGGGATGTTGCTCTTCAGACTGCCACTTACCTTATCAACTGCATGCCATCCAAAGTATTGAATTTTCTTACACCTTTGCAAGTTCTTGCTACATTCTTGCCTCTACCGTCCATTTTGGTGCTCCCACCGAAACCTTCTTGCCTGTCTCCGCCACCGCATTCTCTATTCCAATTTTGTAATTTGCAGTTGTGGCCTTGAGGAATAGTTCCAGTACTACCTCCATTGGATGCCAATTGAAGACATGATTTTTCGGCACACCGCCGCCGAGTCCTGTTGAAATGCATGGCTAGGGGATAAACTTGCATGCTAATTATTTGCATGCCTTGGTTCCAGCACCGTGGAGGTCTTCAGATAGGCTATTGCATGCTAATTATTTGCATAAAATAAGGAGATAATGATGGAATCTAAAAGATAAGTTGTTGCTTACCTTGAGAAGTCTTTGATTGGAACCCTAGCTGACGAGTTTGAATTGAAATCAAATCCTACACTAGTGTGAAGCTGCGCCACACAACATTTGCTTCTATAAATACAGTGCCGCGAAAAACATTCAAAGCCTCCAATTCAACACACAAATTGCCCTGCGCAAACTCTCACTCTACGCGAAACCTCTCAACAGCCTTGAGATTTTTATTTTCTTTTTCCCGCCGACACATCTTCAGTTTGGATAAACAGCATTGTGAAGGCAACCAGTGACATCTTCAGTTTGGATAAACAACACTGGAGCAGCCGATCAAGGAGCACCTTCAGTTTGGATAAACAACATTGCTTCTCGGCCGATTGATTACCTATCCAATTCTTGGTCGACAAGGATTTTCGAGTCCTTGTTGGTAGAGGTCATCTCATCAGCCTTCTCGGCGAAGTGGTGTGTTACCAGGTTACTACATTCGGCACATCGAAAGCCGAATCTGATATTGAACTTCGCAAAACTAGCAGCCTTGTCTTCAGGCTCTAAAACCTGAAGGCCGAGACGTGTTCCTTCCTCGGCCGCAGTCGCAAGATCAAGAAGTCAGTAACGCACTCAACGCAACATCAACACATTTTACTCCCCAGTCGAGCTCGGCCAACGAGTTGACACGCCCCGCACACAACCGAAAGAAATAAAATGGCAAATCGGAAACATTCACTTTTACTTTATTCAGCCGTTTTTAACTCAGCCTAATTAATAACATAATCAATTATCCTAAAAGGCCTCATAGGAGGAGAGTTTTTTAATTTTTAATTTAATTTTATTTTTTGAAAAGACATAGTGGGAGAGTTTTTATTTTTTATTATTTTATTTTATTTTATTTTATTTTATTTTATTTTATTTAAAACAATCGATATTATCTACATTAGGGGAAGGGGGTGAACTTAGCCTCACAATGGGCTAGCAACAATGTGGTTCAAATTTTCCTTTAGCGAGAATCAAACTTAAGACTTCTCACGTACAAGTGAAGAGGAATATCACTAAACCGTAGTACTAAGTGGCGACATAGTAAGAGAGTTACATAATACTATTTTATGTTTCCAACCAAATTAATTTAGACATTTAAAAGCAACATTAATTGGTTTAATACTAAAAGAATGAAAATTAGTGCAGAATATCACTTGTAATAAAAAAGAGAAAAAATTCATGGGGAGGCTAAAATGCTTCTGTGAGTCTTCCCTGCCCCTGAAATAGATGGATTACCGTGGTTTGCCACCAATTATCCCTCTTTTTAGAGAAAAAGAAAAAAAGAGAAAAATTAAAAAGGTACATTTCAAATAGAAGAAACAAAAGATGGCGAATGCACCAGATGTGTCGGCAGCTGCAAACAAAATCCCAGAGGTGATGCTAGCATCGTCGACCGGCCCGAGAAGCATGCCCGCCATTGGCTTCGGCACAACAGCTAACAAGTTCGAGCCTCATGTTCTGAAAACAGCGGTTGTGGAGGCCATCAAGCTCGGTTACAGGCAATTTGATAGGGCTTCTACGTACGGTTCTGAGCAGACTCTAGGAGAAGCCATCCAAGAAGCACTTGGACTTGGTCTGGTTGCTTCTCGAGACCAAGTCTTCGTCACTTCAAAATTATGGATTACTGATGCTCACCCTCATCTTGTTGTTCATGCCTTGCACAAATCATTTCAGTGGGTACTATACTCTCACTGTTTTTCATATTTCAAGCATGGGAGTTTTTCTGTTTTGCAGCAATGTAACTGTTTGGGCCCAAAATATCAATTTGGGCCGAGTACAGAACCATCTCGGCCCGTAAGACCTGACAACAAGGGAGCCTCGGGTCGCTCGGGTCGTGGGCTTCTAAAACTAGGCCGGCTAGGTTATTTACGAAGACAAGTCCTGGTACAACAAGGAGTCTCGGCAAGTATGATAACCCGGAAGGGAGCCGACTAAAAAAGGGACTAGGTTCACAATCCTAGTCAAGATAGGACTGGTCGAGGTGTTGTTGATCCGGAGAAGAAAGCCTAGTTCGAGTAGGATTGTAACTCAAGACCTAGTGCTATAAATAGGGGAGGTTGCAAGCCAGTAAAGCCCCCACAAAATCAATACAAAATTGCCCTGCGCAAATCCTCAACAACTTGAGAACTTTTTCCTTTTCTTTTTCGCTGACACATCTTCCGTTGGCATCAACAGCACTGTGAAAGCAACCGGTGATATCTTAAGTCGGCATAGATAGCTCTATCACCGTAGAATTGGCCGAACTCGCAGTACCTTCCGTTGGCATCAACAGCACTGCGGCGGGCACGGTCAGTTATCTATCCAAGTCTTGGTCGAGACGGAAGTCCGAGTCCTTATCGATTGAGGTCATTTCATCAGCCTTCTCGGCGAAGTGAAGTGTTACCATTTACCGAGCTCGGCGCATTGCACGCCGAGTTGTTTTATGATTGGATATTCTCAAGTGGAATTTAGAGTTCGGCATTCAGACGGCCGAACTACGTTTACTATAAAAACTTATATCTGCTTCGAGTATTTGTGTCCTTACACTTTGGTGTCGATTCGGCGTGAGTTCACTCTGACGAATACCATCACTGTAACCGAATCCGACGACAGCGATTCGTGAACTTCGTAATAATAGTAACCTTGTCTTCAGGTTTGAGAATCCAAGAGGCCGAGGCGTGTTCCTTTCTCGGCCGCAATCGCAAGACGCATAAGTCAGTAGCGCGACCCAACGCAACATCAACAAATTTACTCCTCGGCCGAGCTCGGCCGACGAGTTGGCACGCCCGCATTCACCGAAGGACGTAGTTAGCTTTTAGATTACTCGGCCTGCGCGCCACGTAGGTTTTGTAGTTTTTAGGGTCAACATTTTGGCACGCCCAGTGGGACCTAGTGCTAAACTACGAAGTTCATGCCAATTGAAACGCGATCGGTAAAAAAGAAAACAGCTATGGGAAAATCAACAGCCGATTTGCCGATTCAGAACACAGGACAGAATGTGCCCCAGGCACAGAATCCCCTTAGCGCTGTGACACCCGAGTCCACAAGCGCGACTCGCCGAGAGAGGGAAATTAATCTCGGCGGTCAACTCCGCGGTCTAGAAATCCCTAATAGGAACACCTGTGTTCTCAACGAAGGGATAGTGGAAGATTGCGACGAGGATGGCGGTGAAGGATCCGACCCACCAACAAGGTCGTTTCTTCGAAAGCGACTCGACGAGCAGTCTCGGTCAGTCGAGCAGACGTTTAGTCGAGGTATTGATAAGCTACATGACGTGATACTCAGTTCCAATGAGCAACAGACCAGGTTGCTCGAAATACTGGTTAATAAAGTCACTGACGGCAGGCCCTTCGACTTTCCCCAGCGTTTGCCACCAAGAAATAATCCGTTGCCAATCGTACAGGCCGAGCCAATTCCTGCTCGGCTCAAGCCAATTGACTTGGAAAAAGGAGGAGGGTCGAATAGTAGGTCAGACGGAATCGACCAGAGGGTCGAAGCAACACCTGTTGATATGACCGAAGTCCAGCGGATGATCGACTCGGCCATAAAGAAGGGGCCGAAGTTTCCTAAGTTTATCCATCCGTACCCGGCCTACGTAGAAACGTTCGGATACCCGAAAGGTTTCAAGATTCCAGATTTTAGCCTCTTTGCCGGTGAATCGTCTCTGTCTTCGTTGGAGCACGTGGCTCGATTCACCGCGCAATGCGGAGATGTTAATGGTGATTTCCATAAGCTACGGCTGTTCAACTTCTCATTGACCGGCTCGGCATTTTCTTGGTATATCAATCTTCCTCCTAATTCCGTCCAAAACTGGGAGGAGTTGGTCGAGAAATTCCACGAGCAGTTTTATCGGCCGGGGATGGAGGTGTCGGTTTCTTCATTAGCAAGGATGGCTCAGGCATCTGATGAGTCACCAATGGATTATCTCACCAGGTTCAAATCATCCAGGAACTGGTGCCGAGTGCCTTTACCCGAAGTTGAATTCGTCAGACTCGCTTTGAACGGCCTCGACGTCGAATACAAAAAGAAGTTCTTGGGGGCAAACTTTCGGGATATGTACGAATTAGCCCAACATGTCGAACAATATGACTATTTGCTCCGCGAGGAAAAGGTTTCGAAAGCTCCATCTCGGGGGACGATTTACAAGAATCCTACTTACAATTATGCGTCAACCGAGGATGAATGCGTTAGCGTGGATGCAGCCGAGATAGTGATAGATAAGCCGTTTGTTTGCAAGGCATTGACTCAAGTTGACTCTAGGGAAGTCAAAAGCCGTTCAGCCGCTGAAGGAACATCGAAACCGTCAAAAGTTTATACTTTTGATATTACAAAGGCTGACGCAATTTTCGACCAACTGTTATCAGCAAGAATCATTAAGCTTCGGCCTGGCCACAACATTCCTAAGGCCGAAGAACTTAAAGGAAAGGTGTATTGCAAATACCACGATTCAAGCAAACATACGACAAACAATTGCGTCGTCTTTCGTGACAACGTCCAAAGCTGGATCGATAATGGTAAATTGAAATTTCCAGAGAAGAAGATGAGCGTCGATACTGACCCGTTTCCCACGACAACGGTAAATATGGTCGATGCATGCCTCCCTAAGGACAAAGGGAAAGGGAAGGTCGAAGTTGTTAAGACACAACGTTTTCATAATCAGAATTCTCGGCCTCGTTTCATGGCCGATTTTCGTGCAAACAAACCACCTACAGCTTTAACGGGGCCCGCTATTGTTAAACCTATGAGGGATTATAGCACCGATGAAGACAATGGAACAGCAGTTTTGTGCAGAAAATGTAGAACCGAGGTCGGCAGTGAGCCAGAGGTGAAGCCCTCTTCGCTTATAACGGAACGACCTACGGTCGCAATCCAGCAAAAAGTAGCCAACGTGAGCCGGCATCAAGGGGTTTTTGATCGGCTCGGCCCTAAAGCACGGATGGAAGAGACACCATCAGTCAGGCGGCGCCTCGACTTTGATACTGCATTTTACGACGATGCCTACTATAAACGTAATTCTGGCAGTTCGGAATCATCGCGGAGCCAAAAAACTTTCAAACCTCCCGAGCCTAGAGATCAACGTTGGTATACGTATCATTCTTCAAAAGGTGTCTACACTGCACTGTCCAAATCCCAGAAACGCCGGCACCAAATGATCGATTGCATGGCACGCCGACGGGCAGCCCAAGAGGCTTCGGTCCCTAAATGGCGGCCGAAGGACATAATTGCTAATGACAACAAGCAACCGCATCCAGCTGTTCTGACAACGTCGATGCAAGGGAAGCAGCTGGTCGACCAAGATGTCGAAACCATGTTTGAAGAGGCTGATAAACGGATCAAACTTCTTATTCGACCAGGGGAGATAAAGGCACGCCTTGAACATTTCAGGCAGGAGGCCGAAGGCAAATTAGCCCCGTCGGCCATACAAGAACCTCTAATCAAAATTCGACGAAATTTGCATCCACCGTTCCTTGGGGAAGCTTTGGAGTATATACGAGAATTTCACAAGAAGCATTCGGCCAACGACCTGTATGGTTTGCCGAAGGCATGCCAGGACACCATTGATCTGGTCCTGGTTTGTCCTGATGCCGAGCGAATCATCCAGAAAACTTCAGACCCAGGATTGAAAGCAAGGTTCCAGCACATACGAGAAGCCCGCGTCTTTGGATTTGAAGTTGACCCATACATTGATATGGAAGCAGCCGAACTTCCTTTCTCAATGGAGGACCTTCAGTATTTACGATGTCACTTCGAGGTATTTTCGGCTGTTTCTCTCTTCGGCCTTATGACCGATGAAATGGCACGTGTTGCGCGCTTGGATGCGTATCTCGATACCAGGGATGCCCGGATACATTACCAGGAGCGGGTTCGGATCTCGACCCCAAGCACACTGTCGCACTCACCCTCACCTGAGGCAGTTTCGCGGACCCAACAAGCGGCCGAAGCAGCACCGCCGGAGCAAGCCATTGAAGAAGGAACAGAAGAGTCTATTTGTCCGGCTTTGACAAGAACGGAGTCCGTAGTCGCTGATCAAACAAAAGATGAGGATAACGAGGAGAATTCCAACCCGATGGGCCCGTCAATCTTGGATGACATGGACATTAGTATGGTCCATGTGTTACCCGCTGATTTTCAATCAAGCACGGCTCAACCGAATTTCCTCGATGGTGATGTCGTCGCCGAAGACGCCGGCCATGTGGATTTTGTATCTGTTGTTGAAGGTGAGTCAGCAACAAAAGATGAGAGCTTAAAGGCCGCCTTAGCCGAATTGTTCCCCCGTTCATCATCGGCCGCGCTTCACCATTTAAAGCCATTGTATGTGACGGCCCATATCGAGGGATACCCAGTTTCTAAAGTTTTTGTCGACTGTGGAGCTACCGTCAATATCATGCCTCTGACCATCATGAAGGCCTTGCGTCGCTCGAATGACGAACTGATTCCGTCAGGGATCACAATGAGTAGTTTCGTCGGTGACAAGTCCCAAACCAAAGGTGTACTTCCGTTAACTGTAAATATTGCCGGTCGCACTCACATGACCGCCTTTTTCGTGGTTGATTCCAAAACCGAGTATAACGCACTGCTCGGTCGAGATTGGATTCATCAAACCAGTTGTATTCCTTCGTCATTATATCAAGTGCTTGTCTTTTGGGATGGCAAATCGGTCATTGTTCACTCGGCCGATAGCCAGCCCTTCGAGGCTAACATGATCCAAGCACGGTATTACGATGACCACGTCGGCTACATTACTTCGCAAGGCTTCAATGATGAAGGACGGCCGACTCGGATTTCTGTACAGAAAGCTATCGAGGTTGGCGCCGAGACTGTCCATCAGGATTCGGCGAGACTCGGATTAGCTAACTTCTTCCCCGACGCCGATGTCTGACATCGATCGGGAAACACGTAGGGCCGCGGTTTCATCCACGATGGAACGACTGCTGGCCCATTGGTATACTATATCTAGACGACCAAATTCGGCCGTTAATCTCGTTGAGTTCCTGGCCGAAGGGGATAATGGTCCTGTCTTATCTCTTGATAAAATTCAAGCAGCCCCGTCCGAGCTCGAAGATCATCGGCCCCAAGTTAAAGACCCCCTGGAGGAAATTAATGTTGGGACAACCGATGACCCACGACCTTTGTTTATTAGTGCTTTACTTCCTCAACAAATGAAAGACGAGCTTCGTGCCTTGCTCACGGAGTTCAAAGATTGTTTTGCTTGGAGCTACCATGAAATGCCCGGTTTAGATCGTACTCTTGTCGAGCATGAATTACGTATTAAGCCCGGATGTAAACCTTTTCGTCAGCCACCACGTCGTTTCTCGACGGAAGTGCAACTCAGCATCAAGGACGAACTGGTTCGGCTTTTGAAAGCCGGGTTCATTCGGACAGCTCGATATGTTGAGTGGTTGGCGAATATCGTACCTATTTTGAAGAAAAACGGTGCCCTGCGCATCTGCATCGATTTCAGAAATTTAAATCTGGCAACTCCCAAAGATGAGTACACAATGCCGATTTCAGATCTGTTAATCGATGCCGCGGCGAATCATGCAATCTTATCTTTTATGGATGGACACGCGGGGTACAACCAGATATTCATTACCGAAGCCGATGTGCACAAAACTGCTTTCCGTTGCCCGGGGGCACTCGGCACTTACGAATGGGTTGTCATGCCATTCGGTCTCAAAAATGCCGGCGCCACATACCAACGGGCGATGAACACCATTTTCCACGATCTAATTGGAACCATTGTCGAAGTTTACATCGACGATGTTGTCATCAAATCTAAACGCCGACAGACACATCTGGACGACCTCCGACAGGCTTTTCTCCGCATGCGTCAGCACAATCTCAAGATGAATCCCGCCAAATGTGCCTTTGGCGTGTCGGCCGGAAATTTCCTTGGTTTCCTCGTGCATCACCGTGGGATTGAAGTCGATGCGAATAAGGCACGCGCAATAATCAGTGCCCCACCTCCAACGACGAAGAAACAACTCCAGTCCTTCATCGGCCAGGCAGCGGAAGAGATGGGCGAGAATGTTGGAGCTCAGTGACAGGACATGGCCACTAGCCAGAGCCTCGGCCACCGGCATATTCTCGACTAAGCACTTGTTCGACTTGGTACAACAAATGTACTTGTTGTACCAGTAGAAGAGGAAGGCTTCATGTTCCCCTTCTCGTAGGTCCTCTTCTCCTCGGCCGGCGAAGTGGAGGTAGAGGGTGTTGTAATTGAAGAAGTTTTTGTGAAGCTTGTGAATGTCTTCTTTCGACGGGATTCGGCCTTCACGGTTTAACGTCTCGAAAGCCCGTCGATCAAAAAGCGTCTTCAGGTCAATATTCGACGGGTACCCAGAGAGGGCCGCGTCGATAGAGAGCCCGGTCGCTGAAGTGCCCAGAATGGCGGTGACATCTAGAGTGGTGGGGCCAATGGGACCAAGTGGAAGCACCATGGTGTTGGTGGCCGAGCACCAAAAGCACAAGGCGGCTTGGAGGAGCTCCTTGTCGGGAACGATATCCATTGACGAGAGGAGGATGGTGTCGTGGATGCCAAAGGCCTTCCATTGGTCGCCGAAGAGCTTCTCCATTCGGACAACCCAGGCTGCCCAAGTTGTGGTCGTCGAGGGCCAGGAGCCTTGGGGTTTCGCCGCGTCCCATCTCGACCATTCAAACCCTTGGAGTAAGGGTGTTAGGCAGTGCTCCTAGAGAAGGCCAGTAATGGCCGACGGAACGGTCGCCTTGAAAAGAGGACCCAGGATTTGGTGGGCAGTGCTCATGTCACTCTCAAACCGTATGGTTTTGATCGAGCTCCGATCGAGTATTTTTTGATGTTGTTCGCACTCCCTGGAAAACTTTGAGATGAAGGATGCCATTGTAGGAAGGAAACACGGCGTAAAAAGGTTTTCTGGGTTGGGGGTTTGAAAGCAAAGACCTGGAAGAAAGAGATGAATTCGAGAGAAAAACGGCAAGAAATTTCAGAAAGTTTTGAGAGCGTACAGTACAAATGGAAAATTCCAGTATTTATAGAGATGGGAAAGGAAGTGCAATCGTTCGAAATTCAAAATAAAGGGTAAAATCGACCGAAGAAATCACTGATCATAATGAGCATTCAGGGATTGCAGTTGAGAAGACCGAGGGTTTCAGGTTTTGGGGGCGCACGATTGCGTGTGACGGCGAGATTGATGGCAAAAGACGTTTCGGCGTCCGCACGCTGAGAAGTGGCTCACGGATTGAGATAAGGATGGCTAGGTTTAGCCATAAGGTCATGATGACCTGACGGTTCGAGTAACCGCACGCTTCAGACGTCATTATTAGGAAATACCAAGTCACAGGCTGCCACGTGGAGTGGAGGTTTGCAGGTTCAAGATCGTGCGATCGTGTTCAATAAATGCGCCTTGAAAATAGAGTACTTGGTTTCTGTGAACTAGATTCGCTTCTTCAAGGTCGAAACTCGGCCAAAGAGTTCAGGCCGAAGACCTCAGAAGCGAGGGGGCAATGTTTGGGCCCAAAATATCAATTTGGGCCGAGTACAGAACCATCTCGGCCCGTAAGACCTGACAACAAGGGAGCCTCGGGTCGCTCGGGTCGTGGGCTTCTAAAACTAGGCCGGCTAGGTTATTTACGAAGACAAGTTCTGGTACAACAAGGTGTCTCGGCAAGTATGATAACCCGGAAGGGAGCCGACTAAAAAAGGGACTAGGTTCACAATCCTAGTCAAGATAGGACTGGTCGAGGTGTTGTTGATCCGGAGAAGAAAGCCTTGTTCGAGTAGGATTGTAACTCAAGACCTAGTGCTATAAATAGGGGAGGTTGCAAGCCAGTAAAGCCCCCACAAAATCAATACAAAATTGCCCTGCGCAAATCCTCAACAACTTGAGAACTTTTTCCTTTTCTTTTTCGCTGACACATCTTCCGTTGGCATCAACAGCACTGTGAAAGCAACCGGTGATATCTTAAGTCGGCATAGATAGCTCTATCACCGTAGAATTGGCCGAACTCGCAGTACCTTCCGTTGGCATCAACAGCACTGCGGCGGGCACGGTCAGTTATCTATCCAAGTCTTGGTCGAGACGGACGTCCGAGTCCTTATCGATTGAGGTCATTTCATCAGCCTTCTCGGCGAAGTGAAGTGTTACCATTTACCGAGCTCGGCGCATTGCACGCCGAGTTGTTTTATGATTGGATATTCTCAAGTGGAATTTAGAGTTCGGCATTCAGACGGCCGAACTACGTTCACTATAAAAACTTATATCTGCTTCGAGTATTTGTGTCCTTACACTTTGGTGTCGATTCGGCGTGAGTTCACTCTGACGAATACCATCACTGTAACCGAATCCGACGACAGCGATTCGTGAACTTCGTAATAATAGTAACCTTGTCTTCAGGTTTAAGAATCCAAGAGGCCGAGGCGTGTTCCTTTCTCGGCCGCAATCGCAAGACGCAGAAGTCAGTAGCGCGACCCAACGCAACATCAACAAATTTACTCCTCGGCCGAGCTCGGCCGACGAGTTGGCACGCCCGCATTCACCGAATGACGTAGTTAGCTTTTAGATTACTCGGCCTGCGCGCCACGTAGGCTTTGTAGTTTTTAGGGTCAACAGTAACATGAAAAAAGCGCACTACTTATCTTAGTTGGAAGAGACATCGATATGAAGAGCAAACATGACATTGAATATGGGTTATAAGCATTTCCCTTTGATTAAACCCGACAGCGCATTCATAATGAATGTGCACGTAAAGCCGAAATAGTACGAATAGAATCGCACCCAAACCAACACATCGAAAGATCCCCGATCGAGCCACTAAAACACAACCTACTCGAGGCACTAATGTAGATTGACCAGACATCAGCAAAAAGCAACATATCCATACAAAAAGCATAGTAAAAAAAAAAACAAACACTTCTAGGTAGCGAAGAGTCTATGCAATTTTGTTACTCTCAAAACAAAACAAAATTAAATGTCATTGAAACATTGATATACCTAATACAATATTATCCAGTGCTGAAAATGTAAATACTCTTAAGTTGTGTACAGGAATCTTCAACTGAAGTACCTGGACCTGTATCTCATTCACTGGCCCATCAGTGCTAAGCGAGGAACATTGGTGTACCAACTGAAAGCAGAGTACCTTATGCCCATGGACTTCAAGGCTGTGTGGGCAGCCATGGAAGAATGCCAGAGACTCGGCCTCACCAAATCCATTGGACTCGGTAGTTTCTCTACCAAAAAGATAGAAAATATACTCTCCTTCACTACGATTCCTCCTTATGTGAATCAGGTCGAGATGAACCCGTTCTGGCAACAAAAGAAGCTTAGAGATTTTTGCTAAGCCAATGGTATAATTGTGACTGCCTTTTCTCCTTTGGGTGGTATAGGGTCCTGTTGGGGCAGTAATCATGTTTTCGAAAGCAAAGCCCTTCAAGAGATCGCTGAGGAATGGGGAAAGACTATCGCTCAAGTAATTCTCTATTACCTCTTCATCATTTTTTTGTTTTTTGTTTTTGTGGAGGTGTCAATAACGGTATGGTTACTTGTTTTACAAGAATACAATGACAGCTAGGAAAAGAAATCCTACCCTAACAGTATACAGACAATTGTGGTACTTTGGCAGGTATGTATTAGATGGGTGTATCAAGCAGGGGCAACACTTGCTGTTTAAGAGCTACAACAAGGAGAGGTTGAAGCAAAATGTCGACATCTTTGACTGGGAACTTTCCGAAATTGACATTGAGAAGATCAACCGAATCCCGCAACGCAAAATGATGCTTAGAGAAGACCTAGTTTCAGCAAATGGACCGTCACACTACAAGTCACTTGAAGATTTATGGGATAAGAGCTATAAGCCTTTTGACCTCTGTTATGTTAGTACACATGGTGATGGGAGATTCGAATTTAAGTTATCTTTCAACATTAAGAAGAGAAATACTGTCACTAAACTAAGAGTTAGTTATAAAATAAATGAATTTTGAACGGGACAAGCATGGGGACTCCCTTGGCCATGGGAATTACAAAGATTGTTAGAACTGAATTCAAATTTCAAATTGAGAATCTTGTAAAAGCTAATGAAATCCCTCTCACCCAACTCGGCCTCCGCAATAGATATAGCGACCACATTTTATTTCTTACTTCATGTAACCAAAAAAAAAATTACATCGATAAACCCGAAAAGAATAAGATTGATCATTTGAGCGCTATACATATCGATTACATTGATCATTTGACGAACCAAAAGGAAAATATTGCATTGATCACTTGTAATTAACTTTATGGATTATATTGTAGATAAGGAAGAACTGGCAAGAGAATTACCGCTGCTACTGCAAATGCTAGCTTCTAAATGGTCCCAATACTTAAGATTACACAAAATAAAGAGTTTTCAAACCAATTTATTTATAGCTTTAAGTCTCTAAACTGTATATACTCTCGATTAGAGGATGTTATAGAGAAGGTAGATGCAGATTTGGGTCGTTTTTGCTTGCTGCTTGTGTTTTGTTCTATTCTTCAGTTATTTAAGAGGCTTTTGCAGATATTTCTATGGATTTTGGGGATGGAGTGTGCTTCATGTATCAAGTTTTTGAATCAGGGAAGTGATTTTGGATGCGAATTTTTCATGTTTGACCGTTTCTTGCCAGTTTTCAACTTGTTGGGGTTGTTTTCGGTGTTTATTTCGGGGCTAAAGGTTTTGCAAGTTGGGGTTCATTCGGAATTTTCTATGGAATTTTTATTTGATTTTAGAGATAATCAAGAGATTTCAGAAATCGGGTTTGTTCGAAGTGTGGTTTTGGTGATGATGTCTGTTCTTCAAAGGTGGAATCATTGAAAACTTCGCCATATGCAGAATGCTTGTTGTTAAGCAAAAATGTTAATGCAGAAGAGAGAGATCATGTCGGTATTAACGACAACAGTGATGGTGATAGTGATGGTGATGATGATGGTGATGGTGATAATATTGAAAATGTTGGTTACGGCAAGGATGGGGAATATTGAGAAAAATGTCATAAATGGAGGTATGAATGTCTATTATAATAAGCAATTAAGTATGATCATACATTTACAACATTGTCAAAGAGAGTGGCTTAGTAGGTACGGTAGGTTTGTTAGACCTTTTTCCTATAAAAGATTGAAGAATAAAAGAAAGAGAAGTGAGAAACATACAAAGGAAAAGAAAGAAAAGAAGAAAGGTAGATAGAAAAGAAAGTAGAGATAGAAAGAAAGGAAAGAAATAAGAGAGATGCAAAAAAAAATACCAGAGAGGAGAGAAAATAGTGACAATTATTTTAAATAATGAAGCCCCAAAGACGTAGGCATACTTACTGAACTTGTAAATATTGTGTTTCGTTTATTTTATTTTGCTGCACACATATCTTCAATTTCATAACAATCACTAGATTTTACAATAATTTTTAGAATTTTAGATTTATTTCTAGTTTTTCTTTTTATTTGGATATCTATGAGACATGTACCGTGCGCTAATGCAAAGAAATTATGTCCACTAAAGTCGTAAAATCTTGTACAGCACTCCCTAGAGGCCCAGCAGCCTCTGCTATAATCTCTTTGAGAGCTCTGGCCTTATCCCTCATCTTCTTCCCTTGTTCACTTCCCAAAACGAGCTCCAAGCTCTTGAGCACTCCACTCTTTGTGAGTATTCCGCCCTCAATTTTCACTCCGATCCCCCACACATCGTCCACCATCCGCCCGTTCATTCTTTGGTCTCCGAATAATGGCCTGCAGATCATTGGCACCCCATTTGCAACACTTTCATACACCGAATTTGTCCCGCTGTGCGTAATAAACATACCGATTGCAGTATGAGCCAACACTTGAGCTTGGGGTGCCCACGGCACTAGTTTTCCATGCTTGTATGTGATCTTTTCTACAAATCCGCTTGGCAATAGGTCCTTAAAATTGTCTTTGAGAGACCAAAGAAATGATACGCTGCTTACTTCCAATGCCTCTGCCAAGGCTATCATCTCATTGGGAGATGGAGCGCCGATCGTCCCAAAACAGATATATGCCACAGACGAAGCTGGTTGCTCATCTAACCACGAAAGGCAACCCGTGGCATCCGAACTTGATGGTGCAACCATTGGGACTGCTGGTAACGAGGCTGTGAGAAAACCTACGTTGAGTAACTTGGGGACCTTCGATTTGAGATCGTTATTTAGGAGCGTGGGATTTATCTCTTGATAGGAATTCAAGACAAGAGCTGTCATTTGATGCAGCACTCGCCCCATTTGACTTAGCATTTGTGACAAAAGTGAGTCACATGGAACTACTTCTTCAGGCAAGTCCGCAATGTGCATTGCGGACAGCCCTGGAACAATTTCCAGTGTATTATCTTCGTGCAAATGATCATCATCATTACCAATCTGGTTATCACTGTCGAGGCCAACATAATTTGGAAAGAGCTCGCCGCGGATAAGATCAGTGTAAATGTGAGCAGAGAGGTTGCATGGCATGGGTATCCAAAGAGGAATCCATGGAACACCCCAATTCTGAGCCATCTCTCCAGCAAAGACCAAGAATGCATCTGTAATCAAACAAGTAACCTTCTTGCCTGTCTCCGCCACCGCCTTCTCTATTCCAATTTTGTAATTTGCAGGTGTGGCCTTGAGGAATAGCTCCACTGCCTCCATTGGATGCCCTTTCAAGACATGATTTTTCGGCACACCATCTGACACATTGTAGTGTTTTATGTTACTAGGAATGTTGGATTCTGATTTCTCCGAAAAAAGCAGGTTATTTGATCTTTCTGAGTTGAGGAAAGAAAAATACATATCTGGGGATGTGCTGCTAGCTAGCCTGCACACCAAGTTAAGCAAGGGCTCTACGTGGCCACCAAATGGAAATGCAAGAACAGCAACATGCTGTTGCTTCGAGCTTTCAATCACGGACATAATTGATGATTGAATGAGGAAACGTTAAGAAATTTGGATTGAAATCCTACTAACAGATTGGATGGATTTTCAAGAAGAATGCCTTTTGAAATGTTCAACAAGCTATATATAAGAATGTTTTGGAGATTTATTTCTAACTGGTTTTGGTTAATGGTTTTATGGCTTCAAAAAATTAAGAGAGACAAGAATGTTTCAAATGGTGTGATGCCATGAATTCAATCACTGGTATAAGTGAAAAAAGTTGAGGTTTCACTATAAAAAGTTGAGGTCTCAACCATATAATTGCTTTTAGGAAATATAAGAGTTAATAATGTTACATAAATTGATCAGTTCAAGAATTTAATAATATTAAATTACAACTTTCGAAATAAAGAATATTTATTAACTTTCAATTGATTATTTTGTACATTTAATATAATTATCTTACACGTTTCCAAGGTTTCAAGGAATAAGAGATCTTTATGTTATTGATTTGACTTGTAAGAGAGAGGTTTTAATTTGAACCATATTATTGCTAGCTCATTATGAGGCTAAGCCTTTAGTGTATATAATATCGTGCGTTCAAAGAAAAAAAAGGCATAGAACACGTGACCTTTTGAGGTCTGAAAGTCTATCACTCACACATGACTATAAAATGTCAATTCCAATTTGAGAAATGCACAAGTGGGACTCTATGGAATGAGGATCCTCTCCGGATCCTTTTTGTGATGATTCCGGTGATCCTCTAATCGTGTCCATTCATCGTACATCGTACGGTCAGAAATTATTTTAAAATTTTTATTTAAAATTGAACACAAATAATATATGACGAAAACTGACCGCATGATTTACGATGAACGAATATGATTAAAGGATCATCTGGATCCTCACAAAGAGGATCCAGAGAGAATCCTCATTCCTCTCTATGAACTCTCCTCAAAGTATGAGAATTGTGCAAAAACATGAGGAGGCAGAAAGTCCATAGAGAGTCTCACTTTTGAGAAAGTGTCTCTAGCATTTCTTTCCCAATTTTCATAAGTTCAAACCTTTTAGCTTAGTCCACCTGATGAGTTGATATTTTACTATATATTTTACCCTATTTTTAGTATTAATTTATTGATTATTTTGTGAGAAGTTTGATATTTTGATTTATATTCTTAATGTAGGACATTCGACTTCCTCTGGAACAAAAAGTAGTCAAACGGATGAATTTTGGTGTCCAATTGGAGGATGTTTGTGAGTTTGTTGACTTGATTGTATCAAAGTTTCATAATTTTCTACCATGCAATTTATTTATGGTAATGAAATAAAGGAGCAGCATGCAATGCTGTCAAACTGACGTTTTGGGATTCTTTGGGCTTTTTTGGCGTCCAAGATTATGCATTTTGGGTTCAAGACCTTCTACATTATGTTCGGGACATCTCAAGCTTTAATTCTAATCATTTTGGGCCTGTTTTGGAGCCATGAAGATCTAGAAACGTGGCTATTTTGAGACTATGCAAATTTTGAACGAATTTTACTAGTCAATTCAGGATTATGTTTCCTAATTTATTTTAATTTATTTGGTTTCCTAGTATTATTCTAAGACATTTTCTAGGTAGGGTTTTATTTTCTAGTAGTATAAATAAGGCTTTTTAGCCATTAGGGTTTAGGGGGGAAACCAGAGAACGCACGCACTATTTGGAGAATTGCTTTTGACGATTCAAGTTTATTTTCAAGGTGTTTTCTATCCTTGTTTTTAATAATATTTTGTTTTATGATTGTTCGTAACTAGTTTCGTTTGCTAGGGCGATGCCTTGAGCCTTAGCATGAATATGTAGTCTTTATTTAATTGCTTATGATATTATACATGCATACCTTGAATTATTAATCACTGTGTTTAAACTGTCTCTATATCTTAATGCTTAGCTACCATTAGGATGTTTAGATAAGTGATCGGATGCAATTCGGTCGGAATGCCACCGGAGGATTGAGTATTGCTTCTTGTGATTGATAGTTGTAATTTCACCTAGGGCAAATGCCACGCCTTAGGGGTTGCATGGTTTTTCGAAGGGTTTTCAAAAAGCTTAATGAGTCATGCATGTTTATATTTGATTTGAATACCACAGACGGATTGCATGTTTGATATACGTTCTAGCTTGAATGCCACAAGTAGAATATGCATAAAGAAAACCTAACCTTCAAAGTTGCATGGGTAATTCATAAGTAATTGATAAATTTACATAAGATTGTTAAGGTGATGGCGGAACCTTAGGCTTTTACAATTTGGTTTTCAAAACTATTTTCTTTTGTTTTCTTTACTTTGTCAATTTATTTAATCATTTTAATTAAATTCGTTTTTATTATTTTTAAATTCATAATCAACTTTTTCCAATCTTTGTTTTCAAATAATTAATTAAGATTTGGTATTTACATAAATTATTCATTCAATCCCTGTGGAGAACGATCTTGGTTGAGCCATCTATTTTGTTTTTAAGATTTGGTATTTACATAAATTATTCATAAATTATCCATCTCATGTTCCTAAACATGTCCCAAATATTTTGTTTAATTCCACCATCAAAGCAGTTGTGACGCTAACTATTGTGTCGCAAAGCTGTCGTAAATAAATTTTGCGACGCTTATAATGCGTCGCAATAAGTTGTGAAAACTTTTGCGACATGGGTTTGTTGTGACGCTATCACAAGCGTCGCATGACCATCGTTAAAATGCATAAACGACGCTTTCATGACTTTACACGACGAGTTTTTAGCATCGTATTTAACAAGTTTTTTGTAGTGCCTAGTTGTTATTTAAATGTAGTTTTAGCTCTCATTTCTCATTTCCAACAGGCTATTGTTGGAGGGCCTCTCTCTCATCTTCTCTCTAGCCTCGAGCCTAGCGCCACTCCACTTAATACTCATCTCTCTACCCTCCTTGTATGTCTTAGCCTTCTTGTGAGACTCCACATGAATTTCCTCAAGTTTAAAGGGCTGTGCAGGTGCACAGATTGTTACAGCATCTAAAACATTGATATAAGTAGCCTGCTTCGTGTCCAAATTGATTGTGTCCAATAGCTGGCCATGTAATTTCCAAGATTTTGATTTGGTGTGAGCATCCCCATCCAGTTCGTTAGTTTCACTGCATTCCTGCAGTTTTTGTGGTAAAAGTTCGTGTAGCACATAAACATGGGCAGCATTCGGTTCTGGGAGGATTTCAGGATCAGCATGTGTTGTTTCCTCCCTTGGGTGTGAATAAGTGGCCGAATGCTCCTCAGTTCCTGTACCAATCTCCTCTTATCATTAAAGCTCTTCCCATAGTTTAATGCTTGAATAAAAAAATCCTTGATTGATTATTTCAATGTACAACTCAGTTGATTCCAACAATTTAGAGAGTTTGTCCTCTACCGGAAGCTCCTGTGGCACATTAAACTGCTCAAAATAGTGCTCAAGATGCCTTTGCAAGCTTGGGGTGTAGAACTCTGAATATGGATTGTTCCAATTTCTTTTTGAGTCGTTTCTCATATTGATATGCTCTTGGACAAATCCTAAAAATATTCCCTATTGGGGCACTGCAAAATATCATGGGTCTTCAAGCAACAAAGTGCACAAATTGTAGGTTTAAATCCATAAAAACCCATTCTGCATATTTGACCCATAAAGGCGGTCCTCCGGGTTGTATATTGAATTCAGGAGGAGGTGCAAATTCCATAGTTGCACAAATTGTAACCTAAAAAAAAAATCAAGTAAATAAAAAAAAAATGTACAACAATAATTAACTAAGAGTTGATAAACACAAATTATTTAAAACAATCACCGGCAACGGCGCCAATTTCTTGATAAGGATTTTACCACCAGCAAAAGTAGGGATAAAAACACTTAAAATACTTGCAATAGTACAAGGTAATTATAGTATAGATGGCTCTAGTAAGGTCGTTATCCACAGAAATTGAATGAATAATTTATGTAAATACCAAATCTTAATTAATTATTTGAAAACGAAGATTGGAAAAAGTTGATTTTGAATTTAAAAATAATAAAAATGAATTTAATTAAAATGATTAAATAAATTGACAAAGTAAAGAAAACAAAAGAACATAGTTTTGAAAACCAAATTGTAAAAGCCTAGGGTTCCACCGTCCCCTTAACAATCCTATGTAGATTTATCAATTACTTATGAATTACCCATGCAACTTTGAAGGTTAGGTTTTCTTTATGCATATTCTACTTGTGGCATTCAAGCTAGAACGTATATCAAACATACAATCCGTCTGTGGTATTCATATCAAATATAAAAATGCATGACCCATTACGCTTTTTGAAAACCCTTTGAAAAACCATGCAACCCCTAAGATGTGACATTCGCACTAGGTGAAATTACAACTATCAATCACAATAAGCAATACTTAATCCTCCGGTGGCATTCCGACCGAATTGCATCCGATCACTTATCTAAACATCCTAATGGTAGCTAAGCATTAAGATATAGAGACAGTTTAAACACAGTGATTAATAATTCAAAGTATGCATGTATAATATCATAAGCAATTACATAAAGACTACATATTCGTGCTAAGGCTTAAGGCATCGTCCTAGCAAACGAAACTAGTTACGAATAATCATAAAACAAAATATTATTAAAAACAAGGATAGAAAACACCTTGAAAATAAACTTGAATCGTCAAAAGCAATTCTCCAAATAGTGCGTGCATTCTCTTCTTTCCCCCCTAACCCCTAATGGCTAAAAAGCCTTATTTATACTACTAGAAATTAAAACCCTACCCAGAAAAGGTCTTAGAATAATACTAGGAAACCAAATAAATTAAAATAAATTAGGAAACATCATCCTAAATTGACTAGTAAAATTCGCCCAAAATCTGCATAGTCTCAAAACAGCCACATTTCTGGATCTTCAGGGCTCCAAAACAGGCCCAAAATGGCTAGAATTAAAGCTTGAGATGTCCTAAACATAATTGCAGAAGGCCTCGAACCCAAAAGACATCATCTTGGACGCCAAAAAGCCCAAAGAATCCCTAAACGTCAATTTGACAACACTGTACGCTACTCCTTTATTTCATCGCCATAAATAAACCGTTAGGTAGAAAATTATGAAACTTTGATATGATCAAGTCAACAGATTCACAAACTTCCTCCAATTGGAATCACTCCAAAATTATTCCGTTTGACTACTGTTTGCTCCAAAGGAAATCGAATGTCCTACATTAAGAATATAAATCAAAGTATCAAACTTCTCACAAAATAACCAATATATTAATACGAAGAATAGGGTAAAATATATAGTAAAATATCAACTCATCACCACCCACCAAATATTTTCTCACTCCGCCATTGTTGGTAGTATGTGGAGTAGCCCAACTTACTTATAAGCTCATGCAAGGTCCCTCCTCCCATCATTGTGAGATTCATTTTCAATCCCCACCGTCACGTGTGATGAATTTTCAAGCCTAACACAGGGTGACATGGAGCACGTGTGACCGTTGGGCTTCACACATAGGACAATTTGCTCTGATACCATGAAGAAAGTTGAGGTTTCACTATAAAATCAGTTGACAGTATGAGGAGTAACCCAACTTACTTATAAGCCCATGCAAGGTCCCTCCTCCCATCATTGTGGGATTCATTTTCAATCCCCACCGTCACGTGTGATGAATTTTCAAGCCTAACACAGGGTGACGTGGAGCACGTGTAACCGTTGGGCTTCACACATAGGACAATTTGCTTCGATATCATGAAGAAAGTTGAGATTCCACCATAAAACCAATTGACAGTATAGGGAGTAGCCCAACTTACTTATAAGCTCATATAAGATCTCTCCTCCTATCAATGTGAGATTTATCCTCAAGAAAGGAGAGGGAATATCAGTCTTCTATTAGTCTGCATCAGTTATACACGTTCTATGTTTCAACTTACAATGACATATCACATGTGATTTAAGTTCATATTACTAACGGGTCTTTAATTTGTCGGGGCTTTTTCTTATTCCTTGTTTTTTGGCAGATTGAGATATTTCATTAATAAGAACATAACAAATACAGGAAGTTGTTGAATTGGCATATCTTTTTTAGTAACTAATTTCTTAATCCGAGAAGAAATTTGAATAACCAGTAATTAAGTAAACTTATGCTCTTTTGGCAATGACGGAGCTAGGATTTCATGTGAGGATGGGCCCTTCACAAATGCAAAAAAATATGATGAATAACAGTTACACAACTTGTCACAACCCATCCCGGAAATGTACATTATTTTGTTATCGTTGATGTGAAAAGACTAAAATGCCCTTGAGTGTTTGTGGCATTGTGGGACTATGTGTGGTTGAGGACCAATGTGTTAAGTTCCTATTATTTTGGACCCAATTGGAAGTTAGAAAACTATTGGTTGTGATTGGTGTACATTTTGGAACCACACACACTCATCCAAACCATTTATTTCTCTTCTCTCTCGTACTCTCTCTCAGACTCACTCTCTCTTCCCTCTCCTCCGTACGGACAAGGTCGAACCAAGCCAAACCTTCACGGATCGTGGCCAAATTTAGTACCATTGTGTTCGTGAGGACCATACGAGTTCAAAGGTACCCATTTCAGGTAAGAACTCGCTCGATATCACGTTGAAAACTCAAGCTCCGAGTTGAGCACTATTCACAAACTTTTAAATGGTTGTGTTTTAGGACAATCCAAGTTTATAGCGAGCTTAGTGAGGTCCCAAGGAAGCTCAGAGTGCTTCGTTTGAAGGTTTTGGACGTCGGGATCACGAGGTTCGAAGGTGGCCGGTTTTGATGAGATTTTTCCGACGTGTTTTCGAAGGATTTGAGGCTCCAAAGAGGTATAACATTCTTCCTCTTGGAATTTGTGACATTTGGGTGAAAATTTCGTAGAAAATGGTGCAAAAACAAAAGAGAAATGGGCAGTTGCAGGTCTGCCCAGAATCCGGTGCCGGTGGCACTATTCCGGCGTCTGGAGGTTAGGGTTGATTCACGTGAGGGCCCGTGATGCCGTGCCCTCCCCGGCGCGTGAGGTCGCGTGAGCTATAGGAAAATTTTTCTAAAAATATCACAATGTTCGTGAGGTTGTGTAGATCACTGTGGTACATTCATATACTCATTTTGAGCAATGTATGAGAAGTTATTAGCTAGTTTTGCCTATGTGCTTTAAAATAATGTTTTTATAGTTAATTCGCATACAAGTGAGACTTATCCCGAGGACGAGCGTATCCATGGGCGACTCGGGGGCTACGACCCATTGACATACCAGCGAGTGGGCTTTTGTTTTCAGTATATAATTATATACTTGTTATATTTCCCAGAAATGTGTTTTAAATGAAAGTATGCTTTGTAATAATATGCCAAATGCCTTTATATTCTGAATATGCATTTCATGGTTGCATATATATATATAATTATGGTGATGTGGAGGCCCAGGTAAGTGCAGGTAAGTTATGTTTGGTCTAGGTGAACTCCGAACGGCTTGATCCCTGTTTAGGGTACGTAGGCAGTCTAACGAGAGGTTAGATGCAACCATTCAATAAATGAGATGAACATGTTGATTGTCTATATGAGATGTGATTAAGACAAAGGCCTTAGTTGTGAATAGAATGATTATAAATGTATTGATGAACATTGAACTCATAACCTGCACCAGGGTGATTGCGATTTAGCCAGAGAGAGTTGGAACATGCATGTATATTATGTCACATCCCACACCATATGCTCACATTGGATCCAATTTAGGTGCACAGTCTTGTCGTACAGACCACTATAAGTGGTTCCGACTCGTAGGTGACTAACGATTTATCGCACAGCTAGCATGAGGGCGTAGCATTGAGCATAACTATATTACACCCAACCTTGTCGTACAGACCATTTTTAGTGGTTCCGACTTATGTGCAGTATATTGCCGTATAGGTCATAGAAGTGACTCCGGCTAGATTGAGTTTGAGCTATGAATTCAGCCGTACATACTACCACAGGGGTTCCGGCTATCATATCATATTTCTATGAATTTATTCTTACCTGAATTGCTTACTTTGTTATATCTTGGCATGACATATATACATATGAAAATGATATTGTGAAGCATGAATGGAAGTGATATGATTTCAGATATATACATGTATATGCTTATATTTTGATTATGGGAAAGTTTTACGTGTTTTACATCAAGGGGTTAGTTATGTTGATAAATGAAATGTTTTAGTAAAACATTTGTTTTTGCCCACTCACATTTTCTGTTTTGCGCCCCTCCTGGTTTTAAGTAAGCTTGCTGTTGGTGGCTAGAGGACATCGGCAATTCTGACCTATTTGAATAACAGTAGGACATTCCTGGTACTGTGTAACTAGTACTTGTCCTACTGGACTGCACCTAGACCTTACGCTCTGAATTATGAGTGTTTACTGTTGTAACTAACTCCTATCACATTTTGGCTAGTAGTGTACTCTAGATTGTGGTTTTTAATTATTCGTATATTTGCTATCTTTATCGATTCCGCACTGTGCACATGGCTACGTCATTCTCACGTGACGGCCATCATGCCTTGACCTCGGTCGGGGTGTGTCAGTTTGGTATCAGAGCTTAGGTTTAGCAGTCCTGTATAATTCTTGAATGTTCTAATCCTTGTGATGTCTTATGTCAGAACTATGTCGCCTCGTAGAGAGCCCGTCAACCAGCTGAATCTAGGTTCCCTGATATTGCTCAATTAGGGGAAGCTATAGTTTCTGCCATTCTAACAGCATTCTGTACTCCTCAGATGACACATCTTGAGACAGTTCATAACCTGAAATTGAATACCTTCATGGGAAATGAAGGTCATGAGGGGGCGGAAAAATGGTTGAATCATGTGGAGAAGACTTTTCAGGTGATGCAGAGTCAGAGGAATCTTCCTCCTGATAGGTGGGTCGAGAAGACTACCTGGTTTTTGGGAGAACAGCCTGCATCTTGGTGGAGACAGGAGTTTTACGAGATGACCCCAGAAGAGATTGTGGACTGGAAAGTGTTTAAGGAGCGGTTTCGGAAAAGGTTCATTCCTCCTGCATATATTGATCTTAAGAAACAGGAGTTTACTTATCTAAGGCAAGGAAATATGTCCGCTAATGAGTGTTATAAGATGTTTACTAATCTGTCTAGATATGATCCGGAGGTTGCTGCTAATCCGGTAGAGATGCTTTGCCATTTCAGTTTGGGTACTAAGAAGAAATGGCGTTCCATAGCGACATCTACTCATTGTGCCTCTTACTAGGAGTTTTATGAGATTCTATTGAGGATTGAGGCTTTAGAGAGCATGCCTAGTGAAGTTGAGGATGAGGAAGGAAATAATGGGGGCCAGAGGTGAGAAAATAAAGGAAAAAGGCAAGTTTTTCAGGGACCCCGCAAGACTCAGAACTTTAAGAGGAGTGGTGGCAGTTCCAGCTCTTCCAGTGGAGGATTTAGTACTAATATGCAGAGGAGAGGTGGCAGGTTTACTTGAGGCCCTAGGTTCCAGAGGCAGAGAGATTTTGGTGGTCCAGGTGGATCTGGTACTCCCTTATGCAGCATATGTAATAATCCGCATTTTGGGGAGTGTAGGAGAGGCAACAATGGATGTTTTACTTGTGGCCAGATGGGTCATAGGGCTGCTCAATGCCCTCAGCGTCAGCAGAGACCCCAACATCATTCCTTCCCACCACCTGCACCTACCCAGCACGCTTCAGGATCTGGTGGTTACACTCAGACTGGACGAGGAGGTGGCTACCACTATCAGGGCGACGCCGCTCCCTACACATCAGGACAGCAGCAGTACTCTCAAGATCCTCAGTATCAGATTGGGTACCCTCAGTACCAGGGATGATCTATGTCCTATCAGTCACATTCAGTCGGAGGATCTCAGTGGTACCAAGAGGGAAAGCCCCAGCAGGCAGAGATTGCTGCTAGTAGTGCAGGATATTCGAGGCAGTCAGGGCAGCAGAGGCAGGGACGTGGTATTCACGCCAACAGAGGTCGCGGTGGACGACAGCATAATCAAAGGCGTATCCACAACATGTCACTGCAAGATGCCCAAAATAATCCAGATTTAATCATGGGTACGTTAAATACTCTTGGTCACTTTGCTAGAGTATTAATTGATTGTGGTGCTACACATTCTGTTATTTCTCATACATTTGCTCAAGTGACACAACCCCATCCTACACCTCTAGGATATGATTTAGAATTTTCTATGCCTATAGGGGATAGCTGTTTTATGGATCGGGTATATCAATGATGTCCAGTGATTGTAGAGGATATCATTATACCGGCTAATCTTATGTCGTTGGATATTATGGATTTTGATGTGATTTTGGGCACATATTGGTTGCACTATAATCGTGCCAAGATAGATTGTTATGGAAAGACAGTCACATTTCATTGTCCTGGATTACCTGAAGTTACATTTGTAGGAGAGCCTAGTAGGGTGAGACATGGTATTATTTCGGCCATGAAAGCAAAGAGACTATTGTCGAAAGGTTGCCAAGGATATTTGGCTCATGTGGTGCTGAATGATGATACTCCTAATAATGTGGAGGATGTTCGAGTGGTCAGATATTTTAGGATGTATTCCCTGAGGATTTGCCTGGATTACCGCCAAATAGAGGTGGAGTTTGTTATTGATCTACTTCCAAGTACGAATCCTATATCCTTAACTCCTTATAGAATGGCTCTTGCTGAATTAAGGGAATTGAAAGTCCAGTTGCAAGAGTTAGTGGATAAAGGTTTTATTCAGCCGAGTACTTCACCTTGGGGAGCTCCAGTTTTATTTGTGAGAAAGAAAGATGGGACTTTGAGGCTGTGCATTGATTACAGGCAATTAAATCGGGTAACCATCAAGAACCGTTATCCATTGCCTCCTATAGATTATTTGTTTGACCAACTCAGAGGTGCCTGTGTATTTTCTAAGATTGACTTGAGGTCGGGATACTATCAGTTGAAGATTAAAAATGAAGATGTCTCTAAAACCGCATTTAGGACTCGATATGGTCATTATGAGTTTCTTGTGATGCCATTCGGGTTAACTAATGCACCAACAACTTTTATGGATTTGATGAATCGAGTATTCTAGCCATATTTGGACAGGTTTGTTATTGTCTTCATTGACGATATGCTGGTATACTCTAAGTCTAAGGCTGAGCATGCTAGACATTTGAAGTTGGTGTTGAGCAGTTTGAGGGAACATTAACTATATGCTAAGTTTAGCAAATGTGAATTCTGGTTGAATCAAGTGGCATTTTTGGGACATGTCATTTCTGCTCAAGGCATTCAAATGGATTCTCAAAAAGTAGCAGCTGTGGAGAATTGGGAGCAACCTCAAACCGTCACCGAGGTACGGAGTTTTCTTGGCCTAGCATGCTACTATAGACGGTTCGTTAAGGATTTTTCAGTGATTGCTCTGCCATTGACGGGGTTGACTCGAAAGGATGTTAAGTTTGAGTGGGATAATAAATGTGAGCAAAGTTTCCAATAGCTGAAGTATTATCTCACTCATGCACCTGTTCTAGCACTTCCAGATGATAGCGGTAATTATGAGGTTTATAGTGATGCTTCTTTGAATGGTTTGGGTTGTGTATTAATGCAACATGATAGGGTAATTGCTTATGCTTCGAGACAGTTGAAACCTCATAAGAAGAATTACCCTACACATGATTTGGAGTTAGCAGCTATCATCTTTGCCTTGAAGATTTGGAGACATTATCTTTATGGTGAGAAATGTAAGATCTTCACAGATCATAAGAGTCTTCAGTATCTGTTTACTCAGAGAGATCTTAATCTTCGACATCGGAGGTGGATTGAGTTACTTAGTGACTATGATTGCACGATTGAGTACCATCCTGGTCGTGCAAATGCAGTGGCTGATGCACTTAGCAGGAAGACTCCAGCTAGACTTCATGCCATCTATGATTGTCATGTTCCTCTCCTAGCGGATTTGAGATCCACTGGAGTGGAGCTCGGAGTAGGAGATCAAGAAGAAGCCTTGCTTGTTAATTTTCAGGTTAGGCCAGTTTTAATTGATCGTGTGCTGGAGGCTTAGATGATTGATGAGGAGACCCAGGAAATAATTCAAACAAGGAACCAAGGCAAAAAGAAAGATTTTGAGATTTGAGAATCCGATGGCATGCTTATGCAGGGAAGCAGAATGTATGTGCCGAGCAATGCAGAATTAAAGAAATAAATTTTGGATGAAGCACATATATCGGCATATGTGATGCATCCAGGAGGCACTAAGATGTATCATACCATTAGACCATTTTACTATTGGCCGAGTATGAAGAGGGAAATTGCCGAGTATGTAAGTAGGTGTGCCATCTGCCAATAGGTTAAAGCTGAAAGAAAGAAGCCGTTTGGATTGATGCAGTCACTTCCCGTTCCACAGTGGAAATGGGAAAATATTACTATGGATTTTGTGTACAAGCTTCCTTGTACACAGAATGGTTATGACAGCATTTGGGTGGTAGTCGATCGGCTTACGAAGTCAGCACATTTTATTCCAGTGAGGGAGAAGTATTCGTTAAGCCGATTAGCTAAGTTGTTTATATATCACAGATTGTGAAGTATCATGGTGTGCCAGTTAATATTATCTAGGATCGGGATCCCAAATTTACTTCCAAGTTCTGGATAGCATTCCAGGAAGCTCTTGGTACGAGATTGCTTTATAGTACGGCATATCATCCTCAGACAGATGGACAATCTGAGAGGACTATTCAGACATTAGAGGATATGTTGAGATCTTCTGTTGCAGTTTGGAGATAGTTGGCATGATTGTTTGGATTTGATGGAGTTTGCCTACAACAACCGTTATCATTCGAGCATTGGTATGACACCGTTTGAGGCACTTTATGGGAAATCTTGTCGTACGCCTTGTTGGAAATGTGCCCTAAAACCAATCATATGATGATACTTTACGGACATTTCACATGTTAAACTAATCTAGTTTAATATCAAGGGCAAATATTATTGTTTAAGCCGTCTCATATAAATGTTATATGCTTAAACGATAAGTCCAAGGAATATGTGATTGGGAGAATGCAATCTAAATAAGTTAGATTCATGAGACCATTCTTTCGTAGACACATCCTAAACGTTCCTGATCATAGGATTGCCAATTGGGCATTGACAGTCCGTTAAGATCAGTACGTGTTATGTCTTCTTTCAGGGAGAGTGACTAGTCTCGAGTCATTGGTGTGTGTGACATCAAGACAAGTACGTAGGTGCTCAATAAAGAATGAGTTCACTAAACACGATCAACGAAGAGTTCTCATATTCATGTCACATGAGAACTCATGGTTGGGATAATGCAAAGTAGTCCTTTGACCTGAGGCATCATAGTTGTCTTGTGGTTAGGTCCTTGATCTTTGATTATGTCAAAGTCACTCCATTCGGGGTGTCCACAACATCGTTGGGGTTAAGCCACTTAGCCATGGAGGCAATTAAATACGCAACAAGGGATCTCTAACCTTCAAACCTTTTGAGGGAGAATACTCTATGATATGATTAAGAATCTCTGGCCAGAGTATGAATAAGATTTAGGAAGTCGTTCCAAATCACATTCAAGGTAATCATATAAGCACACGAATCACATTGGATAGTAGACATGAATAAACTATCAAACCAAACAATATAGTCAAGAGTATTGTATTAGAGAAAGACCGTATTGCATTTGTAATCCTAAACTGAATAGGTTCTCCACCTCTTCTGATTAGCTTGGGTAACCACGATATGCTGCTAGGTGTCACTCATGGTTTGTGGAAGCTCTAAACGTGTATAATCACTAAAGGGAGAATTGAAAGTAAGTTTCAATTCACAATCGATTTGAAAGAGTTCTAATCGCCCACTGCCTCGCTAAAAGGAACCTAATGGATCGTACACCGTGTAAGGTAGAGATTGAAGTAACAATGGAGATGAGTAAGAATAATTAAATGGTTTAATTATTTATTACAAGGATTAATTAATATGTTAATTAATCAAACGAATAAGTTCGTTAAAGACCACGGGTTTAGTTATGGGCCTCAAGGCCCAATGGGCTTCGAACGTCAAGCCCATTGACTTAAGTTGTATGACAACTTAATGACTAATAATTCACAAAGGCCTTAAAAGCCCAATGAAACCCTTAAGGCCGGCCATTTAGAGATGGAGTGGGTTTTGGACTTATTTACAAGTTTGGCACTCCAATGAATAAAAGTATAAATATGACTTTATAGCCAAAATTCATTTAGGGTTTCTTTTGGAGAAAATTGGTGAGAACATGTCTCTCCATTTCTCTCTAAAGAGGCCGGCCCCCTTGGAGGGATTATCTAGCAATCCTACTACTCCAAGGTCACTCATTTCTTCTCCAATCTAACCTTGGTGTAGAGACTTAGAGGTTCTCTATTTTGGGAACTTGGAGAATCCTATTCTTCCATCCAAATCCATAGATTTAAGAAGCAAGGAATGAAGGCCCTCTCTTTGGGTGATTAGCCTTTGCTTATGCAAAGAGGAATCTACAAAGGTATAAATCTCAACTCACTTTGTTTTGAGTTGAGTCTTGGTTCACCAATCTACTAGGCTTTGAATTTCATGGTTAATGTTTTGTTTTTAAGTGTATGTAAGCATGATTCCGCCTTTAATTGTTAATTGCATGCTAATAGATGTTGCTTAAATGAACATGTTTTTTACAAAATTTCCTTCACGCCTCTATGTTGGTCAGAGGTTCGCGAAAGAGTTTTAGTGGGCCCTGAGATTGTGGACGTGACTACTCAAAATGTTCAGGTAATTAAGTCTAACCTGAAAGCGGCCTAAGATCGACAAAAGAGCTTAGCAGACAAGCATGCCACTGATCGGAAGTATGATGTAGGTGATTGGGTATTTCTGAAGCTATCACCTTGGAGAGGTGTTGTACTATTTGGAAAGAAAGGAAAATTGAGTCCTAGGTACATTGGACCATATATGATCACCGAGCGAGTCGGTGAGGTTGCTTACAGGCTTGAGTTGCCTCCAGAGTTGTCCAAGGTACACAATGTGTTTCATGTTTCGATGCTTCGACATTATGTTTCAGATCTTTCACATGTGATTCCTCTTCAACCTTTGGAAATCAATTCAGACTTGACTTATGATGAGGAACCAGTGACTCTATTGGATTGGAAGGATAAACAACTGAGGAACAAGACAGTTCGTCTGGTTAAAGTGTTATGGAGAAATCATTCAGTGGAAGAAGCTACTTGGGAGACAGAGGATCGGATGAGAGAGATATATCCACGGTTATTTTATGATTATTAGTCGATGTATTGGTTGTATGTAATTTCAAGGATGAAATTTTGTAAGTTGGGGAGATTGTCACAACCCGTCCCGGAAATGTACATTATTTTGTTATCGTTGATGTGAACAGACTAAAATGCCCTTGAGCGTTTGTGGCATTGTGGGACTATGTGTGGTTGACGACCAATGTGTTAAGTTCCTATTATTTTGGACCTAATTGGAAGTTAGAAAACTATTGGTTGTGATTGGTGTACATTTTGGAACCTCACACACTCATCCATACCCTTTCTCTCTCTTCTCTCCCCTACTCTCTCTCAGACTCACTCTCTTTTCCCTCTCCTCCGTACGGACAAGATCGAACCAAGCCAAATCTTCACGGACCGTGGCCAAATTTAGTACCATTGTGTTCGTGAAGACCATACGAGTTCAAAGGTACCCATTGCAGGTAAGAACTCGTTCGATATCACGTTGAAAACTTAAGCCCCGAGTTGAGCACTATTCATAAACTTTTAAATGGTTGTGTTTTAGGACAATCCAAGTTTATAGCGAGCTTAATGAAGTCCCAAGGAAGCTCGGAGTGCTTCGTTTGAAGGTTTTAGACGTCGGGATCAGGAGGTTCGAAGGTAGCCGGTTTTGATGAGATTTTTCCGACGTGTTTTCGAATGATTTGAGGCTCCAAAGAGGTATAACCTTCTTCCTCTTGGAATTTGTGACATTTGGGTGAAAATTTCGTAGAAAATAGTGCAAAAACGAGAGAGAAATGGGCAGTTGCAGGTCTGCCCAGAATTCGGCGCCGATGGCACTATTCCGGCGTCTGGAGGTTAGGGTTGATGTAGATCACTGTGGTACATTCATATACCCATTTTGAGCAATGTATGAGAAGTTATTAGCTAGTTTTGCCTATGTGCTTTAAAATAATATTTTTATAGTTAATTCGCATATAGGTGAGACTTATCCCGAGGACGAGCGTATCCATGGGTGACTCGGGGGCTACGACCCATCGACATACCAGCGAGTGGGCTTTTGTTTTCAGTATATAATTATATACTTGTTATATTTCCCAGAAATGTGTTTTAAATGAAAGTATGCTTTGTAATAATATGCCAAATGCCTTTATATTTTGAATATGCATTTCATGGTTGCATATATATATATAATTGTGGTGCTGTGGAGGCCCAGGTAAGTGCAAGTAAGTTATGTTTGGTCTAGGTGAACTACGAACGACTTGATCCCTGTTTAGGGTATGTAGGCAGTCTAACGAGAGGTTAGATGCAACCATTCAATAAATGAGATGAACATGTTGATTGTCTATATGAGATGTGATTAAGACAAAGGCCTTAGTTGTGAATAGAATGATTATAAATGTATTGATGAACATTGAACTCATAACCTGCATCAGGGTGATTGCGATTTAGCCAGAGAGAGTTGGCATATGCATGTATATTATGTCACCTCCTGCACCATATGCTCACATTGGATCCAATTTAGGTGCACAGTCTTGTCGTACAGACCACTATAAATGGTTCTGACTCGTAGGTGACTAACGATTTATCGCACAGCTAGCATGAGGGCGTAGCATTGAGCATAACTATATTACACCCAACCTTGTCGTACAGACCCTTTTTAGTGGTTCCGACTTATGTGCAGTATATTGCCGTATAGGTCATAGAAGTGACTCCGGCTAGATTGAATTTGAGCTATGAATTCAGCCGTACAGACTACCACAGGGGTTCCGGCTATCACATCATATTTCTATGAATTTATTCTTACCTGAATTGCTTACTCTGTTATATCTTGGCATGACATATATACATATGAAAATGATATTGTGAAGCATGAATGGAAGTGATATGATTTCAGATATATATATGTATATGCTTATATTTTGATTATGGGAAAATTTTACGTGTTTTACAGCGAGAGGTTAGTTATGTTGATAAATGAAATGTTTTAGTAAAACATTTGTTTTTGCCCACTCACATTTTCTGTTTTGCGCCCTTCCAAGTTTTAAGTAAGTTTGTTGTTGGTGGCTAGAGGACGTCGGCAGTTCTGACCTATTTGAATAACAGTAGGACATTCCTGGTACTGTGTAACTAGTACTTGTCCTACTGGACTGCACCTAGACCTTACGCTCTGAATTATGAGTGTTTACTGTTGTAACTAACTCCTATCACATTCTGGCTAGTAGTGCACTCTAGATTGTGGTTTTTAATTATACGTATATTTGCTATCTTTATCGCTTCCGCACTGTGCACATGGCTACGTCGCTCTCACGTGACGGCCAGCATGCCTTGACCTCGGTCGGGGTGTGTCACAACTACTAATCAAAACACCATAATAACATATGCATCTATAATATTTTATATTTTCAATAAGCAAAATTGTCTCTCACGAATTTTCATATTTTGAAACCATTAAATTTAATAACAAGAATTAATCAAAAGGTCCAAACTCTAACACTTAAGTAAGATGTAAGATAGACGAGAAACAATAAAAAAAATTATAGAAAGTAAGATAGATTTTACAAATAGTATTGTTTTTGTTGAATTAATTTGATATTTATATGAAAATAGATACGAAATTTCAAGAAATGAGAAGAGTAACAGCTTTTTACTTGGACTCTTGCTCCTGGGTTGACTGTGAAAGAAGGACCAAATAAGTGTTTTGTTTTAATTAAAAGTGAACGGGTTTAATGTTAACAGATTTTTTTTTTTAAATGTAAAAGGTTATTGATATTATGTCCAATAAATAAATATTAAATTATGTTGGGATGGAATCAAATATGGGAGTTGGAATTTTAAATAGGAGATAGTTTATAATGTGTTTTGTATTATTGACTAATAGGAGAAGGGTTGTAAAGAAGAATAATGAAAGATGTTTATAGGGGAAGGCTTGCAAAAAAAATGTGAGGATAGGCCTCTTCTTCCCTCCGCCTGTCTGCCGGCTATCACAAAAAATAAGCCCCGAAGGCATATCTACCACAACGAGGACAAATATGCATCCGTAACATTTTTTTTTACCATTATCATTGTCACTATATTAATATATGTTATATATATTACCAAATTTTTTTATAAAGAAAAGGCTACCAATTGTCTCTTGGTAAATGATACACGAGTTCATTACTAACACTTATTAACTAGCTTTTGGTTTAGTAATAACTGTCTCTATTTGATTAAAAAAGATTTGCACTATGTTTTGATGAAGAAATTTAAGATTACTAAGGAATTTTAAAATGACGGAAATTTAAATGATGAAATTTTATTCTATAGAATTTGTGAATTTTCTTGTTTGGGTAACCTAAAAGAACAATGGAATTGAATACGGAATTTGTTGTTTTTAAACTCTCAATCATAGAAATTGGAAAATGACACCTATTTATATGGAATTTGAACTTGGGAATTGGAGGTCTCAAATTCCAAGTTTTTTTTCCATGCGGAAATTCTAAATTTCTATATTTATGAATTCAAACAAAGGAATTGGTGCATGTTAATTTATAAATTCTGCCTTTAATCCAAATTCCAAGTTTATTTCCCTCATCCAAACATAGTGTTAAGGTTTTGCTTCACTAGAAAATCACGTAAAACTAATTTTTTAAAATTTTAAAAACTGAAAGAAAGAAAATGGCAAATCGGAAACGTTCACTTTTACTTATTCAGCCGTTCTTAACCTAATTAATAACATAATCAATTATCCTAACAGCCTTACAGAGGAGAGTTACATAATCCTATTTTCGGTTTCCAACCAAGTTTGACAAAAAGATTCGACAATTAATTAATTTTAGACGTTTAAAAGCAACTTTATTTTATACCAAAAAAAGAAAAATTAGCGTAAAATATTACTTGTAATAACGAAGGACAAAAAAAATACATTTCAAAGAGAAGAAACAAAAGATGGCGAATGCACCAGATGTGTCGGCAGCTGCAAACAAAATCCCCGAGGTGGTGCTGGCATCGTCGACCGGCTCGAGGAGCATGCCGGTGATTGGCTTCGGCACAGCAGCGGACAAGTTACAACCTCATGTTCTGAAAACAGCGGTTGTCGAGGCCATCAAGCTCGGTTACAGGCACTTTGATACGGCCTCTATGTACGGGTCGGAGCATACTCTGGGAGAAGCCATCCAAGAAGCACTTGGACTTGGTCTGGTTGCTTCTCGAGATCAAGTCTTCGTCACCTCAAAGTTATGGATTACTGATGCTCACCCTCATCTGGTTATTCCTGCCCTGCACAAATCACTTCAGTGAGTACTCTACTCTCACTATCTCATCACAATGTTTATAATAGTGTAGTTTTTCATTATTTCAAGCATGGGAATTTTTCTGTTTTGCTGCAATGCAAAAATTACATTGCAAAAGCAATGTAACGTGAAAAAATGGACGGTACTTATCTCAATTGCAAGAAACATCGATATGAAGAGCAAGCATGACACTGAATATGGGTTATAAGCATTCCCGCTTGACTAATCCCAACATCACATTCATAATGAATGTGCACGCAAAGCCGAAATGACATGGATAGAATCACACCCTAACTAACGCATCGAGAAATCCTTGATCGAGCCACTAAAACCAAACCTACTCGAGCCACGTGCATGTGACTGTACCTAATACTCTAAATTGTGTACAGGAATCTTCAACTGAAGTACCTGGACCTGTATCTCATTCACTGGCCCATCAGTGCTAAGCCAGGAACATTGGTGTACCCACTGAATGCAGAGGACCTTATGCCCATGGACTTCAAGGCTGTGTGGGCAGCCATGGAAGAATGCCAGAGACTTGGCCTCACCAAATCCATTGGACTCAGCAACTTCTCTACCAAAAAGATTGAAAATATACTCTCTTTTGCTACGATTCCTCCTTCAGTGAATCAGGTCGAGATGAACCCGTTATGGCAACAAAAGAAGCTTAGAGACTTCTGCAAAACTAAGGGTATAATTGTGACTGCCTTTTCTCCTTTGGGTGGCATAGGGTCCTGTTGGGGCAGTAATCATGTTTTTGAAAGCAAAGTTCTTCAGGAGATCGCGAAGGAACGGGGAAAGACTATCGCTCAAGTAATTCTCTATTACCTTGTCATTCATTTTCTTTAATTTGTTACGAGGAGGTGTGAATGACGGTAATGTTACTTGCTTTGCAAGAATACAAAGAGAACTAGGAGAAGAAATCCTACCCTAACCCTAAACAGAAAACTGTGGTTCTTTGGCAGGTATGTATTAGATGGGTGTATCAAACAGGGGCAACACTTGCTGTTAAGAGCTACAACAAAGAGAGGTTGAAGCAAAATGTCGACATCTTTGACTGGAAACTTTCCGAAACCGACATTGAGAAGATCAACCGAATCCCGCAGCGCAAAATGATGCTTAGAGAAGACATGGTTTCAGTGAATGGACCGTCACCATACAAGTCACTTGAAGATTTATGGGATGGAGAGCTTTAAGCCTTTTAACCTTTTATTATGTTAGTATGAACGGTGATGGGAGATTCGAATTTAAGTTATCTTTCAACGTTGAGGAGAGAAATACTATTACTAGACTAAGAGTTAGTTATAAAATAAAACGAATTTTAACGAGACAAGCACTGGGGGATTCCCTTGGCCGTCGGAATTACAAAGATTGTTAGAACTGAATTCAAATTTCACAGTGAGAATTTTCTAAAAGCTATAGAAATCCCTCTCACCCAACTCGGCCTCAGCAATAGATATAGCTGCCACATTTTATTTCTTACTCCACGTAGCCAAAAAAACAAAGGATTACATCGATCACCCGAAAAGAAAACATTTATCACTTGACCGCTATACATCGATTACATTGATCATTTGACGAACCAAAAAGAAAAGATTGCATTGATCACTAGTAGTTAACTTTATGGATTATATTGTAGACAAGGAAGAACTGGCAAGGGTATTACTGCTGCTACTGGAAATGCTAGCTTCTAAATGGTCCCAATACTTAAGATTACACAATATAAAGAGTTTTCAAACCAATTTATTTATAGCTCTAAGTCCCTAAACTGTATGTACTCTCGATGACATACTTCTTCCATCTACATCCTCTGTGATAATACAGCAAACGGAAAACAACCAGGCTGCAAGACTTCACAATTTCCTGTCTACGGTCATGGCTGAATTATCGCCATTAGTGGAGGAAGGGGCAACGTTGGCACCCATGGCTACAACATCAGAGTCTTGAACTTCGCCGTTACTCTGATTTACAACAAACACAAAATGAATCCATGAAGAAAATTCCAGATATCAAATAAATTAAAAAAAAAAAAAAAACTAACTTCATCATTTTTCAGGGGGTGCTTGAGGTGATGTACCTGTTCAATTCCTTTTAAAGAAGGATCGTGGATACCTACATTTAAAACCTTAGGAACACCTGTTAGAGATCCCTGCAAAATGTTGAGCATACACTGAGATGAGTGAACAATCACCAGCAATCACTTTCAATGACGTTTCAGTATCCACCACCAACAAAGCTGTCAACTCCATCATATTTATAGTACACAAATGAGATGCAAGGTGGCTGAAATGGTCTTAGCCTAACGATTGGTAAACATACTCCTTTTCAAGAACATTGTTTCCATTTTTTGGTTCAATGGATTCAAAAACATTGTTCAACAAAGCATTTTATAGAGGACAATTATTCTACATGTCAGGTCCAGTTTCGCCATACACTTGAACTAATTAATCCACATGCTTATCTCTATCCTTCCAGTAGGGGTGGGTTGAAAGCATGAAGTCTTACATCGGGACATTCTAAGCTTTTCATTTCAATACATAACAATTAAAGTCTCTCCGATTATTGGTAAATTGCCAGCCACCTATTTTCTTTTGTTTCAGGACTGAAATTTTGCAAGCTGACAAAAATTTGTTTTGTTCTGACCTTGGACGCATTGTCCACTACATTGGTGTAAAGGTTGCGATTAATTAAAGTTTCTTTTCTTTAAAGAAAAACACTCCCACTGCAGGCGTTTGTCACAACCGTGGAATAAAATCTAAAGGAATAGAAACGGTTACTTATTTCAACTAAGAACTTGTAGACCAAAGAGTTGTTCTCTGCTAAGATCCCCAACAGGAAGTTCTTAGGATTGATATAAATGACTGAAATGCTTTAAGATGCTCTAAGCAGACACTTGTTACACAGAGGAAAAGTGACATAAGCGTTAAGAAGAAATTAGAATTTAACCCCAACCTCTCAAAACACTTAAGTGGGTAAGTGAAACAAAAGAACGCAGAAGTGGAGATCACGTAAAGAATCAATTTCTTATTGTGCATTCATTACTTGATGTTTCTTGTGTGGCTATAAGTATGTTGTCTCTCATAATTAGATGGATCTGTTCTCTCTCATTTACGCGTCTGAATATTCCACAAGGCAGTTATGACAACGCAAACAATATAATGTCTAATTTGCACTCATATATAACTTTTTAAATATGCATACATAGTAAAGAGGATTAAAAAACAAAAATAACTAAGGATTTATAAATCCTACAAACCTTGTTGGCCCATTTCAGCCCACATGCATTACATAGAGTCCTTGGACCTGCTGGCCCACGGCGCATCATCGGAGTTGACTTTGAGCTTATCCCACAGTGTGTGCACCTGAAAAGGCATTAATCATTATTTTTCAGAACACAGAGGATGTTAGTATTTGTCTTGAAATAACAAATACACAATTAGAGTACAACAAAAACAAAAATCTAATTGTACTAAAAACATAATCAGCAATATATGAATATGGAAATGACACTCACGAAGTTTCCCGCATGCTTTCATCTTGACCAGAGCCCTGTGTTGATGAAGCAGGGCCTCCATCATCGGAACTAGCCTTGGACGATGTAAATTGACCCTTTTTACGCTGCATTCTGAAATATATACACACCACATATTTAAAGTTGGCTAGGACAAAAAGGACTCTGAAATAACACAAACGTCAAGTCATTAAAGAAAAAGGCATACGAGTAAGGGACAAGTGGTTTTCCATTAATATTTTCCTTAAGCTGTCTATCAGGTCTATGATAACTACATAAATCATGACCTTCATTTTCATTTCACATCCATGTCATTTGCACTGTGCTATTGAATGAGACAACCTTTACATTTCATTTTAAAAGTACTCAACTGAAGAAAGAAAAAAAAAATCATATACAAAATATCTACCAACCAGTCTTTTGCACACAGATTCTTATGCGCTACGAACTTATGGTAATTGTCCTGACATGTGAGGTTATCAAAATGTCTAAAAAATCTATACTATTCAAAAGTGAAGGCAATAGGAAAAAGAAGGGAGGATTATTTCCTCACTGTCCTATTGATTTAGATTTGTGGATGAAGTTGTGTTTAGCGGAGGACTGAGGTGGTAATTCCAGCTGATCGTGTATCTATTTCCTGGGAGATACTTAACTCTTTGGGGGGAGGAAAAAAGGAAACGGTTACATGGAACCATGCAGTGTTGGCCTAGTTTGGGTTGGAGGAGAAACATAAGAAGTTTTGAAAATTATAGAGAAGTGGTCGACGTTTCCTCAGATAAGTAAGGTTGTGATCATTCGGGCTTCAGTTTCTTCTGAGTTTTGGGAATTATCATCTTACATTTTATTTTCAGACTTGAGCGCTGTTCTAAATTAATTTTAGGAATGTCTTTTTTCTCTCTAAATTGCTTTTAGCAAACTGAAAATAATATGAATAGCTGAATATTAAAATATAGGTTTTTTAGCCAAAATGGTCTCTGATATTTTCATAACACATAACTTTGGTTCCTGAGATTTAAAATCAGTAGAAGTAGTCCCTGAAATTGTTCACCATCTATTATTTGGGTCCTTCCATTAAAAAACTCCGTTAAGCGGTCCTTGAGCTTTTTAATGGAAGGGCCAAAATGATGGATGGTGTACAATCTCAGGGACCAAAGTTATGTGTTATACCCTCAACTTAACGGAGTTTTTTAACGGAACGACCAAAATAATGGATGGTGAACAATATCAGAGACTACTTCTATTGATTTTAAATCTTAGGGACCATTTTGACTAAAAAGCCTAAAAGATATAATATGTACATCAATCCATACAACAAAAATTCCTCAAAAGGAAGACATCTTACTATTTTTTAAAATAGTACAGATTGCTTGATGATGAGCATACCAACATCAAGACCATACGAACACTAATGACCGCAATTTACATATTATACCAATTCTCATTCTTCAGTATATATTTTGTCTCATAAAATAAAAAAACTACATTATCAGAAGCTGTGGTGGTATGTACATTTCCGAAGGAGACAGAGTGTCTTTGTGAGAGGAAGGAGAAATAATTTTCAATTACGAAAAGTTAAAGAAAATGATTAAATAAGTAATGATCTTGCCATACCTTAGTGCAACTTCTTTCCGGACGGTGTAACGGATTTTCTTATCAAAACAACGTTCTTTTCTCTTCTCGCGAAACCGACTTAAAGATGCAGCTCTCTGCGGTTGAATTGGCTTTGCAGGTAAGTCATTCATAACCTGGAAGAAAAGTCATTACAGCAGCAAAGTGAAAGAAAAAAATAAGTTAAAACCAACTGAAAAACTACGATTTCGAGAAACTTGGCATGATTTATACATATCTAAAAGTACATACTTGCTGGTTAAGAGGAACCGGCCCCATGGAAGGAATGCCAGAAGGGATTTCATATCCACCCAAAAGTAGCAGTACCGCCTGCACCTGTGAAAGAGAACCACAAAAGCTCAAGCTCCTTATGCAACCCTTTCTCACAAGTTGATCAAAAATCAAACTTTCAGAGAAGAACAAGACATTTCAGGAATGCCAAACTGGTACAAGTGAATCACTACCACAGCACAACTCACACAAGTTGACCACTAAACCTCACCTTATCAGGCGAAACAGCGTCGAAGACATAAACTTCGCCCTGGAAGGACAGAGTAAGCTGATCACAGGCACCGTTTGCGGCGGGCGGCGGAGGGTATTCGGAGCTGGGAAGGTAGAGTTGATTTGGAGGAATGGCGGTGCTATCTTCAAAGCGTATGTTAGGGTTGTCAATGGGCTCTTCAACGTCGTCGTCTTGGTCGTCAACTTGGTTACTCTGTGTCACTCCTCCTCCGGTGCTGTACATTGAATTCTGGTGATCGGATTCTGCCATTTCTGATACGAAAAATATTTAACCCAGAACCCAAAATTCAAAACGAGTCGTATCACGCGCAAATTATGAGTTGATTGAAAGCAATGGAACTTAATTGGGGAAATCCAAACCCTAATTTTGATTTCCTTGAATTTTTTTATTAAAAAAAAACAACAAACAAATTTATCCGAAAGCAGTAGAGAAGGAGATGGGAGTTTGAGGTTGAGGAGGATGACCGGTTGGGAAAACGACCCTGCAAGTTTTTCACATTTACAGGATATGCCACTGACTTGGACAATTATTTTATTTTATTTTTTAACAAGAGGACAATGTAAATTACTTGAAGTTAATTCACAAAATGAGGTTTCGAACTTGCAGACTGCCCTAGTAAACTAGCCTACCCGTCATTGTTGGGGACCTTGCTAGAAACATGGTTTGGTATACCATGTGTTATAATATAAGTGGTTAAAAAAAATTAAGTATATTACAATTTGTATTATAATACTTAGAGTACCTGATCGTATTCCCGACACACTGTAAAGAAGAAAATGAAGTCTTGGTGTCCCTCATTTTGGAGTTAGCAAAAACTAGACTCAAAGCATCTCAAAGAAAAAGTGTCTTAGGAAATGCGTTGTTCTTCCAGCAGCTCCAAGTGTTAGGGTCAACAATTTGTCGAAATTCTTTCTCCTATTAGATGTTTTATTTTTGTCAGATAAGTATCTAATAAATTATTGTACTTCTTTCTCACTAGAATAAATTTATTTTGCTCTCACTATGTCTTTTTCTTTTCTCCTGCAAAGTTTCATTTTCTATTTATCAAAAAGGTTCATCTTAAGTCTTTTAATATGGTTATTTGTGCAATGTTGGATTTTCTAATTTTTGTACTAAAAACAGTGGTAATGAAGAAGATGTTTTATGTAAAACTTTAATAATTTTTACCATTTGTTCATCAACTTGATCTAATTTTTCTATTAAATTTAATACTAACTGTGACACACCTCGATCCTAGAATCAAGGCGCACTGGCCGTCACGCACGTGACGTAACCATAAGTGCGGTGCGGAAGCAAAGATAAGAGAATTACGAAGGAATCAAAACCAATTACTAGCAATAATAACCAAATAGCATGCTAGAGTGAGTTAAAGTGTGAACACACACATAAACAGAGCTTAAGAACTAGGTGCAGTCAAGTAGGACTATAATCAAATTACAACACCCGCAGGTGAGTCTTACATGCAGGGAGTCTGTCAGAACGCCGAAGAAAAACCTCGTGAGCCACCAACTACTAACTAGAACCTGGAGGGGCGCAAAACAAAGTTGAGTGGGTCAGTAAAACGAAACTTTTCAAAAACCTTTCATTTAAAACATTTCTAACCCCTCACTGTAAAACCTGTATACTTCCCAGAAAATAGCATAATAGCATATAACTTTTCATAAATCTCAAATCATCAATCTTTCTTAAAAACCAGAAAGTGTGCCATGCTATAAATGTCAAAACAGAATGAATGATGCATCAATGTAACAGGTGACATAATGAATTAACCGGAGACCCTGCAGTTGGTCATGTATGGTTAATTCTATAGCTCAACATCCAATCCAACCGGAGTCACCTCGGTGACCTATACGGCACTACACTGCATATAAGTCGGAACTACCTGAAGTAGTCTGTACGACAAGAATGGTGAAATAATACGCTCTAGTGCTTCTCTCATTAATCATCTGCGCACATAATCTAAAGTCACCTACTAGTTGGAACCACCTCTAATGGTCTGTACGACTAGTATGTCGGAACCCTATCATGGTCTGTACGACATGTCGGAACCCTCTCATGGTCTGTACGACATGCACCTACTTGGATTCAAGGTGAGCGTGCGGTGCGGGTGAATAATATAAGCACTAACACCATGATTGCAGGTTATGAGCTATCAACATAATACACATCATCAATGATTCACATGAATAACATAAAACTCACCTGATACTCACATGTGCGTCCACAACACCAATTCACATATATATATGCATCAATTATCAATTCATATAATTCATATCATGCATGCATGACATTTTAGAAACATACTTTCATTTGAACTCAATTTCTGGGAATTTCAATAGCATATAGGTATAAACAGAAATACTGCCCACTCACTGATAAGTCGAAGGGTCGTAGCCCCCGTGACGTCCCTGGATGCGCTCGTCCTCGGGATATGTATCACCTATATGCGAAATAACTATAAAAACGTTATTTTAAAGCATATAACCAACAATTCTCAATAACTTCTCATACGGTGCTCAATTTGGGTATATAAATATACCACAGTGACCTACTCGACGTCACGGACATCGACAAATTTTTAGAAAAACTTTCTGAGGCTGCACGCGCCCCCACGCGCCTAGACAGGCACGGGTTCACGCGCCCCCACGCGCGTTTTCTTCCTCAAGCTCGCCGGACTGAGTTTTCTGGTGGTCGGAAAACTAGAGATTTTTCAATCTCCTTGTTCTCCGTCGTTTCTTAACCATTTTTCACGCATTTTATATCAAAATGAAGCCCTAAGCATGTAGAATCACGTTACACTACTTTAAGGCTCTAAAAATCACGAAATCTCACCGGAGAAATTCCAAGAAAACCGGCCAAATTCGAACCCAGTGATCCCGACGTCCAAAACCTTAAAACGAACACTCCGAGCTTCCTTGGGACCTCACTAAGCTCACTATAAGCTTAGAATTCCCTGAAAATCGACATATTATGATTGCATGAATAGTGACATAAAATGGGGGTTCGGGTTTCACGTGATATCGAGGGTTCCAAGTTCTAAAAACTGCACCAATGAACTCACAAGGTTGCAAGGATCCACAAACTTACCTTTTTGACGTCGATCCGTGAAAGTTGGAGGGTTTTGGTGCCTCGTCCGTACGAGTCGAGAGGGAGAGAGAGGAAGAACTGAGAAGGGGAGAGAGATAGAGGGCACGAGGGAAAGGGACAGGGTGTCCCGTGTGTGTGTGTGGTCCCTCATAACCCATCACCATCCATATTTTCCTAACCACATAAATTACAAACCAATTTTAATCCAACTCAAAATATTTTCCAAAATCTTGAAATATATGAATTTAGTCCAAATAATATGTCACACACACACATACCTTAATACCCGTCAAGGGTAATTCCGTCATTTCACGTCCCCGATATAAAGAATCCCGGGACGGGCTGTGACAATCTCCCCTCCTTATAGAATTTTATCCCCGAAATTCATACGACCAAACAATCCGCTTAATACTCATAAAATAACCTTGGATACATCTCTCTCATTCGATCTTCTGTCTCCCAAGTAGCTTCTTCCACTGAGTGGTTCTTCCACAATACTTTCACCAAACTCACCGTCTTATTCCTTAGAACCTTGTCTTTCCAATCCAAGATAGTGACTTGTTCCTCATCATACGTCAAATCCAGATTAATCTCCAAAGGTTGAGGAGGAATCACATGTGAAGGATCTGAAACATAATGTCGAAGCATCGAGACATGAAACACATTATGTACCTTAGACAATTCCGGAGGCAACTCCAATCTGTAAGCAACTTCACCAATCCTCTCAGTGATCTCATAAGGTCCTATATACCTAGGACTTAGTTTACCTCTCTTTCCAAATCGTACTACACCTCTCCAAGGTGACAATTTCAAGAATACCAAATTACCCACATCATAAGCTCGATCAGTAGCTTGTCTATCTGCTATACTCTTTTGTCGATCTTGGGCCGCTTTCAGGTTAGACTTAATCACCTGAACATTTTGAGTAGTCTCATCCACAATCTCTGGGCCCTCTAGCACTCTTTCACCGACCTCTAACCAACACAAGGGCGTACGAAAAGCTCTACCATAAAGTGCCTCAAATGGTGACATACCAATGCTCGAATGAAAACCATTATTGTAGGCAAATTCCATCAAATCTAGGCGATCATGCCAAGAATCACCAAATTGCAACACTGAAGATCTCAACATATCCTCCAACGTCTGAATAGTCCTCTCTGATTGTCCATCAGTTTGAGGATGATAAGCAGTGCTATAAAGCAATTTCGTACCAAGAGCTTCCTGAAAAGCTATCCAAAACTTAGAAGTAAATCTTGGATCTCGATCAGAAATAATATTCACTGGAACTCCATGATACTTCACAATCCGTGTGATGAACAACTTAGCCAATTTATTCAGAAGATACTTTTCTCTCACTAGAATGAAGTGTGCAGACTTGGTAAGCCGATCTACAATCACCCAAACGCCATCAAATCCATTCTGAGTACGTGGGAGCTTATACACAAAATTCATAGTTATATTTTCCCATTTCCACTGAGGAACAGGAAGTGGTTGCATCCGACCAAAAGGCTTCTTTTTTTCAGCTTTGAATTGCTGACAAACAATACACCTACTTACATACTCTGCAATTTCCCTCTTCATACCCGGCCAATAATAAAATGGTCGAATGGTATGGTACATCTTCGTTCCTCTTGGGTGCATTGCATAAGCCGAACAATGTGTTTCATCCAAAATTTCTTTCTTTAATTCATCGTTATTCGGCATATACATTATATTCTCTTGCATAAGCATGCCATCTGATTCTCGAATCTTGAGGTCTTTCTTTTTCCCTTCATTCCTCAATTGAATCAATTTTTGAATCTACTCATCAACCAACTGAGCTTCAAGTACACAATCAACCAAAACTGGCCTGACTTGGAAACTAGCAAGAAAAGCTTCTCTTGGCTCTTCCATTTCCAACTTTACTCCAGTAGCTCTCAAATCTGCAAGTAGAGGAACACGGCAAGCATACAAGGCATTAAGTCGACCTTGAGGTTTCCTACTTAGTGCATCAGCTACCACATTGGCACGACCCGGATGATACTCAATAGTGCAGTCAAAATCACTTAGCAACTCCATCCATCTTCGCTGACGAAGATTAAGATCATGCTGAGTGAAAAGATACTGAAGACTCTTATGATCTGTGAAGTGTTGGAAGTATGCCCACAAAGCCACTCATTTGATGTAATAGCTTTTTGGAATACTTAATATGTTAAACTTTGATACGTTTAATGGAGGGCAAGACTTATTGTTAATCACTATTTATTGTATCATGTGTTTAAGCAATAAGAGAATCCAAGGGATGTATTTGACATAAGAGATAAGTGATCTAATGAGTTAGATTAAGGAGACCTTTCTCTTATGTTCATTCCTAAAACGTTCCTAGCCATAGGATTGCCAATTGGGCATTGACAATCCGCTAAGGTTAGTATGTGTTATGTTGACTCAAACGTGAGTATGAACTAGTCTCAAGTCATTTGGTGTTGGACACTAAGACAAACACATAGGTGCTCGAAAGAGTGATCGAGTACACTGAACTGCGATCAAAAGAGAGTTCAAACATACATGTCATGTACGAACTCTAAGGTTACAATATGCAAATTAGTCCTTAGACCTGAGGCATCATAGATGTCTAATGGTTAGGTCCTTGATCTTTGATCATGACAAAGGCATTCCTTCGGATTGTCCACGGCATTGTTGGGGTCATGTGATCTAGTCATGTAGGCATATGAATGCACAACAAGGGATCTCTACTCTAAGATATGATTCTAAAGTCTTTGGCCAAAGCAAATGAATATAACTTAGGAAGTTGTTCCAAATCATATTCAAGGGAATCATATAGGAAAGTATCACATTGGATAGTAGACATGAAACAAACTATCACTTAAACAATGTGATTAAGAGTACTGTATTAGAGAATGACCGTATTGCATTGTAATTGTAACTGGATAGGTTCTCCAACCAATTCTACTTAGCTTGGGTAACCATGACATACTGTTAGGTGTCACTCATGGTTTGTGGAAGCCCTATTGATTAGCAAACACTAATCATCAAAAAGAGAGAATTTAAATGTGGTTTCAATTCATAATCGATAGTTAAGAGTAACATCGCCCACTGCCTCGCTAATTGGAACCTAATGGATCGCACACCAAATAAGGATGTATGTGAAGAAATTAAATGAAATGGATAAACAATTAAATGGTTTAATTGAAGAATGGTCAAGATTAATTAATTAGTTAATTAATTATACGAAATGTTCGTATTGGGCTTTTAAGTTGGTTTTAGGGCTTCGGGGCCCAAATGTGTTTTGGTCCACAAGGCCCATTATGTTTAAGTTGTATGACAACTAAAACAAAATGGGCAATAAGCCCAATAACAATACATAGGCCGGCCATAAGGGTGAGGGTATGCAAGTTTGGATTAATTACAAGTTTGCCACTCACTTGAAATGAAGTATAAATCCATCTTTATAGCTTTGTTTTCAATTAGGGTTTTCTTGGGTGAAATTGGGTGAAACATATTCTCTAATTTCTATCTAAGGAGGCCGGCTACTTAGGGATAGTTATCTAGCAAATTTACTTCCCTAAGTGATCCATTTCATCCTCACAAGATACATCCTTGGTGAAGAGACTTAGAGACATCAAACTTTTGGTGTTTTGGAGAACTAATCCTCAAATCCTCAAAGAAGCAAAGGAGCACTAAAAGGAGGAAAATCACAAGGAAGATCCAAGGAGCAATGAGGTGACTTGAAGGCCCTCCACTTGGGTGAATCCCTTGTGTAATCAAGGATGAGCTTCAAGGGTAAAGAATCTCTAAATTCTTAATTCTCTTTAATGTTGTTAAAGAGTCTTTTGGTTCACCATATACTAGGCTTTGAAAGTCATGGGTTTTATGAATTGTTTTTGGATGCATGCCTACTTTAAAGAGTTAATTGTTAGCATATGTATTCAAATGTTCTTACATGTTCTTAGCTAGGACAAAATTTTTCCTTCAAGTGGTATCAGAGCCTAGGTCTAGTGTATGGTGGATCCTTTTGGGTTTTGTGATTTTCATGTTTTATGATTTAAATGTTGTAAATGTTACAAGCTTTGTTCTTGCTTTGAATATAAATTTTGCTAGAAAATTTTGCATCTCAAATGTTGTAGATGTATTTCATTTAAGCATGAATATTGGAACTAAAATTTGGTGCCATGTATTTTGAGTTTTCATAAGTGTTCTTCAATGTTCTTGGAGTTCTTGCCAAGAACAAAAAGTTTTGAAGTTTTGATTCAAAAAGTTTTATGTTTTTACATAAAGTTTTGATTTAATTTTGGTGGGTGATGGTTAATGATTAAGTAATTTTAATGGAAGACAAACTTTATTTAAAGATGTGACATAAATCATTTCTTACAAAATTTTTATTTCATCTTTACATCACCTAACAAAAACCACTTACAAAACTTTGTATAAAATTTGAATTTTATCACTAAATAACACTAATGGCCGGCCACCCTATTAAATAGGGTATTTTTGGGTCTTTTGTGCACTTACATAAAGTTTTGATACTTTTGTGTATTTGCATTTTGGCCCAAAAGTTTACGTTTTTACGTTAAGGTCCAAAAACTTTAAAGGACAAATTGTTTTGCTCCTTTAATGATGTTTTGACATTATTAAAAATGTTTGGGTTCTAAGTTGTGATTACATGAAGTTGTGGACTCTTGTGTTTTTACAAAGTGACCCCAAAAGTTTTTGTTTTTAGAAAATGGCCCAAAAGTTGTGGTCATTGGTTTTGGCCCAAATTAGATGAGAACAAAATGGTTTTGTCTCTTTAAATGAGAATTGGATTTTCATTTTATTAAGTTTCATTTAAATCAATTCTATGGATCCGAAAACCAATTGTTTTAAAGTTGTTTTCTTAATTAAATGTGTTTGATTAAGAGAAGGGTGATTATGAACCAAATGCCTCGATAATTGAGCTATGTGATTGGCCGCTTTACATTATGAATGTTTGGGCTTGGTAGTGTAGATTTGAATGTAATTTGATTAATTCAATTTGTTGTAAATGGACATAAGTCCATCATTTGTGTTGTAAAAGGGCATAAGCCCTTATTATTATTTCATGTATTCCTTTTGTTTAAATGTATGCAAAATGGAATAGTTGGGTCCAACGCCCAATAGGAAATAACGGTTTAATTGGATTAAACGCGTAACTAAAATCAACAACTACATACCTTAGACCCAAGGTCCAACACAAGGCTCGTGTTGGATCAAATCAAACGGTTCATAATCATCCTAAAACCTAATATGACTATATAGTCCATATGAGGATGCAAAGCATTCGTTAGTAGTTCCATATAGTCTCGCTTGTTTCAACGAAACAGTGGGAGTATTATATACTACTAATTCATATAAACTTGGACCAATGGTTGTGATAGGCCCAAGTTCTTTTAATGTGATTAAAATGTTTTGATGTAGCCCAAAACTACTCCCTCAAACGAATATTAAGTTGATAAGCGAGAGATGTTTTGAACATCTCTTCGTAGGCCTTCCACCGTGGTGGGTTCCAAGCGTTTGTGACTCATGCACCGGCTTCACCCTATAATGGGGGAGTACAAAGTATGTGCTTACATCCAGGAGGAATCCATAAACATATGATGAGGTGAGTGTAGACAACGAGTATGACCAACATGATATAATTCTGAGGTTATGCTTGAACCTCTACATGAACTAAGCATGGTGGGAATGACTTGACTAAGTGCAATGGTGCCAACATGATATAATTCTGAGGCAATCATTCTCTAGAGGCCGAACGAGATGGGTAATTACAAAAGGTTGTAAATGAATAATGCGTTATTCTCTCATCATTATTTTTGCTAACCAACATGATATAATTCTGAGGTAGGCTTGGTAATGGTGAGTCTCCCATAACCCACTAAGAGTTCAATATAACTCTCGAATTCTATTAAGGGATGTGGAATTTGCCAAAAATAGTGGGTGGTACTATTTGATTCAAAGACCCAATCAAAATAGTTTTAAACCAACAATACTAATACGATTTCTGTTATGTTATGTAGTGAACGACATGCCTAAAATTATACCCACCATTATACTTGACAAAAAGGGCCTTAGGGGCCAACGTTTCCTTGCTTGGTATCGCCACATTGAGAATGTCTCAAAGGTGAAAGACATATTGTATGTGCTTAAGCAATCCCCTCCTCATGTACCTCCTACGAAACTAGCTTCAAAGGAGGAGTGTCAAAATTATGTTAGACACTATGAGGATGACTTACAAGCCAAATGCTTAATCCTCACTTCACTTAGTGAGGAGCTTATGAAGCTACATAAGCACATGGACACTTCTTGTGCCATGGTTGAAAGTTTGCATAAGATGCATGACATTGAGACTAGTAATGTACGATTCTCAAATATTTGTAGTCTAATGAATGCCAAAATGGCAAAGGGGACATCGGTCCATAAACATGGACAAAAGATGGAAAGGATCTTTCAAGATCTTCAAAGTTTAGGAACTTCCATCGATGGGAAAATGGCCCAAGACTTTTTCCTTGCATCTCTCTCGGATGATTTCACTAAGTTTATCGTAAACTATAAAGTGAATAGATTCGATCATTCTTTGAAAGAGATGATTGACATGTGCTGTAAATTTGAAAAAGGTTTCAAAAGGGACAGTGGGAGTGAGAATGCAATGATAAGGAAAAGGTTGCGTAAGAAGAAGGCAAAGAAATCCAAAGGAACATGCTTTCATTGTGGAAAGGATGAACGTTGGAAGAAGAAATACAGGGTGCGCATTGCGAGCCTTATGACACAGACTTTTGAAGAGACTATTTCTGTCATAGAGAGTGCTTTTACAATGAGCTCCAATTCCTGGATATTTGATTCAGGCGCTAGTCAACATATCTGTAATACGTTGCAGGGACTAACAGGGAGCAGGTCACTGCGCAATGAGGAGATGGTTGTGCGAGTTGGGAACGGCACTAAAATCTCTGCAAAAGCAATAGGCACCTATATGCTTAACCTACCCTCTGAGGAAGTCCTGGAACTTAAAAATTGTTTATATTTTCCTTCATGTATAAAGAATTTGATTTCCATCTCTAAGCTTTTACGAGATGGGCACTCAGTATTGTTTGACAAAATGAGTTGCACTTTATACTTGAACGGTCGTATTATCTCTCATGGTAATATGATAGAGGGACTTTTTCACCTAGAGACGAATAGTGGGATGCACTGTATTGAAAGCGGGAATACCTCAAAACCCAAAAGGGCTAGAGAAGAAGTTAACCAAGTTAGACTTTGGCATCTTAAACTTGGACATGTAAACCAAGATAAGATTCGCAAGATGTCGAAAGACGGATATCTTAGTCCATTAGGTAATGACCTCATGGGCACTTGTGAACCTTGTCTACTTGGGAAGATGACCAAATCTCCATTCACTGGGAAAGGAGAGCGTGCCACTGAAATTCTTGGGTTAATCCACACTGACGTATGTGGACCTATGTCTAATACGTCGAGAGAAGGCTTCTCCTACTATATAACATTCACCGACGATCACTCTCGGTTTGGCTATGTATATCTTATGAAGTACAAGTCAGAATCCTTTGAAAGGTTCAAAGAATTCAAGAATGAAGTTGAGAAGCAAACTGGGAAACAGATAAAAATCCTAAGATCGGATCGAGGGGGAGAATATCTGAGTAACGAGTTCCTAGATTATCTCAAAGAGTGTGGAATAGTATCACAGTGGACTCCACCAGGAACTCCTCAACATAACGGAGTTTCTGAGAGGAGAAATCGAACCTTGATGAACATGGTTCGTTCTATGATGAGTTCCGCTGATCTACCAATATCATTATGGGGATATGCACTACAAACAGCAGCTTATTTGCTGAATGCAGTGCCTTCTAAATCTGTTCCACAAACACCATATGAGATATGGTATGGGAAGAAGCCAAGTCTTAAACATGTTAAGATTTTGGGTTGTCCAGCATATGTTAAGAAACAAGATGTTGGAAAGCTTGAAGCGGGATCTGTTAAATGTTATTTTGTGGGGTATCCTAAACAAACATATGGATACGAATTCTATCACCCTGACGACCAGAAAGTCTTTGTCGCCAGAACTGCTATATTCATGGAAGATGAATTCGTTCTTAATAGAACTAGCAAGATAGAATTGAAGGAAATTAATGAGATTAATGATGAACCACAAACAAGCACTCGACAAGTTGACAACCCTGTTCCTGAACCCCTAGCTCCACGTAGATCTGAACGGGTTAGTAAGCTACCTAAGAGGTATGGCTTAGACAATGACTTTGATGAATTGTACCTTCTAGGTGACAATGAAACAAATGAGGACCCTAGAGACTACACTGAAGCAATGTCCGACATTGATTCAAAGAGATGGCAAGAGGCCATGAAATCCGAGATGGATTCCATGTATCAAAATCAGGTCTGGACTCTTGTAGACCCTCCAGAAGGTATTGTACATGTTGGAAACAAATGGGTCTTCAAGAGAAAGATAGGCGTTGATGGGAACGTGGAGACTTATAAGGCTAGACTAGTAGCCAAGGGATACAGGCAAATAGAAGGGATTGACTATGAAGAAACCTTCTCTCCTGTAGCCATGATTAAGTCCATTCGGATTTTGCTTGCTATAGCTGCGTACCATGATTATGAAATCTGGCAAATGGACGTGAAGACGGCCTTTCTGAACGGCTACCTAGAGGAAGAGCTCTATATGACTCAACCCGAAGGTTTCGTGTCCAAGTCTGAAGAGACTAAGGTATGCAAGCTTCAAAGGTCCATTTATGGACTTAAGCAAGCCTCCAGAAGCTGGAACATTCGTTTCGACACTGAAATCAAAACGTTTGGTTTTACTCAAAACGAAGACGACAATTGTGTTTATCAAAAAGTCGTTGGGGATGCAGTAGTATTCCTAGTGTTATATGTAGATGACATATTACTATTTGGGAATGACACTGCAGTACTTTCTTCTGTAAAAGTGTGGTTGTCTAAAACCTTCCACATGAAAGATTTAGGAGATGCATCTTATGTACTTGGGATAAAGCTCTATCGTGATAGATCCAGAAAATTAATTGGATTATCCCAATCTATGTACATTGATAAGGTGCTAAGTAGGTTCCAGATGGAACAATCTAAGAAAGGTTTTCTTCCTGTGAGACATGGAATTCATCTTTCTAAGTCCATGGGACCTAAGACTCCTGAAGAGATACGGCAAATGAATGAAATTCCTTATGCTTCCGCCATAGGGAGTCTCATGTATGCCATGATATGCACAAGGCCTGATATCGCATATGCTGTGAGCATTACTAGTCGATATCAATCTAACCCAGGATCAGAACACTGGACAGCTGTCAAGACGGTCCTTAAGTACTTAAGAAGAACTAAGGACATGTTCCTCGTTTATGGAGGAGCAGCAGAGTTGCGAGTGAAAGCCTATACAGACGCAGATTTCCAATCTGATGTCGATGATAGAAGTTCCAACTCCGGATATGTATTCACTCTGATTCCACGACAGAGGCTGAATATGTCGCTGCAGCTGAAGCCGGCAAAGAAGCGTTATGGATGAAAAAGTTCATTACTGAACTTGGAGTGGTTCCAACCATCACATCACCAGTAACTTTGTAATGTGATAATAGTGGGGCGATAGCTCAAGCCAAGGAACCCAGGGCTCATCAAAAGAACAAGCATTTTGATAGGCGCTTTAATATCATAAGAAGATATGCTGCCGAAGGGAAGATCAATATCCTCAAAATTGCTTCAGCCGATAACATATCAGATCCACTGACAAAGCCAATGACTCAAATCCAGCTTGATCGTCATATGGATAAGATGGGTATTAGATACATGGGAGGATGGCTTTGAGTGCAAGTGGGAGATTGTTGGAAGTATGCCCACAAAGCCACTCATTTGATGTAATAGCTTTTTGGAATACTTAATATGTTAAACTTTGATACGTTTAATGGAGGGCAAGACTTATTGTTAATCACTATTTATTGTATCATGTGTTTAAGCAATAAGAGAATCCAAGGGATGTATTTGACATAAGAGATAAGTGATCTAATGAGTTAGATTAAGGAGACCTTTCTCTTATGTTCATTCCTAAAACGTTCCTAGCCATAGGATTGCCAATTGGGCATTGACAATCCGCTAAGGTTAGTATGTGTTATGTTGACTCAAACGTGAGTATGAACTAGTCTCAAGTCATTTGGTGTTGGACACTAAGACAAACACATAGGTGCTCGAAAGAGTGATCGAGTACACTGAACTGCGATCAAAAGAGAGTTCAAACATACATGTCATGTACGAACTCTAAGGTTACAATATGCAAATTAGTCCTTAGACCTGAGGCATCATAGATGTCTAATGGTTAGGTCCTTGATCTTTGATCATGACAAAGGCATTCCTTCGGATTGTCCACGGCATTGTTGGGGTCATGTGATCTAGTCATGTAGGCATATGAATGCACAACAAGGGATCTCTACTCTAAGATATGATTCTAAAGTCTTTGGCCAAAGCAAATGAATATAACTTAGGAAGTTGTTCCAAATCATATTCAATGGAATCATATAGGAAAGTATCACATTGGATAGTAGACATGAAACAAACTATCACTTAAACAATGTGATTAAGAGTATTGTATTAGAGAATGACCGTATTGCATTGTAATTGTAACTGGATAGGTTCTCCAACCAATTCTACTTAGCTTGGGTAACCATGACATACTGCTAGGTGTCACTCATGGTTTGTGGAAGCCCTATTGATTAGCAAACACTAATCATCAAAAAGGGAGAATTGAAATGTGGTTTCAATTCACAATCGATAGTTAAGAGTAACATCGCCCATTGCCTCGCTAATTGGAACCTAATGGATCGCACACCAAATAAGGATGTATGTGAAGAAATTAAATGAAATGGATAAACAATTAAATGGTTTAATTGAAGAATGGTCAAGATTAATTAATTAGTTAATTAATTATACGAAATGTTCGTATTGGGCTTTTAAGTTGGTTTTAGGGCTTCGGGGCCCAAAAGTGTTTTGGTCCACAAGGCCCATTATGTTTAAGTTGTATGACAACTAAAACAAAATGGGCAATAAGCCCAATAACAATACATAGGCCGGCCATAAGGGTGAGGGTATGCAAGTTTGGATTAATTACAAGTTTGCCACTCACTTGAAATGAAGTATAAATCCATCTTTATAGCTTTGTTTTCAATTAGGGTTTTCTTGGGTGAAATTGGGTGAAACATATTCTCTAATTTCTATCTAAGGAGGCCGGCTACTTAGGGATAGTTATCTAGCAAATTTACTTCCCTAAGTGATCCATTTCATCCTCACAAGATACATCCTTGGTGAAGAGACTTAGAGACATCAAACTTTTGGTGTTTTGGAGAACTAATCCTCAAATCCTCAAAGAAACAAAGGAGCACTAAAAGGAGGAAAATCACAAGGAAGATCCAAGGAGCAAGGAGGTGACTTGAAGGCCCTCCACTTGGGTGAATCCCTTGTGTAATCAAGGATGAGCTTCAAGGGTAAAGAATCTCTAAATTCTTAATTCTCTTTAATGTTGTTAAAGAGTCTTTTGGTTCACCATATACTAGGCTTTGAAAGTCATGGGTTTTATGAATTGTTTTTGGATGCATGCCTACTTTAAAGAGTTAATTGTTAGCATATGTATTCAAATGTTCTTACATGTTCTTAGCTAGGACAAAATTTTTCCTTCATGAAGATCTTACATTTCTCACCATAGAGATAATGCCTCCAAATCTTCAAAGCAAAAACAATAGCTGCTAACTCAAGATCGTGAGTAGGATAATTCCTTTCATGAATCTTCAATTGTCGAGAAGCATAGGCAATCACTCGGTTATGCTGCATCAAAACACATCCTAAACCATTCAAGGAAGCATCACTATAAATCTCATAGTTACCACTATCGTCAGGAAGTACCAAAACTGGAGCATGAGTGAGGCAATGTTTCAACTGCTGGAAACTTTGCTCACAATTCTCATCCCATACAAACTTAACATCCTTCCTGGTTAACTTCGTTAGTGGTAATGCAATCATAGAAAAATCTTGAACAAACCGTCGATAATAACCTGTTAGACCAAGAAAACTCCGTACCTCGGTGACGGTTCGTGGTTGTTCCCAATTCTCCACTGCTGCTATCTTTTGAGGATCTACTTGAATTCCTTGTGCTGATACTACATGTCCCAAAAATGCCACTTGATTCAACCAAAACTGGCATTTACTGAACTTGTCATACAACTGATGTTCCCTCAATTTCTTTAGTACCAAGTTTAGATGTCGAATATGATCTGCTTTCGACTTAGAGTATACCAGAATATCATCAATGAAAACAATGACAAACCTATCAAGATATTGCTGGAATACTTCATTCATCAACCTCATGAAAGCTGCAGGTGCATTAGTCAATCCAAATGGCATTACCAAAAACTCATAATGTCCATAACGGGTTCTGAAAGCCGTTTTAGGTACATCCTCATCTTTAATCTTCAACTGATAATATCCAGATCTCAAGTCAATCTTAAAGAACACACATGCACCTTTAAGCTGATCAAACAAATCATCGATACGAGGCAATGGATAACGGTTTTTAATCATTACCCGATTCAATTGCCTGTAGTCAATACATAATCTTAAAGTTCCATCTTTCTTTCTTACAAACAATACCGGAGCTCCCTAAGGTGAAGTACTAGGTTGAATGAAACCTTTATCAGTTAATTCTTGTAACTGAATTTTCAACTCTCTCAATTCAGCTGGAGCCATTCTATATGGGGTCAAAGATATAGGATCCGTACCTGGAAGTAATTCAATCGAAAACTTCACATCTCTGTCTGGCGGTAATCCAGGCAAATCATCTGGAAATACATCAGGATAGTGACTGACTACTCCAACTTCCTCAATACTGTTAGGAGCAACATCATTTAACACCACATGTGCTAAGTATCATTGGCAACCTTTCGATAACAACTTTTTTGCTCTCATGGCAGAAATAATACAATGTCTCACCCCACTTCTTTCACCCACAAAAGTAACCTCTGGTAGTCCAGGACAAAGAAAAGTAACTGATTTCCCGTAACAATCTATATGGGCACGATTCAAATGCAACCAATCGGCCCCTAAAATCACATCAAAATCCACAATATCTAACGGGATAAGATTGGCTGGCATAACTACGCCATCTACCATCACTGAACACCCTGGATAAACACTATCAACATAACATTTGTCCCCTCTAGGCATAGCAAACTCTAAATCAAATCCTAGAGGTGTAGGGTGAGGTTGTGTCATTTGAGCAAACGTATGAGAAATCACAGAATGGGTAGCACCACAATCAATCAAAACTTTAGCAAAGTGCCCAAGGATGTTTAACGTACCCATAATCAAGTCTGGATGGTTCTGAGCATCCTGCAGTGATATGTGATTAACACGTCTCTGAGCTTGCTGTCGTCCACTACGACCTCTGCTACCTTGATTACCTCTCCCCTGAGAAGTACGTCCATGACCTGACTGGCTAGCCTGCCTAGACGATCCTGCACCGCTGGCAGCAACCCCTCTCTGACGGGGCTGATTTCCCTGATGCCACTGAGATCCACTAGCTGGCATGGAAGGATATGAAGAATAACCTCCAGGATCTTGGGAATACCTACTCTGAGAATAAGGATCCTAGGCATACTGATACTGTCCGGACACACAGGGAGCAGCATCACCCTGATAGTGGTAAGCACCATCACGACCCGTCTGACCATAACTGCCTGATCTATAACTCTATTGTACAGGTGCTGGAGGTGGCATAACAGACTGCTGAGGCCTCTGCTGACTCTGGGGACACTGAGTAGCTCTATGTCCCATCTGCCCACAAGTAAAACAACCACCACCACCACCACTTCTCCTACACTCTCCATGATGCCTGAAGTTACATCAACGGCACAATGGAGCACCTGAACCACTAGTACCACTAAAATCTCTCGGCCTCTGAAATCTGGGTCCACCAGCAAATCTTCCACCTCTCCTCGGGCCTGTCACACTAAATCCTCCACTGGAAGAACTCGAGCTCGCCCCACTTTTCTTGAAATTCTGCGTCCTACGGGGTCCCGAAATGGAGATACTTTTTCCCCTGTCATCTCTCCTCTGAGTATCATTCTTCTTTTCATCATCATCACTGTTACTGGGAAGGTTATCGGAATCCTCCATCCGAACCAAGATCTCAGAAAACTCATGATAATCGGCGCAAGGAAGTGCACTAGCAAAAGTCCGCCATTTCCTCTTAGTTCCCAACTTAAAGCGGTGAAGCATCTCTACCTGATTACCAGCTGTATCAGGATCATAACGAGATAAGTCTGTAAATTTCTTGTAGTACTCATGCGCTGTCATATTATTTTGCTTCAATCGGGCGAATTCTTGCTTCTTACGGTCGATGTACTCTGGAGGAACAAATCTCTTCTTAAAATTCTCCTTAAATACCTCCCAATCAGATACCATCTCCGGTGACATAAACTGAGCCTGATTCTTCCACCAACCTGCTGGCTCTCGTCCCAAAAACCAAGTAGTGGTCTCGACCCACCTGTTAGCATGAAGGTTTCCCTGACTCTGCATCACCTGAAAAATCTTCTCAATATGGTCTAGCCACTTTTCTGCCCCTTCATGACCCTCATTACCCATGAAACGGTCTAATTTCAGGTTATACATAGTCTACAGGGGTGTTCTCTGAGATGGAGGAGGACGGATTGCATTCTGAAAAGCATGGGCCATCGTTTCCCCTAATTGAGCTATATCAGGGAAGTTAGACTCAGAAGTACGACGTGGTTCCCTATGAGGCGGCATAGTTCTGACAGAAGACACCAAAAGATCATTAGAGCACTAACAATTATACAGGACTGCAACCTAGGCTCTGATACCAAACTGACACACCCCGATCCTAGAATCAAGGCGCGCTGGCCGTCACGTGAGCGTGACGTAACCATAAGTGCGGTGCGGAAGCAAAGATAAGAGAATTACGAAGGAATCAAAACCAATTACTAGCAATAATAACCAAATAGCATGCTAGAGTGAGTTAAAGTGTGAACACACACATAAACAGAGCTTAAGAACTAGGTGCAGTCAAGTAGGACTATAATCAAATTACAACACCCGCAGGTGAGTCTGACATGCAGGGAGTCTGTCAGAACGCCGAAGAAAAACCTCGTGAGCCACCAACTGCTAACTAGAACCTGGATGGGCGCAAAACAAAGTTGAGTGGGTCAGTAAAACGAAACTTTTCGAAAACCTTTCATTTAAAACATTTCTAACCCCTCACTGTAAAACCTGTATACTTCCCAAAAAATAGCATAATAGCATATAACTTTTCATAAATCTCAAATCATCAATCTTTCTTAAAAACCAGAAAGTGTGCCATGCTATAAATGTCAAAACTGAATGAATGATGCATCAATGTAACAGGTGACATAATGAATTAACCGAAGACCCTGCAGTTGGTCATGTATGGTTAATTATATAGCTCAACATCCAATCCAACCGGAGTCACCTCGGTGACCTGTACGGCACTATACTGCATATAAGTCGGAACTACCTGAAGTAGTCTGTACGACAAGAATGGTGAAATAATACGCTATAGTGCTTTTCTCATCAATCATCTGCGCACATAATCTAAAGTCACCTACTAGTCAGAACCACCTCTAATGGTCTGTACGACTAGTATGTCGGAACCCTCTCATGATCTGTACGACATGTCGGAACCCTCTCATGGTCTGTACGACATGCACCTACTTGGATCCAAGGTGAGCGTGTGGTGCGGGTGAATAATATAAGCACTAACACCATGATTGCAGGTTATGAGCTATCAACATAATACACATCATCAATGATTCACATGAATAACATAAAACTCACATGTGCGTCCACAGCACCAATTCACATATATATATATGCATCAATTATCAATTCATATAACTCATATCATGCATGCATGGCATTTTAGAAACATACTTTCATTTGAACTCAATTTCTGGGAATTTCAATAGCATATAGGTATAAACAGAAATACTGCCCACTCACTGATAAGTCGAAGGGTCGTAGCCCCCGTGACGTCCCTGAATGCGCTCGTCCCCGGGATATGTATCACCTATATGCGAAATAACTATAAAAACGTTATTTTAAAGCATATAACCAACAATTCTCAATAACTTCTCATACGGTGCTCAATTTGGGTATATGAATATACCACAGTGACCTACTCGACGTCATGGACATCGACAAATTTTTAGAAAAATTTATGAGGCTGCACGCGCCCCCACGCGCCTGGACAAGCACGGGTTCACGCGCCCCCAAGCGTGTCTTCTTCCTCGAGCTCGCCGGACTGAGTTTTCTGGTGGCCGGAAAACTGGAGATTTTTCAATCTTCTTGTTCTCCGTCATTTCTCAACCATTTTTCACGCATTTTATATCAATATGAAGCCCTAAGCATGTAGAATCACGTTACACTACTTTAAGGCTCTAAAAATCACGAAATCTCACCGGAGAAATTCCAAGAAAACCGGCCAAATTCGAACCCAGTGATCCGAACGTCCAAAACCTTCAAACGAAGCACTCCGAGCTTCCTTGGGACTTCACTAAGCTCACTATAAGCTTAGAATTCCCTGAAAATCGACATATTACGATTGCATGAATAGTGACACAAAATGGGGGTTCGAGTTTCACGTGATATCGAGGGTTCCAAGTTCTAAAAACTGCACCAATGAACTCACAAGGTTGCAAGGATCCACAAACTTACCTTTTTGACGTCGATCCGTGAAAGTTGGAGGGTTTTGGTGCCTCGTCCGTACGAGTCGAGAGGGAGAGAGAGGAAAAACTGAGAAGGGGAGAGAGATAGAGGGCACGGGGGAAAGGGACAAGGTGTCTCGTGTGTGTGTGGTCCCTCATAACCCATCACCATCCATATTTTCCTAACCACATAAATTACAAACCAATTTTAATCCAACTCAAAATATTTTCCAAAAGCTTGAAATGTATGAATTTAGTCCAAATAATATGTCACACACACACATACCTTAATACATGTCAAGGGTAATTCCGTCATTTCACGTCCCCGATATAAAGAATCCCGGGACGGGCTGTGACAAACTGGATAACTAAATTATTTGTCCAAAATTGAAATATTTTTTTTAGCTACTTGTGATGCAAAATTTGTTAAACCAACTTGTTCCTTATCTAATTTACTAATTTCTTGTAAAGCTTGAATATATTTCCTATTGGTTCGAGAATCAGTGATCAAACAAATAACCTTAGAGTTGTTCAATTAACTTTCTTTGTACTAATTGAATTTTCTGGACTTTTAGTTTTAATTTCTCAACTATTTCTAATGATCTAATTTTTACATACTTAGGTTTACTATTTATGAGATCAATGAGCACTTTTATTTATTTATTTATTTATTTTGTTAGTAGAAAATCTTTGAATATGTTTATTATTATCTTCTAATTGAGATGTAATATAATCTAAATTCTTAATAGAAAATCTTTATATATTGATTTAATAAACTATTATGCTTATTCTTGTTCTAGTTTATATTTTTGTTTGACTAACAATAAAGTCTACAATACTATCTACTTGGAATTTTTTTTCACTATCCAAAATATGGTTGTGTTTCCTAAGTGAAAAATAATAAACTAAACTATTTTGATCTAGAGTGATTTTCTTTTTCTGTTGCTCACTAATCTAAATTGAGATAATCTATCATAAAGTAAAACTTACCTTTTCATAAGATTATTGTATTTGGGCTAATATTTAATGTTGGGCTTTATGTTAATAAGGCCCAAGGATGCCAAAGTAAATGGAAGCTTGCCCGAAGCCCAGTCGACAAGCCTGAAGCAAATTGGAGTCTCTTCAGCTAAGGCATAGGCCATGTGCCTATGATGGAAGTGATAGGTGACAGAGACCAACTCACCACCAGCTAAAAAGCACTTTCTGATGGTATAAAGGAGTAAATAAGAGATGATTCACTGCCCACTGAAAGCCATCAGCCAAGAGTAAAGCCAAAAGCAGTCAGGCCAAATTGTTTATAAAAGGAGAAAGAGACACCAGAGACAAGGTGACACGCCCTGATCCCGATATCCGGGTGATATCAGGATGGTCACGTGCTGGCCGACACTCGAGGGTGACGAAAGCCATTTAATGAATGCATATGCTGAGAACATGTGAAACATGCATATAAATTTCGCTCGAACTAACCAAAATAATATGATAATATTCAACTGCTAACAATGAAAACATAGTGATAATACATGACATGTTCAGAGCATACATCTAATTCAAAATACAAGCGAAAGGTGTTATTACAAGTAACGTCAAGGCAGAGAGGATGGTACGAAATCACTGGTACGGGAATGCCTCGTTTCTATGTCATGAGGGGGTTTCAAAACAAACATGAGTGGACCAAGTTTATATACATATATATATATATATATATACATATATATATATACATATATATATATACATATATATATATAATACTGAAACAGTTATTTAATAACGTACTAACCCCCGAAGTTTTATGAAAACTAATAGCATAATATGTGATAGGTTTTTCCGAAAACCCTAGTATGCCATAAAACCTTTCATAGAACATATATCGTATGTAGTGTGCTAAATAGTGATATCATAATCGACCCGTAAGCCCCTACATCACCCGACTCGTAGGCCAATATTATCTTCCGACCCGTAGGCCAATAAGTATTATCACCCGTATGCAAAACAGTGACCACTAAATAAGCACAAAATATTGAATAAAATCTTTCTAACATACGTACATATATCTCAAAACATCTTCATAGTATATAGGCATCCATCATATATACTACAAAGAACATAAATTCGATAAAGTATGGTATTCCAAAATATTCTCAGTAGAGCATGATAATCATAAAGTGTAAATCTAAACGTAACCATTAAATCATGTTTTTCATGTATGCATTTCTACTATTAAAACATGCATTTTAGAAGGGGTCCACTTACAGATACTACGTCGTCGAAAAGCCGTGCGAAATAAGAAGGAAGGAATTGCTGCTAATAGTCACACCTAAACACATAAATGGTCCAATTAATAAAACTCTATCATAACGATTGAATTTCAGAAAATGGATGTCATAAACGGATTTAGGACGTCGAAAAACATAAAGGGAGACCTCGGGTACCTCCACGCGCCGCCGTGGGTCGCCAAAAAGTTGGCCGGAAAATTTACCGGCGCCACCATGGACGATGGCACGTGTGCTCTACACGTCTTCACATGCGGCTTGGGGTCTGGGTTAGTTGGGTTTGGACCTGGGCTTTGGGCTTGGTTTCAACGAGCCAAAAACCCTAGTTTGCTCGGCCCAAAAAGCCTGGGTTCTAAGGGTTTTTAAATAGGGTTTGGATTTGGGGTTAGCGGGACTAAGGCCCGAGTCTTAAACGGCCCAAACGCCTTGGTTAAAAAGAATTTTGGGTTATAAGGGTTTGGGTTGGAATTTAAGGGTTTGGGCTCGAAAGCCCGGATTGGATCTAGCTGGGTTCAAGGCCTTACGAGTTAGGGTCAGCCAAACTCGACGGAGAAGGAAGTTAGAGCTTCCCGAGCTCCATTCAACGTGGGGTGGCCGAAGCTGGCCGAATTTTAGCTCGAAGGCCACAAGCTCGCCGGAGAGGTTTGGGTGGCCTCTAGGTGTCTTGGGGCTTCGCAAAGACAAGGGAGAAAGAGAGAAGGTTCGTACTAGGTGGTGGTGGTGTCGTGGTTCATCGTGGGTGGTTGTGTCGTCGGAGGGATGAGTGCACGGAGAGGGAAAGATCTGTAAGAGATAGAGAGAATGAGTACGGGGGAGAGAATGAGAGAGATAGAGATTGACTCGGGGGGGGGGGAAGAGAAAAAGAAATGGGGTGCTGCCATGTGGCAGACAGAGAGATGAGGAGAATTATAAAATAATGACAAGAAAATCTGAAAAACGGAAAGAGGCTAAATGTCATTTCATAATTCCGTTAAAATGACAGTATACAAAATTTGGGGGTTTCACACAAAGACACTCAACTAACCAATCAAAAGACATACAAACTCTGCTCTCAAGCCAGTTCATACCCAGAAAGCTGAAACTTGTCCAGACTCAGTTCTGTTAACTATAGTTCCCTTAGAAAAGTCATCTTTTGTCTAGTGTAAAAGCTATGCTACCTTTCCTTAGTATTATAGTATCGATTCCCTCATGTAAAACCTATTTATTTTCCATCCCTTTTAGCATACAACCTTCTGTAAACCCAAAGAGAAGTGGTTGCAAGAAGTTCAACCTTGCCCTACAAGGTGAAATCTGAAGGAAAAATTTTGTCCTAGCTAAGAACATGTATGAACATTTGAATACATATGCTAACAATTAACTCTTTAAAGTAGGCATGCATCCAAAAACAATTCATGAAACCCATGACTTTCAAAGCCTAGTATATGGTGAACCAAAAGACTCTTTAACAACATTAAAGATAATTAAGAATTTAGAGATTCTTTACCCTTGAAGCTCATCCTTGATTACACAAGGGATTCACCCAAGTGGAGGGCCTTCAAGTCACCTCCTTGCTCCTTGGATCTTCCTTGTGATTTTCCTCCTTTTAGTGCTCCTTTGCTTCTTTGAGGATTTGAGGATTAGTTCTCCAAAACACCAAAAGTTTGATGTCTCTATGTCTCTTCACCAAGGATGTAATTTGTGAGGATGAAAATGGATCACTTAGGGAAGTAAATTTGCTAGATAACTTTCCCCAAGTAGCTTAGAAAACCCTAATTGAAAACAAAGCTATAAAGATGAATTTATACTTCATTTCTTAGGTGAGTGGCAAACTTGCAATTAAGCAAACTTGCATACCCTCACCCTAAATGGTTGGCCTATATGGTTATTGGGCTTATTGCCCATTTTGTTTTAGTTGTCATACAACTTAAACATAATGGGCCTTGTGGACCAAAACACTTTTGGGCCCCGAAGCCCTAAAACCAACTTAAAAGCCCAATACGAACATTTCGTATAATTAATTAACTAATTAATTAATCTTGACCATTCTTCAATTAAACCATTTAATTGCTTATCCATTTCATTTAATTGCTTCACATATATCCTTATTTGGTGTGCGATCCATTAGGTTCCAATTAGCGAGGCAGTGGGCGATGTTACTCTTAACTATCGATTGTGAATTGAAACCACATTTCAATTCTCCCTTTTTGATGATTAGTGTTTGCTAATCAATAGGGCTTCCACAAACCATGAGTGACACCTAGCAGTATGTCATGGTTACCCAAGCTAAGTAGAATTGGTTGGAGAACCTATCCAGTTACAATTACAATGCAATACGGTCCTTCTCTAATACAATACTCTTAACCACATTGTTTTAAGTGATAGTTTGTTTCATGTCTACTATCCAATGTGATACTTTCTTATATGATTCCCTTGAATATGATTTGGAACATCTTCCTTAGTCATATTCATTTGCTTTGGCCAAAGACTTTAGAATCATATTTTAGAGTATACTCCTTCCACCATGGAAGGTTAGAGATCCCTTGTTGTGCATTCATATGCCTACATGACTAGATAACATGACCCCAACAATGCCGTGGACAATCCGAGGGAATGCCTTTGTCATGATCAAAGATCAAGGACCTAACCATTAGGCTTCTATGATGCCTCAGGTCTAAGGACTACTTTGCATATTGTAACCTTAGAGTTCGTACATGACATGTATGTTTGAACTCTCATTAATCGCAGTTCAGTGTACTCGATTACTCTTTCGAGCACCTATGTGTTTGTCTTAGTGTCCAACACCAAATGACTTGAGACTAGTTCATACTCACGTTTGAGTCAACATAACACATACTAACCTTAGCGGATTGTCAATGCCCAATTGGCAATCCTATGGCTAGGAACGTTTTAGGAATGAACATAAGAGAAAGGTCTCCTTAATCTAACTCATTAGATCACTTATCTCTTATGTCAAATACATCCCTTGGATTCTCTTATTGATTAAACACATGATTCAATAAATAGTGATTAACAATAAGTATTGCCCTTCCGTTAAACATATAAAAGTTTAACATATTAAGTATTCCAAAAAGCTATTACATCAAATGAGTGGCTTTGTGGGCATACTTCCAACAATCTCCCACTTGCACTCAAAGCCATCCTCCCATGTATCTAATACTCATCTTATCCATATGACGATCAAGCTGGATTTGAGTCATTGGCTTTGTCAGTGGATCTGCTACATTATCGGCTGAAGCAACTTTGAGGATGTTGACTTTCCCCTCGGCAGCATATCATCTTATGATATTAAAGCGCCTATCAAAATGCTTGTTCTTTTGATGAGCCCTGGGTTCCTTGGCTTGAGCTATCGCCCCACTATTATCACAGTACAAAGTTACTGGTGATGTGATGGTTGGAACCACTCCAAGTTCAGTAATGAACTTTTTCATCCAGAACGCTTCTTTGCCGGCTTCAGCTGTAGCGACATATTCAGCCTCTGTCGTGGAATCAGCAATTACACTTTGTTTCTTGCTTTTCCAACTGACAGCCCCACCATTCAGAGTGAATACATATCCGGAGTTGGAACTTCTATCATCGACGTCAGATTGGAAATCTGCGTCTGTATAAGCTTCCACTCGCAACTCTGATGCTCTTCCATAAACGAGGAACATGTCCTTAGTTCTTCTTAAGTACTTAAGGACCATCTTGACAGCTGCCCAGTGTTCTGATCCTGGGTTAGATTGATATCGACTAGTAATGCTCACAGCATACGCGATATCAGGCCTTGTGCATATCATGGCATACATGAGACTCCCTATGGCGGAAGCATAAGGAATTTCATTCATTAGCCGTATCTCTTCAGGAGTCTTAGGTCCCATGGACTTAGAAAGGTGAATTCCATGTCTCACAGGAAGAAAACCTTTCTTAGATTGTTCCATCTGGAACCTACTTAGCACCTTATCAATGTACATCGATTGGGATAATCCAATTAATTTTCTGGATCTATCACGATAGAGCTTTATCCCAAGTACATAAGATGCATCTCCTAAATCTTTCATGTGGAAGGTTTTAGACAACCACACTTTTACAGAAGAAAGTACTGCATTGTCATTCCCGAATAGTAATATGTCATCTACATATAACACTAGGAATACTACTGCATCCCCAACGACTTTTTGATAAACACAATTGTCGTCTTCGTTTTGAGTAAAGCCAAACGTTTTGATTTCAGTATCGAAATGAATGTTCCAGCTCCTGGAGGCTTGCTTAAGTCCATAAATGGACCTTTGAAGCTTGCATGCCTTAGTCTCTTCAGACTCGGACACGAAACCTTCGGGTTGAGTCATATAGAGCTCTTCCTGTAGGTAGCCGTTCAGAAAGGCCGTCTTCACGTCCATTTGCCATCTCTTTGAATCAATGTCGGACATTGCTTCAGTGTAGTCCCTAGGGTCCTCCTTTGTTTCATTGTCACCTAAAAGGTACAATTCATCAAAGTCATTTTTTTTTTTAAGCCAAACCTCATAGGTGGCTTACTAACCCGTTCAGATCTACGTGGAGCTAGGGGTTCAGGAACAGGGTTGTCAATATGTCGAGTGCTTGTTTGTGGTTCATTATTAATCTCATTAATTTCCATCTGTTTGCTTATAGTTCCTTTGAGAACAAATTCGTCCTCTAGAAACTTAGCAGTTCTGGCGACAAAGACTTTCTGGTCGTCAGGATGGTAGAACTCATATCCCATAGTTTCTTTAGGATATCCCACAAAATAGCATCTTACTGATCTCGCTTCAAGCTTAGTAGCCTCAAGCTTCTTGACATATGCTTCACAACCCCAAATCTTAATATGATTAAGACTTGGCTTTCTTCTATGCCATATCTCATAGGGTGTTTGTGAAACTGATTTGGAAGGTACTCTATTAAGCAAGTAAGCTGCTGTATATAGAGCGTATCCCCAGAATGTTACTGGTAGATCAGCGGAACTCATCATAGAACGAACCATGTTCATCAAGGTTCGATTTCTCCTTTCAGAAACTCCATTAAGTTGTGGAGTTCCCGGTGGAGTCCACTGTGATATTATTCCACACTCTTTGAGATAATCTAGGAACTCATTACTCAGATATTCACCCCCTCGATCCGATCTTAGGATTTTTATCTGTTTCCCAGTTTGCTTCTCAACTTCATTCTTGAATTCTTTGAACCTTTCAAAGGATTCTGACTTGTACTTCATAAGATATACATAGCCAAACCGAGAGTGATCGTCGGTGAATGTGATATAGTATGAGAAGCCTTCTCTCGATGTAGTAGACATAGGTCCACATACGTCAGTGTGGATTAACCCTAGAATTTCAGTGGCACGCTCTCCTTTTCCAGTAAATGGAGATTTGGTCATCTTCCCTTTCAAGCAACATTCACAAGTACCCATCCGGTCATTACCTAATGGGTGGAAATATCCGTCTTTCGACATCTTGCGAATCTTATCAAGGTTCACATGTCCAAGTTTAAGATGCCACATCTTTTCTTGGTTAACTTCTTCTCTAGCCCTTTTGGGTTTTGAGGTATTCTCGCTTTCAATACAGTGCATCCCACTATTCATCTCTAGGTGAAAAAGTCCCTCTATCATATTACCATGAGAGATAATACGACCGTTCAAGTATAAAGTGCAACTCATTTTGTCAAACAACACTGAGTGCCCATCTCGTAAAAGCTTAGAGATGGAAATCAAATTCTTTATACATGAAGGAAAATATAAACAATTTTTAAGTTCCAGGACTTCCCCAGAGGGTAGGTTAAGCATATAGGTGCCTATTGCTTTTGCAGAGATTTTAGTGCCGTTCCCAACTCGCACAACCATCTCCTCATTGCGCAGTGACCTGCTCCCTGTTAGTCCCTGCAACGTATTACAGATATGTTGACTAGCGCCTGAATCAAATATCCAGGAATTGGAGCCCACTGTAAAAGCACTCTCTATGACAGAAATAGTCTCTTCAAAAGTCCTTGTCATAAGGCTCGCAATGCGCACCCTGTATTTCTTCTTCCAACGTTCATCTTTTCCACAATGAAAGCATGTTCCCTTGGATTTCTTTGCCTTCTTCTTATGTAACCTTTTCCTTATTATTGCATTCTCACTCCCACTGTCCCTTTTGAAACCTTTTTCAAATTTACAGCACATGTCAATCATCTCTTTCAAAGAATGATCGAATCTATTCACTTTATAGTTTACGATAAACTTAGTGAAATCATCCGAGAGAGATGCAAGGAAAAAGTCTTGGGCCATTTTCCCATCGATGGAAGTTCCTAAATTTTGAAGATCTTGAAAGATCCTTTCCATCTTTTGTCCATGTTCATGGACCGATGTCCCCTTTGCCATTTTGGCATTCATTAGACTACAAATATTTGAGAATCGTACATTACTAGTCTCAAGGTCATGCATCTTATGCAAACTTTCAACCATGGCACAAGAAGTGTCCATGTGCTTATGTAGCTTCATAAGCTCCTCACTAAGTGAAGTGAGGATTAAGCATTTGGCTTGTAAGTCATCCTCATAGTGTCTAATATAATTTTGACACTCCTCATTTGAAGCTAGTTTCGTAGGAGGTACATGAGGAGGGGATTGCTTAAGCACATACAATATGTCTTTCACCTTTGAGACATTCTCAATTTGGCGATACCAAGCAAGGAAACGTTGGCCCTTTAGGCCCTTTTTGTCAAGTATAATGGTGGGTATAATTTTAGGCATGTCGTTCACTACATAACATAACAGAAATCGAATTAGCATTGTTGTTTAAAACTATTTTGATTGGGTCTTTTAATCAAATAGTATCACCCACCATTTTTGGCAAATTCCACATCCCTCAATAGAATTCGAGAGTTATATTGAACTCTTAGTGGGTTATGGGAGACTCACCATTACCAAGCCCACCTCAGAAGAATATCTTATTGGTTAGCAAAAATAATGATGAGAGAATAACGCATTATTCATTTACAACCTTTTGTAATTACCCATCTAGTTCGGCCTCTAGAGAATGATGCCTCAGAAGAATATCTTATTGGCATCATTGCACTTAGTTTAAGTCATTCCCACCATGCTAGTTCAAATAGGGGTTCAAGAATGGCCTCAGAAGAATATCATATTGGCCATACTCGTTGCCTACTTTCACTTCATCATATGTTTATGGGCTTCTCCTGAATGTAAGCACATACTTTGTATACCCCAGAACTGGACGAATACGGTGTACGAGTCACAAACGATTGAAGCCCACCACGGTGGAAGGCCTACGAAGAGATATTCTAAACATCTCTCGCTTATCAACTTAATATTCATTTGTTGAGGGAATAGCGTTGGGCTACATCAAAACATTTTAATCACATTAAAAGAACTTGGGCCTATCACAACCATTGGTCCAAGTTTATATGAATTAGTAGTATATAATACTCCCACTGTTTCGTTGAAACAAGCGAGACTATATGGAACTACTAACGAATGTTTTGCATCCTCATATGGACTATATAGTCATATTAGGTTTTAGGATGATTATGAACCGTTTGATTTGATCCAACACAAGCCTTGTGTTGGACCTTGGGTCTAAGGTATGTAGTTGTTGATTTTAGTTACGCGTTTAATCCAATTAAACCGTTATTTCCTATTGGGCGTTGGACCCAACTATTCCATTTTGCATACATTTAAACAAAAGGAATACATGAAATAATAATAAGGGTTTATGCCCTTTTACAACACAAATGATGGACTTATGTCCATTTACAACAATTGAATTAATCAAATTACATTCAAATCTACACTACCAAGCCCAAACATTCATAATGTAAAGCGGCCAATCACATAGCTCAATTATCGAGGCATTTGGTTCATAATCACCCTTCTCTTAATCAAACACATTTAATTAAGAAAACAACTTTAAAACAATTGGTTTTCGAATCCATAGAATTGATTTAAATGAAACTAAATAAAATGAAAATCCAATTCTCATTTAAAGAGACAAACCATTTTGTTCTCATCTAATTTGGGCCATTTTCTAAAAACAAAAACTTTTGGGGTCACTTTGTAAAAACACAAGAGTCCACAACTTCATGTAATTACAACTTAGAACCCAAACATTTTTAATAATGTCAAAAACATCATTAAAGGAGCAAAACAATTTGTCCTTTAAAGTTTTTGGACCTTAACGTAAAAACGTAAACTTTTGGGCCAAAATGCAAATACACAAAAGTATCAAAACTTTATGTAAGTGCACAAAACACCCAAAAATACCCTATTTAATAGGGTGGCCGGCCATAAGTGGTTTTTATTGATGAAAATTCAAATTTTATACAAAGTTTTGTAAGTGGGTTATGTTAGGTGAGGTAAAGATGAAATAAAATTTTGTAAGAAATGATTTATGTCATTCTTTAAAACAAAGTTTGTCTCCCATTAAAATTACTTAATCATTAACCATCACCCACTAAAATTAAATCAAAACTTTATGTAAAAACATAAAACTTTTTGAATCAAAACTTCAAAACTTTTTGTTCTTGGCAAGAACTCCAAGAACATTGAAGAACACTTATGAAAACTCAAAATACATGGCACCAAATTTTTAGTTCCAATATTCATGCTTAAATGAAATACATCTACAACATTTGAGATGCTAAATTTTCTAGCAAAATTTATATTCAAAGCAAGAACAAAGCTTGTAACATTTACAACATTTAAATCATAAAACATGAAAATCACAAAACCCAAAAGGATCCACCATACACTAGACCTAGGCTCTTGATACCACTTGAAGGAAAAATTTTGTCCTAGCTAAGAACATGTATGAACATTTGAATACATATGCTAACAATTAACTCTTTAAAGTAGGCATGCATCCAAAAACAATTCATGAAACCCATGACTTTCAAAGCCTAGTATATGGTGAACCAAAAGACTCTTTAACAACATTAAAGATAATTAAGAATTTAGAGATTCTTTACCCTTGAAGCTCATCCTTGATTACACAAGGGATTCACCCAAGTGGAGGGCCTTCAAGTCACCTCCTTGCTCCTTGGATCTTCCTTGTGATTTTCCTCCTTTTAGTGCTCCTTTGCTTCTTTGAGGATTTGAGGATTAGTTCTCCAAAACACCAAAAGTTTGATGTCTCTATGTCTCTTCACCAAGGATGTAATTTGTGAGGATGAAAATGGATCACTTAGGGAAGTAAATTTGCTAGATAACTTTCCCCAAGTAGCTTAGAAAACCCTAATTGAAAACAAAGCTATAAAGATGAATTTATACTTCATTTCTTAGGTGAGTGGCAAACTTGCAATTAAGCAAACTTGCATACCCTCACCCTAAATGGTTGGCCTATATGGTTATTGGGCTTATTGCCCATTTTGTTTTAGTTGTCATACAACTTAAACATAATGGGCCTTGTGGACCAAAACACTTTTGGGCCCCGAAGCCCTAAAACCAACTTAAAAGCCCAATACGAACATTTCGTATAATTAATTAACTAATTAATTAATCTTGACCATTCTTCAATTAAACCATTTAATTGCTTATCCATTTCATTTAATTGCTTCACATATATCCTTATTTGGTGTGCGATCCATTAGGTTCCAATTAGCGAGGCAGTGGGCGATGTTACTCTTAACTATCGATTGTGAATTGAAACCACATTTCAATTCTCTCTTTTTTATGATTAGTGTTTGCTAATCAATAGGGCTTCCACAAACCATGAGTGACACCTAGCAGTATGTCATGGTTACCCAAGCTAAGTAGAATTGGTTGGAGAACCTATCCAGTTACAATTACAATGCAATACGGTCTTTCTCTAATACAATACTCTTAACCACATTGTTTTAAGTGATAGTTTGTTTCATGTCTACTATCCAATGTGATACTTTCTTATATGATTCCCTTGAATATGATTTGGAACATCTTCCTTAGTCATATTCATTTGCTTTGGCCAAAGACTTTAGAATCATATTTTAGAGTATACTCCTTCCACCATGGAAGGTTAGAGATCCCTTGTTGTGCATTCATATGCCTACATGACTAGATCACATGACCCCAACAATGCCGTGGACAATCCGAGGGAATGCCTTTGTCATGATCAAAGATCAAGGACCTAACCATTAGACATCTATGATGCCTCAGGTCTAAGGACTACTTTGCATATTGTAACCTTAGAGTTCGTACATGACATGTATGTTTGAACTCTCATTAATCGCAGTTCAGTGTACTCGATTACTCTTTCGAGCACCTATGTGTTTGTCTTAGTGTCCAACACCAAATGACTTGAGACTAGTTCATACTCACGTTTGAGTCAACATAACACATACTAACCTTAGCGGATTGTCAATGCCCAATTGGCAATCCTATGGCTAGGAACGTTTTAGGAATGAACATAAGAGAAAGGTCTCCTTAATCTAACTCATTAGATCACTTATCTCTTATGTCAAATACATCCCTTGGATTCTCTTATTGATTAAACACATGATTCAATAAATAGTGATTAACAATAAGTATTGCCCTTCCGTTAAACATATAAAAGTTTAACATATTAAGTATTCCAAAAAGCTATTACATCAAATGAGTGGCTTTGTGGGCATACTTCCAACAAAATCTTGCCTGAGTCTCTTTGTTTGTACTTTCATTTAGTAGATTTTCCATTTAATGCACTTTCCAGCACGTCTTCAAGTTATGTTCAACTGTTTTCTACTTAAAAGTCCAATTTCCCTTCGAATCTGGTTAAGTTAATAAACCTGGTTTCATTAAAAGCGAACTGTGATCGAGGAAATGGTTGAAAAGGGCTTGAACTTCCTTTGTTTTGGACATACAAGATTATGAACTAAAAGTCCTTGATTAAAAGGCAAGAAAAGAACTTAATACATACTTAACCCATCTATGACAATCCTTATAAACAAGAAGTTGGAGTAACTTGGGGTGCAAGTAATCAACTTAACAAACACATATTCGACAATCTGTTATGTAAGGATAACAGTGGCACGCTCATATCCTTGTTAGCTTTGATTGTGAGCCTCAAGGCCCACACCAAAGGCCCCACAAAGGCACCTTTCAAACTAGCTATAAACTTATCTTGCAACACACCAAGCAACAAGAACTTTCCCAACAACCAACAAAGTGCCACCTCATCGAGGAGCTGTGCGAGGGAAATCTTACCCGAACATATTGCTAATTGGTTTTGTAAATACTCTTTTTCTCCTCCTAAAGTTTCTAAAGTATGAATACTTGCTTCTAATAACTTATGGTGAGTTTCTTTTACCTTACTAGTAGACTTTAAGTTTCTTTTAGCTTACTAGTAGATTTTTGTTTCTTATGTGCTAAATATCTCTTATGCTAATAATAGTAGGGTGTCTAGGACAATAAACTTCTGCTAATGGTTTGTAAAATGGATTACAAGGAAAAGTATAAAACATATTCATGCAAAATAAGCGGGTGTGTGATGTCAATTGTTTTGATAACTTCTGTCCTCAATGTACTTTACTATTATAATTATACTATTAAAATGCTAAATTAGGGATCTGATACCAAATTTAAACTGAGGCTCAGTTTAATAGTCAAATGACCATTATAACAAGTTAAGAACTAGACATAAAACCTTGCACATTAAACTCGATATGGTTCATATAATAGGTACTGAGAACTATACCCTTGTTAATGTCAAGTTATCTTTATGGCAATCATTCAACTGTAACATAGTGCTCAAACAAAATATGATCGTCAGTTAAGCAAGATAATAATATAACTAAAATAATATTTGGGTTGAAAGCCTACTTAAAGAAACACACAAAAGAAAGAAAGAAAAAAAAAGAGCAATACAAGATAGCAAAGGGCTTAAACATTTTCTCCTTGTGTTATAATTGAATACAACAATCTTTGTATACAATTGAGTGCCTTGCAGTCTTGCAGACACAAATGTTATAGTGAAAAGAGACTCAAAGTTATCCACACGTGTCGCTCTTGGTAGTTTGGTATTGTTTCTGGAGAAAAGAAACTGTTGCTACGAAATCTGCTCTTCCTTTCGCTAATGAGTTGGAACATATTCTTGGATTATTGTGATCTTGTTGGACCATTTGAACCTTTATGTAGGAGCTCGTGTAGTCTTTCTCATGCCTAGTTTTGTTATTTAGAAAAAAAAACACTAGCAATGGTGCCCACACGATGCTGCGGGTTTTAAAACTGTATAAAACATGTGTAAAGTTCTCAATACATTCGATATGCCATACAATTTACATACATGTAGAAATATATTTACAACCATATGGATTGGTGGTTTTATTGCCATTGTTCTAGTATTCACATCTTTTACAAATTGAACTCCTAACTGTCCTTCATTGTACGGAATTTTTTGTATATAGTATTATTTACATACAAAAAATAATATTTGATGTGTATGTACATACTATTTACACATAAAAGTTTTGGTAGATAGTCCCTATTGATATTCTCATGAAATATGCAAATAATAACCTAGTTTCCCCAATCATAACCAAACTGTGTAGTTGCAGTTGATTTTAAGTCGTCAATGGAACAAAATACCTTAAGTCGAAGATTTTTTTTTTTTTTTGAGAAGACTGAAGTCGAAGATAAACCTAGTGAACATAGAAATCTTCAAGCCCTAAAAACAAACTGGCCTTGCTTTTTCCAACAAAACAATCATTTTATTACAGAATTACAGGAAAAACTTTTAAAAGTAGAAACAAAATTAAGTCAAATCATTAGGGAACCAAAATTTTTCTGGAGCATACACATAAATAAAATTTAAATTAAAAAAGAAGAGCAATCTCAAATACATAGAGCATAACAATTTTACACATACAAAAGCGAAAGAAAATCATCAAAGGAAATAATAACATGAAATTGAAAACTCATTAAACAATTTATTAAGCATATATAGGTACACCCAACAAATAATCTTATTTAATCACACCGTTTAATTTATCAAATTGATTATTTAATACTATCATGCAAAACAATTGTTCTGAAAATACCCTCTCATCCCACTACGATAAACAAAATTCTTCAATCTCTTGCATTTCCATTTCAGTTATTAAAACCAAAGAAAAGATCAAAGTTTCTTTCTTACCGAAATCCAACAATTTGAATCAAATCCACCAAAGAAACATACATGTTCTTTCCTTGACTTATACATACATTTGAGAAGAATCAAATAAAAACTAAAATTCAAAATTCTTTCTCCCCTTAAACAAAATTCTATACATGCATTTATTATCTTAATTTCCTGGAAGCAAGTTGGAAAATTTGTAAACATACAAACATTATAATGCTCAGAAAATAAGCTATCTTTTACAGCGACAAACTGTAAGTTTAAGAAATTAAATTATCATATCACTTGAGAAGTATAAAGTTCGAAAAAGGTAAGTAAATAGACACACAAAGATATATATATATATATACACACACACCTTTGATGCACAGTCCACCCTGGTCGTCAATGGATGCATAGCATTAGGAACACTAAAAAGTCTAGCAACTTTTCGTAATGTGGGTGGAAAATTGAAGTTTAAACAGTAAGTTAACAACTAAAAACACTAACTGGGATTGTAGCATACCTTGTAACTTCTGCAAGCTGCACACCTGCAATATCAATAGTGACAAAAATGATTAAATTCTTGAGAAGCAGTTGAAAAAAAAAACAAAAAAGTTTAGAGAAAAAAATGGTAACAACCCCCATGGTTCCTGTTAAGATACATATATCTACAGATACAAAACTTTATCTCACCTCAAAGAGAACAACAACCAACCACACTCAACTGCCTGATGAAAAGAAATTGAACAAATTAGGATCCGGTTGGTATGAAATTGAAATGGGTTCAATATTATAACAGAGTGATCGAGCAGTTTTACAATGTAAATTTGATTGTTCAGTTGTTGCAGTACAAAGACAAACAACTGTCCACAAACGAAAAATTCCCAATTGCAGCAGTGAACCAAGTATAATGATGTTAGTTGGTTAAGAATTACAATTTTAAGAACAAAATTTGCTTTTTGTAGTGAAAATTATTGCCAAATAAAAAATAATCATCTTTTCAATAAATTTAAAGAGTTTAAAAAGGCAATTAAGATTCATAAATCAAATTAATAAATGAGAAAGATGGATTTTTTCAATTTACCTGAGCCTGTTTGAGGTGGGTTCCTTTTTGTATCAACAACAGGCTACCTACTTGAACATCTCTTTTCTAACATGTTTGTGATACTTTGGTGATTTGTACACATGATTCGAAAGTGCAGAAAAATGCAGAACAATATGAAATCAATATAATTCAAAATATGATAAATCTATTACATTGGATTGTTAGTATTGTAGATAGCTGGCAATTCCTATCACCAAAAACTCTCACTTCGTATAAACAATAGTCATGTAACCTGCAAGAAAGTAATAAGAAATTCGCTAAACCATCACTGAAAAGAACTTAAACAAAAGTGTGGAGAATACAAAACAGATATTTACTTTACCAAAGCCAATACTTTTATAGAATTAATTAAAAAAAAACACTAACCTTGATTGGGACCAAGAGAGTGATCGACCATTAGATCACTAAGTTTTATAAGATTGTCCATGTTCATAGCACGTTCATAGCTAAATTTATATAAAGGCTCAACATTCTACATTGGAATACAATGCGGCACTGGAAATTATGATCAACAAAACATGAAAAAACTGAAAAGGATATGGTAAACAGATAAACAAAACTCCCTATATTAGAAAAACGAAATTTAAACAAACAGCAAACCTGCAAATAAAATAGAGAAAAACAGTTGTTCAATAAAACACCCAAAAGGAAACGGATATATTATATACCTACAGCACAAAGGGGTTCCAAGGTCTGAGACGTAAGCCCCAAATTTCAAAAAGCACCGTTTCCTGAAACTGAAAATCCGAATCACATCAGATACCCATAGTTGGAAAAAAAGAAGTCTCAGATGTGAGATTGGAATAATTCACCAAAAAACCTTAAATCAGAAAGGGCTTGCAAGCTTCTATACAAAACCCTAAATCATTATCGCGTTTGGTGGTTATTCTTCAAATCAAACTCCATTAACCATTTCAATATCAGATTTAATATATCCTAACTTCTGGGAGACATGATTTCCAGTTATCAGTTAGCAAGACAAACAAACAGAGTAATAAGGCTAACCCACATCAAATAAGAAATACGAATTAAGAAGATCAAAACACGCAACGTAGATTCAAAGATCTCCGATTGCGTCAAAGCAAGCCGATTCAAAGAAATCAAATTGCGAAAGAATGGAATCGAAAGAGGATTGGTTGACTTACAACATTACAGAGAGCGACGACGTTAAGGAAACTGGAAGCCCTACGATATGAGGTTGTGTTGTCATCAACATCTCCGTCGGCAAGTATAGCGGCGCCTTGCCGCTCGAGTCTGATAGCTGCAACAACTCCTCGATCGCCTCCATCGTAGCAGAGGATTGAGGATCAAAGATCTGAGGGGGAGACCGACGGAAACCCTAGGAATTGGGAATTCGGGAACCAAAAGGATCGATCTCGTTTGCTATGGGTGTGTCTCTCTTCACTCTCTCAAGTTAGTAGCAACAGAAGCCAACAAAGGTAATGGGGAGAGAGAGAGAGAGAGAGAGAGCAAAGGAAACTAAAACCACAAAACCCAAAACAATCAAACGAAAATTATAGGAGAAAGAGTGAAAAGCAACAGAAGCAAAAGAGTGAAAAGCAAGGGAGAATAAGCTAGAAGACACTCAACAGGTGGAGCAGAAGGGCATAATTGTACTTTCACTATAGATAAGTTGAAACAAAGCGCTGCCAGCCCAAAAATTTAAGGACATTTTCGCCACTTTACTGTTAAGAACGGTAACTGAGAGTTTGGGTTTTAGTATATACTAGATAGCAATGTCCGCGCGTTGTTACGGGATTTAAAATTATTTAGGTAATTATGTTTGAAAAGTCATCAAATTTGAATCTAATGTAATGAGTACATGCATAACCTTTGAATAGTGTTTAAATTTGAACGAATAAATGCAACGATAACTTTGTAAAAGTGCTTAAATTGTAGGTAATAGATTTTGAATTTAGGTTTGATAAAGGCAAAAAATGGTAGAAGAGGAAACAGTCAAATTTCCAATTAATTGTGTAAAAGCATTAGAGACGGTATAGGTAGATATTGAATATATTGATCGACAACTAATTGATTATGTAAAAAAAGTTATTGCAGGATTGAAATAATAGTATAATATCTTAAAATAAAAGTGACTATAGATGAAATTAATAAATTGTAATAGTTTTAATAAGAACAATAGTTGAAACTACTAGTCAATTTCCTAGTATTTCCATTCTAAAATGAAACAAAAGAGTGTAGAAAGATGGATTAGATAAACCTGGTTTGGTGTCTCAAAGATCATCACTTCCATCTTTTCTTTTAAAGGGAATCAGCTGCCACCAATGTATATACAAAGGTTTTTTTCTTTTGATTTGTTCTAAATGCATGCCTAATTACTTGGCAGTTCACTGAGAGGTTTAAAATGGACATCCAAAAGTATAAATAAACTACCAAAGATAGAATCTTTCCATATGCCTCAACTGAGCCAAAGAACAGGTTAATAGTATGGAAATTATTAAAACTAATTAATGAGTGACGGGAATGGTCTACGGATTGATTTAACAAATCCCATATTGCTAAGGTGTTGTGGAGAGGTTACATCTTTGCTGGGGGCATGTTGGCAAGCAAGTAATTGGTCATGTATTCAAACCCAGTGAAAAGAAGATAGAATGAATATATATTGGTAGCAGGCAATTCCCTTGAAGAGAAAGGTTAGCAGAACGATTGCAAAAAAACTTTAAACACACAACCTAAAAATGAATTTTTGAAATCTAGAGTAGGATAAATCACTTACTATTGGTGGCAGTGTGGTTCATGTGTGTGTTGCAGCGTGATTCATCGGATTTAGGTGAGTTGGTGGAAAAGAACTTGATAAGAACTTTGAAATTGAATAATAATGAGAATGAATTTGTTGAGCAAAAATTGTACACAATATGTAAACAAATAATTCCCTCGACACAATTTCACCATCGTTCATTTTTCCGAATAGGGTTTTTATTAAATCGAGTTTGACCCATTCTAGGCTATGCGCCTATTAAATACAACCCTTCTTTTGGGAAAGGAATACCCTTTGATTCCAATTTGAATAAATCGTAATTTGGGGATTTGGGTGTTTATTTGATTTTGCGACTGCACCTAGGTTAAGCCCTAGATTGCCTACGTACCCTCGTTGAGGGATCAAGTCACTCGTAGTTCATGATGTATTTGTTGGGGTTTGATGCCTTATGCAGTTTTAGCTCGTGCGGGCGAGGACTTTTAGCCGTTGGAGCTTTTGATGCCTTGTGCAGTTTTAGTTCGTGTGGGCGAGGACTTTAAGCCGTTGGAGCAGTTATAAATTTGATATGGCTTCGTGCCATTTGAAATTTGATACGGCTTCATGCCAGTTGATATTTGGCATGGCTTCATGCCCATTTGAATTTTGACGCAACTTTGTGCCATTGTAAATTTGATACGGCTTTGTGCCTCTTGATGTGGCAATGAGGCTGAGAGCGGTGTTGTTGTCATCGATTTGGGGTTTTGGAGACTTGGCTTAAGACTTTGACAAAAGCAAGGTGCCCATTTGATTTATTTGAGCCAAAATGATTGGCCAAAAAAAAAATTGATGGGTTTTGACAAGAATGACCCATGTCTTTCCTTTAATAATCAAAGCCTAGTGCATTTAGGGTGAGACCTATACTTCCACATGATGAGCAACCTTTCTTTCTTTTATTTGCCTTCCTTTACTTTGTCTTGAAACCCATTTCATTTTGTCTTCATGCCCGACACTAACTCAGCAACACAGCAAGTCTTTGCTTTCACATTGTTTAATAAAAGCAAGTGGCAGAGCATCATTTCTTATATGCCTTTTCAGGCTTTAAGTTCCCTACTTTTCTTTTTTTTCTTTTTTTTTTGCTTTGATTTGCTTTTGTCCTTGCCATGTATCTCCTTAATGGTTTAAGGAGGATGAGATCCAATTCGAAATGGCACAAGTTAAATTAGCATAAAGAAATTTTGTCCCTTGTGACCACATAAAATCCCGTAACTCCATTGACACCCACGTGAGCAACATTCCCACGAGAGGTGCTAATTTCAGTTAGCATTTCCCCTCCTCGTGAAATGCTTCAGAGACTTCCCCTTTTTGGCTCCCGAAACTCGGTGGTCCTCCTCCTGAAGCAAATGGTAGCTCCGCAATACTTGGGCTCCTGTTGGTTTCGCATTTTTTTTGAAATTCCTTTTGGGTTTGTTAGCTGTTGAATTCCAAATAAAGATGGGTAAGATTGGTGGAGTTCAAACTCTTTTGAATTGTTCCAATTTATCCTCTTTTCCCCCTAAACCGTAGAGGTTTTTTTTTTATGCAGGTCACGAGCTCTTTTTTTCCTTCTGTTGCACCACCTTGCTTGTGCTCCTTTTGTGGACCGAAATTTCAAAGCGGAAAGGAGGAGAAAATAACCAGCAGGTCACCCTATTTTCGTTTTCTATGTTCTGGATTTGATTCGGAGTGGGTTGAAGCTTTGAACTGCAACTGATTGGTTTAATTATTTCATGCAGGCGTCATTGGCAACAGTATCTCCTCGATTTGGTTTATTGTTGTGTCTTTCAGGTAATGAGCTTCATTGGGTTAAAAAAAAAAAAAAAAAAAAAAAAAAAACTCTTTTTGTGTACTGGTAAATGATAAACCCACTTTGATGTTGGTAGTTTTTGTAGTCTAAATTCATTTAACTTTTCATTTATCATGAGTAGCTTTCAGTACCATTTTGTCTTGGTTTTTGACATGGTTGTTGGACAAACTATTTTGCAGTACCGAGTTCGTTGAAACCAAGTGTTGATTTATGGCTCCAAAGGTGAGAATTGTACTCTAAAATTTGTAGTAACATATTCTTCATGTCTGCCATACTTGAATGAGTCTTGATGCATAGTTTGGTTATCACTTTCCGGCATCTCTGTTTCTCTGTAGAGAGTCATGTGACTAGTTTGGTCAGTAGACATTGGACGCCTATCTTTTTTGCTTCTATTTGTGTGCTGCCTTCTATGCTTAATCAGAAAAGAATTATACTTTTCCATTTGAATGTCACGTGAGTGGCTTTACAAATAGCCGTGCTCATGGTAATTTTGTCCTGCTTGCTTTTCTTTCTCATCAACACTAGTCATCCATAACATTTTGTCCTTTTGTTTTTGGAATCCAGCAACTTGTGTTTATTTCTCTTTGTATAACATAACTTGGAATTTTGAGCTTTTGCAGATAGATATCATCAAAGTACTTGTTGCCATTCTTTTATATTCTTGTCCCATGCTTGAACTTTTTCTTTTTGTAAAGTCTCGTGCTTTGACTTTAGTCCATCCTTGAAATACTTGTACAAACACCATCCCATTATACTTTGCTGGAGTTTTAGAAAGGGAGACATCATCACTTTTAATTTCTCCTTTTTCTTGGACTTTTATCCCAAGTGAGTTTTCATAGGATTTTCTGCAAAGGCCTTCTCCACGTCTTGTACCCGTGAGTAGCAAAGAAAACATCAAAGAATTACAAACAGAACAATTTCTTTCCTTTTGAGTTGCATCTTGGTATATGTTGATCCCTTGTTGTTTTTCTTCACAGAGACTAAGCATGAGTCGGTAAGGGGAACAAAAGTTGCATTTGGCTTCTTTTCCCTTTTATTTGTCCACAAATGCATCTATTTTCTCATTGGACCGCAAAGAATGACTTTACATATAAGACTTGACTTCCTATGCCTGCTTCCTTGGCTTGATTTTTGACCGATGGCAAATAGAATGATCCTTTGTTGTTTTTCAAGTCTCTCTAACTTTACCCAACATGATAACCACGTGAATGGCATTTATGTTATCTAGAAGACTTGCCGTCAATATTTAGAGTCGAATGAAACTTTGCTCTCTCTTTATCCAAATCCATTGCTTGCCGTGACATCGATTGCTCCTTTCTTTCTTGGCATGGACGGCAAGCATGGGTTACTTAGACTTGATTGGAACTTCATGGGATTGACGGCAGTGGTGGGCAGCTGAACTCTTGTGTGTTTTTGTTCTTTTTAGATTTGGGTAGAAAGAAAACATGTGGCTGCTGCCATTTTTTTTACTGCTTTGTGTTGTTGTTGCAGGTATAAAAGAGTAGTTGAGCTACCATTTAAGAAACCCTCCTTGCATAGAAACCTTTTCTGGTGGCTTGTTGGGAATTTTCTTGTATAAACTGAAGGTTACAGGTTCTAGGTAGTTGGTTATGCCCCTTTTTTTTTTTTACTTTTGTCTGCCACACAACATTAAACAAGAGAAATAAATAATTTAACATAACTTGTTTCATACCTGGTGATGAATGTTCTTCTTTTGGATCTTGACTCGAAAGCACGAATGGTTGAACTCCTTGTTCTCTTTTATGGGAGCACTTTGTTGCTTTTGGTATTTTCTCTCAAAGTTTCTAAAATTTTCTGCAGAGTATCTCATTCTCTCCTTGTGTCTACCCTTTCTTACTGCAACTGATGCCTATTTATAGACATCTTATGAGGGCTCTAGAGCTTTTACGTGGGGGAGATAGTAGCCATGTCTTCCGCCACTTTCTCTTAACCTCTTACTGACTCCACATTCTTTTGTTGCAAAAAATGGGGAGCCCCTGTTTTGCATGTTACTTCCCCCTTTTGTATGAAGGAAATCATATCTTTTTTATTTTTTTTATTTTTTAATTCATTTATGGATGTTTGATTTGTATGTAAAGCCCATCCTCATCTTTTGGGCTGGATTATATTTTTGTTTTACTTTGTTTTTTGACCCAATTTGTTTGGACTCTATTTTTTTATATGTTATATATTTTTGTTGTTCAACAGAATTGTAATGAATTTAAAGATATGAAAAAATTGAACAAAAGTTATACGTTTTTCTTTTCTTGGATTTGAAATTTTTGAGAGCCTGACCTTCTCTTTTTCTTTTCTTTTTTTCCAGTGTAGACAATAGATTGAGAAGTCCTTTTACAAAATTTAGACATGTATCCTAATTCGATGTAAGACATCATATAGACATGTGTCCCAGTTCCCATTCTCACCTACATTCAAGTATTTGAAAATAGGGAAAACGTGATAAGAAAATGCTATAAATTGTTGGTAAAAACAAAAAAAAGTGTACCAACTTGTGCTATACGTGTAGGCTTTTGTAATGAACATTAGCTGTGATTCAGGTTGACATTGTATCATGCTCATCTTCTAAAGTTATAATAACAAAATAACAAAATCTATAGTTACATAATTTTAAAAAGCTGAATGAAAAACAGTAGAAATTGAAGGAGCTAAACACTGTTATAATCTATCCATTTGGTATAAACGGAAAAAACAACCAAATCATACATCCACACAACAAAAAACAGATGTGCAAATGGAACATGACTGAAAAGAAAAAAAAATTGTTAAACAGACCCTTCAATACGAAAAGCAAAAATTATATACCTTAACTACAAAGAGCTTGCAAGTTTGTATATAAAAACTGCAAATTCAAGGACCAATGTTTCCTGAAAGCAATGATCAAATTGGATGAATTAGCCACACATGAACCACTAAAAAAATAAAAAATTAAATCAGGTATATTGAAAAAGCATAAAAGTTTAGCGGTAGATGTTAGGTTATGCATATAAAGAATGCATTTGAATTGAATTGAATTGAAGCAGAAGCAAATTTGCAGATTGAGTACTTTTTTTGCAAGAAAATAGGTGTTGATAATGAAGAGCAAAAATAAGGAAAGGCTGGGGAAGGAAAAAAATAAGAAATGCAATTAGAGAATTAAAAGATTGTAGAATTAAAATTAATATATATAGACACACACATACATACATATAGAAAAGAACATTAAGAATTGAGTATATAATAAATTTGTAGATTGATAAAATGTAAGTGCACAATTTGAATAGTATATGATAAGTGTATAAATTCTTGGCTATGCATTTATGAAGTTAAAAACTTAATTCTAAATTTTGTAGCACATCTTTGAATACTATATTTGTAGGATAATTGTTTGAATTGTTTTCTCCATTTTCTATCAAATTTTGTAGACCTTCTCTTGATGTGATTCTAGATAATGCAACATACAATTGACCATGGGTAAAAACAAGTTCAGGGAGATACAATCCAACTTGTTTCAATGATTGTCCTTGACTTTTATTAATTGTCATTACAAAACATGGTCTAATTGGAAATTGCCGTCCTTTAAAAATAAAAGGTCATTTGCTTTCAGTTGTTGCAAGAGTGATTCCCGATATGAAAACCTACCAATACTAGTTTCAGCAAGTATTTTAGCTTCAATAATTTTATTAAATAATTGTGTAACAACTAATCTAATTCCATTACATAAACCAAGAGGCTGATTTAAATTTCGTAACAACATAATTGGCATCCCAATTTTTAAAATCAAGTTATGTGCAAGCAAACCATTATTTCAATATTTTCAACATTTCCATTTGAAGAACACAGAGAATCATTGTGACAACCCATCCCTAATTTTACGATTTTATAAATCTAAAAATGTGAATTCACGAGAATACCCTAGAGGCGAGGGTATTGATTTTCGTTGATCGCTAGTTCATGACGCGTATGAACTATTACCTTACCATATTTCAAAAGTACTTGGTGGTACGAATGCGTAGACGCATGCAAAGATTGAATTCGGAACTACGACAGAGGTTTTACGGAACTTTAAATTTGAAAGTACGTTGGTAAGGGTTGTTATTTATTATTCTATTCATTTCTTATAGTTATTGTTATTTTTATTATTTGACGTGGTTAGAAAAATTAAGAGGGAGGAAGAAAGGGAGAGGCTGCCTGATGGCAATGAATGAGAGGGGAAGAAGAGAGCATAGAAGGGACCGGGAGCGAAGTGGAGGAATGAGGAGAGGAGAGAGAGAAAGAACCAATCAAACAGGAGGGAAATGAGGGAAAGGAGGAAGGGGATCGGTCGGACCCCCATCGACCCATGCCAAACCTTTTGACCCAGTTCTATTTCCGGCCAAATTATGTCATTTTTCAGGTGAAATTCACCCATCCAATACTTGTAAATTACTCCATAACCTTCCTTCTTCTTTTTCCACCTGAAATTATAATGAAATTGGTTGTATTTTGGGGGGGGGAAATCTCGACGGGAACCAAGGGTGCCGTAAGGACTCTCGGCCAAAATCCACTAAACCTGAAACGATTCCCTTCAATTGACACCACCAATAGAATTCCCTTGAGGTCTAGAACAAAGCCCAAACAATTGATAGAGATCCAACCGTTGGATCATAGTGAAATTTTAGGATAATGTTTTAGAAGTATAATGTGGATCTTTGGAAGTTTCTGATCTGAAATCTTAAGAGCGGATCTTCCGGATCGAGTTACGTAGAGTTATGGACCCTACCCGTCGATCCTTGACCGACAGTTGACTTTTGATCAATTGGTATCAAATCATTCTAAAACATCTTTAGGGATGTGTTTTACGTAAGTTACATGATCTATTGATAAGGATTCTGAGATGTGGTTTGAAAATTGTCCTAGGCGTCGTTCGTCCAGGACGCTTCGATGTACATGATAGGAAAATGGTAGGGCGGACTCCAAGTGAGTGGATCTTTTCCTTTTTATCGTATATATATACATGATTGATAATTTCAAAAATACTCTTAAATTGAATTAAGCAATTTGTGCCATGTCATATATATTTATATGTTCTAAAGTACTACGAGATGGTTGAGTTTAGATTATGTCATGGTATATCCATATGCATGTTACCTACAAATAATTGTTGTGAACTACGATTGGCTTGATCCCTGTTTAGGGTACGTAGGCAGTCTAACGAGACGTTAGATGCAGCCATACAATAAATGAGATTAAATAATCGAGACAAAAGTCTTGTTTGGAGAATTGAGCAACGTGAAGGAATTAGGTGAAAAGGTGAAATTTAACCTTATGATTTTGGTGGTTAAATGTTGGTCATAAATCAATGTGTGAGGAATTGAGAGATTGAAGTAAAGAATCATAAGTAATAATAGTTAATTAAACTAATATTTAGTTGGACTTGTTCCCGATAATTATTCCCGAAATAAATAGTTCGGGAGTGGGGCGTTACAGATTATGCATATTTTGCCATGTTATATATATATATATATATATATATATATATATGTATGTATATGTATATATATATATATATGTATATGTATGTATATGTATATATGTATGTATATGTATATATGTATGTATATGTATATATGTATGTATGTATATGTATATATGTATATATGTATATGTATGTATATATGTATGTATGTGTATGTATGTATATATGTATGTATGTATATATGTATGTATATATATGTATGTATATATGTATGTATATATATGTATATATATGTATGTATATATATGTATATGTATGTATGTATATATATATGTATGTATGTATATATATATGTATGTATATGTATGTATATATATGTATGTATATATTGGTAAATGCTATGACATGGTTGAGTATTAGATTGCATCATGGCATATCCATATGTATACTACCTGTAAGTAATTACTGTGAATGCTTTGAAGTGCGAAAAGGAATGCAGGACGCACATGTAAGTTCAGGTGAGTTTATGGTGTTACTTGAAATGATCGAGTTATGGCATGACTATATTTATGCTTTAGGCAACTCCAACCTTGTCGTACAGGTCACTATAGGTGACTCCGACTTATGAGCTAGCATTGATTGATGAGATATGGATAAATCGTACAGGTCACTATAAGTGACTCCGACTTATGAGCTAGCATTGATTGATGAGATATGGATGAGTCGTACAGTTCACTATAGGTGACTCCGACTTATGTACTAGCAATGATTGATGAGATATGGTTGTAGTCGTACAGGTCACCATAGGTGACTCCAACTGGCGTGCTAGTATGGGTTATTAAGCACATGATTATTTGTTTTGCTAAGGAAATGTTGTGTCGTGGTATACTTCTGGATTTACTGTTAGTATACTTTTGATTTCATACTTATATGTAGTATGATTTTTTGGAAACTATACAGGTTTTACGGTGAGGAGTTACTACCTTTGATAATTGAAATAATTTTGAAAATCTTTGTGTTGCTCACTCACACTTTCTATTTTTGCACCCCTCCAGGTTCTAGTAGCAAAGTTTCGTATCAACGAGGACTTGTAACACTCCCCAGTTCAGGTGGCTCCTTATGATGGAATAATTATTATCTTATCTCACTGTACTTTTCTTATGTTCTGTATCACGTGTGAAATGGGTCCAAAACCGCTCACCACGCACTCATGTATATAGGCACTTTTAGGTTTACATTTATTCACATTTTACACATTATCACACTTTATGGCTTCGTCACCTTTCAGGTGTCGGCCAGCACAGCTCGATTCGGAGTCCTAGTGGACATTCCGGGTCGGGGTGTGTCAATCATAACTTTAAAATGCATGTTGTTCTCGAGGTACTAAATTAATTATATAATTATTTACATCTGATACAGTTGTGTTTCGAGGTGTTACAATAGCTCACTCTCTTAGGTATACAAAATTGTCAAAAAAATTTCAAAATCAAGGTAAGTTGCCAAAAAAATTGAAGAAATTGGATCTGTAGAAGAATGAATTATCAAATATTCAGGTATTTGTATAAAAGATGTGTCTGCATCATTTGAATCATTTATTGTGTTATGAATTTGTCTATCACCTATTTGTAAAATCCAATGTGCAAAATCATTTCTTGACAGTCTCATATTCTCTTTTAAACTAAAAATTTTAAAATTGCTCCAGGAATAACAGGTAATATTTGTCGGAAATCACCCCCTAATAAAAAAGAGTTTACCGCCAAATGGAACATTGTTATCTGGAGCGTGTAAATGCGATAAAATGTCACAGAATGATTTATCCAATGCTTTAAAACAATACTTATGATTCATAGGTGTTTCTTCCCATATAATTAAATTTGTTTTTTCAATTAATCTAGCAAGATGAGTTTTCTTTTTTATTGGACAAATTGAGGCATCAGTAACAACTAACGGAATTTCAAATCTCGAATGAGCTGTTCGACCACTTGGTAATAACAAAGATGATATTCCTGATGATGCCACAGCTAAAACAATTTTGCCTTCAGATCTAACTTTACTAATAATTGTATCCCATAAAAAAGTTTTTCCAGTTCCACCATGACCATATACAAAAAATAGTCCTTCTCTTTTTGTTTTTACAACATCTATAACAGAATTATACACGTTCTTTTATCTTGATTAAGTTGTGATTTAAAATTTCATGTTTTTTGGACAATTGTTCACAATCATAATTTAACTCTTCTCTTAAAAGTTTATTTTTGATTTCCAACATTTTTTTTCATCAGGCAGTGGCAAATTATATTTATCCAAAGATGTAGAAGCACTGTTAAAAAGTAATTCCAGTTCAAATAAGACAAATTTTTTTTAGTTCATCTTCTGGTACAATCATATCAGGAATTCCAAAAGTTTTTCGCAGTTTATATAAGATATCATCATACATGTTTTGCTAATGAGTGTTAAAAATAATTTGAGGATTTGCAACATCACAAAATAAAAGCATTGTAACAAACAATTGTATCAATTGAGCAGATGATGCAATGTGTACAGTAGTTGACAAAGCTTCTAACCATTCTTTATTATCACCTAATAATCCTAATGATTTACATGCAACTTGATATGAAGAATGGACAACACCATTAACAGTTTTGATATCATCAAAATCTAATGCACCTGTTTTTAAATTCAAAAGCATTTTTACATATGCTATTCTGCCAATTGAACCTTTTCGTTATCTTGGTTTCCAAATTCTTTTCTGTGCATCATACAAAAATCTGGATGGCATTGGTGCATAAGTTAGTAAACATGCTTGCTTTACTGTAAATTTTATTTGCTTCAAACCAACTTGTTAACATTGTGTGTTCAAAAGCTTTTTGCTCAAGAATTGATTACAGCGATTGGTCACCACTCACCACTGAAAACAATATTTGTTGTAGCAGTAAATGCACAGGCAACTGTTCAACAGAAGGTTCTCTATGATGTATTGAATATTGAAACAATCTCCAAACAGCTTCATAAGGTGATATATATCTACAATTTAAATATGCTAATATTTCATCATTCAAATCTTGTTGAAGAAGTAATCTTGCTCTATCTGTACCCTTATTAACATATTTGAACAAATATTTTATAAGCATAGATTGACAACACAATTCAACATTTATATGAGCTTTGTATCTCAAAAGTAGTTCGACAACAGCAAATTTGTTATCAATTTTGATTCCATTTTTTATTACAAATTTGGAATCATCATCACGACATTTATAAATTGGAAAACCGTTGGGTTAAAAACAGTCTCATTTTTATACGGTTTAGGAAAGTTTTTGGAGCACTTATTTTCTCACATGTATGGAGACTTTTGATTAATATGACCACATGGATCATGAATCATAAATTGATTGACGATTTCATAAAGTTTTGGATTTCGCAATTTTATCAGGCAGTTCAGCTGAAATAATACTATCTATATAAGATGGAATAAGACATTTAAAATTTAATTTTAGCAATATCAACATAAGAGAATGAGGCAATCCTCTTTTTTGAAATTCAATTGTGCAGTATGTAAAAAAATAAATAATAATAAATAAAAGAAACAGAGAAAAAAAAACAAAATCAGTTTGAGAAAAATAAAAAAAAATAATGCAAAAACTTATATAAGTAATAGTTTTAGTCATTGAAACTTATTTGCTTCAACATCTCCAAAAGGATGTCCAGACTTTATAAACTGAAGCATATCATCAAGTTTCATTTTAAACACTCTTGTAATTATATCATGTCTATCTTCAGGTTTGAATCCTGGTTTTTTTTTCTTTTCAAATTCTCTTATGATTTTTGGCCACTTAACATTGCATGTAAAGGTTATAAACAAATCAAGATGTCCATATTCTCTACAAATAGCCATTGCATCTTGATAATTATTAATCATATATCTAGGACCACTTGTATATGAAGCAGGTAATAATTTTTTTTGTCCTAAATTGTTTGCATCATTATTGTCACATCCCGGCCCGGGGCGGATCACTTCCCGGGCCCGTTCCACCACCGTAGCATGATATTGTCCGCTTTGGGCTTACCATTCCCTCACGGTTTTGTTTTTGGGAACTCACGAGCAACTTCCCAGTGGGTCACCCATCATGGGAGTGCTCTGGCCTCCTTCTCGCTTAACTTCGAAGTTCCGATGGAACCCGAAGCCAGTGAGCTCCCAAAAGGCCTCGTGCTAGGTAGGGATGGGAATATACATTTAAGGATCACTCCCCTGGGCGATGTGAGATGTTACAATCCACCCCCCTTAGGGGCCCGACGTCCTCGTCGGCACACTTCCGGCCAGGGATTGGCTCTGATACCATTTTGTCACATCCCGGCCCGGGGCGGATCACTTCCCGGGTCCGTTCCACCACCGTAGCATGATATTGTCCGCTTTGGGCTTACCATTCCCTCACGGTTTTGTTTTTGGGAACTCACGAGCAACTTCCCAGTGGGTCACCCATCATGGGAGTGCTCTGGCCTCCTTCTCGCTTAACTTCGAAGTTCCGATGGAACCCGAAGCCAGTGAGCTCCCAAAAGGCCTCGTGCTAGGTAGGGATGGGAATATACATTTAAGGATCACTCCCCTGGGCGATGTGGGATGTTACAATTATCACCTTATGAAACTACATCATAAATTCCTTTGTAAACCTTAGTTCTTATTTTTTTTTTATTTAGCCCAATATAATCTAATCTATCTTCTTCAAGTGTTGCATAAGAATCTACCAAATACTGTTGAAAAAGTCTATCTCCTTTTAACAATGTAGTTAAACATGGTTCTCGTTCTTGAATTTGATAAGCTATAAAGGCTCTCATGGGTACTCTTTGTCTTTTAGTTTTTGCACCTTCATAATTTTCAAATCAGGTCTATACTCATCTTCACCATATGGAAAAAGAATAGGATACTGTAAAGACATAAATTTTGGATTCAACTTTATAACGCGTTTTAGTCCCTCACTTTTATATTCGATAATAATATCTCTATTAGAATTCATCACTTATCGGTTGATCATATTGTTTGCTATCACTTGTTTGCCTTGCTAACAATCAACGAACTAAGTCCATCAGTTTCAAATTTATCCCCTGCTGTTCAAAAAAGTTTAACTAACTCATTTGATGCATCAAACATTTTAATTAAACCTTCAACAATTTTTGGATCAAGCTTGTTATTATTTCCTTCACATTCAAAAGCTCTTAAATAGTTTTGTACTTCATTATATGTATCATAAACATACAATTAAGCAAATTTTGGGCACTCATTATCAGCAGGCATAAGAGATCCCATTAAATGACAAACTAACCACTAATTTTGAAAATGTAAGGACTTCACCCATTATTAATTGAGTGATCAATTTTGGCACCCATCAAAGTAAATGAAAACATAGAGTTGTAAGCTCTAAAATTTTCTCAAAATGATAAACTATTTTGACCTTTATTTGGATCAAGCAAAAATTTTTAAAATGTTGGCGTTGGCTTTAGAGTTAGCAATTTAATTTTTTTCTTGTTGACAACAAAGTGTATTGTAACATCTCACATTGCCCAGGGGAAGGGATCTTGTAAGCCTTATATGTATATTCTCATATCTACCTAGCACGAGGCCTTTTGGGAACTCACTGGCTTCGGGTTCCATCGGAACTTCGAAGTTAAGCGAGTTCGCTTGAGAGCAATCCCATGATGGGTGACCCACTGGGAAGTTCTCGTGTGAGTTCCCAGAAACAAAACCGTGAGGGCGTGATCGGGACCCAAAGCGGACAATATTGTGCTACGGCGGAGTTGAGCCCGAGATGTGGTGGGGGCCCGGACCAGGATGCAACAGTAAAGATAGGTTAATTTTTTTTCAACCTCAGTTTAATAGACTCTTTTAACCAAAAATAAGCACCACAATAAACGCACTTATAAGTTTTATCTCCAAAGTCCATGTAATTTTCTTCAATTCCTACATAACAACATACACAGGAAAACAAAGAAAACAAGACTTAAGAACAACATACTATTAGCTAAATGTCAAAGTTACAAATCAATAAAAAAAAATTATATAAAATAAAAAAAAACATACCAATTCTATTTTTCTGGAAAAGTGCTTACCCTTGTTTATGAGATTGTGATTCTCGCGATCAAAGATTTTTTCACGTGTGTTTTCAAGATTATTTGACAAACTAACAACTTTTTTTCCCTTTTTATCAGAGCCACAAATAATTTTTTCAACACGTGTAATGGGTTGTGCGTTATGATAATTTGCATCTTTGATAACACATTATATAGCAGTTGACCTGCTAGTGCTACACTCATGTTCAAACCGTGATGTTAGATGAAATGTATCAAATTGAGACAAAATTGCGGTTTGAGAATTTTGAATATAACGAGCTCTACACACTCTTTTTGGTTGGTGACCATAATTGACAAAGAGATTATATTCATTGTCGTTGTTTTGTTTCTGCTTTACAACATCGTTTGTTAATGCATTTATAGATCTTTTAGACATATTGCAAACAAAATGTTATGGCCAATTGGAAAACAAACAGTTGCAAACAAATTGGGAAAAAAGGAAAAAATTAACAAAGATGCAACACACATATTAAAACAACACATATAACATTAAATGCAAACAAACTACTAAAATTAAAATAAACAGAACATGAAACTTTCTTCTAATTGTAAAAAAATAAAATTAAACCAAATGGTGTAAATTTGAACTCAATAATTTTAGAAGTTTAAATCACTTACCTTTTGTGTAGAGAATCTTGCAACGCAAACAAAACCAACTTGATGTTAAATAATGCCACATTCTCAAACCCTCTGAAAAACCAACATAAATATTATTGAACAATAAATTTATTAAACTATGAAGTTACACAATTGTTAACCATCACCAAAGATGTTTTAACCTATATTTGTAAATTTCTAACACAAAAAGAAAAAATAAAAGTTGAACCGCACTGCGAAAGACATAAACGGAAATACAAATTTAACATGGAATGACATTTGATATACCAAAAAAATTTAAAGATTGATACAAATACCAAGACACACATATATATATATGTATGTATGTATGTATGTATGTATGTATGTATGTATGTATAAACAATTATCAATATAATTAACAAAAATTTGTAAATTCCAAATTTGACTTTACTTGTTAGCTCACCCTTTTTTTTTCTTTCCAATTTCAGCAAGGGCACTTTGTAGCAGCTTATATAAATTGTTGTGGTACTAATCTGCAATAGAAAACATAGTCATAAATAAGATGTATAAAACAATAACACTATAGCAATTTTTTTTTTCATTCAAAGCAATGGCAACACACACACACACACACATATATATATATATAAACATTTATCAAAATGATTAATAGAAATTTGTAAATTCTAAACTTGGCACTACTTAGTAGGCGGACTCAACCCTTTATTTCTTCAATCTCAGCAAGAGCACTCTGTAGCAATATAAATTGTTCTGACAATAATTTGCAATGGAAAATACAGTTACAAATCAGACACACAAAGCACCAATATTACAATGATTTTTTTTTTTCATTCAAAGCACTAATAACTGAGAAAGCTCTATTTCTAAGAAACATTAAAAAAAAAATTACAAAGCGCACTCACTTTAAACTGAGAAATCTCTATCTAGGCACATAATTTATCTTTCTCTTTATTCTTAAGCTCTGTTTCTAAGAAAGATTAAAAAAATTTACAAAGCTCATACACTTTAAACTGAGAAATCTCTATCCAAGCACATAATTTACCTTCCTCTTTATTTTTCCCCCTTCTGTTAACCACATAATTTTTTTTAATATAACTAAATATAAATCCCAAATCGTAATCATCATACAGACTTCACTTGGCTACCTAATTGACTATTTTCCTAAGTATACACACATATACATGTAAATACCTAGGCATTCTTATACAGAAATTTCATTCATAAAACACACTCCATTTTTTATCCAACACAATATACACCTCAAATTATAATCTGAATGTTGTTGAACCTTATGATGTAATTAAAAAATAGGAACAAAGAGAAAACTCAGAATACAGAAATTTCATACATAAAATCCACCCCAATTTTTCATGCAACACAAGATAGAGCTTAAATTGTAGTCTGAAAGTTGGTAGAGGAAAAACCATTTACGAATATATAGAATGGCCAGTTAATTTGATAAACGAAAAGCAACTCAGTGCAGAAGAATTGTAATAAGAATTTAAACAAAATAGAGATTTTGTATACGGTGATGTTAACCTATAGACAATTCCAAATAGAAAAAGATAAAATCTCCATACAAAGATAAAACAAATATGTAACATCACTTAAGCCGCTTATGGTAACAGCATAAAAAAAATTGAGGCCCCATGAATTTGATTGCCAAATTTATACATTTTAGAATAATTCAATTCAACTGTGAACAGACAGAACCGATAAAAATTTAAAAAAAAAGACCCAAAACTTTTAACATGACAGACAACATTATAAATCTCATCAAAATAAGTCATTAAAAGGAGTCAACATTTTTTTATGGCAATATCAATCCACCGCACTCATTTTGAAATGGCATGTTTCATTCATTCAAAAGTAGGAAAAAATAGGATTTTTAGTTGGTGTATATAATCTTTCATACAAAGCCTTAAAATGTAGGAAAAAAGTATTGGCTGAAAACTAACTTGAGGGGCGTTTTAGTCCGTTGATTGTTAATGAACACTAACTTTGTGTTGGGTTTTAGTATAGGTATAATAAATGTTGTCCCAACATGAAATGTAGCCCAAAATTTGCTCATCTAGGCAATTTTTTCTTGAATAAATCACACAAAAGTATCAAATAATGTTAAACAAGAGTATAGATCTAGACCATTTTTACTTTGATAATTCTCATTCTCGTTAATTTAGTTTTGTTCATGATGATCAACTTGGAATGTTCCGGTTTAGATTTATTATTGAATAGCTTTGTTTGGGTTATCAGCCTAGTTTTTCGACCAAAAGATATTAAACAAAGGTATGAGAAACTAAATAATGATGTGTTTTTGTTATTATCCTAAATTTCTTTTGGATTGTTATTTTCACACACCATTTTTACGATAGACATTTGATGAAACTTGATAAAAGTACATGGATAGCAACTTTTTTTTTACGTTATCCGAAGGCTAGAGATAGAGCAACTGGGGGTTGTGATCCGGTCTTGAGTCTTTTTCCACACCCAACGCAGGAAACACGGACAAGGAGGATTGCAGAAGTGAAGCCATCAAATCATCAGCCATGAATGTAGAAGAAGAGGTCGAGCGTCTCAGAGAAGAAATCCAAAGGCTCGGCAAGCTCCAAGACGATGGTTCTTACAAGGTAACAACGCTCACACACAAACACCATCATGCAATCCAATCCCACTCTTTCCACCTCTCCTCTTCCTTTTTCTTACTGTTAATATGTAATTGCAATTGTAATGCTGCTCTAGAATTCGAATTACAAGTGTTGATTTCACTGTTTGGATCTAGAAATTGTTGGGCCATGTCAATGCTGGATCTGTAATATGCCTGCTTGTTTACAAGTTTCTGCTGGTGTGATTGATCTTGGCTGAGTAATTTATCATTCATCAAAAGATATAATTGCCAAAAAAACTCGAAACGATTGGTACTTAATTCGTGCAGGTACTACTATTGCTCATCAGATTTGCTTGACCAATTGTTTCTAGGCTTTGATAAGATTTACTTGTATTTTTACACATTTTTCCATGATTCGTCTCAAGTTGTTTGCTTCTTTTGATTCAAGTTTGTAAATGTATATGATCCTTTCAGATGGTAAGTGAAAATTGGGTAAATACAGAGTTCATAGGATGATAACTCCATTATAAGTTGAAAAACTATGACAGATGAGCATATGTTAGGTTACAAATTGTCTTCATTCTGCATCCCTCGTGTCGGAAAACTGCAATTTTCTTCCCATTTGTCCCCTGAGAGGGACAGAGAAAGAAACAGACCTCGTCCGGATTGAATGAAGCAATTATAGCTGATGCACTTTCATGATAATTAAATTAGCTGGTGTTTGATATGTTGTAAAATCATCGTCTGTCAATTCAGCTAATTCAGAATGTCAGATTTCTTCAGGTTTCTGTTATCTACTCTGCTGTTCGGGGTATGTCAGTTCAATGGCCTCACGGAGTACAAAACTTTGACACACACACACACCACAACAAGATTTTAACTATTTTGAACGATCTTTTACTCGTGTACCTTAAGCTTCAATGTTTGTGTAAATCATCTTTGTGTTTCCTACAATGTATGAACATTTGGGGTGCTATTTCTGTAGGTCACATTTGGGGTGCTATTTAATGATGATAGATGTGCAAACATATTCGAAGCGTTGGTTGGGACGCTAAGGGCAGCAAAAAGGCGGAAATTTCTCACATATGATGGTGAGCTACTACTGCAGGGTGTCCATGACAATGTAGAGATCATACTCAAACCAAAACCGGCAGCAGCGGCAGAGGCAACTACTGCAGTGCCAGTCGGGACAAGTTAGAAGTATCATGCACCTGTTTCAATTTCATGTATTGTCTGTGTGAAGGAGACTGTAAAATACTTTTGAGAGACCCATACTTGCCAGTTGAGTTGCCTCCATTTACTTTTATACTTCCAGCATTTAATGTGACAGTGTTCATTTCAATAAGTTGAGCTAACAGAAACAAAGAGTAGAAGGGTCTAAGACTCCAAGGTCATCCTCTCTTGATCCTAAAACCATATGGATCGTATTTTAGGCCCTTCACGGTGGTTCAGGTGGATGTGATAACTATAGATAGGAATCAAGCATCTTGAGTTTAATTTCTTTAACACTACTATTACATTAGTATGAGTTCAATATATTGGTATCACTCTCACTTTTTCCGGCCTACTGTGAAAGGCCTTAGCCTAGGCATAAACCTCTCGTGATCCTCTAATGTACTTTGTTTTATTTGTTGTGCTTTCGAACCCGTCCTACCTCTCCCCAAGAAGAAAAATGAAAAAAGTGCGGGCACTGGCAAAACAATATTGTAATCTACACTAGTTTACGAGAAAGAGAACTTGAACTCATGTGCCTGCATATGAGCATTGCCCTAGATAACTGACCTAACTCACGTTCACATGCTTTTACCCAAACAAAACCCTACTCATTAACGCTTAATTCCACTGTCATCTAAATTAAAGAGAGGAATTATATAGACATCAACACTTCGCCTTGTTAACCTTCACAGAATAATTGAAACACATTTTTTTTCTCTTTCTAAAGTGTCGCATTACAATAAAATTTACATGGAGCAAAAAAGATTAATTCATTAAAAAACGGAGGTAACTAGGCAAAGGCTCTCTTGTCAAACTCTTTCCACATTGTTTCTGAAGAATACATAGTAAATCATGGCAGAACGACTCTTCTCCATTCAACATAATGACAAAGCCGATAGAGCAAAATTTACGTTGCTTAGCTCCGGATCGGCATTAAAAAGGAACCCTGAAGGATGAACTTCCTACCTAGCGTACAGTATTTGACAAAATCAAAACCCAATTGGTTACCAAGCAACCTGCTGGAATCTCCTCCTGCAAACATGTCTCAGACAAACTATTTGTCATGATGGTCCAGTAAGAATGAATGCATGTAGAAGGCTCTGTGCTGCCTGGGTTTCATCAGGTGTCCCAGATATGACAATAATCCTGTCAGTTGTTCCAGGACGGGGCTCATGCACTATGACCTTGGCACTAGAAATCTGATTGCACAGGGAAAAATAAGAAGAAAAAAAATACAAAAGATAAGTTTAAGTTGATGTATAAACAGAGACATCTGTGAAGTTTGAAACAGTATGCAACTGTGATATCCTTGAAGTTCATGATGGCGTTCGCTACAAAGATACTCGGGTCAAAGCCACACCGCACACCACCCCCACCTTAACAGTCCCTAGCATCTTATAGCAAGGCCCCTTGGCCCAAGCAAAAACAATTATTATATGGCAACATAATTGTGGTCTTCCCAGCCACTTCAATGTGCTCTTAAATTTTGCACAATTCCTTATCAGTAATAAAATACCAATTAGAAATTTAGTAGTCATGGGAAGCCCTCAAAATATAATAGAGCCAAAGTGGATTTAGTAAACATGGGAAGCCCTCAAAATATAATAGAGCCAAAGTGGTTATCTTAAGGTTTGAAATCCAGCAAGCAAGAAACTTGATAAAGAAGGGTGCTTGCTAGGCACATACGAAGAGCACAGTTTCCTTAAAACAAAACCAAATAAGCAATACTGCTGCAAAAATTATGACATATACCTGTCTCAGACGAGCCAAATTGGCACCATTCTCTCCATACACAGAGCCAATAACATTTTCAGGAACTATGATCTCTACAGTTGTATTTGTCACAATAGCAGATTTGCTCCCGCTGCTATTACAAAAGGACAGAGTTTAAGAAACAAAAATTAAAAAAAAAAACAAAACAAAAAATGGAAAGTGCATCCTATTAAAAACTTTAAGTACATAATTGCACGAATTTTCAGTATCCATTTGAAACCGAATGAGGTGGGTGTTTCAATTAAGTGACAAACTGAGGTGTGATATGGAATAATAGAGAGGTAGCTAGTCTATGATTACTTTTAGGCGACAGTCAAGGGTATTTCAATTAATTATGAAAAAATGCTGTGCGTGACAATCAACTAGCATGAGCGGTCAAGTTCCTAGAAAGTGGTGAAATGTGAATCTAGATATAAATGTTTTTAATGCCTAATATCATTAGTTGACGTTAACTGCAAGAGAAAGGAAATTACTAACAATGTCTAATTTAACTACTAGCCAAATTTAATCCAATATATTATACAAATTTCAGTTTCAATTCGTATCCATAAATTCAGATACAGCCCACTAAATGGTAACTCAAGCCAGGAAAATCATAATGAGATGACCTCCTATCTAACAACTTTGTTCACACAAAGCAGCTCAGATCTCGTGATCTGAAGCTATTTACTCATGCTTCAAGACAGCATCCATTTGATATTCATACCCATTTATAGCTTAGCGGCGCTTAGCCCAATCTCATAATTTTCTAACCTGCCAATATCTGTGCCACTTTTTAAAGAAGTCAGACCCCTTCCAACATCTGTGAAAGCTGACACCTGCAATACAATCCATAAATCAACTAAAATATATTAAAAATAAAAAATAAAAAAACAGTTGAGACCATGCGAGAGAGACTTACCTGTGATGCCCATGGTCTTGGTGGGGAAGGATGATCTAAACTATGGGAAAGACCAAGATGATCCATATTTTGAATTAGTGTTGAATGACGGCTCAGACCACAAGTAATACCAACCGATGATGATGGCTGATATCCAATAGGATTCGGATCCCTGAGTCTTCCATAAGGACTTGTATCAGTTAACATGGATGAATTGCTCCTTCTTCCAGGATTACTTACTGTGCTGGAGAAAAGGTTATCTCGTAACCTACCAGTAATATTGTACAAAGCATCTTGCACATTTGAAAAATCCCCTGAAATCTGGGAAACAAATGATAAATATATGAGAAACTAGCAAGTTCATATCATCAACTTCAGATTGCTAAATATAACGAATTTCACCAATACGACCAAATCAAAATCCAATTATTATGCCTTCCTTAAAGAATGCGATAACACCACACCTGTACAACTTCATCATTCTCTGAGGCACACTTGGGGACCTGGTCACCCCCTACAATTCGTATACCAGTGCCAGTTGCCTTCCGGATCTCTGAAACTATTACACCCCCTTTTCCCAGCAAACAACCAACTTGGTTTGATGAAACTACAAGCCGTGCAGTAAGGGGTGACCCTTTATTTGAGCTTGAGTCTCGCCCCTTTTCAATGCCTGCCTCTACAGACCTTGAGAAGACAAGAACAGCAGCCTTTTGTGCTGGCGAGTACCTTGATTCAGGATTCTATAGAATATGAAGCAGATATAAGAAAAATATAGATATTAAAAAAAGGAAAAAGAAAAGAAAAAAGACAGAACGACAAACCTCCGATGCAGAAACAGTAATTAATCGTTCATCGCACTCAGCCACAGAGGCAGCAACACTTATTGCAGCACCTGTCTCATTTTGAAGAGCCCTAACAATGGAACCCCCCCTTCCAATTACACCCCCAATCCTATCATTAGCACAAAGAATCCTGAAAGAAACTTCCTGTTGTTTTGTCTCAAGTGTGGGGATCCTTTCAGCCTCTCTTGATGATGGACGAACTCCTGAAACATAACTCATGGAGCTGCTTGGCAAATTAAGCATTGAGTTCCTCTGTGAAAGATGATCTAAACGCAGATCAGGTAGAGTCTCACGAGGAACTGCCTCAGGCCTGCTTACACTCATCCTTGTCTTGTCAACTGGTGGACATTCTTGAAGACAGCCAGAAACAGCAATAAGTGCTTTCTTTACAGCCAAAATATCCCCTTCTATCTGCCACACCACTGAATCAATTTCCGGGGAAGAAAAAAAATTATGATGTTCTTTTTAATTAGTAAAATATGCTAAAGTGGAGGCAAACAGACAATCAAGAACTAGAAGCATTAGTATAACACAACAGAAAGGACTATTTTGTTTCTATTTTCTGTTACAACAAACCTTAAAGGCAAGTGAAGTCAGAAGTTAAGCTACATAAATAGTACATAAGTAAGAAGATCCTGAAAAAAAATGATGGCCTTTAACAACTACCAAGTTCATTCCGCATATTTGGTACCTAATTCAATCCAGTCAACGGGCTATGGTTGAGGTCAAAATTAGGTACGCAAATTACACGCCCAACTAACCCAACTTAGCAGATCTACAACTGCCAGCCTTTGTATCAGTAACTGACAGATATTGTTACCATTTATAACCCCCTATAGATTTCATTCATTTTGATAAACAGTCATTAAAATCCTAATTATAAGCAGAGCAGACATGATAAACCTTGGAACATTCTAAAAGTAATCGTACATATGTATCCATATGTAGACTCCGCTTGTGTTATCACATCCTATCACATTGGTTCCAATTTAGCATCATAATTGTCAATATCCAATTGAAAACTTTTATTTCCAGAAATTACATTACCTAAATCAAGCTCTTCATACCACTTTGGATGACAAAACAGATATTCTAGTTTTTCCCTTTTCTCTAACAATGTTTCGTCAGTATTCTACTTGCTATCTTCTTGGTATGTAAACCTTCAGCTCAGTTAGTATTCTATTGCTGTCTTCTTGGTATCAAGTCCTACTTCAAAACAATTAGCCCAGATACAGTTCATTTCTATTTGTATATGTCACTGAAAACATGCGAAAAAACCCGAAACCACAAACAACTTTTGAAATTCAGCACAGCTACAGGCTGCCATACTATCTTACTCAATGTTTTGGTCCTATTGGCAACAAAGTCAAGCAAAACTAAACTACACCTTTCCTAACCTACTAGTTCAGTCGCATATACATACACCGAGTGCACCAACAAGTTTCGATTTCCACATAACTCTAAACAGAATTTACAAATCAAGTTCGAGAGTCCATAGTAAATGGGACTAATTCACCACATCATACACAAATATCAATACCAAAACAATGCAGGAGTCACTCAATCACAAACAATCCGACTAACTAAAACCTAAAACTCAATTCCCATTTCAGAAAAGCAAAGACACAACCTTTACCTCGATCATCTCGTCTGTGGCAGCAGCACAAGCAGGTAACTTCTCATTCAAAACCCTAATTTTACACCCAGTTTCTTTCCTAATCTTCTCTACCACCTTCCCCCCCTTCCCTATCACTGACCCGACCTGCGCCGCCTCCGCCAAAACCCGGCACGAAACCACCCCAACCCCCGCCGCAATCGCCCCCGTCTCCGCCGCAACTTCCAGAATCCTCTCGAACACTCTCAGAAGCGCCTCCTGCGCCTTGGAAACCTCAATCTCCTCTTCAAAACCACCGCCGCCACCGTTATAGACATTGTTTAGAACTGGAGTTCTCAGCCAAATCTTGGAGCCGATTGTGCTAGGAGCGATGACCACGACGACCCGGTCAGGGGATTCGACATGGGGTTCTTCGATTCGGATCTTGGCTCCGGTGGCTTGCTGGAGCTGCTTGATCACGCTACCGGACTTTCCGATGACGCCGCCGATGCGCGAGGCGTGGCAAAGCATGCGGAAGGCGACGTGGGCGGGAGGGACGCTGAGGGGAGGAGGGGGCCTGGAGCGCTTGGAGGGTCCGTTTTCGAAGTTGGGGTTGGAGTCAGAAGACATTGTCGTCGATAGGGAACGCTTCACTGGTAGAGAGAGAAAGGTGCTTCCCATAATACTCTCTCTCCCACTACAAATAGTTTCGGTTTCGCTCACACACCCTTTCTCTCTCTCTATCTTTCTCCTTCTCTCTCTAAATATACAACGCTGCGGTTTTTCTCTCTCTAGAATCAGAAGATGATTTTCTCTCTCTAGCTTCTCTCTCTTTCTCTCACTTACTCTCTTGGGCTAAATTCCCATCAGAACGAATACTTGAAGAACACTGTTAGAAAAATTTTACGAATTTTCAGTAAACCATTAATTAATTTACAGATTTTATAATTTTGTGAAATTTTCATCATCGCCTTGGTTGTAGGTTTTTCAATTCTGACAATTTAATTGGCTCAATTTCTATTAAAACGAATACCTCTCAATCATCATGCTCCTCTTTTGATTTTTCCATATGGAAAAAATTAAAGGAAACTAATTAAAATGGCTTGAAAACTTTGAGTTTTAAAAAATATGATAAAATAAATGGTAAAGTTAATAGTACTATGATTAACTTTTTAGTGTAAAAATGTGATTTTTCATTAAAATAAACAGTACGGAAGCTTTTTGTTAAAATTTCCAAAAATCAAACCCTATTAAAAAAAACTGTCATTTAAAGTGAACAGTTCTCCAATTAAAGTTTATTCCTAAATTACTTTGTCGGTTCCACCCAAGGAAGAAAATATCGGTAATATCGGTAGTCCGAAAACACGGAAATATCGATGGAAATATCGGGATAATATCGATATCGATAAAAATTACATGGAAACCACGGAAATTGTAAGAAAAACTTGGAAATTTTTATTGAAACTTTGCAGGATGTTTATTTAGTCAATTATCTATTAGTTTATCACAAAAAATTGGAAGGAAATGCATTGCACGATGGATTTAACTGATTTAAGTTGATTATATAGCGAGCTGGCAAACATTGTGAGTGTAGAAAATATGTAGTAATTAATGAAAGAAGTTTAAACACACCATAATCATTTATATATAATTAATTAGTACAATATTGGGAGGTTTTATTTAGGATATTAAAAAAAAAAAAGGAAGTGAATAAAATGATGAAGAATAATGTGCCGAATTTGACACTTTAAATTTCTTACACATAAGCATGCGTTTAGGCGTTGAAGTTTCAAATTATAGTATATCAATTAACGATTGAAAATCAATACGTTGAATAAGACTAAACTTTAATTTGGATGCCGATTATGTTTTTTCAAGTTTATATAAAGTAAAAGAATTGAATTTTGGAAGCCAGGAGTGTGTCAATTGTTTTATAATTCGTCCGAATACATATATCAGGTTGCTACTCAACGTAATTTGAAAGTATATCTAGTGCAAGGACTTGTCTTTTTTTGTTGATAAGCAAAGAGTTTGTAGCTTTTTTTGCTAAGCAGTAGAACATATTATGTTTGTTTAATCTTTAGCATTTGATCGTTGTCCACAAATATAGGATAGAAAGCCCCTTTTTTGTTTCCTTTTTTTTTTTTTTGCTGTTTTAATTTATTTGGGATTTTTTTTTAGTCCACTAGATTCTTCTATTGCTACTCAATTCCGAGATTTGATCATGCTTTTTTGAATCGCATCATAAAGAGGTGATGAGGCTTTCAACCCATTTACAAAGGATCCTAATGCCATTGGGTGTTTGAGTGGTATTTTCGTTTCTATTGTCTCTGTCTATTTTTATCATATATTCTTTTGTGTGATTATTTTGTATGTTGTCACCGGATCCAGCATAACAAGGTTTGTCACACTCAAAATTGCAGGTTAGTATTCATATGTAAACAAATAAACTCCATGTTTGTCTCTTTGCAAAGCATGCATGGACAATCATCGATAGGTTTTGATTATGATTTAATTCTTTATTGCTTTTGGCTAATTTTGTGTTTTAAATGATTTAGCTAATTGTGTTTAGAGATATTATTTCTCTCTATTTTTTATAGCTAATTGTTTACATGTATTATTTCTCTATGTTTTATGTACTTTTGATATTCATATTGTTCTCAAACACAACATCAGAAAAAAAATGAGCAGTTTTGCGAGGAGAAGATAGAATTCAAAGAATTGCAATGGGTAATTCCTACAGATATATCTCAAATTTTCCTCCCAATATTTCTTGAAATTTTTTATTATTGGACAAAAAGAAGCAGGCCAGTCGATAGTGATTTTCCTTTTGGGATCGAATTGGGAAGGTGATTTTGATGTTTAACTTTTCATTCAGATTTTGGTAAGCCTTTTCTCTTTCTAAGTTGCTGATTGTTTTCAATCTTTCTCTCATAGCCCAATGAAAATCCTCAAAATGTTGGTACTTCTTCACAATTCCTGGACAAGCATCAAACGTTTTGGTTTCTGTAATCCCACATCGCCCACGCAAGGGCAGTGAGCAAGCAAACAGGCCTATAAAAGCCACATTCCCAAGCTTGGTTTCTGTAATCCCACATCGCCCACGCAAGGGCAGTGAGCAAGCACACATGCCTATAAAAGCCACATTCCCAAGTTGAGAAAAGCATGCCTTGCTCGGCCCTTTTGGCTAAGATCAAGTGTAGTTATCTGTTGAGACTTCTCAGCATTTTTTAAATATTTTTGGGTTTTATCTCACGATATTATCGAAAATATCGCGATAGTTTTGGAAATATCGCGATATTATCAATAATATCGATAATATCGCGATATCTAGACGAAAACCAATTGGATACCTATTTAAATATCGTTACCGTGAAAAACCGATAATATCGGCGAAATATCGCCGATATTATCAGCATTTTCTTCCTTGGTTCCACCTACTTTTTTGTCAAATTTAAAGGAATGCTTTCATCAATTCTTACTTAACTATAACCAACAATATAATTATGACATGTAAAAACAAAATAATATGTAATGACAATGTGAGATGGTCCGTTATGTAAACATTTGGTTTTTTATGTTTTCTCATTATGCTATATATTTTTGAATTATTTTGTGTTTATGTGTCAAAATTTTATTGGTAGTTATAGCTAACAAGTAACAATTAATGATGAAATAACTAATTTGCCCTTGAATTTGACAGAATTGATTCCACAATCTAACTGCAAGGGGTTAATTGACTAATTTTTAATAGTTTAAAGAGTTAATTTACCAAAAAAATAGTTTAAGGGGTCAATTTCAACTAGATAATAGTTCAGGAAGTCAAACCACAGGTTACCCAACCAAAAAAAAAAGCTCTTCTCTTTTGGTGTTTGATTTTCAATTTTGTGGGTACTTTGGTCAATTGGTATGATTTTTTAGCTACGTTTGAAATTTTCTTTAAAAACTGATATTTGTGTATTTTTAAGGGTTAAAAATCTTCTCTCTCTTTTTCTTAAAATGTGACGAAATGGTGGTTTCGTCATTATAACCTACTTTTACAAGGACCAAAAAGATTTACAGAAACATTTCATCATCTTCTAGTCACCATCATGTTAGCCACACACCCCCTTTTGTAATGCTTTTTTGTTTGGCATGGGTTCATCCTTACGGACCCACAAGTTGCCTACCCCAACCTCTGAATTTATCAGCATGAAACCGCCGTTTTTTACTCCTTTGGGGATTGCAGTCGTTTATTCGTGCGCCTACGCCACATTTGATGATCCTCTTCATGTTGCCAGAAACACTCATCCTCAGGTAAATCAGACATAACATGTCTCTACACAATGCTTCTGTGCTGGTCAATCGTTAATGGCATAAGATTTATAATAAAAAGATTGGTTAGTGGAGAAAATAAGGGGGGTGGTCGAACTAGGTGTATGTAATCTAATCGCTATTAGACAACTCTTGTCCATGTTTCGAAGAATGGTTTCATGAATCCCATTGAATCTAAGATACAATATTTGGTTTGTGGTATGGGGGAAAGGCATGTATATGTGATATTAGATATTAACTAGGTATATATGAACGAAAGATATATTTAATTTGTTCTAATTTAGATAGCGCGCACAGTTCAACAAAAAACTTCTTGCGTGCAAGCTTAAGTCGTACGCCTTAACATGAGAATAATCTTTTAAGCTTTGGCAGGAACTGATGCATGCATGGTAAAAGAAAGAGGAGCCAAAACAGCAAGCCATTTGTGTTTGGCTGCAGCTAAAAAATCCATGGGTCTCTAAATGGAGGAGTATTACTTGAGCTAAATGGAATATATACATGCGTGTGTGTTTTTTAAGCATGCGCTTGTGCTCATCCGAATAAGTTAGAGAAGTACGCAGAATGTACTTGATATGTGTCGTTCAGAGGCCGCTTAGGAGGAGCGAAAGGTGCAATCGCACATAGTTCCCAAACGTTGCGACGTTGCTTTTCAGCTATCTATTCTATTCCATTCCAAAGCTTCAGCACAGTTGCTTTTGAGTTAACATGCTTGCAAGTGCACCAGTAGAAATATAGTAAATATCTTCTAAACTGCATAACACAAGAGACAGCAAAGGAAACCTTCATCAGAGGGGAATGCATCAACTATCATGCTGGTGTTGTATTCAAATAACTTGTTATTCGCATATTACATAGGAATACAATCACACAGGAAAAGCCTGCTAACGATGATTAGCAAATGCACGACGGATGTCCATACAAGAAAACCACCAAAACGTCCCACCTTTCAAAGAGCATGGCTGGTCATGGATGATAGGGTTATAATAAGGCCCTCTTTTGAGATGATTACTAAAAATTTCAGATAAGTACACCATAATCATATCGGACAACCCACCTTATGGTTTATTACATTACGTATCAAAAGTTAACTATCAACTCAAATTAAAATGATGCTGTGTAGCAAAAAATTGCCACTGGTTTAGAGAACTCCAATATACGCGAGCAACTTTCAGGAGAAAAGGGACTCAACTACCTCCCTAGACAAAATATGAGTTTATGGCGAATTGCAGAGTTGATTAGCAGAAAACACAGCAACATTTGTGGTATTACCCTAAAACATCAATAGTTTGAATGAATAATTTTAATGAGAAAGAACTTACCCTACAAAATTTCGCAAAAATATCTATCAACAGCAATGTTATGTACAATGGAAAGCTACTCTTGAAGCCTCAACCGATTGAAGAACGCCAAGAAATGATACTCGGGAGCCCAGTAAACAAATCCAACAACAGGTCCACCCTTAATGTACTGCAACAGTTTCATAAAGGTATATCATATAGTCACTATGCATTCTAGAGATACTGAATGAGTACTTTCTGAAATAAAAACACAGGAAAATATATAAAGCAGAGAAGTATAAAACCTTCCCGTCAAGAATAACAAGTTCACCATCGACCCATCGGGGATTGCGAAACCCTGGCTCAGCAAGCCTCCCCTGTCCTTTATATCGAGCAACCTGAGTTTCCAAAACAAATAAAAATCAATAAAAGAAACTCATCTGAAGAAAGGAAACACACGCATGCCAAGTGGACAGAAGATAAAGAAAAATAATAAGTGATCAGAAAAAATTCTATCTAACAAGCTAAGAATATACCACTCCAAATTCTTCTGGTATAATCCCTTTATGAGGAAGCTGATATCCTTTCCCAATCTTTGCACGAAATGCCACCTGCAGAAACCAATTGATAAGGTACAAGGACCAAGTTTCAGAAAAACTAGGTAACTAGTCAATGAAAAGCAAAACTTAAGCCCAAATGCTCATTCCAAAGTTGAGACGAGCGCTTTGGAATAACTAAGGTGGTTTCCAGTCAACCAAGTCTTAACAACTTGTATCAGAAAGAAAAATAGCCTACGAAGTTTTGTTTCAATACAGATACCCTATGAGGTTTTATTTCAATATAATGTTATGAAGCTAGAAATAATAAAAAAATTAAATTACCTGGCCAGCAGGTACATAAGGATCCCCAGTAAGTTTTAAGGCTTCTACATATTCATAAAACTCAAGGTTTAGAGGCTCTTCAGTCCCTCCATCCTCTTTCCATTGACCAAATTTACGTCTCAGGCGAATAACTTCTGAGGTGTGGAGCCCATGTGCACCAATGTAAATCCCTGATAAAATGAACCTATGTGAGCTGAAGAGTTTATCAAGGATTTTAGAAACAAAACAGGGTAATCAACCATAAGAACTTCTGCACAGCATCAAACATTACTTTTTTCTCTCTTTTTTTTTTCGGAGGGAGAGATCAGAAACCAGATTTCGGTAATCAAAAGGTGCAAAAGACAATAAATCCACTGAATTCAGAGTCTACAAACTAACAAGCTCCTACTAATAAAAGTATAATACAAGCAAGTTTGGCAATAAATCCTTTTAAAGAATAGCAACCCTCTGGTAAGAAAAAGTTGTGTACAAAAAACTTCCCAAAATTATAAGGAGGGGAAAGGACAATATGCTTATTTGGGATATACCTAGAGTGATGGAAAAAGAGATTAGGGTGGGACATTAGATGAAAGGAAATTAAGTGTTTCTTGGGAGATGGTTGTGGAGATCTCCATTAAAGAGGCACATATGAGTCGCATGAATATAGCTGGGATTCCAAGATAGCGATCAAGGGATGATGTCTCTGTCTATAGATACACAATTCTCAAGGGATCAACTTCTTTTTCTTCTTCTTGCCACTTTATGGTGGGACAAGGAGAAACGGTAAAATTTTGGGATGGGTGTTGGGTTGGGGAAACAGGTTTGTGCTCTCACTTTCCTCCTCGTTATAGCATCAAAAAGTGGAAAAGATAAAACATAATTTTGAAAAAAATCACCATTTAAAGGATCTGGTGAAGCCCGCATTTCGATGCGATTGAAAGTGGTTGTTCCTGACAGTGGTTGATGGTTGTTAACCTGGCTGAGAGCAAGATTTATTAACTCGCCGACATCTTTGAGTACCTGATAGTCAAAACATAAAATAGAATGGCAAGAACTTTTAGTGTATAAACAGTGGTGGATTTGCAGGTTGTTCAAATTGTACAGTGAAAATTCAGCCCACCTTCTGTGGTATCTTCTCTTTAACCATGAACTTAGAGAGATCAAACATAACATTATCAATGCTTCGTTGACCTCCAAGTTTAGCTTTTTTATCCACAGAAGACTGTTCCTTTCCACGGGAATCCTGTTGGTTAATATCTTTCTCAACAGTAAAGGAAAATGATAAACGTCCCTTCTCTATTTTAGCAGGTACTCGGAGCAAATTTTTAGTAGGCGGTTTGCTTGATAGTCTCTGCCCAAGACCACCAACAATAACTTTGACAGCAATTTCACGTCGTTCTGCATTTTGAATAATTCCAGGATCAGCATCCAGTTCAATGACATCTGTCTCTTCGTCACCTTCAACCTGTTCTTCATCTTCATCTTCAGCATCTAAACTCTCTATTTCACTATCCTTATCTTCATCATCTTCCTCAATAATCTGTTCAATCACTTTCGATATTAGATCCCTGTCTACCTTCCCTGGTGAGGTCACTTTCAAAACCTTGACCTTCACATTAGGAATCATATCTCTCAAGAAACTTTGAAAACCAGAGATGTCCTCAGAAAGATCAGAGCCATCATCTGCATCTTCATCATCTGCAACAAATAGATCACCTTTTTCTTCAGTTGAATCAAAGGGATTCAAGCTGCCACTGGCATCCAATGATTTGGAGCTAACTTGTGAAGAATCCTGAAACACCCCTCCCTGCTTTAAATACACTGCCTGAAATTTATGGTATAGAAATATTAAGTACATTAGCTGCACATTTCTTAAGCATACAACAAATTGATAAATCATACTTGTGCATTAGACAAGCAATAAGTAATTAATGAAATACCACTTCAAAATTATCATTTGTTATTCCAATCCTATTTCACACCAAAGAATAATTTAAGTCTTTACTAACTTACACCAAATGCCATTGCTTATATATTAAAACCAGACTGGATCGACACAAATATATTGTCCAGGAAATAGAACAACTGGCCACTTCATTTCACCCCTAAGTATAGTTTCCTTAACTAACCCCCAAAACCGGTTTGGTCAGTTCAACCAACATTAAACAAAATTGTTACTAAGAAAAATAACCTCTTTCATATCTAGAGACTGATAGGCAACTCGGAGCACAAACTGTACCCCATAGTTCTTCCACACTACACCTTTATAATCCTCTAATGTCCTATTCCTTTCCAGACAAATGATCCAATTACCACCAAGAGCTGTGTTGATGCACAAAACCGGAAGGTCTTGGAACAACGTAAATCCGACTGTGAATCTGCAAGAAAGTAAAGAACACAAGATGTATCGTGGTTCACCCTAATGTTTGGGCTACGTCCACACTGATGTTGATATTGTTTCACTATGAATGGTAAATATACAAGAAGGCTAGAGGCAGTATGCTCTCTAGCCTATTCTCTTCCCATAGCCTAAACCTTCACCTCTCTTAATGAGGAGAGTGAGGAGTCCTTTTATAGAATAAGGGCTCCTCACTTATTACATATTTCAAATGTTGATGCACAAAACCGGAAGGTCTTGGAACAACGTAAATCCGATCGTGAATCTGCAAGAAAGTAAAGAACACAAGATGTATAGTGGTTCACCCCAATGTTTGGGCTACGTCCACACTGATATTGATTGTATTTCTCTGTATGAATGTATGGATTACAAGTGTGAGGGGGAGTCCCCCAGAGAAAGAGAGAGTTTGAGAGAGTTTCTCTGTTTGTGAGCTTGGTGGCTTCTGTATGTGAGGATGAAACCTCCTAATTGTGAGGGTGAGGAGGCCCTTTTATAGACTAAGGGCTCCTCCCCGTTTACATAAATCATGGGCTCAATGTCTGGAAGCCCAAGTAACGAGGCCCAATATAATATGGTACTAACAGTAGTCCCCCAAGTCTTCACTCAAGAGTCTTTTGGCTAGAACTTGAAATTCAATCCATGTGTGGGCCGAAGTAACTAGATGTCGTCTAGAACTGATACTCGATATGAGGCGGTGCTCAACGTGAAATGATGCTCAACTAGAAGTAGCATATGTTGCGAGGCTGCTCAGCTTGTGGCTTATGTTGCCTTGGTTGGCTTGGCTTGTGGTGTTGAAGGTGAGGGAGTCCCTTTTATAGAATAAGGGATCGCTCCTCAATACATAAATGATGGGCTAAGAGTCGATGCTCGCGGTGAGGCGGTTGCTCAGCAGGCGGCGATACTCTAATGATGGTGAGGGAGTCCATTTTATAGAATAAGGGCTCGCTCCTCAATACATAAGTGATGGGTTAGGAGTGATTCTCGCGGCGAGGCGGTTGCTCAGCTGGCGGCGATGCTCTCTAATGAAGGTGAGGGACTCCCTTTTATATAATAAGGTTTGCTCCTCAATACATAAGTGATGGGCTAAGAGTCTCTCTCTAATAAAGGTGAGGGAGTCCCTTTTATAAAATAAGGGTTCGCTCCTCAGTACATAAATAATGGGCCAAGTCCCCCAAGTATTTTTCATGAGGTCCAGTTGCGGAAGCCCAATATATGGTACATAGTGTAGTCCCCCAAGTCTTCAGTCAATAGAGTCTGTTGGCTGGAGACTTCAAATTCAAACCATGTATGGGCCGAAGTGCCGGTTGTTCGGAGGCGGTCTTTGTATACCATGCACTGAAGCTTTGTAGGTGAAGCTTTGAAAGTGAAGCTTTGAAGCTGGAGCTTTTGTAAATGAAGTTTTTGAAGTCGGAGCTTTGTAAATGAAGCTTTCGAAGCTGGAGCTCTTGTAAATGAAGCTTTCGAAGCTGGAGCTCTGTAAATGAAGCTTTCGAAGCTGGAGCTCTCGAAGCTGGAGCTCTGTAAATGAGCTGATTGACATGAGTGATGCTCATGTATGTTTATATTGATTGACATGAGTGATGCTCATTGATGTTGACATGAGTGATGCTCATGAATGTTGACATGGAGTGATTCTCATGAATGTTTATGTATGATTGACATGAGTGATGCTCATGTATGATGGTGATTGTCATGAGTGATGCTCATGTATGATTTTTTTGGAGTACTAGACGTACTTTTAATCACCTAGTTGGTGATAATAACGGCAGGCTGCCGAATAATTTTGGAGTACTAGACGTACTTTTGATCACCTGGTTGGTGATAATAGAGGGTGAACCTTAAGTGGGGGGATGGAAATTGGAGTTTGAAGCCATAGGGCCTGGCTCTTTTGGGCATATGGGCATTCGCCCTCCACATAACATTCCAGCCCACTATTTTGGGCTCGCTGACATTTTGCCTTTTTTTTTTTTTTTTTTTTTGGCATGCTGCCTTCTTTCTTTATTTATGATTACCCTCTGGTAGGGTTATACAGATGTCGCCCTTATATACATGAATAATATAATAATAAAGATAAAAAATATTTATCTTCATAAGTCTTTTTTCGGTGGTATTGCAGAAGGTGGGTATGGCAGATGGTTGGATAGTGGGATAGCATGTGCAGCTGGCAGTTGCGGGGGGCAGGGCCTGCTCAATGGGTCACGCCCATAATTCCCTTATCTGCATGCCATCACCACTACAATTATGTCTACTTCTTTTTATCTTCTGTTTTTGCTTTTGTTTTCCACTCCATTTCCAGCAACTTTCAAAACTGCAGGGGTTGGCAGAGCTCATCTGCACAGTTGAAGGGAATTTGAGCTTTTGCTTTTGCTTTTACTTTTCTCTTTTCCACCTCACATCTCTCTGTCTCTCCACCTCCAGACATACTTTTTCTTTTTTTTTTCTTTTTTTTTCACCTGCAGACTTCCTTTTCCTTTTTCTTTTCACTTTCCACTGCACCTCTCTCTGTCTCTGTCTCTGCGCTTTGTCACATTGGCCAAAGAAAGGTCCACAACTCTTAGATCTCAATATCGATGTTTTGAAGTCTTGCTTGATCAAAGTCTTGCCGCTAAAGTCCTTGTCGGTGAGGTCTTGGCCCCTAGTCACCTCCGCACCGTACGGACCCCCACCCTTAAAGGCGAATGCACGATTGGCTACGAACAGAGAAGCCAAGAGCAGAGCGACCAGGCTCGCCTTACAGACGGACTCTCCCAGCGACAATACAGAGCTTCCAGAAGTTTCCAGGCGATTCTTTACAACCTGGGGCGGAGGATGGCCGGCGGAGAGAGGGAGGTGTTGGCAGGAAGGGTGAAGTTTATGGGGGAACACGAAGCTTGATCAGGTGAAGGCGGCGATGGAGAACGGGGTGCTGACTGTAACTGTGCCGAAAGAGGTGAAGAGGCCTGATGAGGGAGGTGTTGGCCTTAACCTAGTCCCGCTCATCTTTATAAAATCCTTCGCCCCATCCAAGGACGGCGCCGACGCCGGAGTAGTCGTAGGAAGACTGCCAGAAGATGGCATAGGTCCAGCTTTCACGCGCGCCTTCGATCAGGGCCTGGAGGTGCTGCATGAGGGTTTCCTGGTTGAAAGGCGTGGCGGACGGCTGGAATTGGGTGGCAACAGGGGCCTTGGGGTAGTCTGAGGTGGACGCCGATGATTGCGGTTGGAGCGGAGCATGAATGGGTTGAGTTGTGGGCTGGGACGCGACGCCGCCCAAAACGACGCCATATCAGATGAGCTCATAAACGCCTCCATTAAGGACGCGTCGTTGTCCGTCTATAGATTCATCGTCGGCGGTATCCCGTAGTCCGTCATGTGATCCGCACTGTTTGAAGGGTAAAAGGATTGGTTGGGAGTTGTAGAGAGAGAAAGTAGAGAGACGGAGGAGGAATTTGGGGGAGCAGAGGGCGGAGCAGCAAGCCATGTTTGAATTCCTTGAAAGTGTTGATTGCTGCTGGGGTTTTTGGGTTGTGCAGCTTCACAGTGAAAAAAAGAAAAAGAAAAAGTATGTCTGGAGGTGGAGAGACAGAGAGAGGTGCGGTGGAAAAGAGAAAAGTAAAAGAAAAAGCAAAAGCTCAAATTCCCTTCAACTGTACAGATGAGCTCTGCCAACCCCTGCAGTTTTGAAAGTTGCAGGAAATGGAGTGAGAAACAAAAGCAAAAGCAGAAGATAAAAAGAAGCAGACATAATTGTGGTGGTGATGGCATGCAGAGAAGGGAATTATGGGCGTGACCCATTGAGCAGGTCCTGGCCCCCCCCCCCCCCGCAACTGCCAGCTGCACATACTATCCCACTATCCAACCATCTGTCATACTCACCTTCTGCAATACCACCGAAAAAAGACTTATGAAGATAAATATTTTTTATCTTTATTATTATATTATTCATGTATATAATGACGACATCTGTATAACCCCACCAGAGGGTAATCATAAATAAAGAAAGAAGGCAGCATGCCAATAAAAAATAAAAAAAGGCAAAATGTAGGCGAGCCCAAAGTAGTGGGCTAGAATTTTATGTGGAAGGCGAAGGCCCATATGCCCAAAAGAGCCAGGCCCTATGGCTTCAAACTCCAATTTTCATCCCTCCACTTAAGGTTCACCCTCTATTATCACCAATCAGGTGATCAAAAGTACGTCCAGTACTCCAAAATTATTCGACAGCCTGTCGCTATTATCACCAACTAGGTGATCAAAAGTACGTCCAGTACTCCAAAAAAATCATACATGAGCATCACTCATGACAATCACCATCATACATGAGCATCACTCATGTCAATCAACATAAACATTCATGAGCATCACTCATGTCAACATTCATAAGCATCACTCATGTCAATCAACATAAACATTCATGAGCATCACTCATGTCAATCAGCTTCGAAAGATTCATTTACAAAGCTCCACCTTCGAAAGCTTCATTTACAAGAGCTCCAGCTTTGAAAGCTTCATTTACAGAGCTCCAGCTTCGAAAGCTTCATTTACAAAAGCTCCAGCTTCAAAGCTTCAATAAACAAAGCTTCAATGCATGGTATACAAAGACCGCCTCCGAGCAACCGTCACTTCAGCCCATACATGGATTGAATTTGAAGTCTCCAGCCAACAGACTCTATTGACTAAAGACTTGGGGGACTACACTACGTACCATATATTGGGCTTCCGCAACTGGGCCTCATGAAAAATACTTGGGGGACTTAGCCCATTATTTATGTATTGAGGAGCGAACCTTTATTCTATAAAAAGGACTCCCTCATCTTCATTAGAGAGCATCGCCGCCAGCTGAGCAACCGCCTCGCCTCGAGCATCACTCCTAACCCATCACTTATGTATTGAGGAACGAGCCCTTATTCTATAAAAGGGACTCTCTCACCATCATTAGAGAGCACCGCCGCCTACTGAGCAACCGCTTCGCCGTGAACATCAACTCTAGCCCATCATTTATGTATTGAGAAGTGAGCCCTTATTCTATAAAAGGGACTCCCTCACCTTCAACGCCACAAGCCGAGCCAACCAAGGCAACATAAGCCACAAACCGAGCAGTCTCGCAACATGTGCTACTTCTAGATTGAGCACCGCCTCATATCGAGTATCAGTTCTAGACGACATCTAGTTACTTCGGCCCACACATGGACTGAATTTCAAGTCTCCAGCCAAAAGACTCTTGACTGAAGACTTGGGGACTACTGTTTGTGTCATACTTAGAGCCTCCGTATTTAGACCTCGTATAAATACTTGGGGGACTCAAATGTAATTATGTAATAAATGAAGAGGCAAATATGTAATAAGTGATGAGTCATTATTCTATAAAAGGACTCCTCACTCTCCTCATTAAGAGAGGTGAAGGTTTAGGCTATGGGGAGAGAATAGACTAAAGAGCATACTGCCTCTAGCCTTCTTGTATATTCACCATTCAGAATGAAACAATATCAACATCAGTGTGGATGTAGCCCAAACATTAGGGTGAACCACGATACATCTTGTGTTCTTTACTTTCTTGCAGATTCACGGATGGATTTACGTTGTTCCAAGACCTTCCGGTTTTGTGCATCAACAAGCTGCATCCTCACAGGATTTTACCCTTCATTCCACCACCAAAAGGAAAAGGCCCTTTGTTATCAGTCAACAATGCGCAACATCCTGCTGGAACCACACAGCTCACCCTGCCTCACCGAATAATTTTGATCATAACCTATAGCTAGTGGACAGTGCACAAGTAAATCATCAGCACTTCCTCTCATCTCCTTACACAGATTTTTTTGGGAAAACAAATGTTAACTGTCATAAAAGTCCGAATTTTATTTTTCAAAAATTTTAGTAGACAAAATTTAAAAAGTATTCAACGATCTAAATTTTTGTAGTTGAATATTCAACACTACAATTAAAATACTGATGTGCGTATATTATGTCATTCTAATTGAACCTCCAAACTGGCTCTGGTCAAACCTCTACGCTTGCCCATCCTTCTTCTATTTTGAAGAATATATAGTTCGGCAACATAACGATATCATCCTATGAATCTAGACAGCACATTCAAATTCATCAATGGTCCAAACTCAATTTGTCAAAATAACCATCTTATGGTGCCAGACTATCCGGCAAGATAAAATTCCATAATTCAAGATTTCATCGACTCTGGATTTCAGATGCATGTGATAACAGATTCTTTATATAAAGAAAATACCTAAAGAACTGTCTATTTGACGAAGGACACTCAGTGGCATCTTACCATTATTTGTTTTGGGATCTTGTGTGATTTTTATATGTTTAAAAATCCTACCCCTTTTCGTTGTGGAACATTACTTACTCTTTTATATTTCTTTCATTATGTTTCACTGTATTATTGAAGATTAAAGGTTTCTCTTAGGGTTTGCTGCCTAAACGAAATTTTTTTTTAACGTAATATTTTGAAAGGGGAGGTTTTGAGAAGCAATATTTAAAGAGAGAGTTCTCTTCTATTTTCCTATGGTTCTTGACCTTTTTCAAAGGCATGCAAAGTAATTAAGTCAAAACAGTCCCAAGCATTTACTGGAAAATGAAAGCCTATTACTGCCCATTTTAAATTTCAACCACTAGAAAGTTGTAATTGATGCATTAGATTAAACTAAAAAATGATAATTGACAAAGATACCTGCTGTCTGTATTCACCATTCTTATTTGCTGTTAAATAAATCTCAAAGAGTGGAACACCAGCTGCAGCAGTAGCAAGCTGCCTGAAGAAGATGAAAGTTAATAAAAAAAATACATATTGCAGGAAGCACCAGTAGCGTGCAGACTGGAAAAATCCATTCTGCAGAAATTAATTAAAGCCCAAAGTAAAATTTTCAATGGAAACTACATAATAATATATGAGTCTTAACAAAACCCAAAGTACAACAAAAAATGAGACATGAGAAGTATTCCATAAATATATCTTATACAGTGTCTCAATGGAGGATATATCTTATACAATTTAACAAAAAATGAGTTTGTTTTATTTTTCCCATTCTTAAACGCGATATTCTCAACACCTACACCGCCTAATAGCCTGGCTGATGTAATGATGATTCGGGTTAATCACGGAGGAGCACCGCCTACACCACTTTTTAGATTACTGGTGATAAGTAGGGATATAAACGGGGAATTTTTAAAACAGTATCTTGCTACTAGTATTATCAGATCCAATCAGTAGCATCCCTTGTTTTTAGACTCCTGTTCTTTTTTGGCGAGAACATATGCAAAGCCACTCGGACAATCAGTAGCATCTAAAATGGGTATAGATAAAAGTCGGCAAAACCATTGACTAGCCATCCCACATTAACTTAAGAAAAGGACAAAAGGGGTTATCCCAGACCCTCATAAATCTTCACGAACAATAAACGAATAAGATGCTGAAAATCAATTTCAAAAGTCTTCGTCAGTTTGGATTCCCCTATGCTAACATGCATCGACTGTTTGTCTTCTCAACCCCCATACTTCTCCCTACTGCTTCAAATTAAACCTTTAGGTCTTACAATTCAAAATAAAGAAACTATAAACCAGTAATTTTGAACGTTCTCTTACTTTTTATTGGTTGAGAAGCTAGTGTTACCAAATAACCAATTCTCTGCTGGTCTTGGTTAAAACAAAAAACAAAAGGTACTCCCTAAATTAAACAAACAAAGCAAACAACTTACCGGGGACTGTAACTCCTTGCAACATACCTTCCATGCTCCGCAGTTACTCGAATAATTATGCCACGGGGATCCTTCTTATCTTCAGAAAGACCAGCCCACCAACCCACCTAGAACCCAAAATCGGAAGCACACATATAATTAAACCAAGCACAGTTTTATCAAATGCCCAATTGAAATTCAACAACCCAAACACACTTAATCCAAATGCATCAAACTGAAACACAGGTACATTTTCACATTAGTAATCATAAACTCATTTCCTTGTTGAACTGACTCACCAATCCGGCACCAGCATTATCTCGGAAAAATGCAGCGTCCTGGTATCGTTCTTCCTGTATAGCTCTCTGATATTTGAAAACGAGAAAATTTTCTTTTCAGAAAGTGAAACCAAAATTAGAGTGTAAACAGAGAAAGTAAGTGAAGGGAGGTAAAAGCACATACATTGAGATGAGAAATGACTCTGCCAACGACGTCGTTTGTAGCTGCAGCGGCAATTGCAACCTTGAGCCTCGCAGCATCCTCAAAGTCCTCTGCAGATACAGCCCGACGCAACTGCGACTGTTCAAGTTTCAAACACAAAATTCACATAAATAAGCAAAATCACCATCGCTTCAAAATATATAAATACACATATACATATATATATATAGAGAGAGAGAGAGAGGGGCAGAGAGAGAGAAGGAATTGTGGTAAAAGTAGAGACCTTGAGAAGGGAGACAAGGCGCTCTTGTTGTTCGACCTCTAAGAAATGGCCGCGCCAGCGATCCCAGTCCCAATCAGGGTCGTCGGTCTGAAACGATGCGGATTGGGCGTCTGGTTGTGGTTTAAAATTGACGTAAGAATCGAAGCTTTTGATGGCGTTTTTGATGAGGTTCTGGAGCGCGGAGTCCCATCTCCACTGAGTTGAGTCGGAGGAGGAAGAAGGGGTCTTCTGGCATCGGCAGAGGGACGAATGGGGAAACCTCGAGGAGGAGGTGGTTTGGGGATGGGAGGAAGGGTGGAATGGTCTTTTGGCGACGGAGGAGGGGTATGGTTTGGGGTTGGGAAAGTTGAGCTTGTGAGGACTTGGGGTTGGAGCAGATACGGAAGCCATTGATACAGCAGACAGAGAGAGACAGAGAGAGAGGATATGTGTTGCGTTGGAGCGTGCGCGCGTCTTGTTTTTGTGTATGAAAAAGAGGGGCGAGAGAGGGGTTGCTGTGGCCGCCAAATTATTTTTTTTATTTTTTATTTTTTCGGAAACCCTGTGGCCGCCAAACTTAGGGATAAGGTCGTCTAGTGTTTCACACACTCGTGATGTTCAGGTGTTGGAAGTTGGAACAACATGAAAACAATATACCAATTATTTATAGTTACTTAGTATTATGGTGTAATAGTATTTTTCTTCATTTTGTGAGAGGTTTTAGATTCGTTGGGAGACTAAACCTACTTTCTTCCCTTCAAATTCGTCTTTGTCGATAATTAAACTTAAGACCTATCACTAAAGAAATTTAGATCTAATCAATTGTACATAAAAATATTACGATGATCATGAATATCACACTCAAATAAAAAACTTGTAACGCAGGATATGCTGCTGAAAATAATGTCAATTATTTATTCAAAAGCAAGCAACCAAAACAAACAAGGTTTTTCAAAATTTTAACCGTTAAATTTTTATTTTTATGTTTTTTATTAAATATTTAACAGTTAAAAATTTAGGAATCTCAATTTACAAAGCACTAAAAAAAATTAAAGGTTTATAATAAGATCACAAAGGAGGAATTCTTTTATGCGCTGCTCCGTATACGACAACCTCATGGATCATAAAAGATAGGGAATACAACGTGCCGCGGTGACATGCTATCTCCATTATTCCATTTGATTTTGTACATTAGGGGTGTGTTTGTTTAGGCTCACAAACTTTTATTGGACTGGACTGGACTAATTGTTAGTTCAGTCCCATGTTTGTTAGGCAGCGGGATTAAGTTAAGTGGGATTCAATCAGACTCGCTCCGACTATCTCCTTCGCTAAGAGTTCTTAGCGAGCATCCTCAAAAATGACGGAATTGCTAAGACCATCTTCGAAAGAGTTCGCTCGTCCTGCTTCTCGTCTTCGTCTTGCAGGTCCTGCTCCCTCATCCTAGTCTTGCTCTCTCATCCTCGTCCTGCTCGTCCTCATCCTGCTCCTTTCCGTTTTGGTTTTGCAAATCTGAAATTATTATTGGTTTTTTTTATCGATTTTGTTGTTTTGGGTTCCAAGTCTCTGAAATTTTTTAATTTTTATCACAAAATTTGGGTGCGATTGTGTTATGTGATTGGTGTGTTTTTTAATTGATTGCTACCCATTTGTTTTCAATTTTTCTGCTATTTTTCTTGACAATTTGATGATCCTTAGAGATGGGAAATCCGTCCATCTCTCACTAGACGAACGAATAGGTTTGTAATCATTTCCCTTTTGGGTTTCTGTCTTGAGAATCATGTGAAAGGGTTTTGATTTTTTGGTTTCTGGGTTTTTGAATTGGCGGCATATTATGGGTCTTTTGATCTTGAAGTTGTTGTCTTTGTTTGTTTTTTGGTGGCTATGTATATTTGCAGGGTCTGGATTTGTTTCTCAGGACCTCTATCAGCATGGGATTTTCAGTGCTTCCATTAAGCTGCCTGCTGATTACACTTCTGGAGTTGTTGTGTTTTATGTGAGTTTATTCTGTTTTTCTATTTGATTAAGGTTTTTAATTTGTTTCCCTCTTTGTTTGTTGTATGATTATATCTAAGGTTGTATGATTTTATTGTCAACAAAATAATATGACCCAGATTTTTACTTCTCAATTTTACAGTTTAGTAAAGATTCAATCTTTATGGTTAGCTGATTAATCTGAAATTTGTTTGTTTTAAACTTGGTGGCGTGGAACCCAGAAATGTTATGGAGATCTATCAATATCCCAAGTAAAAACTTGTTTTCTCAAACTTGGTGGTGTGAACAGTACTATTTTTATTATCATACTTCTTAATCCGGTACTACACCAAACACTTTACTAAGTTAGTCCAACTTAATCTAGTCTAAGCCAGTCCAGCTTAGTCTTTGAAACTAATCCAGTCCGAGATAGTCCGGTGCAACAAACGCACCCTAGAATTTCTCCTAAAAAAGTACACCTCTATCTCTCGGGATAAAGCAAATAAGTAATTTTATTCATACCATGTTTTTGTACCACATTTTCATATCATCTTAGATGGCATTTAATATGTACAGTCACATCATTTGAATTAATTAGATTTTTAAATTTAGTTTATTATTTAATAAACTAATAATTAAAAAAAAAAAAACTAATTAATTAAATGATAATTGTGGTATACGAAGAGTCTTCTTATTCATTTCATTGGGTTTTGCAAATTTTTCAAATAATATAGCTGTCCACATCAGATGCTGGTATAAAAATGTGGTATAAAAACATGATATGTATAGCATTACTCAAAGCAAAAACAACCAACCCGCTCCACCAGCCGAATCAAACTAATTCACCTAAGCAGTTTTACTACCTATATTGATTTGGTGTTGATGATGGTGATTTTCATCCCTTCTCGTCTTTTTTTCGACTGCTCATGTATACTTTTGCATTTGTTTGAGTCATTCTTCACCGTTCACTTTCAGGACTACTCCCGGGCTATTGAAGAAAACTTCAGTTGGAAGTATCTGTAGGAACTGGATTCTACAGATACTCAACACTTTTATTTTGAAACTGATGAGAAATGGATTCTTACAAATGCACTTTTTGAAATCACATGTTACATGTTCAGATTGCATACCTACTTGAAACTAAAACTCAGGGAGACTTCTTATGCAACAAGGGATCGGAAATGACTTGGGGCTCAAAATCCGGCTTCACGTAACGAGCAAGCAGGTCTGCGTACAGGTCATAACGAGCAGTCATTCGGAATCCCCACTTGTCTTTTAACTGCCTGCAGAGGTTGAGGTCCATGTCTGAGATCAACAAGCCATCCCTATGGCGTGACAGAGATGGAGTGCATGAGGCATCTGGGGCTGAAACATGGCTGGATCCATAGAAATGCCCGAAATCTGCATGCTCTGGCTTCCCATCACCAGAAGTGAATGGATTTGGGAAAACCTCAGTTCCTACACGGTTGATTGATCCAACAAAGTAGCTATTTGCAATTGCAGCGTTACGAGCCTATAACACAGAACAGTCCAACCGTGTGTTAGTTGATGACTACGGGAAGAAATAGTGGACCCTATAAAATGAAGAATGAGTAAACACTAAACAGTAACTTAATTCAGGCCAGACGGATTTGCAGATTAAAAGAGAGAAATTATCGCAAAGCAGTGGCGCGTGAAAATGAAACAGATGAGTAATAGTTAACCTCAATGGGCCACATTGGTTCACTGAGTTCGCCCACAGTGGCGGAAGGGTTGAAAACAATCTCTGCACCATTCAAGCCAAATGCTAACCAATTCAAAGGATGATGCCTTCCATAGCATATATTAACAGCAATTTTTCCATAAGCCGTCTCGAACACTGGATGCCCAGTATTCCCTTCCATATAATAAGTACTCTCGTTGAAGTCGCCAACTCTTGGTATATGGTTCTGTCCACTATCATTCTTCAGTATGCATTAAACAGAAAAGATATAACGTATAACATAACAACAGATAAACTAATTCGCTTACCTTTCGGTGCTTGCCAATTATGTTTCCATTATTACCAATTATGACTGCAGTGTTCCAGATAGTATCTCCATGATTGACATCTCTCTCAAGAATTGGACTTATAATGACCATGTTATACTTCCTTGCAAGATCCTGGATAAATCGCGTTGATTCCCCATCTACAGGCTCTGCAAATTCACACCACTTCTTCTCCCGCGTGCAAAAGGCAAATGGCATTGTCCATGCTTCCTGTGTAAAATTTAAATGGATTCGCTTGAAATTATCTGACACCATTAGGAAGTAAATCAGAAAGAGTTTCACCCAACACGGCACGAGGCACGACCAACCTGCAAGCATAGCACGTTGACACCTGAAGCACCGGCAGCATCAATTATTGGCCTTACTTTCTCAAAGATTGCCCTCTTCTGGTCCAAAAAGTGGGCAGTAGTTGGAAGAGTGATAGAGTTCTGAATGAGACCAACCCTAACTATACGGGGTTCTCTCAACAATTCTTTGTCAGCAAGAAAGCAGTAGGCCTGAAAGAGTAGATAAAAAATTCACACTAGTCAGGGAGAAATTGATTTCAGGATAAACCATATGAAAGTGCACAAGCATAAAAACTCCATTACATATACAAAAAAGAAAACAAGCTCAATGAGCTAAAGGGTAACAAAAGAGATGGTTTTCATAACAATTTCGAGAATCAATACGCCTTGATGTACTTTTGCAGAGAGGCCTTAGCACACCTCCATTGATTGTGAATTACTCGTATGTGAACTGTATAGTTGCATGCCATCGCAAAAAAGTTAGAGTAACTTCCTACCTGGAGGTCAAAATCATGTCCTGAAGAGAGAACCTTAGCAGATTCTGGGAGAGAAATTGTTTCAAGTGCCTTGCCGCAATTCAGACCCAAAAGAATACGGCTGACTTCCTGAAAAAGTTAATTGCATCATAAAAAAAGAAAAGCCATAACATGTCCGATTCCGTTCAATGCAAAATAACAAATAAAACCAACTATCACGGAAGAGATATAAGCTGATTTATACGGAGACTGCAAGAATTTTAATTCATTCCGGGATCGGTATGTAGAAATTCAATTCCCGAAAGGGAAATGAGAAACAGAAGAATACAATAACATTACAACAACAACCACCACCACCAAACAACAACAGCAATAACAACCAAGCCTTATCTTACTAAGCGAGATCGACTGTATGAATCCTAGAACGCCATTACACATCCAATTTTTTTTCAGCTAGCAACCATGCCAAACAAGCAAATAAACAGCCAATTTAATGTAAATGGTATTTAAAGTCGAGAGAGATACTATATTCTAAAAAAATGTGACCAACAAATGTTTGTGCACTCGAGTTTGAATTTCCCTTCCTTCCCGTAGTCTTAGACAATCGCTTCACTTGTATAAAAGGAAGGATATGAACAACTGGATTAGCTGAGTTATTTTCCTATTTGGTAATAAACAAAACAATCCACCGTGCAAATCTGAAAAGCAGATCCTGATCGGAATCGTTGAGCCACTCCAGAATCGATAGGCAGCCCAGCCCAGAAAGATTGAAAGAATGAATCAAATAAATGAGAAAATGGATTACCTGGAAGAGATGGGGTTTGAGATTGGCGCTCAAGAGGTGATGAAGTGAGTCGTACCCACAAACGGAACCCTCACGAGAAGAAGCCTCGTCAACTTTTCCATCGATGGCGTCTGTTTTCTCCATTATTCGTCTCTCTCTTCTTCTTCCTCCTCTGTGATGAAGTGATACGTTTCTTCGGGTGCTGCTGGTGCTGATGATGATTAAATTATTGAAATTATGTCTGACAAACTTGAAACAGACAAAAAACTGATTCCACTCTTATGAATATTCTAACCTCTCTACGCAAATGCATTATTCGATTTTTTATATATATATTATGCAACAAATAGAATAAATCAAATTAAAACAAGAAACATGATTTAAGAGGAATAGAAAAATGAAAACTAATGAAAGGCTTATTATATCAACACCTCACAAATTGTTAAATAAACTTCACATACTTAATACACCCTACATTTGCTTTTTCACATAAAAATTATCTTAATACAGCTTACATATTTTCCTATGCTAAATCACGAAAATGATCCCTGAAACTTGCATAACTCCTCATTTTGGTCCCTGAGATTTCAAATCAATAGAAGTGGTCCCTGAAATTGTCCACCATCCATTGGTCATTCCGTTAAAAACTCTGTTAAGTGTCCCGAAACTCTTGGCCGGAAGTTTGGGCAATTTTCAAAACTTCATTACTCAATCGTTTCTTAACCAAATTCGACTCATTATATATCAAGCAACCATTGAGCTTCTAAATAGGTATAATCTTATTCTACACTTTCCTATCTTCATTTTTTATATATTATGGGTAGAATTTGGTTAAGAAACGATTGAGTTACGAAACTTTGAAAATTGCCCAAACTTCTGGCCAAGAGCTCCGGGACACTTAACGGAGTTTTTAACGGAATGACCACAATGATGGATAATGGACAATCTCAGGGACCACTTCTATTGATTTGAAATCTCAGGAACCAAAGTGATGTGTTATATTGTCACGTCCCGACCCGCGAATAAAGACTATTCACGAGCTAGGGTGTGAGTCATATCTTAGCTATAGAAATAAATTCTACAACCAAGATATGGTGGAAAATAAAATAAAATTATAACAATTACACCATACCTCAACAAAATTTTACATAAAAATTTAATGAATACTCAGCGGAAATAGAATAGTACATAAATAATTCACAACAAAAACTACCAACAAAATAATAATTAAATTGTAACAATTCTTTCAAATGCATGAAATATATGCAAATGGAATGGATTAATGTACTCACTCCCTTCTAATCCCGTCAACACATACCTAAGGCACCCAAGCCTGCACATCCCATACCATGCTTATATCACTTGGCTCCAAGTACGTTAGAATATGAGTCATCCCTTAAACCCAATTTTTGTAATTAAACTCTCAGTTTCCACTTTATTAAACAGGCACTTTACCCAATGTCCAAATGTATATTCAAGCTCTGCACCCTACGCCTGACATATACAAGATTTCATTATTTTTAATAATCAACCAATTGTATACTCAAGCCCTGCACCCTACACCTGACATATACACGGTTCATTATTTTATATTCAAGGCAAACTTTAGCCCTTGAATATCCTCACAACTTAAACACTTTACACAAGTGAGCACTTGATACAACACAACTCTTTTTCTTGCTTTGCAATGCATATGTATATGTCATGTTCACATAGATATCAATACTCACACTTTATCTAACAAGCCTGCAACTTCAACATAAATCAAATTGATTAGTAAAAAGGGTAATATAATCATAATATTAACAAAATAATAATCTATAAGTCATCATATAAAATGTTGCTCGTGGACCACTCCATATATGTTTTTCCAACGTCCCGTCCATCTTAGTTGGGAAACCTGTTTTTATTAGAAAAGAATAGACATACATATGAGAGAAAATAATTGTTAAGTGAAATATATGTCTCAAAGGCCACAAAGCATGGAATCATGTTTCTAGCTCTTCCCTTTCCAAACATCATCTTTTATTTTTATTTTAGCCCACCACTTCTACTTCTTCTCATCTCCCTTCCCTTATATTCTCACTCACAACTTGATCACTTTCTTTCACCGACTCTCCTTTTTCTTCCACACAACACCTTACCTTTTACTGTATTTTTATTATCTTTTTGTTCCTTCTTTTCATTTCCTTCAATAACCACTGCTCGCTTAACCAAACATCCGCGTTTTGAACTGGGGTATAAGTCAGCACATAGATTTGATTATCGTGATTTTTGGATATGTTATAGAGGAGAAGATAAGGAACAACTTTTGTGAAGGAAGTGTTTCGATTTTAGTTACGAAAAATGGGGTTTTGGTGCTCATAACTTGGCTGTCCAGTTTTTCTGCGGGATTAGAGACATGAGTTGGTATTTTAGACATATTGGACGATCACACCGTTGGATGTTTCTGAAATTTTGATATTATATTAGAGAGACAGACGAACAACTCTCATGAAGGAAGTATTATAATATAATATATGGATGATGGTGTTTTGATCTGTTAAATAGGCTGGACTAATTTCTAGTTTTTCGATATCTTCTTTTGATAGATGGAGTTTGGTGGAGAGATTTGTTGGATAAGGTCTCATGTATTTTCTGGGATTTGTCCCACACTTTTGTACATCATTCTCAAGGGAAATAAGTGGATAATTTTGATGGTTTGGTGGGAGTGCTCTCATAACAATGATCTCAAAATGTAAACAACACAAGATTTAAGTGGTTCACCAATTTGGCTACGTCCACTAAGGTTGCATATGCATTTATGTTTTCACTATGTAAGAGAGATTTACAAAATTCAATGGAGATGACTTTGAGCCTTTACATAAGGTAAGAGAAAAGGATGGTGGGAAGAGTGGTCTATGAAGAAGAGGAGGTTTTGTTTCTTTTTCCCCGTGTGTTGTTGTTGTTGGTGATGTGTGTTCTCCCCCATTTCTCTCCTTCCTTTGCTTTTATGGATGAAGAAATGGAATCCACCATTAAGCCTTAAGGACACGTTTCATTTTTTTTTTGCAACACTTGGACATCTTCATCTCCAAAGAATCTTCACAAGTGTGCCAATAGAAAGAAAGCAAGTGTTGTGCCAATCATTAGACATAAAATGTATTCCAATAGAAACACACCAATTGTTAACCTAATCATCACCATGAAATGTGTTCTAATCACAAGGCAACAAATGTTATCCTAATCTTTAGCAATGAAAGGTGGTCCAATAGCAAAACAACAAATGTGAAGCTAATTATGAACTAATGAATAATATGCAAGGTGTTCCTTGCATCCAAAGGCCACGTCCAAACAATTTGGGGGATGAATCCTCACCAATTATCAACCATGATATGTGGTCCAATAGAAAGAAAACAAATGTGAAGTTAATAAATATCATGCAAGGTGGACAAACACTCAAAAGCCACGTTCATCTCTAAGGGATATGAATCCCACCCATTCTCACCTTATTGGAAGATTGGGAATGATAGATTGAAGCATTGAAGAGAGAATATAGACAATTAATGGAAATTCCCCTAGGCTAGTGAGTAAGCACTCTAAAACAACAACAATATATTGCCACATGCATGCCAATACATACACATACCTAGTCTATGGCTCTATATAGACTCACACCTCTCCAAACTTGGGGGATGAATCATCACATTACATTAACTCAACTTGCCAACTCACTCTTAATTGGTAAAAATATCAACCCAATCTCAACACTTAGACACACGTATAAGCCAAAAGCTTCTCACCTCCACACCTTAATTATTAGCTTCTATTAATTACCAACTTCCACCTCAACCTATCTAGAGTGGTGAGTAATCACCAAATCATTAACTCCTAATGTTACAAACTCTCCACCTCATCCTATCTAGAGTAGTGACTAACCCCTCCTCTTTATTCTCTAATGGTTGCTAAAACACCACTTAGCCTTTTTGAGAAAAATCTAACCAAACTCATCATAATCTCCTTCTTCAATTCAAACTAAAAATATCCCTAATTACATATGAACATGAAATACTACTAGCTAGTTTTTGAAATAATTTGAAGCAAAAGGATTTTACATTGAAACTATTTCACATATCGAAAGTAGGTTCTTGCATAAAATAAATCTAATAAAATCATTACGTAAAAATAATTACCCACACACACACACATATATATATATAATCTTTCTTTTTTTTAATACGGGGTATTACATATACAAATCTCAGGGACCATTTCGCGATTTAGCCTTTTCCCATAATACCTCCACACCCCACATTCTCAATATACATCTTATATCTCAATATACATCTTATATTTTGTACATACACCTCACATTTTCTTTACACCCCACATTTCTCAAATCTTATAACACTCTTTTTTAATTTCCAGGGATTGAATCCAATCATTTGAACGTTTAGTTTGCCGAAAGATTTCAAATCATCTAAACGTTTAGTTTGCCGAATGATTTCAAAATGATGATTTGAAATCATCTTAGTATAGTTTGAAATCATCTTATTAACACGTGCTAATTTGAAAAACACAAGTGATCCTTATTCAACTTCTAAATCCAATGTTGGACCTATTATATGTCCCGGAGATTCTGCCTCAATTCCTAAGGGATGGGAGATCCCGACAAACGGCAAAAGATTGAGAGTAGGAGTTCCCGTGGAGAATGGCTATCCTCAATTTGTAAAAGTACTATATGACTCTAGCACTAATACGACTTATGTTACTGGGTACGCAAGATTAATATGAACCAATGTTCTAAAAAATGGCCTAGGCAGCCGCCTAGGCACTGGGCGGGTTGGAACCAAGGCGATTTTGTGCAAAACGACTGGAAAAATCGGGGTGGCTCTAGGCGGTGCTAGGCGGCTGGGTGTTTTTTTTTTTTTTTTTAAATTTTAAAAATAAAAAATAAAAACTTAGATTAAATATCTTACATTACTATATTTCCTTATTTTCCTCCTATTTTGCATTTTATGTTGTTTTAAATTGTGAACTTGTTGTACATGTGTCATCCTACATTACAATACTCCTCACTATGGTTATATGGCATATATGCTTAATGCGTTTTTTAAATTAGGACTTGTTAGATACTCTTTTTTCATTTTATCATTCTTTTATTATCTTATTTATGGATTTCATACAAATATAATTTTTTGTAAGTGACAATATGCACTTATTTGCAAGATATACAAGAAATTTACCTAAATCCGCCTAGGCCCCGCCTAGGAGCCTAGGCGCTAGGCGCTAGCCTACCGCCTGACTAGCGCCTAGTGTTTTTTAGAATCTTGATATGAACCCTAAAAGATGAATATGAATATAGAAGTTTAAATAACGCAACAAACGCAAGATTAAATAATTATCGATGTCATCGAAATCACTAAAACAATGAAAAATATGAAGTCTTACCTCATGTGAAGCTTCCGAAACATCGATTTCGTGTTCCATTCGTCAATTTTTTTTTCTCAATCAACATATTTGTAGTTTCATTGGTTAGGGTTTTGTTCAACAATGGAGGATGGGAGGGTTTTGATAGTTGAGAAGATAAATAATACGCTAAAAGTGATTTGGGGTGTATTTAAAAAAATTTATTTTTTTTAAAACCTAATAAGGTCAAAATTGCCATTGCATAGTGGGGTAAATAAGTCATTTAATATTAATTTTTAATGTGGGGTGCATTCAACATATTGTGGAGTGTTAATATAAAAAGCCCTAATGAAAATGGCTTCAAAAGTTTGCATTTTAACCAAAAATCACCCTATAATTTTATTTAATAATAAGGACAAAAAGAAGAAAATAATAAAAAAATAATAAATAACCTCACAAAAGCTCGTGCATTGCAAATTCTGTAAATTTCCCATATATATTGCAGCAGCCCACACCTTTTATTATTATTTTCTTTAGTAGCTTCAAACCCTAACCTCATAGCCCCACGTGCCTCCTTCCTCTTTCTTTATTTCATGTTTAGGAGCTTTAATGATGATAGTTAGTACTTTCATTGCTCTCCTCATGCTCCCGCTCTCGCCATTTTCAATGAAAATGTAATAAACTATCTCCCATAATAATATTAGGGAATTGTTATTGGCACTCCAGAAATCTCATTGTGCACTCCAAACTTTTTATACTTAGAAAGAAAAATACACTTGTGAGGAGTGTATAATGAGATTTTTGGAGTACTAATAACAATTCCCTAATATTAACTGATGATTTCCTATTTGAACTTTTTGTGAGAATGGAATATGCTCTCATCTTTCCTAAAATTAGAGAAAGATATGCTCTATTCAGACTTATATGATTAATTGCTTTGGATGACACTTCCTGAAGAGATTCGACCATCATAATACTTTTGACGACATTCTCATGTATAGAATAATTATTTGGGTTTGCTATTCATTGTTACAATGTTCACGACTCATCCATTAATAAGTATAACAACTAATCAGAAAACACAAGTAATCATTTGTATCTAGTTAATGTTGATGACATGCCTTTTCCAAGTTTATTTTTCAAACCATTGGCCACTGATTTCTTGGCCCCCAAAACCATAGATGCTAGTGTGCATTTTCTAGTTGAGCTTCGTATGTTGTCCATTGTTTTATCTGCCATGGTTAATGAAATAGTGATAGTACTAGTGTTCAGTTTAAGAAATAGTCAGTGTTTAGTTTACGAAATAGTGATAATATTAGTGTTTAATTTAAGAAATAGTCAATGTTCAGTTTACGAAATAGTGATAGTAATAGTGTTCCGTTAAAGAAATAGTGATGATTTTAGATTATGTGCACAGTTGATTGATGTGAGAAGCACTAGAGCGTAATTATACACCTGTCATCGTACAGACTACCTTATGTAGTTCCGAATGACTTGCAGAGTTAGACCGTATAGGTCACTGAGGTGACTCCGGTTAGTGAGAATGTTGAGCTTAGAATTAATCGTATAGGACCAACTGCAGGGTCTCCGATTGATTCCTTATTTCACCTGATTTATAAATTGATTCATGGCATGGCATGTTTTCTTGAAAAATGTTAAAGATTTGGAATATGAGTTTTGAGATTTTATATATATATGATTTTATATATATACTATTTTCTGGGAAAGTATACAGGTTTTACAGTGAGGGGATAGAAATGATTTTAATGAAATGTTTTTGGAAAAATCTTGATTTTACTGACCCACTCATTTTGTTTTGCGCCCCTCCAGGTTCTAGTTAACGGTTGGTGGCTCTCGAGGTCTTTTCCGGCATTCTGACAGACTCTTGACATGTAGGACTCACCCGAGGGTGAAGTACCTTTATTTTAGTCTTACTTGACTGCACTAAAACCTATGCTCTGAATTTGTGTATTATCTTAACTTCCCCATTACTCTAGTAGGTTGTTCATCTAGAGATTGGTTTAAATTCCTTCGTATTTTTGTATTATCATGCTTCCGTGTCGCACTGTTGGTTACGTCACGCTCACGTGACGGCCAGCACGCCTTGATCCTCTGGATCGGGGTGTGTCAGATTGGTATCAGAGCCTAGGTTGCAGTCCTGTATAATTGTTAATGTTCTAATGATCTTTTGATGTTTCTGTCAGAATTATGCCGCCTCGTAGAGAGCGTAGGGAGTCTCGCCGTGCTCCTGAATCTAACTTCCCTGACATAGCTCAGTTAGGGGAAGCGATTGCCCATGCTTTTCAAAATGCAATTCGTCCTCCTCCCCCACCTCAGAGGACACCCCTGGAGGCCATGTATAATTTGAAACTAGATCGTTTTATGGGTAATGAAGGTCATGAGGGGGCTGAGAAGTGGCTAGACCACATTGAGAAGACGTTTCAGGTGATGCAAAGTCAGGGGAACTTTCCTGCTAATAGGTGGGTTGAGACCACTACCTGGTTTTTGGGTCAAGAGCCGGCTAGTTGGTGGAGGAATCAGACTCAGTTTATGACCCCATCGATGGCATCTGATTGGGCAGTATTTAAAGATAATTTCAAGAAAAGATTTGTCCCTCCAGAGTATATTGACCGAAAGAAGCAGGAGTTCACCCATCTGAAGCAAAGAGATATGTCAGCTCATGAGTACTACAGGAAATTTTCAGACTTGTCTCGTTATGATCCGGATATAGCTGGTAATCCAGTAGAGATGCTTCGTCGCTTCAAGTTGGGATCTAGGAAGAAATGGAGGACTTTTGCTAATGCACTTCCCTGCGCCGATTATCATGAGTATTTCGAGATTTTGGTTAGGATGGATGACTCTGATAATCTTCCTGACAGTGAGGATGACGAGGATAGGAATGATGGTCAGAAGAAGAATGATAAGGGTAAGGGTATCTCCATTCCGGGACCTCGGCAGACGCATAATTTTAAGAAGAGTGGAGCGAGTTCGAGTTCTTCTAGTGGGGGATATAGTTTTACTGGTCCGAGGAGAGGTGGTGGCAGATTTTCTGGTGGACCCAGAATTCAGGGACAAAGGGATTCTGGTGGTTCTGGTGCTCCGTGGTGCCGCCGATGTAACTCTCGTCATCATGGAGAGTGCAGGAGAGGAAGTGGTGGTGCTTGTTTTACTTGTGGACAAATGGGACATCGGGCTTCTCAGTGTCCCCAGGGTCAGCAGAGACCTCAGCAGACCACTATGCCACCTCCAGCACCGATTCAGCAGAGTTTTGGATCAGGCAGTTATGGCCAGTCGGGTCGTGGTGGTGCCTACCACTACCAGGGAGATGCTGCTCCTTATGCTTCTGGATCTCATCAGTATTCCCAGGAGCCTTATTCTCAGGGCCTTGGAGGTTATTCTTCTTATTCCTATATGCCAGCAGGTGGATCGCAGTGGCATCAGGGAGGTCAGCCCCGTCAGAGGGAAGTTGCTACTGGTGGTGCAGGATCATCCAGGCAGCCCGGTCAGTCAGGCCAAGGACGTAACCCTCAGGGACGAGGTAATCAGGGCAGTAGAGGCCGAGGTGGACGACAAGCTCAGGGGCGAATTAATCATATTTCTCTGCAAGAGGCTCAGAACCATCCAGACTTAATCATGGGTACGTTAAATGTTCTTGGTCATTTTGCTAAGATTTTGATTGATTGTGGTGCTACGCACTCTGTGATTTCTCATACGTTTGCTCAAGCAACCCAACCTCACCCTTCACCTCTAGGATTTGATTTAGAGTTTGCCATGCCTAGAGGAGATAAGTGTTATGTTGATAGTGTGTATCCTGGATGTCCAGTGATGGTAGATGGCGTAATTATGCTAGCTGATCTTATTCCGTTAGATATTGTGGATTTTGATGTGATATTAGGGGCTGATTGGTTGCATCATAATCGTGCCCATATTGATTGTTATGGGAAATCAGTTACTTTTTATCGCCCTGGACTACCCGAGGTTACTTTTGTGGGCGAAAGAAGTGGGGTGAGACATGGTGTTATTTCTGCCATGAGAGCGAAGAAATTATTATCGAAGGGTTGTCAAGGATATTTAGCACATGTGGTGTTAAATGATACTGCTCCTAGTAGTATAGAAGAAGTTGGTGTGGTCAGACATTATCCTGATGTATTTCCTGATGATCTACTGGGGTTGCCGCCAGACAGAGAGGTGGAATTCTCTATTGATCTGCTTCCAGGTACTGATCCTATATCTCTAACTCCTTATAGAATGGCTCCTGCTGAGTTGAGAGAATTGAAAATTCAGTTACAAGAATTACTTGATAAAGGTTTCATTCAACCTAGTTCTTCGCCTTGGGGTGCCCCAGTATTATTTGTGAGGAAGAATTAATTGAAAATCCTATATCTCTTTTATATTGAAATAATAATCAATGGTTTTTTTTTTTTTTGAGAGTTTTATATATAGAGACAAAAAATTTCACTATATTTTAAGAAATTCCACTAGTTTTTAAACATGTCAATTAGAGACAAAAACATAAAAACAACTAAAACCTAGCCTAAAAACATGGAACTAATATTTTAAAATATCAACCATACCCCTAAGCCTTTATGAAACGAGCCTTCATAACTCTAACAAAATTAATATGTGCCATAAACTCAACTCATCATCGACCATTTTTGCATAATCATTTCAACTCGTTCTCGACTATTTTTGCAGAATCAGTTCAACCCGTCTTAACCATTTGTGCAAAATCAGTTCAACATGTCTTCGATCATTTTTGCAGAATCAGTTCAATCAGTCATCAACTACTTTTGCAGATTCAGTTCAACCCGTCGTTGACTATTTTTATAGAATCAGTTCAACTCATCCTCGATTATTTTTGCAGAATCAGTTCATCATATCCTTGACAATTTTTGTATAATCAGTTCAACCCGTCCTCGACCATTTTTGTAGAATCAATTCAACCCATCATCCACCATTTTTACAGAATCAGTTTATCCCGTCCTCAATCTTGTGGAATCAGTTTATCCCGTCCTCGACCACTTTTGCAGAATTAGTTCAACCTGTTGTCATCATATGTCACCATGCCTATGTGTGGACATTTGTTGCCATCCATTTAAAAACTCACCCATACACCAACTACTGTTTTCAAACTACTCATCCTAGTATTGTTCTTAATATTAGTAATTTAATAAAGTTGGTTACTTTTTCTATTTTAATTTTATAGCCAGTGAGTTGTGGATTTGAGATTCAATTCGACATTGGACAAACTAATACATAAAAAAATAATAACAAAAAACAAATTTATCTTGAAAAGTAAACAAATTTCAACCATTTTGATCACAAGTGTCAACCACGGAGAAATCCAATCATCAAAAAAGTTTCTTTTAAATTGTGACTATAAAACCACACCATTTATTAGATCTCTCAACAATGCATATTGCTTGAATAGTGCCCCCAAACGAAGAGAAATTATTTTAGGTTCTAGGCTCATTAGCTGACCTAGAGTCCACAAACCATAACTTAACACCTGTTCATTTTTAACACCAACCCACCGCTTACAGAAACAAAAAACATTTTGGGGTTTGCGCCCCACTCCTTCCTTTCTCCTTCTCTAGGAAATTGAAAGAATAAAATAGATTTTTGCATTTACATTATTCAAAATCTATTTGATTTCAGAATTATGTTGTCTCTTACCAATCATATTTCAGTTGGCCTGACTAGAGAAAAAGAAGCACAATGTACCAAATTCATATTTCAATATGAAGATTGGAGTTTCGGGTGGGTGTTCATGGTGGTGGGCATGATGTGGTTGTTGGGTGGAAGGAATCAATATCAAGTGGGTGATCTTGGGAGTGTCAGCGATGGACATTTGGATGCAGGTGGTGGTGATTTTTACCCTTTTAGTTTCCTGGAGAAGAAGAGATAGTGGAACGATCCCTAATATGTTTTATTTTATAATTCTTTAAATTGTGGGTTGTGTGAAAAAATGAGATGGTGGAATTTCCGGTTAGCTAATGAGCCGGATGAATTGGAACCAATATTTCTTAAAAAAAAAGAAAAAAAAAAGAGAGAGAATGGAGAAATAATTGAAGAGATAAAAGTGTGAAAAAAGACTTTTTTACTATAAAAGATAATTTTGTAACTTACACTCTAGAGAAGAAAAAAGGCAATGATGTCATATTTCACATGTATTAACTTTTGTCTCTCATTCTAATGTTTAAAAGTGTTGTCTCAATATATAATTAAGTATTAAAAGTATACTCTATGTGTAATTTTTCTTTTTCTTTTTTATCTAAACAAATGATTTTTTTTTTTTAAATACATGAGGTATTTAACTACGCATTGATGACATACTATATGGGAGTTTCTATTTATAGACTCCGACCGTCAAATTGGAGGAATATTCGAGTCTGTAACATATATCTGGATGAGAGAAATAAACTTGGAATTTTGATAATATTCTGAATTTATAAAATGACATGCACCAATTCACTTGTTTATAATCATAAATATAAAAATTTAGAATTTCTACATGAAAAAAAAACTTGAATTTTGTGACCTCCAATTTTTAAATGTAGGAATTAAAATATTAAAAAATCATGGTTTATTTCGTTGTAGTGTTGTTGCTTTTAATAGAAACCAAAAAAGTTATCTCCATCTTTGGAAGAGAAAAACCAAGGCAAAAAAACCAAAAAGAGAAGGCATTCCCACGTGGTGGACTTGTTTCTAATTCAAAATCAACGGTGAACTCACTTTTTGAGTCCCTATCACATTTGAGGATTGCTTTGAGATATTCAACGAATTCCTATATATTAAGATACTTCGAGAACTTTTACCCATTAGAAGCCTTTTCTCCTTATATAGGGACTATACTATTGTCGGGACTTTATTTAGGATTTCCATTGGAGATGCTCTAATACTCTTCTCCATATAGCCTCAATACTGTGAATGTAGAGTTTTTGTCCAAGCGGATTGGGAAAAAAATTGAGAGATGCCAATGTAAGACTTCTTTGTCACCACCACCACCTCATGAGACCTCTCTTTCATGGTCATGATCATCATTTCAATAATAAAAACTTAAAAATAATAATGCTTATTAGTAAAATTAGTATTAAAAAGTCCATGGCAGCCACATAATTTTCAAAAATTCTAGCATTGAACTTTTTAAAATTCTGCAAAAATCTATCATGTAACTTTTTTCTTTTTTGCAAAAGCATATAATTAAAAGTCTGAAATTTTATGGAGTACGTAATAATCAGTAAAAAAAATTAATGCATCCGTGAAAGTCTATCACTTAAACAAGTTAGACGTCCATATTAATTTTAATAAATCTCCTATTGTGAAATTAAACGGCAGTTTAGTTACAAAAGATGGAGGAGATTTATTAAAGGGAAATTTTATTTAAACCCATATAACTTCTTTTTACACTCAACTTAAATTTTAAATGTTAATTGTTTTTTTTATCCTATTGCATAATTACTATTAAGTACAAAATTTTTAAATGTTAATTGTCTTTTTTATCCTATTGCATAATTACTATTAAGTACAAAATAAAATTAATAATAAAACTCAAATTTATCAATAAACTCACACATTATAATTAGACTCTACCATCACTCTGTGTTTATCCTACTTTTATTCCGGCTAAAACCTAATAGCTCTCATAAAGAAAAACAAGTTTTTTTATTGGTGGATGATGATTTTGAACTTTTGAATCCTCCATGACTCGACATATGAATTATTTAGGACAAATAATTATTCTTTTCAATTAATTTACATCCAAACATGAGCATGACATAACAGACTAAAGAACCCTAAAAGGGGCTCATATTTTAGCACATTAGAAGGTGAAATATCAACCAAGGCATCTTTGGCAAAGCATGATATGCTGAAAGTGATTTCTGCATGTGTGAATAACTACAAGAATAAGGGAGAAATCAGATAAGGATGAACATGCAAAAGTTTAAAAAGTTGGTAGAGATATTTTTTTTTTTTTTTAGGGAATGGTAGAGATATTTATGAACAAGACTGGGAAAGAGAAGCAAATTAAGTTGTGGGACTTGAGGAAAATAAAATGCTTTGATTTTGGGTTTTTAATTTTTCAAATGGGTGTAAAGATAAATTTACATGTTGAATTGAGTTTGTGAAGGTATTTAGGGTAATAAATTTAGGTTTAAAGAGATATTGATAGTTTAGTTAAAAATCAAATAGATGTATAGAGTAAGTTGGATGTATAAAAATGTCACATGGTTTAAATAAAATTTCGTTTTATTAAAATATCATTGCGTTGAAGATTGGTTAGGAAGGAGATATTATCAAATATCAAAGCGGACCCCACCATCCACGATCCACGTTGCGGTTCGATACAGTTGGTCAAAGTGAGGAGAATATCCCGCTCACAGAGAGAGAGAGCGCCAAAGCCATAGCCTGATAGCCATGACAGAAACCGACAATGCATTCGGATTCGCAAATATGAGCTACTACCTGCATTAATTGGTGTCATTACTTGTAAATTTTCTCGGAGCTGAGAAAGCGCGAGAAAAATGTCGACAAGCAATGGAGCCGACGTAGAAAGCGGCCTGGGACCGAGAACGCCTCCAGTTTCGAGTACAACCACACCGAGAGCGAGACCCGACCCTTTCTTGATCTGCTGCAGATGCTTCAGGGTCGTCACCGCTCTCACCGCGCTTCTCTGCATCGTCGTCAATGTCTTCTCTGCCATTCAATCTTTCACTGATGGATCTGATGTACTTTCTCTCTCTCTTCTCTCTCTCTCTCTCTATATATATATGAATTATGCAGTAGTGTGGAGTTAGTTACAAATTGGGTTGTGTGTGTGGTTGTGAATTGCAGGTTTTCGATGGGATATTTCGGTGTTACGCCGTCGTGATTGGAGTGATTGTGGTGGTGGTCGAGACGGAATGGGAGTTCGTTATGAAGTTCTGGAAGGTTCGTTTTCACTTTTATGAAATTTAAAGTACGATTATTCGAAATTAATTTTGAACCGATTTTTACCCATTAACATGTTACCAAGTTTTGTAGTTTCTAATCAAATTTTCCTGCCATGTACTTCCTGAGAAGTCCTTGTGTTGCATCCCCTGCTTTGTGACATTTTTGAGCCATGAAAACAGTCTATTTGCAAAGCAAGAGTAAAGCTGCGTACTATAGACGTTTCCCGGCTCCTGCAAAAGCGATGGCCTTGTCGGCTTGGGGCTGCGCTTTATGTACTTCATGTGACTAAACACAAGAGAACCTTACAACTTTCTGAACTTTGATTTTCTCTTCCTCACTCTTTGATACCAAACGTAGTGTAAGAAGACATGTCCCTTAGGATTCCTTGATTTTCTCTTCCACTCCAAAGATATTGAAACAATAAAAACTGAATATCAAAGAAACTATCTTTTTGAAACTTTATGTTTTTTTTATAGCTACTAGCTAGTAGCTATATATGCATATCAACCGTCAAAACTGGCACCTGATAACATAAAATCTTTGCTCATTCTGACTCTGTTCAGGCTAAATCACCAATTTACTATTTAAGGGTTGAATCAAAGTTAACTGAAATATTGGTGCTAGGGTGCCGAATTTTGCATCCATGATCTAATTTTAATATTGTGTTAACTGGTTGCAGCTATTGGAGTATTGGGCTGGTAGGGGTATGCTACAAATCTTGTAAGTTTGCAGATGTAGTGAGAAATGTCATGTTTCACTCTCATAGAGTATTTTTTCTGCACCTCGAGATTTTGGAGCACGACTGAATTCGTTCCAATCTGTATATTGCCTAGCCTTGTAACAGTATAACAATGTTGGGGCTAACATTAAAGTTAAGCTTGCTTTAGTGCCATAATTTGGATAGCGTGTGCCTGTATTACACTGAAGCAAGTCCCTTTTATGGCTGTTGCATAAATTTTACTTGGTTTCTGACGCTGTGATTCTTTGTACCAGCCTTGCGGTCATGACAAGAGCTTTTCCTGGCAATTCCAGAAGAAAAGAGAATCTAGTTCTTCTAGAGGACATAGCGAGCTATATGCTCCTTGCTTGTGGTGGAATCTATCTTATTTCGGTAGGTTCAAATAGCCGAATCCTATAACAGTTTTGAAAACTCGTGCGTGAGTATGCATGTGGTTTTGTCTGTTTCTTCTTTTAATTGGAAGAATCCAATGTTTATTTGGTTCGATGAAGCCGATTGTAACCAAAACTAAGATTCTTCTTTAACTAGGACTCAGCATGGCTCCTATTGCTAGCTGAGGTTAACGTTTCTCTTCTAGGAACACGATTAATTCCATGAGTGATTGGGTAATTGTTGCTAAGCAACTAACCCATTCATGACTTCAGGGAGTTTATTGTGTGTTGGGGTGGAAGGGCACTCACCTAGTTGTTTAAACTTTCCCTTTATAGTGCCGCCCTTGTTTTCTGGTTCATGCAAGGGTAGTATTACATCAATATGTTGAGAGCCATTTGCCCTGCCTTTGCCACTTCAATTGTAACTTTAAGTCTAGTGTGCCCTTTTTCTTCCTCATTTTCTTCCCCTTCAAACTACTAATCTTTGATATTTGAATTTTAAGGGAATCCTATGCATTGGCTTTCTCAAACGGTCTCGGCAGAAGAAAGAAATTTCAAGGGAGCAAGCAACAAAGGATCTTGAGGTAAGTTCTCACCATTTGCTTATCATGCTTCCTTTTCTTTATGGTTCTTACTATAGGGATATAAAGCTTTAGCTGTGAGGCCCGTGACATCAAAGGATTAAATCACCATTAGATTTCTGCTAAAATCTATAGTACTTCTAAATAGTCTGTTTTGAGTTATGTTACGTTGTGCTTGTCAACGTTATGTATGTTTAATCTATCACGGAAGCTTGCTTACATTCATTCACCTGTATGCAACAATCACAGGACTTGGAGCGGCGAAGGGAAGAACTTGAACACTTGCTTATTGCGCAAAGAGATTAAGAAATATTGCACCGTACGTAGGCAAAAAGTGACACCGGTGAACCTTGCTCATGTTTCCAATCTTGTGATTCTGTTAGTGTGTTGCATTTGAATTAGTATTCGTTGTTTGTATAGTTGTGTGAAAAGGCATGCTGGGTGCTTCTTGATAGTTTCCAGCAAGTATTTGCCACTGTTATGTACCAAAGAAAAGGAGAGTATAGTTTTCCAAAAAAAAAAAGAAAAAGAAAAGGAGAGGATCCAGGATGTTAATGTTATTCATTCGTGAAGAAAAGACGAGTCTGCGAACTGATAAAAAAAATACCATAAGGGTTCACGCGCGAAATCCCTTTTCGTCGGCAGAGACACAATCGTCTTTGACGAATGCTTTCAAGAAGATGCAAACCTGTGAATTTGAATCTTCCATGCTTTTATCAGAATAATGCATTTTATGATTGTTGAGCTTTTGGTTCATGTAAGGCTCATTTTGTTAGAGTAATAAGCTGGATTGTAATAGTAGCCTTAATGTGTTTTTGTATTTGGATGACTCAGCTGGGGACCAGCTTGCCCGGCTGTGAGTGTGAGACTTAGGCCATCTCCAACCGATGGCTGGCCAGATGGCTCGTTTTAGCCCTCTGGCCCTCCAAGATTCTCCAAGATATTAATATTTTAATGAACAGTACATGGTCATATTTGTCTCCGTCTCCAACCGAGGGCCAGAGGGCTCGTTTTAGCCCTATCACAAAAAACCGTCTCCAACCGAGGGCCAAAGGGTCATAGGGCCAAACATAATTTATTGTTTAAGTTTCATGTTAAATGTTTTTTTATGTTGTATAATTTGTATGTTGGTTAATGTTATTTAATGTTATTTCATATTGTTTAATGTTGTTTCATGTTACTTAATTTAATTTAATGTTGTATAAATGGCCTAGGAAAAAAATAGAATTGAAAAAAATTATGAAACAAATTTTGTGAAATAGAAGTTATAGGAAAAAAAATATGAATCAAATTTTGTAAAATAGAAGTTATAGGAAAAAAATAGAATTTAAAAAAATATTGAAACAAATTTTGTAAAATAGAATTGAAAAAAAATATGAAACAAAATTTGATTAATATGAAAAGGAAAAAAAAAGGCCTAATAATACAACGGCTACTAGCCGTTATATTAAAAAACATTCAAACTATTAGTGTCGGTTATAACCGACACTAATAGTAGAACTATTAAAAAAAAATAAAACCTCTTTAATGCTGTCGGTTTTAACCGACAGCAATAGAAAACATTAAAAAAAAAATAAGCCAGCCCGGGGCTGGCTGGCCGAAAGCAGCCAGCCCTCCAGCCCTCTCTGATCCCGTGGGGCCCTCCCAGATTCCAGAGCCCTCTGGCCTAGCCCTCGGTTGGAGACGGTTTTAGGGTTATTTTCGGCCCTCTGGACCCTTCGGTTGGAGATGGCCTTAGCCTATGGTTTACATACCTGCTTGTCAATGTCAATTGGGTTTCCATGAAATGAAACAGCCTCCTTTCATTTCTCTTTTATCTTCTTTCCCTGCTTTTTTATAAGCACTGCTGGTTCCTATAAACCGGTATCCAAAGCTAATGGCGGTTTTATAGGGGACCTAAGCGGTTTCAGGTCCCCTCAGCGATCTGAAATCATTGCTTGAAATTTTTCTGGGACCCCTCAAAGTCAAAGGCTGGGTTTCCGACCTTTAGAGCAACTCCACCCATGGAGCCCTCCCCCCTGGCAATCCACTATTCAATCCACCCTATTGAACAGTAACTGCCTTAAATGAATAGTAACTACCATTAATGAACAGTAATTGCCATTTACATCTCCACCCTTGGAACCCTCCCCCTGGCAATAAGCAATTAAAATAATAGTTTTTTTTGTTTGTTTAAATAATAAAAAATTACAAATGCTCTCTCTCTCTCTCTCACTGACACAAAAAAAATAAAAAATTGCAAAGCCCTCGGGCCACAGGCCCGTCGACTCCCCACCCCCCCTTCGCTCGGGCTCCCACCGTCGCTCGGCCTCCACACGGCTGGACCTCTCTCCACCGGCCCTCGGGCCCTTTGTCCTCGCCTGTCGCCCGAGCAACCAGCCTCCGCTGGAGTTGCTCTTAGAGCAACTCCACCTCTACAAATTGCACTACCCAATGGGCGATTGAACCCCCAACCCATATGCTCCAGCCCATGTCAATTGCCCCATGTATTGTGGGCCAAACTCCAGCGTACCAGGCAATCGGGCTAAAATGGCCAGAGGCCTTGCATGAGGCAATTTGACGACAGGGTGATGTCAACCTGATGTCACTCACATCATATTATCTTTGTGTCAGGATCGTGGCATTCGTGTTCGAAAGATAGCGAGTGAGCCAACCAAAAGCAAGCGGCGGAGCCCACTTGGTAGCACACTCACAACCCCCTGAAAGTGATCGACATGGGTTGTTCTCAATCATTTGATTTCCAATGGTAAGAAAAATTGAATTCTTCAACTAAAAAGTGTTCATGTTGATAAAGTATTATGTACTCCTAAGCTCAAAGACGTGACATCAATTCTAAAAACTAAAGCATTGTCCCAAACAACTTTAGCGGAATATTTTAGGTCATCTTAAACTTTTATTTGTGATATTACATATTTTCATCCTTTTTTTTCTCAGAAAATAACTAAAGCCACAATTACAGCCAGTTCCAATTCGATCAAAAGCATAAGCAAGTTTGGCACACGTACGAAGTGTGTTCCCAAACATAGCTATCAGTAATATCAATTCCTAACTAGTTCCAAGAAACAGTCTAAAAGGAAGCCGCCAAGCTTCTAATATCCTTTGTAATGGATCGAATTCTCCATGGAGTCTTGTATCTGTATTTAACCACTTCAATGACTAGCTCAGAATTCCCCTCCACACAGTGACTAGCTTAGGGTTGATTTGGTATTGCTGTGATTAGAAAGAAAAAAAAACTACTTCTGTTGTGTTATGAGAATAAACTCATTTTTGTTGCTTCATGTTTTCATCTTTTTTTTCACAAAAAACTGTAAAAATAAGCTGTTTTTAAGTGTTTACCAAACACATTTTTTAGCTCAGCTTTTTTTTTATACTCACTTTTTATAAAATCACATCAGTACCAAACTAGTAATTAGAATCTCCCTCCACACATACATTCTTAAAGCCCTTATTCAGAGCAACTTTTAGAGCATCACGCCTCCCGAGAGCATCCGTAACTGAACTTGTGTTTTCCCCAGTACTTCTTGCACCCGCAACAATGGGGATTTGATCTTCATCTCTGATGACAAAGCCAGCAGCAGCCTTGCCTCTGCAACTGAAAAATATTGCAAATTTTTGAACTCATCGACAATTATTACTATGTAGAGGTGTGTTCTTAAAATGGGGCAAAAAAATTGTAACTTATTACAATATGTAGTTTACTTCTATACATAACTAGTCCACATTCAGACCGAAATATTTTATGACCTTAAGAAGAACAATACTACAATTACTCATCTGAGTCTCATTTCTATTAAAAAGATAGTACAAATGATGATACAAATATAAGAATAATATTTTTATTTTAAAAAGATTATCCTTTTAAAAAAGAGGTTTTTGACCGTTGTGGTGCGAAAAGAAATTTCTGACCGTTGTGGTTGCGAAAAGATATAAAAACGAATTTTCCCATTTTGGCCCTCAAATCAGATTTTGAAACCATTCGAATTTGCTTCCCACTCAACTCAACCATTTGAATCCCCCACACACACAAATCCAGATTCGAAACAGAAACAGAAAAAGAAACATAAACCCCCTTCATCTGCGATTCACTCATTTCGTTCCAGGTATTTCTCGTTTTCTCTTTTAATTTCTTGCTTATATTTTGAATCAATCCACTTCCAAGGTCATAATTTTGGTGTTCTAGGTTTCTTATGGCCCAAATCTTTCCAAAACCGAAGTTGAATCTTGAAAATCTCGAGTCTTGACTATCGTTTAACTCTAGTTTCGTTAACCCGTTCGACGATTCGGTGAAATTTCTTGCACTCAGACAAGTACATTGATAAGAAATCCTATTGCCCCATTTATTGATTGGTGTTTCGAGAATCAGGTTCACGTTTGTGTTTTTCATCTATTTCCAGTAGATACTTGCAAGTTTTCGATCAATTATATTCGGAAAATCTGATCTAATTTATGGCTCAATTTGCCCTTTTCACAACTAAGGAGCCCCATTCCAGTCACTGTTAGCAGCAGATCCCAACTTTCTACAGGTAGGTAGCAATGGAGTCATAACCATACTATGCCCAATTTTGTACACGACCTAGTGTATGTTCCGATACCAAGGGGTGTCAACTAGCGGGGCAGAAGTTGGAGGGAAAGAGTGTCATGATCCATATACCCACCACAACTAATCCCATACACTGCAGATGTGGGATTACCAAAGGCACATAATACTCATGGAATTCGTAGTCTTAAATACTTCAAACCGCGCTTTTTCTTCTCATGCATCTGTCTATGTGTTTGGTTGTTTTCAGTTTTCTATATGAAAATGCTCACGTTAACGTGTTTCTTCATGCTTCAGATCTTTACTGCATTAGAGCCTCTCACAAGTTGATGATAAGGGGAAATGGAGGACGTATATGAAGAACTAGACGAAGCTAAAGCAGAGGTGGAGAGGCTTAAGACTGAAGTCCGGGTTAAGACTGAACTCTCTGATGCTTTGAAGAAAGCTCACAATGAGCAGTTGATTAAGTTTCAAGAAGCGAAGCGGGAGAATGAGAAACAAGCTCAAGAACTAAATATCAAGCTTGAGGAAATTTCTCAATCAAGGCAGGCTTCTGAAACCCTCCAGTCTCGTTTGCTTGAAAAAGAATCGTTGCTTAGGCATTTGACTACTTTGCATGAAAAACTCCGAGCTGATAGTGAGAAGAAATTGCAAGAATTGGAAGGGGAAAATAGAGAGTTAGTATCTGCATTAGATGAAGCTACTGAGAGAAACATAGAGTTGGAGCAGAATTTTGGTGCTAGTACTAAAGAGATTGAGGGCCTTAAAAGACTCTTATCGACTATAGAGAGGAAGTGTTTCGAGGCTGAGCAGAACGCTCGTGAAGCCAAAGAACTGAGACAAAGAGATGACGTCATAATGGGGTTAGAGGAGGAAAATAGAAATACTCAAGATCAGCTGAAATGGAAAAAAGAACAGTTTACACATCTTGAAGAAGCACATAGACGGCTCCGAGCTGAGTTCCAGTTGGGTAAAGAGGAGTGGGAGAGGGAAAAATCAGCACTGCTTGAAGAGATCTCTTTGTTGCAGACAAACTTGGATTCCCAAACTAGAATTCTTGAAGGCGTTCAAAAACGTTTGGAAATGTGCAACCATGCTTTAGCTCATGAAGAAAGCAAGAGGAAGTTTTTGGAGGTTGAAGTGTCTGAATTCAGATCACGTTACGAGAATGTGTTTGCCCAGTGTGAAGAAGAAAGGTCAAAGTTTGATAGCTTGACTGTTCAAAGGGATGAAGAGATTGCTAAGCTAAGAAACTCACTGTCAACAAAAGAATCACTCTCCAAAGAAACGGAATTTAGAATTGTTCACCTTGAGCGAGAGAATCGGGAATTGAGAGAATCTATAAAAGAACTGCAGGAAGCTCAAATCAGAAATTGTGCCCCAGCTTCTCTAACAAAGTTGCGAAACAAGCTTAGGGGCATGGAGCAGACACATAGCAACTGTTCCACAAATCTGAAAGCAAAAGAATCTGAAGTGAGTCTCCTAATAGAGAAGATGAAAGGAGATGTAAACAGGCACAATTTTGAATTGAAGGATAGAGAGGAGCAAATACAAAAGCTTCAGATGGAGCTAAAAAGCTGCCATTCAGTGATCGACGTTTTAAATTTAGAGATTTCAGTACTATTTACGATCTTTAAATCAGAACTCTCAGAGGCTTACTCCAACAAATCTGATGAAAACACTGAGATGGAGCTGTGTAATAGAATGGATGACAAGATCTCTCTACTTCAAATAGAGTTGGAGATGAAGAACAGTGACTTAAGAAATGCTCATCTTAAGCTTGAACAAGAGCACATCAAAGCAGAAATGCTAATGAAGAGGGTAAGGTCCTTGGAACTTGCTGAACAGCAGCAGGTTATCATGGAAGAAGAGGTTCAACGACTTAAAGAGATGCTTGAGGAATCATCTGTGCATCAACTTTACATGAAAGAACAATTTGTGCAGATGGAAGTGGAGAAACGAGAAGTATCTTTGGCTTTAGAAAAGGCAAATCTTGAATTGGCTGAGGAAGTTTGTGAAGCAAGTCAGCTAGAATTTGAATTACAGAATTGGAAATCTCGAGCTGAAAGATTGAAAGTGTGCTGGCAAGGAAATCAAGAAAAATGTAGACAAATGGAGGATTCACTTCTTGCACAAGCTGAGTATGAAGAAACCCTTAAGCATGAGAAAGACCGCCTCATCACCATTATTGAAGAGGAAACTAAAAAAAGGGAAGTTCTGCAGCAGAAGATTGTCCTTCTAGAAGCTACAGTTGCAGCAGCAAAGAACGAGGAAGTGGAATTCATCCCAGAAATCACAGAGAACCTTATGAAAAATGCACAGGAGAAGGATAGCTGCATAGAAAAACTCCAAAATGATATCATGCAGATGGAGCAAGAGGCCATGACAAGAGAAGTGGAAGCAGCAATTTTTGCAAGCATAGATGCAGAGAAAACCGTTGGACTAGAGAAAGACAAGCTTTTCAAGGTTATAAATGAGAAAGATGAGGAAATAAAGAATCTTCAAGTACTGGCATCGTCATTAGAGCAAGACTTGACAAGTGCATTTCTATCGTCCTTCTCAGAAGTTGTAGAAAATTTGGTTACAATTGAAAAGCTTACTGAAGCTTTGAAGAAGGCCAAACATATGACAGAGCTAGAGATTGAAGAGAAGAACATGAGACTTGTTGAGTTGGAGAAGGAAGTATCTGGTTTGCGAAAAAGTTTGAAAAATCAGGAGGAAGCCTTGTTTACTGAAAAACGACAAGCAGATGGACTTCAAGCATTATTGGAAGCCAATAAACTGGAAAATGACAAACTGATGGGTGAACAGAGGAGACTGGAAGGCATAAACAAGCAGCTTGAGTTTGAAAAACGGGTTCTCTTTCAAGACACCGCAAGTCTATCAAAAGATAGGGAGCACGTTCTTGTTCACTTTGAAGAATTCTGTGATCGTATGGGGGACTTCACTTGTGAGGATGTGGAGATGATGAATCTTTTGGATACAATATTGCAAACGTGCAAGGAAGAGGTGAAACCAGCAATGAATTTGAAAGTGGATAATGAACTCTATGATTCTACCCAAGAGAATGAAAACAATTCTATTTCAACCTCAGCAAGAAAACTTGAAGCATGTATTACTGGAAGATCACCACTGAAAGAAATGAATCAGCAGGAGTTTGTAACCAAGAGAAGGAATACGAGTTTTCACTAAAGAAAATGACACGAGGTAATTCAAAAGCTTACGCTTTGGAGTTAAAAGATAGTTGTTTCAGTATTTTATTTGTTTCTCATAAAATAAAAAGCTCTTCCTAAGTGCTACAATATTGTGAAACACTTTGCAAATTTTCTGATTCTGAACAAGAAATTTCTGTATGCAATAGCGAATTGCTAGATGTAGGAGGCATATTGTATAGAATCTATAGAAATACAGTCTCATGCATTCAATATTTGTGGGAAATTTGACCGTAATGTAATGTTTTTGTTTGTGTAGAGGTGCCAGAATCGAAGGAAAGGGTTTGAGACCGTATCGAGCTTGAACCAGTTAGCAAATGGCAAGGGCAAACAAATATTTTGTATTTACTGCTGTGTGTTGTTTTGTGAGTTACCACGAAGCTCTTATAATTTTTCCTTTGTATGAGACTGAGCTGTGACGAAACATGCACTTGGAATTCAGTTCCCAAATGCAATCAGCCCTATAAAATCCTTGTGTTGTTGAAAATTGTAAATTTCAGTTGTTAAAAAAAATTAAAAATGTTGCAAGTAGTAGTTGAGCAGCTGTTATTTGATAATGTAATGGAGATGTACTGTAGTTTGGAATCAAAGATTCGGCGTAATCACAACGATGATTTCGAATGCAAGAAGATTAAACGATTATTAGCTCGGTCTGAGAAATTATATTTCATCGGAATATACCCAAAAACCTTGAAGCTGCTACTACAAGAACAACACAGAGGGATCACTTTGGGACCCAAAATCTACTCAAGACCATATATGGCATAGAAAATTACTACTTCATTCAAATTTTTACTTGGTTGACTGATAAACCGTTTCCTGAACATCCAGCTTACAATACTGTTGACCCTAAAATTACAAAAGCCTACGTGGCGCGCAGGCCGAGTAATCTATGAGCTAACTACGTCCTTCGGTGAATGCGGGCGTGCCAACTCGTCGGCCGAGCTCGGCCGAGGAGTAAATTTTGTTGATGTTGCGTTGGGTCACGCTACTGACTTCTGCGTCGTGCGATTGCGGCCGAGAAAGGAACGCGTCTCGGCCTCTTGGGCTCTCAAACCTGAAGACAAGGTTGCTATTATTACAAAGTTCACAAATCAAATTCGGCTTTCAAGGTGCCGAATATAATAAATGTAACACCTCACTTCGTCGAGAAGACTAATGAGATGACCTCGACCAAAAAGGATTTAGAAACCCTTCTCGACCGAGACTTGGATAGATAACCGACCGTGCCCGCCGCAGTGCTGTTGATGCCAACGGAAGGTACTGCGAGTTCGGCCAATTCTACGGTGATAGAGCTATCTATGCCGACTTAAGATATCACCGGTTGCTTTCACAGTGCTGTTGATGCCAACGGAAGATGTGTCAGCGAAAAAGAAAAAGAAAAAGTTCTCAAGTTGTTGAGGATTTGCGCAGGGCAATTTTGTATTGATTTGCAGGTCCTTTTCTCTGACGCGCAACCTCTCCTATTTATAGCACTGGACCTTGAGTCACAGTCCTACTCGAACTAGGCTTTCTTCTCCGGATCAACTACACTTCGACCAGTCCCATCTTGACTAGGATTATGAACCTAGTCCCTTTTCGAGTCGGCTCCCTTCCGGATTATCGTATTTGCCGAGACTCCTTGTTGTACCAGGACTCGTCCTCGCAAATAACCCAGCCGACCTAGTTTCAGAAGCCCACGATCCGAGCGACCTGAGGTTCCCTTGTTGCCAGGCCTTCCGGGCCGAGAATGGTTCTGTATTCGGCCCAAATTGGTATTTTGGGCCCAAACATTGCCCCCTCGCTTCTGAGGTCCTCGGCCTGAACTCTTTGGCCGAGTTTCGACCTTGAAGAAGCGAATTTAGTTCACAGAACCCAAATACTCTATTTTCAAGGCGCATTTATTGAGCACGATCGCACGATCTTGAACTTGCAAACCTCCACTCCACGTGGCTGCCTGTGACTCGGCCTTTCCCAATAATGACGTCTGAGGCGTGCGGTTACTCGAACCGTCAGGTCATCATGACCTTATGGCTAAACCTAGCCACTCTTATCTCGATCCGTGAGCCACCTCTCAGCGTGCGGACGCCGAAACGTCTTTCGCCATCAATTTCGCCGTCACAAGCAATCGTGCGCCCCCAAAATCTGAGACCTTCGGTCTTCTCAACTGCATTCCCTGAATTTTCATCATGATCAGTGATTTCTTCGGTCGATTTTACCCTTTATTTTGAATTTCGAACGATTGCACTTCCTTTCCCATCTCTATAAATACCGGAATTTTCCCATTTGCACCTTACGCTCTCAAACTTTCTGAAATTTCTTGCCATTTCTCTTTAGTTCATCTCCTTCTTTCAGACCTTCGTTTTCAAATCCCCCAATCCAGAAAACTTTTTACACCGTGTTTCCTTCTTACAATGGCATCCTTCATCTCAAAGCTTTCCAGGGAATGTGAACAGCATCAAAAAATACTCGATCGGAGCTCGATCAAAACCATCAGGTTTGAGAGTGACATGAGCACTCCTCACCAAATCCTGGGTCCTCTATTCAAGGCAGCGGTCCCGTCGGCCATTACTGGCCTTCTCCAGGAGCACTGCCTAACACTCTTACTCCAAGGGTTTGAATGGTCGAGATGGGACACGGCGAAACCCCAAGGCTCCTGGCCCTCGACGACCACAACATGGGCAGCCTGGGTTGTCCGAATGGAGAAGCTTTTCGGCGAGCAATGGAAGGCCCTTGGCATCTACGACGCCATCCTCTTCTCGTCAATGGACATCGTTCCCGACAAGGAGCTCCTCCAAGCCGCCTTGTGCTTTTGGTGCTCGGCCACCAACACCATGGTGCTTCCACTCGGTCCCATCGGCCCCACCACTCTAGATGTCACCGCCATCCTGGGCACTTCAGCGACCGGGATCTCTATCGACGCGGCCCTCTTTGGGCATCCGTCGAATATTGACCTGAAGACGCTCTTTGATCGACGGGCTTTCGAGACGTTGAACCGTTAAGGCCGAATCCCGTCGAAAGAAGACATTCAGAAGCTTCACAAAAACTTCTTCAATTACAACACCCTCTACCTCCATTTCGCCGGCCGAGGAGAAGAGGACCTGCGAGAAGGGGAACATGAAGCCTTCCTCTTCTACTGGTACAACAAGTACATTTGTTGTACCAAGTCGAACAAGTGCTTGGTCGAGAATATGCCGGTGGCCGAGGCTCTGGCTAGTGGCCATGTCCTGTCACTGAGCTCCAACATTCTCGCCCATCTCTTCCGCTGCCTGGCCGAAGCGTTCCTGCACAAGATCGACCCACACCAGAACGGTCCCATCTGGGTCTTCCAGCTCTGGTTGCAAGTGTATTTCGCTTCCCTTCGGCCGGCTATAGCCGACTTCTCACCAACGGAGGCACTTGGGCTTCAGTTGGCCTCCCTACCGATACCCCCTCATCAAGCCAAAGAGGTATTTAGGTACCTCTTCGCCCTTGATGACCTCTCCAACGACGAGTTCCTGGTATGCCGTCGTCGGGACTATCCTTCCTCCATCAGACTGCCTACATCCACGTGGGGCGCGGGGGAAGATGCCGACCTTCGTCAGTCCTGGGGGTCGTTCGTGCTCACTCGCGACCTTCCCCTTGGCTGCGATGGGAAACGAGCGGGTTGGGAAGTGTACCATCCTAACTTCCTTGCCCGACAGCTCGGTTACCTTCAAGGCTGCCCGGTCCCCCTTCTCTCCTTCCGGACCGTCCTGAGCCGCGGACGTGAGCCCCGTTCTTCGGAGAAGGAATGCCGAACTGCTGCGAGGGAGTTTCAAGAGCAGTGCCAAAAGTTCCGCCTTCGACCGACCACCCCAGAAACCCTATGCACTGACACCTTCGGTGATTGGTGGGAGGCTTACATCCAGGAATTCTTCGGTGCTCCGGTCGAAGAAGTGCTGGACAAACTCTTCGGCGACCGTCCTAAGAAGGCCTCGGCCCCCCAAACTCAAGGTAACTGTTCATTTCTCCACTTTTCCTTTTGCATATCAATTTGCCATGCTAATTTGCTTTTATCTTCCCAGGTAGTCGGCCGTTGAGAAAAATGGGGGCAGTTGCCGCGGCCGGGAAGAAATCGGTCGTGGCTAAGACAGAAAAAACTGCTGGCCGGGCCGGGCTGACCAAACGGCCTCGCCAAGAGGCCGCGCCGGCTGTCCAATCTCCACCGCCTGCCAAGCGGGTAAAGAAACTGGCAAATAAGGGCGCACGGGAGATCCATGTCATCTCAGTCATACTACTGGAGCGACGACCCCCAGTGTTTCCCATTCACCTGCCGTCGGTCATCGCTTGGTCGAGGAGCAACCAGTTCCGGCCGCAGAAATAATTCAGACGCGGCCTGCTTCCGGGGCCGGTACACCAGTTGTACCTCCTTCTATCGAGGCTGCGCCGATTTTGGAGAAGACGGTTTCTGCGGTCGAGGGAGCTTCCCCTGTAAATCCAAAGCCCTCGGTCTTCGTTCTGGATGAGAGCGAAGGGAGCGACGAGGCTCCGCTGGCCACTCGTCATCGTACTCGTCGACAACCTCCTCCCACATCCGAGAGGGCTGTTCAAGCAAATCCCTCAATGGCTGACCGTGGCAAGCGTCCGGCCGAGGAGCCAGCCATGGTGGCAGAACTTTCTGCTTCTCCCCAGGACCAGGGCGTCCCCCCTTCGTCCGAAGCGGCCGTCCCAGTCGGCCCGTCCGCAGCCGATCGCGGCAAACGACCGGCCGAGGAGCCAGAGGCAACGGCGGAGACGCCCGTGCATCCTCAGGACCATGACCTCCACATTCCTTCGCAGGAAGCTACTTCGGCCTTCGTAAGTACCCTTTACCGCCTTTCCTTGATTACTTTACTGCTTTAGAATTCTAAACGCGGAAAATACTAAATGTCAGGTGCCTATTCACTCTTTTCATCAAAAATTCTATGCGCCGAAGGGCGTTATCTATATTTCTTGGCCGCCTCAGTGGCCATCGAACGTAGATAACCTCCATCGGCCACGAGAACTAAGAAGCAATCTGAGACACTGGGCTCGGCCATTGAGCTCTTTAGGTTCGAGCAACGATCCTGGAGACATGGCCGAGGTCTCCTCTCGGCAGGTTAAAAGAAACAGAACTTTTCTTGCTCTTTTATAACTTCTTTGAAGCTTAATTTGATTTGTGTGTGCAAGCGTCATGGGAGGTCGAATTCAAAGCTTTCATGTCCGGTACTACTGGAGGTGCTGGTCCTTCCGCCGCCGCGACCGAACCTGCCGATTCAACTGCTCTGACTCGGTTGCAAGAAGTCATGTCGCTCTCGGCGTCGCAAGTTCTTGAGAGAAAATGTCTTGATCGGCTGGGTGAAAGTCTGAACGACCTTGGAGCCGACGGTCAACTGAGCGGCGAGGCTGTTGTTCAGGCCTCAACTGCCTTGGAGCGCGTTCGAGAAACTTTCAATGTTTCCGAGAGTGCTTTGAGGGCCGAGCAAGACCTACAGGCTGCCATGGCCGTTCAAGAGACCCTTCACCCGAAGATTGATGCTTTGAAGGCTAAAGGGGATGTCCTGGCCGACCTCGACCGTCAAATGGCCGAGTTGTCGAAGAGGAGATCGGCCGTTGCTTCTGATCTTGCCAAGGACTTCGAGTCGGGCGGCAAGGATTGCTTAACCGAGTATACGGCGAATGCAAGGCGGGTCGAGCAGTTGAAGCTGGAGAAGAAAAATCGGCAGGCCCAGGTAATCATGGGAGAAGTGCGGTGGTTGGAGCTGAAGGCCTTACTCAGCACTCTTCTACCTTCTTCACCTTGAATGTATCTGGCTGTAAATCGGTCGACCTACTTATTTTGTAAATGCTTATTAATCTTTAATGAATTGGTTTTTTTTTTTTTATTATTCTCGCATTTCCCATGTGACCGGATAGTATTTCTTCAAAAATTTCCCATTGATTGGTAACCTGTGGACCCAACCGGTCCGGTCTTTAAGATGATACGCCCCTTTGCCGTATACTTTATGCACAACGAACGGTCCTTCCCAATTCGGCGACCATTTGCCGAACCTAGGATCCTTCAGTCCAACGGGCAACACCGTTTGCCATACTAACTCACCCTCGCCGAATGTTTTTTGTCGTACATTTTGATTATAGGCTCGCTCGGCAATCCGTTTTTGTGCCACCAGTAAGTTATAAGCGTCGAGTCGTGCTTCTTCCAAATCTTCTAATTCCTGTCTCATGGACTGATTATATTCGACACTAAACAAACTACTTTGTTCGATTAATCGCAACGAATTTATGCTTAACTCGACTGGTAACATTGCATCGTGTCCGTAAGTTAATGCGTACGGGGTTGTCGCAGTCGCTGATCGGGACGATGTTCGATATGCCCATAATGCTTCGTTCAACTTCAAATGCCACATGCCAGGCCTTTCTTTTATTATTTTTTCGAGGATGCCGATCAACACTTTATTACTTGCCTCGGCCTGCCCATTCGCTTGCGGATAATACTGTGTAGACGGTTCGAGCCGAATTTTCAAATTGGTCGTATACTCTTTAAACCTCTCGGCTGTAAAAATTGTTCCATTGTCAGTTATGATCGTTTCTGGTACGCCAAATCGGGTCACGATATGTTCCTCCACGAAGTCGCAAACTTCTTTAGATGTTAGTTCGGCATATGACTTTGCTTCGACCCACTTGGTGAAGTAATCGGTTGCGACTATTATCCATGCGTGTTTAGCGGCTCCAGAAGACGGCGTAATTTTGCCGATCACGTCCATGGCCCATCCTCTAAACGGCCACGGCTTTATGACCGAATGCAATGATTCGGCCGGGACCCTCTGTATAGGTCCATGTATCTGGCATTGTACACACCCTCGTGCGAACTCAATACAATCTTTTAGTATCCTTGGCCAAAAATAACCGTGCCGTCGAAGTAGCCATCGCATTTTCCGCCCGGATTGATGAGCTCCGCATATCCCTTCATGGACTTCTGAAATCGCCCGAGCACTTTCTTGGGGACCGAGGCACAGCAATAACAAACCATCTTCGCCTTTTCGATATAACTCACGCTGATACATGACATAGTTCGTGGCGTGAACTCTTGTCTTGCGATCGTGTTTATTATTGGGATTGTCGAGGTACTGCATAATCGGCCTTCTCCAATCATCCGGTATTGCCTTGACGGCGCAAACGTCTACGAGGTCGTCTCGATTTAATAACGAAGGTAAGGACATAACTCGTGTACGTATCACGTTGTCACGCTGGAGGACTTGTTGGTTAACCAAGGCCGGGTATACCTGTCGCAACACGGGTATCTCTCGGCCTAGCTTGCCCCCCAAGAGTTGTGCACCGGAGGCAATTTGAGCCAATTCGTCCGCGTCGGTATTATGACTTCGCAAAATATGTTTAAAAGTAATACCGTCAAAGGATTCGGCCAAATAGCTGGCGACCATGTGGTAAGGCGCCAGGGTACAACTCATGCAACGAAAAGAACCATTAAGTTGGTTAATCACAAGTTCGGAGTCGCCAAGGACGAGGGTGCGGGTCGCCCGCAGGTCGTGAAGGATTCCAAGACCGATGATTAGGGCTTCGTATTCGGCTTGATTGTTGGTGCACTCGAAATCCAACTTAAGCGAAAAATACCATCGGTCGTGGTTTGGGGATTGAATGACAATACCTACGCCCGCAGAGGATGACGTACTGGAGCCGTCAAAGTACATTGTCCAATGGTTGTCGCGTGTAGTAATCATGCCGATTTCGACATCGGCATCCCTGAAACCGTAGGGGGATGGATGTTGAGCAAGGAAATCGGCCAATGCCTGGCCTTTGACAGCTTTCTGAGGCACGTATTGCAAGCTAAATTCGGACAACGCCATCGTCCACTTTCCAATTCGGCCTTTTACGATGGGTCGGGTAAGCATGTACCGAATAACGTCGGTCTGGGCAATGACTTGGGTGACCGACGGGAGCATGTAATGCCGAAGCTTGGATGCGGCGAAGAATACGGCCAAACACAGTTTCTCGACGGCAGGATAATTAACCTCTGGGTGGCTAAGATTGCGACTTAGATAAAAAATGGCCTGCTCTCGACCGGTGTCGCTGTCTTGTGCAAGGAGGCAGCCGATGGACTCTTCGGCCGCCGAGATATAAAGCTTAAGAGGTTTACCTCGCCGAGGAGGGACCAGGACAGGTGGCTTCGTGAGGGAGACTTTGATTTGCGTGAATGCTGTCTGATACTCGTCGTTCCACACGAATTTATCTGAGTCCTTGAGTTTCAAAAGCGTGGAGAACGCTTTCATTTTACCGGCCAAGTTAGCAATAAATCGGCGGAGGAAATTGATCTGACCGAGTAAGGACTGGAGTTGTTTCTTCGTTGTTGGAGGTGAAGCATTGATTATGGCGCGTGCCTTATTGGCATCGACCTCAATCCCACGGTGGTGTACGAGGAAACCAAGGAAATTTCCGGCTGACACACCGAAAGCACATTTGGCAGGATTCATCTTGAGGTTGTGCCGACGCATGCGGAGGAAAGCCTGTCGGAGGTCGTCCAGATGTGTTTGTCGGGGCTTAGATTTGATGACAACATCGTCGATGTAAACTTCGACGATGGTTCCAATTAAGTCATGGAAGATGGTGTTCATCGCCCGTTGGTATGTGACGCCGGCATTTTTAAGGCCAAATGGCATAACAACCCATTCGTAAGTGCCGAGTGCCCCCGGGCAACGGAAAGCAGTTTTGTGCACATCGGCTTCGGCAATGAATATTTGGTTGTACCCGGCATGTACATCCATAAAGGATAAAATCGCGTGGTTTGCCGCAGCATTGATTAACAGATCTGAGATCGGCATTGTATATTCATCTTTGGGAGTTGCCAGATTCAGATTTCTGAAATCGATGCAGATGCGCAGTGCACCATTTTTCTTCAAAACCGGAACGATATTCGCCAACCATTCAACATATCGAGCTGTCCGAATGAACCCAGCCTTCAACAGTCGAACCAGTTCGTCTTTGATGCTGAGTTGCACTTCGGTCGAAAACCGACGCGGCGGCTGACGGAAAGGTTTACATCCGGGCTTAATACGCAATTCATGCTCGACAAGAGTACGATCTAAGCCGGGCATTTCATGGTAGCTCCAAGCAAAACAATCTTTGAACTCTGTGAGCAAGGCACGAAGCTCGTCTTTCATTTGTTGAGGAAGTAAGGCACTAATAAACAAAGGCCGTGGGTCGTCGGGTGTCCCCACATTAATTTCCTCCAGGGGGTCTTTTACTTGGGGCCGATGATCTTCGAGCTCGGCCGGGGCTGCTTGAATTTTATCAAGAGATAAGACAGGACCATTATCCCATTCGGCCAGGAACTCCACGAGATTAACGGCCGAATTTGGTTGTCTAGATATAGTATACCAATGGGCCAGCAGTCGTTCCATCGTGGATGAAACCGCGGCCCTACGTGTTTCCCGATCGATGTCAGACATCGGCGTCGGGGAGGAAGGTAGCTAATCCGAGTCTCGCCGAATCCTGGTAGACAGTCTTGGCGCCAACCTCGATAGCTTTCTGCACAGAAATCCGAGTCGACCGTCCTTCATCATCGAAGCCATGCAAAGTAATGTAGCCGACGTGGTCATCATAATACCGTGCTTGGATCATGTTAGCCTCGAAGGGCTGGCTATCGACCGGGTGAACAATGACCGATTTGCCGTCCCAAAAGACAAGCACTTGATATAATGACGAAGGAATACAATTGGTTTGATGAATCCAATCTCGACCGAGCAGTGCATTATACTCGGTTTTGGAATCAACCACGAAAGAGGCGGTCATGTGAGTGCGACCGGCAATATTTACAGTTAACGGAAGTACACCTTTGGTTTGGGATTTGTCACCGACAAAACTACTCATTGTGATACCTGACGGAATCAGTTCGTCATTCGAGCGACGCAAGGCCTTCATGATAGTCAGAGGCATGATATTGACGGTAGCCCCACAGTCGACAAAAACTTTAGAAACTGGGTATCCCTCGATATGGGCCGTCACATACAATGGCTTTAAATGGTGAAGTGCAGCCGCTGATGAACGAGGGAACAATTCGGCTAAGGCGGCCTTTAGGCTCTCATCTTTCGCTGTTGACTCACCTTCGACCACAGATACAAAATCCACATGGCCTGCGTCTTCGGCGATGACATCACCATCGAGGAAATTCGGTTGAGCCGTGCTTGATTGAAAATCAGCGGGTAACACGTGGACCATACTAATGTCCATGTTATCCAAGATCGACGGGCCCATCAGGTTGGAATCCTCCTCGTTATCCTCATCTTTCGTTTGGTCAGCGACTACGGACTCCGTTTTTGTTAAAGCCGGACAAAGAGATTCTTCTGTTCCTTCCTCAATGGTTTGATCCGGCGGTGCTGCTTCGGCAGCTTGTTGGGTTTGCGAGACTGCCTCAGGTGAGGGTGAAGTCGACAGTGGGCTTGGGGTCAGGATCCGAACCTGCTCCTGGTAGTGTATCCGGGCATCCCTGGTATCGAGATACGCATCCAAGCGTGCAACACATGCCGTCTCATCGGTCGTAAGGCCGAAGAGAGAAACAGCCGAAAATACCTCGAAGTGATGTCGTAAATACTGAAGGTCCTCCATTGAGAAATGAAGTTCGGCTGCTTCAATATCAGTATATGGGTCGACTTCAAATCCAAGAACGCGGGCTTCTCGTATGTGCTGGAACCTTGCTTTCAACCCTGGGTCTGAGGTTTTCTGGATGACTCGCTCGGCATCAGGACAAACCAGGACCAAATCAATGGTGTCCTGGCATGCCTTCGGCAAACCATACAGGTCGTTGGCCGAATGCTTCTTGTGAAATTCCCGCATATACTCCAAAGCTTCCACAAGGAACGGTGGGTGCAAATTTCGCCGAACTTTGATTAGAGGTTCTTGTATAGCCGGCGGAGCTAATTTGCTTTCGGCCTCCTGCCTGAAATGCTCAAGGCGCGCCTTCATCTCCCCTGGTCGAATAAGAAGTTTTATCCGTTTATCAGCTTCTTCAAACATGGTTTCGACATCTTGGTCGACCAGTTGCTTATCTTGAACTGACGCGGTCATAATAGCCGGATGTGATCGCTTATTATCAGTAGTAATTATGTCTTTCGGCCGCCATTTAGGAACCGAAGTTTCCTGGGCTGCCCGTCGGCGGGCCATGCAATCTATCCTCTGGTGCCGGCGTTTCTGGGATTTGGATAGTGCGGTGTAGACGCCTCTTGAAGAATGATAGGTATACCAACGTTGATCTCTAGGTTCAGGAGGTTTGAAAGTTTTTTGGCTCCGTGACGATTCTGAACTGCTAGAATTACGTTTATAGTAGTCATCGTCATAAAACGAAGTATCAAAATCAAGGCGCCGCCTGACTGGGGGTGTCTCGTCCATCCATACTTTAGGGCCGAGCCTATCAAAAACCCCTTGATGCCGGCTCACGTTGGCTACATTTTGCTGGATTGCGGCTGTATGTCGTTCCTTTATAAGCGAAGAGGGCTTCACCTCTGGCTTACCGCCGACCTCGGTTCTACATTTACTGCACAAAGCCGCCGTCCCTTTGTCTTCATCGGTGCCATAATCCCTCATAGGTTTATCAATAACGGGCCTCGTTAAAGCTGTTGGTGGTTTGTTTGAACGAAAATCGGTCATGAGACGTGGCCGAGAATTCTGATTACGAAATCGTTGTGCCTCAACAACTTCAACCTTCCCTTTCCCTTTGTCCTTAGGGAGGCATGCATCGACCATATTCACTGTTGCCGTGGGGAACGGGTCAGTATCGACACTCATCTTCTTCTCTGGGAATTTCAATTTGCCACTATCGATCCAGCTTTGGACGTTGTCGCGAAACACGACGCAATTGTTCGTCGTATGTTTACTTGAATCGTGGAATTTGCAATACACCTTTCCTTTAAGTTCTTCGGCCTTGGGAATGTTGTGACCAGGCCGAAGTTTAATGATTCTTGCTGATAACAGTTGGTCGAAAATTACATCGGCCTTTGTAATATCGAAGGTATAAACTTTTGACGGTTTCGATGTTCCTTCAGTGGCCGATCGGCTTTTGACTTCCCTAGAGTCAATCTGAGTCAATGCTTTGCAAACGTATGGTTTGTCTATCACTATCTCGGCCGCGTCCACGCTAACGCACTCATCCTCGGTTGATGCATAATTGACAGTAGGATTCTTGTAAATCGTCCCCCGAGATGGAGCTTTCGAAATCTTTTCTTCGCGGAGCAAATAATCATACTGTTCGACATGTTGGGCTAATTCGTACATATCTCGAAAGTTTGCTCCCAAGAACTTCTTTTTGTATTCGACGTCGAGGCCGTTCAGAGCAAGTCTGACAAATTCGACTTCGGGTAAAGGCACTCGGCACCAATTCCTGGACGATTTGAATCTGGTAAGATAATCCATCGGCAACTCATCAGATGCCTGAGCCATCCTTGCTAACGAAGAAACCGACACCTTCATCCCTGGCCGATAGAACTGCTCGTGGAACTTCTCGACCAACTCCTCCCAATTTTGGACAGAATTAGGAGGGAGATTGATATACCAAGCAAATGCCGAGCCGGTCAATGAGAAGTTGAACAGCCATAGCTTATGGAAATCACTATTAACATCCCCACACTGCGCGGTGAAACGAGCCACGTGCTCCAACGAAGACAGAGACGATTCACCGGCAAAGAGGCTAAAATCTGGGATCTTGAAACCTTTCGGGTATCCGAACGTTTCTACGTAGGCTGGGTACAGATGGATAAACTTAGGAAACTTCGGCCCCTTCTTCATGGCCGAGTCGATCATCCGCTGAACTTCGGTCATATCAACAGGTGTTGCTTCGACCCTCTGGTCGATTCCGTCTGACCTACTATTCGACCCCCCTCCTTTTTCCAAGTCAATTGGCTTGGGCCGAGCAGGAATTGGCTCGGCCTGTACAATTAGTAACGGATTATTTCTTGGTGGCAAGCGTTGGGAAAGATTGAAAGGCCTGCCGTCACTGAATTTATTAACCAGCATCTCGAGCAACCTAGTTTGTTGCTCATTGGAACTGAGTATCACGTCATGTAGCCTATCAATGCCTCGACTAAACGTCTGCTCAACTGACCGAGACTGCTCGTCGAGTCGCTTTCGAAGAAACGACCTTGTTGGTGGGTCAGATCCTTCACCGCCATCCTCGTCGCAATCCTCCATTATCCCTTCATTGAGAACGCAGGTGTTCCTGTTAGGGATTTCCAGACTGCGAAGTTGACCGTCGAGATTAACTTCCCTCTCTCGGCGGGTTGCACTTGTGGACTCGGGTGTCACGGCGCTAAGGGGATTCTGCGCCTGTGGCACACTTTGTCCTAAGTTCTGAATCGGCAAATCGGCTGTTGACTTTCCCATAGCTGTTTTCTTTTTTACCGATCGCGTTTCAATTGGCATGAACTTCGTAGTTTAGCACTAGGTCCCACTGGGCGTGCCAAAATGTTGACCCTAAAATTACAAAAGCCTACGTGGCGCGTAGGCCGAGTAATCTATGAGCTAACTACGTCATTCGGTGAATGCGGGAGTGCCAACTCGTCGGCCGAGCTCGACCGAGGAGTAAATTTTGTTGATGTTGCGTTGGGTCGCGCTACTGACTTCTGCGTCGTGCGATTGCGGCCGAGAAAGGAACGCGTCTCGGCCTCTTGGGCTCTCAAACCTGAAGACAAGGTTGCTATTATTACAAAGTTCACAAATCAAATTCGGCTTTCAAGGTGCCGAATATAATAAATGTAACACCTCACTTCGTCGAGAAGACTAATGAGATGACCTCGACCAAAAAGGATTTAGAAACCCTTCTCGACCGAGACTTGGATAGATAACCGACCGTGCCCGCCGCAGTGCTGTTGATGCCAACGGAAGGTACTGCGAGTTCGGCCAATTCTACGGTGATAGAGCTATCTATGCCGACTTAAGATATCACCGGTTGCTTTCACAGTGCTGTTGATGCCAACGGAAGATGTGTCAGCAAAAAAGAAAAAGAAAAAGTTCTCAAGTTGTTGAGGATTTGCGCAGGGCAATTTTGTATTGATTTGCAGGTCCCTTTCTCTGACGCGCAACCTCTCATATTTATAGCACTGGACCTTGAGTCACAGTCCTACTCGAACTAGGCTTTCTTCTCCGGATCAACTACACTTCGACCAGTCCCATCTTGATTAGGATTGTGAACCTAGTCCCTTTTCGAGTCGGCTCCCTTCCGGATTATCGTATTTGCCGAGACTCCTTGTTGTACCAGGACTCGTCCTCGCAAATAACCCAGCCAACCTAGTTTCAGAAGCCCACGATCCGAGCGACCTGAGGTTCCCTTGTTGCCAGGCCTTCCGGGCCGAGAATGGTTCTGTATTCGGCCCAAATTGGTATTTTGGGCCCAAACAAATACACATGAAGGAGACGGTGAGATGGGAGTGCTCTAGCCGTCTAGGGCGTTTCTTGGTAATTGATACAACAAACCATTGCCATAACCGGCATAGGGGTTGTCGTACAATAATCCCCGACAATACAAGGAACCGCATCAATAAGTTACAAGTTGTACGTATTTCAACATCTATGGAAGATCCTTCTCATTCTTCTCAGATGAGCTTGAACTTTTGGAGTACAGTGTGCACCATTTCTGCATGTTCCGCTCATATGTATTCACATTTTCGGCGTAATTTGTAAGACCCTGCCTTAACGCTGCAACATTTACCCCATTGAACACCAAAATGCTTGTTACGCCCATCTTTGAAACCTGTAAACACCATCAAAATGTTTTGATAAATGGGTGAGACTGAGAGTATAAAAATAAAATCTCTTGGCACGGAGACTTGATGCGAAGTAACACTTCTGTCACACATTGTATAGATAAACAGTTATTTCTGATGAGGAGAAGCAAAATTGGAAGGGAAAAAGGACAGGGCTATTTCCGCACCAAAAAAAAGGGAGTTGGTTCACACCAGCTTCTAAGTGTTGTAAAAGTTGCCTATGATTTCTGTAAACTGTTCCTTTTCAGCTTTGCCCAAGTGTGCTGGAGAAAGTCATGTCACGCATAGTGTCGACACTCAAAACTAACGTTACTAACCCTAATCACTTCTCTTGAATTTCAGTCCACTTTAGCCAATACCAGGGTTTCTTTTTCTAAACATTTTGACACCATCATCCTCCGTAAGCATCAAAATTTAAAGCCGTAATAAGTTCTTAAACACTAGCAAATAATTCACACAATTTTTCTTCATTATTTTTAAATTAAAATATTTTAGGCAAAAGTCATGTATTTGGAAACGATCAAGGGTCAACAGATGATTTATTCATATTTATTTTCATGATAGTACGAGACGACGGTGCTGGTGATGGTGAGAAATATAATAATTCAGAAGTTGATAACACAAATCCGAAAGGTAATCGTAACAATAGCAATAAGAACAATTGCAACAGAAGAAAAGGAAGGCATGATCTTACCGCTTGGACGTTCCTATTTTCCTCATCAAAGAAAAGCATTGAGTTGAAGGGGACCCCAGTCCTCGTATGAATTCGCTGAAAATGATTTGTCTTGTGCGTCCAACTCCGAAAAATCTCCTGTATAAACGGCAATTCAGAGTTACAAATAAAACTCAATCGACGAAGTGTTACAGTCAGCACATCTTTGGCAGCTCTCTTAATCCCAATTGAAACTGAAGGAAGAAAAAGGCATTGTGCTCTGAAGCATCACCTGGGCAACGAACATTGACTCGATGTTCAATTTTTCAATAAATGTCTTTGCTATATCCGCAGTTGGTGACCTCGAAGCAATGGCGAGATCGATTCCTTTTTCTTTCAGTGCATACAATACTGTTCTAGTATGGGGATACATCGATGGCATTTCACTTTCGGAGCGCAATTCACTGAAAAAAGAATACAAATGTAAGTTTGGGCTGAACATAAAATTGTCAAAACTGTTTGCAAGAGAATATGCTAAACTGTGTATGTTAGACATAACTCAGTTCACAGACTGTTTTATCTTTTCTTTGTGTCTATCATGGATAGCTTATAGCAGGGGCGAAGCCAGAGATTTGTACGACGGGCCATCCTCAAACAACAGTCACAATTAAAAGGCTAAAGTATTTACTAATACCATCAAATATCATGACAACTTCATTGCCAATACCATCAAATATCTCTCTCTATAAAAATAATCATGTTATCATTCATCCATTGATCTCCCATTCGACTTCTCAATTGATTCTTCAAAAATATCATGGACGAACATGCTCTTCCAACACTGACAGTAGCAACTGAAAGAGTTAACTCCCCCTCCCCTTAGTATAAAAATATCGATGTACTAAAAAAAATTGCTAATGTCATAAGTAAGTTAACTAGTCATACACCTTACTTATGTCACAAGCATGGACATATTTTTTCTACGAAAAAATTGAGCACACGCATCTGTCCCCCTAGCGCAAGTTAGCTCCATCCATGGCTTATAGCCTACAAATGTGAACCCTAAACCATAAACCCTAGGAAGACTTGAAAAGAGATTTAAGAAAAGATACGAAGTATTTGGAGCTAACAGAATACATGGTACAAAACCGAGCTAACGGAATACATGGTACAAAACCAAGTGTTGTGGCGTTTTAGGATTCATAAAGGTACAAAACCAAGGGTTTTGGCGTTCTAGGATTCATAATGGACTTTGCAGAAGAATATTCACAACGTCCGAAACCTCATATCATGGTTTTGTTTCCAGTTGACAGGGAAAGTAGGATTACATATATTCATTAGTCATCAGGGTTATCACAATTAATGGAAGCTTTTCGCTGCTTCATGGGAGAAGGAGAGAAAAACAAGAATTTCCTTGACTTTTCTCGGCAACCAAACAAGTTGTAGTCGGGAAAGAAAAATAGATAAAAAATGGCGTACCAATAGAAAGGCCAGATAGTGTAATCAAGGTCGAAGACAACCAATCGCGGAAGCACTTGGAACATTCCCAGTATCTCTAAAGCCTCTGCCCTCACCCCATCGTCGTCATCCATTCTCTCTCTCTCTCTCTCTCTTTCTCTCTCTCTCAAATGTAAAGCTTCCAGTTTGCCTGCGTTCATGGATGAATTAGGCCGTATAAATAAATAAAAAAAGATATTATATAGAAAGATATTATGCTAAGTTCTAATTTTGTTTTGGGGTCCGGCTTGGCGGCTTCCATATGGTCCGGACCATTTAATTCAAAATTTTTAAGGGAACTTTAATAAAAGCTTCAGGTACTGTTTATTTTAACGAAAAATTATATTTTTACATTAAAAAGTCAATTCTAGTACTATTCAATTTACCATTTATTTTGTTCTTATCATTAAAATTCAAAGTTTTTAAACTCTTTTCATTAGTTTTCCCATTTCTTAAACCTGCTAATAATACTTCGTCGGTTCCTGGTTGTGGAGGAATTTTATTAACAAAGTATTTATATTAAGAAGGTGGGAAAATATTCAATTGGGATTTTGAAGGATTTTAATTCTTTTAATGAATCTAGACAGGATTTTAAGTGATTCTTTGAAATTTATTGTGTATTCAATCATGATTTTAAGATAGTTTATTAAAATCCTTAGAAATCCAAGTGTATTCAATTAGAATTTTAAAGAAGTTTATAACATTTAGGGGTATTCAATTAGAATTTGAATTTAAAGAATTTGGAAAAGTTGAGGAATTAGAGAGAATTAGAGAGATTTAGTAGTGTATTTTAAGCACCCACAAATCTCACATCCCCTCATGAGATTTCGAGAGAATTGAATCAAAATTTTACATAGAATATCTACAAATTAGTTAAACTCCATAAAAATCCATGGATTTATAAATCCATTAAAATATCTCAAATTCTCAATTGAATACACCCCTCTAAGTCTTAAAATATACTAGCCATAATAATATGATTCAAATGCATATTTGGCGAGAATCGAACTTAAAACTTCGTACTTATAAGTAAAGAGGAATACAACTAGACCATAATATTAAAATAAACAGAGGACAAAAAAACTTGGAAGGCTTACTTCTACGTGGACTACACGTAGGCATTACCTAATTAATAAAGAAATTGAGAAAGCCACACTGGACATATGCGTTTATTAGAAATTACTTTGTTTGGGTGCATTTTCACTCACAATCCTTAAGTAGGGTAGTGCTAAGAGCATCTCCGTTGGAGTCCCTAAATAGGAACAATCACCATATAAAATGAGTATAAAACAAACAAGGGTAAATTACATAGTAGCCCCTCAGGTTTGAGCTCTATTACAACCGCATACAACATCTTTAAAACATTTCACTTTCATACCTCACGTTCTATTTTATTTCAAAATAATACCTCCGTCACATTTTCCATCCATTGATCTGTTAAGTGCTGACGTGGCTGACACATTTGTGCCACGTGGCAATTTTTTTTTTTTTTTTTTTTTTTTTTAAAAAACCTTAATCTTCTAAATTAAAAAAAAAAAAAAAAAACCAGAAAACTTGAAACCCATTATCCCCCAACCCCTGAACCCTGCGAATCCCCCCAACCCTGAACCTTGGAAGAAGGAAAAAAAAAAAAAGAAACCAAACAACTTGATTATCCCCCCCTGTGAAACCCATATCCCATTATCCCCTCAACCCATTATTCCCCAGATCCCATTATCCACCCCCAACCACCCCATCCCCGCGCCCGCGCGAACCCAAATCCCATAAGCCCCCATCCCACCCTCTTCCCTCCTCTACACACCCCACTCCTTAAATCCACACTCATTTCTCCCATTTTCACCTCACGAACTCGACGATGGCGGTCGGGATCTGGGTTTTTATTTTTTTATTTTTTTCTAGGTTGCAGATAGGGGTCAGGGGAAGAAGAGAGGGGAGAGAAGACGAACTGAAAGGGGGTTTTTTTTTTTCTGGGTTGCGGAAGAAGATGAAGATCCGGGGAGGGGGGTTGCGGGGAAATGGGATGCGTTGCAAGTACGAGGGTCTTATGGGATGGGGGTGGATAATTGGATCTGGGGAATAATAGGTTGGGGGGATATGGGTTTTGCAGGGAGCGCGGGGGGGGGAGGGGTGGGGAGGGGATAATCAAGTATTTTGGTTTTTTTTTTAATTTTTTTAATTTAGAAGATTAAGGTTTTTTAAAAAAAAAAATTTTTTTTTTGCCACGTGGCACACATTTGGCAGCCACGTGGCACAAATGTGTCAGCCACGTCAGCACTTAACGGATCAATGGATGGAAAATGTGACGGAGGTATTATTTTGAAATAAACTAGAACGTGAGGTATGAAAGTGAAATGTTTTAAAGATGTTGTATGAGATTGTAATAGAGCTCAAACCTGAGGGGCTACTATGTAATTTACCCAACAAACAAATATAGAGACAAAATGAATATGTAATGGATTGGAAAGTGAGTCTCTATAGTATAAGGACTCCCCAGATACATAATGTATGTCCTCACATACATGGACTGTATAGGGACAACTTTGAGTGAAAAACAGAGCCCACAATCTTGATGGTAGCTTTTAATGCTTTTAATTAATTAAAAAAAATTAACATAAGCAAAAATTGTGCACCAAATCAAATTATCACATAAAACCATAAAAACTTCAAATTTAAGGATTCTCCTATAAGGACTCTACCATTGGAGACAATATTCTTTTAGGGACACAAAGATTCACTTTTAAGTCTTTAAATAAGTACTCAAAATGGTGGTGAGAGTTCCTAAATGGGGACTTCCATTAGAGATACTCTAACCACCCTATTTATCACCGCTCAAAACTACATAAATTTTAAAATTCAAACTCATCTAATAGTAATAGATAAGTAGTGAGGTTGGTGGTGAGAATTTTATTTTTTTTTGTCAGGCGATAAATTTTTGTAAGATTAGATTTTAGATTAGCCACCGTTAAAGTTTGAACTTACGCCGTCTTGTAAGAACTCAACTCCTTTCTACCACTATAGTAAATGACCACTTACAGGTGATGAGATTTGGTGTCTTCGTTGGCGAAATTTCGAGGGAGTATATTGAACGAAGATCACTTCTTCGTCCACCGTATGATTTTGGAGGCATACACGACGGAACCATTGTGTTAGCTTTTTTTTACTTCCGAACACTCGTTACCCTTTCCACTACTTTTTACTAAGCAATTATTCTTAATACAGTAAAAGATCACTAGTGTCTAGTGCTGTATTACCAAAACGGCCAGAACAAATGCAACCGCCTTAAAAGGGGCGTAAGCCGTCTTCTACGTCCTGCACGAGTGATCCGTCGCCTTTTTCGAGGCTGCTGGTTGACTGATCCCAACTCTGGATCCTCACGACTCACTCGCGTTTGAATCCCTTCGCGATCAATGTTTTGGGTTGAGTCAGGATCTTGATGAAATGAAAGTTCGTTTTCTAGAGAGGAAGAAAAGTATTTAACCTCATTGTCGTCTTGCATTTCATCTTCATCTTGAGAATCCAGCACAACACAATCTTTGTAGTCGCCTTGCATGTCGTCTTCGTCTTGAGAGTCCAGCACAACGCAATCTTTGTAGTCGCCTTGGATGTCGTCTTCGTCTTGAGAATCCAGCACAACATAATCTTTGTAATTTTCACTTGAAGATTCAGGTGCATCTGTTTTCCTTGGATAGTTCAAAGCCTCATTTTCCATTATCGAACGGTTTACATCTATCCCCACTGCAGATAAGTTCTGTAATCCGCTACTAGATGCATCAACATTTCCTCCGATATGCCTAGCAACTCTAAATCTCTTCTCAAAACAGGATTTTGGGAGTGATTTCGAAGCTAATCCAGTCCCTTGCTGACAATCTTCCACGTTGACCCGTGAATCAGCAATCTGATCATCACTATCGTCAACTTCCTGTATCAAGCAAGATAAAGTGGACATCTTTAGTTGTTTGGAAATATTTTCAACCATTCTCAGAGCATAATGTCGGTTGATATTGTTATTCAACTACAAAATTAATAATAGTGCACACTACACACGACATAATCTGGAAGCAAATTTCACTAGAATGCATGGCACACGTGTCTGACGTTACTCTTTTTATGGCAATCCATATGAACAATATTGTTAAGGCAATATAAGCTTTGAACATGCATTGCAACTTTAGACAGCATTCCCGGATATCATAACTAAACATGCCTGATGAGTTGTCAAGGAATACAAGCAGGTACAACTATTTTTTCTTCTCTTGGGAGCAAGGATCACAGACACCTTGCGAACTTTATGCAACGTACAAAGCATCTAGTAAAATCTAAAAAACATTGATGTTATTAATGGCCAAAGGGCAGATGCTCCAACAGTTTCTGGGAAAATTTTGGAGACTAGCAGAGTTTGTCTTCAAAATACTTGTTATGGAAAATAATCTTCTTTGTACGGGTTCTATGTAAAATAATCTTCTTTGGACGGTTTTTTCTATGTAAAATAATCTTCTATGAAAATAGCAAAATCATTTTCTTTGTACTTTCATTTAGTTTATAATCAGTTGCATGTCAAGTATCTTGGGAATCATAATAAATACAAAGCACACATGGGTACACTGAACGATCAGATACATATAAATGGCATGTAATGTGGTCAAACTGATACAATATAATCATGGTGGAGCACATTCGTAATGTCATCCAGCACTAAATTTTCAGTCAAGTTCCAAAAACATGGTACCTATTATTAGCAACTAGCAAATAATAACACCCAAAAGCCAAAGGTACTTCTGGATCATAAATAAATAAAAAAGGATTACCTCTATTGGCGACATTAAACTCATAACCCGAGAAGCAACCTGCGGATAATTTACATCAGAAATTAACCCGACAGAAGTTCTTGGTTACACCCCCTCAAAACCAATCATGATTTTCTAAAGCACCGTACCTGTACAGGAGGAGAATCTCCTAACAACAAAATTTCAATTCCACTAGCATTGGAACTGGAGGAATTACCATGAACTTTTTTTGTTAAGCTGGACAGATCTTCAGGAAACTTTATGCCAGTTTCTAGCTTGTCTGCTTCGTCCATCCCTTGAGAGGAAGGATGCTTATCAGTACAATCAGCATTTAGTGCTTCCCGAGAATGATCTTCAAGGATTTCACAAATTAACTTCTTAATATGAGATCGTTTGGCAGAAGCTTCCTCAGGACGGAACCAATTTTTTGTGAGCTGAAAAATTATAACATTGTTGTAGCATATCAAATTAATTTTCCATAGTTACAAAGTCATACACCAGTTAAAGATAAAAAAAATACATGGTCAAATGCATCAGTAACTCCTCTCAAATGAAAAATAGAATAAAAATTTATGTTAGTTTCTTCCACAAGTGAAGAAACAGTAGATTTTTATTAACTTTGGCAGAGGGTAGAAGAACAATGAATTCCCTGCCTCCATATCCTATATACAAGGAAATAGTAGGAAACAAGTAACCTTAGGCCCACAATCCATCATTTTATCGATAATAAAATTGTTCATCTTCTGTTCTCATTTGGGGTGCAATACAAGATGGGTTTTCAAGCTGGTATAATAGCGGTTAGATGATCCTACAACAACAACAAACAACAACAAAGCCTTTTCCCACTATATGAATCCTAGAACGCCATTGCGCTCGGTTTTGTGTCACTTCTTCCATTAGATCTATGTACTCTAGGTCTTTTCTTAGAATCTTTTCCAAAGTCTTCCTAGGTCTTCCTCTACCCCTTTGGCCCTGAACCTCTATCCCGTAATCGCATATTCTAACCGGAGCGTCAGTAGGCCTTCGTTTCACACGTACCACCGTAACCGATTTTCTCTCATCTTTCCTTCAATTTTAGCTACTCCTACTTTTACCTCGGATATCCTCATTCTTAATCTTATCCTTTCTCATGTGCCCACACATCCAATGAAGCATTCTCATCTTCGCTACACTCATTTTATGTACGTGTTGATACTTCACTGCCCAACATTCCGTGCCATAAAGCATTGCCGACCTTATTGTCGTCCTATAAAATTTTCGCTTAAGCTTCAGTGGCATACGACGGTCACACAACACGCCAGATGCACTCTTCCACTTCATTCATCTAGCTTGTATTCTATAGTGGCATACGACGGTCACACAACACTCCAGATGCACTCTTCCACTTCATTCATCTAGCTTGTATTCTATGGTTGAGGTCTCCATCCAAAACTCCGTTCTTTTGCAAGATAAATCCTAGGTAGCGAAAGCGGTTGCTCTTTGGTACTTCTTGGTCTTCAATCTTCACCCCTAACTCATTTGAGCCTCCGTTTGCATTGAACTTGCACTCCATATACTCCGTCTTTGACCGACTTAGGTGAAGACCTTTAGATTCCAACACTTCTCTCCAAAAGTTAAGCTTCGCACTCCTTCCTAAGTTTCATCTATCAACACTATATTGTCTACGAAAAGCATACACTAAGGAATATCATCTTGAATATGTCCTGTTAACTCATCCATTACCAATGCAAAAAGGTAAGGACTTAAAGATGAGCCTTGATGTAACCCTACAGTTATGGGAAAGCTTTCGGTTTGTCCTTCATGAGTTCTTACGGCAGTCCTTGCTCCATCATACATATCCTTTATAGTGTGGATATATGCTACTCGTACTCCTTTTTTTCTCTAAAATCCTCCAAAGAATGTCTCTTGGGACCCTATCAAATGTTTTTTCCAAGTTTATAAAGACCATGTGCAAATCCTTTTTCATATCTCGATATCTTTCCATCGATCTTCATAACAAATAGATTGCCTCCATAGTAGTGCACCTTGGCATGAACCCAAATTGGTTGTTCTACAGCCGTGTCTCTTGGCTCAGTCTATGCTCAATTACTCTCTCCCAGAGCTTCATTGTATGACTCACTAACTTAATACCCCTAGGGAGCGTTTGTTTGCCCTCACTAAGTGGGACTGGACTGGACTGGACTAGCTGTTAGTCCAATACTGTGTTTGTTTCATGCTGGGACTAACATTAATGAGACTAAAGGGGACTAGCATGGACAAAACCCTTCACTAAGAGGTCTTAGCAAGACCCCCCAATAACCATGGGACTAGCTAAGACTATCCTCTCTCGTCCTCGTTATGCTCAACAACCACTCCCAATAGACTCCTCGTCATCTTCGGTCACCTAGATCATAATAAAATATTAATAATTTATATATTAAATAATATAATATTAGAATTTGTTATTTTCCAGCTTCTTAGTCCAACACTGCACCAAACGCTTCACTAAGTTAGTCCAGCTTAGTCTAGTCTAAGCCAGTCCAGCTTAGTCCTTGAAGCTAGTCCAGTCTGAGATAGTCCGACACAACAAACGCTCCCCTATAGTTCATGCAATTTTGTACGTTGCCCTTATTCTTGTAGATAGGCACCAAAGTGCTCTTTCGCCATTCATTTGGCATCTTCTTTGTTTTCAAAATCCTATTGAAAAGGTCTGTGAGCCATGCTATACCCATCTCTTCTAAGACTTTCTACACTTCGATCGGTATATCATATGGGCCCACTGTTTTTCTATGCTTCATCTTTTTCAAAGCTACAACTTCTTCCTTCCTAATTAGACGGGTAAAAGGAGTAGTTTCTACACTCTTCTGAGTTACTCAACTCCCCCAAAGAAGTACTCCTTTCATGTCCTTCATTGAAAAGATTATCAAAATAACCTCTCCATCTGTCTTTGACCGCGTTCTCTGTAGCAAGAACCTTTCCATTCTCATCCTTGATGCACCTCACATGGTTTAGGTCCCTTGTCTTCTTTTCCCTTGCTCTAGCTAGTTTATAGATATCAAACTCTCCTTCTTTGGTATCTAGTCGCTTATACATATCGTCAAAAGCCGCTAGGGTGAAGAACTCTTGGGTGAAGAACTTACCATGAGGCATGATGTATATTGGATATCTGCCAACTTATTTGGCCTCGTTTGGTATAGAGGATTGGATGAGAATGGATAAACCCTCTAAATTTATGGTCAAAGAGAATGATTTTCACTTCAAGGAGATTAGAATAGGAATTAGAGGATTAGAAGGGAGAAGTTTTCTTCTTGAGTAATCCATCTTCTACAACCAAGTTGGCAACAAAATTTTCATTTCTTGTTTCATCATTTCTTGAAAATAGTTGCTTATCCATTCAAACCCAAAGCTTCATACAAAATGTGGCCAATAGTATATATTATGGATGGTGCACATGACTTTGACAACATGCAGAGGCAACATAAGCTTGACAACTTAAGGATTACTATGGATTGAATTTGACTGTAATCAATAAATAATAGTAGAACAAGTCAACCAAAAAACACGAGAGAGCAACAGAAGCTACAAGGGAAAATTTGACAACTAAACGAACTTTTTTATGCTGATAGGAGATAGGATCATAGGACTAAGAAAAGTTGCATCATTCATAAGGGCCTGGAAAACAGAACATATACAATCTTTTTGCTTAGGCTCTGGTGAAAGGAGATAGGATGACTTACAAATTTGGAGGACTTTGTGATTTCCAAAGGGCTAAAGTTGACAGGAGCTTCCTCCAGAAAACATTCCACATAATGAAGCAAAAAGAGGCCACAGTCATATGAATTTTCCTGTTGTGGTAACTGAATAATATGAAAGAAAAGCAAACGTCACAAATGGTAACTTAATTCCCCTTGTTAGACAAACATTTATTAAGGAGCACAAGGAAAGAATGACAAAAAGTACACCTTGGAGAAGAGAACTAAAAACTAACTCCATAAACACAACAATAAATCATATTCCCCTCCCATCAAGACAAATCAAACTGAAGAGTCTAAAATGTTTTGACATGGAAGCTGCCAATCACCCCCAGAAAATCCAACTCCTCCCCAATATTTAAAAAATTTCCATGATTATTACTAAGAAAAAGTTAGATATATAAAGTGGAAAGAGATATTGTTTCTTTAGTTAATGATATTGATGTCACTAAAAGCACAAGGCATTACCTTCAGAGCTACAAATCTCAAATGTAAGAATTTTGAATAATCATCTTCTGATGTGTCACCATGCCTCTCTTTCCACTCTTCACATAGGTATCTGTCATCTCATGACAATGTAAATTATCAGGGAAATCCTTGTGATCAGTAGTCTCAAACTGAAGGACATAGTTTCAAATTTTCAATATTATAGCAAATCATTAATTTGATAAGAGAGCAAATTCCAATATAAGCAATATATTCTTTTACATCTAACACCTCAACTATTAGTTAATGAAATCGTTATTTTTGTTTGATAGAAAAAATTTGCACAAGTGGGCCCATTAATTTTTTAGAATGGGAATTCTAGCTTCCGCATCAACCAAATGTAAACAAAATCAGAAGACTGATAGAATCCAAAATAGACTCAAGTAGAAGCATGAATAAAAAATTCATAATAGCTTTTGTTGAAAATTGAAATCCAGAACAATGAATTCTTATGGCCGGCAACCAGAAGGAGACTAGTGAAGCTGAGCCATAAGAAGCTACCTTTGAACAAGTTTCTCGAGGCCTCTATGACTTCCTTTAATTGAATCCATGTGCAAGATGCATGGAACCTTTGATAAGCTTTCAATTTTCTCATCTGCAAGATAATTAGACAAAACAAACTGAAACAATAAAACCATAGTACATAAGGGAAATTAATCAGTCCTAAAAGATCTTGCCTTTGATATTAACCACTTCACTAGGATGACAAATGACAATCAAACTCCAATGGAGACTGCACAAGATATAGTAATAATTCATATTAAAACGGTGGTCTAATTCTCCAATGGCACAAGCAGCAACAAAAATAATGCACGGCATTTTCTCACCTGTAGTTTACAGGAATGAAGATATAATCCTTTTCAAACACATTCACTTTCCTAGTCCATTTATGAACACCCTGAAATGCTGCCTTGCCTTCACAAGCACTTGATTGGTCTTTGTCTAGATCAGCAAGTTTCCGAAAGAAAAAACTATTGAAGAAGTGGAACCTATGCTTTTCCTCAGGTTGAATTTTACTTTTTAAATATCTGTGAGAAAGTAAAAAATCAAAATTACTCAATATCGACTATTTTTTAATCTGGGAAGTAGGAAGTACAATCGGATAAAAAGAAAGGGTATAGGAGCTAGAACCGAACTGCAAGTAGATCTTTACACTTTGTAGTTCCCAAGTTTGATAATTAAAGGTAAAGGTGGTAAACTATCATAAGAATACTATGATCTCAGAAAGGGGAATGGCTTGTTTCATCAACGAAATAGATTCCTCTCTGCAGTACCTGTCCTGAAAGTCTTACTTACACATTAATATGGTTATATGAGTTCCTCAAAAAAAAAAAAAAAAAAAAAAAAAAAAAAAGAAGCTGATGTTTAATTCAAAGTGAACATAGACATTCAAGTTGTAAATATCAATTAGCATCAGATCAATAAGGATTGGGTAAGGAAAAAGCATCATGTGTGCCTGACAATCTGATGATCTACACAATAGGAAGGCAGCCCAAACCCAAACAAATTTGAAATTCTGCACTATTTAAAAGCTCAAATCTAGAAATAAAAGATAAAAAAAAATACAAGAAGCCTCCCTACACATTTAACGAATTTCTCTGAAAGTTATAATGCCTTCATTGTTATGCAAAAAAAAGGAAGTTCTAATGCTTCCAATAGAGAAACTTGATAGTGGCCAGGTCAAACTTACTGAATATAAAAGTCAACTACAGTGTCATTAATGAATTTCTCCGGCTGTAGAAGCTCAAGATCTCTCTTACTTATAGAAACTGCATCAGGATCTCCTTCTGGATAACTCACTTCAAAAGGCTTATCAGCACTACAATAAACAACCAACACGGATCATAATGGAAGTAAAAAAGGATGAGATATGATAATATCAAAGCCAATAAACGTACATGTAAGAAGATTGCCAAAATTTTAACACCAAAACAAGTAGTTTTAAATATAATGGGCGATACACTCAACAAAGGTAGTATCAAATTGCAAAGAAATAATAAAAGATTAAAAAAAAAAAAAACTATAGTTTACAAATTACAATGACATAAATTAACACAATATAATGAAAAACAACTCGAGAAAAAAAATTGAGATGACTAATCTAAATTTTAAGAATGTATAGTTTATTGCTTTGCCTTATGCAGATGAGAAACAGTTACAAATGTGCTGCTCTTAGACACCTGATGCTTGGAGTGTATTATCATGTCCCTTAGCTAAATTAGGTAAGATTACCATGCTAATATTTGGTTCTCTGGTATTGGTATTTGTGGTCAGATAAGTGACTCTGCTATTGTTTGGTGCCATGCAAGAACAAACCTTGGAGGTCTAGTATTCTAGCCAAGCTTAGGTTTGGTGAAAGTGCGTTGCTTCCTCAAGATTCAAGGTGGTGAGCTTTCAAATTCTTTTAGTTAACTATCTGGTGAACATCAAAATAAAAACTCCAACATGTCCATACCTCTCATCCAATGATTTAGTATCTTCCTCTTTGTCCACATGAGGTTCATAAACAGAACAGCTCAACTGCTCAATGCCTGCATTGACAACAAAGTCAAATGTTACACAAAGAACATTTAAATAGTTTAGCTAATTTTCAAAAGTAGTACTCACTTGTCTTCGAAAGGTTTAGATTTTATTTGAAGAGAAACAAATTTTTTATTAAAATGTAAATCATCAAAACAAACCATTATCTAATGTCTTCCTATCCAAGACAGCAGAGAGGCAAAGCAAGACGGGCTAAAACGGAGATAAAATAAAACCAAATATATATAATATCAAATTTGATCTTCTATTCTCAATACCAATAGGCTGAAACCAATTCTTTAGTATAAAATCTAATGTTACAGTGTAAATTGAGGAAGAAAGAAGCTAGATACTAAGTTTTATAAAGTAAAAAATAAGTGTTTAGAAGAAGGCTTTTTAAACAATAATAAAGAAGCTAGATATTAAGTTTTATAAAGTAAAAAATAAGTGTTAGGAAGAAGGCCTTTTTAAAAATAATCGTGCTTGTTTAAGTCACTCGATATTCAAGTGTAAACCACATTGATTTGTAGACAAAAATTCATTATTTGCTCAATCAAATAGGTAGAATCTTTCAAGTAAATATGTAACGCTACACATTTATAAAGGAGTTTAAGGGGAAAAAATACACTATACAATCCAATATCACAAAGATCCAATACCATTTATCTAAATATGCACAAACCTGAATCCTTATTTGCATTTCCAGCTCCTCTAGAATCCCTTGATTCAAGATGAAGGTTGAGTGTAGCTTCTTCAACCTACACAAAATTTAATTGCACATAAGTCTTCCTTTATAAATAAAAGGGAACATAAAAGCAGTTGCAGCTAACCCTGCCACACCATTCTGACTCAAATCTCAATAATATCACCAATTTACCACTTGAAGATAAACATTCCCTTTGGCTCAATTTCCCATTTACAGTTAAACCATCTACCTAAAGACAACGGCATAAAAAAATTAACTGAGATTCTATGTCCCACATAAAGTATCTAAAATCTATCAAAATAACAATTTACTACAAAAAGTTACCAAATAGTGTAAACTAAAAAAAACTGAAATGTCTAAGCAATGTATTTTATCCACATGCACAAACATTCTGTGAATATACTATCATGTAACTCCACTAATGCAAAAGAAAGAAACAACAGCTATCCATAGAATGTTCTTGTTTCCTTTACACCAATAAATCTTCATTGCAAACTACTTGATATTTTAATTTTTTTTATTTGGTGTGTAGAGAGGCAATTTTTAACTTGATAATGCTCCCCCTATCACAGATCAATCACATTTCAACATCCATCTGATCATCACCTTTTTTGTTTAAAGGCACCATTGGCAATAATGATGGGCCTTGGACACTGTAATATAGTCACAGTTTCACTTTCATTTATTTATTCTACCAATTGCCTATTTAAGGGTGGTGTAGAAGCAGATATGGCTAAACAATCTCAAATATAATTCCCCTCCAATACACAGATCTCTATTGGAAGGGACAATTCCCAAAAACTAAATCTTGTAGCCCAAATAAACATCACAATACCAAATTCATGCTAGTAAGCTTTGTAACTAAGAAGTCAACAATTAAGGTTGTCATGGGTCTAATGATGTTAGATCAAAGGTAGTACTTCTTGTGCTATACATATCTTCTATAAACCAGAGATCATCCAACTAAGCTAATAACAATAATTCAAAATATTTAGCATCAAACCATTTCACAAAGCAGAAAACAGGTTATCTATTAAAAAAGGCTTTGAGGATCGAGAGCCTTAGGTTGAAAGCATCCCTTAGAATGACTATGCAGCTACGTGTTATATCGAAAAATACTCCAATCTCAAAAAATTCCAAAATTACCCGAATGCCCCAACACTAATCATCTCAACCCTAGTTACATCTAGTCTTAGCCATGCTTCAAAAGCATTTAGAAAGGATGAAAAAAAAAAACAGGACGCTTGATCATAATGCAGCTAGATGTGAAAATGCGTAGTTAATATCGGTAGCATAATGATTAATGAGGCTAAAACCCAAAGGAAACTTTTCTATTGTTTAGACACATTTGGTTCTTGAAAAAAAATAAAGAATAATAGCCTTCTTCGGGGCATCCAAAGACCAAACTTCACACATCTTTCAAGACCAGCTGGTTTAGGGAACACTTGCAAAGAAAGAATAATAGCCTTCTTCGGGGCATCCAAAGACCAAACTCTTATGGTTAGGGATCTCCACCGCAATTGCAAAGGGTATGAAGCCAAGGTTAAACAAGCTAGAGGAACGATCCAGAAAAACCCCCGAGTACACTTATATTATACCTAAGTTTGTCAGGAAGACACAAAATGACATATCTTTCCAGCACACTGTTATGCATGTAGCTCATAGTTTACTAGTCATACATACATGTCCCCTTTAAAGCATCCTCCTCTGCATGTACACCACTCTTTCATGAACTTCTTACAATTAAAACCTAAAATCCAAGCATCAAGCCATTGATTAAGAGGTTAGTTCAAAGAAGTTCCCAAGACAGGAGAGGTGAAGTGTTTCGGATACTCATCCAGCTGACATAAAAATGAGTTAGGTTAATTTCAAAGTTATTTCGTTCGTATTTCTTTATGTTCTCCAATTCAGATGCAAAATCTTAACCAGCCTCATAGGAATAACTCTAACAAACCTTTCAATTCGAGTCCTGATGACGCAATGGTTATCATAAACTTGATGATCCACCAAGCTCAAACATTGAGAATAGAATTATGAAAGGATATCCTACTTTCTGGAGATAAAAAAAACATTGGGGGTAGTTTTCATCAAACATTTCATTTTTTCATACTTCTACACTCTATATTATGCTTGTCTTCTTGCTCCTCCTGTTCGCTATGTTTCTTACACTTACCATAACAAGATTCAAATTACCATTTAAAAGGAAGAAAGGGAATATAACAAGGGGAAGGGAGGCAAGCTTACCCTTGCATATCCACCAGAACTTGGCTTTGATACTTGTTCTTCTAATGGAGCTAAAATCATGCAAAAATTATTGGGTACGATAAATGGCATCACAAAATACTGAGAATAAAGAGGCACCATAACTATATGATATGTACTTCACAGAATTAAAAAGTCACCTTCATTCTCTGATGGACTAACGGCCAAAGTTGATGAGGAGCATTTCTCAAATCTGTCATTGTCATCTGAAATTATAAAAACTTGCTTACTCTGCAACAATATAAATCAAGTTGTTATCAACAATATGCTTAAAGTGAACTTTTGGCATCCCCTTAAAATGAGTAAAATAACGAGTCTAGCAAAATTGAAAGAAACCAAGTATGATCATATTTAAAACTTCAGGGCCAAATACAGTTGCTTTAAGGTTTTCAAACCCCACTGAAAACAATTCGCCCAAGTAGGACAAGTTAGGAGTTAGACACTTGAAGCAATTGGAAAAAGCATGAATATTTACTTGATGATTTGAAGAACTAGAAAGAGCACAAGCATCCGACCCAGACATCCGTCTTGCAGCGCCATCCTCTGCTAATGTACCCGCATGAAACGAATCAGACGATCCACATTGACGATCCGCACTAGTACCAGAATCATCGTCTAATAATAATACTGTGCTAATTTTCTTTTGTGGACTCTTTGCTTCTTTTGCAACTACACAGAAAGTAAAAGAAAAAAACTCAGAAAACTTAAAAATCAGTAAAAGGGTTCAGGCAGTGATGACCCTACTACTACTACTACCTCCACCGTCGACGTCAATCGGTTCATTTCCAACATTTTGAAGCAGAATTTAAATTCGATCATTTGAAGTTAATTAATTGGCGCAATTTTGGAGAGCTAGAACGATGCATTTCCGAAATCCCCAAAATTCCAATTTCTCGTTCCCAGAATTTAGTCAGAAACCACAGTTCAAAAGGCAAATTAGGAAAAGCGAATGGTGAAAACTTACAGTACTGGAGGAACGTGTACTTGGTGAGTGGGGAACCGAGGCACTTTTTCTTGGCGTTTTTGGCGTTCCTGGGCACCTTCTTCATGAGGTTTCGGAATTTGGCCATCATCTTGGCGGATTGCGTCTCCACCACCTGGTCGTCGGCGCTGAACTCGAACGCCTCGAATCGCTTGCTCGGAGACTCCAAGTCGGACGCGAACCGCCGAGTCATGAAGCCAAGTCACTCAAAACTCGCAAACGAGAAAAATGGCTGAAAATCTTTGCGAGAAATTTGAATGATATAGAAAACAGACAGAGGAGAAAGTCGAGAAGCGTACGAGACAAGTCTAATAAACATAAATGGAAGGGAGAAGAATCTCTGTCTGAGGACGATTTTAATTTCTTACAATATCTTTAAAATATTTCAATTTAAAATATTTACTTATTATTTTATTTTAATTTCATATATTCGTTAAAAAATTTATAAGCAAACCGTTAAGTGATGACGTGGTAAATATGGAATCCACATTTATGCTGATGTGGCTGCCAAATTTATGTCACGTGGTAAAAAAAATAATTTTTTTATGCATTTAAAATATAATAATATTTACCCTATTATTTTTTTTTTAAAACCCCAGAAAACCCATCTTCTCCCTCCCCTTCCGACCCCCATCACCTTCACCGAGCCCAAATCCTACACCTCTAATGCTCTTCACCGCCACATGTCCAACCCTCTCCTCATCACACTCCTCGTCCACCTACTAGCCGCAACCAAGGCCCACTCCGACCACCAAAACAACACCATCATCGCCTTCCTCACCGTCATCGCCCAAACCCTAAACCTCCAAATCCAGACCCTCAATTCCACCCCGTCCAAATCCAAGCCCCTTATCCTCATCCATTCCACCCCATTCCACATCGTCGACATCGTGATGCGGTTGTAGAAGACGAGGAAAAGCGAGTACTTGAAAAACGCATTGTCATCGCCGTAAGACATTCTCATGATCTTCTCCTGCAAGTGTGGTAAAGTGTAATTTACCCATAAAAAAAAGACGGGGAATAAGTAAGAGACTGGAGTGGGGTGGGCTCCATGAACCGCCACTACATTACTTCCGTTCCAATTTTTTTTAATTTTGATAGAGTATTTTTGTTTAAAAAAATATGTACTGTTATAAAGTCATGTGGGTTTTGGTGGAAAGTTGGAGTCAAGGTTTCGATTAAAATAATTGGACAAAATTACCCCTAAAACAAGGGATGAGTTAAGCGCATCAAAGGCGGTGCTTGATTGTTGGTGCTAAGCTGCTCCATGTATGGAACTGTTTAGGTAATGAAGACAAGGCGTGCTTCTGATCCTTGGTAGTTGGAGGAACTATCTTACAGGTTGGGCTGATGCGTCATTCTAGTGCTAGTTTGCCCTTAGTGTGCCTTTGGGCTAAGTTATTGTGTTCGTCGAAATGTCCGCTAATGTTTGTGCCTTTATCTTATCACATCTAGATTGTGGGAAATACTGCATCATGATGATGACTGCATATATTTGAAGGTACGACTTAAGTTTCCGAGTTACGACAACTAGCGCCAAAATCAATGTTTTGATTTTCGAGCATCTGGATTAAGCATCGAGAATAGCTTTTGAACTGTGGAATATAGGTAGTCGGCCCCTATCTCTTATCGTATGAGGGTTGAGCTCACTGTTGCTTGAGATACCGCCACATAGATGTATAGGTCATCTGCTGCTTTCGAGTTGGATAATAGAAGAGGTCATGTTAGGTACCTCTTCAAAAAATAGCTTGCATTGGTCCGTACATTTGTCTCGTTGCACATTCCTGATCCCCTTGAAAAAGAACTTGCATTGGTCGGTAGATCACGAGGGGAAAAGGTTGAGTGTTGTTGCTTGCCTGGTAAGACCTTATATCTCATTTAGAGTAGTATGGGACTTCATATCCAGGATCACTCGGATCTTTTTTGGATATACGCCTGAAGGGGTTGACTTTCATCAATGGTTTTACTGCGCTGGAATCCGTGCAGTTATTCTGCTACGAACTTTTGTACTTCATCCTAGATTTACCTCTACTGGGGCAGCGGAGCCATCGATTGCCCCCTATGTTGACCTACTGGCCTATGTTGCTTTTTTGCATGTCCTACTCGTTTGTGTTGTGGGTGCGGTGCACGTGGTTCATTTATGGTCTGGGTACGAACTGCTCGATGTCATGCTTGGTGAAGGCTGCCAGTTATGTGATACCTCGTCTTTAATTTTTCGTATGTTATATTAATGTGGCATAAGCGTTGACTTTCGTTGACCGTCTCGACGTAACGTTTGTGACTAAACTTTTTTATTTATTCTTCTTGTACTTATCGCCATGAACGCGTGGGCGGGAACGGATTCGAATTTGGGATATTTCATTTTTGGGAGATATTTATATTTTTGCCTTTAGTGGACCTTATTTTGTGACTAGAGGCCTACATGTTCCCTTATCTCTTGACCATTTCTCTCTCATTCCCTTTGTTTTATTTCTTCCCATGACTCCGTCATCCTAATTCTCTCAAAAACTCTCTCCCTCACCTTTTGGCCCTCTCATTCTCTTCGAACCAACCCTCCCCGAGGGTACCACACACAACAACAACATCAACAAGGACACCACTCATCACCATCAGCCTCCCACATCCTTTGCGAATCCTACGAACCCAGGATCAAAGGAGGAACCTCTACCCCAAGTTCTTTTCTTTCCCTGCACTGTGCACCGTCACTATGCAACCCACATTCGACGAGTTTTTGCCATCTACGGTAAAGGTAAGCCCCCTAGAACCTTTTAGATCTTGTTGTAGTGTTCAATTAGGCTAGTTTTAAGTGTTGACCACACGTGGATGCAAGGAAAACCCGATGTGAGGCATTGTGCATTTTTGGAAAACCTAACCGTGGTCGTTTGGCCACATTTTAATCACTTTTTCAGCGAGCTCCGACCTCCGTCGAGCCTCGAAAGGGTATATATTTCTTCCTTATATTTCTAGCTTTACATAGGACCTTGAATTACTCATTTTGGTGTTGTATCAAGCTCAGAATGAGCTCTGGAAGTTGGCCCTTCCATCTGCAAATCTGCAGATTTCGTGGAGAAGGCAAGTACAGCGTACTAGCAGCGTGTGGTGCTCGTGGAGGGCTGTCATGGCCAGCACATGGAGCACACGTGCCTTCCTGAAGGTACTGTGCTTTGCAGCGACTACAGCGACGCCAACGACTTTTTGACCAACTTTTCGATGACTGCTCTCGACACGTGCGGTGGCGTATGGCCTTCCTGGCTGCCATCCCGTGGCGACGCGTGCGGGAACTCGAGATTCCCTGTTAGGTTTTTTATGTCCTGAATCCGATTACGACATCCGTTTTCTTAATTTCAATCTTCTTGTTAGGGTTTACTAAATTGTCCTCTTTTGTCTTAGGTGTGTCATTTGAGGTGACCCCATCATCCCTATTATTGAACGGCACATTGGTAACAAAGTGTGTTTGTACCATACTCGACCAATCCCGAAACTACAGGGCATCGGTTAACGTTATACCGTCAAGGACCCAGACGAGTTTCCCTCCAACCAAGAGGCTAATCACAGCGCGATACATGTCGACATCAGAAGCCAATCATAGCGCGACACGTGTCAACATCAGAATCCAATCACAACACGACACGTGTCAATGTTAGAACAAAGCTAGAAACTCTCTTCTATAAAAGGAGATCATTCTCCCACAATATTGCCTAATGTCATTTGTACTAAATCATTCACCAGTACTCACTAAAGGAGAGCTTGAACCTATGTACTTGTGTAAACCCTTCACAATTAATGAGAACTCTTATACTCCGTGGACGTAGCCAATCTGGGTGAACCACGTACATCTTGTGTTTGTTTCCCTGTTTCTGTCCATTTACATACCTATCCATACTAGTGACCGGAGCAATCTAGCGAAAGTCACAAACTTGACACTTTCTGTTATACCAAAGTCCTCGTCGATTTTGTGCATCAACATTTGGCGCCGTCTATGGGAATCGCACTTATTCCTACTCTCTTCAGCTTTGTTAAGCTGGTTTCCACCATTTGTACACTCTTTTTTGACCAAGCATCCCTCTCCAACATGGGGAGCGAAGGAAGCCACAACACGCAGAACGACACCCCCATCGCACCTAGTGTAAAGCAACGAAAGAAGAAACGAAATAAGCTCGTTCTTCAAGCTAAATTTGAGGAGCTGGAGGCTCAGAATAACAAGATAACAATAAAGAATGAGATCTTTCAAGAACAATATAAGAAACTCTTTGAGATGCTTCGAGAAACTAGGCGTACTCAAACACACGAGCTTATTGCCCATATGGGCATCAACCATCATCTGGGTGCCCTCCAACACGGAGGGTCATCTTCCTTCGACATGGGTATCCCTGATGAGGAGCAAGCTAATCATCAAAACATTGATCAACATGAGACTTCTCTCAACCCAGTTGTTTTGACCCGAAGCAGGAGAAGTGGAGAAAGACACCTCCTTGCAGAAGGGTTAGAAGAATCGAAAGCCGTTTATCGTGACTGCCGAGACTTCCTAAAGTAATGTCGAGAGAATCCCCTCCACATAAGCTCGAAGATCAATGACCTAAGGGTTTCTGAAAGACTCGGTCCCCTTCCATGACCCAGGTTAGCTGCCAATCAAGGGAAAGAACGACTGGTCCCAGAGGAACATGAAGGTACAGGAAACTCAAAGATGTTCTAACAGACATACCTTGGAAGTCAGTACGGCGAGTCCAGGGAAAACTCACATGCTCTTGATCAAACCTTCCTACTTCCAAGAGGAGATGGAGATTTACGAAAGAAAGCTCCAATGGTACATGACTCCATTCAGGACCCTCTTGTCCTACAGCTCCTTAAGGAAGTAAACAAGTTGAAGGCTGAACGACAAGCTGAGATACCTGATTGGAACCAACCCAGGCCTGGCCCTCTTACAAGAAGAATCTCGACACCTCCCTCAAAGCAAAGACAAAGCAGAAGCTTGGCTTGTAACTCTATACTAGAAATAAGGACTAGATTGAACACCTTAACCTATTTGAGTCCACCATGGCATACCGGATGCACACCGACGAAGAGCGATGTCTTCTCTTCCCTTCCACCCTCTCTAGCAGAGCTTTAAATTGGTATTGTCGTCTTCCACCCAAGATAATAGACTCATTTGAGGAACTAAGGAAATTGTTTGTCTCTCAACACATCTTCCAGACCGATCGCTTACATTCTACAGATGACTTGTACACTATTCGCCAGAAGTCGGATAAGTCACTACTACAGTATGCCAGTCGCTTCAGCTATGAGTATTCTCGCTGCGTTGAGGCAGATGACAAGACCGCTCTCAAAACCTTCACGGTAGGGTGATAAGCTCATATTTATACATATTTTACATCAAATTCTCTTGTCTTTTCTTAGTTATTTCCTCATATTTTTGTGCTATTTACTTTGTTTTTGTGTTTTATCGAATTTATCTAGCTAAGAAAATAAAAATAGCACAAGTGTGATTTTAAGTGACAAAATTCGTAAAAATTATCTTGCTCACTTATTTGATTTCAATTTCCAGTATTTTGTTTTCACAAAAATATAAAAGTTAAAAATTGAAATGTTTATCAAATAATACAAAGGGTTTGATACCATCTCCTCATACTCGATTACAGGCTGCCTTAAGCTGGCCAGCGAGAAAGGTGCGGAAATAAAAGAATAAAAGAGGAGCACTGAGGGAAAAGAAGGCAGCAAAAAGAAAGGAGAAATATAAGAAAATAAAGGGGAGAGCTGCGTGGGCAAGCGCAGTGTGTGCATGAAAAATAAATAAAAGAATGGAAAGAGAAGTGGGGGGAATAAAGAAATAAAAGAAGAAGGAATGGTGCTTTGGCAGCCACTAGGCAGCAGTAAAGCTTGACTCAGAGGAAGGCATGCAGAAATAAATAAACAAACAAAAGGAAGGTCAGTGGGGGGAGCACAGCGTGGAAATGGAGTGGGCAGCGTGAGAAAACGAAGGGGACTGAAAATAATAAAAGAGCAAGCTGCAAGGAGAGAGAGGGGGGCCTGGCGGAAAAGAATAACCAGGAGCTGCCTTCTTGGCAGCAAGATAGGAAAGAGGACGCTGCACTTGGCAGCTGGCAGCGAGACAGCTAGCGAGAGGAGAGAGACAGTTGGGGGTCTCGCGCGGAAGGAAGGCAGCAAGGCTGCACGTGGGCAGCTTGAGGGAGGAGTGGCTGACGTAACAGCAAGGCAGCATGCTGCCTTGAAGAAAGCAGACGGGATTGGAAGGCTGGCGAGCAGGGAGGCGTTCGTGGACAGCTGCTGGCGTGCGGGAGACAGAAGTCAGGACACGTGTCAGCGAGAGGGAATCAGAGAGCAGGACAGCGCAGAGAAACCAGGAGCCTCGGGACTGTGCAGGAGGCTCTGAAACACTCTCATCTCTCGGTTTAATCCTCCAAACTTATGTTTATTTTATGGTTTAATTTATGAATAATGTGTAATTAATTTCTGTTTAGTTAGAGGGGAATTTGAAACTATGAATATTTGTTTATTATAATTTGATTTACTCCAGTTATGAATTCTTAAACGTTGGATGTGGTTTATTTTTCTGTGTTGATTAATAACTTGTTTATGCATGTGGGTTAAGGGTCGACACTTAATTTGCATGCTTAGACTTGATGCTAGGATATAAGGGAATTTCACCTAATCGTTATGAACTTATATCCATGAGTAGTAAAAATCGCTAGTCACGATTGTGTTTAGTAAACCCTAGGTTGGATTAACATGCGTATTCCATAGTTATGAATGCCTAGTCGATGCTTATGATTTCCATTGAACTTAATGATTTTTGATATGTCTCTCTATCATGCGTATTCCATAGTTAGAGAGCTTGATAAAAATAATTTGGTTGTGATGCGTATCCCGTCCAATTCAATGAATCTAGGGAAATCTGAAGGTTAATTTAAGCGGACCTAATTAACTTGGAGCGTTGTCATTTATTCGTTTGTTGAATTCATAACTGGGAATCAAATTGTATGCATGTATTTATGTGTGGATAAGGAACCCTCTAACTAGTGTCTCATCCTTCTATAAAATATATTTTCTTTGAAGTTTGTTTTTAAGTTTCTGTTTTAAATTAAATTTCGTCAAAAAATCAATCCCCCATTTATTTTAAAGTGTTAGATTTGTTAGAAATAAATTTAGTTTGTGTTTTCTTGAGTCTTGAATTATTTTGAGTCTTTGGATTTGTTTTGGTTTATTTGTTAGTTTTATTTTGAGTGATTCTAGTTAAGTGTTTTGATTTTAGTTGAGTGTTTTAAATTTTGTTTTTACGTTTTTAATTTAATTTTACTTTGGTTAGCATCCCTAGTTAATCCCCGGTTAGAACGATCCCTACTTACATCATTACTACAATTGTCACAAATAGGGTTTAAATTTGTGCGTTAGTAAAATTTCGCATCATAGGGCTACGTGATTGTTTCTTCAAGTACATGATCAATGCCAACACTTGGAAGACTTACTCTGAGGTAATGGCATATGCTTACAACCACGCATCCGCCGAAGCAATGACATACCAAGGGAACCCCCATATGGTTAACCCCTATCAATAAGTGGGAAGTGGAAGTCAAGTTCTACCAAGTGAGAAGATCTTGGCCATTCAAACACTCATTGCATCATCTCCTGCCTCATTTAGCTACTCGCTAAGTCACCAAACGTATTTGTCTCTTGGTAAAAGGAAGAATTTTTACTCTCAACAAGCCCATTACAACAAGAGGGATAAAAGTTCGTATCAAGACAACCAGGGGTGAACTTACCGTTGACTATTATGACTATGGGGCCAAGCTTCACTCTTTCAAAGTGGAGGACTAGGTATTGAAGGAAATGCTATTATAAGAAGGCATACACATTACAAATGTTTTGACCTTCAACCGCTTGAGATCTTTTGTCACACAAGCCATTCGGCAAATGTTTAAAGAAGAGGGAATTCAGACACTTCTTCTGAGTCTTTTGCATTCCTAGCACTGGAATACTTGATCTACGCTGACCTACCTCTATACTCCAACTCAGAGCTTCAACATGCGTACTTTGACACAAAGTATGTGATACTAAGTGTTACAACCAACATGGTTCACATATCGAAAGCATGGATCCCTTCATGCATAACAAAACATTCATAAGCATCACTCATGTCAATCAACATAAACATCATATATTCCAACACATTCATACATAAACATCATACATTCCAACACATCCATCCATAAGCCAACTGTGCTTCAAAAGGGTTCAACATACTTTGTGACATTCGACACTTGCTACAATGTGCCTCGACACCTTGCCATTATTCTCACCAACTAGGTGATGAAAGAACTCACCTTTGTGCCACCAACCAGGTGATGAAATGTACAACCCGTACTCTAATATTATTTGGCAACTTGCCACTCTTATCACCAACCAGGTGAAGAAGAAACTCACCTTCGTGCCACCAACCAGGTGATGAAATGTGAAGAATGAACTCATCTTCATGCCACCAACCAGGTGATGAAATGTACAACCCGTACTCTCCTTCATGCCACCAACTAGGTGATGAAATGTACAACCCATACTCTAATATCATTTGGCAACTTGCCACTCATGCCACCAACCAGGTGAAGAAGGAACTTATCTTCGTGCCACCAACCAAGTGATGAAATGTGATGAAGGAACTCACCTTCGTACCACCAACCAAGTGATGAAAGCAACTCACCATTCATTCCACCAACCAGAAGACGAGTGGTACAACTTGTACATGTGAACTTTTAGCATTCACAAATAATCACAAACCCTTAAGCTTTACAACTCAACTAGGGGAACACTCATGCTTAACAAGAGTTATAGTCACCAACAAAGTCTTATTGCAAGCTAACAACAACTTCAGTGCATGGTATACGAAGATCAAGCTTTTCAGCCCTCTTGCATTACTTCAGACATTTCTCCTCTGTAACAATGCAAACACTACAACTCGTAGAAAGCTTCACACACTTTTGATCAAGACTGTTCGAAGCAAATTCAATTTATATGGTTTATCCAAACCTTCGACTATTACAAGGTGTGGCTTGCATCACAATCTTTTGCTCAACAGTGTGGAAGAAAAATTTGTGTATGTTGTCTCTCCCACATTTTCAAATTTCTAGTTTTCCAAAAAAAAAAAAAATCAAAAAAAGGAAATTGGGAAAATCAAAAGCTTCATCAATGGATGACAACCACAATTCTCAAAAGCTTCACACACTCTTGATCAAGATAGTGTGAAGCAAAACCAATTTATGGTGGAAATCAAAAGCTTCATCAATGGAGGACAACCACAAATCTCAACAGCTTCACACACTCTTGATCAAGATAGTGTGAAGCAAAATCAATTTATGGTGTAAACAAAGCTTCATCAATGGAGGGCAACTACAATCCTCAAAAGCTTCAGACACTCTTGATCAAGATAGTGTGAAGCAAAATCAATTTATGGTGCCAACAAAAGCTTCACCTACAAAGCTTCAACACAAAAGCTTTACCTACAAAGCTTCAACTCCAAAACTTCACCTACAAAGCTTCAACTCTAAAGCTTCACCTACAAAAGCTTTAACTCCAAAGCTTCACCTACAAAGCATTAACTTCAAAGCTTCACCTACAAAACTTCAACTTCAAAGCTTCAACATCAAAGCCTCACCTACAAAAGTTTGAACTCCAAAGCTTCACCTACAAAAGCTTCAACTCCAAAGCTTCAACACAAAAGCTTCACCTACAAAAACTTCAACACCAAAGCTTCAACTACAAATGCCAAAAGCTTCACACACTCTTGATCAAGATAGTGTGAAGCAAAATCAATTCATGGTACCCAACAAAGCTTCAACCTCAAAGTTTCACCACAAAAGCTTCACCAACAAAAGCTTCAACAAATTGAGGGTAACTACAATTCTCAAAAGCTTCACACACTCTTGATCAAGATAGTGTGAAACAAAATCAATTCATGGTACCCAACAAAACGTTAACCTCAAAGCTTCACTTACAAAGCTTTAACACAAAAGCTTCACCAAATGGAGGACAACTACAAATGTCAAAAGCTTCACACACTCTTGATCAAGAGAGTGTGAAGCAAAATCAATTCATGGTACCCAACAAAGCTTCAACCTCAAAGCTTCATCTACAAAACTTCAACACCAAAGCTTCACCTACAAAGCTTAAAATATATATATATATATATTTTTTTTTTCGGAAATTCAAAAATTTGAAAATTCGGAAATTTAAAAAAAAAAGAAAAGGAAAGCCTAGGCCTCTCATTCTTTGGGCCTAACAACTTTCATAACAAATGTACGTGAAAGAGGAGTTTTGAGCTACCACTCCACTTAGAAAGGAAAATTGTGAAGTTTTGTTACTTTGGAAACTTGGCTACGAGCAAGACACCTCATTCGTCAACTCCCTTGATCGGAGACTTGGGGGACTCCTACCATATTACACCTCGGTACTTGGAAGTTTCACGACTACTCAGTGACTTGGTTTTTTCAAGTCTCCAACCGAGAAGTTTTCCTCACTCGGGAAATTAAGGGAACATTACCTCAACCTACATGCTTCACTCACAAAGCTTCAACAAAAGAAAAAATTCAAAGAACTTAGTGAATGAGGCCTTGGTGTATTTAACACAATACGTTGAAATGAAGCAAAACTTATTTATTTATATCTCCGATAAGTTACAAATATGTACATATACATGAATCAAAATAAACAAACAAGATGGAGCCTTCATGATAAGCTCATATTTATATATATTTTACATCAAATTCACTTGTCTTTTCTTAGTTAGTTCCTTATATTTTTGAGTTATTTACATTGTTTTTGTGTTTTGTGGGATTTGCCAAGCCATGAAAAGAAAAATAGCACAAGTAGGATTTTTAGTAACAAATTCGTCAAAACTGCCTGTGCAGATCAGCTGACTTTGGAAGCAAGTTTCGAACAGCTCAAAATGAATTAGAGAATGAGCCTTATATGCTTGGAAAGCTACGGATGTCTATTTTCTGGATCATTTTGCGGATTGTTAATATCATATGTCTAGAAAACGTTATGGCCGTTTTAACACTGAAAGGTTACCAAAAGGCTGAGCAGTTTGTAACTCCAATGGAAGTAATAAACCCAATAAATCTAGCAGCCAAAACTGATGCAGCCAAGAACAAGTCAGCTGACACTTATTCAAATATAAAAGGGAATGAAATTGAAGATGAGGATTAAGAGGGAGTAATTGGCATAAAGGCTACCTAAAGAGTTACAATTGTTTTACAATTTCCTCTCACTTATAGTCATCACTAAATGGCTATTAGTGGGTGAGTTAAGGGGAAGAAAATGATGTAGCAAGAATTGGTTTAAAAGCAACATTGGGGAAGGAAGGAAGAGAGGAGAAGGCCTTAGTCGATTTCTTTCGGTTCTATCTTCTCAAACTCATGTCTATTTTTTGTTTTTATTTAAGGATTGTGTGTAACTAATTTTTTAGTAGTTAGGGGCTGTTTTGAAGCCCCGAATATGATTGCAAGTTTGTTATGACATTTCGTTTGAATTACTTTTATGAATTGATGAAAATTGGTTCACTACTTGTCTCATTGATGAATTCTTTATTTGTTTTCTATGGATGCATACGTAGTAAGCATATCTAGGATTCTAATGCTATGAATATATGTGTGCCTGCCCTTGTCGAATGAGGACCTACATATGTTCTAGAGTAGTACTTGTTAATTGCGATTAACTTGTGAACCAATTTCTAGGATAAGTAAGACAACGCCAGTACTTACGATGCCTTGTGATGACTCAAACTCTTTTCGTTTTTAATGATTTCTACTTGTTAAATTTATGAACACATCATTCTAGATTGCATGCTAGGGACTAAGTTAAGTTGAAAACGCCATTCTCTTAACATACTACGTAAGAAAGAGTAATAGGTTGAGTTCTAACATTGAGCCAACTTGAGCATTTTCATCCGGAAATAAAAGGAATTTGAATGAAACATAACATGTTTGCATGATTATTTGGTGGTGGATAGCAATACCCCTAACTCGTTTTTCTTAATTTGTAAACTATTTAAAATCTGTTTCTGTCCTGTTTTTGTTTGATTTAATTTAAATAGCAAATCAACTCCAAAAATCCCAAAACTTTGTGTGAGTGTAGCTCTGTGTGTCTAGTATCTGCATATAAAATTTCGTAGACTTTAGATAAGTATAAGTAGGTCTAATAATTATTTTTTGGTGGCTGGTCAGTAGGGACAGCAACCCAGTTTTTGTGACATTTTAAGTAGTTAGATAAAACAATCTTATGCGGGAAAGACCCTTATTTTCATATGCTACAATTGACAAATCTTAGTGTTAATAAGGAAAATCAATAGGACATTTGTGTGCTACTTTGTAGTGTGCTTTTAATCCTATCATTTCACAAATGTTGCTCAGGAGAAGTCTCAGCAGTCGACAGAGCCCTAGAAAGAGGAGGCACCAGAGGGTGATCATTCGGAGCCTCAGTATTGGGCAGAACCCCAGAAGGAGGAGGCACCAAAGGTTGATCATTTGTAGCTTCATTACACTGTACAGCCCCAGAAGACGAAGGCAATAAATGCCTTTGGAACAAACCCACAACCTCTGATGATCAAGTAAAATCTGACCATCAGATTCCTGCAGCTGGTCAAGCACCATCTTCATGTTTGTAGCATAGTCATGTGCGAGCCTGTGCAACTGTTTATTCTCATGCTTGAGCCCTCTGATCTTCTGTTTGAGACTTATCACTTCAGCCGCCAATGATTCAACTAGGCGGGTTCGAGCAAATAGGCGTTGAACCATATTAGACACAGAACCTGCACACTGAACACTGAGAGCCAGAGAATCCTTAACAGCTAATTCATCAGACCGTTTGGAAAATAGTCTGTTATCTTTGGGAGTGAGAAGGTTCCTGGCCACCATCGCATCGGTCATATCATTCTTCCTCATAGAGTCCCAACAGTAAGAGGACCAGTAGGGGATAAGAAGGATGAGCTCCATATGTTGTCTTGAAGGGGCATGGTTGCCTCTTCACCAAAGTTCAAGTCAAAAAGACAGTCGGATGGGCCAGACATTTTCAGAAATGATGAAGGAGAAATGAGGTCTAATAAATCTCTAAAGTACAAAAATAAGGGGAAAATTCCTACAGGCAATAACTCGCTGAACATACTTCTTGCACACAATTGGTGCCCCTATAAAAGAAAAGGCAGCAGAGCCGTTTATTCAAAAATCGAAAAGGCACCACTCTCCGGATTTCGATAAGCAGATTTTCCTGAGTAAAATATGTCGACAATCTTCATTCGCAACATCAGCTCCTCGGGTACCACGGATAACTTTGCTAAATATCTCTGAAAAAGTTTAGACATATAAATTTTGAATGTCCAGCTACCCTACCATTACCCACAAGGGTAAAGGAACAACACCACTGCTTGATAACTGGAAAATCCCTATGTGTGTCAACCTCCGTGCTCTGTGGCAAGGCAGACTTGCAAAAATGTCAAACCTTTACTCACATCGAGAAAACACTCCCAACATAATTGCTTTCTCAAAAATCGAATAGGCACCGCTCTCCAAATCTCGAGAGCCAGACTCCCACCAGGATTACTTTCTCAAAAATTGAAGAGACACCGCTCTCTAAATCTCGAGAGCCAGATCTTCCACAGGATTGCTTGTTCGAAAACCGAAGAGGCATCGCTCTCCGAACTTCGAGAGCCAGATTTTCTTGAATATAATTTGTCCGCAATCTTCACACACAACATCAGCTTTCCAGATACCACAGACCACTTTTTCAAAGTGCTCTGACAAAGTTAAAGCACGTGAATCTTGCAGCTCCCATTACATTGCTATGACCGAGAAGGGTAAAGGAACAACGTTACTACTCACTGTTGCAAATAAAAAAAATGCTCAACTTTTCTTCACATCCGAGAGGGTACTCTCAGCAGAGTCTCTCGAAATACTCAGCTTCTTTTCCCCCCGATAATACCTCTGCAAACAAGCCACACCAGAGCAAGAGTATCTCATATTATCAGGGTTAAAAGCAAGAATATCCCATATCATGCTTTTTCCCTGTCTTTTCCTTTGCCATTGCTCTTACCTACAAGACAAGAAGAAAGAACGCAATCAGTCGAAACCTGAAATCAAACTTCCGATCTGAAACTGATTGCCTAGAATGTTTGCATGGTTGCTTGCCTAACATTGATCTCAAGTACTCATCCTCAACTGTTGTCAAGGTCGCGAATTCTTTCGGCAAATACCTCAAAATAGTTGATACAATATTGGTTCTTTACACTGAAGCTGCCAAGCATGGATGAGTCAATGAGAAGTAGTACTCTGAAGGACCATTAAAATGCAAAGGTTGCGCACCACTTCTACGATGTAAAAGATTGAAGCAGAAGGTTCAACGATGAGTTGGAACATATCACTATAGCACGACGCCCTCTCTACAGAACCGCATAATCCAGACGGAAGAGTCTAAGTCAAATCCAAGCTCAACATCATTGTCCTATCCGAATAGCTCGAGAAGCTTCAACAACATTTTGCTGACACCGTCGCCACAGAGCAAAGCCTCGCCATGCCACATCCATTACTTTGTCAACAACAAAAGTATCCCATATCATCATGGTCGAACGTACTCTAGATTTGATGAACTTGTTTTGACCCTCAAATTCTTGAGTTGGCCTTATACTCTAGAGGAAACCAGAAAACCTTCCAGCCTAGTTCAAGAATAAGCATGTGGAAAGTTACTTCTTCAAAAGCAAAAGTATCTCATATCATCTCTTTTCCTTTTTCTTCTCTTTATCCTTCTTGCTGCCTACAAGATAAGGAGAATGAGAACAATCAACCGGAACTCAAAATTAAACTTCTAATCTGGGACTGATTGCTTGGAACTCTGATTGCTTACCTTGTTTGCCACCTCTTTCGGCAAATCTCCTAGCTCGGCAACTTGGGGACTCCTACTACATGGTTTGTATCGCGCTTGACCAAGCATGAAACTACAAGTAAGCTTCAAGTGAAATTGATACATTACCTTGTGCATCTCCACCGGTTAAAGATATCACCCCTGGATGGAGGAAAAATACTTCAAGAGAAGATGCCACATCCACCTATGAGACAGATAAGGCAAGTGAAAACGATACCACACTTCGGTACTTAGAAGTTTTGTGATTACTTCGCGGCTTGGATCTTGCAGATCCCCAACCCAGGAGCTTCCCTTACTCGGGAACTTAGGGGAGCACTGTTTATACCATACTTGACCAATCCCGAAACTACCAGGCACCGGTCAACGTTATACCGTCAAGTACCCAGAAGAGTTTCCCTCCAACCAGGAAGCCAATCATAATGCGACACGTGTCGACATCAGAAGCCAATCATAGCGCGACACGTGTCAACATCAGAAGCTAATCACAACACGACACGTGTCATTGTCAGAACAAAGCTAGAAACTATTTTCTATAAAAGGAGATCATTCTCCCACAATATTGCCTAATGTCATTTGTACTAAATTATTCACTAGTACTCACTAAAGGAGAGCTTGAACCTATGTACTTGTGTAAACCCTTCACAATTAATGATAACTCTTCTACTCCATGGACGTAATCAATCTGGGTGAACCACATACATCTTGTGTTTGCTTCCCTATTTCTGTCCATTTACATACCTATCCATATTAGTGACCGGAGCTATCTAGCGAAGGTCACAAACTTGACACTTTATGTTGTACCAAAGTCCTTGCCGATTTTGTGCATCAACAAAGTGTAACAATCCATCCCGGAATTTACTGAACGAAAAGGCATTTTTGTAATTTCACTAAGTTTTGGGATATTTATTTTAAAAATTGCTTTAGGCCCACTTGGCTATCTCCTTCATCTTTCTCGTGTGAAACTCTCTCTCACTCTCTTTCCCCATCACTTTTTCTCTTTCTTTTAAGCATTCCTCAAACCCTCTCTCTCATCTACAACGTATCCTCCTTCTCATCCCCGAGCTTAACAACAACAACAACCCTTCCCACTAGACGTAGGGATCTCGAGAAACCCAGGCAAACCTTTGTGGAACCCCAACAGTGACAGAGTCACTATTCATCGTCTTCCCCGTCGGACTATGACATGTTTTGTGACTTTTTTTATGTTGGTAAGTTCCCTCAACCCTTGGGATGTGTTTTAGGGTTGGATCGAAGTTTATTTTGAGTTGTACTTACGTGTTAATTGCAAAAAATAGCTCGGAGTAGCTTTTCCTAGTTTTTTTGTGAGCACCGCCATTTTTGAGGTGTTTTTCAACCAAACCACGACGAGTTAGCCATCGTGCAAGGTACTATTCTCTTCATCCCGTTGAGTACTACAACTTTAGTTTTTAAATCACTTGATTTGGTTGATTATCCAAGAAATTATGGGCGTTTGAAGTTGTGCCCAGAAACCGGCCAAACCTTGACCTGAAAACGTGTTAAACCCGACGCACAACCCTAGTCGGCCTAAAGTTATTGGGTTATAGAACTCGGCCCAACCCAGAACCTAGGCCGTACGTGGGCCTACGTATAGGCACGCGTGAACACAAATCTTGACAGGTGCATGGAGTACACGTGCCTCCATCAGAGGTACTATGCTCTGCCATGGTGGTGGCGGCGCCAGTGACTTTTTCGGCCAACTTTTTGGCGACCCAAATTGGCCATCCCGGTACGTCCTGAATCCATTTATGACGTCCGTTTCTCGAAATCAATTGTTATGATAGAGTTTTATTAATCGAACCCTTTATGTGCTTAGGTGCAATTGTGTATGGCGTTTCCGTCCTCTCTTGTTTGCATGGCTCTTCGACGGCGAAGTATCTGTAAATGGACATTTTCTAAACTGCATGATTTTACTATTAGAAATGCATAAATGAAAAGCATGATTTGTTGGTTACGTTTTATGAAACGTTTATGCGTAAATTGGATTTACACTTTATGATATTTTATGCTTTATCTACTTTACATTATTTGTGGTATATATGATTGATGACTATATACCTACTTATGAATGTGGTTTTACGATATGACGTTTTAGTTACTGAGCTTTGTTTTGAGAGATATATATATATATTATGTTAATGTTCTTATATGCTTACTTAGTGGTTATTTAATGATACTGCCTACGGGCGAATGATATATATATATATATATATATGTATGTATGTATGTATGTATGTATGGCTTCGGTCGGGCGTAGGTTGGTGGCTTCGGCCGGACGATATTTATATTTGGCTTTGGTCGATTATGATAACACTACTAAGCACATTATATACGATATATGTTTTACACAAAGGTTTTATGGTATGCTAGGGTTTTCGGAAAACCTATTACATATTATACTATTGAGTTTTCATAAACTTTGGGGGTTAGTACGTTGATGTTTAACTGTTTCGGCATTACTTATATATAAACTTGGTCCACTCATGTTTTGTTTTGCGCCCCCTCAGGACTTAGAATTAGGCGTACAATCTCGGCGTCAAGGCGCTCCCGCATTGGCATCTTCGAGTCCTCTCGGTGTAGGACCCATCCCTTTGTTCATTCAATTTTATATTGTTCCTTTTTAGTGTCTTGAATTAGTTGTATGCTCTGAACACGTTCCACAATTGCTTATTCATTAATGAAATTTACAAGTTTTATTTATGTCGGTTAATTGTTTTTAGTTCTCATGCATTAGATGGCTTCATCACCTTCGGGTGTCGGCCAACATATGCCTCCCTAGTATTTGGATAATATCAGGGTCGGGCATATCACGAAGTATCTGTGAGTGAACCCTTTCCAAAATGCATGATTTTATTACTAGAAATGCATACATGAAAAACATGATCTTATGGCCACGTTGTATAAAATGTTTCTGAATTATCAATTTTACGCTTTATGAAATATCGTGATTTATCGAATTATGTTTATTGAGATATTGATGAATATGATTTATGATATGATGTTTGAGGTATTGAGCTCCAATGAGATATATTTTGGAAAGATTATGTTCAGGATTTTTCTAGGCTTACTTAGTGGATATCTATATATATGTGCCTTCAGGCGGGTGACGTAGTGCCTTTGAGCGGAAGATATATATGTCTTCGAGCGGGCGATGTAGTGCCCTCGGACGGAAGATATAAATGCCTTCGGGCGATTATGATACCAATATTAAGCACATTATATACAATATATATTTTATGAAGGTTTTATGGCATGCTAGGGTTTTCGGAAAACCTACTATTTATTATGCTATATGACTTTTCTAAAACCGGGGTTAGTATGTTTGAAGAGTAATTGATTTAGTATTACTATATATAAACTTGGTCCGCTCATGTTTTGTTTTACGACCCCTTCAGGACCTATGAACGAGGCATACGATCCGAGCTACGAGGCATTTCCATATCAATGAATTTGTGTCCTCCTCTTTGCTTAGGACATCTCTTGTAATCGCACTTTATAATATTCCTTCCGCTTGTATTTCGAATTAGTAGTATGCTCTGAATATGTCATGCATTATCACTTTTAAATTGTTGGTAGTTGATTATTATATTGTATTAAGGTTATACTTGAATACTATATTGCGTGGTTATGCGCAAAATTTTTTATGCATGTTCCTCATGTTCTTAGTATATATATTCATGAAATGGTTTGCATCACCCTTGGGTGTCGGCTAGCACGGGATCGAGGCGTGTTAAGTTGAACTCGAGCAAAACTGCTCTCTTGCTCTCCTAGTGCAACTGCCTACTTCAGTGCCTCGCATGAGGATCTCCTTGTGGGCCTAGTCTCGTGTGGCCGTTTTGCCTAGAATGTCCAGAGTGTTCGTTAGAGTGTGAACCCAACCTCGAATGCACATGAACTCATGGGCCGAGTCGGGAATGAACGCTTCTCTGTGCATTAAGGCATAAGAAAAAGTATACACAATCCTAATGCTCAGTTCATGAAAGGCTGAGCGACTGCTTGCCGAGATATCGCATGTTACACCATCACCCCCGATTTTAAAGGTAGTTTTGGGTTTTTATCTAAAACTTGTTTTTAGGGCCTTAATAGGTGTGCCCAGGGGGCCCACCTTGTTTTTGTGTCCCCCGGTCTCTCTCGTTTCTGTTCTCCCTCGAGCTCTCTTTCTCTCATTCAGCTTTCACTTTCCCTTATCTCTCCCTCTCGACTCTCTTTGCAACCTCCTCCCCCGAGCATCCCACATATACACGCAAGCACTCATTCCCTCTGACGAGCACCATCAACCACATGGACCTCCCCATCGTGACCCCGGACCACCATAGTTGTCCTTATCTTTCCCCTTTCAATAAACAGTGACACTATCACTGTTCAAAATGTGCTTCGGCGAACCCCGACATAGGCAAGCTTCGAAACTACTATAAAACTTTCCCTTTTTATCCTCATAATTCATTTCTGATCGTATCTGTGTGTTTTGGTCGTCGAAACTATGAAGAAACATGTCGGGGAGACTTTCCCAGATTCTGGCGAGGAACCCATCACTTTCGAGCCAATTTTCGGCCAACCCACGGTGAGTTAGCCGGTGTGCAAGGTATCAATCTCTTCATCTTGCTGAGTACTACAACTTTCCTTTTTGTTTCACCCAATTTTGTTGAGTATTGAAGAAGTTATGTTCATTTGAATCTTACCCAGTTTCTAGCGACCTTTGTGGCTTTCGAGGCATTTTTCGGCCAAACCACGACGAGTTAGACGTCGTGCAAGGTACCATTCTCTTCGTCTCGTCGAGAACTATGATTTCCATTTTTTAATCACTCGATTTCATTGAGTATTGACAAAGTTATGAACGTTTAAAGTTTGTCCAATTTTTAGGCCAAAATTCGACCTTATCCTTCAATTGGGTTTGGCGACCCATGTTTTGAATTGAGGTCGGGCTTTCAAGCCCAAATCCCTTTGAACCAAGCCTTAAGGGTCGTGCCAACTCAGGCCCTTGGCCCGCTGAATTCTTCGAAGCCCAGCCCGTTTCCTTTTTAATTTAATTTGTGTTTATTTGTTTCAAAACCCTAAAATAATTGGGCCAGGCTTCAAGCTCAGCCCTAAACCCTTTTATCCCTTAGAACCCAGCTTTTTTGGGCAGCCCAACCCCATAACCTTTTAATCCCAAAACCCTTTCTAGGCTTGAGCCGTAATCCCCCCTATGACCCAAATCCTTGTAACCCAAGTCCAAAATCCTAAACCCTAGCCAGGCCAAACCCTCTATGTGGAATATTCCATTAGGCAATATTCCATTAGAGAATATTCCATTAGGGAATATTCCATTAGAGAATATTTCATCAGGGAATATTCTCTGGAATATTCTTATATTGACTTTACGAAATTTACCTGGTACGCTTCTTAGGGTAATTCGATTTCGTGAATCCGTTTACGACGTCCGTTTTCCCAAATTCAATTGCTATTATATAGTTTTATTAATTAAACCCTTTATGTGCTTAGGGGTAATTGTTTATGACGATTCCATGTTCGCTAGTTTGCGTGACTCTTTGGTGGCTAAGTATCTGTGATGGACCCCTTCTAAAAATGCATGTTTTAACAGTAGTAATGCATACATGAAAATCATGATTTAATGATTACGTTTTATGAAACGTTTTACGAGATAACATGCTTACTGAGGCTAGTTTGAATTATTATTATTTTTCCTATAACCCATGTTCTTTATAGAATATCTGATGGATGAAAATATAATATTTAGAACATGTTTCGAACACCTCTTTACAGTGTAGATGATGGATGACCTTATACTATGAAGTTGAATTTCAAATAGATGTATGTTCAATAGTTTTGTACTTACCTATTGGTCCCTATTCCGCCACGTGGCGATGGATAGATTCTGTCACGAGCGAGGGTACAATGTTGGCATAGGGCCTGAAGATGATTTTCCTCTGGGAATTAGCATAAGGATAGGGAGCTGGCACGGGGCCTGAAGGTGATTTTCCTTTGGCAATTGGCACAAGGACGAGGAGCTGGCACGGGGCTTGGAGGGATGTTGGACATTCACTAGTGATTATTATATATACGAGATATGGTTTGAGACATTGCACGGCATGCTAGGTTTCGAAAAACCTATTTGCGTCATGATATATGTGTTTTCATAAAACCTGGGGGTTAGTATGTTGATAACTAGTTTATTATATCTATATCAACTTGGTCAACTCATGTTTATTTTGAGCCCCATTTAGGACTAAAATTGAGGCATACAATCCCGGTATCAAGGCACTTCCGCAACGACATCTTCGACTCCTCTAGGTGTAGGACCCATTCTTTTATTCATTCAATTTTTATATAAATTCTTTTAGTGTTCTAGATTAGATGTGTGCTCTGAACATGTTCTTGAAGTGCATATTCATTATATTTTAAATTTATAAGTCTTATTTATTTCTTGTTCTCAGCATTTGCATTCAATAAATGGCTTTCGTCACCCTCGGGTGTTGGCCAGCACGTAACTACCCTAGTATTCGGGGAATATCGGGATTGGGGCTTGTCATCGTAGGAAAGAGTCACGATCATCTGCCCTTGTCCTACTTTTGAACACCTTATCTAGGGCATATGTTGCATCTCGATGCACTCAAGAAGTTGATTCACCAAGGTTGTCTGTTGCACGAGGGCACTACTTAGGTTGGCGACCTACCAAGACAGGTGAGGTTCACCATTTGGAGTGGAAAAATCTAGATGATGGGTGTCTCCATGTGTGGTGTAAGTGTAATGAGCTGTAGGTACGAAACTTGGGCCCGGAGCGGGCATACCTATGGAAAAATAGGGTGAAAGAATACCTGGGTCGATCGTTTGTCTGGTGGTCGGAATCTGGCTCGCTTGAAATGGCCTCAGACCAGTCTGGGCCACAGGTCGGATCACGGGGTGGGTCAACCCTTATGGCTGCCTGAGCTGTGTGCTGGAGCACGTTGGGCTCACGCGTGGGCCGCTTGTCCTTAGGTCTGCGTTGCTCGCGCCCTCTACTGGGCTCGAGCTGCATTTATAAGAAGTTGGGCCTGGACCGCTTGCGGCTTCAGCTGTTGGCTGGGCTCCAGCTGCTTGAGTTGCAATGGCTTCGGCCTTCTGTCTTAGCCTACTACTGGGAGGGCCTGGGTCTCCTACCCATTGCTTGGTGGATGAACCTGGGTCTTTTACCCAAGGTTTTGGGGGTCCGTGTGATACAAGGGTAGCAGTGCAGCTATTTGGGAATGCCCTGGTGGCCCTGTCATGGCTGCTAGTTTACGGCCGTGGTGGCGACGTCGCTCTGTAGTGGTGGGGCACCTCCTGCCGTCTCATTGAGCCTCGAGGATCGCTGTAGTGGGGTCACATCTTCATCTCCACTCCGTTCAAAATCCTTGAACATATGGGATCCGTTTGTCATGATTTCAGAATTGCCTACCATTGTATCATTTCCTAGAATGAACTTTTCTAGGAAAAATTAATTGATACGACGTGTGAGAAATTCAACATAACAGAAAATTCCCAAAACTAATTGCGAGAGTTTTCTTCGAGTATTTGAATTATCTCTCATTGAAAGCACCAATTTGTCGATACAAATTTTTGTCGTCCTTTGTTTTGACGAAAATGCACCTGCAAAACAATCAACTCCTTTGATCAAAGACCTAAGCCTTACACGCCCACAAGGTGGGAGGTTTAGGCCAATGAATCTCTGATGCCTAAGTTAGTTTCTCTGAAAAAAGTATGTATTTAGGGCTTTTAGGGGTAGTAAAAACTTCTTGAAATTTGGTAGAATTGGAGATATATATAGGGGAGAAGGCCAGCCATGTGTGAAATCCCATTCCCGAATTTCACTATTATAATCTACGTATTTGTATGATTGAGATTTTATATTATTTTTGAGAATTTATATTTAATTTATTTGAATTTGATTTTAATTAAACTAGTTACGAAGTTGAAGTTTGGAATTTAATTATTTAAAATTCGTAGACCGTTCGAGGTCGCAATTTATATCTTTGGATAGAGCTCGACCTCACGAACGCGTAGGCGCAAACCGTTCATGAAACGGATCTCTAACGAAGAAATTAGAGATGTTTTGGTTAGAAAAAAAAAATGAAATGAGGGGCTGGATGCTGCTAGGTGGCAGCGGGAGAGAGAAGAAGATGAGGGAGTGCGGGAGAGAAAAGGAGGGGAGCAGCCCAATCAGAAAGGGGAAAATAAGGGAAATGAGGGAATGTGAGAAGGAATGAGGAAACGGGTATTTTGACCCGTGTGACCCAACCGGCGGTGCCAAGGGAATCCGGTGGTCTCCCGGCCAAATTCCGACGAATTGAACCCCCTCACCACCTGGAAATCATTCCCCATCACCTCCTCTACCTATACCAACCCAAAATTTGAGGGATTTTGGCCCGAAACAGGGTATATTTGCACGGGTGTGCGATGAGCTCGTGGTGGCGATCCACCCAAATTTGAATGTAACTCCGACCACCACCACCACCAATAGACTCTTCTCAACCTCAGGAACAAAGCCCAAACACTTGTGGAGGCGTTGGAGTGAGTATGGAGGTCGAATCGGAGCCCACCCATTCTAGGGATTTGGACGGTTCGAGTGAAATTGGGGATTTTTCAGGCCAAATTGGACTTGGCCACAAGTATAAAGTTTGTTCTACACTTCAAGATCTTCATTTCTGTAATTTTTGGTAATTTTTAAAAATAGTTGAAATTTTCCGGCAAGTCGGGGCGGCCGACCGCCACCCGCGGCGGCGCGTGCGGCGGCGGCCTGGCCAATGGACCGATGATGTCCTGTTCAGTTCAAATAGATGCTTTGATTTCATAATTGATATCCGTATGACGTAATTTGATTGTTTGGGACGTAGTTTCATTACGATACCTTACTTGGTCAAAATATGAATCAATGATCTGACCGTTGGATCATCACCAAACTTTAATGTGTCATATAATGTAATCTTTGAGGATAGTTAGAACTGACAGATTGGGAATCCGACGTACGAATCTTCCTGATTTGGATTTTTAAGTTTGTAAAAATCAAACGTTGGTCGCCACTTGAAATTGTAATTAGCGGGGATCCGACCGTCAGATCATGATGAAATTTTAGTAGGTTGTTTTAGAAGCATAATGTGGACTTTAGAAGGTTACTGATCCGAAATCCAATGTGTGGATCTTCCGGATTGAATTGTGTAGAATTGTGGACCTTACCTTTGACTGAGAGTTGACTTTTGGTCAACATGTCTCGAAACGTTCTGAATACTAAAATTTGTACTACGGGAGACTTAAATGAAGTCTAGTGGACCTCCATTGGTTGGAGAGTGAATTGAATATTTGTGATATGGATATTACCTTAATTTCTTATATTAATATCATTTGTGAATATGAATTGGACTTATAAATATGATTTCTATTGAAATGTGATTTTCATATATTTAGCCATAGACTTATGTTTATTAAACATGAATTGGCTTGTGTACTGATGATGATGGTGATATATGTGTGTTTAATTCTTTCTAGTAATGCGAATGATAAGTATGATAAATTTTATGGCTATGTGTTCTTAGAATCCTATTTGAAATATTATGTAGAACTTATATGCTTGTGTGATATATTAATTGGTGGCCATGAGAAGTTGATGGTGTAGGAGACTACGTTGTAATCCATAGAGGTGATGATGACTAGTTATACTTGGTACATTTCGATAGGCGATCATAATTTAATTTGGATTTCGTTGAGTGATGTTCCGGAATCCCTTCTTTTCTGTGATTTTGTTGAGTGATGGTCCGAAATCATATGCTTGTTTGGATTCCATTGAGTGATGTTCGTGATGTTCCGGAATCCCTTCTATTCTGTGATTCCGTTGAGTGATGGTCCGGAATCATATGCTTGTTTGGATTCCGTTGAGTGATGGTCTGGAATCCCCTTTGTTGTCTTGGCTCTGTTATATGGTTCGGATTCTGTTGAGTGATGGTCCGGAATCCCCTTTGGTATCTTGGTTCCGTTGAGAGGTCTGAAATTTCTATTTCAGAGAAGTAGGCTTGGCCTAAGGGTGTCACTCTAGCCTTAGTTTTATATATATTTGTGACAATGGTTTTGAGAATCTTGTGAATTGAGTTAGAAAAAATGTTGAACGTCTGGGTGACTCCTTCAGGATTCTCTATGATTCGATTATGATTTTATCAAGTATGAATTTAGAAAATATGGGAATGATTGATATTATTTTGATCAGATAAATTATTTAATGTGGCTAGAGAATGGTTATGTGCTTCGTCGGTTCTTAAATATGACGTATGTTGTGAATGGCGATGTGATGAGACATAATGAATTATATGTTGGATGAAAGAGAAATCATGATTTTCATGGGGGTTTGTTATGTAGCATGAGTCCAAGAATCCCATGTTGTCGGGTTATAGTAAATGATGGAGGAATGCTATACTTTTATGCTTGAACTGAGTGTGATAAATATTTGTTTTTGTGAGTGTGGAATTACGAATGGCTTGATCCATATTGAGGGTACGTAGGCAGTCTAACGAGGAGGTTAGATGTAGCCATAAAGTAAACCAAAAATTACTTTGCAATTTGATTCTCGAGTTGTGATTTGCCATATTCTGGAGATGGGGTATGTAAGATATACGAGTAATTGGAGACGTCACGTGTCGATCCTGGACGTATGTCGGGATCGGGGCGTGACACATGGTGTTAGGGTTTTACCATACACATGGCGGCATTCTATTGGACAAGGTTTATGGAGAGAATATTCTCAAGATATTATGTAGGAAATAATATCTTGAGATAATGGTGTAAAATTGTAAATTTCCCTAATTGAGTTAAATAGAGATTACTTACATGTAGTCAATCTTCAATTGGAATGTATTAAAGATAGGATTTGGATAATTAATCCTTATCTTTAATGCTTTGACTTTTCCTTGCCATGTGCAAGTGAGCTGTGAGTTGTCCTATTCAGCTGCATGAACCTTCATGAGTGTTGAACTGCGCGTGAAAGTATTTGAGAAGCATGCCCATTTAATAAGAGCAATCTTGTATTTTTTTAAGTAAAAATTCACATGTCGCCTTTAGAATTTTTGGATTTATTTTGAACTCTACATAAACCATTTTCTCTCTTGAAAGCATAGGTTAGAAAATAGAGGAAATAAAAAAAATCAAACAAAATAAACGATAGGACCTCTAGGTTATACAAGTTACTATACAATATATTAATTACCATACGCTTGAGTATATATCAAACAGTTTGCAAGGAAAAGCGTGCAACAGGCCAAAGACAGAAGATCTTTAGATCTTCAACCAATATCATTATATAGAAGGGAGCTGATTTTCACACACCTTTTATAGTTTTTCTCACACCCCTCTTTGTTCCAGGCCATCGGATTGAATAAATCAAACGAAAACAACAGACATGATTAGCCAGAGATGTGTAGGAAGCTATAAAAGGTGTGTGTTTATCATTTTCCTATATGGAATTGTAATTTTGAATCTCTGATTCCAGAAAACTAAGCCTCATTATTTGTTGGATTGAAAGTAATTCGAAACGATACAAACTCAAGCTGATACATTGGAGTAACTTCATCCACTTGGTATTTAATTTTTTTTTGGGTCAATTATTGATATATATAGTATCAATGACAGGAGAAGTTTACATAAGAACTTTGACTTGGAGCGTAACCTATACATAGGTCTTAAGGTGGCTCCGTCATTGCTTGCATAAAAAGCTTATTTGGAAGTAATTTTAAAATAATTGAAAACGTTTTTAGTAAAAATATATATTTTTTTTTAAATCACTAGTAAAAATTTAAGTGGATCCTAAAACATCACATAACTAATACTTCTTTCAAAAAACACACTGTTCGTCAGTTTGTTTTTTCTTCTTTAAAAAAAAAAAAAAATTGTATGCCACAGTACACGTTTTCCAGATTGCCGTAGTATGAAGACTTGGTGTTCATTTAATGTGCCATAATATAGAGAGTGGGTATCGTCAAACTCGTGCTGCCATGGAAAGTTTAGATGGATCGTCCTCCAATTAGTCAATTTGTTATTAAAAGAGGGTTTGATCTGTAAAGTTATTTCTATCAATGACCATTTTCTATCATTAAAAGCAATGACCCAAATTTATGGACTGAAGGATTTTCAATTGTATAAGCGGTAGCTCAAGCCACAAGGACCCGAATTGTACAAGCAACGATAAGAATATAATGCATTCTGCAGCTACCTAATTTGTACAAGTTGTAATATCAGTTTGGGCTTTTTTTTTTCTTTTTTTTTTAATCTAGTGAAATTAAAAGGTTATATCTAAAAATCAAAATAATAGATTACAAAGCTTACAACCCAAGTGAAATAATAAGTTACGACACAAAAGTAACAAATCTAAATGATTCAAAATAAATCTAGAGTTCAAACTCAAGAGCTTGATGTAGAAGCTTAATCCCTTCCACTTCTTCGGCTCCTTTGCCCCTTTTCCCTTGTTAGAGGTGGAAAATCGATCGATTTAGTTGTTAATGGGTGCCCATGAAGACCCATTTGGTTTGATTTCACCTTACACTATCACCACCACTACCAATCTCACATCTATATTATGGTGATATCAAATTAAACAAGTCTTAACGAATACTCATTAATAACCCAATTAGGGGTGGGCAAACGGGTCTTGGACCCGCGGGTCGGGGTGGATCCTTCCGGTTTGGGGCGGGTACGGGATGGGTCAAAAAATTATAAATACAAAACGGGGTGGGGAGGGCCGATTCTAAAAATTGGAGAAAACAGGCCCCTTGCTCGGACCGTTCATTGCCCTCCTAAATGAATAACCCTTTATCAGTCTATCTCTCTACCCACCCATTCACTTAACTGTCAAACTCTCCCCTCACCCTCGATTTCTCCGACACCACTCTGAGTCTCCTCCCTCGATCTCTTCGACACCACTCCGAGCCAGCCACCATCACCCTCATCATTGCCGTCTCCCTTCACCCTCGATCTCTCCGACACCACTCGGAGTCTCATCCCTCGATCTCTCCGACACCACTCCGAGCCAGCCACCATCACCATCATCCTCGTTGTCTTGACCAACAATAGAGCAACGCGCGTGCGAAAGATAGAGCGACTACAAAGTCAGTCAGGGAATGCTAAGCGCGTCAGTACCGTCACCCACACCATGTTCTCTCCCCGGTTCGCCTCCCCACCCTCGCTCCAACCACATCGATGTGAGCGCTTCCATGGCCTCCGCCGCAACTCGCAGCTCGGCTCGTATAATAGTCGTTGGCGACGTCGTAAGTCTCTCTCTCTCTCTCTCTATCCCTCTCTCCCTCACTCTATGAATTTACGAAACCATCGCGAGTTGATTGAATTAAATTTCATATTTATATTCTTTAAATTTTAAATTTTTTTGTTTTGGGTTTGCGAAGCATGATCGGTGGAATTTAGGGTTTCTGATTTAGGAATTTTGCAGGTTTATGATTTTGTTTTGATTCATCACTTGATGCAATTTGTAATGGCGAGGGTGGAGGTCTTGGATCTGTGAGGAAGACGACGTCTCTGGTTCGATTTGTGCGTCAGGGTCAGCGAGAAATGCTTGAAGACAACGTCTCTGGTTCGATCCGTGAGGAAGACGACGTCTCTGGTTCTTATAGGGATTCAGTTTTATTTTATTTTCTGATTAATTCGAAATTGTATTTGAAGATTTTGTATAGAAGGTGCTTGATGGAAGTTGCCGGATCTGCGGAGTTGTGAATGTTAGGGTTAGGGTTTTGCCCTCCAAAAGGGTCACAAATAGGTTGTAGGTGTTGGATTTGGCGATGGTGGATACTAGGAAAGTCTGGAATCTAGATACTGAAAATTAGAAAAAAAAAGAAGACTTTGTACCCGTTGGAATCGGCCCATTTTATACGGGCCGAGTTAGGTTCGGTTCTCAATTTTAAAATAGTAAAATCTGCCTTGGCCCGGCCTGTTGTATTTTCAAGCGGGTTCGGTCCGGTCCCTTCAATTTTGGGCCTGGGCCGGCCCGTGCCCACCCCTAAACCCAATGGTTTGATTTGCCACCTTTACCCTTGTAGAAGCTTGATCCTTTCCTCTTGAAGTTGAACTAGTTGTAGAACGTGGAGGTGGACATTGTTGAGGAGTTGGATGAGTTGATGGGGGTAATGGAAGTGGTATTTCACCTAGAGTTCTATTTGGAACTTCAACTTAGATACATACGTATAAAATTGACAAGGAATAAATAAATAGGCCGTATTACGTTTTTAATTAAGGCATATTGAATACCAAGAATGAGTTTCTCTTCATGACTAAATGCGAAAATGACTAAATGAGTTTGTCTATATGAACCAATATCATGCTTTTAATTAAGGCATATTGAATACAAAGAATGAGTTTATCTTTATGACTGAATGAGTTTTCCTTTATGAACCAATAGTTGAGATTAATCTCATCCAAATACACTAATGATTTCAATTCGATTTTGAACATTGAACCGAAAAGTTCAGTAATTTTTTGTTTCTATACATTTTTTTTTATTCGGTTTAGAAAATTTCAGCCTTCTTTTTCTCTTTCTTTTAGTAGAATAACAGGTATCTTGTTTTAAATAGGTCTATGTCAAAGGGGCAATGAGCTGATCTTTAACCGGGAATACGATATCTAACATCATTTCTACTTCAATTCTAGATAATCGGATTTCAATTCTCCTTCAATTGTATTTCTCATTAATTCAATTTTATCTATTCGGATTACAAATTAGTACGCGAAGCATCACAGTGATCGAAACAGGAGATCCAACGTCGACTTCCAGTGGGTCTCGTAGTGCTGGTGTTCAATGATCCGACCCATTTCACATCACATCTATTGATGTCATGATTCATGAGAGACTAGTTCCGCTGTTGACACCGGACGAAGTAGTAGTCAAAAGTCAAAAGAGTAGCAGTTCCGTTGGTTTAAAATCTCAATCCATTAACCGAGTCCAAGTGTGCTCAAAACCCTCAACAACAACAACGTGTTACGTGTCACTCTCACTGCGCATCCAGATAAAACGCCAGTCCCAGATTTATCAGATCAAACTTTTACCAAACTCCCAAAACACCCCTACTGCACCTCCCATTCTCCCACCCCACCACCGAACAATCCCCGTCATTTCAGTCACAACCCAGGTCCTCTTTCGTCCACCCAAAATTCCCCCACCCTTCTACTCTGTCCGAACTTCACCGAAAACCAAGAAAGGCAAAGAGGGGAGTGAGAGAGACAGAGAGAAGAGAGAGAGAGAGAAATGGAGTTCAATTTCAACACCAACAGGGCGGAAGCGGAGCGGTGGCTGAGCACCGCTGTGAAGCTACTGTCGGCGCATGACTTGCAGGGGACTAAGACCTTCGCGATCCGAGCCCGAGAGACCGACCCCAGGCTCGAGGCCACCGAGCAGATAATCGCCGTCGCCGACACTCTCCTCGCCGCTGAATCCCAGATCAACAACCAAAACCAGCAGCCCGACTGGTACGCTATTCTCCAACTCGCCCAGTACACTCAGAACCTCGAAATCGTCGCGACTCAGTACCGCCGACTCGCTCTCCTGCTGAACCCCCACCGGAATCGCTTCCCTTACGCCGATCATGCCTTCCGGCTGGTCTCCGAGGCCTGGAACGTCCTCTCTAACCCCACCAAGAAGGCCATGTACGACCACGAGTTGAGCATGTTCAACCGGTTCGACTCGCCCCCATCCGGGTCGACTCAGCTGTTCGAGAGGCAATTCTTGCAAATGCATCATGTTCAGCAACAGCCGCCGCAGCCACCACCACCACAGCCACTTCTATTTCATCCCCAACCGTCACAGCTACTACAATTCCAGCCTCAACCGCCACCGCCGCCACAACCACAACCAGAAGTGCAGAGACCACAGCCACAATGGAATTTTCAACAAAAGCGACAACAACCACCACCAGAGCAGCAACATCAGCAGCAGCACCATCAGCAACATCACCACGAACCTCCTCAGCAGCAACAATATCAGGAACTTCCCCAGCTGTGGCAGCAGCTGCAGCAACAACAGCAGCAACAACAGCAGCAACAAGAAGTGAGTAAAAACCCTAGAAGTAAGGACGGAAGACCGTCGATGGAGGAGGAAAGGCCAATTCCGATTCCCATCAATGTGACCGAGCCTGCACCTCCGCCCTCTGAGTCAACTCCTCCGCCCTCCGAATCAACTGGCCCTGTTGAGTCAACTCCTCCTTCTGAGTCAGCTCCCCCGTCTGAGTCGACTCGGCCTCAAACAGTGTCCAAAACGGGGAGCTTCTGGACTGCATGTCCTTACTGTTATAACCTCTTCGAGTATCCTAGCGCTTACGCGGATTGCATGCTCCGGTGCCAGAATTGTAAGAGGGCGTTCAATGCAATGGCGATAGCTGCACCGCCTCAGGCGGGGAAAGATGTGAACTTCTGCTGTTGGGGGTATTTCCCATTGGGGTTACTGGAGAATAGTAAGGATACAGGCGGGTCTGCTGAGGTGTGGAGACCATTTTCGACAATGTTTGCTTGCCCAATACAAGGGAAGAAGAATACCGCACGAGCCAAGATTGCTAATTCGGGGCCAAGGGTCTATTATGATGATGAGGAGGCGTTGCTTGATGTTTCGGACCCAAGTGAGGACTCTGATGATGATGATGAGTGGCAGAGGGTTAGGAGGAAGAAGAGAGTTGTAAAGGCAAAAGGTAAAGCTTCCACCGCTAAGACTCCGGTGAGAGCTTCGGATAGATTAAGGAAGGGGAGTCAGAATGCTGGTGGGCAGGGTAAGGAAGGTACTGGTGGGAGTGTGGGTGCTGGGTCTGTGTCGAAGGCAGAGTCAAGTAAGAAATCATCTTCTGGTGCAAGAAAGAGAAGTGCTGCTGCATTGGGGAAGTTGGATTTGAATGTGGAGTTTAGTAATAATGAGGGGGAAGAGCCTGCGGCTCAGACAATGAGTGAAGGGAATGGGACAGCAAATGGGGAGGAGGATAATATGGAAGGGATCGGGTTTTTTGAAGGTCTTGACGAGTTTTTGAGTAGTCTGCCCATACTTAATGTTGTGGGAGATGACAAGGTTAAGGCAAATTAGGGAAGTAAGGGTAAGAATTTTCCTTTTTGTCATTGCTGCTTTAGCTGTTGTAATTGCTTTATGGATGCATGTTGTATTGAATGATGTAGAGCTTCTATGCCTTTTGTTTCATGGCTCTCGCTGTTTGAATATGTTATATAATCTGCAGCAATGTGAACTTAATTCAGTTTTTAGTTTTAGAAAATGTTAGTGTGATTTCCGTGGATTATCTTGCGGTGGAAGGGTTGATCTTTGAAGTTTGGACTTCAACCCCAAAATAGACTAACAAGGGGCCATCAGTTCTAGGGATAATCTGATTTTTCCGTTGTGCTGAAATCATGAAATCTTCGTATACTATAATGCAGAGGCTTTTTTTTTCATCAATCATGGTTGAAGCTTGTTTATTTATTATCTTATTGCTGATCCTATGACTAGGATTGTGTTAGGAGACCATTAACATTTTAGGGTCTTATAGGGAACTCAAAACCTGTTTTTCCCAGATGGTTTGGGATCGACTATGAATAGTATAAAATGTAGCAATTGTGAATGGAAGAAAGCAACACAAGGAGTAAGAACTGATGAAAAGGAATATCTTTAGTGATGCTACTCTAGAGTTGGGCAATGAACTGATGAAAAGGAAGATAATTTTCGTGTATGTTGGGAGAATGTCAGTTTGATGGGTCTAATTTCCCCGACCATGACGGAGGTTGCCAGGTCTTTTGGGGTTATTCAAAGAGGTCATGTTTATTGAGGTATCCGGCCAAACTTTTGGAGAAGAACAGTTGCAAACATGATGGTAAAGCTTATTTGGCTCGAAGTGATGCCTTTGTTGTTCTTTCTGGAGCATATGGAATGTCTGTTGGAAATCATAGCACTGGCCCAACTTGGGCTCATAAAAAGCCAGTCGGCGCCAAGTTTAGATGGGTATTCAAATTGCATTCTTTCACTGATGACAATGGTATTATTGACATTGAAAGCTGGAAATGGAGCAACATGGTAATCACCAAGCCGTAGCGATTGTAGGCCTTTCATTTCTAAATTGATTCCTGATGTGATTCATCAATGTTTTAGTTCTGTGGAAGAATCTATTTATACAAGGTCCATTATCATTTATTTCCCCGCATATTCTTGTTCTTTAAATATAGTGCAATATGTCGATCTATACTTGCTAGAGGACTCAAAGGGTTGCATAAGGGTACTGTTGGGTTTTGTAGAGGAAAGGAGGCTAGAGTTTTGTGGGTATGGGAAGTATTTTACGAAGAGCGGTCATTGGTGTACCATGTGTATTGCGGTCTTGATGTGCCGTGGTCATTGTTAGTAAACCATATGTATTTCGGTCTTGATGTGCTCTGTTGTTCCCGTGAATCACTTGTATATGCCCTTACTTATTAGAGAGTAAAGGATTACTGTATTGTTCCTAGGTTAGTGCCCCGGTGCTCTGTGGCAGGATAGCTAATTATCTGTTTGAGGTGGTTTTTCATTTCATTCTTTTACAACTCGAACAAATCTGCGTACCGGCCGTTTGATTTCTAAAACAAATATTCTTGGGTGCTTAGCAGCACTTTGATTCTGGAATTTTTGTGTCTTATTCTACTAGACGTGGATAATTGATTTACTCTTTGGGCAGCATGGTCCTTCCTTTCTTTATTTGATGACTGCCTGTTGTGCAACAATCTGCATATCATGTTGTCTGGAGAATTATTTCTTCGTTATCGTCGCAATGACGTTAGAAGTTGTATTTTAATGTTAGGTAGTGTTAGGGTGGAAAAGGTACGTCGGCATCGGTATGCAGAGGCATAATGTCATGCTGAAAAATTGGTACTGATTTCACTGAAAATATGTTTTCACGATGTTCACCCGAGTAGTTGCTATTTATGCTGCGGTGGCCGGTTGGTATGGGTTATGCTGTATGGGTAGGGCAGCAGTTATTGGTGTTTGCAATCGTGGTGGGTGCACGTCCATTAAACCTTTGCTTTGGCATCATTGCCCATCATTCAGATGTAATAGTCTCGTATAATTCCACACGTTACATACTACGGTGGACTTGCGACGACGAACTCTGCAGTATCGTCTTCCTTCTCAAGTACAGCAACTCGGCTTGAAAGCGAATGTATCGAAAATGGAAACATTTCAGGCGTTTGCTGAAAACTGCTAAAAGAGACTCAATTTAATTAGAGCACCTCCAACAAACTCCTCAAAATTTACTTTGCAACTAAACATGTGGAGTCGCGTTACTAAAATATTATTTTAGTAAACAAACAAAAATAATATTTCTTCAATTTAATTATGACCATTCATTTTTCATACTGTTAAGTAATCTGAATTATTGAACAAAAAAATTGTAGTAACGCATGCACCTCTTGAGCAAATAGGACAGATAGGAAAATAGTTAGCAAAGTGATAAAATTGGAGTTTTACCATAAAACCAATTGACAATATGAGGAGTAGCCCAAGACCATATAAGGTTATAGCATATCTTGTCCTTCAAGGATATGAGACAACTCTTAACACGCCCATGCATGTGTGGCGTATTTTTAAGCTTGTGTGGCGTATTTTTAAGCCTACACGTGGACAACGTGTGGGGTGACGTAGAGCGCGTGTGGCCGTTTTGGCTTCACACGAGGACAATTGCTCTAATACCATGATGAAATTGGGGTTCTATCATAAAACCAATTGACAATATGGGAAGTAGCCCAAGATCATATAAGCTCATAGCATATCTTGTCCTTCACTAATGTGGGACAACTCTTAACAAAAAGTGGCACAAGAGAAAAGAAAAGTGGACTCTCCACATGGTGTCCAAACATCTCATTTCCAAATGGTGCATTTTTGCTCACCATCCTCAAGTAGTAGTAATGTTCGTCACTTATTTATCATCATTGAATAAGTTTAAATTTTGATATTTGTATTTATCAACTACATAGATATCAAAATTTAAATTTATTTAACAATAATAAATAAAATAGTAAGCAGGATGAGCAAAAATATTTTCATTTTTCAAAAGACAGTTGGATAACATCAGGATTCAGGAAGCAGCTACGTAGTGTGTCTGCGTGTGTGCAGATCATAATAGCATAGAAGCTATAGATTTGATGTACTTTAACTTCGATTTCTCCGTCTTTGTGGGAGGCCGACAAATGTCTCTTGATCCGACCAACCAACTCACCCACTCCCTTCCTTTCCCCTCCATCTTTTTAATCGCTCTCTTCTCTACAGACTGAAACCCCATTTCCCATCTCAGAGCTCTCTCTCTTCCATGGCTGTTCTCGCGCCAACCTCTGTCTCAAAATACTCAATCTCCAATTCCTCCTCCTCCTCGGATTTTCACAGAATCCCATTCAACACACGACCAGTAAACCTCCTCTTTCTTTTCTCTTCACCATTTCATTTATTCATTTGTTTCTTGGTTTTGTTTATTTTTGGTCATTTTTGCTGCAGATCTTTGGTTCTAAGCTGAAATCAGGAAAAATTCAGCCGACCCAACTGAGATTATTGACTACTTCCGAGTAAGATCCTGAATGCATCACCTTTCTCCTCAAATTCTTATTATTTTTGTTATGTTTTCTTAATTGGTATGTCTGTTTCAGGTTTCATGATCTAGTTTTGTATTATTTTATTTTGAATGTTTTGCTTTATATCCTCTTTCCAAATATGTCCATTTGAGCTCCAAAATTTACTAATTTTGACTGATTTGAGAAAGGAAATGTAAATGACATTGAATTTCTGTCAGCTCCCATGAAATTTTTTAATTTTTAAATTTGTGTAAGAAAAAACAAAATGAAAACTAATAAAAAAAGTTTGAAAACTTTGAGTTTTAACTATAAGAACAAAATAAAGGGTAAAGTGAATAGTACCATGATTGATTTTTTAGTGTAAAAATATGGTTTTTCGTTAAAGTAAACAGTACATGGAGCTTTTCCTTAAAGTTCCAAAAAACAAATCCAGAATCATGGCTAAAGTTACTGGTATAATCTGGGAAAATTTGATTTTTGGCTTGGATGTTATTAACCGTTCTTTTGGTTTAGTCAGTTGTTCATACCTCAGCTACAAATCCATGGACTGCTCCTCTATTAGTGAGATCAATTTGATGGATTTACTTAGATCTGTTGTGTGCCATCACAAAGGTTCTAATTTTCTTTGTTTGATGGTTTGTATATAGGAGATGTTTACAATATAAGATTACGACTACATGCAACCTTCGGATTGATCTAAGAGATAAGAATGTCTCTATTTTTTTAAACTCGCCATCCGAGTAACCTGTTGAACTCAAAATCCCAAAGATAATTGGTTGGAGCTGAAATCCTTTCCTTTCGGCATATTTGCAGCAATTGTCCAGGGTTGACTATAAAGGCTTCAAGAGAGTCCTTAGGGATCACCGAACAACATAAAAACAACAAACTGGAGAGAGTAGCTGAAACTGATGATTGGAGCGAATTGTTTGAGGTTATGAAACAACGGTTTCTCGACTTCAAAAAACATAAATACATGTAAGTGGCCAAGGACTCAGGTCTGAAGGTTGTCTAGTTTAAAGTAAAGTAATTCTGTTTCCTAATTTGGCTTTTATTATGAATAGGGAAAACTTGGAACATTATCAAAACCTTGCAAAGGGTCAAGCACCAAAGGTTGTATAGTATACGTGTAGATTCTTTTTTCTTTTCAAATTTAGTTATTAACAGTTGATGTTCATAAGTATTCTTAATACTAGGACATGTTGTTCATTTGCTGTTTGCCTCAATCTGGTGTTGAGTGTCAGGGAGAATATGCGTGTGTACTGATGTTTCTAGAACAGTTCATGGTCATTTCTTGTGCAGATTCTAGGGTATGCCCCTCAACCATTCTGGGATTCCAACCGGGAGAAGCATTTATAGTGCGCAACATTGCGAATTTGGTGCCCTCCCTTGAGGTATACATTGTAAATCAAAGTTGAATTATTTTGCTTCATTTCTGATTTGTGGAAGGTTACGAAAAAGTGAACACTCACGAATCAAATGATATATTATTATCTACTACATTTGTTTTTTTATTTTTTTTTTTCTGTTTTTGCAGAGTGGACCCTCAGAAACAAATGCTGCATTGGAATTCTCTGTGAATTCTCTGAAAGTAAGTATTCTGGGAATAAATTCTAAAAGAAATTTCCAATTATTTCCTTTCTAGTCTAATCCATTACAACCAAATCCCTATCTAACAACCAAATCCCTATCTAAGTATGGCTTTAAAGCTATAGAGTGGCAATAGGGAGGTACCACATGAAAAGTTGAGTCTCCCAGATTTAGTGCGATTCTTAATAGAAAAGGGAAGCAAGGAAAGCTAGACGGAAATAAATCCTTAACCGTAGTTATTTTGTAGGTCGAAAACATATTGGTCGTTGGTCACAGCTGCTGTGGAGGCATTCGTGCTCTTATGAGCATGGATGATGAAATAGAGAAAAGGTTCTCCAAATTTCTTCTTGTATACTTTTCAAGTTGTTGCATGTGGTCTTTGTGTACGGTTGCCTTTGATTTGTTTGTCCAAGTACAGTCAAGCTGTAGTTTTCACTTGCCAAAACTCTTTTATGCAGTAGCTTTATCCAAAATTGGGTTGTTGTTGGGAAGGATGCAAGGTCGTGGACAAAGGCTGCCGCCTCCACACTCAGTTTTGACGAGCAGTGCAAACATTGTGAGAAGGTAACATTTTATATTTCTTATTTTCTTTTAAAGTAACGTAATTATTCTCCATTTGTATTTTTCTTCATTTCATCAGTATATGACTATAACCTAAATGAACTTCTAGTTTGTATATGTTCAAACTTGTATCAGCATTCTGTTGTACTGGTATATTAAATTCCTGATCCATTTATTTTAGTCGTCGTTGACCTTGTATGTATCTGGGAGTTAAACCAAATTCTTTTGAAGGCCATAGATTCTCCCATTGCGGCATAAATTTTGGTTGTAACTAATGTCGGGTGTCTTGTATTATAAAAGGATGTCCAGATTCATAAAAAATGTTGCCCATATTGAATGATATCCTTGTGCAGGAATCAATCAACCGTTCCTTGTTGAACCTGCTCACGTACCCGTGGATAGAAGAAAAAGTGAAGAAAGGTGTTCTTGCTGTACATGGTGGTTATTATGACTTTGTTGACTGTACATTTGAGAAATGGACGCTCGATTATAAGGAAGGCAACTTGAAGGAGAAACATGGCAGAATTTCAGTGAAAAATCATTTGTTTTGGTCCTGATTTCATCTGTGGCCTTGTATGATCTAATTCACCCAATAAGTTATTTAAAATATATGTTGTTTGTATGGTGATTAAATTAAGACAATTCGAAAAATAATGTGAAATGATTTCGTTTGTATTGAAATAAAATAAAATAAAACAATTTTTATAATTTGTTGTGTTTTTCATCTGACGGAGTTTACGCTCATTGTTTTCAAGTTGATGCTTTCTTTTCTTTTCTTTCGGGCCAAGAAACTGTCACTCTTTTGATCAGTAGTTATCCAAAGTTAAGTTTCCAAAATTAAATTTAACGCGACTCTATGAATGAGAGGTGTTAAACATTTTATCAACCTAGCATCGAGCTATTTTTCTTTAAGAAGACATTTGAAGACATTGATCGTATGATTAAGAGATGCAACTCAAGTTTAAGTCGGTCAATTAGCAAAGTGTGGAGCATGAAGTTAAGAACAAGAAGAACAATTTCTTGTTGATATACGTCCTCAATCGCACAAGTTTTGAATCCAAGTAATTGTACGAAATCCAAGTTTTTCTCTTTGTACTAAGTTCACCGTTGCTTGATGCGGAGAGAGAAAAAGATAGAGAGAGAGAGAGAGAGATTCAAGTTGAATCAAGGTTTTGGTTTGCAGATTGAGGACGGAAAGAGAAAGAGAAAAACTTGTGCAAGCCACTAGGAATAGCCTAGTGGTGAGGGTGTGGGTAAGGGGTGGGGTAGTTCTAGGTCCCAGGTTCGAAACCTGGTGTGTGTGTTTGTGTTTGTGTTTGTATTTGTGTGGGTGGTGGAGGGTAACCAAAAAAAAAAAAAAAAAAAAAACTTGTGCGAGCTCTAAAGTCTAAGGCTTTCATATGATATGAGAATAATGAGATTATGAGTAGGGAGTCATTAGAGTTGGTTTAATATTTGAGGATAGGGTTCCAGTTATGACCGTTACAAAACTTGGAAGACAATTAGCTCTCCACCGCCTTACTAATTCATGTAATCTTTGTTCATTAAATTGGGGGAATTAAATAATCAAAGCGAAATACCTTTGTGCCACGGCATTGGTTCAAACCCCGTTGACTTCCTAATCTAATATCTAATTTAACAAATCTATCGTCTAACACAAAAAAATAATAATTAAAGCGAAATACCTTTCCCGTACATATGCAAGCTTATTCATTTGTGTCGGCAAATTTGGGAAACCTGAAACCATTGGCTTTAAAAACTTCCCATCACCCTCTTAACGTTACATTTTTACTACAGTTGGTCATAAGGGTATTTTTTGTCATTGTGTATGTTCTGTCACGAAACTCGTGTAGTTCATCTTAAGTGGAGAGATTTTTTAGTGTACCAGTAAAAGAGTCTGATATACCAAGTGTAATAATACAATCGATTGGAAACTTGAAAACAAAAATTTCCAACCAATTGTAATGACATACCAAACCATTATAAATGCACACTAAAAAACAGTGGAGAGGCGTGCTGCCGACGGCCGTTCTTATATTTGTTGGGTATGATTCTCTGGATTATATTCCGCAGTAAGACGATTTGTATTTGTTAGGGTTGACTGAAATGCAATGGAATGATGCGTAGAAGGATGAGAATTGAATGATATAGAGAAACAAGCATGAGTGGTACAGAAGTTTTGCGGAGGCAGGTTAATGTGCAAAATTGGGCATGAAAATTATGTTTGGGTGTGGTCGATATATTTGTGAATGAAGGTCAATCTAGCTGTGATTTGTCATGTGTCCAACTACATTGGTATTTTGTGAAGGAAGCTGCTATTTATACATTTTTACTTTCTACACACTCTTATTAATTTTTTGTTATTGATCTTCCTCAATTCATTCAATCCGACAATCGAAAATTAAGAGGCGTGTGTGAGAGGTAAAAATGAGTATGTGGATAACATTGGCATTTGAATCCAAGTAATTGTATGAAATCGAAGTAATTGTAAGAAGGCAATGATAAATGGAATTGTTGTGTGGAAGTGATGAGAATCTACATTTAACTGGATGCAAGTAGATTTTGTTGTTAAAACTAAATTTAACTGGATGCAAATTGTGTAACAGTTGGTTGTAAATATTAATTGTAGATGAATAAGCATTGGTTTGTCATCTATAAGATCAAAATAAGACTTTCACTTACAAATCAAAAGTAATATCATTAAATCGTAGTATTAAGCGACAAATAGTGAACAAAATTTTGAATTCTATATGAATTTATAAAAGAATGCAATATATAAGTCAAGATTTGATTCCATGATTGTCAAATAGATGCCGTAGTGAGCAAAATTAGATAACCTAATAACTCTACCTTTTACCGCGGAAGAAATAATCTAATGTTGCATGCAATATATTTCTTTAAACCAGACGAGCACGTAGTGAGTCATAATTGGCTAAATACAGCCAACCGCAACCGAAGCCAACAACTTAAGAGACCAACTCTATCTCATTGACGAGTAGTGGACAAGAAGGTGAACTAATTAACAACTCAAATATGCATGGGTCATCATGTCAAGTTTTTCCTAACCATATTTGAGCAAACCAACAACAACACAACCATAGAAAAAAAATAAATATAATATATATTTCCTTGGCTATATATACATGCACAAACTCATCATCAACATTAACTCAACTGGTCATATATACTTAGTTACTCATTCGAATTACTTCCAAACCTTTTAGATCGATCAGTTTGAATCAATGGCCAATTACAAGCACTGCTTCTTTGCTGCCATCTTGTTCATTATCCTGTGTTCTTCAAGCATCCATGTCTCCGTAGCGGCTCGCAATCTTCTCCAGACGACTGTACCGTCTTTGCCTAAACCTGCCACAACACTGCCACCTTTCCCTCCCCTGCCAACACTGCCACAACCCACATTGCCTAACTTGCCAAACTTGCCAAACTTGCCAAACAACCTACCATCTCTACCTATTCCCACCGGCGGCGGCTCCACACAGACACAGCTGCCTCCACTTCCCAATTTCCCTACTACATCATTCCCTGCTATCCCTAAGGTTACACTGCCTCCAATACCAAACTATCCCTCAGTACTCCCAAACAATTTCCCTACTATAATTCCATCTTTCCCATTTTTCTCTCCACCACCTGCAGCCGGTAAACCGTAAGTCATGCATATATGTTCGCACATGCAGACGCAGCAACGCTAGCTGACTAGCTACTGTTGGATTGGATCTTCATTCTCTTTTTATTAATATGCTTTTGTTTATGCACGGTATTGGTTACGTATGTCTTTGATTATAATATGTACTGTATGCCTTGATATGCTTTATGTCCAATGAAGCTTTATTTGGTGTGTTGTTATACATATTTCAAGTTCATTTGTGCTTTGTATTTATAATGTGAAATCGAACCTATAACTTAATTTGTTTTCTTCATATACTTCGTGGGAAAATTAAGTTGATGTAAATTGATAGGATTTTTACCACCTGCAAAAGTAGGGATAAAAATATCTAAAATACTTGCAAGAGAAACAAGATTGTCGTAGTATAGTTGGCTCAAGCAAAGTTCGTTTTCCACAAGGATTAATTTAAATAGATTAACGCCAAATCAATTCTCAACTAATTATTTAGAACAAAATTTTGGAAAAGGGTGATTTAATGACCTAAATTAAGAAAAACGAATTTAATTAAAAAGATTACTTAAAAATTGCAATTTTAAAGAAGAGAAAGAAACAATTTTTAGAATTCAAAGTGATAAAGTACTAGGGTTCCGCCGTCTCCCTAACAATCCTACGTAGTTCTGCTAATTCCTTATGAATTACACATGCATATTTTGAAGGTTAGGTTTTCCTGAAGTATGCCCTACTTGGAACCTCTAACATAGAACATATATCTAACATGCAACCCGACCGTGGCGTCCAGATCGAATGTGAACATGCAAGACTCATTAAGTTTTATGAAAACCTTTTGAAAAACGATATAACCCTTAAAACGTGTCATCCATCCTAAGAGGTTACACATATTAACCACAAGAAGCCTTAGTCAATTTTAGGGTAGCCCCTCCTCCAAAATTGCATCAAATTACCTTTTTAAATATCCTAATGGTCGCGAATCACTAAGACAAATAGATAGTTTAAAGTATGTGATTAACAATCCAAAACTTGCATGCATAAATTCATATGAAAATTCAAAGGAAACTACATATTCTTGCTAAGGATCATGGCCTCACCCTAGCAAAAAGGATTAGTTACGCATATTCATAATTAAAATCAAAAGAATTATATTAAACTAGAAAAAGAATGAAAATACCTTTTAGAATAAAGTCTTGAAATCTCTAAACGTTGCCCAAAGTCTTCTCTCCAAAAGTTGCATCCGATACATCCCATCAAACCCTAGGTTGCCAAAAGGCTTATTTATACTACTCTCATTAAAATCCTCCTAGTAAAAGGTCTTAGAAATAGACTAGGAAACTAAATAAATTAAAATAAAATAGGAAATATAATCCTAATTGACTTGGTAAATTCGCCCAAAATCTTACACAGCCACGTTTTGGACCCAAATTAGCTCCAAAACTGGCCCAAAATAGCTGGATTTAAAGCTTTGACTATTCTGAACACTTCTCCAGAAGGCCACGAACCTATCCGAAGTCATATTGGGCTCCAAAAACGCAGTTTAAGCCCATAAACATTACTTTCCAGCAACGCGCACTGCTCATTCATTTAATCTCCAGAAAATAACCGCTTGGTAGAAATTGCTGGCATTTTGACACTGACAAGCTAAGGAACACACAAACGTCCTCTAATTTGAATCACTCCAAAATTCGTCCGTTTGGTCACTTTTGGCTCCAGATGAAGTCGAACGTTCTATGTTGAAAATATAAGGCAAAGTATCAAAATTCTACCAAAATAATTATCAAATTATACTAAGAATAGGGTAAAATATATAATATGATTTTGACTCATCATAAATTTCTGATATCTTATTCCCATCTATAGTGGAAGTATATATATATACAAGAGGACTTTACAGGTTATTATAAATATAATAGGATACCTAATTTCCATGAAATTATAAAAGTGAGTTGTAGAGCGCCTTACTCGAAATTGTTTTCGTTAGGATATCAGCCAGTTGGTCTTTTGATTCACAAACTGAATTGAACAATCTAATCTTCCCACTTCTCTTAAATGAAATATATGACCACCTTAACATGCTTAGTACAAAACTCAATTATGAGCAATGTTATTTGCAGTTTTATTGCCACCATATAGATTCACTACACAATCAGAAACCCAATTTTGTGACAAACCTCCCTAACCACAAAAGTTTACAAAGTCCCTTAGCCATTTCTTTATACTACCACTTTTAACCACTAAAATTAAGTAGAATAACTTGGAAAATTAAAATGAAAACCGAGACAATGAACTTCTTATACTTGGATAAACCAAGAGGGACAATGATAATAAATAGATAACTGCCAACTGCAAAGTTTTCAATGGAACTGTTTGGACACTATTTTTTCACTATCGACCGGTCAAAGTGATTTTTAATAATTTTTCTAGATATTATGGTTTTAATAATCATGGTTTTATCTGAGGAGTTATTGAAAATTATCTTAAAATTGAATGGATAATTAAAGAGTCTTGGAGATTGAGATGCTATCGGGTTTTAGAATATCAAGATAAGGCTTGACTGACCATGGGGAAATTATCTTGGTAGTCTGATGAGCAAATTATCAAGAAAAGGCCGAATGTCAAGATAATATTGAAGATTATTTCAAAAGTTGGTGTCTACGTGGAATATTGGTCTAATAGCAAATTGCATTAAGATAATTTACAAAAGTTGGATTGGTTATGAGGAAATTGAAGGTGATTTCGAGTAGATCGAGATAATATTCCAAGGAGTTGTAATGCCGTCAGACTCTGCAGTACGACTTGATGCGTTGTAATGCCGTCAGACTCTGCAGTATGACTTGGGCATCAAGGAATTTGTCTCTATAAATATACAAGGATTTGCACTGTGATCTTCTACTTAATACATAAATCAGCGCTCTACATAAATCATGTCACTTTCTTGAGAAAAATACTAAGTAGTTAAATGAAGTATTTCAGAGGCAACAGTTCGTCTTAGGAGTCTTAACAGTTTAGTTAAACAAGAAGTTTTCCAAGTTTGACAGTTTAGCTAAACAAGAAGTTTCCTAAGTTCGACTAATTATCCATCTCACATCATTGGCGAAAAGTTTTTGGCCGAATGAGGTCACTTCATTAGTCTTCTCGGCAAAATGGAGTGTTTTTATGATTGGATGCACCCAAGTTATATTCAGAGTTCGACATACCGCGACGGCCGAACTACTTTTACAATAAAGACGCTAATTTCCTTTGAGTACTTTTGTCCCTATAGATACCATTTCGACGGACCTATACTCTTACCAATATAGTCAAGGTTGCCGAACCCGGTGCACAAGATCCAGAGCTTCATCGTGAGTTGCATAACCTTGTCTTCAAGTTATACAACTCAAAGCCTACAGTGTTCCTTCCTCGGCCGAAGTCGCTCAATTCAGGAATCAAAAGTGCATTTCACCACATCCATTACATTCAAAATATTCGCCCAATCGAGTTCGGTAGCAAACTGATACTAATAGAACCTTTTGTTCTAACCTTACACTTGTACAATAATATTCCTCTCAATATCATTCGACAACTTCATTTACAAGACATCCTTGCATTTGCACAAGTGTTTAGTATTTATACCGAACTGCAAGCTAAGGCAGTTACAAGATATTTCCCAAATCTTATCCCCAACTAACCCCTTATTATTAGTACTAACAATCAACAATTACTAATAGATAGGATACTTAGCATTAATAACCAACAATTACTAACAGTATCCTATCATTACCCCACCCTAAAAAATGAACCTTGTCCTCAAGGTTGGAATGCAGGAAACCTGTTGACAAATTCGGCATAATTTTCCCATGTCGCCTCCTCCTTAGGGCGATGTGTCCATTGCACCAACACCTCTGTCGTAGATGAACTGCCATGGCCTGTTAACCTCCTTCGCAGTATTGCCAATGGATAATCCTCCAAGAGGCCGTCCTCGGTAACTACTGGTAAAGGAATTGCAGGGATGATGTCAGAGCCTACTTGTTTCTTCAAGCAAGAAACATGAAAAACAGGGTGAAGTTTGGATGTGGCTGGTAATTCAATCTTATAAGCCAACTGACCAATCTTCTGCAACACCTTAAATGGACCATAAAACCGTGGCTGAAGCTTATGAAAGGGATGTTTAGCGAGGGATTGATGTTGGTAGGGTACCAATCGCAGAAAAACCATATCTCAAACTTCAAAAGATCATTCACTTCTGTGTTTATCAGCTTGCTGTTTCATCCGTACTTGAGCCGATACAAGGTTAGTCTTGAGTTGAGACAAAATTCGTCCCCTTTCTTGTAGGCTTCTATCAACCAAATCTACTTTAGTTGTTCCTGATTCATAAGTAGGCAAAGCAGGAGGTGGCTGACCATATACAACCTCAAAAGGTGTCAGTTTTTATGAAGTATGGAAGGTAATATTGTAGTGCCATTCTGCCCAAGGAAGCCAATGAACCCACTTTTTTGGTTGATGACTGCAAAAGCATCTTAAGTATGTTTCTAAACCCCGATTGGTAACCTCTGTTTGACCATCTGTCTGGGGATGGTAACCTGAACTGAGACACAAGTTGGAACCTTGCAGTGCAAAAAATTCCTTCCAAAAAGAACTCAAGAAAACAGGATCTCGGTCACTTACTATTGTGGACGGCATTCCTTGAAGTTTGAAGATATTATCAACAAACATTTGTGCAACTGAATGTGCAGAATATGGATGAGACATCAGCAGGAAATGAGCATATTTAGAAAGGCGATCAACGACCACAAAAATAATGGTTTTTCCCTTGCAAGGGAGAAGGCCAACGATGCAGTCCATTGCTATATCTGTCCACACCGTAGAAGGAATGGGAAGCGGGTTGAGTAAGCCAGGGGAAGCAAGAGTTTCAGTCTTGTTTTGTTGACAGACCTGGCAAGCTGCCACCTACTGCATCACATCCGATTTCATGCCTTTCCAATAGAAGGACCGGAGATCCTCTTATAAGTTTTAAGAAAACCAGAATGGCCTGCCACTGGAGTGCAATGATGCTCGTAAAAGATTTTTTCCCGCTAACAACTCGATGGACTTAAGACAATCCTGCCTTTATACTTAAGAAAACCATTATCAAAATGGTACTTAGTTGCGGAAGTGGAAGCACCATCAGGGGACAAGGATAAGTCTTTAATCTTGTCAGTAATCCAAGGGTCGTGTTCTCCATGCCCCCTTATATCATCCAACCAACCCAAGTACGGATACGAAATGGCAAACAACTCAACATCAGAATTCATTCGAGAAAGGGCATCAGCCGTAATATTATCACATCCTTGTTTATATTGGATGTCGTAATCGAATCCAATAAGCTTAGAAATCCATTTCTGTTGGAAATGGGTGTGAGCTCGACTTTGCAGAAAGAACTTTAAACTGTGGTGATCCGTTTTAATAACAAAATGCCGCCCTTGAATGTAGGATTGCCACTTCTTGATGGCATGCACTATTGCCAACATTTCTCTTTCATAAGTGGACATTGCTTGAGCTTTGGGGCCTAATGCTTTGCTTGTAAAAGCAATTGGTTTACCCCCTTGATGTAAAACGGCACCAATTCCAGTATTGGAAGGATCAGTTTCGATTGTAAATTCCTTGGAGAAATCTGGTAAAGCAAGAGCTTGGGGAGACACCATAATATCTTTGAGGGTTTTGAAAGCCATAGTAGCCTCATCATTCCACTTGAATGCATCCTTTTTAGTGAGAACTGTCAGGGGTCCACAAATCTGCCCATAGTTCGGAATAAACTTTCGATAATACCCCGTGAGGCCAAGGAATCCCCTTAAAGCCTTAACAGAGTGAGGAAGAGGCCAATCCTGTATAGATTTCAGTTTATAGGGGTCTGCAGCCACCCCGTGCCTGGACACCACAGGCCTAAGTATTCAATTTGGGACTTGCCAAAATCACACTTGGTTTTCTTTACAAATAACTGATGGTCTTGGAGGATTGAGAAAACCAGAGACAAATGTTGAATATGGGACTCCCAAGAAGCACTGTACACTAAGATATCATCGAAGAAAGCCAAGACAAACTTCCTCAAGTAGGGTCTGAAAATCTCATTCATCAAACCTTGGAAAGTAGCCGGGGCATTTGTAAGCCCAAACGGCATTACCAAAAATTCATAGTGACCATCATGGGTGCGAAATGCTATCTTCTCGATGTCACTAGGATGTACCCTAATCTGATGGTAACCGGCTCTCAAATCCAACTTCGAAAAAAATTGAGCACCAAACAACTCATCTAACAATTCATCAAATAATGGTATCGGATACTTATCTTTGATTGTTAACAAATTAAGAGCACGATAATCCATGCACATCCTCCAATTATTATCTTTCTTTTTAACTAGCAAAACAGGTGAAGAAAATGGGTTATGGCTATCGCGGATAAAACCAGAGTCTAATAATTCATGGTCACATTTTTCAATTTCAGATTTTTGTAGAGGGCCATACCTATAAGGCCTTGCACTTGAGGGCTTGCTGCCTTCCAGGAGAGGAATTCTATGGTCATGAGAACGGGAAGGAGGCAGTGTGGTCGGTGCTTGGAATACAGAAGCAAATCGAGATAATAAGCCATCTAACTCAGTTTGTTGAAGAACAGTGAGATCCCCCACAATAGCCACCTGAGTCTCAGGTTCCATGAAAAAAAGAACTACACCAAAAGGACTTTGAGAAAGCAATTTCTCCACTTGACAGGTTGAAATGGACGTTGGTGCAGGAGGTGGAGAACTAGAAAGACAATAGTGCTTCTTGCCCAATGTAAATTCCATTTTGAGTTTGTCAAAATCCCAAAGAATAGGACCTAGAGTTCTTAACCACTGCGCTCCCAAAACCACATCACAACCACCCAATTGTAGTACATAGAAATCAGAAATATACTCATATTGTTGAATCTGCAACTTAATCTGAGAACAACAACCCTTACTAGAAATGGTGCCCCCATTTGCAATCATCACCTCAAAAGAACTCTTAGAATCAACCTTCCACCCCAATTGTTTAGCAATAGACAAACTAATGAAGTTGTGTGAGCTACCTGAATCCAACAAGACAATCACTGGACAATTCTTGATTAATCCTGAGACCTTCATAGTCTGAATATGTTGAGGAGTGAATGAGCCAAAAACTGCACAAGCCGTGATTTCCACCTGTTGGTCATCATGTTCCTCACCATCGAAATCTTCAACCCTATCCGCAAAGACATCTAATAACAGTAACTGTTGAGTAGCACAAACATGCCCCCGGACCCATTTCTCTGGACAAGAATAACATAACCCTTTCTTCCTACGATCCTGAAGTTCTTCAAAGGACATTTTTCTCGCATTACTAGCCCTAGATGTGCTAGAAAAAGAATTATTACCAGACAACAGAGGCACGGAGTTTGATCTCGTAACATTACTGAAAGAAGAAGCTGATTTTCTGGAGAAATTTCGAACCTTGGTATCCGATAGTTTGATGTCCAATTGGAAAGCCAGAGCAATTGCTTCATGTACATCCGATGGGCGAAGCAATTTGACGTCATGATGTAACTCCAGTTTCAGACCTCCGATGAAACAACCTCGTAGCATGACTGGACCGATCTCCGTAGTCCGATTCGCCAATTGACGAAACTCTAAGACGTACTCTTTGAGAGAACCCGACTGCTTCAATTGAACTAGGGCTTCGGTAAAATCCTCAAATTCAGAGGGTCCAAATTCTTTGCAAAAAACATGAACAAAATATTTCCATGTTGGATGGTTCTTGATGCAGTTCCGCCATTGAAACCACTGTAAAGCTTCATTGTCCATATGAAAAGAAGCCATTCGTACCTTTTGTGCATCGTCAACCGAGAAATACTCGAAATAGTGTTCTGTCCGATAAACCCATGCCAAGGGATCATCGCCGTCAGAAAATCGAGGGAACTCAAGCTTGATCAATGGCGGTCTGGGTTGAAACAACGAATCTTGACGGGGAAAACGCTGACCCATATGAGCAATTGGATCAGAAAAGGTTTCTTCAGACCCACCCACTTGGTCTGCAGAATCCCCATGGTCAGCATGAGGACTAGGAGGACGATCTGTGCCCGAAAAATGCAATTCCAAGGTTGAGAAGCGAGACTCCATTGATGCGATTACAGTGGATAGATTCTGCATCGTCGACCCGATTGATGCGACGGAAGATTGGATTTCCTGAACCGAACCTTCAAGAGCTGCTACTCGTGTATCCATGGTGTTGGCACGCGTCGATGCTCTTGTCATACAAGAAGGGAAACGTGGTGGTTTGTTACTGGCTGATACCAATAATAGAACCCCTTGTTCTAACCTTACACTTGTACAGTAATATTCCTCTCAATATCATTCAACAACTTCATTTACAAGACATCCTTGCATTTGCACAAGTGTTCAGTATTTATACCGAACTGCAAGCTAAGGCAATTACAAGATATTTCCCAAATCTTATCCCCAACTAACCCCTTATTATTAGTACTAACAATCAACAATTACTAACATATAGGATACTTAGCATTAACAACCAACAATTACTAACAGTATCCTATCAGATACGCCCGCATCAGCAATTAACCACCTAAAAGCGTAATTAGCTCCTTAGTTATTTCGGCATGTACACCATGTAGACTCTGTGATTTATAGGGTCAACAGGAACGGTGTGCAAATTATTGGTACTTTTGCTGCTGCTATTCTTAAATTTGACCGAAACCTGCATCTGACATATGTGTCTTACTCATTTACACCCACATCAGAATTTTACAGCATTCAAAACCAAATATAAATTCGATGGTACCCCATCAAACTACCAAACCTTTACTCAATTTTTTTCGGGGGGTCCAAATTAAAACCACTAGGTTTCAACCATTCGTATATAAATTCACCATCTCCTGGGTCTTTTCTCCCTCAAGTTAACCTTGTTGAGATTCCTCGTGAATTAGCTAATTCGAGCTCACTCCCTTTGGTTTGGTTCCACATCACAAGTCTAAAATGGCATATAACTGGAAGTGGTTGTTTGTCACTTCTATCCTTTTCGCATTATCAATTTCTTCAGCCTTGGGCGGTGGCGCCGCCCCTCGAAAACTCTTAGCACCAACCTTTCCTTATAATGTGCCCAATATTAATATTCCAAACCTCAACTTTCCACCTCTGCCACCCACACTCAACTTTCCTCCTCTGCCACCCACAATCGACCTTCCTTTTCTGCCACCCACACCATTTTGGCCAGAATACAGGTTGCCTCCCCCTATTACTTCACTTCCAGATTTCCCTCCAGTTCTCACTTTCCCCATCGCCTCTCCACCTTCAATTACCACTACCACCCCTTAATTAAAACCATCAACACACACACACACACACACACACATATATATATATATATATATATATATATATATTATGTCTATGTCTTTTATATATTATAAGTTGGCATTTGCCAATATATCTTGGCACTAACTTGCTATTGTATGGTATTATTATAGTTTCCAAATGCAGTTAAATAAAGGTGGATTCATTGGATCCCTCTAGCTAGATCTGTTTTGGGGACCTCAATCGTTTGGTGTTGCAGTGTTGATACAGTGATGAATGCTATTAGTCAATTGAGCTACAAGCATTTTGTGAGCAACTTTAAACATTTATCGATATAGTTTGTGTAAGCCGAAGAAAAATTGAATAATTTTGTAATGATCAATTTCCATATAATATTGTGGCGTGGTGTATCCTTGCTCTTGCTCAATTATAAGAAAATCTTTCGACACTATAATAAGCGACCAATTACAGGTTATGGCTTATTGCTTCAAACATTTGACATTTCACCTTTCTATTATGAAAAGGTTAATTGAGCAATATTCTAATTTAATTTAAACTAAATTACGTAAGGAGCGATTTGAATTTGAGATGAAGATGAAAAGTGACTGCTCTAGCCAACTTGTCTACACATTTCTAAAGCACTAAAAACGACACTAAAACTAGAGATCAATAGTATTAGTATAAACATCAACCTTGCAAACCGACGCTGAAATTGGAGATCCTACCATTCCTCTCCTACCAAAAATGTTCATGTACGGAGGAAATATCTATTTACGTTCGCTTATAAAACGTGCCAACAGCTCCTGAACCTCGGCCACCTTTTTTTCTCAACGGCAGCAGCAGAACCACCTCTTTGTCGGCCAGCTGGTGTCTTCTTTGCACTTGTATTTGGCGTACCCTTCAAATCGAATTGTACTTGCACTGCTACATAGTATGAACAAACACAAAAATCATGCATTCTGGAATAACATACATTTAAATAGCATGAGAATTCGCGTGATTGAATTTGGTCGCATCCATGTAGGATAGTACCAGTTACGTTTTGAGTTCAAACTTAGCATCCACCACCACCCAGTATAATTGGACGCCAGTGCCTTTCCAGCTGATGTTGGTTGAGAGAATGCCAGTTGAGAGCGTTCGAGGACAAATCCCATGCAGAAACTTTTCCTGTGATGGAGAAATAATAAGCAAACAGCCAAATGCTAATCGGAGCAGACATCGAAAAGAAGCAAGCGATTCAGTCTTCTGGAATAATAGGACAGAAAATGATTTCCAGATGATCGGAGGTTCAAAAGAATTTCATAGTTCCGAAGGATGAATAAGAAAAGAACCTGTGTTTCTTTCAGATTCTCGGAATTACCATCAGAAAAGGGTTACTCCGGCAACTGGTTCACTGGATTTTTGTCCCTTCCACTACTTGGGCAATTGTCACTGCTTATGGACCCGAACCTGGGTGATCCATCCATGACCAGGATGAAGCTTGGGTGAAACTAAGTGGAGGTCCGAACCCACTGATGTTGACACAAAGAAAAGATTGGAAGGGAAGCAGAAGCAAATAAATATAAATTCTGGGTTGGGTGAAGAGGAAGAAGAAGAGGAGGAGGGTTTGAAGAAGGCACTGATCTTTGATTGCATTGCATGAATTCGTCGGAGTTGATTTGAATTGGATCTGATTTCATTGCGCTTACCTCATCATTGACTTTGATCTGGGCGCCAAGAAATTAAGGAAGTTGTGGGATTGAGTCAATTTTCCCGCCTAATTTATTTCTTTGGGGCTTCTGTTCCTTTTGAACTAACCCTAGCTATGTTTTATTGAATTTGATCACTTTTTTATTTTGTTAACTTTTTTTTAATATGTATTTAATATAATCATCATCTCAACGGTCAGATATGATCTCCCAATTTATGTATATTCGCATATATTACATATGACCATTAGATGACGATTCTATTAAATACATGTAAGTATTGTTGTCAATCACTTAATTAATTAGATGAATAATGAGTTACATTGCATACAAACACAAATTTCAGAGTTAATGAAAACTAAAGAGTTTTAAAGTGTTGTAACATTTAACAAGCCAGTTTAGGGTCTCGGCATCTTTGTAATCCTAGCCGAAGGTTGCAAGCTTCCCTTGGTTGCACCTTGAAACACAAATCATAAAGTCTGACATAATAACAAGCAATTAAACCCGTAAGACGTAAGAGAAAGTTGACTAGGAGGATCTTTTAGAGTAGTGCACCGTCGACTGACCCTTGATCTTCTAAGAATGATTCAGGAGAGAGCGAAAGCGAGAGTATGCTTGTCCGGACACAAAAGATGTGAACTATGACAAGTTCAGTTGATTAACCATACGTGAATCATCTTCTATTTTGATTTTTGAGATAGTTATACAGGCCCTTTATGCAAAAGGATCTCCATTTTTTGAAAAAAAATGGGGATTAGGTGTGAGGCTCACTCCACATCGAAATTCAACGATCCAAACTGTCTATTTTATAAGTCTCGATTCATATATCATTCTTGCAAAAATTCAATTCAATCAGAAACCATTTGCCTATTCAATTATCAAGATCAAATTTCATTGTTTCTTATATAACAAAATATTCGTTCATTTCTTTGAATCCAGTTAGATGTCTTAAATATTTCCGATTTGACTAATATTTTACAAGAATGGTCTATAAGGTACAACTTGAAAAATAAATGATTTGAATCGTTAAAGTTCGATGTGGTATGGACCCCACAACTAACCTCCATTTTTATAAAAAAATAAGGATCCCTTCCCTTAATGACTTCCTTTATAAATCATAAATATATGAAGAAAATATAAATCTTTCGAGGGCATTTGGTTTATCATCTGCACCAATCTTGTTTTGTTTTTCTTCTACCTTTCATTTTTGTGTGTTCCTGGAATATTTTGAACTAATTTGTTATTTCGGAGAATTTAGTATGTTTTTAGTTGTAAATAACAGGATTAACAAAAATAATGATCTTGTTAATTACTAGGTTAAAGATAAGGAGTAAAAGTACAAAGAAAAACTATTCCTAAATCACCATCAATCTGTTTCAATCTTTCAGCAACAAAATTGGACACCCAACATAGCCAGATATATGATGGAGACACTACTTCAGCTTCATACCCCCCCCCCAAAACCCGAAAAATATACATGTTTTGACTCTTTTCTTCTTTTGCCTTTGATTAGTTACACTCGTTGAAAACCTCATGAGGTAGACACGACGGCCATGGGAGATGTGCATTCAGTCCGGGCCTTCGAGTACCTAAGCTGAACCAAGTCAAGGATTGACGACCAACATCAATCTAGAAGCCGTACTCTAGCTACTGGATCTGGACCGTCTGTTATCTTTAAACTCCTTCCTCCTCCCACTGGATTGTGTACACATGAAATATCAACTTCTGAATAGTCCTACACACTTTCATCTCTTTATTTATTTATTTGAGAGAGAGAGAGAGAGAGGGAGGAAAGAGGTGGGGGGGGGGGGGGGGGGGGGTAAGGTGTGATGGTGGCTTAAAAAGGAAGCGGATTAGGACCCTACACATAAATGAATCCTAAAGACGCTTATGAAGAAGAAGACTCACAACGCAGGTTACCTCAGGTTAACAACGTTCTTCTAGACTGCCTGCATCTCACCGTGCAGTGTATTTATTACATTCTGTAGTCTACCAAGTGCACATTGCACCTTGTGCTTTTCTTCAATCGTCATGCTGATTTCCTCTGATGACTGCACAAATAAAGTAGAACAAAATTAAAGGTCGCCATTTTTTTTCCGGAAAATAAAAAAAAAAATCTCAACACAAAGCGCACATGTAAGAGTTGAGTGCGTGGAAAAAACCAAATCAAACCAACGAAAGAATTACACCTGGGACAAAAATTTCCAGTTGTAAAGTAGTTACATATGGAGTGACAGATCAATTAGAATATCAAAGACTTTTCAATCCATAACGCTCTTCAAATTACAATTTATATATTTTTGAACATTGCCCCATATATCACTACGTATATCAATCCTTTCATCCACTGCACGCAGTACATACCATATGTAACATGTACATGTTGACTAGACATTGCACTGCAGTTACTCTCTTTTTAAACATTTATAATTTATAATAATTGGAATTATCACGGGAATGGATCAAATAATCAAATTCAAAAGAGGACGAGCTTCAGGTATGCTGTAAGGGGGAAAAAAAATCAAGATTCTCTGAATATGCAGGGTTATGCCTGAGGGTGCAATGAAAATACCTGTAATAACCTGATGCCTTCCATGATATAGTCAATCTCTGCCTTGAACGAAGATATGATTTGACAGATTTTGTCATCCATATGCATCAATTGAAGCAGGAAAACGACTGCATCTACCATACTTGAAATGTCAGTTGAGTAGTGGGTAAGATCACCAGTTACATGCAGCAAACTACTTTCAGTTATCCATGACCCCAACGTATTCAATACAAGATTCAGAAGTTCGTGACTTTTATCAAACAAGACAAAGCAAGGGATGAGATAATAACGACATGAACTTGAAGAAATGGAAACGGTGGTCTTCTTGTCATCTTCAACAATGCACTGCATCAGAAGGCAGAAACTTGAGAAACGGTAAAACTGAAACAAGGCCGAAGGACCTTCATTGTTTGAAATAGAATACTATGCACTAGAGCGTTATGCAACAATTTAAAAGTTCACGATGAGGGGGCGCAAAATGTAAAACAATACCACACGTCTACAAACATATAGAAAGCATTAGAGCAAGATATCTGCAAAATGTTCCCTATATTGATAATTATTGAAAAGACATATATAGACATCCCTTCCAAAACCCCATCCTCCAGACCAGCAGTAGTATGAGATTGCAAACAAAAATATATTTTGTTGGCTTTTTATTAGAGGACATGATATTTAAAGATTCCAATCCATCGATTATTGTGTCACAACATACAACTATGGAAGTATGACATGGTAACTAGCAACTTACCACACAAAGATACATTTATACTTCATAGAGGTTCCTATTGGAAAACACAACAATTTAAGATGAACCTGTAAAGCAAAATGTCTTTGTGGATGTCTTTTCTCTTTGCCAAGGATAATGAATCAATTATTATGCGTGCATGAATTACTCTCTCTTTGTTAGAAAGATATTAAACGTACCGAGGCCAGCCTAACCCTAATCCATTATCCTCATTTTGGTTACATTTGCAGACAGCGTACCGAGGCCAGCCTAATCCTAACCCAATTATCCCACCCTGGACAACCATGTGCATGATATTAATGCTGCCTTGCATCTTCATTAATACTAAAAATCTAATTAATAAAGGAAACATAAAGGAAATCCTGAGTAACTAGTGAAAAAAAAAAAAAAAGAAACCAAATCCTTGGGGGACAAGGAAAGATAAGGTTATCCAAAACTAAAACTTTACTAAAAATCTTAAAACTCAAGCCTCTTTTCTTTGAAATGTAATCGAGCCACTAACAAATATGCAACACTGACTTGTTACTTTTTCCTACTTCCAGATATTATTCTTGAATGCATGAGCATTATTCTTTCTTATTTTGTAGCACTCTCGTTTCTTTGATTTTCTCCACTTTAATTGACCCCTATCTTGTCCTACATCAATAACAGATATCAAATCTGAGCATCCCGTGAAAAAACTTATTTTCATGGGAAAGACAAATTTACATATGAGCAGCAGAGAATAACAGATTCAATAAATATTGAATTTCAGAAACCAAAAACACTGGAATCCTCTCAGTGGAAAATATTCCAAACTAAGTTAGAAGACACAAGCAAGTAAAAAATGGTGTATGGGTGGTTAAGGCAGATGCTCTCCGAACAAGAAATGAAAGTTACCTGCACAACGTCAATCAGATACCGTGGAAGGATATTGCCTAGGCTTATAAAAGCTCTTTGGGAAATTATCGTGGTTTTAGAGTCCAGTGTAATAAGCGTCCTAAGCATAGCACAAACGTTGTCTAGAGGAGGATTTTGAGACTGAAATATGTACAAAAATCAGAATCAGGAAAAATAGATAAACTGTTAACTTTCAGAAAGAAAACGCAGGAACACACAGTAAGTTGACAAAGTTAAGAAGATGAAGTTATAAAATAATAAGAAGTTAAGAAGATATTGATGTAAAGAAAACTAGAAAAACACAATAAGATGAAGTTATCCAGTCAACTCACCATCTGATCGAGTATAATTTTCTCTAGCGTCTGCAAAACAAGAGTATTATCACCCATCTGTGACAGGCATGAGCAGACAATTCGGCTGAGTGACTTAAAAGTCCCTCGATTTGAGATATTCACATCACTCTCTCTAACAGGAACGATATTTTCTGCCATGATGAAACCATTATAGGTTTGGAACCCAAGAAATTGCAATAAAAATTATGCATATAAGTAATAAATTGGTTCTCTAATAATACTAATATGAAGGCATCGGATCTTTTGGCAGCAAAAATAATAAATAGCTATAAATAGTCCAGAGCAGGAACTTTCTATCCCAAAATCTCAGAGCAAGATAATTTTTGTTCTGAAGCAGCCTTTTAAAACGTGTTGACAAAGTCTCACACTTGCAATTTAGTTACCTTATTACGATAAAGCATGAAAAACGATAAATCATTTGAAAGTCATCATATTAGTAGAAACTAGAAAATTTGAAATTTGAAATTCATCATAAGATGTCAACCGGTACAAATAGAAATTACACATACTAATACAAACCATGAAGAGGAGAAGAAATTCTGTCAGACGGACCTGGGAAAACTCTGAAACGGGAGAGCAAAGTGATCAAGAAACTAATGTGATCAACAATCTGAATATGCCCAGATTTATAAGCTGAATTCAGGACCTCTATGATTCGAAATAATACATATTGTTCCAGATCAGGACCTGCAATGAACAGGAAAGAGATAGAAATGTCACTTAAACAATCCCAATTTGCAAATAACTCGTCATACTTCAACAATGTTCACACATCACTGGAAAGCAGAAGAGAGAACATTCATCATTACTTCATATTGTTACCATATAACATCAATCAGAACAGAATCACCCTTTGATGTTTAATGGCACATCTAACCCCCTATATATTTGGATTTAATCACTTAACAAATGACAGTTACATTAAGACATGAATGGCAAGCATCTATGTTCCAGTTGAAGGAAAATTACTATCATTCAGCCACAAAATGATGCAACAAAATGGTTTCTACATCAGATTTTAAAATGACATACTCTTTCTAATGAAGAAACTGATGAGGATAGGATTTTTTTTCCTGATTCTTGTAGTAAAAGATAACTCTACCAACAAAACTACTGTGCAGAAAGGAACATATCTGGTACCCATGTGACTTTAACCCAGAATACTTTTGGAATCCCAAGGTTCCTTTATAATTGTTATAACAGTAACAAGAATAGCTTGCATATTAATGGCACGCATGAGACATTAAAAAAGTCAAAATAATAACTATAGGGAACTTTGTACAGCATGCCAAACCTAAGCTGTCAAATCCATACAGAAACTAACCAAGGCAGAAATGAATAACTTACATAGGCAACAGTAAGCTATTGACTTCAGCAAAGGTGGACCCAAATTAGAGATATAACAGAGGCAGGAAAGAGAGAGTTCTTGAGAATCTCTGGGAAGCCTTAAAAAGGGACCATATAATACATTTCCTGCAAGAACAAGAGTCATAAGAAACCAAGTTGTCTGCTGATGGATGATTAATCCACAAAGAAGAATACTAGTGTCTACTGAATGGGCTCTTACCATCATCTTGACTTATGCCAAAAAATTCTTGCAGTGACAATTGCATGTTGTCATATTCCCATGCAAAGGAAGAGTTCACTAAAGCACGTTGTCCCAGGTGAAGTAGAAGGTGCAGCACAACCTGAAGAAACATGCAATATAAGCCAGAACTAATGGGGTGAAAAAGCATAGGTGATGACAAAGACTGACTACGCAGAAATACAAAGACGATAAATAATGACAATAATATTGAATAACGTCCTGACACAGAGATACAAGATGCAAAACCTACTGTCTAGATTCTTCTGTGTCAATACTACTGTCTGTCTTACGAGGTTAAAAAAATGTTACCTGGGAATAGTATGGGTTTTTATCATCCAGCAGAATAAGCAACACAGGAAGCTCTCTTATCCATGTAATCTGAAAGTCTAATATCTCGGGAATACTCGGATCCAGGTACAGCATGTCTTGTCTCTATGATGTGTAGAAAATATATCAAAATTCAATTTGAGAGAGAGAGAGAGAGAGAGGAGTCTGATTTCTTACTACCACAAGCATACTAAAAGGAAAGAAAAAACTTGGAGAAATTGCAAGCAGGAGGTATAGAATCAAGCTTACAGGAACTAGCAGCTCCTCCAGTACGGAAATACAAGCCAATTTTAAAGGGGATACAGGATTGCAGTCCTTGAATACCTCACTAAAAGCCTGCATTTAATGATATATAGGTAACACCATTTCCAGAAGTTAAAAGACATAAATCATTTAATACCCCACTACAATGGTTTGTGTAAATTGGGAACCTCTAATTGTTTTAGAACCAAATCTAGAGTTACACAACCATTGAAGTACTTAAAGAAAAGAGTAAAGACAATCTTATAAGGAAAAAGGAATTCAGTTGACATAACTCTGCTGATGATAAACTCTTGGAATGTAAAATAGTTTTAAGCACAGCTCATACCTGAAGAAGGCGAGACTTCCAGTCAACTGCCACTTGAGAAACAAGTTTTGGAACAAAAGGAAGAAGTGAAATTAAATGCTTCTCCCAGACTGCCTTACCAGAAAGCATGTCATTGCATACCTGTAAAGTAACAAGTTTCCAACATTTTAAAAGAAGCTTTACAGAAAGTATTAGAAATGTAACCTAAAACATACGGTACAAAACTATTAAATACAGTAACTAAAATTGAATGAAATTTTGTTTTATAAATAACCACCATGGCAAGTTCTAGAGCATAAATATTTTCTTCAAAATTTGATGCTGCAAGTAACAACCTATCAGTTACATTATTCTATTGAACATAATATATGTCTTAATTTCTAGAAAAACTACATCAAGCACCCACCAGTATTTGAGGCCCAAATTATCATGGCAAAATGTAGATCATAAACTTCTTTTTACCTTCAAAACGTGATGCTGTGGAACAACAATCCATCGTTTACATTATTATATCGAAGATATTATTTTAATATACTTTTTTCAAGGCAAATTACATCAAGCACCAACCAGTATTTGCACCCCAAATTAACCCCCACCTTTGTGCTTAAGGGGAAGATGTGCCATGAGCCCTGAAGGCCATCATCGACAGTATTAATACACATTAGCAGAATGCAAATCATTTTGTCAATATATGAGATTATTTTATATTTCAATTCATTGAATAGAAACATTCAAATTAAAATGCTATTATACTTATAACCGCTTATCACACCTAAATCAGTACTTCTAAGAAATACAAAGCACATGATGCAGAAATGTGAACAGCATGAATGCAACTTCATACTAAAACATTATGGTAGACGAACCAACCTTTCCAAGCAGAGAATCTTCCAGAAATTCTAAAACTTTCTCAAATAAAACAGGAGGAGGGCAGATCCATTTGCTTAAGTGCAAAAATATTTCTGTCATCACAGTGTTCAAGACAAAATATTTAACATCATCCTGTCAAACAGAAATAGAAAAGAACCAATTCAAGTTAAAAAGAGAACTTGTAATACTGGCAACAAAAGACCCTCATAAAATGTGAAATGAGTTACTACAGACACACACACACACACATCTACAGCTAAGAATGTGCCTCACATAGTAGACATCCCTTTCTAAGATATTTGGTGCCCAAATAGCACCTGCCCAGATCCTAAAGTTTGAAATTTCCCCCCAAGAAAAAACTCTAGTATATGATTCTTACTATACACTCGGGTTTCAAGAATGTAAGAGCTGCCAAGGGGTTGGCCTGATATAATCCATAGAACAAGACAGACTTATGGAAACATGACCTTCTATGAAAAAGTCAACATGTTCAGATACCATTAGATAGTAATGAAAACTCCAAAATACTGAATCGAAATTGCAAGACTTACAAGAAATATCTTAGGTGAACAAAACAAAAGAGAAATTGAGAGAAATGCAAGAAATATCTAAGATGAACAAAAAATAAAATGTGAAGGTCAAATACACATTATTCATTGCATTTGTACTATAACTTTATACCAATTTTATTCAAAGTATAATATATCATTATCAATGAAAATATTGACAAATACATCGATAATGAGAGAAATTGCAAATGACGGAAATTTTGACACAAAAATACAAATATAAAATATCAAGCAATACTATAGGCTTCCATGCTTACTAGAGTATTAAAACAGAAAGACCATAGAACGGATGCAAAATAAAGTGAGACCAATCAAGAGACTCTTAAAGAGGTCATTTTGCAGAAACAATGATGAATTTAAAAGTTATATTAAGGTTATAACTTATACCTTTTCTGAAAGTTGATTTCTCATGTTCAGGGGAAACAAAACTTGTAAAAACTTCTTTACTAGTGTCACAGAGATAGTATCACACATAGTCACAGGATGCCCCCCTTGAGAAGGTTGTGATTCTAGTTTACCCTCATCAGTCATATAAAAGAAGAATTTGACTGCAAGGTTTATGCTGTTAAGTATGGACAGCATACAATCAAATGATTGTGTATTAAGAAGAGAGCCAGTCTGAACTTCTGGAATAAAATCTTGGAAACAATTTACTAGAAATGGGACAAGATCCTTTAGTTTTGGGATGATGATTGAACATCCTACAAAAGAAAGCAAGATGACGATAGGTCAATATGAAAACGAAAAAAGGTATTAAATAAATGGAAGTTCTTGAATTGCGGAATGCTTGTCCCACTAAACCACAACTTATTAACACAATCTAAGTAACAAGCTAATATTATCAGAGTGAATTTTGATTTCTCCTGCTGTGAGAATGCTGCCAACTGCAAGTCATTTGAAACTAAGAAGTACAAACTAATAAAATTACATAACCAAAATAAGTATTATCATTCCAAAGTTCAGGAACTTCAACTATCAAACTCATATTGACTTTTGTCGTGATATGAGCCATGACTAGACACATGGTGCCATCAGAAGAACATAATCGATAATGACGTATAAACACATGCACCAATGTATCACATACCAGCAGATTTTGCAGGTACATCAGGCTCAAAAGCATGCAGTATCCCTTGTCCAGCACAATTCTATTAAGTAAAAGGAAAGGTATTACAAAACTATTTCATCAATAAGGCAAGAGACTAAAAGCAGTAACTCAGAACAGTTTCTTCCTAATGCAATTATATGCCTTAGATAGTTTTTTTGTTCCTTTCATTTGGCCTCTGATCACCACTATAACCCAAGAAAAAAAATACTCTCCCATTCAAAAATTGTTCGTCCAGCTTCAGAAGTCAGATCTCCGAGTATGAATAAAAACAAATTTATTTTCAAAAGTTTCACATGTGCAGTTGAGGCTACTTTTCATGGCTTTCTGACTGACACATGCTTTGCACCCCTTGTCTATACTAACTAAGTAGGGGAAAATGATGATTATAATAACAACAATAACAAAATTTAACAGCAAAGTTTCAACAATAATGTGCAATGAAAGAATACAGCTGGAAGGTACAAGAAAACAAGCAGGCTCACACTGCACAATACAAACAATGAAAGAAAATGTGCAAACCCTCCGGATTTTAAGAAAACTTAAAAATACCTTTTCACATGAGCCAGCTTCTCTCTTGTTACATGGCAAAAGCGACAAGCATAGTTCCAGGCCGGCAAGAGCAGTCTTGAGCTTGCCCTTGTCCTTTAAAAAAAACTGGTTCCTCCGCAGAATATCCTCAAAGCTTTGAAGAATCTGTCAATGAAGCAATCGTTAAAACAACCTTAAAAGTTATCTTTAAACGCAAAAGAGAGTGGTAACACTGAAAAATTCGAGTTCATCTAATATTTAGATTCATTAACCACACAGACGGACTAAACCATAAACAATTGATAGGAAATAACGCAGTGGAAAATATAAAGGCAACCAAACAAACAAGCTCACACACCCACCAGGTATAAAGTTTCGAACAAGAATATCTGCGTGCAGGAATAAAATGTCTAGTGGGAATAAGAAAGAAAGAAAGAAGATGACAAGTAACCTAAAGCTCAACATCTATAAGAACTTTCGTGTTATTGAGCAGAATGAGAGCAAAGAAAACATGACGAGAAGAGACCAAGAATTACAGAAAGAGCAGAATCTTGGAGAAAAATAATGTTGTTGAAGAAGGCTTCAATCCGTAACACTAGACCACAAAGTAGCAAACTCTAGGCATAAATTACCATGATAATGTAACTAAGAGACAGTGTGGAGTCTCAAAAGATGATTATCATGTAACATCCGATGTTTGTGACAGGTACATAACTACCAGAATATGCCTAAAGTCCATTCCATTAGAATAATGCATAGAAGAACAACAAACCATATAACAGTTCATAGTTAATGACCAAAGCATAAATCAGAAATTCTACAGTTGTACATCAGAATAACAAATCTAATAAATGATTCCAATGAAAACACTGCATACAACATTTTACAGCACAATCTTAGGATACCTTTTCAGCATTCAAGAAGAAGGAAGGTGGATGGTATTGGATAGCAAGCTCCAAAAATTTGAAAGCCATCAACCGAACATCGATTGCTAAATGTGTCATTGCATTAAATATATAGGCCATCATCAAGGAAATCAACAGCTCTTGATTATCCTGGACAAGAAAAGAAGGGAAAAAAATGTCACATTAAATTCATTGGCTATAAACACCACCGAACTTAATGATAATAATAGAGAGATGATGACAACAAAATCTCAAAACAATGTTACACTTGGATGAATCCATATATACAATAAAAGCAATGTAGATGTGAAACTACCAAATTGTTCTATTGTATGGAAGATGCAGAACATTAAGAAAAAGTGAAAACTAGGAAGGAAAAAGAATAAGCCCTTCAAAGATAATTTATGTCAATTTCTATGAAAGAGACAGAATTAATTCCATTTCCCCCCAGCTAGGAATGGCTTTGCACATCCAGAAGTATGGCCTGGCAGTTTAATTTAGTGCAATGCACGGCAACAATTGAATAAAATTTGGCATATCAGACACGTGTATCGTGAAAAAATTAAGAGGAAAATAGTGAAATTAACAACCCAAAAGTTTCTTGAACTGCAAATAATAAAAAATAATCGTCCTTGTTTCGCATTAATACATATAATTCACAACAGGTTTTTACCTTGCTGCATTCAGACAAGAATAAAAAATTACCTCCTTACAGCCAGGTAAAATTACTGACTTAAAAAGTTGATATAGCGTATCTCGAACCAGCCTATCGTCATCGCCAATGCGTTCACGCAGCTTTTCAACAACAGCATACTTGTGCAACCTCAACTCTTCTGGATACCTAAGGAGTAAATCCTTCATACCCAATAATGCATCTTCAGAGAGAAATAACGGTAAAATTATTAGATATATACTATATGGTACAGAATATCAATAATGGGAAACAACTTCCTAGACAACATAATTATTGAAAAGGTGATAACTTCTTCAAATTTAACACATTAAAACCCAAATCAATGTGCAGAAATACATGATCAACGATCTAGGTAATCTATTTCAGGTTAAAAATAGATTAATTCTCATATTTTGGAAGATACTATACGGCTGTAAGCGCTTTCATTAAGAAAATATTTTAAAATAACATTAAAATACCTTTACGAACTTTTGGGTTGTAATGAGATGTTTGCTGAAGAAGTTCTTTCAATGTTAAACCTTTCTTGTTCACTGCTAATCCTGCCTTCTCCGATGCCACACTCTGCTCGGGAAGAACAATTGCTGCTCATAGTGACCATTATTTAGTACTCATTAAGAAACTAGTTCACTACAATATTTGACATCAAAATGGAAGCACAAAGGCAACTCCTTCATCGTGGCAAGAAAAAGTATTTCAAACGATCAAGAGAATACAAACTCTCATCCTTAATTACTCTCGTCACCCCCAAACAAACTTATTTTAAAATGATGACATAATTTTCCTTTCAATGAATTAACGAAAAACGACAGAGTACAAAAAGCAATATCAACTCATGAATTTAAGAACAAATTAAAATCAAAACCTTTGGACTTAATTTCAGTATTCGTAGTGTTCTTTGGTGGCGGCAACTTTCTGCCAATCTTTCGCTTTATTTTCTGCAAAAATTACAAAAGAAATTAAACATCAAATGCAAACAAAGTTTTCAGATGTTGAATTTCCCAAAGCAAAATGCATTCAAAACCCGAAATATCGATTACTTTGAAGTCGATGCCGCGCTTTTGCTGCTTCTTTGCTGGAGCCTTGGAGCGTGCCATTTATACCTACAGCATACACACAATAAAACAATCTTATTAAGTTTTTGAACAAACTAATTACTTTGTTTATTGTATGTAATACAATTCAATTGACGAAATTAAAGGCTCTGCTGATCATATCAGATTGTATCAAATGACAATGCGGCGCCGCTTTCAGGCCTTTGCCAGCTATTAAGAACAAGAACTCCAGAGCAGTAAACAAAACCAGCTCTCCATTCCATTTGGCAGCTCAGAAATTTTGGGGAAGTAAAAAGGAAAATAGCAACTCTAAAAAATTAAAGAGAACGAATTGTTTCTCTCTTCCTTTGCGTACCTTTTTCTCGGCAACCAAACAGTAAGCTGTAGTCTTCGAAGTGCCAAGCAACGAAGTTGATCTTCGAAGTGCCAAGCAACGAAGCTGATCTTCGAAGTGCCAAGCAACGAAGTTGAAGGAGGAGGAGGAGGAGAAGGGAAGAGAAGGTCAAGGAACGAGAAAGTGACAGTCACGGCGGCGAGGAGTAATTGCAGAGCATTTTGAGAGGGAAGGGGGAGTTTTGTGGAGCGGCGGAGAGATACAGTTCCCATTTTATTTCAATTGTAAATAACTTATTTTTATCCTAAAATTTTTAAAATCGAAATTTTTTAAATTCTTAAAATTACTCAAAGATTATTCTTATATTGATTTTTATCATAAATAGTCCCTAAAATTGATTTTCACCATCAAGAAGATGGTCTCTGAAATTGAAAATCAATCAATGTAGTCCCTGAAAATAGGTGTCGCAAATCAATGTGGTCATTCCGTCATAATTATGTTAAAATTTCCAGTAAGTATTGATGTGGCACATAAATGGACTCACAAGATTTACGGGTTTTTATCATAAATGGTCCCTGAAATTGACTCACACCATCAAGATGGTTCATTGACCTAGGGCTGGGTTCGGTTTTTAATGGTTCAGTTTTTTGGCAAAACCAAAACCGAACGGAAATTTCGGTTCGGTTCATTTTTTTCGATTTTTTCTCGGTTTGGTTTTTTTTTTCGGTTCGGTTTCGATCTGGTTTCTGTTTTTTTATTTTTTTATTTTATATAAAATAAAAGCAAGGTCTAATGGTCTATGACTATAATCATCAAAAGATACAAACCATATAAGATGGAAAAGCTACGGATGCACAACAAACTTTAATCTTTCTTCTGTTGGTGACAAATAATTAAAAATCAAAATCAAACATATTTTGGTTCTCTTTGAAATTTAGCCGTTGAGCTCGTATTCCTCGTCATATTACTCGAAAGTATTGACACCTAAATACTAATTAATTTGACATTTGGAAAGTAATCTACAACTCATAAGTCATAAAGATGCAATCAGCAATCCTCCTCTGGTAAAACTTGATTATTTATAATTATGTTTTTTTTTTTTTTTGAACAAACAGATACGAATGAAGACTGAAGTGGAGGCCACGAGCAAGAACATACAAATTCCATAACTTATTATGGAACAAGCAGGGTTTGTTGTGTTCAGAAAAAATTGGTCTACCCTATGTACTACGTTTAAAGGATTGGTTTTGGTTTCGGTCTACCCTATGTACTACGTTTAAAAGATTGGTTTCGGTGTTGTGTTCAGAAAAAATTGAACAAACAGAACCGAATGTAATGGTTCGGTTCTTAACTAGACCTGGCATTCGTGTCGTGTTTCCCGTGTTCGTGTCATACCCGATATCTTAACGGGTCGTGTCGTGTAACACCCGTTAAAATAAACGGGTAAAATGACCCGACCCGAAATCGACCCGATAATATTAACGGGTAATATGACCCGACCCGTTACCCGTTAAGAAAAATATATTTTAAATTAATAAATAATCAAATAAAAAACATAATAATTTTTTTGAGTGAAAAAAAAAGGTTGCACACACGCCCAGTGGCCAGTGGGACTTAACTCTTATAAGGTATCAAACTCATGTACTTAACTTAACAAGCAGTAAACACACACAGCAAACGAAATGCAGAAACTCAAATACCCCTTGAGCAGATTTCAACAGAAAAAGTAAACAAAAACATTGTCATATCAGTTAACAAGTCAAATAATCCAGAATTGGAGAATCCTCATATCAGAAAAAGTAAACTCAAACACTGCTTTGATATCAGTAGCTAAAATCCAGAATCCCCATATCAGTTAACAAGTCAAATAATCCAAACTTAAATCACTGCATGTTGGAACTAATCAAAGATTGTCAGATTTTACAAACAGAACATGGGTTTTTTTTCAAGAAATGAAAATTCGTAATTTCGAATGAAAAAGAAGAAACAAAAACATAAGATTTATGAAGATACAACATTAAACAAATGAAAAGAACACAGAAAGTGTGTGTATATATAGTGATATAAAAATACCCAAGTACATATATTATCAGTGCAGAAAGAGTGAAGAGAGAGAAAGCAAGGTTGAAGAGGGAGAAATACTTACACAGAAGTGGCTGTACGAATGAAGGACAAGAAGATCGTGGTCGTCGGATCAGAGCTTTTTGGAAGAACAGACGGCGGGAGAGAGAGGCTAGGAAGAACAGATGGCGCGCGGCGGGTCGGGAGAGAGCAGAGAGGGTAACGGAGTGGGGAGACAGAAGAAAGAAAGGGATTAGAAATTAGAATTTAGGGCTACAGGTGGGCGCTGACTTCTTCTGATGAAATCAGATGGAAAATAATGGAAAATATAAGGGGCTTTTTTGTCCAAAAAAGTTTTAATAATATAAATGAAATAGAATCTAACGGTAAAGATTGATTTTCATTTATCTAACGGTTGTTATTTAAGTAAGGTCTTTAATAATTTTTTAATTACTGTAGAAGTATAAAAAATATAAAAAATATATATAAACGCTCGTAATGACAAGCTTTACAACTTTCATGAAGAAATTAATTTCGAAATTTGCCACTATAATCATATAAATCATAGATCAAAATTTAACCGTTGATTGTTGTTTATATTTACGCTTCATTTTTCTCATCAAATTTTGTTTTTTTCAGATTTTCTTTTTTGAAAACATGATCTATTAGAGGATGCAAGAATATGAACGGTTTGGATCATTGATATTATGTTCAGAGTTTTACGGTTAGTGAAAATATTGCTTGATGTTTATAAAGTTTCTACAAACTATATGACATCAACTCATATTTCAGTTAATCGTAAATATCGAAACATGATATCAAAGATCTGAACCGTTCATCTTCTTACATCCATTAGATGATCATGTTTTCAAAAAAGAAAATTTTAAAAATGAAATTCAATAACAAGAATAAAGCGTAAATGACAATCGACGGTTAAATATAAATTTAAGGTTTATGGATTATAGTGTTGGATTTCGAAGTTGACCCCTTCATGAAAGTTGTAAAGCTTGTCATTATGAGTGATTTTATTTTTTTTTTTACATTTTTTACACTTCTACAATAATTATTATTAATTTTATTAATTTTTCCCTCAAATAAAAAACATTATTCATGAGGGTTTGGAGGATTTAAAAAATCTAAACGATAATGTAAATGTAATCATTATCTACTCGTGGAGAAATAATGATGAATCACAAGTGTTTATATATTCTTTCACATTTTTCATACTTGTATGTATATCTTATACAAATACTATACTAGGTTTATTTTAATTTTGGACAACATGTTAAGTAAAATTTATCCTAGTAATCATAATAAGAAACTCTCGTAATAAAAATAAATAATGACTATTTTTTTTTTAACTTATATAGAATAATAATACAAAACTATATATTTAATATAGAATACATTGTATATATTAATAAATCTTTTAGTAATATGGCTATTGTATATATTGTATATATTAATATGGTTGTTGTATATATTAATATGGCTATTGTATATATTGTATATTGTTATATAGAATATATTGTATATTGTTATATAGAATATATTGTATATATTAATATGGTTGTTGTATATATTAATATGGCTATTGTATATATTGTATATTGTTATATAGAATATATTGTATATTATTATATAGAATATATTGTATATATTAATATGGTTGTTGTATATATTAATATGGCTATTGTATATATTGTATATTGTATATACAAAAAGATTTATAATAAATCTTTTAGTAATTAAACTTTAAAATTATCAAAATAATTTTTTTTTCTTAACGGGTCGAAATGGGTCACCCACGTGTTACCCACGTGTATACCTGTTAAGAACCCGTTAATAACGGGTTCTTAACGGGTCACCCGATAATGACCCGATTAGTTATCGTGTTGACCCGAAACCCGTTATTTTCGTATCGTTTTCGTGTCGTGTCATCGTGTCGTGTCAGAAACTGCCGGGTCTATTCTTAACTGAGAATGAGGAGCACCCTAATATAATTGAGGAAGCTACCACTTAAGCTACTCCAAACCCTATGTACTCTCACAAATTAATCAAAACCAGCATACCCAAAACAAATTGCAAAACCATGAAATTGAAAAGCTACAGATCAGATTCATCAGAACCAACGAAATTGAAAAAAAAAAATCTGCAAAACGCATCAGGGGGTGAGAGACTAACCTTGCAAAGGAGGGAATTTGTGGGTCGAGACTCGAGGAATAAAATCCTTAAGTCAGGAGAAAGATATTTATGAGATCAAGGAATAAAATCCTTAATTTTATTAGAAGAACGTGGTCCTACAAATTGGAAAAGGGGGCAAAATATAAAGAGAAGAAGCAACAACAAAGAGAGGGACTCTGATTTCTTCTGCTGGCGTGAAACAAGGTAGCGGCAGGGGGATGTTTTTTCTTTTGGCGTGAAGCAGAGAGGGCAGCGGCACGGAGGATTTGATTTGGTTCTTCTTCTCTAGTTTTAGGTTAAATAGCCAAAATGGTCCCTGAGATTTGCAAAACTCATCACTTTGGTCCCTAACATTTCAAATCAATAAAAGTGGTCCCTGAGATTGTCCATCATCCATCATTTTGGTCATTCCGTTAAAAACTCCGTTAAGTGTCCCGGAGCTCTTGGCAGGAAGTTTGGGCAATTTTCAAAGCTTCGTAACTCAATCGTTTCTTAACCAAATTCGACTCATAATATATCAAAAATGAAGATAGGAAAGTGTAGAATAAGGTTATAACTATTTGGAAGCCCAGTGGTTGCTGGAGATGGCCAGAAAATAGCCTCAAATTTGACTGGTTCGAGGGAAAACTGGAAAACTCGCCGGAAACCGAGTAAACTTTAAACGATCATAACTTCTTCAATATTCAACGAAATCAAGTGATTCAAAAACAAAAATCATACTTCTCGACAAGAAGAAGAGAATGGTACCTTTGTTTGATGGCTAACTCACCGTGGTTTGGCCAGAAAATGGCTCGAAAGTGGCTGTCTTAGTCTCGAGTTAGACATTTTCGACCCTTTTTCTACCAAACCACGGCGATTTAGTGGTCTAAAAAGGTACCATTCTCTTTATCTCGTCGAGGAGTATGATTTTTGTTTTTGAATCACTTGATTTCGTTGAGTATTGAAGAAGTTATGAACATTTAAAGTTTACCCAGTTTCTGGCGAGTTTTCCAGTTTTCTCTCGGATTAGTCAACTTTGAGGCTATTTTCCAGCCATCTCCGACAGCCATTGGGCTTCTAAATAGGTATAATCTTATTTTACATTATGGGTCGAATTTGGTTAAGAAACGATTGAGTTAAGAAGCTTTGAAAATTGCCCAAAGTTCCGGCCAAGAGCTCTAGGACACTTAACAGAGTTTTTAAAGGAATGACCAAAATGATGGATGGTGGACAATCTCAGGGACCACTTTTATTGATTTGAAATGTTAGGGACCAAAGTGATGAATTATGCAAATCTCAGGAACCATTTTGGCTATTTAGCCCTAGTTTTATTTTATGTAAAATTTCCTTCTTAGAATTACTATGAATTCTTTGTTCATGGGGTTCTAAATTCTTAGATAAAGCTAAGAGGAAGCCCTAATTATGATTACTCTAGTTATTTGATTGTTTAATTCATGGATTTCAGATTGATGATTAGTTTTCATTCACTAGTGGAAGTGCAGTTTTGATATTGGGTTCTTTGTACTCGAAAGTATTGACACCTAAATACTAATTAATTTGACATTTGGAAAGTAATCTACAACTCATAAGTCATAAAGATGCAATCAGCAATCCTCCTCTGGTAAAACTTGATTATTTATAATTATGTTTTTTTTTTTTGAACAAACAGATACGAATGAAGACTGAAGTGGAGGCCACGAGCAAGAACATACAAATTCCATAACTTATTATGGAACAAGCAGGGTTTGTTGTGTTCAGAAAAAATTGGTCTACCCTATGTACTACGTTTAAAGGATTGGTTTTGGTTTCGGTCTACCCTATGTACTACGTTTAAAAGATTGGTTTCGGTGTTGTGTTCAGAAAAAATTGAACAAACAGAACCGAATGTAATGGTTCGGTTCTTAACTGAGAATGAGGAGCACCCTAATATAATTGAGGAAGCTACCACTTAAGCTACTCCAAACCCTATGTACTCTCACAAATTAATCAAAACCAGCATACCCAAAACAAATTGCAAAACCATGAAATTGAAAAGCTACAGATCAGATTCATCAGAACCAACGAAATTGAAAAAAAAAAATCTGCAAAGCGCATCAGGGGGTGAGAGACTAACCTTGCAAAGGAGGGAATTTGTGGGTCGAGACTCGAGACTCGAAACGGCAAGAGGAAGTCGTGCCTTCTGGGTCGCAGGTCACCGGTCACGGGGGTGAGAGACTGAGAGTGAGACGGCGACGGCGAGATGTGAGACAGGTCGCAGGTCGCTGGGAAGGAAGAAGACGAAGTGGAAGAGCAGCGGAGCTGGGAATGAGATGGTCTAGAGTGAGAGTACGTACAGAGGAGGAGAGGGAGGGAATGGGTTCGGTTCTGTTTAAAGGGTTTCAGACTGAAGAACAGAAGAAGAAGGCAGGCGGCGGGTGCTACAAAATTTACAAATTGGACTGAACGATGTCGTTCAAGGGAAAAATAATAATATTTATTTATAATTAAATATGAAATGACGTCGTTTTGCCTTACTTCGGTTCGGTTCGGTTTCCGAACCCCAGAAACCAAACCGAACTGAACCAGATTCGGTTCGGTCCGGTTTTACATTTTCGGTTCTATATTTTTCAACCCCGGTCCAGTTTGCTTTTCGATTTTTTTCGGTTTTCAGTTTTTTGAACCCACCCCTACATTGACCTACAAAAGGAATTTTATTTAATAGGAATTGATAGACACGTATTGATAAGCTCATATTTATACATATTTTACATCAAATTCTCTTGTATTTTCTTAGTTATTTCCTCATATTTTTGTGCTATTTAATTTGTTTTTGTGTTTTATCGAATTTATCTAGCTAATAAAATAAAAATTGCACAAGTGAGATTTTAAGTGATAAATTCGTCAAAGCTGCCTTACTCACTTATTTTCTTTGTTTATGTTTTCGAATGTGGTGATTTATAGTTATCAATACGTTTTTGATCCTAATGTGGCTGGTATTATTTACAAGGAAATGCAAATAATGCTGCACTTGGCAGCTGGTGGAAAGCAGAAGAAAAGAATAAAAAAAAGAATCATAAAGATGAGGAGTGTGGGTGTGTGCAGAAAAAGGATTTAGGTGTGAGGAATAAAGAAATTAAAAAGCAGGGAGTGGAGCTCCCATCATGAAGTCAGTGGAAGAGTCAAACCAGGTGGGGGGAAGAGCACTGACAAGTGCAGAGTGACGGGGAGAGCAAAAGCGTGAAAGACCAGAAAATAAAAAAAGGGAGAAGGCTGCCTTTAGGCAGCTGGAAGATATAAAGAACATGAGAGCTTGCGAGAGAAAGGGGGTGGAGGGAAAGGAAAGAACTGCAGGGGACAGTGAGGACAGGAAAAGCAGCTGCTTGGGCAGCTGGCGGTCAGCACGGAAACAGGGGGAGGAGTGCTGCCTTGAGGCAGCACGGGAGGCGCGGGAAGTCAGGAAGGTGAGACAGCAGCAAGCTTGCCTTGCGCGGGAATTGAGGGTCAGTGCAGCAAGGCGGTCTCGCAGGTCAGTGCTGCAAGGCAACTCGCAGGTCAGCAAGGCAAAACGTGGAGCTGGGCAGTCAGCACAGCAGAAGCACAGTGGCACTTAAGCACTCTCCTCTCTCGGTTTAATCTTTCCAAACTTATATTTTATTTTTGTTTTAATAATGTGTAACTAATTTTGTTTTGGTTAGAGGTTAATTCAAAGCCATGGATATATTTGTAATATGAATTGATTACCTTCAGTTGTGATTTCTGAGTTGTGATTTAATTTGCTTAACTGCTTGATTGATAACTTATTTTTGTATGTCGATTAAGGATGCATACTTAATTTACATGCATGAATTTGATGCTAGAATATAAGTGAATTTCACCTAATCGTTATGAACTTATATTCACAAGTAGTAAAGGTTGTTGACCACAATCGTGTTAAGTAAATTCTTGGCATAAGTTTCATGCAATTCATAGTAACAAGTGCCTCGTCAATGCTTATGATTTTCATAAAACTTAATGATTCTTGCTTGTATCTCTATTATGCAATTCATGTAGGGAACTTGTGGGGAATGTTTTGGGTTGTCGTATGCAATCATCCAATCCATTAACTTAAGGAAAATCTGAGAATTAATTTAAGCGGACCTAATTAATTTGGGGCGTTGAGAATTTACAATTTATTGAAAGAACAACTGAAAATCAATTTAGGTTGCATATGTGTCATGTGTGGAGAAGAATCCTCTAGCCAGTCCGTCGTCCATCCATTCACCTTAATTTCATATTTTTGTCAATTCTGTAATTTATTTAAGTTTAATTTACTTTTCATCAAAAATCAATCCCCCATTTATTTTAAAGTGTTAGGTTTGTTAGAAATTAATTTAGTTTGTGTTTTCTTGAGTTTTGAATTATTTTGAGTCTTTTGATTTGTTTTAGTTTATTTGTTAGTTTTATTTTGAGTGATTCTATTTAAGTGTTTTGAGTCTAGTTTAGTGTTTTAAATTTTGTTTTTACGTTTTTAATTTAATTTTACTTTGGTTAGCATCCCTAGTTAATCCCCGGCCTAGAACGATCCATACTTATCCATATACTACAACTGTCACAAATAGGGTTTAAATTTGTGCGTTAGTTAATTTTCGCATCACGTATTTATTACAATTGTTACCCTATTGTTTATATTTATTAGTGCCTCATTCAGATTATTTTGAGTGAATTACTTTAGTTTTGTAATTTATAAGGATTAGGATGCTTATTGATAAAGGTGGAATTAACATGGTCTCAGCACATTCGTTACGTTTTGGTCATGTTATTAACATTGGCTTCATTTATTTAATTACTTGTTATTTTATTAGTAGGTTGAAGGCTAATGGGTTTTGGGAAATCTTATTTATTTGGAGTTTACTTACAAAGGAGGCTTTTCAGCTTTATACACAAGGGATTACAATTGTCAATAGAATTTCAATTGGTGGTTCCAAGGATTGGCAACCAACAAGTCAGGAGAAAGATATTTATGAGATCAAGGAATAAAATCCTTAATTTTATTAGAAGAACGTGGTCCTACAAATTGGAAAAGGGGGCAAAATATAAAGAGAAGAAGCAACAACAAAGAGAGGGACTCTGATTTCTTCTGCTGGCGTGAAACAAGGTAGCGGCAGGGGGATGTTTTTTCTTTTGGCGTGAAGCAGAGAGGGCAGCGGCACGGAGGATTTGATTTGGTTATTCTTCTCTAGTTTTAGGTTAAATAGCCAAAATGGTCCCTGAGATTTGCAAAACTCATCACTTTGGTCCCTAACATTTCAAATCAATAAAAGTGGTCCCTGAGATTGTCCATCATCCATCATTTTGGTCATTCCGTTAAAAACTCCGTTAAGTGTCCCGGAGCTCTTGGCAGGAAGTTTGGGCAATTTTCAAAGCTTCGTAACTCAATCGTTTCTTAACCAAATTCGACTCATAATATATCAAAAATGAAGATAGGAAAGTGTAGAATAAGGTTATAACTATTTGGAAGCCCAGTGGTTGCTGGAGATGGCCAGAAAATAGCCTCAAAGTTGACTGGTTCGAGGGAAAACTGGAAAACTCGCCGGAAACCGAGTAAACTTTAAACGATCATAACTTCTTCAATATTCAACGAAATCAAGTGATTCAAAAACAAAAATCATACTTCTCGACAAGAAGAAGAGAATGGTACCTTTGTTTGATGGCTAACTCACCGTGGTTTGGCCAGAAAATGGCTCGAACGTGGCTGTCTTAGTCTCGAGTTAGACATTTTCGACCCTTTTTCTACCAAACCACGGCGATTTAGTGGTCTAAAAAGGTACCATTCTCTTTATCTCGTCGAGGAGTATGATTTTTGTTTTTGAATCACTTGATTTCGTTGAGTATTGAAGAAGTTATGAACATTTAAAGTTTACCCAGTTTCTGGCGAGTTTTCCAGTTTTCTCTCGGATTAGTCAACTTTGAGGCTATTTTCCAGCCATCTCCGACAGCCATTGGGCTTCTAAATAGGTATAATCTTATTTTACATTATGGGTCGAATTTGGTTAAGAAACGATTGAGTTAAGAAGCTTTGAAAATTGCCCAAAGTTCCGGCCAAGAGCTCTAGGACACTTAACAGAGTTTTTAAAGGAATGACCAAAATGATGGATGGTGGACAATCTCAGGGACCACTTTTATTGATTTGAAATGTTAGGGACCAAAGTGATGAATTATGCAAATCTCAGGAACCATTTTGGCTATTTAGCCCTAGTTTTATTTTATGCAAAATTTCCTTCTTAGAATTACTATGAATTCTTTGTTCATGGGGTTCTAAATTCTTAGATAAAGCTAAGAGGAAGCCCTAATTATGATTACTCTAGTTATTTGATTGTTTAATTCATGGATTTCAGATTGATGATTAGTTTTCATTCACTAGTGGAAGTGCAGTTTTGATATTGGGTTCTTTGTACTCGAAAGTATTGACACCTAAATACTAATTAATTTGACATTTGGAAAGTAATCTACAACTCATAAGTCATAAAGATGCAATCAGCAATCCTCCTCTGGTAAAACTTGATTATTTATAATTATGTTTTTTTTTTGAACAAACAGATACGAATGAAGACTGAAGTGGAGGCCACGAGCAAGAACATACAAATTCCATAACTTATTATGGAACAAGTAGGGTTTGTTGTGTTCAGAAAAAATTGGTCTACCCTATGTACTACGTTTAAAGGATTGGTTTTGGTTTCGGTCTACCCTATGTACTACGTTTAAAAGATTGGTTTCGGTGTTGTGTTCAGAAAAAATTGAACAAACAGAACCGAATGTAATGGTTCGGTTCTTAACTGAGAATGAGGAGCACCCTAATATAATTGAGGAAGCTACCACTTAAGCTACTCCAAACCCTATGTACTCTCACAAATTAATCAAAACCAGCATACCCAAAACAAATTGCAAAACCATGAAATTGAAAAGCTACAGATCAGATTCATCAGAACCAACGAAATTGAAAAAAAAAAAATCTGCAAAACGCATCAGGGGGTGAGAGACTAACCTTGCAAAGGAGGGAATTTGTGGGTCGAGACTCGAGACTCGAAACGGCAAGAGGAAGTCGTGCCTTCTGGGTCGCAGGTCACCGGTCACGGGGGTGAGAGACTGAGAGTGAGATGGCGACGGCGAGATGTGAGACAGGTCGCAGGTCGCTGGGAAGGAAGAAGATGAAGTGGAAGAGCAGCGGAGCTGGGAATGAGATGGTCTAGAGTGAGAGTACGTACAGAGGAGGAGAGGGAGGGAATGGGTTCGGTTCTGTTTAAAGGGTTTCAGACTGAAGAACAGAAGAAGAAGGCAGGCGGCGGGTGCTACAAAATTTACAAATTGGACTGAACGATGTCGTTCAAGGGAAAAATAATAATATTTATTTATAATTAAATATGAAATGACGTCGTTTTGCCTTACTTCGGTTCAGTTCGGTTTCCGAACCCCAGAAACCAAACCGAACTGAACCAGATTCGGTTCGGTCCGATTTTACATTTTCGGTTCGATATTTTTCAACCCCGGTCCAGTTTGCTTTTCGGTTTTTTTCGGTTTTCAGTTTTTTGAACCCACCCCTACATTGACCTACAAAAGGGATTTTATTTAATAGGAATTGATAGACACGTATTTATTACAATTGTTACCCTATTGTTTATATTTATTAGTGCCTCATTCAGATTATTTTGAGTGAATTACTTTAGTTTTGTAATTTATAAGGATTAGGATGCTTATTGATAAAGGTGGAATTAACATGGTCTCAGCACATTCGTTACGTTTTGGTCATGTTATTAACATTGGCTTCATTTATTTAATTACTTGTTATTTTATTAGTAGGTTGAAGGCTAATGGGTTTTGGGAAATCTTATTTATTTGGAGTTTACTTACAAAGGAGGCTTTTCAGCTTTATACACAAGGGATTACAATTGTCAATAGAATTTCAATTGGTGGTTCCAAGGATTGGCAACCAACAAGTCAGGAGAAAGATATTTATGAGATCAAGGAATAAAATCCTTAATTTTATTAGAAGAACGTGGTCCTACAAATTGGAAAAGGGGGCAAAATATAAAGAGAAGAAGCAACAACAAAGAGAGGGACTCTGATTTCTTCTGCTGGCGTGAAACAAGGTAGCGGCAGGGGGATGTTTTTTCTTTTGGCGTGAAGCAGAGAGGGCAGCGGCACGGAGGATTTGATTTGGTTCTTCTTCTCTAGTTTTAGGTTAAATAGCCAAAATGGTCCCTGAGATTTGCAAAACTCATCACTTTGGTCCCTAACATTTCAAATCAATAAAAGTGGTCCCTGAGATTGTCCATCATCCATCATTTTGGTCATTCCGTTAAAAACTCCGTTAAGTGTCCCGGAGCTCTTGGCAGGAAGTTTGGGCAATTTTCAAAGCTTCGTAACTCAATCGTTTCTTAACCAAATTCGACTCATAATATATCAAAAATGAAGATAGGAAAGTGTAGAATAAGGTTATAACTATTTGGAAGCCCAGTGGTTGCTGGAGATGGCCAGAAAATAGCCTCAAAGTTGACTGGTTCGAGGGAAAACTGGAAAACTCGCCGGAAACCGAGTAAACTTTAAACGATCATAACTTCTTCAATATTCAACGAAATCAAGTGATTCAAAAACAAAAATCATACTTCTCGACAAGAAGAAGAGAATGGTACCTTTGTTTGATGGATAACTCACCGTGGTTTGGCCAGAAAATGGCTCGAACGTGGCTGTCTTAGTCTCGAGTTAGACATTTTCGACCCTTTTTCTACCAAACCACGGCGATTTAGTGGTCTAAAAAGGTACCATTCTCTTTATCTCGTCGAGGAGTATGATTTTTGTTTTTGAATCACTTGATTTCGTTGAGTATTGAAGAAGTTATGAACATTTAAAGTTTACCCAGTTTCTGGCGAGTTTTCCAGTTTTCTCTCGGATTAGTCAACTTTGAGGCTATTTTCCAGCCATCTCCGACAGCCATTGGGCTTCTAAATAGGTATAATCTTATTTTACATTATGGGTCGAATTTGGTTAAGAAACGATTGAGTTACGAAGCTTTGAAAATTGCCCAAAGTTCCGGCCAAGAGCTCTAGGACACTTAACAGAGTTTTTAAAGGAATGACCAAAATGATGGATGGTGGACAATCTCAGGGACCACTTTTATTGATTTGAAATGTTAGGGACCAAAGTGATGAATTATGCAAATCTCAGGAACCATTTTGGCTATTTAGCCCTAGTTTTATTTTATGCAAAATTTCCTTCTTAGAATTACTATGAATTCTTTGTTCATGGGGTTCTAAATTCTTAGATAAAGCTAAGAGGAAGCCCTAATTATGATTACTCTAGTTATTTGATTGTTTAATTCATGGATTTCAGATTGATGATTAGTTTTCATTCACTAGTGGAAGTGTAGTTTTGATATTGGGTTCTTTGTGCTTGAACATAGCCTAGGATTTTGATATTGAAATTATTTACATATGAATTTATTTCTGACCATGAATTGGATTCTATCGATGTTTTGTGAATGAGAATCATGAACTTATATTTTGATTCGACAGTAGACGAATATTGGTTTGTGTGGCTTCCTAGAAAATTAGCTATTTGTTTGACGTGACCAAGTTGATAAGTGGTTTGTTTCTAAATTTGCTTAATTGGATTTCTACATGTTTGTGTATACCAGACCATGGATATAGAGACTGTAGGAATAGTTGAGTTTAAGCCTGGCCACGGTAAAATTCACATCTCTTTGGGAAATTATTGTCATGTGTGCCTGACCACGAACATATGTATGGAAGTTGTTTTCATTAATTTGATAATTCATGAGTTGACAATTGGATACTAGGGTATGACAATTAGTGGTGGAATCAAAGCCTTAGTGTTTTCTTACTTTGGTTCTCAATCATATTTTTGTTTAAGCATTGTTAATTTTAATTATTCTTCGATACAAACTCAATCTTTATTTCAATTTGTTAAGTAATAGTTACAGGATTGAATTGTTAAATCAACTCTGGTGGATTCGATCTCGTATTTACATGTTTCTACTACAACTGATTCGTGCACTTGCAAGTAAATTTGGTTTGAATTAATCTATTTATTAGGTTAGTTTAAATTCACATCGGGAATTAAACTACTAAAGGGAATATACAAGATACTCCTAGATACATTAGGATTACACAATCAAATTCCTAATCTAATAGGACTGCAACATTCTCCCTTAAGTGTGTAAATACTCAAACAAAACGTTGCATCAAATCTTCAGTTGATAAAGTAGAACAATTGAAGAAGTCGTCGACACAACGGGTGAATGTGAGTCTCATATATAAGAAAACAAGTACTTATGGGTAGTAAAACTCACAAAACCTTACTATGGTAAAACTCAAGGCATAAGGAAAACCCATAGACTAAGGAGAAAATTGAGAAGTAAGCATAATGTCTAAAACAAATGTCAAACATGACAAAAGTAATGAACTCAACGGAGTATGATCATCCCAGGATGGGTGCCTCATCAAAACCTCGTTAGGTAGCAAAGACCCAGCGGGAAAAATGCTACTAATCGTAGGAAAAAAAAGTACATTAAGATCAGTGAGTATGCTTCTGGATACTCCCCATGAGTTAGATATAACTTCCAAATAAGAACTACAAGGGATTCAACTCAGATAATTTACGCATACCAATTCCTTGGACGAGCTTCTAAAAAGTAGACTTGGGCAATGACTTCATGAAGAGATCGGCCAAGTTGTCCTGGGAACGAATTTGCTTGACTTCAATGTTCTGATGCTGTTGTTGCTGGTGAGAATAAAAGAACTTTGGCGCTATGTGCTTGGTGTTGTCTCCCTTGATGTATCATTTCTTTAACTGCTCGATACATGTTGCATTGTCTTCAAAGATTGTCATAAGAAGGTCAACGACAGAAGAAAGACCATTAATGCTTCGAATATGTTCCATAACTGCTCTCAACTAAAAGCACTATTGCGAGTCTTCATGCATGACGAGAATCTCAGCGTGGTTCAAAGAAGTCGCAACTAGCGTTTTCTTGGTCCAATGGTAAAGACATAACCCGTTTGAGAACATGCCCTACGTGGGTCACACAGATAACCAACATTTGCGTAACCAATGAAGCAAGAATCAACCCGAGGACCGTGGGGGCGGCGACTCCTCTCAAGGATTCGTGGGTGTAGAACAAACCCAAATCTGTCGTACCTTAGAGGTAGCAGAAAATGTTTTTAACACCATTCCAATGTCTACGTGTAGGCGTATTGTTGTATCTAGCCAAAAGATTAACAGCAAAAGAGATGTCCGGTCTAGTGCATTGAGTCAAATACAATATAGCACCAATTGCACTTAGGTAAGGAACTTCAGGCTCCAAATCTCTTCCTCATCTTCTTTTGGACGGAAGGGATATCTTTTAGCATCTAGAGTCCGAACGAGCATAGGAGTACTCAAAGGCTTCGCTTTATCCTCATTAAAACGTCGTAAGACCTTCTGGGTGTTGTTCGTTTGATGTACTAGGATTCCATCCGAATAATGCTCGATCTCTAGGCCAAGACAATATCGGTTTTCCCAAGATCTTTCATCTCAAATTTCGATTTCAAGTGAGCGGCAATTTCCTCAAGCTCTGCGGGAGTTCTTATGAGGTTCATGTTGTCGACATAAACTGCAACGATTGCAAATCCATAATGAGCTTCTTAATGAACACGTATGGGCATAGTTCGTTGTTCACATAACCCTGACTTGTTGAATATTCACTCAGACGGTTATACCACATATGCCCGGATTGTTTCAATTCGTAGAGTGATATCCTCAATCTAATCGAGAGAGTGTTCCATGGTCTAGAACTATTTGAACTAGTCAATGGAAGTCCTTATGGAATTTTCATGCACATTTCTGTATCTAGATCCTCATAGAGATATGTGGTTACCACATCTATAAGCTACATATTCAGTTTTTCGGAAACCACCAAACTGATAAGGTAGCGAAACATTATAACGTCCATTAGGGGGGAATACGTCTCCTCGTAATAAATCCCAGGGCGTTGAGATAAGTCTTGCGCTACGAGGCGTGCTTTGTACCGCACTATTTCATTCTTCTCATTACGCTTCCTCACAAAAACCCACTTGTAGCCCACATGCTTCACATGTGGTAGAGTAGGAGTTACAGGCCCAAGCACCTTTTGTTTCGCTAGTGAATCGAGTTCGACCTGGATTACTGGTTTCTAGTTTGACCAATCTATTCTACGTCGACATTCATCAACGGAGTGTGGTTTAATGTTATCGCTAAGCATGATATCAGAAGCAACGGTATACGTGAATGCATCATCGACAATCTTTTCATTCCAATTTCAAACCTCATCCAATACTGCGTAATGGACCGAAATCTCACGATTCTTGGGAGGCCGGGTTGTCTCGTCTAAGACATCACCGTAATCTAGAATAACCTCATACGTTGGAACGGATAAGTAAGCAATGGTCGGATTCAAACTAGGGTCACTAGTTTGTGCTGTTTTCTTCTTTCAGAGTTGTGAATCTTTTGAATTAGGAGGCCTACCATGCTTCAGGGTAGGAGTAGGTGATTGGTTAACCGCCAGTGTACCTTGTCGTGTGGGAGGTGCGTCTACCCCCTCGGGGACGGTCTGGCCGTCTACGGTTGTCGTAAGGCGTATGATAAGTACGTTCATCCTTACAGGTGCGTTTGCAGCGAGTATATGTGATCTAGTCACCTTTGCTAGATCAATAAAAGCATCTGGCATCCTTTGAGCGATGTTCTGAAGATCTAGAATACGTCGCACTTTAGTTTCAGAATGAAGGTTGCGGGGATCTAAATGAGACATAATGGGAGTAATTCACGACACTTCGTGGCATTCTACATGAACGTTAGTGATCTTATCTCCCCCTAACGATGGGAAGACTATCTCATCCGCAAAACATGCGGTAAAAAGATCTATTGTCTAAGGCTCTAAGTAGCGTATAATCGATGGTGAATCATTACCGACATATATTCCCATTTTTCTCTGAGGACCCATTTTGGTATGTAGTGGCGGTGCTATTGGCATATAGACTGCGCACCCAAACACATGTAAATTTGACGTTATGCTCGTATCCAGTAATCAAATGTAACGATGAATGAGGTTGGGTAGCAGTAGGGCTTAGGTGGACCAATATGGATGCGTGCAATATTGCATGGCCCCAGCCAGATATCGGCAAAGTGGTTGGCATAACCAAAGTCTGAGCTATTGTTTAAAGGCGTTTTATGAAAGCTTCTGCCATGCCGTTTTGGGTGTGAACATTGGGTACAGGATGTTCAACATCAATCCCAATATATATGCAATAATCCTAAAAGGTTTATGACGTAAACTCTCCAACATTATCTAGTCAAATCGACTTGATCGGATAATCAGGGTGGTGAGCCCTAAGCTTAATAATTTATGCTAGGAGTTTCGTAAATGTAGCATTGCGTGTGGACAATAAGCAGATATGTGACCATCGTGTCGATGCATCAGCCAAACCATGAAGTGTCTAAATGGTCCGCAAGTTGGTTGGATAGGTCCACAACTATCCCTTTGAATCATTTGAAGAAACTTAGGGGGGTCGTGAATAATCTTTGTAATTGAGGGTTGAATGTTTAACTTCCCCAAAGAACATGCTTTGCAAAGCGGATGGTCAGGATAAGATTTCAAGTTATGCCCATGTGATACTTTGAGGATATGGCGCATCATATCTCGTCCAGGGTGTCCCATTCGATCATGTCAAAGAAGAAAAGTGTCCTAGAACCCAACCATAGGGCCGCCCACATTATGTGTCTCAGATAGTATCAAATGGCAATGCGGCACCGTTTTCAGGCCCTAGCCAACTATTAAGAACAAGAACTCCAGGAGCAGTAAACTAAACCAGCTCTCCGTTTGGCAGCTCAGAAAATTTGGGGAAGTAAAAAGGAAAATAGCAACTCTAAAAAAATTAAAGAGAACTAATTATTTCTCTCTTCCTTTGCGTACTTTTTTCTCGGCAACCAAACAACGGAATGGAAACAGTAAGCTGTAGTCTTCGAAGTGCCAAGCAACGAAGTTGACGGATGAGGAGAAGGGAAGAGAAGGTCAAGGAACGAGAAAGTGACAGTCACGGCGGCGAGGAGTAATTGCAGAGCGTATTGAGAGGGAAGGGGGAGTTTTGTGGAGCGGCGGAGGGATACACTCTATTTTATTATTTGCTCATTTCAATTGTTTTTATCCTAAAATTTTTATAATTGAATTTTTTTTTAAATTCTTAAAATTACTCAAAGATTATTTTTATAATCAACCTATCAGGGAGCACACTTTGTGTGTGTGAACGACCGTCCACCTCCTCCCACATTCTCCTCAAGAGCAACTGTTTCAATTCATTCAAACTATCCATAAAAATATCATGATTTCACTTACCTGTATGACAAAAATGATGGTGGGATAATTTCTCTTAATAAGTGCATATTTTTATCTTATGTAAATATTTTGATACAAAATTACTATTTTGCCTTCTTTATGTAAATATTGTTTATCAAAAGTGAGGGCAAAATAAGAAAAAAGGAGATATGATTGTCATTTTGTCAAAAAGTACAAAATTACTATTTTGCCCTCCTCATCTCAACATTATGTATTAAAAAATGCGGGGCAAAATTAGAAAAGTGGGCAAAAAGGTTGACAAAGTGTGTTATTCAAATTTAACACATTAAAACCCAAATCAATGTGCAGAAATATATGATCCACGATCTAGGTAATCTATTTCAGGTTACAAATAGATTAATTCTCATATTTTGGAAGATACTATAAGGCTAAAAGCATTTTCATTAAGAAAATATTTTAAAATAACATTAAAATACCTTTACAAACTTTCAGGTTGTAATGAGATGTTTGCTGAAGAAGTTCTTTCAATGTTAAACCTTTCTTGTTCACTGCTAATCATGCCTTCTTCGATGCCACACTCTGCTCGAGAAGAACAATTGCTGCTCATAGCAACCATTATTTAGTACTCATTAAGAAACTAGTTCACTACGACATTTGACATCAAAATGGAAGCGCATAGGCAACTCCTTCATCGTGGCAAGAAAAAGTATTTCAAACAATCAAGAGAATACAAACTCTCATCCTTAATTACTCTTGTCACCCCAAAATGAACTTATTTTAAAACGATGACAGAATTTTCCTTTCAATGAATTAACGAAAAACGACACAGAGAGTACAAAAAGTAATATCACATGAATTTAAGAACAGATTAAAGTCGAAACCTTTGGACTTAATTTCAGTATTCGTAGCATTCTTTGGTGGCGGAAACTTTCTGCCAATCTTTCGCTTTATTTTCTGCAAAAATTACGAAAGAAAATAAACATCAAATGCAAACAAAGTTTTCAGATGTTGAACTTCACAAAGAAAAATGCATTCAAAACCCGAAATATCGATTACTTTGAAGTCGATGCCGCGCTTTTGCTGCTTCTTTGCTGGAGCCTTGGAGCGTGCCATTTATACCTACAGCATACACACAATAAAACGATCCATTAAGTTTCTGCGCAAACTAATTACTTTTTTTATTGTATGGAATACAATTTAATTGACGAAATTAAAGGCTCTACTGATCATATTAGATAGTATCAAATGGCAATGCGGCGCCGTTTTCAGGCCCTAGCCAACTATTAAGAACAAGAACTCCAGGAGCTGTAAACTAAACCAGCTCTCCGTTTGGCAGCTCAGAAAATTTGGGGAAGTAAAAAGGAAAATAGCAACTCTAAAAAAATTAAAGAGAACTAATTGTTTCTCTCTTCCTTTGCGTACCTTTTTCTCAGCAACCAAACAACGGAATGGAAACAGTAAGCTGTAGTCTTCGAAGTGCCAAGCAACGAAGTTGACGGAGGAGGAAAAAGGAAGAGAAGGTCAAGGAACGAGAAAGTGACAGTCATGGCGGCGAGGAGTATTTGCAGAGCGTATTGAGAGGAAATGGGGAGTTTTGTGGAGCGTACCTTTTGCAGCTTCTCACCAACAGCAGAACCTCCTGACACATTGTGAAAAGAACAATCACTAAGTGAGCACCAATAAGTCAGATGATCAACTAGAATAGTTGGAATCCAGAAACAATCTAGCTTGCGTTACAACCCTAATAACATAATTTAATTCATTGCCGAGTAAGTTTCTGCGGGCAATGTATAAACGAATTATAGTAATCCTAAAACAAACCATTTCTGGTGGTGTCAAGTTTCTTGACAAGAAACAGAGAGTAAAATCCTAGAACATAAAGTCAATATTCCACAGAGATGCAAGCTCAGAGGCAATAATATATACGAACAGGTCACTGAAGAACAGTGTAGACGTTCTCCCTGCAGTTCCTTTTGTTGGATTTATTCCATTGTAAATCAACCTTAAATGGTCTACAACATATAATAGGAATGTAATATTGGAGATTAATGTAGACATTGTGATTTGATCTCCTAAAGATATCGATCTTGTATTAGGTGTCTTGTAATACAAGTAAGATTGAAAAAGTCCTTGGTTTTATGTGATTATGATACCTAACTAATAGGCTAAAAAAGTAGGATTTGGGATTCCTTTATGGACGAAACCTTAATGCCTTAGCCAGCATAAATACTAAGGTCCCTGCAAACCCTAGATACACAACAAACGCTTCCCATAAAGTAGTTGTATCCAGCTAGGTGCTTTGTAAAAGACTTTGGTGTTGCCGCAACTACATCTTATTTGCTAGGTCTCCAATGGCTATTGTTTCATGATGAGGTCAGCCAACTCTTTCATTTGTGTTTTAATTGTATAACCATATAAAGTTTACACCTTTCCTTTCTACTATTTTAGAATCCTAGATAGCATGGAACATGCCCTCCATTTCTTATGGAGTAAAACATGTTAGCATATGCCAATTTTATTTTACAGCATAACAATGATAGAGCTTTCTATTCCAGAAACTTCTTAAGGCAACACCTTTTCACAAAATACAATGCAGAACAAAATGGCCATGTATGGTTGTTAAAAATTGCCTTAAACTAAAGCAGTCCCAGCAAAATGATGACAGAAAAAATTACCCCAGTCCTCTGTATCTGACGAATTTTCATCTTCACTTTGAACCTATTGAATTCTAGTTCAAAGTGGTTGTTTTGTATTTTCATTTTATGAGTAACAGTTACAAGAGAGGGCTCTATATAGAGAGACCGAGCAAGACTCAGCTAAAGACAAAAGACAGTTGCAAGCCACTGATATTGGCCACTAGTTAAACCAACTAAACTAGATACAAGTTTCTAGGTAAAATATGAAAACCAAAACTATGGAGAAAGTTGCATGGAGCAGCTGCAACACAATATGGGAGGTATGGAGTTGCAGATGCAGCTTTATCTTATTCACCAAATGACACAAGGATGCACAGTGGCGGCTGCAACTCACATGAGAGTAAATGAAGTTGCTGATGCAACTTGTACCTTGAAACTGATGCTGCATATGACTGATGTTGCATACTGATGCTGCATATGACTGATGTTGCATACTGATGCTGCATATGACTGATGCTGCATACTGATGCTGCAGATGCAACTTGTACCTTAACCACTGATGACTTCTTTCAACACGCCCCCTCAAGCTGGATCAAGGGGGTTGATTGATCCAAGCTTGCAAATCAACCTTTGAAACTGAGTAGACTCGAGGGTTTTTGTGAAAATGTCTGCCAGTTGATCATGACTTCGAGTGAAGACAGCTTCGATCACTTTAGCTTGAACTTGGGCACGGATGTAGTGGCAATCCACTTCAATGTGTTTGTTCTTTCGTGAAACACCGAATTTGATGCGATGTGCATGGCAGCTTGGTTATCACATTGCAAATACATCGGTTGAAAGCTTGAAAAACCTAGGTCTGTAAGGAGACTTTTTAACCAAATAAGCTCATAAGCAGTGGATGCCATCGCACGGTACTCAGCTTTGGCACTTGACCTAGCTATCACAGCTTGCTTTTTGCTCTTCCGTGTAATAAGGTTGCCCCCAAAAAAGGTGCAAAAACCTGTGGTAGATTTACGATTAAGGGCATTACCTGCCCAGTCAGCATCGGTGTAGCCTATAATTTGAGTTGAACCATTTTTCTTCATAAGAATACCTTTTCCCACTAAGCCTTTGAGGTACATGAGAAGTCTTTTGACCATTTCCCAGTGAATTGAGGTAGGATAATGCATGAACTGACTAATGAGACTCATTGCATAAGAAATGTCTGGTCTCGTAATAGTAAGATAAATGAGTTTCCCAACTAATCTTTGATAGGTACTGAGATCAGTTAAAGGTTTTCCTTCAACATCTAACTTCAGCTTGTTGACTAAAGGAGTACGAGCAGGTTTGGAGTCCATCATTTTTGCCTCATCAAGAAGATCCAACACATATTTTCTTTAATTTAAGAACATACCCTTATTAGAAGTAGACATCTCAATCCCAAGAAAATATTTAAGAACTCCCAAATCTTTAATTGAAAATTTGTGGTGAACAAATTGCTTGAGAGCATTAAGTTCATCAATATTGTCTCCTGTAATGATTAAATCATCAACATATATAAGTACCATGAGTTTACCAGCTGAACCAATTCGAACAAATAAGGAAGAATCAGCATGGCTTCTTTTGAATCCTGCAGCTTCCAAAACTGAGCTCAGTTTGGAGTACCATGCACGAGGAGATTACTTGAGTCCATATATAGCTTTGTGAAGTTTGCAGACCATATTAGGTTCATTCTCTTGAGGATGTCCTGGTGGTAATCTCATGTATACCTCTTCTTCAAGGTCACCATGAAGAAAGGCATTCTTCACATCCATTTGGAACAAGGGCCATTCATGATTAACAGCCACAAATAGTAAAACTCTCACAGTGTTCATCTTGGCAACTAGAGCAAATGTCTCATTGTAATCAATGCCATATGTTTGAGTGAATCCTCTAGCTACTAGTCTGGCCTTGTGCCTTTCAATTGCACCGTCAGAGTGAAATTTTGTTTTGTAAATCCACCTACTTCCCACAACTTTCTTCCCTTGGGGAAGCTTGACAACACTCCATGTGTGATTATCATTCAAGGCCTTGAGTTTTTCGTGCATTGCTTCTTGCCAGACTGGATTGACACTAGCTTGAAAACTTTTAGGTTCAGTTTCATTAGACAATAGACTAAGGAAAGATACATAAGATTGAGACAAATTTTTATAAGTAACAGCTTGAGAAATAGGATGCCTTGCAGTATGAGCAACATACTCTTGAAACCTTGCAGGTGGTTGCCTATTTATGGTAGGGTTTCTCCTTGGAGCAATTATAGGTTCTTGGAGTTGATCTTGAGCTTGAGAAGGATCAGTGGGATTTTCACAACTCACATGGTCATCAGTATGATTAATAGAGAGCAATTGGAGCTACATTCATGTACTTCAGCTGGAGTAGGAAGTGGAAATGAATCTAAGAAACTTTCTCCCTGCGAAATAGACTCGAAATTTTTTGAAAAATAGGGAGTGAATTCATCAAATCTCATATCTCTGGACACTATGATTTTTTGAGTGCTTGGATTATAACACTTGTAACCCTTCTGAGAACTTGAATAACCCATGAATACACACTTAGTAGCTCTTGGTTCGCATTTATCACGTTGAGTAGCTTGAATGTGGACAAAGCAAGTACACCAAAAAGTTCTGAGGTGAGATACATCCATGGTTCTTCCTTTAAGGATCTCATAGGGTGATTTAGAACTCAGTATTCGACTAGGCAACCTGTTAATGATGTAAGTGGCAGTAAGAATGCCTTGGGACCAAAACATCTTAGGAACATTCATTTGAAACATCAAGGACCTGATTTTTTTTCCAACAAATCCTTATTTTTTCTCTCGGCAACACCGTTTTGTTGTGGTGTACCCACACAACTTGTTTGATGCATAATTTCATGAGTGCTTGATGTTAGATGTATACTCAGTGCCATTGTGTAAGCCCAGCCATGAAGGCGGGCGTGTTGGGTCCAGTCAAACACATGGGGAAAGCCCAAAAGGTATGCGGGTGTGAGTGCATAAGTCATGTTGCATGCTGGTTTTGGTTTTGGGCCTAAGGAAGAAGCCCAGCAGCAAGCTGGCATAGGTCGTGGCAGGGAGCCGGTCCAGCAAACTAGGGCTTCAGGCCCATGGATCAAAAACCCAAGCCAAAGCTTGGTTGGGTCTGAGATGAAGCAGCAAGCCCAGAGGGCTGCGCTTAAGGTCCAAGGTGTTGAAACGCTGTCCCAAGGTCTACCATACGATGGTGCCGTGGTGGTGCTGTAAAAAATTACTTCGAATCTAGGGTTTGAAAAAACCCTAAATTGCTTCTAATTTATTTCGATTCTTTTGACTCACAAATTCCACATAACAAAAATTGTGTAATGCATGAAATAAATATATATATTGACAAATATATGATCATATACAATATATATATCGGAAGGAAAATATAAACATATGGGGTTTATGCGTCATGGGAATGTTTTCATGCTTTAAGGTCGTTTCAAATATCTTACTTTATTTTAAGCATACCTGATTGACAGAAAACAACAAAAGCCTTTGAATTTGTAGAAGATCCTTCGCATAAAGTCGAAATTGCATCTCCAATGCGCTGTATCACGTTCAACATAGAAAAATGAAATTGAATCAATAGCATGTACATCAATTCAAAATAATAAATTAATCATAAAAGAATGATTAAAACTTAATACTCCCCTGATGAAGAATAAACTCTCTTTAGTGTAGCGTCAAGAGCGTGCTGATAACGTGTTGTAGGCATAATTTACTGAACAATTATGGAGGCCATAGAGAGAGAGAAAGGTGGTGCAATAGTAGAGAAGAAGAGAGAGATGTGTAATTGTGGGTGTGTGTTATTCCACCCTATTGTGCCTTTATTTATAGTAGTAGGATAGGTAAAAACCTTTCTATTTAGGATTACAACATTCAATAGGTAATCAACGCCTAATAGGAATATAAGAGATATTACAAGATATACTAGGATTTACACAATCACATTCCTATTCTAATAGGACTGCAACAATAGTATCATTTTCTTTTTTTTTCTTCTTATTTTGTCGATCAGTACCATTTTCTTTCAATTAAAGTGCTATTAGGATTGTATGACATAGTGTTTTTTTGGTTCCTTGTTTCTTTATGGGCGAAAATAGTGGCACTTACTAAGCCACATGTAAAGAGTAAACAAAACTTAAAGAAAACAAAAACGACACCATGTCAAATTAAAAGATAAGGGTTAATTGTTCACTTTCTTCTTCTCTGCGATGGTGAGTGTGCCTTCAAGTCTGCCGAAACCAAGCTCAGCAACCATGGCTAATTTATTAAAGTCGGGATTCGCATCACACTAAAAGCGGCCTCGACTCCGCCTTAGACTGCCTACACCGCCTAGAGCACCTAGGCGGCCGCCTAGGCTTTGCTTAATTCCTCCGCCAATTTTTCTTTCGTTCCTACCTTAATCGCTGCGGCTGACCAACGACTAGCGCCTAGGCCGCTTTTTAGAACACTGTTGACATGTCAAATAAGAAACTCCAAAATTGCAATAATGCAATTAGTCCTTAAATCTAAGACACCACAGTTGTCTTATGGTGAAGTCTTTGATCATTTGACGATGCATCATAACTCTAGGGTTTTTTCCACGCATTGTTGGGGTCTTAGACTTAATCGTAGAGACATGTAAGTGTACAACAAGGAATCTCTACCTTCGATAAAGAAGGAGAATACTATAAGATATGATTCGGAAATCTTTGTGCAAAGTATTGAATATAATAAGAGAGTCCTAAATTATATTCATTATGAATCATATGAACTTTGATATCCACATTAGGGGTTTGACATAAACTCTTGCTATAGATAAGGACTGTATTGCATTGCAATTCTGTCTTAATTGGATCTTGAACTTAATAGTCCCCTCGTTTGTTTTACCTTTTCTTTTTTCTTCATATTATTAATAAAATCTAGTAGAGGGGGACGGGCATGGAGTTTCTAGATGCACATTGTTCTAAAAATCCCTGCCTAGGCGCTAGGCGGCTAGCCACCGCCCCAATTAATGCCTAGGTGTTTGAAAATTAAGAAATGGTGCCTAAACCAATTGAGGTGCCCGCCTAGACCACCTAGGCACCCGCCTAGGCCGCCTAGACCCGCCTAGGCACATGCTTAGGTCACTTAGAAAATAAATAACTTTCAATTTGCATTTAATTTTTTTCAATAAATTGTAAGAGACTTGCTGAATACTTAAATGAGCACACACTACATGCTTGTTCCCCATGTTTTCATTATGTTCCAATACTTCATAATACATATGTCATTTTATTTTGTAGTTTATGATGAAATTATATATTTTAAGTATAAACAGACACTTATTTACACGAAATATAATGGATTTACTTATGTCTCGCACACGATTGTTGACGAAGAGGTAATTTCGCCTAACTGACAACAAATTTTAAAAAAAAAATTGAAAAAATTTAAATAAAAAAAAATTATAACAAAAAAGAAAAAAGTGGTGGATGGTCTATGTTGTTAGCATAGAATATCGATTGTAATAATAAATAAATCAATCAAGAAATGCACTATCTGTTGTGAATAATATGTGGATGGCCCACAAGAATAGTTTGTTACTATTTATGCACAGTATTTTCACTATTCATTTGTGGAAAATTTGTAAAGTGAATAATGTTCTCTTTGCTTATAAAATGAATGAGAGATAGAAGAAAGAAGTTCACGGAAGAAGAAGAGAAAAAAGAGAGGAAGAGGAAGAGAGAAAAGAGAGGAAGAGGAAAGGAGATAATAGAGAGAGTTATTTTTGTACTCATATTATTCCAAATTATAATGAAAGCACCACTGCTGCCCCGAGGACTTACTCCAGTCACACTGACTATAGAGAAACCTCGTAAATTTTGTGTCTTTTTTCATATATTCCATTGCCCACACCGTCGATTTTACAACACGTTATCAGCACGAGAAGCTCTCATGCCAGTGGAAAGCACAACATCATAAATTAGGTGAAGCACTATCTACCTCTCACCTCCGTTAGCTAAAATCTCACAAAATAAAAGGTATGTCCATTTTCCGTCTCTCCCACAGCGCCAAAAGCGTCACATCCAATTCCGGTGAGAATTGAAATTTACAACGACCTGAAGTTGTCACGAGATGAAAAAACTCGTACTTGACAACTGGTTTCCAAAGATCCAAAAGAATCTCATCAGACTTGGAAACCCAGATCACGTCGTTTTCGACAGATCTTGAGAACTCCCATGAATACTCAGTTGTCTGAGATGGTGATGGCATGACTGACTCCACACAGGTCTCCTTCTCTTGTGCCTCCATCAACCCCCGATGTCATCTATGTCTCTGTATGAAGTTTCTTACTTCGCGATGCCATGTTCCCTGGGCAATGCAAGAACAACGCCAGTCTCTGATAGCCTTTTGGATTGAATTGAATTTGGGCAACCTCCACAACAACCCAGCTAGCCCTGGGATCAAGACTGGCAGAGACAGAGAAGGAAGAAAAAAAAAATAGGGGGATTGTGGAATAGTGAGGCACCATGTGAAAAGAAAAGTTTGGAAATGTGTGGTTTTGGTTGCACCTAAGAAAAAAATAAAATAAAATAAGGACAATTTGGATGGGTGCCCCGACAAAAGTGAAAGGAGGAATATAATAAAACAAAAAAGGGAAAATGCCAAAAGGCTCTGACTGGTGCATGTGACCCATTATTAATACTGGGGTGCGCATGTGTGTGAATAGGTTTCCGAGGGAATAATACACAATGTACCCACAACATTTCTCCAAAGATTTTTGGAACCACCATTTTGAAAAGAAAAATATATATATTTCATGTTATTGTTATTTATGTGAATGATGTTGGCTTAAAACACTTTCACAAGTTCTATTTACTTTAAAACAATTTATTTACCATGGACGGTTTTACTGCCTACTGCTTTAAGTTTCGATTTATGTGAATGGTGCTGAATTAAAGCCATTGTCACAAGCTTTATTTACTTAAATGTAATTTATTCATTATGGCTGGAATTACCGTCTATTGCTTTAATTTATTTATTGTACTTATCTTTGGTTACGATGAGTATATATAGGACCTGAAGTTCCTTGATCAGATCAGAACCTGCAGTTTCTTGATCCTCAACATATAAAATGATTGGACTTGAAGTTCCATCATGCAAGAAGATCGGGCATGAAGTCCCTTGATCCTCAAGATCAGGACATGAAGTTCCTTGATGAGTACTGTAAGTTTGAAGTGCCACAGTGCCTCAACTTAATTGTAATAAATGACATAAGAGTCTCAGTCTACATACTATTAAATAAGAACCAGAAGTTCCTCATGTCCATACTCGAAATGGTTTAGCAGAAGTATTTATTAAGCGAATGAAATTGATTACCCGCGTTTTGCTCATGAAAACGAAATTGCTAGTTTTCTACATGAGGACATGTAAACTTTACATGATGCATTATTAATTCGGTTGGGACATGTTATCAACCATCAATACTTCTCAGTACAACTTGTGTTTGGGAACTAGCCAAACATTATACATTTACGAGTTTTTGGTTGTGTTATCTATGTGCCTATTGCACTGCCACAACGTACTAAAATGAGGCATCATCACCGATTGGGCATTAATGTTGAACATTATCTATCATTCAATATTTGGAACCCTTGACTGGGGATATGTTTACCCCGTGGTTTGCGGACTATCATTTTGATAAGACAATTTTTCCGCCGTTAGGGGGAGAAAATAACATCGTTCCAAAAGAACGATGAGAAAATATCATTCCAGAAGAATGATGAGAAAAGACCGTTCCAGAAGAATGAAGAGAATTTGTCTTATTTTGATTCACGAAGCAATCAATGAGAAAATAAAGTAAGAATAATTGAATGATGCAATGAAAGTGATGAAATCACATATACTTGCTGCAAATGTGCCTACAAGAATTAATGTCCCTGTTGGACAATATAATGAGACAAACCCTCAGACTCAAAATGTTCAGTCATTCGAAAGAAGAAGAATATGACACTACTGAACTATTGCATTCCCGAAGCATAACTGTTGCATGTCAGAAGCATGACAGTCGCCTCATGGATATACGTCCCAGAAAGGACAATCCGCGGACATGGGAATGTTGATGTCTCATGCATGGAGCATGATAGACATATAGGTTCTAATGACCCAACTCCCAAAAGTGAAGATTAAAATCCAAACTCTATAACGCTCAAGAAGATGTTATGATTTGCATTCTCTAAATTACGACTATCCTAGAAGAGATAGTGTAATGCCCTTGAAGAGGCAATAGATATCCAAAAAGAAATGAAAAGTTTTTATGCATGCGCATACACATGAGAATATGGGATCACAGATTGATGATAACCAATGGTAATTTTGGTTTTTATAAGTAGCTACTAAATTCATCAATGAGCTGTGTTGATATTGAGTCCCGTTCTTTTTCGTCAACAAAATTATTGGCCAAAATGGAGAAAGACAATTCCATTACAATTTTGTAAGAACGTGGAAAAATGGACCTATATATTTGAATATAATACAAATAGCCAAAAGATGTTGAACCAAGGAGGTTATATTGGGCATTTGTAATACAGTGAAATACACTCACATGATATGACACAAGGTTGTAAACAAGTTTATATGAATGGAGAATTATATACGAAGGGTTGAGAGTCGCCCACATCATATCTCCATAAGTAAATCCCTCAATTATACATGGGAGCAAGTTGCTTTGTATAAATTCCAAAGAAAAATGTATCATGAAGTGTAGAAAATCCCTGAAGGATTTAAATTACTTGAAGTAAGCCCCGGAAGGGTAAAGCATGAATTATGTACTCAATACCAATGAATGGTATAAATTGCCTTAGTAAGTACTATCATTATGATATTGTTGCAACATACTAAAATCTCTTGCAAGAAGTTGATGATATTAAATTAGAACTCCTAAAGAGTTGATGATATTAGATTGGGACTCCTGAAGAGTCTAAAAAAATTATAAAGTGTTGAGAGAAATATTGTCTCGAACTGCAGATCAAACAATATGCCAACATGAATCTTATCCATAATGTTTATGATATTAAAGAATCATATGGATTGAAGATTATGAGTTAAATACTCAAATAATGTCGACACTAAGAATGATCATTTATCTTCGTGAATGTAAAGATAAATTGATATTTGGTCAGAAGTACCACATTTTAGTGAAGTATATGCTTTATTGTATTTAGCACAATACACTGAATGAAATAAAGCTTATATATTAATATCTCCGAGAAATTACAGACATGTACATACACATGAGTTAAAACAAACAAACAGGATGGAGCCTTCACAAAGGTTGCTCATGTGAAGCCTCAATGCTTGACAGTACCCCAGAAGGAGGAGGGAGATTGATCATGTGGCACCCCAGTACTTGGCAAAACACCAGAAGGGGAAGGCATCAGTTGCTTTCGGAATCTAGCAACGAACTTTTGGTGATCACTTTAAATCTGACTTTTGGATTCCTGTAACTAGTCGAGCTTTCTTTTCATGCTCTTAGAGTAATTATTTGCAAGCACGTGTAACACTCTATTCTCGTGCTTGAGCCCTCTGATCTCTTGTTTAAGACTTGCCACCTCAGCCATCAATGATTCAACTTGGTAAGTTTGAGCAAGTAGGCGTTGGCCCATATTGGATACAGAGCCCGCATATTGAACACTGAGAGCCAAAGAGTCTTGAACGGCCGACTCATTAGACCGTTTTGAAAGGATTCTGTTATCCTTTGGAGTGAGAATATTTCTAGCTACCACTGTAGCGGTTATGTTATTCTTCATCACAGAGTCCCCAACTGTAAGAGGACCATTAGAAGATAAGAAGGACGGGCGCCATATGTTATCCTGACGCTGCTCGTCTGTATCACTCCTAAGACTTAAATCTAAGCAAATGTTAGATGGGCAAGTCATTTTCAGAAATGATAAAGGAAAAATGAGGTCAAATAAAATTTCAGAAGTGCAAGAAGGGAAAATTTCTACAGGCAACAATTTTCTGAGCATACTCTTGAACACGATTGATGTCTTTATAAAAGATGAGGCAACAAAGCCACTTGTTCAGAGATCGAAGCGGCACGACTCTCGAATTTCAAAAGCCAGATTTTCCAGAATAAAGTTCGTTGGCATTTTTCAGACACAATCTCAGTTTTTTCGGATATCGAATGCAACTTTGTCAAAGATCTCTGACAAAGTTGAAAACGCGTAAATCTTATTGTTCTAATTACACCACAGTTGCTGACAAGAGTAAAGGCACATAACCACTATCTACTATTGAAAAATCTCTATATATGTCGACCTCCGTTCTCCATAACAAGGCAAACCTGTAAGAATACTTAACTCTTCCTCATCTCCGAGAATGCATCTTCAACAAAGCATCTCAAAATACTCAGTTTTCTTATTCTCCAAGAATACCTATTCAAAACAAGTCACACCAGAGCAAGATTATCTCATATTATCAGGGACAAGAGTAAGAGTATCTCATATCATGCAATCTCCATATCCTTTCCTTTGTCATTGTTCTTACCTGCAAAGACAAGATAAAGAAAACAATATGTTGGAACCTCCACTCAAACTCCTAGTAAGGAACCGACTGCCTGGAATCTTTCCTGATTGCTTACCTAGCATTGCTCTCGAGTAATCATCTTCAACTGTTGTTGGAGCTGGGTCTCCAATCACCAAGAAGTGATGAACCATCCAAATGTCAGGGTTGCATTCCACTCCTGCATTAGTGGACAAATCCTACAAGAGAAGATGCCACACATGCATGGGGAAAAACCAGGGAAAATACCACTTATGCAAGGGGAACAAGTAAGGCAATTGAAAATGATACATTGAAACATGTGGAGGCAAGCGCAACAAACACGTGCTGATTCATCCCCGACAAATCTGGAGATCACTTGCCACGTGAAGCGTCTCATGGTCCAATTTCATTCAAGATCAAGCCTCGAAAGTCCTTGAAGAAATCACAAGTTTGATTCAAGATCAAGTGTCCACCACCCTTGAATCAAATTCCGCTCCAGATAAAAGGAGTAAATTCAAACATTTGATACAAGTCTAGCAGAAAACCCTCCAGCCCAGTTTAAGAACAAACCTATGGAAAGTTAACAACAAGTAAATCACCTCTTTCGGCAACTCTTTTTGCTAAGAGACTGAAGCAGAATGATCAACGATCAACCTAAATGATTTCAGGGGGAGATACTCATCAGGGGGAGCATCCAAAAACAGATCAAGTTTTAACGAGTCAATCGAAGACTTGTGGTCATCCAAGGGAGAGTGTTGTGAATAATATGTAGATGACCCACAAGAATAGTTTGTTACTATTTATGCACAATATTTTCACTATTCATTTGTGGAAAATTTGTAAAGTGAATAGTGTTCTCTTTGCTTATAAAATGAATGAGAGATAGAAGAAAGAAGTTCACGGAAGAAGAGAAAAAAAAGAGGAAGAGGAAGAGAGAAAAGAGAGGAAAAGGAGAGGAGATAATAGAGAGAGTTATCTTTGTACTCCTATTATTCCAAATTATAATGAAAGCACAACTGTTGCCCCGAAGACGTACTCCAGTCACACTGACTGTAGAGGAACCTCGTAAATTTTGTGTCTTGTTTCATATATTCTACTGCACACACCGTCGATTTTACAACACTCTCTTTGAATTCGGGTAATTCAGCCTGCTCCTCCCCCATTGAAAAAGAAAAAAACAAACAGATATTAGCATTGACACAAGAAGAAAACACTCCCATAATACAATCAAATTTCAGTGATGCTGATGTTCATCAGCTAGGCTCTGGGAACAATTGCTACAGAAAAGAGATCTCCAATTCCTGTTGAAATAAATGAAAAATATAAAAAAAGAAAGAAAAATCCTTCAAACAATTAAAGAAAACCTTTGGAACACATAGTCAAACATGTAGATGTAAATCTCTTTCGTTCAATCATTTCTTATTTTCAGGAGATGGAATTTCTCCACCTCCTAGGTGTCTTTCTACTCAGCTGATCTGCGGCCGTTGTGTGCTCCAGCCCGATGTTCTGGTTCTCTAGATTTGTGTTCTTTGTGAGTTTGCTTAGTTTCTTCCACCCACTGCTCCATGCTGATGTCTGTTTGTGCTTTGACATCTTATCAAACTGTCTCTGCAAATTCTCCATGTCATGCTGGAGCTCTAGGTACTTGGCTTTCACACTCTCCAGTTCGAATTTCACCGTGTTAATGTCTTTTTTAGCGGCAGCCCATCCTTCTTGGAATGACTGCGGGGTCCCTTCCAGTAGTGTTTTTCGATTGGAAACCATTGGCTGAAACTGAGAGTCTCCAGCTTCTTTGAGGGAGCTTGTGGCTAATGCATTGCTTATTTTAACCTGTTCAGAGAAAAGGACTTGCACTACCACTCTCAGTGGGAGCCTTTCATTTTGGGCAGCATGCATGCAGGCATCAATTGATAGCTTTTGGCAATCCATCACCCGGCAAAGCCTCTTCCTTTCGTGCTCAGAAAGTGTTGGATGGGCCTGTTAAATTGGTAAAGTGATGAAAAATCTTAATCTGAAGCAATTCATCAACAAAAATGGCGTAACGATTTATGAGAAAAAACTAAAATAATTTCCCAATGATTGTTCATGAATTATATAAACCAGTGGAAAACGATATTGTTGAGTTGTGCTTTCAAGTCATGATCACAAAAGCTGACTTGCAGTGCTTGCTATACATATCGGTAGAACTCATAATCATTCACCTCTGAAAATGTAAACTTGCTAGCTAATTAGCAATAAATAGTTCAAATATTCAAATCAATAACGCTCTCCCATCGTTATGCAAGCTAAGAACCAAGCATACATCCGTTGTTCAAAGGCCACTAATAACATTGAAGCTCTCTGCACTAAATAATGTGAGTGATACATTTCTCTATGTAGCAAACTTTATATCTATTTTTTTTTTCCCTTCATTGTATATTCAAAACATGCATGTAATTTCAGGAGGAGGAGGTACCTTAAGATAGGAATCGATTGCTCTATAAAGTCCATCATCGCAGATCCTTGCAGATTCGGGCAAAGCTTCTGCCAGTACCTGAAACTTTGTTAGGGAGAGGCTTCTATCTCTGGACACCTCTGTAAGATAACTATCGACAAGCCTAGCTACCCTCATCTTAGCATTTGGGCCGGTACCCCTTTGAAGGTCATCATAGTGCTTCCCAGGAAAAGATTGTGGGCTTGGACTCGAAATTTCTGTCTGTTCCTGAATCAGAAAGTGCTCCAGAAGCCTTTGAACAAGATCCACGTCGTACATAGTTTCACATTTATTGTACGAAGGAATAAGAAGATCCGCCAATGTAGCCTGTTCGAACTGCATTCCCACCCGTTTTTCCAACTCGGTTACCAAAGCAGGTGCTACTTTCAACATGTTTGCCATTCTCAAAAGCCGAAGCAGGAAGCTGCACGAGACACTATCCTTCTGTGGTGGAATTATGCTGATAAGGCTCTCAATGATCATCCGTTGATTTTTGGCCTGAACATTTGCAGGCTCATCTTTATTTCCTGCGACAATCATATGAAGTCCACCTTTCCAACTACTGCCACTATTACTTGTACTATTGCTGCTGTTGCTTCCTTCATCTGCAGCACCCGTTCCTTCGTTGATCAAACCTGGAAGCCACTTAGATGCATAGTGCATAATTGAAGCTCCAATCAGTTCAAATCTCATCCCCTTTACCTTAATTGCGGTGATAACCCTGACAAAGTGATCAATCCTAAGAATTGAAACATCTTCAAACCACCAATCGGGAGGGACCTGCTGGCTTCTACTTGGACTTGAGTCCTTCATGTCACCCCAGTTTGGGCTAGAAACTTTTGTTGGCTTTCCGGTGTATGCCCATCTTATCCCCTTCGGATTAGCACAAGCTTTCCAGGCAATAGACTCGCTGCATCTTCGGACAATTTGAAGGTTTTCTGCCCACGGTGACAGCTTCTCACAGCTCTTCAACACAACAATGGAGTCTCTCCACGAGGATAAAACCACATAGCTAAGAAATGCCTCGGTTTTGAATATAAGGTTGCCTTCTTCCAAGTCCTCTGTCATTTCAAGGTACTCTGCAGCACATCTCAGGCCTGAAATATTTGCTGCTGTTAGGTCAACTGCAATTCCATAGCAGAATTTCGCAGCTAGCTCGAAGGCCTCCGGTCCACCAGGAACATCATCCAAAACCATCTTACTCAAGTCCGGGTCGCGGAATTCATACATAACTCTGTTGATCTTTCCACTCCTAGAAAGCAGGGGATACTTGGACAACACAGACACAAAATTTCATTGCCTCAATATTTACCAGTAACAAAATTATTAGACAAGAAAGAATTCAGGGGTTTGAATGAAGTGAAGTTTTAAGCATTTGTGCAATAGAATTAGCATACTGTACCTTGTGCAAGTGAAAATTGACATCCCCAACTTGAACCAGCAGGTCACTTGGGATATCAGTTGCAACATACCTATTAATTTAAACAAACAAACAAACCTACTAAATAATTTAATCAACTTTTCTAATTGATATCCTATCAAAGATATGCAAAACAAAGCATGCATGATGGACGATTAACATCTCGCTTAATCAGACTTTAATTAATTAATTAATTAATGTAATAATCTGAGAGTTCATAGTACATACCAAGAGTTGCCTTTGAGCTCAAAGCCATCAGTCTTAACACTCTGCTTGGTTGAACTCAGAACTCCATTCCCATAATCTCTTCCTCCAACCAACTCAGTCTCAGAATCCCACATGATTTTGAAGAAATCCCAGAAAATTTAAGCTGGAATTTTCTCGGGAAAGTGGCAACAAATAGGAGCAGTGTAAGTGAGAGAGCAGCAGAAAGCAGAAAGCAGAAAGCAGAAAGCAGATAGATGGCGCAGTGAAAACTGAGACTAAAAAGGGAAGAGAGAATGGTCTCACTCACATGGGGTGCTTGGAATTATGTTCAATTGTCGGCTTCTTAAGAGGTTTGCAAGAGTTGTTACAGGCTGTGGTGTAATGGGCATAGTAGGTACTGTTTTGGATCACTCGCAGTCTCCTTTCTTTGCTTTTCTCTGATTGTTTAGTTGGTTCTCTTCTCCCTAGGCGCACTGCACAAAGAACTTCGGAGATTCAGTTTCTTACCTTCCATTATTCTCTGTTTACTCTCATTTCCATTTTTCTATTCTGTCAAAACGGAATTGATTACGCACACCTCTTTTATTTTTTTTCCGGGTTCGGCTCTAATGCTACATCAATGATTCAGTCATACGAATTTTATGCAAAATTTAATTGTTGAAAATATCCACTAGATCTTAATGTAAGATTTAAGCTGTTAATTTTTCGGATCACTTAGTAATACTTATCATGAAAGAAAAAATATTTACCCACACATCTGTTTATTTTTGTCGTTTGATTTTTTTATTTATTTATATAATTTAGAATGACAAACATAAATAAGTGTGGATGACATGAGAGAAAAAAAAAGTTGTGTGTAGAAATCACTTCCTTTTCCAAAGTAAAATAAATATATGTAGCTTGATTGCACAAGAAGATATATTGTGTGAGTCTCCTTGATTAATGAAATAGGCAGATTAACAAATGGAGCTAATTTCAACATTTGAGAGATGAGTATGACAACAACAACAACAAATCTTATCCCATTAAGTAGAGTCGGCTATATGAATCCTAGAATGCTACTGTGCTCGGTTTTGTGCCAAGTCTTATGTTAGCTCAAAGTGCTCCATGTCTTTTCTTAGAGTCTATTTTCAAGTCTTACTAGATCTTTCTCTACCTCTTTTACCCTGAGTGTCTGTCTCAGTCTCATAATCGCATCTTCTAACTAGAGGATCTGTAGGTCTTTGGTTTACAGGTCCAAATCACCTTAACTGATTTTCTCTCATCTTATCTACAATTGCTACTACTTCTACTTTACCTCGTATATCCTCGTTCTTTATCTTGTTCTTTATCGTGTGTCCACACATCCAACGAAGCATTCTCATCTTCGCTACACTCATTTTGCACATATTGATGTTTGACCGCCAAACATTATGTGCCATAAAACATTGTTAGCCTTATTGCCATTCTAAAAAAAAATCTCTTGAGCTTTAGTGCCATATGCACTCTTCCATTTCATCCATCCAGCTTATATTCTATGGTTAAGATCTATATCTAATTTTCCATTCATTTTCTAGATATATCCAAGATAGCGAAAGCACTAGCCCTTTGGTACTTCATGATCTCCAATTTTCACCCCTATCTTATTTGAACACATGTTCCCACTGAACTTGGACTCCATATATTATGTCTTTGACCTACTTAGGCCAAGAACTTTTGATTCTAACACTTCATGCCAAAGGTTAAGCTTTGCATTTACTCCCTTCTGAGTTTCCTCTATCAACACTATATCATCTGTGAAAATCATATACAAAGGGATATCATCTTGAATATATCATGTTAACTCATCCAGTACCAGTGCATAAAGGTACTTAAAGATGAGCATTGATGTAAGCCTACGTTATGGGAAAACTATTGGTTTGTCCTTCAAGAGTTCTTATTACAGTCATTGCTCCATTATCATCTGTGAAAATCATATACAAAGGGATATCATCTTGAATATGTCCTGTTAACTCATCCAGTACCAGTGCATAAAGATACTTAAAGGTGAGCATTGATGTAAGCCTACGTTATGGGAAAACTATTGGTTTGTCCTTCAAGAGTTCTTATTACAGTCATTGCTCCATTATACATATCCTTTATTGCTTGGATATAAGCTATTCGTACTCCTTTCTTTTCTAGAATCCTTCAAAGAATCTCTCGGGACCTATTCATATGCTTTTTCTAAATCAATAAAGACCATGTACAAATTCTTTCTCATATCTCTATATCGTTCCATCAATCTTTGTAAGTGATAGATTATCTCCATGATTGAGCGATCATGAACCTGATTTGATTGTCTGAGGTCCGTGTTTTTTGCCTCAGTCTATGACTAAATCAATTAATAACTGTATATATTGTAATAGGTGTATTGTCATTAACCAAAGTATAAACTTTAAATCTCAAATGGCGATTCAACGACTTGGTAGTTAGTACACATTTAAAACAACATCTCTAATGAAGACATACAAATTTGAGATGTAAAGCCAGATTTACATCTCATTTTACATTTATGGGAGATGTATATTTTTATTCTACCCCAATGAGAAAGATGTAAATTTCTATCTCCAAATATGAAAGTCATGAAACCACCAAAGAGTAACCAGTCTTGGTTTCTACAATCAAATTTCCTCTGTTAATTGATTTCACAAGATCACCAGTGCCCATTTTTACTTTGCACCTCACACTTCTGTCAATATTAATAAGGAGAGACCCATTACTGGTCATGTGGTTACTGCAACCACTTCCAGGTACCAAACTCCACAATCTTTTTGCAACAAGAATAAAACATCATTGTAGAATCTTGGACTTGGTTCACATAATTTTCCATTTGACCCTTCTTTGGTTGATGGCTGTCTCTCATCATATGCCCAAACTTATCACAGTGGCGACATTTAACCTTTTCGTTGAACCAACGCTCCCCATAGTGAGCATTGTCACTAGGGATGAGCAAATACCCATTGGTTATGGGAAACCGCGGTTACCCGCCCATTTAAATTAAACGGTTACGGTTATGGGTAACCGTTTAGATAAATAAACGGTTATGGGTATAACCGTTTACCCGCGAAATTTAAATGGGCGGTTATGAGTATTAACCACGGTTATAAACGGGTAACCGTTTACCCATTTATTTTATATATGTAAAACTAACACAAACCATGTTCTCGATCCAATAATACTTAGCACCCAATAAATTAGCAAGGAATTCATCGGTCATTCTCTCAATAACACTACTACAGGAATGATGATTCTCATTATCAAGGAATTGACCAAATTAATTTAAATTCTTTGCGGGTAACCGTGAAATTAACAGAAATGCTTTGACAGAAATGTCTTCTAAACAATTTTTGTAACCCAATAATACTTAGCAAATATTATATTTACCTTCATTGGTAACAGTTAAAAATATCGTCCGTAAACTATTGTTTCAATTATTGGAATGGTATAAGGACTTAAAAATTTAAAATATGAAAATGTATTATGAGTGTACCTATAACGATGTTTAATTGTCAAAAAAAAAAAAATTATGACAATTTTTTTTTAATTTTCAAGTTATTAAAAAACATATAGACGAGTGAAAAAAAGGTAATGGTAAAAAAAAAAAAAGATAAACGGGTTAAAAAGGATAAATGGGTAAACGGGTATTAAACGGTTACGGTTAAATGGGTATGCGGTTATGGGTATGGTTAACCGTTTATAAACGGTTATGGGTATGAGTATAACCGTTTAGGCAATTACCCAACGGATAAACGGTTATGCGGGTATGAGCATAAATGGTTATGGTTAAATTAACCGCGGTTACCCGCCCGCATAACCATTGCCCATCCCTAATTGTCACAGATGATACACTTTGGTTTATCCAAATCCATAACTCTATCTTCCCTCTCATTTGGTTGAGTTTGGTTTCCCACTTTTTGAATTTTGATTTCCAATTCTTCTTTGCTTTGCTAGCAACTCCATGAACAAAGGGCTTGTTCTAAGCTTTTGGAGTAGGGCTCATGCTTGCAAAAGCTTTTTCAAAGTTCATAGCATCTTCAACATGTCTATTTAGCCAATGGTCATAACTCTTGAGTGATCCAACTACCTCTTGTACAATGATAGTATTTAAATAAGAAGTTCTTTCAATTACTACACAGATTAAGTCATACACCTCAGATAGACTAATAAAAAAATTTTGCATCTCTCTCTGGTGAGTTAGATTCTCACCATAGATTTCATTTGATTTAGCAATTCGAATAGTCTAATTAAGTAATCATATAGTAATTCATTATCCTTCATCCTCATGTATTCAAATTAACGGGGGTAAATTTTGAAGTGTCACTGACCTTTGCTTGTCCTTCACGTCGAAATTCTTTATGGAATAGATAGCTCTTTTGAATGTCTCCTGATTCACAATTCGACGAAAGATTTCCTTAAACACAAGAGAGAGAGTGTATGATCGCATCTTAACCATCTAAGACAATGCCCTATGAGACAATGCCACTTGCTCACATCTAAGCCTAAGGACTCAACAAACTAATCTGGGCGATTCATTTGTAACAACTTGATTAATGCCTCAGCCAAAATTAAAACAGATTTAACTAAATCAGTTTACTTTTAATTCCAACAATATTTTGTTGGGAAGTGCTAGCAACATTTACATTAATCTTTGCATTTGAACCTTCCCACTTTATCAAGTGCCATGTGTTATTTTGTACACAAAAAACAAGACTTTTTAATGCTTTTGGGTGGGGATTAAAGATGAAAAACATAAAACATAATTTCAAAGGCGTCAAATGTCTTACTTTTTGCACAAAAAAATAACACGTCATTTGATAAAGTGAAAATGATTTTTTACGTACTCTAACGTCCTGCATTTCATTAAGTAGTTAGTTATGCTCCCTATATTAATTTACGTGATATAGTATTTTCAAGTATTAATGTTATTATTGGCAATTCAAAAATCTCATTGTGCACTTCTAATAAGTGCATTTTCCTTTTAAATATAAAAAGTTTAGAATGCACAATAAATTTTTTAGAGTTCCAATAATGACACCCAAACAATAACTTAGATAAGAGTGTTCAACATCCGGTCTAGAGGAGGAGAAAAAGAATTGAAACTTGAAGCATTTCACTGATATACAGTAATTTTCTTATTATTATACATATCTCATAAACATGTATATGCGCATCCGCCCTTTGTGTGTTGTGATGATGATTCATTCTAAGCATGCTGTATGGGGAAAATACTTGAAATCGATGTTTTCAATTCTATCGCATTGGGTGGTGGGAAGTTTGCCGCATTAATGGCTTCCCTTCGTCCCCCACATGCTCGGTTGGGTTGGCCCCCCCCTTGGGTCTTGCTGGTTCAGAATATGATCAAGTAGCTGCTGTCTTAATTCATTTTATTTCCAATATTGTTTCCCCAAGCATTCTAATTATAATGTAAAAGAAAAGTGTTAATTTACATTAGCACTTAGTACTACATTGTAGTAATTTTTATTTTTATTTTTTTAAGTTTTTTAATATGGGTCCACTTTTATATGCCTGTTTTGAATATAATCCACTAGTATTACATCTTAATAGCCTTACAGGTGAGATCTAGTAAGTAGACGTTAGCAGTTAAAGTGTCCATAATTTTAAAGAGAAGAGGAAGACAATGAAGGGTTACATAACTTTTGAATTATAACTAATGATTAGATTAATGATAACTTTGAAATGAAAAAAAAGGAAGCAAAAAAAACAAGGAATGACAATATTGTTGTGGAATTATAGTCATTGGATCTAATTGAAAAAAACAACTAAAAAGCTAGGGTATGAGATTGGACTAATATTAAATTTTCCCTTGTTTTTGTTTTTATAAATGAAAAAAGTTTAATCTTGTAAATGACAATTTTGATTTTAATTTATTCACCTACCACTCGTCCTCTAGTTTAAATATTTTTCTTTATAAAAAAGAAAAATAATGATAATTCATATAATTTTGGGCGCTGATATTTATTCCATTTGATTGGGATTGCTCGACAGGTGCCTACACCTTCTCCTAATAGGCTAATCGTGTAACTATTGCGACTACTTGATTGGACTAAGACGAAAATGACACTTAAAAATATGGCCAAACACCTTTGATCTAGAGGATCTAGTCAACAAGTGATTGGTTTCATTTCTTATTTGGTCGATTTGGATGAATGGTCTCGTTCTCAAATGTTACTTACGTCTTTGTCTCCCATGCATGCTCATATTTAATTGATCCATCACTTGTTAGGTGTATTCCCATAAAGTTAATTGTTTTGCAATTTATTTTATGAGATTATTTCATGTAACTGATTACCTAGTTTTGATATAACCTGTAAAGCTTATCGTATATTATTGGGTAAAAGACTGTTTACTACCCTCATGTTTCATGGTTTTCAACATTTAGTACATCAAGTTTTTTTCGTCTCAGAGTCATACCTAAAGTGTAAATTTTGGGACAATCTCATACATCCGTTAGTCAAACTGTTAAATTTGCCGTTAATTGTGACGTGGCGCCCATGTGGACAATGACTGAGCGCCACGTGTCAGCCACGTTTTTCTTCTTTCTTCTTCTTCTTCTTCTTCTTCTTCTTCTTCTTCTTCTTCTTCTTCTTCTTCTTCTTCTTCTTCTTCCACCCGACTGCAACATTTTTTTTCTCCTTCGTTCTTCTCCTTCCTTCCCCTTCTTCCTTCTTCTTCCTCCGAATCTGGGGAAGTTTTTTTTTTTTTCTTTTTTTTCTTTCTTCTTCCTCCTTCCTCCTTCTTCCTCCTTCTTCCTTCCTTCGAATCTGCCCAGATTCGGTTTTTTTTTTTTTTTTTTTTTTTTGAGGAAGATGAAGAGGAAGGAGGAAGGAGGAAGGAGGAAGGAAGAAGGATAAGAAGAAGGAGAAGAAGAAGGAAGAAGAAAGAAGGAGAAGAAGAAGAAAAAAAGTTGCAGGAAGAAGAAGAAGAAAGAAGAAAAAAAAAAAAAAGCCGAATCTGGGCAGATTCGGAGGAAGAAGAAGAAGAAGAAGAGGAAGAAGGAAGGAGAAGGAAGGAGAAGGAAGAAGGAGGAAGAAGAAAAAAAAAACGCTTCCCCAGATTCGGAGGAAGAAGGAGAAGGAGAAGGAGAAAAAAGAAGGAGAAGAAGGGGAAGGAGGAAGGAAGAAGGAGGAAGAAGAAGAAAGAAGAAAAAAAAAAAAAAAAAAAAACGAATCTGGGCAGATTTGGAGGAAGAAGAAGAAGAAGAAGGAATAAGGAGGAAGAAGAAGGAATAAGGAGGAAGGAGAAGGAAGAAAAAAAAAAAAAAAAATTCCCCAAATTCGGAGGAAGAAGAAGAAGGAGAAGGAGAAGAAGGGGAAGGAATAAGGAAGAAGGAAGAAGGAAGAAGGAAGAAGGAGAAGAAAGAAGAAAAAAAAAAAAAAAAAAAAGAAAACGAATCTGGGCAGGAAGAAGGAAGAAAAAAAAAAAAAAAAACCTTCCCCAGATTCTGAGGAAGAAAAAGGAGAAGGAGAAGGAGAAGGAGAAGGAAGAAGAAGGAAGAAGGAGAAGAAGGGGAAGGAAGAAGGAGAAGGAGGAATCAAGAAGAAGAAGAAGAAGAAGGAAGAAGAAAAAAGAAGAAGAAAAAGAAGAAGAAAAGAAAAACCGGTCACAAAAAAAAAAAAAATGTGGCTGACACATGGCGCCCAGTCATTGGCCACATGGGCGCCACGTCACAGTTAACTGAAGACTTAACAGTTTGACTAACGGATGTATGAGACTGTCCCAAAATTTACACTTTAGGTATGACTCTGAGACGAAAAAAACTTGATGTACTAAATGTTGAAAACCATGAAACATGAGGGTAGTAAACAATCTTTTACCCTATATTATTTATCGTAATTTACAACGAGTCCAAAAGAATATGCATGGGTCACTATGTTCGGAATAGTGAATCTAGTAAACTTAGATTGTTGAGACACATTTTGAAAGACTTACATATTTCGAAGTGTTCTTAATCATAGAATTATTAATTGGACATTATTAACACGTCTCAAGTTGTTGTCTGTTGACACTAAGACATATACATATGTACTTGTTAGGGAAAAAATACTACTGAACGCGATCAAATAAGAATTTTTGTTAAATATACACCTAATACTTATTCATGTCAAATTAAGTATTCATGGGTTGCAATAATGCAGAATTAGTCATTTTACCTGAAGCATGATAGTTATCTTGTGGATTAGATATTAACCTTGTGATTCTACACTATAACCAAGAGACAAGTGAATATATAGAAAGGAATCTCTGACTTCACAATTTAAGGAGAATGTTCTAGTAGTGTACATGATCTTGTAGTCTCTGGCCATATCTGACACACCCCGACCCTGATGTCCAGTAGACACCAAAACTGAGGTGTATTGGCCATCACCTAAATGGGTGACGAAGCCATAATATGCATGCAATTATAATTAAAAAATTTAACTAATATAATATACCGAAAATTGGGCAGAACTTCCTCTAAAATAGGGATAAGCCCAAATAAAAACATGTGAAACCCCACCCCCAAAATTATTTGTAATTTCACATTTTCCTTAACGATTTATGAAATTATATTTTAACCTCTCATTTTTATCCAATCTGGATCCCCTGGTTAGATTCTCTCCCAATTTTCCTCTTCTCCCTGCCTGCCACGTGGCACCCTCACCTTACCTCTCATTATCTCTCTTCTTCCCTCGAGTCAACTCTCAGCTCACTCTTTCTTTCTTTCTCTCGGATCTCTCTCACTCTCACATATCTCTCTCTCCCTCTTTGTGCTCTCACCCCTCCGACGACACACCCATCGTTGACGAACCACCACCACCACCACCCTCACGAGGACCTCTCATCTCTTTCCCTCGTCTTTGTGCAGCACCAAGGGAACTAATGCAAGGGTTTAGAGACTCCGGCGAGCCCCATGGGTTTCGAGCAAAGATTCGGCCACCTTCAACGATTTCATGGCGAATCGAAGGTAAGAAACCCTCAATCTCGTCTCTATGTTCATTTTAGTTGTTAGATCGTAGGTTAAATGGGCCAATCGGCGTTGACCGGAGCTCGGGAGGCTCCGGCCTTCGTTCCTGATGAGAAATGGGTCAAACGACCCAAACCTAAAACCCTTAGGAACCCAACTCAGACCTTTGGGCTAGGCTTCCAAGCCCAAGGCCGTGAAACCCCAAACCCTTTAGACCTTAGGCCTTTAGGCTGTGTTAGCTCGGGCCTTCGGCCTTCGGCCCTTTGAAGTTTAAACCCAAAATCATTTCCTTGCCCTGGGTTACAAGCCCAATACCTAAAGCCCAAGCCCAGACCCGAATCCGGCCAACCCAACGAGATCCCAGAAACCCAGGCCGTGCGTGAAGGGCTGCCAGTGACTTTTTCCGACGGCCCTAGCGACTTTTCCGACCAACTTTTCGGCGACTTTTCCCGGCGCGTGGGGGTACCTGAAGTCCTCATTTATGTTTTTCGACGTCCTGAATCTGTTTATAACGTCCGTTTTCTGAAATTCAATAATTTGAGTATAGTTTTATTAATTGGACCCTTTATGTGCTTGGGTGCAATTATTAGATGCGTTTTCATCCCGCCTAGTTCGTACGGCTCTTCGACGATGGAGTATGTGACGACCAATCCCAAATTAATATATATTTTATCCTCGTATGTGTGGAATTGACGATTATACCCTCGAGTCATAGTGACGTGAATGTATGTTTATAATTTTAAATTATTTTTTTAGCGGACGTGAGTAAATTATACGCGACGTCACGAGAGCGTTGACATGAGTTAGGGCCGAATTGGGTTCGTAACGAAAATATTACGAATAAACGATTGTGTAGTCGGGCTAAGGAATTGGACCAATCATCATACCTCATACTTTCTTGGGTCCAATTAGAATTGTGGGTTTGTTTTGATTTAAATTGTTAGCCCTAAACCTTATGGCCCAATCAGGGCCATACTCTTCTATTTCTGCCCAATTCCGTGACCAAAAAACACACATACACCCACACGTACTAACTTTCTCTCCTTTTCTCCTTTCGACTCTTCTATCTTGTCCGTACAATCCGAGCATTCAACTCTCAAACACCATCCAAACTTCATCAATTGAGCTTGAACTTTGCACCAATGTATTTTTGGTGACTTCACAAACTCATCCGTACCATTGGATCAAAGAACGGATCACGGGAACCCGAGAACCTAAGAGCTCCGGCGTGGTGCTCTGTTGCTCCGTCGTGATCGTGGTTATTTCACGGAGTTTTAAAGCTTAAGGGAGCCTTAAAACTACTCTATAGAAAACTACTCTATAGAGACCTGGGAACAATTTTCGAGAGGATTTGGACATCGGGATAGGTTAGTTCCACAAGTTGCAAACTTAGCCAGAATATCGAAGGATTTTCTGGCCACTTTTCGTCGGTTTTAGGACCTCTAAGTTCAGGGCTTCAAATTGATATAAAGTTTGTGGAATTTGGTTGAAAAACGAAGAAGATATTGAAGTTTTACGATTTTCCAAATTTTTGTGACGCAGCGGTGGCCGACGCCGGATTCCGCCGAACCATAGGAGAAGGAAGGAGAATATTCCGTCAACTTTGACGGAATATACTAACGGCGTCAGGTAAAGTTAACGGCATATGCTACTATTTAACAAAATATTCCCTAATGGCGTTAAATATTCCGTCCATGTGCCAGGCACGTGCCTGCGCGTGTGGCCGTGCCTTGGCCGGTGCTTGAAGGCGTGTGGGACGTCGAAAAATTATTCTAAAATATGGGGATGCTCGTGGTGTTAAGTAGGCCACGATGGTATATTCAAACACCTCAATTGAGCAACGTATGGGAAGTTATTATACGATTTTGATTATGTGCTTAAATTAACGTTAAATTAATGGTTTCACATATAGGCGAGACGTTCCCGGAGGACGAGCGTAGCCAGGTGAGACTCGGGGGTTACGACCCAACTACACACCAATGAGTGGGCTTTTGGTTTTCTATATATATATATATATACGTATATATGATTCACATTTTCCCAGAAATGGTTTTAAATGAAATTATGTTTTAAATGCCATGTCGATTGCATTATATTTTAGTATATGCATTAGTATAGATATGCATATTATTGCATGGTGTTGCAGACGCACATGTAAGCTTCAGGTGAGTACATATTGATGATAGTGATTGCGGTGTGTATGATTATGTTGAGATATATTTAGTGCTCATTATCCTGCACCCTAGTGTTAGTACTCCGCCTGAGGCCAGGGCCTAGCCTTCACGTGATCGTTCACCTCCCGCACCACACGTTCACCTTGGATCCAAGGCAGGTGCCAGCCTGTTGTACAGACCACATTAGGTGGTTCCGACTTATAGGTGACTTGCGATACTTCGCACAGCCTTCACGTGATTGTATCACTTGAGCGTATCTATTTACACCTAGCCTGTTGTACATACCACAATAGGGGTTCCTACTCGTGTGCAGGAATTGGTTATGAGCTATAGGTCCATCCGTACAGGTCACATTAGGTGACTCCGGCTGATATATGGTTTTCATTGCTCTCGAGCCTGATTTCCATATACGTATATATTGTTATTTTCTAGGAAATTATACAGGTTTTACTGTGAGAGGTTATATGTTTTGAAAGTGAAATGGTTTTGAAAAGTTTTATTTTTGCCTATTCACATTTTCTATTTTGCGCCCCTCCAGGTTCTAGTTAGAAGCTCGTGTTGGTGGCTCACGAGGACTCTACAGCGGTTCTGACAGACATCTATCAATGTAGGATTTTCTTTCATATCATGTATAATTTAGTATTTAGCCTGCTGGACTGCACTTTGGTATTTACGCTCTGATTATGTATACCTACACTCTAATACTTACACTCGTACTTATATACTTACCTAGTGTAAAGTAGCTAGTTCGGTTTTTATTTACCCACATTTTCATATCACTATCACTTCCGCGCGCACATGGCTATGTTGTCATGCCCGATCTCGACATACGTCCAAGATCAACACGTGACGTCACTAAATACCCATATCTGAAACATACCCCGCCTCCATAATATAGCAATTCACAACTCGAAAATCGAATCGCATAGTAATTTTTCGTATACTTTATGGCTGCATCTAACCTCTTCGTTATACTGCCTACGTACCATCAATAGGATTCAAGCCATTCATAGTTCACCATTCAATACACTTCGACGTTTATCACAATACGTTCAAATCGAAAAGAATAACATTCCTTAATCAATTATTAGAGCTTAACAAGCATGAATTACTAGATTCATGGCTACATAACAAACCCACATGACATTTAAGGTTTCCATTCCATCCACCATATAAATCACTATGTTTTCAACATGATACCTCCATCCACAGCATGTAACATATCCAATAACCAACGAAGCACAATATTATTCTCAAGCCACATTGATCACTAAAATAATCATAATAATAATAATCGTATCCAATGTCGTTCCACAATCTCGTCAATTAATCCATTCATGAATCAAGGATGCATGATCTTAGCATTTAACTACGTTAATCAATCAATACGATAACATATCATTTCACGTATTTAATTAAAGAACTCTATATAATTCCCTACTTGGATTATGAGTAACAACATGGCAAATCTAATTTATATTCATAAGGTCTAATGTGGATAATTCCCATTCACTCGAATCTAGGGTTCTAAACTAACCTTTTTGGAAATGTGCAAGAGTAAGGATTCTGGACCACTCAACGGAATCCAACCACATCAGGTTCCGGACCATTCAACGAAACCAAAATAGCAATCGGTTTCTTGTAATCTACCCAGACCTATCGCATGTAAAATCAGTGCCTACATCATGAAAATGGTGCATTGGGCAAATCAGAACTTGGATTAGTTGTGAAGCTCGGGTGAGTGACAATAATACAAGTATGTGATATTCAATAAAAATAGACCATCGATCACAATCTATAACATCAAGTATAGAATCATGCTTTATGAAATCATAATCAAGTCGCAGAAAACTCCGAATGAGTCACCCAGACATCCAACGGCTTCTCCCATTCCAACCACCAAGATTCCCAAAAACCATCGTTCACATATACATTAAAAACTAGGGCTAGAGTGACGCAGTTCGGCCGAAGGCTACATTAAACAGGAAGTGGCCCCCCAAAACGTATTAACTAAGCAGAGCCACCCCTGAGAAAGTAACCAAGTAGGCAATGACCCCCAATACGGATTAACCAAGCAGAGTCATTCCTACAACTGTTAAGAAATGATCACCCAATGCGGATTAACCAAGCTTGATCACTCCTAAGCATGCATGACCATAAGGATCGCCCAACACGGATTAACCAAGAACAATCCATATATAGTATGGTCTCCCAATGCGGATTAACCAAGCAGGACCACTAGTGACCCCCCAATGCTGATTAACCAAGCAGGGTCAAGATAATCAGGTGGGTAGTGACCCCCCAACGCGGACCTATAGAACTATTAGGCAGTGATCACCCAACGCGGATTAACCAAGTATGATCATCCCTCAGTATAAATGGCCATAAGGATCACCCAACGCGGATTAACCAAGCGCGATCCATATCTGGTATGGTCCCCCAATGCGGATTAACCAAGCAGGACCACTAGTGACCCCCCAATACGGATTAACCAAGCAGGGTCATGGTCCACTACTAACCCTCAATTTAAAAAACATTTCAATATGCAATTTGAATCACTTTTCCACAAATATTACCAATCCATGAATCAATTCACATTTAATAAAAATAGATCGATGGCCAATTATAAAAGAATCACATTTTAACAGAAAACCATATCATATCCACAAAGGATATTAATATTAAGAATCGGGTAATCACCATATCACATATATTAAAGTCACTCACCGAGACAAGTCCTCAAAGCTTCATTGAGTCTCTAGTAATACTAATTTTAGTAATTCAAATGGTTCAAGACCTGTTGACAAAAATCAACGGTGGGGTCCACACCCTCACAATTTAATCCGGAAGATCCGCACCTCATAATCTAGATCCGTAACTTCCTAAGGTCTACATTATGCTCAAAGAACAACATACTAAAATCTCATTGCGATCCAACGGTCGGATCTTCGCCAATTGCTAGGATTAGGTGGCGGTTAACAATTAATTTTACTAACTTAGAAATTCAATTCAGGAAGATCCGTATGTCGGAGTCCCGATCCGTCAGTTCCAACTATCCTCAAATATTACGTTTTATAACGCATTAAAGTTCGGTGACGATCCAACGGTCGGATCGTCGATTCAAATTTTGATCAAATGATGTATCATAATGAAACTAAGTTCAAACAATCAAACCACTTCATACGGATATCAATTATGAATTCAAGGCATCTAATTGGACCTAGAAAAGTAGAAAGACATCGTCGGCCCACTGGCCACGCGCCGCCGGTGTGGCGGTCGGCCGCCCCGACTCGCCGAAAAATTCAACTATTTCCAAAAATTACCAAATTTTACAAGCAAGTAGATCTTAGTGAGTGGAGCAAGTTTCATACCTGTGGCCAAGTTCAATTTGGCCGGGAAAACTCCAATTTCACACGAACCCGCCGGAAACCCTAAGATGGGCGTTTTTCGATTCGACTTCCTCGATGTCCCAACACCCCTACAACTGATTAGGTCTTGTTCTTGGGTCCAAGGGGAGTTGATTAAGGGTGGTGGTGGGTGGTGAGACTCGCCATAACGGAGGAATCGCTGCCAAAACTCCATGGGTCACCATCACTGTTTTACACAGTTTTGGACCTAAAAACCCTCAAATTTGGGGTGGGAATGGAAGATGGGAGATGGTAGAAGAGGTTGCAGGTGATGGATAGTTGAATTTCAACTAAAAAAATGGTGGAAGTGGCCGGAAACCACTTCGGGTTGGCGCGGGTAAATGGGTCCACGGAAATGGAGGGAAAAAAAATCCTTTTTTCCCTCATTGGTCCTTCCTTTCTTTCCTTACTTCTAATTGGCCCCCTTAAACTTCCACATAATTGTGCTGGTCCTCATCTTTCATTGGTCACCATTTCCACGGGGAGTTATAAAGAAAATTAAAATCTATAGTTTAGAAACACAACTTCAGATGTCCGTAACAGTACCGTTATAATTCGGACTCGCAAACAGTTTTCGCCTATGCGTTCATGGTTTTGAGATCTATCCAAAAATATAAATTGTGACCTCGAAAGGTCTACGAATTTTAGATAATTAATTTCCAAACTTCAACTTTGTAACTATTATAATTAAAATCTAAATTCAAATAAATTAATATAATTTCTCGTAAAATAATATAAAGTCTCAATAATACAAATATCTGATTATAACAGTGAAATCCAGGAACGGGATTTCACATGCGTCATCCACACGTGACGGCCAGCATGCCTTGATCTCGATCAGGGTGTGTCAGAGTATCTGTGAGTGGACCCCTTCTAAAATGGATGTTTTAATAGTAGAAATGCATACATGAAAAACTTGATTTAATGGTTACGTTTTATGAGTAAATTAGATTTACACTTTATGATTATCATGCTTTACTGAGAATATTTTGGAATACCATACTTTATCGAACTTATGTTCTTTGTAGTATATATGATGGATGACTATATACTATTTACGAACATATTTTTACACTCTTTGTAGTATATATGATGGATAACTATATACTATGAAGATGTTTTGAGATATATGTACGTATATTTGGAAAGATTATATTCAATGTTTTGTGCTTATCTAGTGGTCATTGTTCTGCCTACGGGCGATGATGTTTATTTGGCCTACGAGTCGAGTGATGTAGGGGCCTAGGGGTCAGAAGATATTATATTGGCCTACGGGTCAGGTGATGTGGGGGCCTACGAGTCGGAAGATATTATATTGGCCTACGGGTCGGGTGATGTAGGGGCCTACGAGTCGATTATGATACCACTATTTAGCACAACATATATACGAGTAAGGTTTTATGGCATGCTAGGGTTTTTGGAAAAACCTATTACATATTATATTATTGAATTTCAATAAAACTTTTGGGGTTAGTACGTTATTGAATAATTGTTTCAGTATTATATATATATATCAACTTGGTCCAGTCCTGTTTGTTTTGCGCCCTCTCAGGACATAGGAACAAGGCATACGACTCGAGCTACGAGGTATTCCCCTACAAGTGATACCGCGTCATCCTCTTTGCTTTGACTCCACTTGTAATAGCATATTTCGCTTGTATTCTGAATTAGATGTATGCTCTGAACATGTCATGCATTATCACTATGTTTTCATTGTTGGGAGTTGAATATTATTTATTATTTTAGTAGTTTGTATTTGAATATTACTTTGATTAGTTCGCATGAAATTTATATGCATCTTTCACATGTTCTCGGCATATGCATTCATTAAATGGCTTTCGTCAGCCTCGGGTGTCGGCCAACACATGACCATCCCAATGTCCCTCGAACATTGGGATCGGGGTGTGTCAGATTGGTATTAGAGCATACTTAAGACTTCATTCTTCCATTTGGTAATCATGAGCTTTCTTATAACCATAGTCTTTGGTCTTTCTAAATCTTGTTTGCCTCTTATCAGAATTATGTACCATCCTGGTGGGAATGTACCTTGACGACCTCATTCTGGTCTAATGGGAGGAATTCAGCAGTTGACCTCTGCTTTACGGAATGTTTTTCCTAGTAGTAATAGGCCGAGTTGTACATATATGGAGATTGCTCGTAGCCACAACGTTACATAACTTAGGATAGTTGGAGCCTGTGAGGAGGCTGAGGATTGGTTGGAAAAGATGGAGAATACCTTAGAGAGCATGAGCTGCCCAGCGTCTGAATGGGCGAATACCACTAGTTACTTCATTCAGGGGGACGCGAGGTTTTGGTGGAAGTCAACGACGGGCTCTCATCCACGTAATTCTTTGATGACTTGGGCTACATTCAAGAGACTTTTTAGTGCACACTTTTTTAACCCTGGTTATCAGTTGAGGAAGAGACAAGAGTTCTTAGAGTTTCGCCAAGGCGATCTGAGCATTACATAGTTTGATAGCACTTTTCAACGCCTGTCAAGACACCATGAATGAACCTATGGGAACCAGCAGAAGATGATGATTCAGCTGCAAATTGCTTTGAACCTAGACTTTTGCGAGTTTTTTGCTCCACAGAGGCATAGATCATACGAGGATATGATTGAGGCAACCTTGAGGATCGAACAGTCGAGATGGGACAGACTTAACTAGGATCAGTCTTAGAGTCAGAACTAGCATCAAAGTCAGAACCAGCCTCGGAATCAGAACCAGAATCAGCGAGGTCATGGAATTCGATCCCGGAGTATGAGAGAGTCTTCTACTTCTTCTAATTCATTCTGCCCTAGACACTCTTAGTCGTTCAAACGATAGAGTCAGGGTTCGAGATCATCCAATGAGGGCTCAGGCAATGAGTCGGCGAGGCGATCTTTTAGCCACTTTAATCTTGGTGTGGCTGATCCGAATGTATGTTACAGGTGTGGCGGCTCTGGACACATGGCCCGTGATTGTGTTACTCCTCGTCCACCGATAGTTTTGCTTCTGGTTCGGGCTACAGTGAGAGTAATAATCCGATCACTCAGAGTTACGGCAGCAGTAATAATACTTAGAGTTATGGTGGGAGTGATGGTCAGGGTACTCAGTTTTATGGCTCAAAATAGCGCAGTATTCTGGAGTAGCTTCAGGCAGTCATACTCAAGGGAACTAAGCGGGCCGTAATAATCAGGGTGCTAGGACTCGGGGAGACCAAAACAGTGGTTTGAGACGTCAGGTCCATGGGTTTATCAACGACATGACTCAACAAGAGGCAGAGTAGGATCCTAGAGTCATTACTGGTATGTTACTTGTTTGTGGTAATTGGGCTAGAGTTATGATTGATTCGGGTGCCACTTATTCATTTGTATATCCACCATTTACACGGGTTGTAAACCTGCAACCTACCTCGCTTGGTTTTGATATGTTCATACAAATACCACCTAGAGATATTTTATGTGCACTGTAGGAGTTTAAGGACTGCCCGGTTATGATTGAAGGGAAAATTTTGGAGGCTAATTTAATTCCCTTCCAACTTGCGGAGTTCGATGTCATTTTGGGAATGGATTGGCTATCCATGCATCGTGCTTATATCGAATGTAGGGAGAAATTTGTGACGTTCAATCAGCCTGGACGACCGTCAATCACGTTTCAAGGTGAATGACGAATCATTCAAAATAGTATTATTTCTGCCATTCAGATGACTAAGCTATTACAAATGTTGTGTAGAATTCTTAGCTTACGTAGTCACACATAGTTAACCTTCTTTGTGTGCTGGAGATGTGCCAGTGGTGAATGAATTCACCGATGTGTTTCCTGAAGATTTGGTTGGGTTACCACATGCGAGGGAAATCGAATTCACCATTGATTTACTTCAAGTACTAACCCTATTTTCTTGGCACCTTATCGAATGGCACCAGTGGAATTGAGAGAATTAAAGATTCAACTTCAGGAGCTCATGGATAAAGGTTACATCCAGCCCAGCATGTCTTCCTAGGGCACTCCTGTATTGTTTGTCAGAAAAAATGATGGGTCGATGAGACTTTGTATCGACTACAGGCAACTGAATCAAGTGATGGTGAAGAACCGTTATCCTCTACCTCGGATTGATGATCAATTTGACCAGTTGAAGGCTGCTCAGGTTTTTTTCTAAGATCGATCTTGTTCGGGTTATCACCAGCTACTGATCCAGAACAAAGATGTACCGAAGACTGCTTTCTGCACTAGCTATTGACACTATGAGTTCCGTGTCATGCCTTTTGGACTGACCAATGCACCCACAACTTTCATGGATTTGGTAAACAGAGTCTTCAGACTGTATCTGGATCGGTTTGTGATTGTGTTCATTGATGACATCCTGATCTACTCTCGGAGTAATACTGAGCATAAGAAACACTTGAAATTGGTATTGGAGAGGTTGAGAAAACATCAGCTGTATGCAAAGTTCAGTAAATGTCAATGTTGGCTAAACCATATCAGTTTCCTCGGGCATGTGGTTTCTACTGAGGGAATTAGTGTGGACCCTCAGAAGGTTTCGGCAGTGTCTACATAGGAGTAACCGAGGAATGTTACTAAAATGAGGAGCTTTCTGGGGCTGGCAGACTATTACCGACGTTTTGTACAGGACTTCTTGGCAATCGCTCTGCCTCTTACTAAGTTGACTGGGAAGGGGGTCAAATTCGAGTGAGATGAGTGTTGTGAACGGAGTTTCCAAGAGCTAAAGCAGCGACTTGCTCATGCCCCCATCCTTGCTCTTCCAAACGATGGTGGTGACTTTGAGATCTACGGTGACGCATCTCTGTCGAGATTGGGTTGAGTTTTGATGCAGCATGGGAAAGTTATCGCCTATGCTTCCAGGCAACTCAAAACTCATGAGAGAAATTACCCCACTCATGATTTGGAACTCGGAGCAGTGGTATTTGCTCTAAAGATCTAGCAACATTACTTGTACGGCGAGAAGTGCCGCATATTCATTGATCACAAGAGCCTGAAACATGTCTTCACTCAGAATGAACTGAATTTGAGGCAGAAAAGATGGATGAAGCTCATTAGTGATTATGACTAAACTATCGAGTATCATCCTGGACACGCCACTGTTGTAGCGGATGCACTTAGCCAGAAATCCTATGGATAGCTTGCCTCCCTTCGAGCCATCCATATTCCGCTATTGTTTTCTCTCCGAGAAACCGGCTTTACCATGACACCAGATTCATAAGAAGCATTATTGGCACACTTCCATGTTAAACCTGTCTTGGTGGATATGGTGAGGAAAGCTCAGGAACTTGATCACCAGTGTGTAGACCTAAATAAGCAAGTACTGGATAGGTTGAGACAAGATTTAAAAATCTGGAGAGATAGAGCGTTGGTGATGAGAAACAGGTTAACTGTGCCTAAGGATAACAAAGTGGTGAAGAGGGAAATTCTTGATGAGGCTCACATCTCGGCGTACGCTATGCATCCAGGAAGCACCAAATTGTACCACATTATCCGTCCATTCTACTACTAGTACGGGATGTGGCAGAGTATGTGATAATATGCATTATTTGCCAGCAGGTGAAGGCGAACAGACAGAGACCTGAAGGGCTAATGCAGAATCTCCCTATACCAGCTTGGAAGTGCAAGGACATCACCTTGGATTTCGTGTATGGTTTGCCGAGTACACGGTTGAGATTTGATGGCATTTGGGTGATTGTGGACTGACTCACCAAGACAACTCATTTCTTACCTGTTTAACAAACCTACACACTAGAGAAGTTGGAAATTCGTTCATTGATAATATTGTTAAACTCCACGGTGTACCAGTCACCATTGTTTCAGACAAAGATCCAAGATTCACCTCCAGGTTTTGGAGAGCTTTCAATGCTGCCATAAACACTCAGTTGTTGTATAACACTGCCTATCACCCACAGACCGATAGTCAATCAGAGATGACGATTCAAACCTTGGAGGACATGTTGAAAGTGTCTATTCTCCAATGGAAAGGTAGCTGGGATAGTTATTTGTTGTTGATCGAATTTGCCTACAACAACAGCTACCACTCCAATATCGACATGGCACTGTTTGAGGCACTGTATGGGAAGGCATGCCAGACGCCGTTGTGTTGGACATAGGTCGGTGAACGGGTGTTAGTGGGGCAAAAAATTGCTGACACTCCTAATACTAACATCCAATTTATTAAGAGGAACCTGAAGGCAGCACAAGACCGACATAAAAGTATTGCGGACCGACATTCTAGCGACAGTGAGTATAAGGTTGGCAACTTTGTCTTCCTAAAGTTGTCTCCCTGGAAGACTATAGTTCGATTTGGTAAGCGAGGGAAGTTGAACCCTCAATATGTTGGCCCCTACCAGATTACGAAGAGGATTGGTGCAGTTGCTTATAGGTTGGAGCTACCACCAAAGTTTGCGCAAATTCACAACATTTTTCATGTTTCTATGCTTCGAAAGTATGTGACTGATCCCTCTTATGTTATTTAGCCGGAACCCCTGGAAGTGAGTCAGGATGCGAGCTATGTTGAGGAACTAGTGGCTATCATTAACCGACAAAATAAAACTTTGAGGAACAAAGTCATCCCGTTGGTAAAAGTGTTGTGGAAAAACCATGCAGTCCAGGAAACGACATGGGAAACGAAGGAATTGATGAGGAGCTAGTACCCATATCTTTATAATTAAGTTTGTAATTTCGGGGACAAAATTCTTTTAAGGGGGTAGATTGTGAAACCCCACCCCCAAAATTATTTTTAATTTCACATTTTCCTTAAAGATTTATGAAATTACATTTTAACCCCTCATTTTTATCCAATCTGGATCCCCTTGTTAGATTCTCACCCAATTCTTCTACTCTCTCTACCTGCCACATGGCACCTTCACCTTTATCTTCTTCCCCCGAGTCAACTCTCAGCTCACTCTCTCTTTCTTTCTCTTGGATCTCTCTCACTCTCACAGATCTCTCATTTCTTCTCTATGCTTTCACCTCTCCGACATGTGAGAACATGTGAGAACATTTGAGAACATTTGAACACATAAGCAAACTAATAACACTTTAAAGTAGGTATGCATTCAAAAATAATTCTAAAACCCATGACTTTCAAAGCCTAGTGAATGGTGAACCACAAGATTCTTTAACAACATTAAAGAGAAGAAAGGATTTTGAGATTCATTACCCTTGAAGCTCATCCTTGTTTACACAAGGGATTCACCCAAGTGGAGGGCCTTCAAGTCACCTCCTAGCTCCTTAGATCTTCCTTGTGATTTTCCTCCTTTTGATACTCATGTGCTCCTTGAGGATGTGAGGAAATGATCTCTAAGAACACCAAGGGTTTAGTGTCTCTAAGTCTCCACACCAAGGATGTAGTGTGAAGAGAAGATGGATGACTTAGAGAGATTTTTTATGCTAGCAAAAGTCTCCCTAAGTGGCTGGCCTCTATAGAGTAAAAGAGAGAAAAAGTTTCTCTTATTTACCTCAAGAAAAACCCTAGTGAGTAAAAGCTATAAAGATGACTTTATACTACCTCACATGTGAGTGGCAAACTTGCAATTAATCCAAGTTTGCATCCACTCACCCTTATGGCCGGCCTTGACCTTGTTATTGGGCTAATTGCCCATTTTGTTTTAGTTGTCATACAACTTAAACATAATGGGCCTTGTGGACCAAAACACTTTTGGGCCCCCGAGACCCGAAACTAAATTGAAAGCCCAATACGAACCTTTCATATAATTAATTAATCTTGACCATTCTCAATTAAACCATTTAATTGTTTATCCATCTCATTTGTATTTCTTCACTTTCATCTTTACTCAGTGTACGATCCATTAGGTTCCAATTAGCGAGGCAGTGGGCGATTGTTACTCTTAACCATCGATTGTGAATTGAAACCACATTTCAATTCTCCCTTTGATGAAGATTAGTGTTTGCTAAACTTCAAGGCTTGCACAAACCATGAGTAACACCTAGCAGTATGTCATGGCTACCCAAGCTAAGTATAAGTGGTTGGAGAACCTATCTAGTTACAATTACAATGTAATACGGTCATTCTCTAATACAATACTCTTAATCACATTGTTTAAGTGATAGTTTGTTTCATGTCTACTATCCAATGTGATACTTCTCTATATGATTCATTTGAATATGATTTAGAACAAACTTCCTAAGTCATATTCGTATGCTTTGGCCAAAGACTCCTGAATCATATCTCATAGTATTCTCCCTTCACCATGGAAGGTTAGAGATCCTTTGTTGTGCATTCATATGCCTACATGACTAGATAGCTTGACCCCAACAATGCCGACACTCTCAATGGAATTCCTTTAACATGATCAAAGATCAAGGACCCAACCATTAGACATCTATAATGCCTCAGGTCAAATGACTACTTTGCATATTGCAACTTACGAGTTCTTACATGACATGTATGTTCGAACTCCTTTTTTATCGTTGTTCAGTGTACTCAATTACCTTTCGAGCACCTATGTGTTTGTCTCAGTGTTCAACACTAAATGACTTGAGACTAGTCATACTCGCGCTTGAGTTAACATAACACATACTAACCTTAGCGGATTTTCAATGCCCAATTGGCAATCCTATGGCTAGGAACATTTTAGGAATGAACATAAGAGAAAGGTCTCGTTAATCTAACTTACTTAGATCACTTCTCTCTTAGATTAAATACATTCATTGGATTCCCTTATTGCTTAAACATATAATACAATAAATAGTGATTAACAAAAAGATTTGCCCTTCATTAAACATATAATAGTTTAACACAATAAGTATTCCAAAAGCTATTACATCAAATGAGTGGCTTTGTGGGCATACTTCCAACATATGATGGATGACTATATACTATGAAGATGTTTTGAGATATATGTACGTATGTTTGGAAATATTATATTCAATGTTTTGTGCTTATCTAGTGGTCACTGTTCTGCCTATGGGCGATGATACTTATTTGGCCTACGGGTCAGGTGATGTAGGGGCCTACAAATCAATTATAATACCACTATTTAGCACAATATATATACGAGACAGGTTTTATGAACAGTTTTATAGCATGCTAGGGTTTTCGGAAAAACCTATTACATATTATACTATTGAATTTCCATAAAACTTTGGGGGTTAGTACATTATTGAATAACTGTTTCAGTATTTTATATATATATATATCAACTTGGTCCACTCATGTTTGTTTTGGGCCCCCTCAGGACATAGGAACGAGGCATACAACCCAAGCTACGAGGCATTCCCCTAACAGTGATACCGCGTCATCCTCTCTGCTTTGACTCCACTTGTAATAGCACATTCCGCTTGTATTCTGAATTAGATGTATACTTTGAACATGTCATGCATTATCACTATATTTTCATTGTTGGCAGTTGAATATTATTTATTATTTTAGTAGTTTGTATTTGAATATTACTTTGCATAGTTCGCGTGAAATTTATATGCATGTTTCATATGTTCTCGGCATATGCATTCATTTTATGGCTTTCATCAGCCTCGGGTGTAGGCCAGCATGTGACCATCTCAATGTCCCTTGGACATCGGGATCGGGGCGTGTCAAAACACCTATAGGTAATCACATTTATTTCAACACATCCCCGAAAGGCCACACTTAATGAGTCTTCGACCCTCCTTTACATGCATAAGAATGGGTTCAGAGCATACTTACCCAAATACAAGTTCTATGAATATGTTGAGTAAATACCATACTCAGTGGAATGTTAAAGCTGCTGGAAATACCTTGGTGTCGAATGTGTTCATTGCTACCGCTACTGAATCATGAGGGGCACAAAACATAAAAATGTGAGCGGATGAAAAAATAAAGTTTTTAAAAACATTTTATTTTTTGAACATACTAGACTCCTATTTTGAAAACACAAATTATACATATATTAAAACCCAGTTTGCAGGCACAGTTTTGAATTGTTAATGAACAGTAAAATGACAGAAATGCCCTTGGATTTTTCTGGCTTGAACATTTTGTTATCTCTTTTGTGCCCTAAAATGTCCGTTTTGCCCAAGCTTGCCATGTGTCTTTCATCCTTCGTTTCTCTGGTTTGCTTTACCTTCGGTCTCTGCTTCGTTCATTTCATTTTGTCTGTCTTCATCGCGTCCTGTTTTCTCTCAAATCCTTCATTTTCGCTTCGCAAAACAATCTTCCACGAGATCGTGTCTTTGATTTTCTTGGGTATTTTGTTTGGAGGCTCTATTTTCACAGAATTGGTGCATATATGTAAAGCTCAAGAGTTTCATCGCTCTTTGCCTCCCAAGATCGTGACTACCTTCTTTCTCCGACTGAAACCAGGTCTCTCTCTCTCTCAGTGTATTAAAACAGTTTTCTCTCATGGGATAAAAATCCGGTCCAAAGATATAGGAACTTGAAACGAATATTTTTGTTGGAATATTTATGCAGTCCGATTTAATAATTCTGAGATGGATCAGAGATATATGTACTCTCTCTATCAAACATAAAATATGACTAAAAGCACCAGCTGTATATTTTCCGGTTAAATCCCGAACATGTCAGTATATAATTCCAAGAAAGATCAATATAATTTTTTCTAGAAAACAAAAGTATAGTATCAAAGTAGGAACAAATAGTCACAGGCATTATTGGATTATGCTACTATGTGTAAGACTACACAGCAAGGATCGATGATCATCTACTCTACTTATGCTCAGAACAATATAGTAGAAGCAAATCCCTAACAGAAAAATAATATCCTCTTCCACTTACTGGATTTACTTATTTTGAACTATTTTCCTCAGTTTGATTCAAATTAATTTTTTATTTTTTTTTAATAATTTGAAAATTAGGCCTTTTATGTTTGGCGTTTTCTCTGTTATTTCATTCTCAGTTGAAAAGTGGGAGTCCCAACTTTTAGCTCAAAGAAAAACCCTTGATTGAATAAAATACTGGTATGCTTCCTCACATGAGAAAAAAACTTCAATTTTTCTTTCCTTGGTTTTTGTTAATTTTTTGTTTTCCCGCAAATTCCTGCTAAAGCTAATGTATTTGATTTGAAAGGAACAAGACTAATTTTGTCATTAGCATCTCCATTTTCACATCAATGTAAACTGACTTATGCAGATGAGCTAATTTAACATCAGCAGATATGACGGAATCTGATTTCAATGGTTCAACTTTCAATGGTGCATACATGGAGACAGCTGTCAGTTCATTTCCATACAAGTTATCTCATATTGTTACAGCATTTAGGTACCATTTGGTACGTAGAACGGGACGGAACGGAGTGGAACGAGACGTTCCGTCTCACGTTTGGTGCGCCTAAAAATGGTGGAACGTGCTGTTCCACGGAACGAATTTTGGATGAATTTTCGTTTCGCCTCATCCCCTAGAACGACTCGTTCCACATATGTGGAACATAAAATTATAACTTATCCGTCTCCTTCTTCTTCCTCCTTGTTTCCATCCGAAGGCATCTTTGCTCCCTCTCCGTTCCATCCCGTCCTGTCCCAACCCGTCTCATCCCATTCCGTTCCGTCCCATTCTGTTCCGTCTCGTTCTGTCTGCATACCAAACGATACATTAGGCCATGTTTAATACGAATGACTAGACTACACTTGCAGGATTAAGAAGTGCTATCCATAAGGGGTTGATGTCTAAAGCATATCCCTAATTTTATCCCCACTAATCCCTTAAAAAATTGTAAGCAGACATATTGAACTTTATGTATATAATTTTTTTATTTTATAAGAACGGATGTAATTTAGAATCATACATGTGTCAACATGGTGGTAGCATATTATTGAACGACACTAAAGATTAATTATGAACTTAGACTATGTGCCGAAAGAAAGGTGCTCATTACTTGCATATAATTTATTTTGTTTGTTCAGGGAAGAGCATGGTGGCTTGTGCTTTGGGTGGGAGTTTGTACCGCAGGGGAAACTGTTGTACATTCTTGAAGCAGAACATCGTGCAGAGAACATTCGGAGAATTGGTATGTATGTCTTTGCCTCTTTTTAGATTAAATAAACCCTCTGTTTAGATTAACTCTGGCTTTTGGCTTCATTATGTATTCATGAAACTAATCTCTGCAGTTTTTTAATTCATATGGGGTATTTGTTATTTTGAACGACACTAAAATTATTTATAGGTTATAGGAACCATGGGTTAATAAAATGGGTCCAAATTCAGAGGTGCGTTCTTATTCCCTCAAAATAAGAAGAAAACACTTCCTCATCACCATATTTCGGCACCTCAGGTATATTTGTGTTGTAAAGCCTTTTACTTCTTTCAGTTTCTTCAGAGCTATTAATTTGCCCATATGTGATTTGTAAAGTGCAAGATTGGATTTCATGTCTTGAGTACTTATGGTTTTGTATAGTGCAAACTTGAGCTTATTGATCCAATTGGTTAGAACAGTATACTCAACCAATTTCATATCCTCTTGGCCAAAGGAGAGTATGATACTTGCCACTGAGAAAAATACTTCATATAATAGCAATGTGTTGGTGTGTGGCATGCTCTAATTAGGGATAATTTTGCGTTATAAGAAAGCAATAGAGAGTCACATTGAGTTTGGAATTTGGAAGTTACAAGCTCATGGAAAGTAGGCTTTTGTAATTGTCTAATGACATGGTCAAAGAGTTGTCCACCTTATGTTTACAATGGTAACGAACACTGTAGTCTCATTCCGTGGGAGAAATTTCAAAATAAGATGTTAAATGTCTGAAATAAGCCTAATGTTGAAATTTATTTCATTGTTTCATTTTTTGTATGAAAAAACATTTATTGTTGAAATTTTCTTGGTGCTTTCTTTTATAAAAGATTCAGGATGGGGATTATTTAGCTTTCATTGATTGGCATTGGTTTTTAAGTTGTCTCTACTTTTGTTTGTAGGATCAACTTGGGAAAGAACAGAACAGAGCAGAGCACAGGCATTATCAATTTATTTGCTAAAGTATTCCAGGCTTGCAGCTATCTGCACGACTCCAACGAGCCACACCAAGCTTACAATGGGTTTGCACACCTGTAAAGCTCCCTCTTCCTCTTTCTCTCGCTCCATTTTTTCCTTATAAGTTTCGTGCTAACATCAATTTGTACATCGATGAAATAGGAGCAGCTAGATTTTGAACAACTATTTATATGTATGTAGAGTTGTCAACAACTATTATATACATTTTATAAATATTTTGTACATGTTTTGTACGAATACTTTTTACATATTTACACACAATGGTTACAACACATTTAGTTCCTCATTCTAACACATACAACGCTTATAATTAAGTTGGCATTTCCACGGCAACGCGCGGGCTAAATTCTAGTATAATACTTTATATAAGTTTCTGAAAATCTAAGCATGCCATAAAAGTTGAAATTTGATATATATACTTGTATACATTGAGAGCTGATAAATATATATAAAATGAGCTGATACTTACCAGTGGCATGACATACAATATCATCACCATCCATGACTAGTGGAAGCTGAATAATATAATCATTTCATTGTCGAGTAACCTTGAGGCAATGATAAGTTGAAAATGTAATTGTGTAATCATGTCATTACTAAGTAATGATAAGTAATGATAAGTTGCGAGTATAACTGTATAATCATGTCATTACTGGGTAATCTCAAGGTAATGACAAACTAAAAGTATAACTATAGTACCCCCAATACATGTGTAAGCTGATATATAATCATCCACTAGATGTAGCTAGTGGAAGCTAGAGGTATAATCATCCATTAGCCGTAGCTAGTAGAAGCTAGTAATATAATAATGTCATTACTACGTAATCCCGAGGCAATGACAAGCAGGAAAGACATGTCCATCGTCCACAATGTGGACGAGTTGGAAATACTCATACACATGTAAATTGTGTCCTACTGCCGGAGACATTGTACAATACTCTTAGTCTGTATGGGTGTATGCATGCCACAAGATAAATAATAATAAATGAATAACAATCATGAAATTCCCATAGTCATAAATCATAAATCATGTATCATAAATGTGAAATCCCGTTCATGTATTTCATTATTATAATCTACGTATTGGTATTATAGAGATTTTATATTATTTTTCGGGAAATTAATTATTTAAAATCCGTAGACCATTCGAGGTCACAATTTATATTGTTGAATAGATATCGAGATCACGCACGCATAGGCGAAAGTCGTTTGCAAGTCCGGATTATAACGGTATAGTTACGGACGTTTGAAGTTGTTGCTAAAAAAAAATGATGAAAAGAGAAGAAAAATCCACGGGAGTGGCTGAAAGAAAAAAAGGAAAAGAAATCCACGGGAGTGGGGGAAAAAGGAAAAAAAAAAAAGGGTTCTCCCTTCCAACCCGTGCGCACACCACTAACCCGGTTTCAACTCGACTTGATTCTGGCTTCCTCCTGCCATTTTTTCCGTTGAAACGCCACATCCACCACCTGCAACCTCTTCCACGATCTCCCATCTATCATCTCTTCCCAAGATTGTGGGTTTTTAGGTCCAAATTCGCGAGGAACATCACCAGAGTTCAAGGGAGGGTTTGATGGCGATCCGCCATTTTTGAATGTAATCCCGTCGATCTCCACTTCCATTAGACTCCCCTTGAGCCCTGGAACAAAGCCCAATCAATTTTAGGGGCGACGGAACACCGGAGTGGACGAATCGAAGTTCACCCATTCTAGGGTTTCCAACGGGTGCGAGCTGATTTGGGGCATTTCCCAGCAAAATTGGACTTTGCCACATGTATAAAACTTACTCTACTCATTGAGATCTTCATTTCTGTAAATTTTGGTAATTTTTAAAAATAGTTGAATTTTTCGGGCAAGGCGGCCAACCTCCACCTGCGGTGGCGCGTGCGGCGACGGCCTGGCCAATGGGCTGACGATGTCCTTTTAAGTTCAAATAGATGCCTTGATCTCATAATTGATATTTGTATGACGTAATTTGATTGTTTGGACTTAGTTTCATTACGATACCTTACTTGGTCAAAATATGAATCAACGATCCGACCGTTAGATCGTCACCAAACCTTAATGTGTGATAGAAAATAATATTTTTGGATCATCAAAACTTACAGATCGGGAATCCGACATACGGATCTTCCCTAATTGGATTTCTAAGTTTGTAAAATATATTGTTGACCGCCACTTAATTCTAGTAATTGGCGAAGATCCGACCGTCGGATCGTGATGGGATTTTAGTATGTTGTTCTTTGAGCATAATGTGGACCTTAGGAAGTTACGGATCTGGAATCTGATGTGCGGATCTACTGGATCAAATGATGTAGCTTTATGGATCCTACTGTTGATCGAGAATTGACTTTTGGTCAACATGTCTCGAAACGTTCTAAATAATAAAATTAGTATTGTGGAAGGCTAAGTAAAATCTAGTGGGACCACATTGGTTTGAGAGTGACTTGAATATATGTGATATCGCTATTACCTTGATTTCTTATTAATATCATCTGTGAATATGATATGGGTTATAAATGAAATTCTATTGAAATGTGAATTATACACACACACACACACACACACACATACCATAGACCTATGTTTATTGAATGTGAATTCTATTGAAGTGTTATTTTTATTTCTGGCCATCGATCTAGTATGATTTGACTTGTGCTTTGGAAATATGGTTTTTATTGTATGATTGGATTGATGTGATGAAATGTGAGGGCTAGTAGTGGACCGTTGACCTATTGTCATGGGATTTGTTACTTAGACACTTGTTTCACATCTTGTTTCCTTATTTCACTTTTTGTGTCATTCAGCCCTTCTAAATTAAGTACTTGGTTCTTGTATTGTTTCTTCAAGCCGTTGTTGTATCCCTTGGTCTTCCACTCGATTCCGTTGAGTGATGGTCCAGAATCGTACCCTGGCTCGAATTCCGTTGAGTGATGGTCTGGAATCCCTTTTATTCTGCAATTCCATTGAGTGATGGTCCAGAATCGTACATTGGGTGGTTCTATATGCATGGTACTCCCCGATTCCGTTGAGTGATAGTCCTGAATCCCTTCTACTCCGCGACTCTGTTGAGTGATGGTCCATAATCGTATCCTGAGTTTGATTCCGTTGAGTGGTCCGGAATCCCTTTGGTGACTTGGTTCCTTGGATTTGATTTCAACTTCAGAGATGTAGGCTTCGGCCGAACTGTGTCGCTCTAGCCTTGTATGTCAGTGTGTTGTATGGGTTATTATTTGGTGTGATTATTGGATGTTGTTGGATGTAATTGTTATGATTATGATATACCATTGAGCAATATGGCTATAGATTATTATTGCGCCTCGTCGATTGTTCCTTGAGATGTTGCACGCTCTGAATTGTGCATTATGTTGAAATATGACAGTTTATTTGATGAATGAAAACTAATCATCAATCTGAAATCCACAAATTAAACAATCAAATAACTAGAGTAATCATAATTAGGGCTTCCTCTAGTCTTAGCTAAGAGTTTAAAACCCCATGAACAAAGAATTCATAGTAGTTCTATAGAAAATATGCATAAAATAAAACTGAATAAGAGAAACCAAATTACTGCTACTCTGCCGCTGCCTTGTTCCACGCCAAAAGAAGTCCAAGTCCCTATATACTGCTCGTATCTTCCTTTTCATATCTTTGCCTCCAGTCCAATTTTGCTAAAAACATAGGAGTTGCAATCAATTTGAGATTCTTTCCTAAGATATCTCCACCGCCTCATGTAATCATCTTGTCCATCTTTCTTTAATTCTTTTCATCCTTCCTTTTCTATATCAATTGTCCTTTGCACTACCTCACTTAAAAGCCACGGATTGGAATTTGGTTTTGGGCAAGTGAATTTGATTCATCATAAGTCCAAAAGCCCTCATTTGAAAGTATTGGCTATTGCTCCAAATAAGTTAAAAACAACCCACCTATTCGTCTTCAACCTACAAATAAAATAGGGGTGAGATCTTGTTCCAAAAAAAAAATTAAAAAATAGGGATGAGATATCCACACACCATTTTTTACTTTTTACACATCTTTTTAATTTTCGACCGTCGGATTGAATGAGTTGAAAAAAATCAAAGGACAAAAATTAACAAAAGGTGTGTAAGAACTAAAAAGAGATGTTTGAATAGCACATCCCATAAAATAACGATTAATTAAATGGTTGAAGTCAATGTAATTAGAAAGACTAAAACGTATAGAATGTGTCAAAACCTTGTTAAATTTCACTTTTATCAATACACATCCTAATATTTATAAATTACAAAAGTATAGTAATTAACTCCAAATTAATCTAAATGAAACGCTAATTAATATAAATAATAGGTAACATATGTAATAAATACGTGCCTATCAGCAGAGCCACCGAAAAATTTATTAGATTCTGAAAATTCTTGCCGAAAAATTCAGAGAATTTTTCAGACTTCATTCTCACTCGATTCTCAACCAAAATTATTCATGAACTTTCTATCAAAGTGCAGTTAGGGAAGAGAGGAACAAGATCGTACCGAGTTGGAGGTTGAAAAATGGCTGGAATCTCGCAGAAAAACAAGAAAACTTCCTTCTTCGAATCTGTGTCCAAAACCACCTATAATTTATAATTTTTTTTACACCAATCTAGTCCCAATCAACCAAATGAAGCTATTGGTAGAGTTTAGAAGTCTCACATATGCCTTGAATGACGAGAAACTAGTCGAATTTTCACTGTAACCGTCGCAGTTCCCGGTCCGAGACTTCGACTTTGCATTTTCCAGCAAAGGTGGAGTCTTTGGACTCGAGGTGAGGTGGGGATGGTGATGATGGCAGCCAATGATCGTGACTCGCTGTCAAACAGCGAAATCGTCGTTCGTTTTTCTCGATTTATCGAACACGGAAGAGAGATATGCATAGGGGTTTCCAGAAACATGGGGGAAAGAAAAGGGAAGAAAGAAGAAGAGAAGGGAAGAAAGAAGAAAATTATTTCCCCCATGGGACCTACAGCCCTTAGAAATCAAAGAATTCTCCGAAAATGGAGTAAAATGACTAAAATGCCATTGAATTCAGTGCCTCATAAAAACTTCGTTTTAAGTCTGATTTTTGTCCCGCTTGTACCCACGCGATTGTAACGACGGGTACTATTCAAATATATTAATTAATATGTCATATGTTATGACAAATAAAATCAACAAAAGTCAACGAGCACCCTTCTAGGGCATTTGGGTAATTTTACATTAAAGCTACATAAAAATTTTGGATGAGTCGTAACAACATAATAGTGGTTAAATATAAGTAAGTTTTAAATTTACAATCCTGGAATCGTTGGTTAAGTTCTACGGAAGTAACAAGTGTGCATACATAAATTAACCACAACCAATAGGAGAAGGATAAGTGAAAAATATGCTTAATATGACGGTTTTACCCTTGACGTCTTGAGTAAACCAAAATTTTACCCTAAGCCGAAGGTAATGGGCTTTATGCCACTAACGGACGGTGGGTTCTTCGGGATGCCAATGACATTTATTATGGGGTCTTTGGGCCGCCCATACTTCCATCGGGCTATACTTGGTCCCAATGGTGGCAGGGCATCGACTCTCCGGAGTCTTCCTTTGGGTGTCTGATGCATCTGAACTCTTACCAATAGGGACCTTCAAAACTGCTAGCTGATTGCGGAGACTGTCCTGCATCACCAAGAACTACCTAGTATGCTCACAGCCTCCCTTCACATCTACTTGCTAAATTTTATCGTTATAAATAGTCAGGTTAAACAGAGAAAACGGTAATCGCTACTTACTACTCAGAACTCTCTCAAGTTCTATTTTTCTGTCTACTACTTTTCTGACTTAATTAGGCATCAGACCTTTGGCGTACACCATCTCCCTTTTTTCAGGGTATACGTCAATTAGGCTAACGGTTTTTGTTCTCTTGTAGTTGAAATGTCGTCAAATCAGACATTTACAAAATTTGCATCTATAACAATGGCTGAAGATGCTAAACTACGAAGAAGCATGATAGCTAGTCGAATGGTAATCACCACCCCTGAAGAGCCTATATTGAAATTGGAGTCTCACTTGACTTACACAAGAAGTTCAATGACTATCATGAAAGCTTAATTCTGGACTACATGCTTAATTCAGCCACTTATTGTATTTGAGTGAGATGAATTAGTGGTCAAATTGTCCATGATCTGATATTGTGCCGAGTAGCAAATAAGGATGTAGACATCACTGGTCTGAGCTACGCTATTGTTACAGTTCACCGAGCAAGACTTTGATTACCAGGCTAGTGTCAAATATCGATGATTTGAATACTAAGAAGATGTACTTTCCTAGCAAGGCCATTGTGACCAGAAATTGTTGCAAACTGTATTTAGTAGCCGCCATAATAAGGATGATTTACTGAAAGTGTGCACTTTTACATTAGTGATTTAACGAGTTGACAAAGTGTGCAGGTAAAGGACCTTTACCTGTATCGATCGGACAATTTGACAAAGTTCTATGACTAGGGACACTTAGTCTTTTGAGTACCCCAAGATGCCTTTTTTTATTTATTTATTTTTATTATTAAACAGAGAAAACGGTAATCGCTACTTACTCTCTTCACAATATGGACGAGTTGGAAATACTCATACACATGTAAACTGTGTCCTACTGCCGGAGACATTGTACAATACTCTTAGTTTGTATGAGTGTATGCATGCCATAAGATAAATAATAATAAATGAATAACAATCATGAAATTGTCATCGTCATAAATCATAAATCATGTATCATAAATCATAAATCATTATTCTGGTAGTAAAATCTCGAAATCTATCTAACTCGTAAATCATAAATCATAACTTTGAAGATATCATAAAATCGATATAATTAGTAAAATATAACTGAAATTCATATTTATTTAGGTATGCTTAGAATTTAGATAAATAAAACATTTATGAAATAAAAGTCCACTCTGATCATATAGGAAGTCTTCCTCAAGCTAGGTTTGTCCTCTAAGGTCTCTGGAACTCCTCGCACCTAAGTGAATAAACGAAACCAAGAAAAACTCTGTAGAAACTCTCTTCTATAAAAGGAGATCATTCTCCCACAATATTTTCTAATGTCATTTGTACTAAATAATTCACTAATACTCACTAAAGGAGAGCTTGAACCTATGTACTTGTGTAAACCCTTCACAATTAATAAGAACTCCTCTACTCCGTGGACGTAGCCAATCTGGTTGAACCACGTACATCTTGTGTTTGCTTCTCTGTCTCTATCCATTTACATACTTATCCACACTAGTGACTGGAGCAATCTAGCGAAGGTCACAAACTTAACATGTTTTGTTGTACCAAAGTCCTCACTGATTTTGTGCATCAATAAAGGTCAATGCTGACGAAAAAAGTCAACGGGTTGGCCACCGATGTGAATTTAAACTAACCTAATAAATAGATTAATTCAAATCAAATTTACTCGCAAGTGCACGAATCGGTTGTAGTTGAAATATGTAAATACGAGATTGAATCCACCGGAGTTGATTTAACAATTTAATCCTATAACTATTACTTAACAAATTGAAATAAAGATTGGGTTTGTCTCGAAGAATAATTAAAATTAACAATTGTTAAACAGAAATATGATTAAGAACAAATGTAAGAAAACACTAAGGCTTTGATTCCACGACTAATTGTCATACCCTGTATCCAATTGTCAACTCATGAATTATCAAATTAATGAAAACAATTTTCATACATATGTCCATGGTCAGGTACACATGCCAATAATTTCCCAAAGAGATGTGAATTTTACTGTGGTCAGGTTTAGACTCAACTATTCCTATAGTCTCTCTATCCATGGTCCGGTATACACAAACATGTAGAAATCCAATTAAGCAAGGTGAGAAACAAATTAACCACTTATCAATTTGGTCACGTCAAACAAATAGCTAATTTTCTAGGAAGCCATACAAACTAATATTCGTCTATGGTCGGATCAAAATATAAGTTCATGTTTCTCATTCACAAAGCATTGATGGAATCCAATTCATGGTCAGAAATAAATTCATATGCAAATAATTTCAATATCAAAATCCTAGGCTATGGTCAAGCTCAAAGAACCCAATATCAAAATTGCAATTCCACTAGTGAATGAAAACTAATCATCAATTTGAAATCCACGAATTAAACAAGGGGTGTGCTATCCACACACCTCATTTTACTTCTCACACACCCCTTAATAATTTATGTCCGTTGATCTTCTTCAATTCATCCGATCCGACGGCCGAAAATTAAAAAGGTGTGTGAGAAGTAAAATGGGGTGTGTGGATATCACACCCCATTAAACAATCAAATAACTAGATTAATCATAATTAGGGCTTCCTCTAGCCTTAGCTAAGAGTTTAAAACCCCATGAACAAAGAATTCATAGTAGTTCTATAAAAAATATGCATAAAATAAAACTGAATAAGAGAAACCAAATTACTGCTACTCTGCCGCTGCCTTGTTCCACGCCAGAAGAAGAAGTCCGAGTCCCTCTCTATTGCTCGTAAATTCCTTTTAATATCTTTGCCTCCAGTCCAATTTTGCTAAAAAATAGGAGTTCCAATCAATTTGAGATTCTTTCCTAAGATATCTCCACCGCCTCATGTAATCATCTTGTCCATCTTTCTTTAATTCTTTTCATCCTTCCTTTTCTATATCAATTGTCCTTTGCACTACCTCACTTAAAAGCCACAGATTGGAATTTGGTTTTGGGCAAGTGAATTTGATTCATCCTTCTCGAATAAGTCCAAAAGCCCTCATTTGAAAGTATTGGCTCTTGCTCCAAATAAGTAAAAAACAACCCACCTATTCGTCTTCAACCTACAAATAAAATAGGGTTGAGATATCCACATATCATTTTTTAATTTTTACACACCCTTTTAATTTTCGGCCGTCGGATCAAATGAATTGAAAAAGATCAAAGGACAAAAATTAACAAGAAGTGTTTAAGAAGTAAAAAAGAAATGTTTGGATAGCACACCCCATAAAATAACGATTAATTAAATGAATGAAGCCAATGTAATTAGGAAGACCAAAACGTATAGAATGTGTCAAAACCTTGTTAAATTTCACTTTTTATCAATACACATCCTAATACTTATAAACTACAAAAGTATAGTAATTAACTCCAAATTAATCTAAATGAAACGCTAATTAATATAAATAATAGGTAACATATGTAATAAATACGTGCCTATCAGCAGAGCCACCGAAAAATTTATTAGATTCTGAAAATTCTTGCCGAAAAATTCAGAGAATTTTTCAGACTTCATTCTCACTCGATTCTCAACCAAAATTCATGAACTTTGTATCAAAGTGCAGTTAGGGAAGAGAGGAACAAGATCGTACCGAGTTGGAGGTTGAAAAATGGCTGGAATCTCGCCGGAAAAACAAGAAAACTTCCTGTTTCGATCAAAACTTGAACTTTGGGCTCGGAGGGAGTTGGCCCAAAGAACAGCCTAAAAAGGAGAGGAACTCGAAGGCCCAGTCAAAACCCAGCCGAAGTCCAGAAGACAGGGGAAGCCTGTTTTTAACTAGATGCAGACCACTTGCTCACCTACCCAAAGGCCAAGTGGTATAGACTGACCAGCTATACAGCCCATAAAGTACTTTATAGTGGCAGAACAAGTAAAATAGTTGATGAGTCACTACCCCTCAAACTGCATTCGGGCAAGGTTACTGCTACAGGAGGCCAAGCCGAGTTGTCTATAAAAGAAGAAAGAGAAACCAGGAATAAGGACACTAAAAAAAAACCAAAAATACAAGCACAAACTCTGCTCAAAAAGCCATATTTGCCTTCAAACGAAGCTGTAGTCAGCAAGCCTTCATCCCTCTCGGGATAAACCTTCACTCAAGCCTTTGTAATAGCTCTGCTACCCTGCTCAACTCTTGCTGTAGTATCGATTTCTATTTGTAAACTCATTTCCCAACCCTTTTTCTAAACTTTCAAACCTCCTGATAAACCACAAAGATAGGAAGTTGCAAGACGATTAACCTTGCCCGACAAGGTTAAACCTTGCCCGACCCTCTTTGTTTTTGTCTTTTGATTCATTAGCATAGCAATATGTTGTATACTACAAGTTGTATTCAAGTTATTTCTAGTAATATGGCTATTAAAAGATTCTCTCAGCACTTGAATCCGATTTGAATATATCTTCATAGTTCAAATCAGATCTAAGTTCTAAGCCCTCGGGCATGTAAGATTTGATCATTTAAAAGTCCTTGACCTCAAGGCATAAAAAAGAACCTTATGTGGACTTAACCCATCCACGACAAGCTTTGATAAACAAGAAGTCCGAAGTTACTTGAGGCGCAAGTAATCGACAGATCACTTAGTTTTATTTCTATTATATTATGATAACCATAGAATTTTGAGTACGGAATGAATTCTGATGGGAAGCCTCAAGGCCTACATCTAAGGCCCCACAAAGGCACCTATTTGGATTCGTTCTGTTCTTCGGGCTAGAACGTTGAGTATAGAATGAATTCTGATGGGAAGCCTCAAGGCCTACACCTAAGGCCCCACAAAGGCACCTATTTGGATTCATTCTGTTCCTCGGGCTAGAACGTTGAGTATAGAGTTAATTCTGATAGGAAGCCTCAAGGCCTACCTAAGGCCCCACAAAGGCACCTATTTGGATTCGTTCTGTTCCTCGGGCTCAGGTAATCAGAAGTATAATGGTTATACAACTCATATAACCAAGAACACGAACTTTATATATTCGAGTACTAAAGTTAGTTATTAATGGGAAGCCTCGAGGCCTACACCTAAGGCCCTACAAAGGCACCTATTGTAACTAAGATAGTCTCTCGGATATATATATATTCAAAACTCAACATCCGTTTTACATCTGCCATGCTGAAGATGGCAGTGGCACGCCTGAGCACTTAAAGGTTAATCTTGATTGTGAGCCTCAAGGCCTACACCTAAGGCCCCACAAAGGCACCTTTCAAAGTTAACTATGTCCTTCTCTTTCAGCCTTGCCCGATAAAGCCTTGCCCGACAAGCCTTGCCTCGACAGGTTTTTGCCCGACAAGCCCGCCAAGGAAGCAGAAGCCCGACAACGAAGCATCAACCGGCGCCAACCTCTCGGGGAGCTGTGTGCTCGTCGGCCGAGAAACATCCTCGACGGTAATTCCCGCCACGAACACTTCCTTCTTCGAATCTGTGTCCAAAACCACCTATAATTTATAATTTTTTAACACCAATCTAGTCCTAATCAACCAAATGAAGCTATTGTTAGAGTTTAGAAGTCTCACATATGCCTTGAATGACGAGAAACTAGTCGAATTTTCACTGTAACCGTCGAAGTTCCCGGTCCGAGACTTCGACTTTGCATTTTCCAACAAAGGTGGAGTCTTTGGACTCGAGATGAGGTGGGGATGGTGATGATAGCAGCCAATGATCGTGACTCGCCGTCAAACAGCGAAGTCGTCGTTCTTTTTCTCGATTTATCGAACACGGAAGAGAGAGATGCATAGAGGTTTCCAGAAACATGGGGGAAAGAGAAGGGAAGAAAGAAGAAAATTCTTTCCCCCATGGAACCTACAGCCCTTAGAAATCAAAGAATTATCCGAAAATGGAGTAAAATGACTAAAATGCCATTGAATTCAATGTCTCGTAAAAACTTCGTTTTAAGTCTGATTTTTGTCCCACTTGTACCCAATTGTTTGTAACGACAGCTACTATTCAAATATACTAATTAATACGTCATATGTCATGACAAATAAAATCAACAAAAGTCAACGCGCACCCTTCTAGGGCATTTGGGTAATTTTACATTAAAGCTACAGAAAAATTTTGGATGAGTCGTAACAACAACATAATAGTGGTTAAATATAGTAAGTTTTAAATTTACAATCCTGGAATCGTTGGTTAAGTTCTACGGAAGTAACAAGTGTGCATACATAAATTAACCACAACCAATAGGAGAAGGATATGTGAAAAATATGCTTAATATGACGGTTTTACCATTGACGTCGTGAGTAAACCAAAATTTTACCCTAAAAGAAAAAGATGTAGTTTGCCCAAAGGTATGTCACTAACGGACCGTGGGTTCTTCGGGATGCCAATGACATATATTATGGGGTCTTTGGGCCTCTATACTTCCATTGGGCCATACTTGGTCCAATGGTAGTAGGGCACCGACTCTCTGGAGTCTTCCTTTGGGTGTCCGACGCATCTGAACTCTTACCAATAGGGACCTTCAAAACTGCTAGCTGATTGTGGAGATTGTCCTGCATCACCAAGAACTACCTAGTATGCTCACAACTTCCCTTCACATTTGCTTGCTAAATTTTATCCTTATAAATAGTCAGGTTAAACAAAGAAAACGGTATTCGCTACTTACTACTCAGAACTCTCTCAAGTTCTATTTTTCTGTCTACTACTTTTTTGACTTAATTAGGCATCAGACCTTTGGCGTACACCATCTCCCTTTTTCAGGGTATACGTCAATTAGGCTAACGGTTTTTGTTCTCTTGTAGGTGAAATTTCGTCAAATCAAACATGTACAAAATTTGCATCTAAAACAATGGCTGAAGATGCTAAACTACGGAGAAGCATGATAGCTAGTCGAATGGTAATCACCACCCCTGAAGAGCCTATATTGAAATTGGAGTCTTACTTGACTTACGCAAGAAGTTCAATGACTATCATGAAAGCTTAATTCTGGACTACATGCTTCAGCCACTTATTGTATTTGAGTGAGATGAATTAGTGGTCAAATTGTCCATGATCTGGTATTGTGCCGAGTAGCAAATAAGGATGTAGACATCACTGGTCTGAGCTACGCTATTGTTACAAAGTTCACCGAGCAAGACATTGCTCTGATTACCGGGCTAGTGTCAAATATCGATGATTTGAATACTAAGAAGATGTACTTTCCTAGCAAGGCCATTGTGACCAGAAATTGTTGCAAACTGTATTTAGAGTTGAATATCAGAGTGCGCAACGAGTGATACTAACAAAATAATAGAAATATTATTAAACAAACTGAGAATGCCGAAACGGCTACAAAACCCTAAGAGGCTACATTGTGACTAAATTCTTATTTTCTAATGAATAACAAAGTACCCTATTTATAATAAACTAACCCTAATTTCTAACAAAACCTAATTCTAACGGGCTAAGCCCAGAAAACCAAACATTCAAATAAACCAAAATACTAATATTTTCCAACACCCCCTGTCAAACTCATGGCGGTATACGACATGGGTTTGCAAACAAGCAGATGCGGACTGGCTCCATTAGGCAGACAGACAGACAGACATGCAAACTTGACTTGACTTGACTGGCAAACTTGACTTGATTCTTGATTCTGACTGGCAAACTGGCTAGAGTTGAGAGTAAGAACCCGTCACTAAATGGACGAGATTTCCATATCTCAATTGTAGCAACAAACAAACAAACACAAATACTATCACTCGGGTGGTCACAATTCCAAGCACTAGAATGACGGTCACAAAACAATCTTAAACAAGCCAACAACTCGTGTGGCCTAAACACCAACTGAAAAAATTAACACACTTTTTTTCCTTGCAAACTATCAACAACAACTAGGCAATCTGAACATGAACGACAACAGACACAAGCAAACAGATACCAACCCAAAACAAATTAAATCCCGAAGGATGAAACCTGCTCTGATACCAAGTTGAATATCAGAGTGCGCAACGAACAATACTAACAAAATAATAGAAATATTATTAAACAAACTGAGAATGCCGAAACGGCTACAAAACCCTAAGAGACTACATTGTGACTAACTTCTTATTTTCTAATGAATAACAAAGCACCCTATTTATAATAAACTAACCCTAATTTCTAACAAAACCTAATTCTAACGGGCTAAGCCCAGAAAACCAAACATTCAAATAAACCAAAATACTAATATTTTCCAACATTTAGTAGTCGATAAGGATGATTTACTGAAAGTGTGCATTTTTACATTTAGTGATTTAACGAGTTGACAAAGTGCGCATGTAAAGGACCTTTACCTGTATCGATCGGACAATTTGACGAAGTTCTATGACTAGGTACACTTTGTCGTTTGAGTACACCCGAGATGCCCGAGATGCCTTTTTTTTTTTTTTTATATTTTATTATTACAATGGAACACCCTATTTAACTAATTTGACTATAGAACATAAAATAGAACTTGCAATGAAGAGTTTGAATCCACCTAATGCAAAATAAAAATTACAATGCAAAGTTTCATGTTGGTTTGACCTATTATAATATATCAAAATTTAGAGAAATGGGTTGTTAGTTGTACATATGTAAATGACACTAGTATGTAACTCTTGTTTGGTTTGGATGCATTAATGCAGGTAGAAGGTTCATTGATCTTTAGTTAAATAGGTAATAGGATTAACATATTAATTGTAAGTTTTAATTGACCTAAATTAGCTCTAATTAATTAGTAGAGGAGTCTACCAATAAGGGATGGGACTTACTGATACGTGGTGTAATCTTAGTAAAGGGACATTGTGGATGCAAATTTCTTTCTCTTTGATCTTGGACAAAATTGCACCTACAAAACAATTAACACCTTAGGTCAAGGCCAAGAGCCTCACGCGCCCACGATGAATGGGGGGGGCTTTGGCCGAATAACCTCCGATGCTAAAGTTAGAATTTAGAGAGAAAATGTGTTTGAGAATTCTAGAGAATTTTAGCAAGAGTTGGAAGTGGCTTTTTGGTGAGAATGGGAGTATATTTATAGGGATAGGAGGTGGCCGACCTAGCTAGGGTTTTTGGGTTTAATTTAGGTTTAATTAGCCAATTTATTATGATTAATTGGCTAATTAAAAATAAAATGAATGTTTTGGTGGTTTATGGGATTAATTGGCTAGTTAATTAGGGTAATTAAAAAGGGAAAATGGTGGAAAAGGTGGAGAATAAGATGGATTATTTTTTGATGGGATTGGCCGGACCCTAGCATGATTTTGGGGTGATTTGTTTGCCAATTATGGGATTAATTAGGCAATTAATCTCTTAATTGGTCAATTATTATGGTTTTAAAAAAGGATTTTAGGAAATATGGAATAAGTATATTTATTTAGCTAATTGATTAGCTAAATAATGAAATAGGAAATATATGAATAAATTAGATTTTAAGTATACCTATTTTGGGCACTTTTGACCTGGTTGAGGGATAATTGCCTGCTGCTTGCGCATAGGAATCCTGGTATGCCCCAATGGTAGTTTTGTCTTCTTTTGTCAAAAATTCACGCGTCGTCTTGTGATTATTTTTTGCTCCACGGACATGGCATGTTATGAAAGGGCAGGTCGTGGTCAAAAATTGAAGTTGTGATGGTTGAAGTTTATAGATAGTTTGTCATTGTTCTTGATTTACTGGATTAGTTTGCTAATGAATGGTGTGATTTGTCTTTGCTCATACTTCGTGCAATTTGTAATTCAACTCGTAACATATTAATAAGCTGAAATTGTCTGGCAATTGCTCCAATGAACTTATTTACGACTATTTTTTGTGTCATTATTATTCACATTAGTGTACAGAAACATGACACCATGTCGTTACGCTAGCCAGCTAGCTACGATCAAAAGTGTAGACCCAATTCCATGTTAGTGTTTGTGTGTGTGTTCTATATGTATTTCAATGTAAGTTATCTTCAATGGTGGAGAGAGTTTCAGAGAGAAGGAGCTGCAAAGAACATGTCTCTTCAAATTTCATCCACACCTTTACACAATGCATTCTAACCGTTATATGAAGAAAGGAAGGGAGATCCTTCACTCTCTAACATACAATACAATCTTAACCATTCATTGCAATCATCCTATGAGATGATGCCACATGACTTATTCTATTACTTAGACTAGAAACATGATTAAAATGCCATGTGGACTATGATCCAATGGCTCACATTCAAGCTGAAACAAAACATAAAATATGATCCTTGCTGCCAAGCTTCAGCTAAGGGTTACACACCAACACTCCTTTCTAACCCTTTGGCTGATTTAACTCCAAGTAGCTTCCTTAGGTACACAAATCGATCTTTAGGCAAAGCCTTAGTAAGGATATCTGCAATCTGCTCCTCTGTCCTGCAGTACACCAACTCAATTTCTTTGGCTTGAATTGCTTCTCGGATGAAGTGGAACTTCCTGTTGATGTGTCTTGTCTTTTGATGAAAGACTGGGTTCTTTGCCATAGCAATGGCTGATGTATTATCACACAAGATATGAGTTCCTTCCACTTGTTCTTCTCCAAAGTCTTCTAGAACAAATCTCAGCCACTTTGCTTGTGATGTAGCTTCTGCCGCACTAACATATTCTGCTTCTGCAGTAGACAGTGCCACAGTGTTTTGTTTGATTGAAGCCCATGAGAACATACCAGATCCTAGTGTGAATGCATACCCTGAAGTACTTCTCATATCATCCTCACTTCCAGCCCAGTCACTATCACAATAGCCAATTAGGGTAGTAGCTTTTCCCCTTTCAAAGACAATACCAAAATCGATTGTTCCCTGGATGTATCTCAGTACCCTCTTAGCTGTTCCCATATGTTTCTTAGTGGGATTATGCATGAATCTTGCCAATAGACTTGCTGCAAACATCACATCAGGTCTAGTTGCAGTTAAATAGAGCAGACTTCCAACAAGTTGCCTATACTCTCCTTCATCCGCAACTTCACTTCCATCAACTTTGCTCAACCTCTCATTCATTGCAAGTGGAGTAGCAACTGATTTGCATTCTTTCAGACCAAACTTCTCAATTAGTTTCTGTGCATATTTCTTTTGGTGTATAAAAATGCTGTTCTCAGTTTGCAGCACACCCATTCCAAGAAAATGATGTAATAAGCCCAAATCAGTCATCTCATAGTTTCATCATATCATTTCTAAATTCTTCAAGCATTTGTGGACTACTACCAGTATATACAATGTCATCTACATATAGAGAGACAATAATGATACCTGAGTCCTTACTTGTCTTAACATACAAAGTTGCCTCACTTGAACTCTTCTCAAACCCTGCACTATTGAAATATGCATTAATCTCATCATACCAGGCTCTTGGTGCCTGTTTCAAACCATATAGAGCCTTGTTCAACTTGTACACCTTTGTTTCTTCATTTTCCTTCACAAAACCTTGAGGTTGCTCAACATACACTTCTTCTTTCAGTACCCCATTGAGAAATGCAGACTTTACATCTAATTGATACAAGTTCCATTTCTTCTGTGCAGCAAGGGCAATCAAGGTTCTAATCGTATCCAACCTTGCCACAGGGGCAAAAGTTTCATTATAGTCGATTCCGGGCTTTTGTGAATAGCCTTTAGCCACCAGCCGAGCCTTATTCTTCTGCACAGTACCATCCAGATTAAGTTTGGTCTTATAGACCCATTTAACACCAATAACAGGCTTGTCATATGGTCTCTCAACAAGCTGCCAAGTGTTGTTCTTCTCAATCATGTCCAATTCAGTTTTCATTGCACTCCTCCATGAGTCATCCTTAGCTGCATCCTCATAACTTTCTGGTTCAATAACACACATGTTGCATTGAGCCATGATTTCATTGATACTTCTCCATTTCTTAGGTGTATCATCATAAGTTGAAGATCTCTCATACACATTCTCACTTTGAGAAACAGTATATTCTTCAAACTGAGAATTTTCATCAATCTCACAGATTTCAGTAGCATTCTTATGTTAAGTGATAACTGGAAATGTCACTCCAGTATTTATATTGTAGTTCCAATCCCAAGATTTATTCTCATCAAATGTGACATCCCTTGAGAGAACAATCTTCCTTGAAATGTGATCAAACAATCTGTAGCCCTTCTCACTTGAACCATAGCCTACAAAGACACATTTATGATTGTTTTCTTCCAATTTATGTCTGAGATTGGAAGGTATATGCACATAGCACAGTGAGCCAAATATCTTCAAATGAGCTATTCCAGGTTTTCTGCCACTGTAAGCTTCAAATGGGGTTGACTTCTTCAAAGCTTTGGTAGGACACCTATTGATCAAATAGACTGCAGTATTCACTGCTTCTGCCCAAAATGCATATGGAAGGTTTTTCTCATGTAGCATTGACTTTGCCATCTCCACCACAGTCATATTCTTTCTTTCTGACACTCCATTTTGTTGAGGAGTGTAGGCCATAGTCAATTGTCTCTGAATTCCTTGTCCATTACAGTATCTGTCAAACTCTGCAGAAAGAAATTCTCCCCCTTGATCACTCCTGAGACATTTAACCTTATATCCACATTGTAATTCAGTCATTGCCTTGAATTTTTTGAAACATTCAAACGCATCAGACTTGTTTCTCAAAAAATACACCCATGACATCCTTGTGCAGTCATCTGTAAACAACAAGAAGTATTTGTTTCCAGAATGAGACTCTACTTGCATTGGACCACATATATCTGTATGAATCAACTCCAGTGGATCTTTAGCTCTCCAAGTCGATTGAGAAGGGAATGAGTCATTGTGTTGTTTACCCAACATGCAGCCTTCACACACACTTTGAGACATTTCTAATTTAGGCAATCCATGTACCAGCCCCTGTTCTTCAAGTACCTTGAGACTTCTTTCATTCAAATGACCCAATCTCTTATGCCATATCTGAGAGCAATGTGTGACACCTGCTCTTAGTGCATACTGTGTTGCAGGCAACATTGTCAAAGGGAAACATCTATTGTTGGTCATATGCACCCTCACTACTAAATTATCCAGTGACCAACCATCAAAAATATTAACTACATCGCCTCCAAACAACAAATAATAGCCATTTTCCATCATTTGTCCTACACTGAGAAGGTTTTCCTCCAGTCCAGGAACAAGCATTATTTCTTGTATATGTTTTCTTCCCAATTTAGTTTCAATCACCAAGGTTCCCTTTCCTGCCACTTGACAAATTTCTCCAGTTCCCATTTTTACTTTGGAGGTCAAATCCTTTTGAACATTGACTAATAATCTCTCATCTCCTGTCATGTGGTTACTACAACCACTATCAATGTACCATGAGTTATTTACTTTCACATCAGTCACTGCATTGCAGGCATAAAACAATGATCCTGTTTCTCCCATTTGCTTTACATAATTAACTTTCTGCACTCCTTTATTATCATGACAGTCTCTTATAGAATGGCCTGGCTTACCACAGCCTGTACACTTTGGTTTACCTTCATACCAACACTTCCCATAGTGCAACCTGTCACACCACTTACAATCACCCTGAACGTTGTTTTGCTTCTGAGCATAATTAGGCCTATGATCCCAGTTCCTTTGAGTATTATTCTGTCTCTGAGAATAATTGGGTTTGTGATCCCAACTCCTTTGAGTGTTACATTGCTTCTGAACAAAGTTTGGTTTATGATCCCAACATTTTCCCCTTGACTTCCAACTCTCTTGAGACCTCTGATTCCCAGAAAATCCACCACTTTTCACACCCTTAGATGCTACATTTAAACTTGCAAATGCCCTCTCAGTCGAAGACTCAGTATGTAAATCAAGCCTCTGTTCGAATCCTTTTAGAGAAGCTACAACTTCTTGAACCTCAATAGTTTCAAGATCTCTAGAATGCTCAATTACAGAACAAATTGCATCATATGTTTTCGGAAGACTAATAAGTAATTTCTGCACAATTCTCTCCCTAGATAGTTCTTCTCCATAACTTTTCATTTGATTAATGATATCAAACAATCGAGAGAGATACACAGATAATGATTCACTATCCTTCATACGAGTATATTCAAAATCTCTACGTAAACCTTGCAATTTTACATTTCTTACTTGTTTATCTCCTCGGAATTCGCCCTTCAGAACATCCCAAGCTCCTTTGGATGTCTCTTCATTCACGATTCTGGGAAAGATCTGATCTGAGACTGCACCTTGTATCATTCCAAGCGCACGAGCATCCTTCATCCAAATCTCACTGAATGACACTTCATCCGTCGTCTCCTTCTTCGTCTCGTCAACCATAGCTTTTCCAGACTTCGAATCTGGAGGTTCAAACCCATTTTCTACCAGCTCCCACAAACCATACGATTTTAGTATAGTTGTCATACGAATCCTCCAAAATTCATAGTTCTCTCCATTGAAGACCGGAGCTCTAAGCTCGACATTGTCGGACCCAGCCATATTAGACTTGGATACAAGAAATCACAATTTCCAGATTCGATTGAAGCTCAAAGATGTAGCTCAATCGCACAGATTTCACGCCCAGATTAGACGATGAAACCAGGCTCTGAGGCCATGTTAGTGTTTGTGTGTGTGTTCTATATGTATTTCAATGTAAGTTATCTTCAATGGTGGAGAGAGTTTCAGAGAGAAGGAGCTGCAAAGAACATGTCTCTTCAAATTTCATCCACACCTTTACACAATGCATTCTAACCGTTATATGAAGAAAGGAAGGGAGATCCTTCATTCTCTAACATACAATACAATCTTAACCATTCATTGCAATCATCCTATGAGATGATGCCACATGACTTATTCTACTACTTAGACTAGAAACATGATTAAAATGCCATGTGGACTATGATCCAATGGCTCACATTCAAGCTGAAACAAAACATAAAATATGATCCTTGCTGCCAAGCTTCAGCTAAGGGTTACACACCAACATTCCAAAGCTCCAGAGGGACCTATAAGGGATTTTCTGCAGTACTCTAGAATATGGGATACTTCCTGGTGTTTTTCTGGTTAGATCTTCTATTCAGAGTTTGAAACCCCCGCACGTACACGATCCAAGATGACTTTCCCATCAAGTACGCTGCCTTGTTGAAGCTCCAAGTAGTCCTTGTACTTCATGCCAATATATGCTGCTGCCGGATGCTTTGCAGTGTCTACCAACTTTGGTGTAGGTGTAACTACTGTTTCAAGTGATGGGCCAGTCGGAGTGGCTACCGATATTCTTGTTGATTTGTTGTTCAGCACTGCCCTGTGAATGTTGCTCCTGTACTTTCCATTGCTAAATATCTACGACATACGTACGTACATGTAGCAAAATGGAAATTAACGCTTGTGATTGCCAATGATCGATAAAGAATGCCCCAAATATCTCTAGGGTTAATGCCATTAAACAGTAATACCAAGTGACGAAGTGAAATTGAATAGGAATATTTACCTCAAGGTGATCGCCAGTGTTGACAAGGAAGGAGTAGGGTGCAGCATTGACGTTGACCCATTTACCCTTGTGTTGCACTTGAAGGCCACTGATCCCATTCTGCATGAGAAGGGTCAAGAGGCCATGATCAGAATGAGGAGGCATCCCCATTGCAAGTTCAGGCTGTGGACAAGGAGGATACAGGTTTGCAATGAAGATTTGCAAGCCAGCTGATTCCACATCCAAGGCCTTGTCCATGTCTGTGGCCTCCAACCCCAGGCTTTCTGATATTCCTTTCAGTAGCTCCCTTGTCACTTCTCTTGTTCTTTTGCAATACTCTGATGCAAGCTCACTGCACCAACAAAAAGGCAGGGTGAGCGCGTTTTGTGTACTACCCTAATTTACCATATGAGATTCGAACTCATGCGTAAGGAGACAATTACATTGCTCAGACTAACTAACATAAACCACATCTCTTAATGATTTAGGATTCTTTTTAATGCTTATTATGATCATGTGTTAACCCACATCTCTTTAAATTAAAGCTTCATAATTGGAATTCAACTTGGTTTTAAAATATGTTCATCTGTGCCACTGCCAAGTAATTCAACTTTTGGAACTTAATTACTTGATTAACTTCTAAAAGACCACAAGATAATAACATAATTAAATCATCATGATTCAACATACCCTACCCAACAAGACCATGATTTAACAAGGTTGATAACATATATTTAATTAAATCATGTATTCATTATCAAGAATGGTGGTCGATGACTAACCTGAAGCCAGCAGGTTTAGAGGGGAAGTGAAACTCAGGATATACAAAAACCTTGAGAAAATCCCTCCAAAACCGAACATTCTCCACAGAGGCATTGAAGCTGGTCCCGCATCTGATGGGGTCCAACACATGCTTCCCTTCAAACTCCTGCTTCTCCTCCTCCGTCAGATCAAAAAAGCCTTCACAACCATCCAAGATTGCCTTCATCAGACTCTCTGGCACACCATGATTGATCACCTACCAGTGGAAAATGAAAATATATAAAAATACAAAACTAATAATTGCCCTTTTCTTTCTTGAGGCATTTAGATTTGAGTAAAAAAATCGAAGATTTAAATTAAGTCCAGTATTAGGTATTTCTTTTATACTCATTTTATATTTCTTTAAAGTATTAGAGATAAATCAAAATCTTTCAATTTCATGCATCTTGTAATTTCAATAATCTACTTAATATCTTCTAATAAAAAACTAATATACTAGCACAAATTCATCATATGTAGAATATATGACCCTAACTCTAATCAAGCAACAAAATATAATATACTTATGAGCGAGATATGAAGCCTAACTAAAAGTACAAAATCATAATATACCTACTAGCAAAACACATTAATCTGTAATACATGTTGACTATAAAAAAAGATGAATATAAGTAGATAAATACAATCAACCTATTATATAGGTTATTTATAAAAATAAAATAAAATCTATAAATATATAGGGTTTAGAGCATGAAGAAGAACAAGAAGTAACAAAAAATACAAAAAAAGGAAATAAGTAAACTAATTAAAGAGATAATTATTGATAATAAAATAATCTTAAATTTAAGAATATGACTTATTTTAATAAACTGCCCGATCTATTACTAATATTGGCTATGAAATTGGACGTTTTCTCTTTTTTTCTTTTGAGTACTGTAGTCCAATAGTATTTTTCTCCACTTATACGAATGATATATGTGTAGGGTGGAGGGTGTAGGTACCATGAAGAAGCCCCAGTCCTGGCAGGCTTTGCCGAGGTCGTTGATGGCTTTAGAGCGCTGTTCAGGAGTAGCAGATGTTGTGAGAAGAGAGAAGTCAACGGTCGGAATGGTTGCTGCTTCTGTATCTTCTTCGAAAGCTTTCTGATCATCGTGGGGATTATTATTGTTTGTGTAGGTATAAGTGGGAGGAACAATGAAGTTGCCGTTGGTGTCTTGTGATTCTGCAATAAGCTTTTTTATGGTGGTCAGTTTGGGTGGTGGATGATCGCGGCAAACTTGTGACGAGTTAACCTTAACCATTAGATCAGTTGCAGCCATTAAACTAGCTAGAGAGAGAGAGAGAGAGAGAGGCAAGAAATGTAAGAGATAAAGTGGAAGTGGGGGTTGCGGTGAAAAATGAATATATATCCAATAATTTAGAGATATACTAAGTGGGAAGGGAGGGTCCATGTGGAAGAGGATACGGTCTGGATCTCTCCCATCAAATACTTAGGATCAAATTATCCGAACTGTTAAAATTTGATTCAATGACTACAAATAGGGAGTCCCTCTAAAAATGATAATAATTGTAGCCGTTGAATCAAATTTCAACGATCCGGATCAATTGATCCTTAACCTTTAATGGTAGAAATCTGAACCGGATCTTCTTCCGGTCCATATATATTCCAATAATGTAGAAAGATTATTATAGTATATAATTGTCTTCTTGAACGAACAGAAGAAGCCAATTCTGTCTCTTTCTTTGCAATTTTAATTAAAAAAACTATTGCATATTGCATTACATATCAATTTCCTGGAAATTGTAGGCCTTGATCATGATTAAGGATGGACAATGGTTATGACGGACGGATAACCGCGATAATTTACTCATAATCTTTTATGCTTAAATTCGCATAACTGTTTACCCGTTGCATAATTGCCTAAACGGTTATATTCATACACATAACCATTTATAAAAGGTTAACTATACCCATAATCGTGTACCTATTTAACCGTAACCGTATACTCGTTTATCCATTTACCCATTTACCCATTTATCCCTTTTTGACCCAATTACCCCCCCCCTTTTTCACCCATTTACATTTTTTTTTGTTCAAACGTAACCGTAATTGAAATAGTAATTTACGAATGATATTTTTAATTGTCATCAATCAAGGTAATATAATATATTTGTTAAGAATTGATTTGTTACTAACAAAATACCTCTCATTACTTGAGCAATCATATTGAAAAGAAAATTAATGTATTTTCGACATATTTTTTTTCTATACCCAAGTAATTCTTCAATTATAACATTCATATGATTACAAAGTAAAGCTTCCAAAAACTTAATTTGTAATACCAAGCAGTACTTAGATGAATTTATTAGTATCATGACTCTAATGCAATTTATGGTGATACTGGTGACAAATCATCACCAATTCTGATAAATAAATAAAAAAATATAAAAAAAAAACTTATGTAGGCTAATGTAGTGATGATGAAAAATCAATTATGATAAAAAGCTTAGGTGGTTTTATTTAAAAAAAATTATATATATCAAAATAAACTGGTATCCATTTGTAATCGTCGTTAATACCTATAACCGTCCATTTAAATTTCACTGATAAATAGTTATACTCATAACCATTTAATTGTAACTGTGAAATTTAAATGGACAGGTACACACGGTTACCATAACCAGTGAATATTTGACCATCCTGACACTTAAATTTACATTTTTTCAGTTAGTTAACCCTTAATCTCAATCTTTGGTATTGGTGAAGTTACAGAGCAACTACAAAAGTAATTTGTTGCATTTGACAAGGTCATTTAACACATTTAAAAAATGGTTAATCTCAGTTTACTACTCTCAAGTTTTGTGATTTTCAACATTTGGTACATGAAATTTTTTTTCATCCTAGAGTCATATCTCAAGTTTTAATTTTGGGACAGTCTCATACATCCGTTAAGTTGGCTGTTAAGTCAGCTGTTAACTGGTAACGTGGTGCCCAAGTGGACAATGACTGGGCGCCACATGTCAATATGGGCCCACGTGATATTAAAAAATTAAAAATAAATAAAATAAATAAATAAAAATTAAAGAAAAAAAGGTTAATCTCAGTTTACTACTCTGAAGTTTCATGGTATTCAACATTTAGTACATAAAGTTTTTTTTTCATCCTAGAGTGGTACCTAAAGTCATAATTTTGGGACACTTTCATACATCCGTTAAGGTTGTTGTTAAATCAATTTTTAACTGACATGGCACCCGAGTGGACAATGAATGGACGCCACGTGGATATTAAAAAAATAAAATTAATAAAATAATAAAAAACAAAATAATAATAATAATAATAAAATATGTATAAAAGAAAAAAAAGAAAAAAAAACTCTAAAAAATACCGATACCTCTCTCTCGGTCTCCCTTCCGTTCGTAATGCTCAGAACCTTAACCCTCGCCTGCTTCAAAGCCCTCTTGTTATTCCTCTTCATTTTCCTCAACCTCTACTTCCTCTTCTTCCACGCACCGCCAACCCTTCTTTCCCGCTACCATGCGCCGCCACCTCGTATTCGCCGTCGCCTCCTTCTCCCACTCCTGGTCCCGTCGCGAGCCCTACCTCCGCCTCCTGGTCTCTTCGATAGCGGCGAGCCGGATGTGAGGTGGTTTATGTTCGATGATGACGACACGGTGTACTTCGTGGAGAATCTGGTGAGGACGCTGTCAAAGTACGATCACGATCGGTGGTTTTACGTCGGAAGCAATTCAGTTGCAGGGAGAGTGACGATGATTGAAAAAGAAGGCGATGGGGTTGGATTGGAGGGTGGCTGGCGATGAGAATTGATTGCAGGAAGTGTGGCTGGGGATTGAAATGGTGGGATTGGATTTGAGGGTATCTTTTGGGGTTTTTTTATTATTTATTATTTATTTATTTTAAATAAATAATTTTTTTAATAATAATAATAATAATAATTTTATTTTTTATTAATTTATTAATTTTAATTTTTTTTAATATCCACGTGGTGCTTAATCATTGTCCACGTGAACGCCACGTCATCAGTTAACGGTTGATTTAACAGCAACCTTAACGGATGTATGAAAGTGTCCAAGATTATGATTTTAGGTATCGTTTGGTACGCAGATGGAACGGAATGGGACAAGATGGGATGGAATAGAGGTTCTGTGTTATGTTTGGTACGCGCAAGACGAAACGGGACGATTGTTCCGTTCTGCGTTTGGTATGCGCTGGACAGAACGAAACCAAATGATTAAATGACTAACTTATCCCTGTTCTGTCTGTTATTTGGTACAATGTTTATGCGTCGGATGGGACGGGACAATTTTTTATTTTTTATTTTTTTATTTTTTATTTTTTGAACTTGTTCATATTTGAACACATATATGATTATCTATGATATTTTTTTTACACTAGCACATGGATGAAGATATGTTATGCCATGAATTCCATCATCTTTTATAACAATACCATGATTAGCTTTTGGAGATTGCAGAAGAACCAAAACGAAAAACAATGGCAGAGAATTTAGAGAGAGAAAGTGAATGACTAAAGATTGTATTCCTTGAACAATGAATGGATTACAGAAAGAGAGAGATGTTTGTTATTTATACAAGTATTCTTTGCTTCACTCATCAGCTACTAACCATCACAAACTTGCCAACCTCATTTTGTCTCTTAGCTATTTCATTGAACACTTTGTCTCCATTCAAAACCATCACAAACTTGCCAACCTCTTACATGTTGACCCAACCATTTATCTCATTCAAAAAAGTATCATTCATGACCACCTTGCCATTAGTATAACACGCAAAAAAACTATGGAAAAACCAATGCCACATGGCCTTCCGATTTTTAAACTTGTAAATGAAAGATCTCAATACCTCATGTCTACGTTTGGTGGTGTGGAAAAACCAATGCCACATGGCCTTCTGATTTTTAAACTTGTAAATGAAAGATCTCAATACCTCATGTCTACGTTTGGTGGTGTTTGTATTCGTTGACTGCTGCTTGCAGAGGCAAAGAATCTGTAATTTGAAGCTCCTGTGGTGTGAAATCCCATCCCCGGAATTTCACTATTCATTATGTATCTCGTAATTTAAATTTGTATTTCACGTTTACGTTATTTTTATTACGTAATTTTAATTCCGTAAATTTTGGGAATTAAATCGAATAGTTATCGGGTTTGAATTTTCGTAATTAATCTTTAAGATTCGTTAACCTTTCGAGGTCACAAGTAAAGTTTTTGAATAGATCTCGAAACCATGAGCAAATAGGTGAAAACCATTTGGGAGTCCGAGTTTTAACGGTATAGTTACGGACATTTGAAGTTGTTACTAAATTATAGATTTTAAATTTATTTTGAAACTCCTACCTTGTGGGAAAGTGACCAATGAGATAAGAGAGTGAGGGACCAATTAGAAATGGGAGAGAAAAGGAGAACGAATTAGGAAGGAAAAAAAAACAAACAAACAAAGAGAGACTGGATGCTGCCAGGTGGCAACGGGAAAGAGAAGAAGATGAGGTTGCGGGAGAGAAAAGGAGGGAAGAGTGACCAATGGGAGGAGAGAGTAAGGAGGGGAAATGAGACACCAAAAAATAGGTCATTTTTCACCTTCGAAACACCATTTTTGACCCGGCCATATCTTCTTCATCCGACTTCCGTTTTGGGTAATCTTGGTGTCCATGGAAAGCTCTTCATGAGTCCTACATCCTTGTAGTGTTAGATTTCCATTTTTCCTTTCCATGTTTCTAGGTCAAAGCCACAAAGTGCCGAGGGTTTTCCGGCAAGTTTTCTCATTTTACGGTGATTGCGACAATGATTACCATCGATCATCACTACCAATAGACTCCCCTTAACCCCTGGAGCAAGGCCCAAGCATTGGATGAGGCATCGGAGTTCGTTTTGGTGATGAATCGAGGAACACCCATTTCTAGGGTCTCCGGCGGGTTTGGATGAAATTAAGACACTTCCCGGCTGAATTGGACTTGCCACAGGTATGAAAATTTCTTTTCTCATTGAGATATACTTGCCTGTAAAATTTGGTAATTTTTGGAAATTGTTGAGTTTTCTGGATAGTCGAGGCAGCAGACCGCCACCCACGGCGGTGCGTGGCCAATGGGCCGATGATATCTTTCTAAGTCCAATTAGATGCCCTGAATTCATAATTGATATCCGTATGAAGTGGTTTGATTGTTTGAACTTAGTTTCATTATGATACATTACTTAATCAAAATTTGAATCGACGATCTGACCGTTTGATTGTCACCAAACTTTAATGTGTTATAGAAGGTCATATTTGAGAATAGCTGGAATTGACGGATCGGGAATCCGAAGTACGGATCTTCTTGAATTGGATTTCTAAGTTAGTAAAATGAATTGTTAACTGCCACCTAATTCTAGCAATTGGCGGAGATCCGACTGTCGGATCGCGATGAGATTTTAGTATGTTGTTCTTTGAGCATAATGTGGACCTTAGGAAGTTACGGATCTAGATTATGATGTGTGGATCTTTCGGATTAAATTTCTAGGGTGTGGACCCCACAGTTGATTTTTGGTCAACAAGTCTTGAACCATTTGAATTACTAAAATTAGTATTACTAGAAACTGAGTGAAGCTTTGCGGACTTGTCTCGGTGAGTGACTTTAATATATGTGATATGGTGATTATCTGATTCTTGATATTAATATCCTTTGTGGATATGACATGATTTTGTAAATGTGTTTTCTATTAAAATGTGATTCTTTTATAATTGGCCATCGATCTATTTTTATTAAATGTGATTTGATTCATGGATTGGTAATATTTGTGGAAAAGTGATTCGAATTGCATATTGAAATGTTTTGTAAATTGAGGGCTAGTAAAAGACTATGACCCTACTTGGTTAATCCGCATTGGGGGGTCACTGGTGGTCCTGATTGGTTAATCCGTATTAGGGGACCATATTATATATGGATCGCACTTGGTTAATCTGCGTTGGGCGATCCTTATGGCCATTTATATTGAGGGGTGATCATGCTTGGTTAATCCGCGTTGGGTGATCACTGCTTAACAATTATGTAGGTGTGACTCTGCTTGGTTAATCTATGTTGGAGGGTCACTACCTACTTGATTATCTTGACCCTGCTTGGTTAATTCGCATTGGGGGACCATACTATATATGGATCGTGTTTGGTTAATCCGCATTAGGTGATCACTTCCTAACAGCTGTAGGAGTGACTTTGCTTGGTTAATCTGCATTGGGGGGTCACTACCTGCTTGGTTACTTTCTTAGGGATGGCTCTGCTTGGTTAATCCGCTTTGGAGGGCTACTTCCTGTTTGGTTACTTATGTAGGCTTCGGCCGAACTGCGTCCATCTAGCCCTAGTTTTCAATGTATATATGAACGATGGTTTTTGAGAATCTTGTGATTTGAATTAGAAAAATCGTTGGATGTCTGGGTGACTCATTCGGAGTTTCCAGTGACTTAATTATGATTTCACAAAGCATGATTCTATACTCAATGTTTATATATTGTGATCGATGGTTTGTTTTTATTGAATATCACATACTTGTATTATTATCGCTCAGCCGAGCTCCATAACTTATTCGAGTTCCGTTTGGCCGGTACACTATTCTCATGATGTAGGCACTGATTTTACATATGACAGGTCTGGGTAGATTATGAGAAACCACTTGATATTTTGGTTCCGTTGAGTGGTTTGGAACCCGATGTTGTTGGATTCCGTTAAGTGGTCTGAAATCCTTGCTCTCACTCATTCCCATAAGGTTAGTCTAGAACCCTAGATTCGAGTGAATGAGAATTATCCACAATAAACCTTGTGAATATAAAATAGATTTACCATGTTAATGCTCATAATCCAAGTAGGAAATTATATAGAGTTCCTTGGTTAAATTTGTGAAATGATATGTTACTGCATTTATTGATTAACATAATTAAATGCTAAGATCATGTATCTTTGATTCATGAATTGATTAATTGACGGGGTTGTGGAACGGCCTTGGTTATGGTTGTTATTATTATGATTATTTTAGTTGATCAATGTGGCTTGAGAATAATATGTGCTTCGTTGGTTATTTGATATTTTACATGATGTGGATGGAAGTATCGTGCTGAAAACATGGAATTTATATGATGGATGGAATGAGAATCTTGAACGGCATGTTGGTTTGTTTTGTAGCCTAAACTTGGTAATGTCATGCTTGTCAAGTTCTAATAATTGATTACATAATGCTATGTATTCCTGTTAGAACGCACTGGAATAAATGTCTAAATTAGTGAACAACGAACTACGAATGGCTTGATCCCTAATGAGGGTACGTAGGCAGTCTAACGAGGAGGTTAGATGTAGCCATAAAGTTTACGAAAAAATTACTATTCGATTCGATTCTCGAGTTGTGATTTGCCATATCCCGGAGGCGGGGTATGTTGAGATACGAGTATTTGGTGACGTCACGTGTCGATACTGGACGTATGTCGGGATTGAGGCGTGACATGTGGTCTCCATAACCCTTAATGTTGATGTTATCACTGACGTCATGTAGTAACCATTGAAAAGGGCCTGAAGTTTTGGCTCCTTCATTACTGAGAGTTAAACCCATACACTGCACACTTGTTGGAGCTGCTAAAAAATGGTTTGCTATTATTGGTGTGGGTTACCATTGAAGCGTTCGAGTTCGATTGTGGCTTGACGGATGGAGCTGCAATTTCTCGCAAAAATGGTGATGACGAAAACAACGGCGGAACGGAATGGACTTTGACTGGTGATGGAATTCTTGGTTGTTTGCTATCTCCTTGAAGTCTGGGATTCCAATACAAGAATCAGCATGCTAATTTGTAGGCATGAAAGTTAACAAATTCAGTTATCTGCACCAATGTATAGATAACAGACAGTTAACATATATCACAAGCTTCACTGTTAGCTAGAAATGAGATTCTTCTATTATATGAAATGTATAACAGCTGCAAGATTGACAATGATTGACAATGAAACCCAGAAAACTTTCCACTGAAATGCAAAACAATGAAACAAAACGAGCACAAAAAAAAAATTGAATCAGAAAATATTCATCGATTAAAGTAAAAAACTGAGATTCAACAAGTTATCAATCGCATACCTAGCTCAATTTACAGCGCGACAGTAGTGGCTCTGTGCTGCTGCGTGCTAGCTGGGTGTAGTCGGCGGTTACGGGAAAGGATGAGGAGAGGATGAGGATGAGGAGGAAGGCTACGGGAAGAGAGGTAGCGGTAGAGAATGGTTAGGGTTTGTTTTATGATTTGGATGGTAAATATTGAAAAAGATAAGGGCATTTTTGTCCTAAAATGTTTTAATTTTGTGTTCCACGAATGTGGAAGAAGTCGTTCCAGGGGGGAGGCGGAACAAAAATTCACCCAAAACTCGTCCCGTGGGACAGCGCGTTCCACCCGTTTTAGGCTCACCAAACGTGGGACGGAATGCCTCGTCCCACTCCGTTCCGTCTCGTCCCACGTACCAAACAGTACCTTAGGTACCATTCTGGGATGAAAAAACTTTCATGTACTAAATGTTGAAAACCATGAAACTTTAGGGTAGTAAACTGATTTTAACCCAAAAAATAAATAAAAATGTTATAGGGATGCATGTTTCTCCTTGGATTTTTGCAAAACCTTTCTTCCCCTTCTCTGACTTTCATCATGGCGATTCAGACGACGGAGATGAGTAGCAACTGGGCTGAGTTGAGAACTGGAGAGGAGTAGCCGTGGTGATCTATTCGTCGGAGCTCGAGCGAAAGTGAGTTGGTAGAAATCGTACGGCTACCAACCCCTCTTTATCCTCTCCTCTTCTCTCTCTCTCTCTCTCTCTCTCTCTCTATCTATCTCTCTCTCTTTCTCTTTCTCCCTTTCTCCCCTCTGTGTTTCATAACATCAGACTTTCTCTCTTCTCTTCTTCTCGGAGAGACACATATACAAATACTCCTTGGCACAGCCCCTCCCTCGATTTTTCCTTTAATATTTTTTTCAATTTTTTATTTCTAAATCTCACCCACTCGAACCCAGCTGCAACAATACAAAGTTCTCAACTTTTCCCCATCCAAGCTGCTATTTAGGTAAAATCTCAAAGCTCTCCTAATTTGAATTTTCAATTCGGAATTTCAATTTCTAGGGTTCATTTAGATTTGGGTTTGTTAGGAATCTGCGCTTTCTTTGGTATTTTTGGTTATTCTGTCGTCGGTCATGGCCTCCTGAGATGAAAGGGCCATAGGCGTTCATGGCTGCTGCTGTGTTTGCTTAGTGTGAGAGGCTGATTTGCTTTTGGGTTTGTATTTCTCTTACTAATTTTGGATATGTTTGGATTTTATTTTGTTGAGTTTGTCATTCTTTACATTTCTGTAAATTTTCCATGAAGAATTGAACATTTGTGCATGTCTAGGGTTTAGGTTTCAGCTGAAATGTTCATATCTAGGTTGAGATTTAGAAAAAATTTGGGTTTTGAGTTGGGGCATTTTTGCTTTTTGCTAATTCCATTGTTCCAATCTGCTTCTTACTTCTGAAGATAATGTATTTTCCTGTATATTGTTTTCCCAAAATTTGGATCAAAGTTATAGAATGCTATGTTATGAGAATCATCTTTGTTCTCGAGCCGAAAAGATACGAAAAGAAATCAGTTGTTGTTGGGTTTGTGTTGTAGAAGGAGCAAGGGAGTGCAATAGGAGGAATGAGTTGGGGAAGATGAAGGAAGAAAAAGGGTTGGTGCGGGTGGAGGAAAGGGAAGGCCTGCATCTCTAGGCCTTTTTTTATTTGTTTAGTTTTTTAATTTTAATTTTAATTTTAAAATTTTAAAATTTTAAAAATTTTTAAATCTTTAATTTTTTTAATATTTATGTGGGCTCATTTTGACTCGTGGCGTCCAGTCATTGTCCACATGGACACCACGTCATCAGTTAACGGCTGACTTAACAGCCAACTTAACATATGTATGAAACTATCCAAAAATTAAGACTTGAGGTATAACTCTGGGATGAAAAAAACTTCATGTACCAAATGTTGAAAACCACGAACCTTCAGGGTAGTAAACTGAGATTAACTCTTTAAAAAATGAATAACACTTGGCTACTCAAATATGAGTAGGAATTCCTACTCAAAATTGTTTGTTATCAATTTATAGAACTTCGTGTTTATAATCAAAACTATTCATATTATAAATCACTCTATAAATATCGCTTTTGCAAAAAATCAATAAAACTAAGCTTGTTTAGTCATCAAATTGTTTAAAAACAAATGAATGGAATTGGTAAAAGCATTACGAACCGTCTATGTATTTGCTACAATAGATTGACTAAACGACCTTATTTTTAATTTATTTTTTGCAAAAATGATGTTTATAGTGTGATTTAGAGTATGAACGGTTCTGATCATAAACACAAAGCTTTGTGATTAAAACACTAAGAGTTTTGATTAGGAGTTCCTACTCATTTTTGAGTAGCCAAATATTGTTCTTAAAAAATATAATACTTTTGCAATCCCCTCACTTATTGTTAATGTACCTTCACCTGTTCATTCTCATCATTGAAAAATCTTATCGCAAAAATCATTTGATTTGAACATCGTTTATCCATCCATGCGTTACAAATTCATCTACGGTTTAGCTAACAAGTAACATCCTCATGATATCGTCCATTTGTTTTATGCTCATGAATGCCTAAACACATCTCCAAATTGAATGATTTTTTGCATATTTGATTTCTATAGGATGATAAAGAAAATGAACGGTTCTTATTATAATGTTTTAGGTAAAGATATGTTAATCATAAGTGGGGGGACAAGTAGGTTCCCAATAGAACTTGAGGGGCACACAAGCATTGCCCTTAAAAAAGGGCTTTTTACTACTTTTGATATTTACTTGCTGAAATGATTCGTTTTTAGCAAGTCATTGATATTTCATCATTGTGTCGTTGATACAAGGTCAATATGTTGTCGAAATATAATCGATATGTTGTAGGTATTTGATTTTAATCATTTTAGTAACCAAAATGTATCTAATTGTAATTGCCCTAAAAATGAGAATTTAGGCTAAAATCAATGAAATCTTGAGTATCCAGGCATATATCAAGAGTCAAATTTTTTTTGGGACCAAGTCAATGGATTATGTTTATTATTTGGGTATAGGTCAACAAGTAATGCCCAATAATTTTAAACTCCTCTCATTAAATGAAAAATAGCTTTGTACTTCAAAGTTTTATCTCTACACACTCATCTATTTTATTTAAAAGAAACAACATAATAACCAATTGAAATTACGGTATTACCAATTGAAACAATTATTTTTGTTTGGACACCCATAAAATTTTGGAACAAACAACATAATAACCAATTGAAATTACGGTATTACCAATCAAATACAAGCATGTAAAGACAAAATAAAAAATCAAATACGAACATGTTGAGGAGTGAGATGTGACCTAACGGGGTAATAAATATTTTATTAATAATTTCAAATAATAACCTTCTCGCCACTTCCTCTCTTTGCTATACGTTCACCAGAAAAAAATCATTTCGTCCCTTCCTTCTTCCTCCTCCCTCCCTAGCTATTTCCTTTATTCCGTCTCATCTTCGTCACAGGCGCTCCACCGGTGACTGATTACTAATCAGAAATTACATCAATCTCATCTTATTCATTCGTTTTTAAAGCCTCGGCCTTCATTAGTTCATCCCATCAATAAAATTAATATTTATTTGCATAAAAATGAGAATATGACAAGTTAGATTAGAGATAATCTGTTATTATCTCTCTAATTTTCGAATGTATGATAGAAATGTAATTTTCTATTGTAATTAGTTCAAGACTCTTACATTATGCTTGAATGAGGGAAATAAATTTGAAATTTAGGTAAAAGTCAGAATTTATAAATTGACATGCACTAATTCCTTTGTTTGAGTTCATAAACATAAAAATTTAAAATTTCCGCGTGGAAGAAAAATTTGGAATTTGGGACCTCTAATTCCCAAGTTTAAATTTCATGTAAATCGTTGTCATTTCTCAATTTCTATGATTGAGAGTTTAAAAATAACAAATTCCGTATTCAATTTCATTGTTTTTTTAGGTTAAACAAATAAGAAAACTCACAAATGCTAAAAAATAAAATCCCGTCATTTCAATTTCCTTGGTAATCTTAAATTTTTTCATCCAAGTCACTTAGTACTACGGCCTAATAGTATTACTCTACACTTGTAAGTGAGAGGTCTTAGGTTCGATTCTCGCTAAAGGCAAATTTGAATCACAATATTGCTAGTTCATTGTAAAGCTAAGCTCACCCCTTCTCTTTTAATGTAGATAATATCGATTGTTCAAAAAAAAAAAATATCTCCATCCAATGTAACGCAAATAGAAATAATACAAGCAAGTATTAAAAATAATACAAGCAAGCAAGTTAGCTGCCGTAAACCATAGTAGGCCTAGGTGTTTGCCCTTTCTCGGTCAAACGTAAAATTCCTTTGGTCTCTCTTTTGTTCTTTCTTCTCTTCTACACTCGTCATGGCTTCTTTCAATCATACTCATGAGCAGAACCATTCCCTGCAGCTTTCTCTTCTGCAGCTGCATGCCCAATGGACCAATTTCCTGCCCTTCTTTCCGCAACAGCGGGCCCCTCCTGCCTCGCGTCCCTCACGGCCCTACAGTTCTGCCGCTGGCCTTCGTGGCCCAGCTTGGTGTTACACATGTAACACGTCGCACCACACCACTGCTACTTGCTCCCATAAATTTCCCGGGCCCGATTCCATTCCTCCGTTTGCGGGTGTTTAGCGTGCTCATCAATCTGATCCTAATTATTATTTTGATGCTGGTGCCACTCATCATATGACGGACCAATCCTCTACACTTTCTGCTCCTCAATCTTATTGATGTGTGCATATTTTCATATATTTTTATCATATACTTCCTTTGGATTTTGTATATATGAATGGGTTAAATGCACTCATTTATATTGTTTTAATTTATTTGCATTCAATATTTGAAGTTATGCAGAAATGAAGTGAAAAATGAGTTTTTTGGGCGTGTAGAGTAATTCCAATGAAGCACGAGGCTAACTAGTTGCTCGAAGACATGTGCATTAGAACAAGAAGATGAAACCGAGCGATTTTGGAATCAAATAGACATGGGAATGCTATTCAATAGACTTTAAGAAAGAACTTAATTTCTAGTTTTTATTATTTTCGTTTATTTTTCATTTTCTTTAATAAGGTTTTAAAGTCCATTATGCTTAGGAGTTTAGTGGGGTTTTAATTGGATTTCAAATTAGCCTTTAATACCCTTGCCATGGGTTTTATATTAAGGAGATCCATTCTCCTTGTGGAGAGTCAGGCAACAACTAGAAAGAAAAAAAAGGAAGAGCTTTTCTAGGGCTACGATGTAGCCTAATCATGAATACTTAATTGCCTTGTGGCATTGTTATTATCAAGTTTTTCATCTTTATTGAGTATCTTTTGCTATTCGTAATGCGCTTATTTTTATTTAGATGCTTGATCACCATCTAGGTTTAAATTATGTTGATTTGATGTAAGCTAGAGTAGATGCCATACTTGACTTGGGTTTAGCTTCTTGCAATTGATACCTTAAACACCTATTTATAGATGCCATACAATTACGATTTGTGTGATTTTCCAACGATTTCCATAGAGCTTAATGGGTTCTTACTTGTTTAAATCCATCTAGATGTCATAGAGGGTTAACATGTAAGGATACTTTTGATATAACCAGATGCCATGGCCATCGAATAATTTAGGGAAAATCGATCATCAATATTGGGGAACTACTTGAGCATAACATATTAAGGGAATTGAGTAGAATTGGTTACGGTGAATTCGGATGCCCTGGTTTTCTTTTCTTATGTTTTCAATTTATAATTTTCATTCATTTTATTTTCAAGATTTATTTTATTTTAGTTTAATTTTGAAGTTTCATATCTTTTCCATTAAAGCTTCTGCACTGTGAGTTGTTTCAATTTAGTTAGTAAGATTTTAGAATCAATTCGATCTATGTGGGACGATATCCATGCTTATATGCTATACTATCATTTGATTCATATACTTGCGAGTACTAAAATTCGAAACTTAATGAGTTTAATTTTGGTTATCTAATTTTCGCAAAAAGTTTTTGGCACCGTTGCTGGGGATCAAATTTGATTCTATTCCTTACTTATTTGGATTGTTACATTTTTTTAGTTGGATTAGCTTTAAGGTTTATTTTTAGTTTTTTTTAATAATAAATTATTTTCCTCAATCTCTTGTTTAGCTTACCCATGATTTTGTATTTTTGCAGAAATTGGAATCACTTAGCTTTGATGCCACTACAAAATTCAAGTTTGGGGGTGGATTCCATGTACATCTTCACCTGCATGTCTCTTTTAAACCCAGGAAATTTCTTTGTCCAAGAGCTTTATTGATTAATTTTTCTTTATGTACCTTTGTTGTCTATTTTCTTTACTCTTCTCTTCATTTTTTTTAGTCTTCTTCGTTTTAGTTCTAGAAAAATAAAATAAATAAATACATAAAAGATATAAACTTCTGAAAAATCCAGAAACATTTTATTTTTCTTTGAGTCTTGTTCTTGTTGGCTGCTTCCCATTTCATACAGTGATGATATTCAATTTTTATTTCCTCATAACTTTTAAGACATTTAATGTAACATTCCACATCGCCCAGGGGAGTGGATCATGTAAGCCTTATATGTATATTCTCATCTCTACCTAGTACGAGGCCTTTTGGGAGCTCACGGACTTCGAGTTCCATCAGAAGTCCAAAGTTACGCGAGTTCGCGCGAGAGCAATCCCATGATGGGTGACCCACTGGGAAGTTCTCGTGTGAGTTCCCAGAAACAAAATCGTGAGGGCGTGGTTGGGGCCCAAAGCGGACAATATCGTGCTACGGCGGAATCGAGCCCGGGATGTGGTGGGAGCCCGTGCTGGGATGTGACAGTTTGGTATCAGAGCCAATCCCTGGCCGGAAGTGTGCCGACGAGGATGTCGGCCCCTAAGAGGGGTGGATTGTAACATCCCACATCGCCTAGGGGAGTGGATCATGTAAGTCTTATATGTATATTCTCATCTCTACCTAACATAAGGCTTTTGGGAGCTCACTGGCTTCGGGTTCCATCGGAACTCCGAAGTTAAGCGAGTTCGCGCGAGAGCAATCTCATGATGGGTGACTCACTGGGAAGTTCTCGTGTGAGTTCCCATAAACAAAATCGTGAGGGCGTGGTCGGGGGCCAAAGCAGACAATATCGTGCTACGGCGGAGTCGAGCCTGGGATGTGATGGGGGCCTGGGCTGGGATGTGACATTTAAGTTTGACATTAGTTCTTTACATTATCTTTGTTTTAACCATATTTTTTATGAGCATGTCATGGAAAATATATATGCACATAGCCTTGTTGGTGTGAAACTAGAGCATGATTTAAAGTTTCATATGTAAATCTAGTGAGTTTATGTAACCCTTGTGAGCCTATTATAAATTGAACCACTATGCATCAATCTCATTTATTCTTGTGTGTATGATCTCATTTTTACATGTATCTGTAGAACTTGCTTTATACCTCTTGTTGCATTCATCAATTCACATAACAAACTTGGAAGTGATTTAGGCATTTGTTTATTTCATTTGAGCCTTTCTAGCCAACCGTTATAATTATTTTTTCTATTTAGCCCGTTGAGCCTTTTCTTGTTCTTTAACCTAAATTGTCCCTACCTAGCTTCAAGAAAAAAAATCATATCCATCTAAAGGCTTGTAGAGTAATTCTTTAAGAGGAGAGAGTTCAAAGTTTTGGGGGCTAAATATTGCTATGGACTAGGAAAAGAACAAAAAATGTTGATGATTGCTGTAAAAGAAGAAAACAGGAAAAGAAAAAAGAAAAGAAAAAACAATCAACTGCTTGTTACGAAAAAAAAGGGTGTTCCAAAGATCAAATCAAATGAAAAATATTTCAAGTTTTGTGCCATTTTGATGAGCTTCACGAGTTTAAGCATTAATCTCTCAAATTCAATTCTAAAGCTCTACAAGCTATTTGCACTTTATGTTTTTCCATAACCTTTCTTTCATTAGCCTATCATCCTTAATTCCATTACAATCGTAATAAAGTTATTTTGATCCAAGGAGTTACTTGATATTGATAGCGAGTTAGGTGGACAAGCAAGCATATGGTGGCATGTTTTGTGAGATCAATTGAGTGAAACACGTTAACCCACAAATATGAGTGATGAGTGTGTATGTCTTGTGAGAAGCTCACTTGTTTGCATATGATGATTTTAAGAAGTTTAGAATTGCATTGGCATGGCTATTACACATACTACACTCCAAGTTGGTTTATTAAAATTTGGTTAACTCTTGGATAATGTCTTGAACTATTATTGTTTATTTCTTGAAAGTTATCTCACGGTTGGGTTTTCTCTAAGATTAAAATTTAGAAGTTAGCTATTAATTTATTTTTTATTTTTTATTTTTTGAGTCTTTGTGTTTTCTTTAGTTTTGCTCGAGGACGAGTAAAGTCTAAGTTTGGGGGTATTTGATGTGTGCATATTTTCACATATTTTTATCATATACTTCCCTTGGATTTTGTATATATGAATGGGTTAAATGCACTAATTTATATTGTTTTAATTTATAGGCATTCAATACTGAAGTTATGCAGAAATGAAGTGAAAAATGAGTTTTTTGGGTGTGTAGAATAATTCCAGTGGAGCACGAGGCTAACTAGCTGCGCGAAGACATATGCATTACAACAAGAAGATGAAACCAAGTGGTTTTGGAATCAAATGGACATGGAAATGCTACTCAATGAACTTTAAGAGAGAACTTGATTTCCAATTTTTATTATTTCCGTTTATTTTTCATCCTTTTCTTTAATAAGGTTTCAAAGTCCATTATGCTTAGGAGTTTAGTGGGGTTTTAATTGGATTTCAAATTAGCCTTTAATGCCCTTACCGTGAGTTTTATATTAAGGAGATCCATTCTCCTTGTGGAGAGTCAGCCAACAACTAGAAAAAAGAAAGAAAAAAAAAAGCACAATTCTACATAGGGGCTGCGGCAAGGAAGGGAAGAAGGAAGAGCTTTTCTAGTTTCTATTATTTTATAGGGCTACGATGTAGCCTAATCATGAATACTTAATAGCTTTGTGGCATTGTTATTATTAAGTTTTTCATCTTTATTGAGTATCTTTTGCTATTCGTAATGCGCTTATTTTTATTTAGATGCTTGATCACCATCTAGGTTTAAATTATGTTGATTTGATGCAAGTTAGAGTTGATGCCATACTTGACTTGGGTTTAGCTTCTTGCAATTGATACCATAAACACCTATTTGTAGATGCCATACAATTACGGTTTGTGTGATTTTCCAATGATTTCCATAGAACTTAATGGGTTCTTACTTGTTTAAATTCATCTAGATGTCATAGAGGGTTAACATGTAAGGATACTTTTGATGTAACCAGATGTCATGGCCGTCGAATAATTTAGGGAAAATTGATCATCAATATTGGGGAACTACTTGAGCATAACATATTAAGGGAATTGAGTAGAATTGGTTACGGTGAATTCGGATGCCCTAGGTCTTCTTTTCTTATGCTTTCAATTTTTAATTTACATGCATTTTATTTTCAAGCTTTATTTTATTTTAGTTTAATTTCGAAGTTTCATATATTTTCCATTAAAGCTTCTCCACTATGAGTTGTTTCAATTTAGTTAGTAAGATTTTAGAATCAATTTGATCTCTATGGGAAGATATCCGTGCTTATATGCTATACTGTCATTTGATTTGTATACTTGCGAGCACTAAAATTTGAGACTTAATGAGTTTAATTTTGGTTATCTAATTTTCGCAACACTTATCCCAGTTCAAGTAATGATTATTTGTGTAATGGTGATTTGATGAATATTACCCCCGTTGGTACAATTCCTCTGACTCTTGGTCCTACTAAATTCCATCTCCGTAATGTTTTCCTCATTCTGAACTTCGCAAAAATCTTCTTTCTGTTGGCCTTTCACCCCAAAAAATCTAGTTTTTTCCCTTTTTTTCTTCTAGTTTCTACCAAATTTATGAATTTGATTTCTTATTTTTCAAGGCCGTGTGGATGGATTTTATCCGTTGACCCTGACTTCTACCACCTCCTCCATTCCCAAGCGTTCGCTGCTATCTGTTCTTCCAGCTAGCATCAACAGCTCAATCACCCTTCGTCTCCTGTCATGTCTAGTCTATGTTCTAGTCTAGGTTGATGTTAAAGTTGATAAAAATCCTTTTGTAAGGGCTGTGCCCTTAAGAAGTCTACTCAACTTCCGTTTTACTCTAATAATACTCGTTCTTCGTCCTTGTTCTATATTGTTCATTCTAATGTGCGGATATCTCATGTTACTTCTGTTAGTGGGTTTTGGATATATCCTATGAAATGAAAATCTAAAGTGTTCGATCATTTTAAGAGTTATGTTGCTATGGTTTGTAACATTTTTTACCGTAAGATTATGGTTTATCAAAGTGGCAATGGTACAGAGTATGTTAATCAAACTTTTTCTAATTTCTGTCATGTATTGAGCATTGGACATTACTCTTGCCTTCATACTCCTCAACAAAATGGGCTTATTGAACATAAACATCGTCACATTTCAACATTAATCTAGGTCTTTATTACATAAGGCTGGTCTGCCACACATTTTGTGGGTCGAGACTGCTCTTACATTTATTGGGAAGGTAATCGAGTTACTTGCAAATCATGGTTCCTCTTCTACTGGTCTTGTTTGGTGGAATTCTCCTCCTGATTTTATTTTGCCGTATTATCAGCGTGATTATGTAGGACTTCCATACTACCGCTTTAGATAGATGATCTTTTGTTGGTCCTGTTATATTTTGTGTTGGTTGTTTGATGTTTTGTTTGTTATGGGTGTTATTATTGTCAAAGTTAATCTTTATGTCCCCATTGACAGTTTGTATTTTTCTTCTTTTTTTTAATAATGATACATTATTGTTACTTCCATGATTGCAATATTGAAGTAAGATTGACTTCATGGTTTTAACCGAAAATAATAATAATAATAATCATCCTACCTCGGTTCTTAGTTGGAACTCTCTTTATTCCGTCATCTTTGGTCACCCACCTACCCACTCTCATCTTCATGTCTATGGCTCTGCTTTCCGAGAAATTTTTAGGTGTTCCCGTCACCCCACATCACCATCACACTTGGTGTACCTATCCAATCAGGGGATGCCACGTTTCCCATTAAAGTGTTTGTTTAATTGATTTTCTTAAAAAATAAATCAGAAAGATTCTTTAATGGGAAACGTGGCATCCCCTGATTGGATGGGTACACCAAGTGTCCATGGTGATGTGAGGTGACGGGAACACACCTTGAACCATATGTCAGCGGCAAACTGATTAGATAGTCGGTCTAAACCGTATCTTTTTAGGTTAGAGTCCTCAGCACAAGGATTATCGGTGTCTTAGTCCTCAAACAAGTTGTTTCTATGTATCACGTCATATTATTTTTTAATGAAAGTTCTTTTTCTTAATAGTAATTTGCAGGTACTGCGCTCTTCGGAGTGTTGTCAATGATTTGCTATGTGTGCATGGCAACTCTGCTTTTTGATTAGGAAGTCACTTGAAAAGTGGTTCATTTTTTTCTTCGTGGCCATACATTTTCATCGTTCAATGCATTTTTATTCATTTAGACAAGTTTTGTAACCAATTTATTCTTTCCATCGTAAATATATCATTTTACAGAATACATGTACAATATCTGATGAAAGCTAGCAACTCGACGATAATTAATTAATTGAAGTTGGGTCAATCATCATGCATATATTGGAAAAGAGTTACAAAATCTTATTTGTATATATTACAACTGCTGTCTTATATTCTCATTTTAATGACATGTGAGGCTCTTTTTTTATATGAGTCATCAAATTAATTTTATGGTAAATTAAGTTATCAATTTAAATACTTTATGTTATACTGAAACACAATAATTCTACAAAGTGATTAAATTCTTCCTTACCATCTCTCTCCTCCACATCCCTTTTCTTCTCCATCTCTCTCGATTGTTCACTACCCTGCTCTCCTCCTGAGTTTTTTTTTCCTTTTCTTGTATGAAAAAAAGAAGAGGGATCTGTTTCAAAATTTTCACGGTTGTAAAAAAATTTCATACAAAAAAGAGTTCAAGCGTTCAAGAAAAAATGCGATCCCAATATTTGAAACCATAGATTCTCAATTTTTTGGGTTCTTTGTAACTAACTGGATTTGAATATTATTGATAAAAGATTGGATGAAATTAGATGTGTATAGTTATTACGGTTTTATGCAATTAAATTTGCTGGATTTAGATATTGATGAAGAGACTAGTTTTTTGTTTTATTTTATTAGTTAGTATTTTGTTTCCGTGTAACATAAATTATTTAAATTGATAGCTTAATTTATCGTAAGATTAATCTGAGACTCATATGAAAAAAGACATCACAGGTCCTCAAAATGAGGACTTTTGGAGAGCAGCTCTATTGTGTGTGCCACAGAACAAAATATTCATACTATTGAAGCGGTTCGTCTACAACTTGAAAAAACCTTCCTTGAAATGGATTCACCACCATCTTAAAGTTTTGATCTAGTAAGTACATCACAGGTCCTCAAAATGAATCCATTTCGTACAAGTTGATCTCCTAAAACCTTTCCCATTTTGTTGCGAAAAGATAGCTTGAAGCTCGGAACTACAAAAAGGATGCTACTCTCGCTTCAGTCCCGAGGGCAAAGGCAGCTAAATCATTGCTAGCAATAGGTAAATACATTTTTTATATATACCAACCACAAGAATGATATTCATATATATATATATATGGATTAGGATCTGGGACATAAGTTTTTGACGTACATTTGTGAGTCTCACTTCGTAATGTATTTCAACGATCCAACTGTTTATCTTTTATGTCTTACATCGAAGTTCATGTCTACAAAAAAATTATTCAAATCTGAAATCATGACTGTAGGATTAAATTTAGTGTTTTTTTGCAGAACCGTATTTGTCTATGTTTTTCACTACAGTTAAATGTCTTAATGATATTGGCAAAGTATGTGTGCTTGAATTCTGAAATGCATAGCCTCAAACTGGAGTTAGACTAACTGTTAACATGATCATAACCAAAATATAGGGCATGTGTTATTTGATTTAAACTTAAGCTGCCTTTCCCACAAGATGGCAGCAACAATATCAAATGGGAAATGATAAAAAGCTCCTAATTCCTTGTAAAAACTAATTACCATATACCTAAAAGTAAGTATTAATTCAAGTAGCCATACTTTAGTATAGCCACTACCAACATCACCGATATTATCTTTACTTAATTACTTATTACTAGACGTGGAGTTTTATCATAAAATGGCTCAATGATATTAAGGATCAAATTTCTCATACATTAATTGTATATTTTATTATCATATACCTGATATGAGATTCCATTCTCCAACAATCTACACAAATTGTTTCTTGATCAAGGAGCACATGGATCATCCATCATGGATGCAACCACATAATAAGAAGATAGAAAGAAAAACACTAGCTGAAACATGAGGTTACTTATGAATGTTTTGTTAATTAACTCTCTACAAACTGGTACTCTAGAATGGCTTCAAGTGCTACAAATTCGCTTTTGTAGGACAACTTTTCCAATTTTCTACGGCTGTTATTGCTTATGTTCTAAAAACATCGGGCATAATTAACACAATGCTTACATCTCTAGGGAATATATGAGCATTAAAAGCATATTACATAGATAATATTTAACATATTGATCTTACCTGACTTGCAATGATGTACAAAGAACTCGGTGTGCGCTGCACTTGCAATGAACAAACGATGGGAAGGATAAACACAAACTTCAATTTTCCATAACACAATATACTTGAGACTAAACATAGAAACAAAACAGCGGAAATATCAACCCAGGTGAATACTGGAATATTATTCAGTCATTTGATAAAATGATCCAGACATCATAAATTGTTGCATATACGTTCCACTATCTCCACCAAAACTCTTTTTTTTTCCTACTCTAACGAATTTGTAGGATCACAGTTCTTCTGAATCAGAAGCATCTCAAAGTTGTGGGCCTTTTCAGTCAACCCAATGTCTGTGAAAGCTTTGAAAACCCTACTGCACGTAGTAACAGAAAAATCTGTAGTAGTTGATTGCCTCCACCGATCAATAACTTCTCCTACTTCCTTAAACTGGCCAAGCATTAGGTATGAAGAAAGAATGCAAATATAGTTTCTACTTGTCATCTTTTGCCCAGTCATTATCAAGGATTTCCATATCTGATCAATCCTTTCCTTATTTCCTAAACCAGCATGCAGAATAATAAGGAAGTCATACGTGATCCATTCTCTTTGTGTCATTACTTTCTCAGCTTCAACTACTAGAGTGCTGGACTCTGCATTCACAAGATGCCCAATGCTAACATATATATTTGCCAGGTTAATGTATCTCTCCCATCCTTCGCCAAAACCGGGATCATGTCTCATTTCATCTAAAATCTGTCGAAGTTGATCAATCTTTAGAGTTGCAGCACATGAACTAATCCAAAGATTGTATGTGAAGATATCCGGTGCAACCTTGTGGCATTTCAGATCTTCCACGACTATAGAGACCTTCTCTACTTGCCCCACTGACATGTACATAGTCATCATTTCATTGTATGTAAGGGCACTAAGGGAAAGGTGAGATTCCTTTATCCTCTCATAGAGGTTCTCAGCCTTTTCAGTCAATTTTGCCCCAGCATAAGAGTGGAGGAGAGCAGTATAGGTTTCACTTGTTTTTGCAGTAAGAGGTAGACCTTCAAAGTATCGTTCTGCAGCATCAATGCCAAAAACTTTTGTCATCAAGACAATGCGGACTGCATAGTCAGAATCTGATAGCTCAAATTCATTATGGCTGACCATCCACTCGGATATCTGCAAGCTTGTACAAAACACAAAACAGAATCCACTGAAACAGAGAACTGAAAGAGGCATACGAAGATTACATTTTGTTGTGTTCCCAATTTCATTCTTGTTTTGGAAACAAGAAATATGTTTACTTTTAAACATTTTTAAACCAGAAAAAAAAAAGTGAAAACATGCTGGCTCGTTTGGTATGTAAGATTGGATTGGAATGGATAACTCCATAACTTAAAGGTATATTGAGGTGAGAAATGAAAAAACTATGACCACCTAGAGCGTAGAAGATGGATTACTCATGAAGCAAACTAATCCATTTCAATTCTCCAAAATTGTAGGATTAGAAGGGATGAGTTTTCTTCATGTCTAATCTTCTTCTAATCCCCTCCTAATGAAAAATCATTTACTTCTACCATCAATATGCCTTAAATGTAAGGGCTTATCCATTCCAATCCAATCCTACATACAAAACGAGCCTACTGGGTACACTTAGAAGCTGTAGAAGGATACCTATTGCAAGTGAAATAAAGTTAAAACCTTAGTAAGCACAAGTCTAGTGCCGACAAGCTCAACTAGAACCAATGAAAAGTTAGTGCACAGTGCACATACATTTCATTTTAACATTATTAAAACTTATAGGAATTTAAACGGGTTGGGTTTGCTATCCGTTTTGAAATGCTCATGCACACAATACTTGGATTAAGCAATTTACATGACATCATTTAAACCCTTTGCCAAAAGCCAACCCTTCATATTGCAAAGGTAATATTTATTGGGAATTTACTGAAACGATGAAAATACAAATCCTAATTGCTAAAATGTTCAGTTTTCAGGATTTTGTCAATACGTTGTTAATATTTGATTGGTATGTGGTTGTTGTTTGATTTTGATCATTTCAGCAATTGAAACTTGTAAAATCTCCTATTCTATTATTCCAAGCCTTCGATTTTCCCTCGTTTTCTAGCTAACCAAACACAAAATATCAAACAGTGAAAAAAGGGAAAGGGGGCAATTAGCTCCAATAATCAGAAATCAAACCCCAATTGCTGAACTAAATCAAATATTGACAACATATCGATCAAATATCGGCCACAAAGTAATCACATCATACTGAAAACCCCATCATGTCAGCAATTGCGATTTGAAAAATGAACATTTTGGCCAATTTCCCACATATAAAAAGAGAATCCAACCTCGAGGGCGTGCTTGTAACGGTGAGACTTGCTGAGGTCCTTCGATATCTGGCGGAGGTCCGAAATGGAAATTGGGTTGCCTTCAGAGACCCATCTCTGAAGAACGTTGGTGGCGCTTCGCTTGGGCTGCCTGAGCCAGAAGACTCTGCTCTTTAGGTTGTCACTTTCCTCAGAATCTTGGACAAACTCAGCATTCACAGCACCTGCTCCTCCTGACGACAACAATCTACCAACACCAAGACTAACACTGCTGACACCGCTGCTCCGTCTGAGAGTGCGCAAGAGTGACCGAGACGCCATTGACACTTGAGCTTGAGCCTACACTCTCTAGTTTCTGCTCATCAACCTCTCTACTTCGGCACTCACGCACAACACAACTGATTCCTTTCGGCCGAAGATTTTGGGCCTTCCGGGGTGGGCCTCACTATTAACTGGCAACACCTATACTTATGTTTGAGTGAATTACGGTAACAAGAGGCTCATTGTAAAACTTAGCCAGGTTTATTCAATTGAAAATTTAAGAGACTTTAATGAATTTATAAATTCATGAATTTTTATAGAGTTTTATTAATTTGTAGAGATTTCATATGAAATTTTGATTTAATTCCCTCGAAATCTCATGGGGAGAAGTGAGATTTGTGGATGCTTAAAATACACTACGAAATCTCTCCAATTCTCTCTAATTCCTGAACTTTCTCAAATTCTTTAAAATCAATTTTTAATTGAATACACCTAGAATGTTATAAACTTCTTTAAAATCTTAATTGAATACACCCGGATTTCTAAAGATTTTAATAAACAATCTTAAAATTCTAATTGAATACACCTTGAATTTCTGAGAATCACTTAAAATCCGAATTGAATACCTAGATTCATTAAAAGAATTAAAATCCCTCAAAATCTCAATTGAAGACACCCCCTTAGTTCCACTTCCTCATCTTTTAGTGTAAATACTATTGTTTGTTAAAAAAAAAAAAAAGACAAGTATTATTCAGAGTGAATACTAAGGACAAATTAAGGGCAAACAAGTGGAATTTCTAAGCTATAAACATATATAAAATCTTATTAAACTCCGGTATATCGTTGGGGTACATAAACGAGACTGATGTGTTTTAAGGTCTCACTGATTTACACATTACCTAGCTGGGAATCTTTAGGCTATCAGAAATCAATTAATATGATGAATTTGTAACCGAAACAAGACAAAGACCTACATAGCAAGAAACGTTGGACAACAACTCTGCAAGCTACCCTGACAGAGTATCAAAGCTCTTATAGGAGCGTATATTATTCTATTCGACAAAAAGAAAACAGAGAAACGCCGACAAGCCTATTAAGGATAAAAATGTAATTACACCTTCAAGGGATAATACTTAGAGGCTAAGGAATGTTTAGTTTGTTAGTTTAGTTACACTTTCTGTTAGTTGTAATGACAACTGTGATGGTTGTGATAGTTGTGTATAAATACTCAAAGTGTAAAGTTATGAAGTAATTTAATAAGAATATTTCTTTTAATATGGTATCACTCGCCCTCAGTCTCACGAAGTCTCCTTTTCGATCCTCTTTTCCTGCTTCTCTCTGCACCGCTTCACCTTCTCCGATCCATTGATCTTGTTCTTGATCATTGATCGTGTCTAGTTGTTCTTGATTGTATCTTGTTCTTCTCGATCGTGATTTCTCTCTCAATCCAGCTATGGTGACTGCTACATCTTCTTCCTTCGAGTCCACCGATCCACATCCTAACCCTAATTCTGCGATTTCTTCCTCCATTACCATCCAAAATATTGGATCTATGGTTCCGATCAAGCTTACCACCACAAATTACCTGACTTGGAGTGCCTTATTTGCTCCAATTCTTCGTCGCTACAATCTTACTGGTCTTATTGATGGATCCATGGCGGCGCGCCCAAATATCTTCTTGATTCTTCTGGCAATCGCACCGCGACTCTCAATCCTGCTTATGTTACTTGGTTTGAGAATGATCAGAACATTCTCATCTGGATCAATTCCACTCTGTCTGAATCTTTGATTCCTTACACAGTTGGCGTCACTTCTGCTCGCGAACTTTGGGCGAAATTGCAATCGCGTCTCGCCACTGCATCTCAGTCTCACATCCATGAGCTTCGTTCTCGTCTTCGCAGTCTTGTTAAAGGTGACTTGACTGCTGCTCAATATCTCCAGCAAATTGAAGAAATTGTCGATGCCCTAGCAAGTGCTGGTGCTTCTGTTGAAGATTCCGATCTCATCTCAGTCACACTTCATGGCTTACCTCCTGAATTTGATTCTTTTGTGGATGCTATTCAGTTTCGTCTTGGTTCCATGACTATTGATGAATTACACGGTTTACTTCTCAGTAAGGAGATTCAACTCAATAATCGGAAGAAATCTGTCTCAACTGCACCATTTCAGGCATATAATTCTTCGGCTGGTATTCTTCCCTTGCCTGCTCCCTCTATCCCTCAAGCATTTACTACCCAGCATCTTTCTCAGTTCTCCAATCAAGGTCGCAATGTGGATCGCAATTATCCGGGCCCAAATCGGGGCAATTTTCAGAATCGTGGAAATTCCAGATTCAACAATGGCAGGAATACCTCATCTCGTAATAATCAGCGATTCAATCGTGGAGCTCGCAATAACTTCTTTTTCACTCGAAAGCTTTTCTGTCAGATTTGTCGACAACCAGACCATGAGGCTTGTGATTGTCCTCATCGCATGGATCAAAACTACAATGGCAAATCTTCTCATTCTGCAATGGTTGCTGGTACATCTTCTTCTACTCCTACCTGGATTGTTGACTCTGGTGCTAGTTCCCATATGACAAACTCGTATGCCAACCTTCAGAATCCAGAAGCCTACACTGGTCCTGAGCAAGTGTATATTGGAGATGGCAAAGGTTTGCCTATTCTCCATTCTGGCTCATCCTCTTTACATACTTCTACTAATTCTTTTGCTTTAAACCATGTCTTACATGTTCCTGCTTTAAAGCACAATCTTTTCTCTGCAAATCAATTTCTTCTTGACAATTCTTGTTATATGCATCTTTATCCTTTTCACTTCACTGTGAAGGATCTTTCTTCGAGGAGAATGCTTTTTAAAGGACCGGTTCAACATGGCTTCTATCCTTTTCACTCATCCTTCTCTCCTGCTAATTCGCGTCAAGCTTTAACTGCCTCTGTCAAAGCTCCACAGCATCTTTGGCATCAAAGACTGGGCCATCCTTCTGTAAAGATCATGAATAAGTTGGTTTCTCAATCCTGTATTTCTGTTCTTAATGCTTCAAATAAAGTTTTTTGCTTCGATTGTGCACTAGGAAAATGTTCTAAACTTCCATTTTCTAGTACTACCTGTACAACCCGCAAACCTTTAGAGCTTATCCATACGGATGTTTGGGGACCCTCACCCATCCTGTCTCACCATGGTTTTCGGTATTATGTCATTTTCATAGATGACTATACCAGATATTGTTGGTTCTATCCTTTACGGTGTAAATCTGATGTCCTCTCCACCTTTATGCAATGGAAATTACTTGTTGAGAATTCTCTGTGTTCCAAAGTTATTACATTACGTTCAGATTCTGGTGGTGAATATGTTAGCACTGCATTCTCTCAGTTCTTAGCTCGCCATGGCATTCATCATCAGCTCACTTGTCCTCATACTCCCGAGAAAAATGGGTGTGCCGAACGTAAGCATCGGCATATTGTTGAGACCTCTCGAACTCTCTTGGCAGCATCTAAAGTGCCTCATGCTTATTGGGTTGAGGCTTTTGCAACCTCTGTTTATCTCATCAACCGGCTACCCACAATATCTCGATACTCTCATTGGCAGTCTCTTTTCCAGAAAGAACCTGACTATAAATCTCTCAAGGTTTTTGGTTGTCGTTGTTTCCCTTGGTTGAAACCATATACATCCTCCAAACTTGATCCTAAAAGCACACCTTGTGTCTTCTTGGGTTATAGCTTAAATCACAAGGGTTATCTATGTCTACATCCATCTACTAACCGGTTGTATATCTCAAGGCATGTCCTCTTTGATGAGTCTACTTTTCCCTTTCATACCTTACAATCTTCTCCATCCCAACCTGTCTCCTCCTCTCCCTTATACTCATCCTCTATTCCCTCATCGCTCACATTTCACTCTATATCTACCCCACCTACACCCTCTGTCCCTTCTCCAACCCCGATTCCCACCTTTGCAGCATCTTCAAATCTGCTCCCACCATCTGCAGCTTCCCTCATTCCCTGCTCCCAGCCTACAGTACCTATCAACACCCACCAAATGCAAACTCGATCAAAATCTGGCATATTCAAACCCAAAGCCCTAGCTGCAACCAAACACCCTATTCCTTCCCATCTTGTAGTTGACTATGTTCCTTCCACCTACCTACAAGCTTCTAAACATTATCATTGGCGCAAGGCAATGCAAGAGGAGTTCAATGCCCTTGCCTCCACTGGTACATGGTCACTTGTACCCCCTTCTTCCTCTCATAACCTTGTGGGATGTAAGTGGGTGTTTCGGATCAAACGGAAACCCGATGGTTCCATTGACAGGTACAAAGCCCGTTTGGTTGCTAAGGGGTTTCACCAACAAGAGGGTCTTGACTACACTGAAACATTCAGTCCCGTGGCAAAACCAGTGACTATTCGTCTCCTGCTCACTCTTGCTGCTCAGTTTGATTGGTTCCTCAATCAATTAGATGTCAGTAACGCCTTTCTCCATGGCACCCTTACTGAATCAGTGTTTATGCAACAGCCCCCTAGCTTTGAAGATCCAACCAACCCGCATCATGTTTGTCATCTTCACAGATCCCTTTATGGTTTGAAACAGGCTCCTCGAGCTTGGTATGACAAACTTCATAATGCTCTGCACTCTCTTGGTTTTCATGGCTCCAAAAGTGATCATTCTCTGTTTATCAAGAATTCTCCTACTCCGGTATTCATACTCGTCTATGTCGATGACATCTTAGTCACCAGACCCTCTTCTGCAGCCTGTCAACAAGTCATCACTCAACTCAGCGCTCTATTTCCCATCAAGGATCTTGGTGCTCTTCATTACTTTCTTGGTATTGAAGTTAAACGATCATCTTCTGGTCTTTTCATCTCTCAAACCAAGTATATTTTGGATCTATTGGCCAAAGCAAAAATGGATGGTGCCAAGCCCTGCAGCACCCCTCTCAGTACCACAAAGCTGGATCACTTGTCTCCTCTGCTCGATAATGCTTCTGAATATCGATCTCTTGTTGGCGCTCTTCAGTACTTGACTTGGACTCGCCCTGATCTTAGTTTTGCTGTGAATTTGGTATGTCAGTTTATGCATAGTCCCCGCCTTTCCCATCTGCAAGCAGTAAAACGTATTCTCCGTTATCTTAAAGGTTCTCTTGATATTGGATTATGGTTCTCCAAGTCCTCTCAAGTTCCATCTATTCAAGCCTTTTCAGATGCCGATTGGGCGGGATGTTCCTTGGACAGAAGATCCACAGGTGGATACTGTGTCTATTTTGGCAAATCTCTCATTAGTTGGAGTGCCAAGAAGCAACCTACTGTTGCTCGTTCCTCCACAGAAGCGGAATATCGTTCTCTTGCAAATACGGCTGCAGAACTCACATGGATATGTAAACTGCTTGCTGACCTCTCTTATTCTCTGCCTCATTCTCCCACGATCTGGTGTGACAATCTCTCTGCCATTTCCTTAGCGAAAAATCATGTTTTTCATGCTCGAACAAAGCATGTCGAGCTTGATTACCATTATATTCGTGAAAAGGTTCTAGCCAATCAAATTTCTGTGCAGTTTATCAGTACACAGGATCAGGTGGCCGATATTTGCACCAAACCTCTGTCTCAACCTCGGTTCATCCTTCTTCGTGACAAACTCCAACTAAGATTACCCCAGTCTCGTTTGCGGGGGGATATTAAGGATAAAAATGTAATTACACCTTCAAGGGATAATACTTAGAGGCTAAGGAATGTTTAGTTTGTTAGTTTAGTTACACTTTCTGTTAGTTGTAATGACAACTGTGATGGTTGTGATAGTTGTGTATAAATACTCAAAGTGTAAAGTTATGAAGTAATTTAATAAGAATATTTCTTTTAATAAAGCCGGCCTCCATGCATGTACTTTCTTCAATTGTCCTTGACCCGCAGGTGATCCAAGCAAGGCATCATGTAGGCAGCGGGGCTTGCCTGGAGTTCCATGAATTTCTCATATGTCATTCCAATGTACTTTGCTTTTTCGCCTTCCTTTTCTAGCAACTCCGGGATTGGGAGAGCTGGCGTGTCGAGTGCCGGTCCATGTGGTACGGCGATCGATATCCTAGTTGCTGTGTTGTTCACAGTTGCCCGATGCCATATGCTCTTGTACTTGTCGTTTGTCAGAATTTGCATTTGATCACCGACGTTAACAATAAAAGCGCCCGGTGCGGCATTCACCAAGACCCACTGATCATTGTGCTTGACTTCAAGGCCACACATATCATTTTGAATCAGGAGCGTCACCAGTCCATGATCTGTATGAGGAGGAATACCGATTGCCAGGTCAGGCTGTGGGCAAGCCGGGTAGTAGTTCGCTGCAAGAATTTGGCAGCCGCGATCCCAGTTCATGGCCTTTGCAATGTAATCGGCCTCCAATCCCAAACTCTCTGATATTCCATTCAATATTTCGGTTGCCACTGCACGGGTTCTTTTGCTGAACTCTAATGAAACTTCACTGTACCCAGCAGGTTTGTAGAGTGAGTTGAATTTGGGGTGTGCGATGACCTTGAGATAATCCCTCCAAAGACGAACTTTGTCAATTGCAACGTTGAAGCTGGTGCCGCACTTGATTGGGTCCAACAGGTTCTTTGTATGGAACTCCTTCTTCTCCTCCTCCGGCAGCTCAAAAAATCTTTGGCACGCGTCGATCATTTCTTTCATCAGGCTCTCTGGTACACCGTGGTTGATCACCTAAAGGACATCAAGCGCATGAAAATATTAATTCATGTTTCACTATTATTAGCAATAACCATATCGTTGATAACCATTTTGTTTTTAAATTTCATTTTTTATAAATTGAAATCTGACAACTTGTATTGACTATTTTAGTTTGTATAACAATAAAAACTACGTCGTAATAGTTATTAAACTACTATTTTATTAATTAATTTTACACATATTCAGCATACAACGTGTGAATATACCTGAAAAAAGCCCCATTCTTGGCAAGCTCTTCCTAGCTTCTGGATCATTTGTGCCCGTTCATCTGGGGAGGCAGAGGTGAGAAGAGCAAAATCAATTATGGGGATTGAGTGTTCTGGGTCGTTTGCATCTCCCTTATCGTTGGGATCCATGATGTAGGCGTACTCGGAAGGTACAGAAGTGAGAGCATCTGAGTCGGCTAAGGTTTTGATGCTTGCTACCTTGGGTTCAGATGCATCCACTGAAGTCACGGTAGGTGCCATTGGTGGAGGGAGAGAGAAAGAAGCTGAGAATTCTGGTCTTTGATTTGTATATCCAGAAGGAAAGTTAATTGTTTGAGTGTTGTGGATAAATATGGAAAAGGGAGTTGGTATTTATAGAGCAGGATGGCAGGATAATATATGACTGGAAATATTTACACTCGAGCACTCTTACCCCACGAGGTGCAGGTTTTTGAATAAGTTGGCCAGCGCTGACCTAAGTTTCAAATTTGTTGTCCAGCAACAATAAAATATATATTTGTAGTTAAACTTACAAGTATATGCAATAAGTTAATTATAGGAGACTACTATAAACATGAAATTTCTGCAACGAATAACAGAAGAACATGCGTACAAAATAAATTTGTATTAATAAATATTTGGAGTTACGAGTTTGGCTTGTGACATGTAGAATATTGGCTTGTGGGGTGATGGAGGAAACGGCTGGTGTTTGGTGGTTCTTCACGAGAGTGACAAAAAATGTTGAGAGTTTTCTGAGTCTTCTTAGTTTGTAATATGTTTGAAAGTCCCTTCTTTGTTTTGGAGTCTCATAATTCTAGGTCTTTTTATGATCTCCTTGACAGTAGACCTGACATTCGTGTCGTGTTTTCTATGTTCGTGTCATTTTCGTGTCATACCTGATATCTTAACTGGTCGTGTCATGTAAACCCGTTAAAATAAACGAGTAAAATGACCCGACCTGAAATCGACCTAATAATATTAACAGGTAATATGACCTAACCCGTTACCCGTTAAGGAAAATATATTTTAAACCGGTAAATAATCAAATGAAAAACATAATACTAAATAAGTATATACATACCATATTGTCACATCCAAAACATAAAAACGCATTTTTCTTTTAAGTATATTTTTGCTTACCTAAATTGATTGCTCTAGCCTTTTTCTTTGCTAGACTTGTATTCGTATTGTTTATACTTTCGCTTCCAAGATCTCGTTATGTTCCTATTATAATCTCCACGGACTCCTCATCACTAAGGTTTACTAAATCTGAATCTCTAGCATCCATTGCTTATGAAATAAAATGGGTATAAATTAATTAATAGCTTAATTAATTAAGTAAAGTATTTAATAGTTTTTTAAATTAATGTAGAAGTGTAAAAAATATAGAAAAAGTATATAAAAGCTAGTAATGACAAGCTTTACAACTTTCATGAAGAGCTTAACTTCGAAATTCGCCACTACAATCATATAAATCATAGATCAAAATTTAACCGTTGATTGTTGTTTACATTTACGCTTCATTGTTCTCATCAAATTTTGTTTTTTCAGATTTTCTTTTTTGAAAACATGATCTATTAGAGGATGCATGAAGATGAACGGTTTGGATCATTGATATTATATTCAGAGTTTTACGGTTAGTGAAAATATTGCTTGATGTTTATAAAGTTTCTACAAACTATATGACATCGACTTATATTTCAGTTAACTGTAAATATCGAAATGTAATATCAAAGATCTGAATTGTTCATCTTCTTACATCCGCTAGATGATCATGTTTTCAAAAAAGAAAATTTAAAAAATGAAATTCCGTAAGAAAAATAAAGCGTAAATGACAATCGACGGTTAAATATAAATTTAAGGTTTATGGATTATAGTGTTGAATTTCCAAGCTGACCCCTTCATGAAAGTTGTAAAGCTTGTCACTATGAGTAATTGTATATTTTTTTTACATTTTTTACAGTTCTACAATAATTATTATTAATTGTATTAATTTTGTCCTCAGATAAAAACATTATTCATGAGTGTTTGGAGGATTTTAAAAATCTAAACGATAATGTAAGTGTAACCATTATCTACTCTTGGAGGAATAATGATGAATCGCGAGTGTTTATATATTCTTTCACATTTTTCATACTTGTATGTATATCTTCTTAGTTCTTGCCTATACAAATACTATACTAGTTTATTTTAATTTTGGACAACAACATGTTAAGTAAAATTTATCCAAGTAATGATAATAAGGAACTCTCATAATAAAAATAAATAATGACTAAAACTTTTTTTTTAAACTTATATAGAATAATAATACAAAACTATATATTTAATATAGAATGTATTGTATATATTAATATGGCTATTGTATTTTATAATAAATCTTTTAGTAATTAAACTTTAAAATGATCAAAATAATTTTTTTCTTAACAGGTCGAAACTGGTTACTTATGTGTTATCCGCGTGTATACATGTTAAGAATCCATTATTAACGGGTTCTTAACGGGTCACCCAATAATGACCCGATTAATTATCATGTTGACCCGAAACCCGTTATTTTCGTGTCGTGTCAAAAACTGCCAGATCTACTTGACAGTATCCTAATTTTAAACCACTTCCAGAAAGAGTTTGATTTGGTGCCAATTTTATCTGCTGACCAAACAAATTGGCTGGTCAAATCCCTTAATTTGGCCTATTTAGTCATACTTAATTAGGCCGATTTAGTTATACTTAATCTGAACCAAATAGATTGGATGACTGACCAAGTAAAATTGACCAATTTCAGTTAGGGAGTCAATTGTCTGGTCAAGTAAATTAGCCTATCAATCTCCTTTGCTGACCATTTCTCTTAATTGAAATTAATTAATTTGTTTAAGTTAAATTAAAACCCCTTGAATGGGAATGTGAACTTGTCTTAATTGGTTTCTTAAAATTTCATTTCCAACAATAAATAATACCTTAAAATAATATTTTGGAGACTAGGGTTTCATAGTTTGAAAAACACATGTGAAAATCCTATAAATTAGTTCAACATTCACGGACCACACTTATGTATAAATTTAAACGTAACTCTGACTTTCTCTTTTGTTCAAAAGAAGTAATCCCTTCCCGAATGTAATCCTACCCTAGTTAAAATAAAATGATATCATTTGCACCCATTTCCCTATGTAGGAATGTGATCCTACCTTTTAACTTTAACTCCTCTTGGTGTCTGTGTGGTTGACGGGAACATGAATATGCAAGTCAATCGCACTACCGCATGAATACTATTTGCGTTTGGAATATGCACATATTCTACATTTGGCTAATAATATAAATTTTATAATCGGATCCGTTCAGTTTTTTAATCTTCATTCGAATATCATATCTACAAAAAAATTATTAGAATTGGAGATCGTTTAGTCATTATATTCTATGAATAAATTGACGGTTCATCATGAATATGTTATTTGGTATTCATACTGTCGATTTTTTCTTCTTCATATATTTAGATGATTAAACAATCTCCGATTTGATTGATTTTATGTAAAAATGATCTTCAAACAAAGATTAAAAATTAAATAGTTCAAATAATAAAATTCATATGATAAATATACATTATTTAAAAGAAGTTGGACATGTGCATTCTCACACGCATGTATTATCCCAACTACATTAACTAGGAAAAGAAAAAAAATTGAGAGACAATTTAGTAGATCATATTTGTACCACCTTTTTATAAAGACATGATATATATGTATTGATGGGTCCTACTTTATTAGAGTAGTGGTACTCAAACACCTGATGAACTTTCTCTAATTATAAGGAAGTATCATGATTAATTTAAAGCTTGTGCATGATAGTAGTATCGTAATAAATTTAAATTTTTGTGGCACCGACAACTGTTTTTTATAATAAAAAGGCTTAAATGTTAAAATGGTCCCTTGTGTTTTACCCTATCGATCAATTTAGTCCCTGTGTTTTTAATTTTGCCAATTTGGTCCCTATGCTTACATATGTTAGCCATATTCAAGACAATCTATTAAAAGACAGTTAAAATTGACATGTCCTAAATCACATAGTACTCAAGTAAATCGAACGAAATATCAATTTCTAAAGAGAGACATTGTATCTATTTAGTGGGTGTATATAAAATTACGTTTTTGTTCTCGCACGTGCTTGACACATGTTAATTTCACTGGTCATTTAATGGAATGTCTTGAATTGGCTAATAGATATAAACACAGGGACCAATTTGACCAAATTGAAAACACAGAGATTAAATTGGCTGATAGAGTAAAACACAGTGACCATTTTAACATTTAATCCTAATAAAAAATTATGAGAAATCGATGTTAGTGGCACTAAACTTCAACTTAATTGTGATTTTTGTTGTCAGGAAATTTCTAAATTTGTTTGGAGGGAATAGATATTTGTTCGGTATCTTCCCAAAAACGAAGCAACACCACCATTAGATATTTGTCAAAATTGGGTTTGTGCCGTGAGGTAGCAACCTGGCTGCTCATACGATTACCTCGTTTATTGTCAAACATAGTGGTCCATTTGTTTGGGACGAGATAGGCCATAAGTTTTTATTTAATATTTTGACTATGGATGTAAATATTTCGATTAGATTATAAATAAAGTCTATTTTTTAACAAAAAAAAAATATAACCACTAAATTATATGGTACCCCAATTAGTCTGTCCTTTGCTTTGGATCTATATTGGGATGTCCTTTAGTTATGGTGTTCCATGCTAGAGCTAGAGCCAGAGCAGTCACTCGAGTGTTCCTACCGCGTCTTTTTTTCCTAGAAAATTTAAAAAGGTATAAACCAAAATTTGTGGGTGGTAAAGCAAATTAGAAGACTAATTAAATTTGGAGATATATAATTAACTAATTTTTTAAGCAATTATCTAGAAGCATTGCCGAGCGATGCAAATTTGACTCATCCATCAGTCAGCCTTGCTTTCCGGTCTTTTATTTATTTAGATATATTCTTTTCTTTATTTATATATTTCTTTTATATATCTTGTCACATGACCATTAGGTCAATAAGGTACAAATATGTGCTCACGTATTGTTGTAGTTGTATATGTCATTTGTCATATAAAATACGACAAATATGTAGTATTCCTTGTTCGTGACAAATCATAGCATATTGTTTATGGTTAAGGAAGAGAATTTAGCTGTTAAATGGAACCAAGAAAAGAAGAATATACATTGAGATGGAGTTGAAAACGAGTTGCGAAAGAGATTATTTTTGAATATTTCATAAAATAAAATAAAAAGAAGAAGAAATTATTAATATTACTGGTTCTATTTACACTTAATGTTTTGTTTGTGGTCACCCTTATTTTTCTAGACACCCACTTTACTCACATATTTTTTTGACACCCAAAGTAACTTATTGAACTTCTAAGAATACCCTTCTTTTGTTTTTTATAAATTCATTTTTCTCTAAACACCTATTGTTTAATTTCTTTGGATCCTATTTTCCTTGTATTAATTAATTAATTATTTAGTAATAGGTGGTTAAGTTTAGTCATCTGCCTCATGTTTGATATATAAACACACAATGTAACAACTCGTCCCTAATTTTACGATTTTATTAATTTTAAAGAAGTTAATTGACGAAAATGCCCCTTGAGGCGAGATTGTTAACTATCGTTGACCGTCAATTTGTGACGCGAACGAGCTACTATTTTACCGTATTTTTGAAGTACTCGACGTTACGAACGCGTAGGGCAAGCTGAATTGAATTCGAAGTTATGAAGAAAATTTTACAGAACAACGAATCCGAAAATACTTTTGTAAAAATTAATATTTTATATTTTAAATATTTTTCATAATTATTATAGTATTTTAATATTTTCTGAATTGATATTTTAATTATTTTAATAATATTTTAGGCTCCTGAGGCCTACACCACACTCAAACTCTCCCCTCATTTCGTGCCACGTGTCACTCATCCTGAACTCTCTCTTTCTCTCTCTTTCCCAGCTCTCTCTCACTCTAAGCCTCTCGCTCTCTCCCTTTCTCTTATCTGCAACCACCAAGGCACCACTTTGCCTTGCCAACTCCGGCGTCAAGTTCCTTCTTCCCTGTGAACTAGCGCCACCATCATTGTCTTCTTCCATGTCTCGAACCCAGACCAAAACCTTAGAACCCCGACACTGACAGAGGCCACTTTACATTAGTCATCTGACGAAACATCGGTGAACTCTCGACGATTCCGACTAAGATTAGTTCAGGAGAAACTCTCCCCAGTTTTTCGGCAAAAACTCGACGGTTTTCGAGCCATTTTCCGGCCACGGCAGGACGTCGTGCTGGTATATTTCTCTTCCTCTCCTTTTAACCTTCATTTTGGTAAGAAAAGTGTGGAAAATGGTTGAGTTTTAAGCTCGTTTGGAGCTCTGAAATCGCTGCCCAGAGTCCGGCGATCTGGTTCATTTCAGAATTTAGAGGGAAGTTAACAGATCTAACCCGGGTTCATTTCAGATTTTAGAGGGAATATTCCCCCTGAAATATTCCGTTAAATGTTGACCGTTAGTTGATTTTTTCGAAATTTTCCCGGAAACCCTCCTGGACTAATTTTGACCCCCCGAGTCCATTTTTGGCATCCATTTGGTGAAATTCCAAAGTTTTAACGTAGTTGACTACCTCAGCGACTCAGTTGACTTTTTAGAGTTGACCGTTGACTTTTTACAAAATTTGCCCAGGACCATTCTTAGTGTATTTCGACGCGCTGATTCCGAATCCGCCGTCTGTTTCTCCAAATTTAATCATTTTAGTTAAGTTTTACTAACGGATCTCAATATTATGCTTAGGTGCGATTACTATTGGAGACTCCAGCTTTCCTAGTTCGAACAACTGCGACCTTGCAGGTATCTATGAGTGGGTCTTTTCTTTTATATAGTATAAATATATTTGTTTAGTTTCCATTTATATATTTGATAAAGAACTTTCGACATTACGCTTAGATTAGATTAATGTTTATAACAATTAGCGTATTAACGGAATTTATGAAATTATGCTACGTCTTACAGAATGCACATGTATGCGTATTATTATTGATGCCTTAATTGAAATTACGGTCATGAATAGCATTGCATTGATTAGAATTATTGAATTATCAATTTACAGTGGCATGATCATATTTCCATTATCTGCTCATCGTTGCTGCACCGGTGTTAGTACTCGCCCGGGGCCAGGGCCAGTCTTTCACGTGTATGTTCATATTGCACCATACATTCACTTTGGATACATTGTAGGTGCCAGTCCTATCCTAGATTGCTATACGCAATTAGGACTCATATGTGATGCACATATCACTAGTCTTCACATGATTATAGTACTAAAGCGTAAATTATTATTACACCCAATCATGTTCATGTCAAAATACCTCTGCATGAACTCGTGTGTCAGCATATGTCGATGAGCACTCAATATGATATGTTTGTTATGCGAGATTATGTGATTACCGGACGTTAGATGATTATTTACGAAATATTGTGACGTATTGAATTCTGGAGATATTGCAGGCTACAGTAAGTATTTTCATACTATACGTAGTATGTATATTTTGGAAATTATACTTGTTTTACGGCAATGGGTTATTATGTTTTCGAAAAGGTTTTTACAAAACTTTATTTTTAGGCCCACTCACCCTTGTTTTTTGCCCCTCCAAGTTTTAGTAGCTGAGCTTTTGTATCGACGAGGATTCATATCAAATCTTGATATTGGAGATTACCTTCAATGGTATAATTCTCATCCTACCTCTGTTGTGCTTTTACTTATGCTTTGCATCACGTGTGAATTGGGTTCGAGCCCGCTCACATGCGTACTCTTATATTTAGTCACTTTTAGGTTTAATTTACTCACATTTCCACCTCACTAAACTTTATGGCTTCGTCACATTCTTGGTGTCGGCCAACACAGCTCGATTCGAAGTTCAGGTGGACATTTCGAGTCGGGATGTGTCACACAAAGGTTATAATTAGTTATTTTATTATTTTTATTAGTAGTCTGCCGATTTGATTGCTGAATTATTACACTAGTTAAAAAAAAAGATTAAGTCCATAAGCTTATAAAAAGCTGCCGATTTGATCTCTATTCTAAGATTCAAAGATACTCATGTTACTGTCAGTTTAATCAAGTGACTTGCACGTGAGACACTTTAAGGAGTAATATTATCATTTGCTCACCCATAAGCACTTAATGTTGTATTTAGGTTGCGAACCTAACTATCAATACTCTTCAAAGTTAACTCCATACTCTATTGTTTAGAAAAAGAAAAGTTTTTAAACTTATTAAATTGTCAATCTAGCCCCTAAAGTGTATCAAATGAAAATCACATAGATTGACGAAAAATTAAGTAGAGTAGCCTTGGACCAATAGTAAGGATGAATTTGACAATTTATAATGAGTTTAAGGAACCAGGAGCCTCTCCTGAGCACTTCCCTAGGGATCCTAGGGATCCCGCAATCTTGTCCGTTCATCGTATATCGTGCGGTCAGAAATTATTTAAAATTAAAATTTTAAAATTCAAATATGAATAGTACCTAACGAAAACTGACCGCACGATATAAAATGAATGAACAAGATTGCGGGATCCCTAGGGAAGTGCTCAGGAGAGGCTCCTGGTTCGAGTTTAAGGACATAATTTTCACACGTGTAAGAATTCTTGGACCAAATTGGCAAATTTCTATATTTTTTAAGCAAATATATGAGAAGTGCTAGCCTTTTCAGTAGTCACAACTATAACCAAAGTGTGCCAAGTATGCAAATTTGACTTGGTGATCAAGTTATGGTCTAAAGTCGTTTGATATCAATTTTATTTCCATTTTTTCAGTTTTTTTTTTTTTTTTACCAAAACCAATACCTTGTATGTGAACTATTTTTTAGTTTTTTTTTTAGGAAAAATAAAAACTGAAACAAAAAACTTAAAATTACTTTTGTAAGTATTTAAATTTGGCTTAATTTGGATGTTCAGATTATCAAACGGGTCCTCCATTTACAAATAAGAGTTGTACATTCCTTATTATTATTATTACTAGTACGGTTTTTATCACAAATGGTTCTTAAAATTTATCTTCACCATCAAGATGGTCTCTGAAATTGAAAATCAATTAATGTAGTCCCTGAAAATAGGTATCACAAATCAATGTGGTCCTTCCGTCACAATTCTGTTAAAAATTCTGTTAAGTGCTGATGTGGCAAAAAAATGGGCCTCATAAGTCATTTTTTTCTCACAAATGATCCTTGAAATTAACTCACGACATTAAAATGGTCTCTGAAATTGACCTGCGACATCAAAATGATCCCTCAAATTGACACGCAACATCAAAATGGTCCATGAAATTGAAAATCAATCAATGTAGTCCCGCAAGTAAGTGTCTCAAATCAATGTAGTCATTTCGTCACAATTCTGTCAAAAATTATGTTATGTGCTGATGTGACACATAAATAGGTCACACAAATCTAATTAAATTAAAAAAATTAAATAGGCTGAATAATTTAATAGCTAATAAAAAAAATTGTCAACCCAAAAACCCAATCTTGCAATCATCTCTGATCCCAGTTCACATTTCTCTACCTCATTTGCTCTCTATTCTCTAAAAAAAATCTCTATACACCAATCTTTACACACTTTGACACCCTTCACCGAATTGAACTTGGATCGATATCACCTTTGGTAACAACGTGGTCCATTGGCAACGACTTCTAGGACATCACCGTTAACATTTTGGTGATCAACATCCTCACAACCTTAATCTTGGAGAGCTTGTTCGGCTCTTCCCTGGTGGTCTAGTGATAAAAACCCATAAATCTTGTTGGACCCATTATGTGCCACATCAACATTTAACATAATTTTTAACAGAATTGTGACGGAATGACCACATTGATTTGCAACACCTATTTTCATAGACTACATTAATTGATTTTTAATTTCAGGGACCATCTTGATGATGAAGGTCAATTTCAGGGACCATTTGTGATAAAACACAAAGTGTGTGTGAATTTTTTTATTTTTGTTTTTAAAATTGAAGGAGAGAGGAAGAGTGTGAAAGTGAACTTGGAAGTTAATGAGACGGAGATATGCTTTATTTGTATTATTTAAAAAAAAATAGATTTATTAAAATTATCTGTAGGTGAGGCGTAAACAAAAAATAGCAAAATTTTGTTTTGCAAAATTACATTACGTTACTGCCTTTAACTTTTTTGGCGTGATAGAAGACTAAATTATTTTTTTACCTTCTTTTGGTTGACAAAGAGGGTTCTATTAATATGTAGTTTAGATTACTATTAATATGTAGTTTATAAAATACTAGCAATTTCCGTACATGCTATGTGATTAGTAGGAACTCTTTTTAGTAGATAATAATGAATAAAAGTAGAAGTGTATATGAAATAACATTGAATTACCGTTAGATAATGAATTTATTAAGTAAATGCATGTACTCTAGTGAAGTTCGAAAATTATATGGCATTTAAAGGTTATACCAGTCATTTAACCTTTTTTGACCCAAAGACCTGCAACCTTCCCGTGGCCCAATGGCATGCAGCCGCGCAACAGGGCCTTGCCCTGTGCACTGCAGCTACCCCAACCAAGTTGGACTGCGTTATTTTTCGACCCGATGCCACCCTTTGGCATCCCCACTTCATAGCCACATCCATATATTTTTGGGGACGTTTTTAGTTAACATTGATTAAGCTATAATTTCCTTGTCACTTGGATCGTAGCCAATTGAAGCCAATATGACCCAAATGTCATTACTTTGCTTCCATGATCGACCCAGAATGATCCCGATCTATTGAATTAATTAAAATTGACCAGTAATCCATTAATCTGACAAAGCATCCAAAATTATCTGCCTAAAGCTCACTTTTGGCCATTAACGATTCAATAGTTTATTTTTCTTCTTTGAACCGTTGACACTTTTTCGTTGTCCCGAAGTGCTCACACTTAAGTTCCTGAAACAACACAATTCTACTGCACTTAAGATTGTACCTTGTATTTTGTGTTCTTGCATGTACCTCATTTTTATGAACTAAATGTTCATAACTAGATCGAACCTGTAGTTTTGAATTTAGTGCCTTTTAAACCTGAAGTTTTCATTCAAAACTTACACCATGAAACCCAAAGCTTTCATGTTTAAATTAAACCTATACATGTGTATAGAACCCGAATGTTTTAAAATGTATGTCTATGGCTTCTTATATGACTAACCATGTTTTTTTACCTTATGTTTTAGGGATATGTCGAACTTGAACAAGCTTGATTTAACCGCTTTGGAAGTATCTGGAAAAATATTACTTGAAGTGGGTTGAAGACGTGAAACTCCATGTCACCACTAAAAGTCTACGAGCCACCATCGAAGAAGTTATGGACATCCCAATTGACGAAGCTAACAAAGCTACCGTTCAATCGTATTCCACTGAATTGGACATGTGCTACCGCTGTGGATCAATGGGGTAAGAAATTCCCTACTACTATAAATAGAGGCACAATGGGGTAGAATACTACACACCTTACAATTACACAACTTTCTCTTCTCTTTCTGTGCCGCCAGCCCCCCATTCTCTGTCCTCTATAATTGTTCAATAAATTAGGCAAACAACATGTGTTAGATTATACTTTCATTTTAATCCTTTGAAGTGGACTCTTACTAAAATTTATATTCTATTTTTGTTATTTAAAGTGTATTTTTATTTAATGTCTCCACATTAAAATTTGATTTTATTAATATGCACATTTAAGTTCTTTCAATTATAAACAAACTTAAATGAGGAAACACTAAAATAAATTAGTGACACATAAATATGTAAATACATAAGTATACAGAAATGACTGTACCAATATATATTAAATTGACTTTTTGTACCGAAATGTCTATGCCTAAATGTTTGTACTGATATATATTATAATGAACCTAAACATTTGTACCGAAATGTATTAAACTGAATTAATGTACCTAAATGTTAATACCGTAATGTATGTATCGAAATGTGTAATAAAGAATTAATGTACCAATATATATATATACACTTAATGTATTGATTGATATACTAAAATATACTAAATAAATTAATGTACCTAAATGATGAACACAAATTGTATCGGAACATATATGTCACATCCCGGCCCGGGGCGGATCACTTCCCGGGCCCGCTCCACCACCGTAGTACGATATTGTCCGCTTTGGGCCCTGATCATGCCCTTACGGTTTTGTTTCTGGGAACTCACGAGCAACTTCCCAGTGGGTCACCCATCCTGGGAGTGCTCTGGTCCCTTCTTGCTTAACTTCGGAGTTCCTACGGAACCCGAAGCCAGTGAGCTCTCAACAGGCCTCGTGCTAGGTAGAGATGAGAATATACATTTAAGGATCACTCTCCTAGGCGATGTGGGATATTACATATATATATATATATATTAGTTTACCTAAATTTCTACAACAAAATATATTATGACAAAGGAAATGAAATAAAGATTAAATTAAGTAATACGTTAAAATTAGAAAGAAAAAAAAATCAAGATATAATTAATAAATGAGATGATTACATGTATCAAGTGACGAAATTAGATTTTAATCTTACATAAGGTTATAGTCTAAACGTCATCTTTTCAAAATATTAAAATGAAGTTTTGTATTATTTTATTTTGTATGCCTTGTAAGCGTGTACTTAGCAAGTTTGTTCTTTGAAAATAAAATTCTCTATTTAACTCCAACAATTAATTTTAAAATACAAAAGAAAAATAACATTACGAACAAGTATAATTGCAAGTGGCCCTTTACTATAGTGGTAAAAAGGTATTGAGCCATTCCATGATGGCGTGGGTTCAAACTCCGTTGGTGACTAATCTAATATCTAATCTGACAAAATCTATAGTTTGACAAAAAAAAAAAACAACAAGTATAATTAACTAAAGATAAAATATGAAAGAAGAAGATTATTGAACTTTGTAAATTTGTTTAAGTGTGTTGATAAACAAAATTTTGTTTTTTGTTTTTTGTTTTTTTTGAAATTTTTTGGATTTGTATTTGTATTTTGGGTAAATATCAGTTTACTACCCTCAAGTTTCGTGGTTTTCAACATTTGGTACATGAAGTTTTTTTTGTCCCAGAGTCATACCTAAAGTGTTAATTTTGGGACAGTCTCATACATCCGTTAGTCAAACTGTTAACTCTTCCGTTAACTGATGACGTAGCGCTCATGTGGATGATGACTGGGCGCCACGTGTCATTAAAGAATTTTAAAATTTTAAAATTTTAAAATAATTAATTATTATAAAAAATTAAAAAAAAAACCCAAAACGTCTTCGTCTTCCTCACCCAACACCCATCCATCCCATCCACCCCTTGCCCGCCGACACCCTTCCCCTTCCTTGATACCCACCCCTACCACCAAGCCTTTTCTCCTTCCCAAAAACCCAGCCCATTCCCTTCCCCAAAAACCCGGGTGCCGCGATGAGGTTTGACGACTGTCCAGATTGGTACGACGGTTGAGGAATGGAGCGAAGGTCGTCCCCACTGCTGGCATCGGAGACTGTGGAGGTTCCGACGATACTTGGGATCTTCCCCAATTCCTCGATCCTGGAGCTCTGAGTTTGCCTCGTACTCACTTGCCGTGCCAAATTTTCCTCCATAGGCTTCTCCTCCGCAACTTCAATCTTCAAAACCCTAGCTCTGAGCGATCAGCCCCTCCCTCGTTTCCCTATGACCTCAATTTCCACAACATTTGCTCTCTCCACCTCCGTTATCCCCTCGCTCTCCTTCATAACCCTACTCTTCTTCCCCGACTCTCCGAAACCAGCACAGCAGTAGCTTCCGTTGCGGTCGTCGCACACCTAGGGTTCTGTCTCAGCCAGCTCTCTTCGTAGCCGGCGATCCTCACCTCGACGAAAGTGAACTCATCAATTTTGATTTCGTCGCCGTCGGTGAGATCCACGAGCGTATTTGGGGGGTTGAGGTACCCATTTGCCTGATTCTGATTCGATGGAGAAGTGCTTGGAGGAAATGCCGGAGTCTTTAAACGGGAGGTTGTTGCCTTGAACAACGCGGCATATTCGGACCTTGGATTCGGGTATGAATTCTAGGGTTTCACCCTTCCGCGGACCTTGAACCATAACCAGTTTGAGAGCTGAAGGCTCCATTTTTGGCAAAGAAGAAATGAGGGAAAAAGTTTTTGAGTTTTGAAATGCTTTTTAGAGTGAAGGAAGAGATCGCGAGCTCGAGGTCCCAACCATAGGCATTGAGGATCTCCACAGATAACGACCACCTCTGCACGCAGATTAGGGCTTTCCCTGAGACTGGAGGGGGTGGAGTGGTGGAGGGTAGGGAAGACGAAGGCGTTCTGGTTCTTTTATTTTATTTTATTTTATTTTAATATTTAATTACTTTTTTAATGACACGTGGCACCCAGTCATTGTCCACATGACCACCACGTCATCAGTTAACGGAAGAGTTAACAGTTTGATTAACAGATGTATGAGACTGTCCCAAAATTAACACTTTAGGTATGACTCTGGGATGAAAAAAACTTTATGTACCAAATGTTGAAAACCATAAAACTTGAGGGTAGTAAACTGATATTTACCCTTGTATTTTTGTACATTTGAATTAAACTTGATCGTTAATTTATAAAAAAAATTTTAAAATCAAATATATCAAATTCTGTCATATGTCACAACCTATACTTTTCAAGTTTTTTTAAGTTGGAAATGTAACTGTGTTCATATTCTCGATCCTGGTGCTTGAGGCTTAATGCTGTGTGGACATGTACCAGATGTGTTTTCACAAGGAAGGTACACAGTACCTACTTTTTCGACGGGGGATTCTGACACGGTCATTTCATCTGATTCACCAGAGAACCGTTTCCTGTCAACTCAGATAGAGACTAAACGCAATAGTTAAAGTTAAAAGGTTGGATGGCGTTCCTACACAGAGAAATGGGTGGGAAATGAGGAACCAGGAGCCTCTCCTGAGCACTTCCCTAGGGATCTTAGGGATCCCGCAATCTTGTCCGTTCATTTTATATCGTGCGGTCAGTTTTCGTTAGGTACTATTCATATTTGAATTTTAAAATTTTAATTTTAAATAATTTCTGACCGCACGATATACGATGAACGGACAAGATTGCGGGATCCCTAGGATCCCTAGGGAAGTGCTCAGGAGAGGCTCCTGGTTCGGAAATGAGAACTATTCTTTCTTCTCTTTAGACAAGAATTGTCTGCCCTTCTTGTTCTCATGTCTTCTTATACCCTCCTATTTGTATGGTCAAGGTTAAGCCATGTCAACATTTTATATTACTATTTATTTTTGTCTTATTATCTTTATAAAAAAACAATATAAAATGTTGACGTGGCTTAACCGTGATCACACAAAACAGGATGACATAGGAGGGCACGAGAACAAGGAGTGCAGACAATCCTTGTCCCTCCTCTTTTCCTCTTTCATTTTTTTCTTCTTACATTTTCTATTTTGTTTTTCTCTTTTTATAAAAAATTAATATAAGATATTAACGTAACATAACCGTAACCGTTCAAATAGAAAGAGAGGAAGTGAAAGAAAAAAAAAAGAAAGATAATCCTACTCCGGAAATGAAGTCATTTTAACTTGTGTGGGATTACATTCTGCAGGGGTTTACTTGCTTTGAATGAGAAAGTCAGATTTACATTTTGAACTAGTTTGTCGGATTTTCGTGTGTTTTTCACACTATGAAAGCCTAGTCTCCACAATATATTTTACACTATGTTTAAATAAGAGAATTAAACTTAGAATTTAAACATAAGTTAAAATTTATAAATTGGCATGTACCAATTCTCTTATTTGGATTTATAAATATAAAAAATTAAAATTTCCGCGTAGGAAAAAAAATGAATCTGGGACCTTCAATTCTCAAGTTTAAATTCCATATGAATATATTTCATTTCTCATTTTCTATGAGTGAGAGTTTAAATATAACAAATTCCGTATTCAAATCTCATTGTACTTTTAGGTTAACCAAACTAGAAAATCACAAATTCTAAAATATAAAATTCCACCATTTTAAAATTCCTTAATAATATTAAAAAATTTCATCTAAACAGAGTGTTAAGGTATCATTTATTCTGGGAAATGAAATTTCAAAGAATCCAATTAATATACATAAACATTAACATTAAAACAAAATTTATGCATATATATGGTTCACCAAACAAAAAGAGAGGTTTCATGGATATATGGCTTGCATCACTTTGGTTAAATGCTAATTTACGCATCACTTACAACATGAGATGAAAATGTAGTCTCCTTAGCCTTACAAAATGAAAACAAATTGGAGAATTATAATATAACCATGAGATTTTATCATATATAGCCAAAATTTACACTCTAATTTCATAAATGTCAATTTTAATAAAAACTATTAAATATATCCCAAATACACTACTGCTTCATTTTAGGGGTTTTTGAACTTTAAGACTTGAAAAAGATTAGAATTTAGTAAAAACCTGACGTTAGATTTCATATTGTAGTTAGTGTAACTTGCTTTGTCATTGCCCTCCCCAGATGGGTGGAAGGAACTGCTAAACTCCAGTATATCATTGGGGTACATAAACGAGTCCTATGCGTGATGAGAAGGTCCCACTGATTTACACACTGCCTAGCTAAGAATCTTTAGGCAATCAGAAATCCATTAATGTTGATGATATTAATGTGATGATATGAGAAGGTCCCACTGATTTACACAGGAGAAAGACCCGAATAGCAAGAAACGTTGGACAACAACTCTGCAAGCTGCTCTGATAGAGAATCAAAGCTCTTACAGGAGCATATATTATTCTACACAAAGAAAACAGCGAAACGCCGGCAAGCCGGCCACCATGCATGTATTTTTTTCAATTTTCCTTGACCCTCAGGTGATCCAAGCAAGGCATCATGTAGGCAGCGGGGCTTGCCTGAAGTTCCATGAATTTCTCATACGTCATTCCGATGTACTTTGCTTTTTCGCCTTCCTTTTCTAGCAACTCTGGGATCGGTACGGCAGGCGTGTCGAGTGCCGGTCCATGTGGTACGGCGATCGATATCCTAGTAGCTGTGTTGTTCACAGTTGCTCGATGCCATATGCTTTTGTACTTGTCGTTTGTCAGAATCTGCATTTGATCACCGACGTTAACAATAAAAGCGCCCGGGGCAGCATTCACCAAGACCCACTGATCATTGTGCTTGACTTCAAGGCCACACATATCATTCTGAATAAGGAGAGTCACCAGTCCATGATCTGTATGAGGAGGAATACCAATTGCCAGGTCGGGCTGTGGGCAAGTCGGGTAGTAGTTCGCTGCCAGAATTTGGCAGCCGCGATCCCAGTTCATGGCCTTGGTAATGTAATCGGCCTCCAATCCCAAACTCTCCGATATTCCATTCAATATTTCGGTTGCCACTGCACGGGTTCTTTTGCTGAACTCCAATGAAACTTCACTGTATATCCAGCAGGTTTGTAGAGTGAGTTGAATTCGGGGTGTGCGATGACCTTGAGATAATCCCTCCAAAGACGAACTTTGTCAATTGCGACGTTGAAGCTGGTGCCGCACTTGATTGGGTCCAACAGGTTCTTTGTATGAAACTCCTTCTTCTCCTCCTCCGGTAGCTCAAAAAATCTTCGGCATATGTCGATCATTTCTTTCATCAAGCTCTCTGGTACACCGTGGTTGATCACCTAAAAGACATCAAGTGCATGAAAATATTAATTCATGTTTCATATTAGCAATAACCATTTTGTTTGATAACTATTTTGTTTTTTATTTTTCATTTTTTAAAAATTAAAATCTGAAAACTTGTGACTATTTTAGTTTTCAATTTAATATTTTTTTTAAATAAAAACTTGAAACGAAATAGTTATCAAACTACAATTTTATTAGTTAATTTTGCACCTGTTCAAGCATACATAATTAATAAAAAGTGTGAATATACCTGAAAGAAACCCCATTCTTGGCAAGCTTTTCCTAGCTTCTGGATCATTTGTGCCCGTTCATCTGGGGAGGCAGAGGTGAGAAGAGCAAAATCAATGATGGGGATTGAGTGTTCTGGGTCGTTTGCATCTCCCTTATCGTTGGGATCCATGATGTAGGCGTACTCGGAAGGTACAGAAGTGAGAGCATCTGAACCGGCTAAGGTTTTGATGCTTGTTACATTGGGCTCGGATGCATCCACTGAAGTCACTATAGGTGCCATTGGTGGAAGGAGAGAGAAAGAAGCTGAGAATACTAGTCTTATTTTGTATATCCAGAAGGAAGGAGGTGAGGGAAAGGAAAGTTAATTGTTTGAGTGGTGTGGAGAAATATGGAAAAGGAAGTTGGTATTTATAGAGCAGAATGGCAAGATAATATATGGCTGACTCTACTCGTGAGAAATATTTACAAGGCAATCACTCTTACGGGACTCTTACTCTTACCCCATAAGGTGGAGGTTTTTGTATAAGTTGGCCAACGCTAACCGAAGTTTCAAATCTGTCGTCCAGCATGAATAAAATATATATTAATTTGTTGGGGTTTATATCACAAATGGTCCCTGAAATTGACTCCATCAATCATGATGGTCCCTGAAATTGAAAATCGATCAATGTAGTCCCTGAATTTTAACCCCGTGAATCAATGTAGTCCTTCTGTTAGTGTTCCGTCCAAATTAACTTTAAAAAGGGTTAAACAACAACTTTTTCATGGTAAAATGACCAAAATAAACCTGTTACTTATAATTTTACTTACTACCTCTCTTTTCCTTTCTCCATCTTCACTTTTCTCTCCATTTTTTCATGGATTTGGTGCTAAAACTAAAATAAAAACAAAAAAAATGGGAAATTTCAATTTCTTTTTTAATATCAAGTAAAATGATCAAAGGCGGACTTTGGCAGTAGCAAAAGCTAACCCAATTTCTTTGAAAAAAAAAAGGAATGGAGCTAACCCAGTTAGAATGATCAAAGGTGGACTTTGGCAGCAAAAGCTAACCCAATTTCTTTGAAAAAAAAAAGGAATGGAGCTAACCCAGTTAGAATTCTTTTTACTTGATATTTTAAAAAATTGAAATTTCCCACTTTTTTTTGTTTTTATTTTAGTTTTAGCACCAAATCCATGAAAAAAATGGAGAGAAAAGTGAAGATGGAGAAAGGAAAAGAGAGGTAGTAAGTAAAATTATAAGTAACAGGGTTATTTTGATCATTTTACCATGAAAAATTGATAGTTTAACCCTTTTTAAAGTTAATTTGGACGGAATACTAACAGAAGGACGACATTGATTCGCGGGGTTAAAATTCAGGGACTACATTGATCGATTTTCAATTTTAGGGACCATCATGATTGATGGGGTCAATTTCAGGGACCATTTGTGATATAAACCCTAATTTGTTGTTAACCTACATATATGGGAAATATATTAATTTTTGGAAGTCCATATTATGTAAACTACATTACTTTAGTCTAAAGAAGGTGGGAAAATTGCACTGTACAACCACATTTCAGTTTATTTACAAGCTTGCCACTCGGATGCTTTTAGCTTTTTACAAAGATGCCATCGGTTCGAATGACGGGAATGCCCGTCTAGGGTTAACATCGCACGGTTGGGGGTAAAAGTTGGGTGGGCATTGTTGTCAGTTAGGGTTGCATTAGGTACGTACGTACGTACGTACGTACACGTATTGTTGAATATTTAAAAAATATAATATATATATATATATATATATATATATATATATATATGAGGCTGTTTGACGGAAAGTTGGGTCATTGACCCAACAATTATATCTTTTCAAATTAGCATTGCAACCTTTTTGCTAATACCCAACGGTTGCTGCATGTTTTACAACATATATGACCTTTGGGTAATTGGTGTTTGTATCAGATATGTCCATTGGACATAATGCTGCAATGTGTTCACTAGTAGAAAAAACACTTTGCGCGATGGAAACTTGCGCGACGCAGCCAAATTCGTCGCGCAAAGTATTTTTGCGTGACGTTAAACACAAAACGTCACGCAAACGGCCTTTGCGTGACGGCAGTTTGCGTGACGAAGACCGACGTCGCGCAAAACAATTTTGCGCGACGTAAGTTCACTCACGTCGCGCAAAAGCGTTTTGCGCGACGTCGGTCTTCGTCACGCAAACTGCCGTCACGCAAAGGCCGTTTGCACGACGTTTTGTGCGTCCCGCAAGATTTTGGCGCCAAATCTAGACAGCTTTATCGATTTTTTCGTTGACCTTGCGCGACGCAAGACAACCTACGTCACGCAAAACATCTTTGTGTGACGCATGTTCACCTACGTCACGCAAAACATCCTTGCGCGACGCAACTACGTCACGCAAAGTTGTTTTTTTTTTAAATATAGTATATATTGATGAATACTTTTGGGGTTTATTATTTATTGTTTAGAATTTCATTTCAATATTTTTTAAAAATTAAATCAAAATTATTTTTGTCAAACAAAAAATCATCAAAATCGGAGTTAAAACTATCGTTAAATCGTGATTTTTCGTTTATAACCATCCATATTTTTTGTCCTGTTACTTGATCTCTGCATGCTCGTTTTTTTTGCCATTTTTGGCGTATGAGATCTTGAAGCATATAAAAACAAGTTGGACGGTTGGATCGTTAAAATTAACTTCGTACAATGCGTTTCCCATCAAAATGATAGATTTACTAACACTTAGAGTTTAGTTATATTTTCATTAAGTATAACTTAAGATTTTGTGGTATCCACTTGTGTAAATACTTTAAATTGACGATTGAATTAGTTCATTGTATTCATATAGGGTCAAGGAGTGTATCTGTAAAAAATCATCAAAATCGGAGTTAAAACTACCGTTAAATCGTGATTTTTTCGTTGACCTTGCGCGACGCAAGACAACCTACGTCACGCAAAACATCTTTGCGTGACGCATGTTCACCTACGTCACGCAAAACATCCTTGCGCGACGCAACTACGTCACGCAAAGTTGTTTTTTTTTTAAATATAGTATATATTGATGAATACTTTTGGGGTTTATTATTTATTGTTTAGAATTTCATTACAATATTTTTTAAAAATTAAATCAAAATTATTTTTGTCAAACAAAAAATCATCAAAATCGGAGTTAAAACTATCGTTAAATCGTGATTTTTTCGTTTATAACCGTCTAGATTTTTTGTCCTGTTACTTGATCTCTGCATGCTCGTTTTTTTGCCATTTTTGGCGTATGAGATCTTGAAGCATATAAAAACAAGTTGGACGGTTGGATCGTTAAAATTAACTTCGTACAATGCGTTTCCCATCAAAATGATAGATTTATTAACACTTAGAGTTTAGTTATATTTTCATTAAGTATAACTTAAGATTTTGTGGTATCCACTTGTGTAAATACTTTAAATTGACGATCGAATTAATTCATTGTATTCATATATGGTCAAGGAGTGTATCTGTAAAAAATCATCAAAATCGGAGTTAAAACTACCGTTAAATCGTGATTTTTCGTTTATAACCGTCCAAATTTTTTGTCCTGTTACTTGATCTCTGCATGTTCGTTTTTTGCCATTTTTGGCGTATGAGATCTTGAAGCATATAAAAACAAGTTGGACGGTTGGATCGTTGAAATTAACTTCGTACAATGTGTTTCCCATCAAAATGATAGATTTACTAACACTTGGTTTAGTTATATTTTCATTAAGTATAACTTAAGATTTTGTGGTATCCACTTGTGTAAATATTTTAAATTGACGATCGAATTAGTTCATTGTATTCATATAGGGTCAAGGAGTGTATCTGTAAAAAATCATCAAAATCGGAGTTAAAACTACCGTTAAATCGTGATTTTTCGTTTATAACCGTCCAATTTTTTTGTCCTGTTACTTGATCTCTGCATGTTCATTTTTTGCCATTTTTGGCGTATGCGATCTTGAAGCATATAAAACAAGTTCGACGGTTTGATCGTTGAAATTAATTTCGTACTATGCGTTTCCCATCAAAATGATAGATTTACTAACACTTAGAGTTTAGTTATATTTTCATTAAGTAGAACTTAAAATTTTGTGGTATCCACTTGTGTAAATAATTTAAATTGACGATCGAATTTGTTCATTGTATTCATATGGGGTCAAGGAGTGTATCTGTAAAAAATCATCAAAATTGGAGTTAAAACTACCGTTAAATCGTGATTTTTCGTTTATAACCGTCGAAATTTTTTCTCCTGTTACTTGATCTCTGCATGTTTGTTTTTTGCCATTTTTGGCGTATGCGATCTCGAATCATATACAAATAAGTTTGACGGTTGGATCGTTGAAACTATTTTCGCACAATGCGTTTCCCATCAAGTTCAATGGTATATATATTTACTTAGTAGATTTTAATTTATTTATTTTGTAGTTATAATACTTAAGAGATTGAATGATATATATGTTAAAAAAATATTATGGATTTTTGTTAGAAAAATATATTATTGTGGGGTTTATGTAAAAAAAAAAATTTGAACTTGAAAGGAGTAAAGTCACATTTTCAGTAAATTTTTTAATAATTTTCTAAAAATAAAAATAACTTACGCAACGCTTTAATGTAATCGTCGTGCAAAACCACTTTGCGTGACGTCAAATTGTATACTTACGTCGCGCCAGTTGAAAATTTTGGTGGTGAATAGTGAAAAATAGGTGAATAATGAAAATTTTTGGCGGTGAACCCGTTGACTTATTTCTTCCCTTCGCTATTTCTTTCCCGTATCTCCCCTTTCCTTTCACATAATCCTTTCAAGTTCCTTTCGCAACATTCCCTTTCGCATAATCTTTCCCTTTCGTATCTCCCCTTCCAAGTCGCCGACGCTCACCTCCAAGTCGCCGACGCTCGACGGTTCCTGCACTGTCCCTCACATCCAAGTCGCCGACGCTTGAAACTTTCATCTACATTTCTCGATTTCTCCTCTGAATCAGGTACGGACCCCCTCTCTCTACCTCTCTCTTGTGATTTGTTTATAGTATAATGGTAAAGGGTTTTCAAATTTCGCGGTATTGAAGTTTGTATATGTATGTGATTTGATTGGGTTAGCTTTAATTTTTGTTCAATTTTATTTAAGAAGCTTATAATTTTGCGGTATTGAAGTTTGTGACTTGAAAATTAAAAAATTTTGGTAGAAATTTGGGGGTTTTGTTTTTAATTAGGTATGGGTAGGGGTGGGTTCAAAAAACCGAAAACCGAAAAAAACCGAAAACCAAACCGGACCGAGGCCGAAAAAAACCGAACCGAAAAAAACCGAACTGAAACTGTCAAACCGAACCGAACCGAATCTGATCAGTTCGATTTCAATTTTTGAGGTTCGGAAACCGAACTGAACCGAACCGAACCGATATAAATATTTAATTATTTTGTTCAATATCTATAAATAGTTTAGTCATACAATCCTAACAAAATAGAACCCGTTGCCAAGTTGGTTTCAGGGAAACTTTAGAAGCTAGGGCCATGGGTTCGAACCCTCATGCCTCCATTTCGGAGAATCTTTTTTTTTTTATGAGAAATCAACCCTTTAACCCTAGCCACTAGTTGAACTTTTTCAATTTTTCATTCCCACTCCTAGTTCCGCCGCTCTTCGTCTTCTTCCTTCCCACTCCCAGCAACCTGCAACAAAACCCTTTAACCCTAGCCACTAGTTGCACCTTTTCAAATTTTCATTCCCTTATCCCTCTCCTCTGTACTCTGGACGACTGAATCCTCTCCTTCCCACTCCCAGCTCCGCCGCTCTTCGTCTTCTTCCTTCCCACTCCCAGCGACCTGCGACCCGTCTCACATCTCGTCGATTTGCAAGTGTCGCCGACTCGCCGTCTCACTCTTAGTCTCTCACCCCTCGTGACCCGCGACTTCCTCTCGCCTTTTCGAGTCTCGACCCACGACCTCCTTCCTTTGCACGGTAATTTCTCTCATGTTGTATAGATTTTGTTTTTAATTTCATGGGTTTTGCAGATTTTGTATAGATTTTGTTTCTCTCTTGAACGGTGTCATTCCAAATCTCTCTCACCATCTCAGCGACCTGTCTCTCACTCGCCATCGCCGTCTCAGAGCGACCTTTCTCTTATCCCTCTCACTCGCCGTCGCCGTCTCACTCTCAATCTGAATCTGTCACCCCTGCGACCCACTACTTCCTCTCGCCGTTTCAAGGCTCAAGTCTCGACCCACAACAAATTCCCTCATTTGCAAGGTTAGTCTCTCACCCCATGATGCGTTTTGCAGATTTTTTTTTTCAATTTCGTTGGTTCCGTCAACATATATGATCCGCTATCATATTGGCTCCAGTCTGCGGTTGTACTTAAATGGTTTGTAGGGATTGTTGAATTGATTGCGATCATTTTGTGTTCAAGTGCTTGCATGTTGTGTTCATGTTTTGTCAGGTGGTGGTGGTAACGGTGGTGGTAGGAAGAGTGGTGGTTCAAGTGGTGGTGGTAACGGTGGAGCTTCAGTCGAGAGGTGACTACTCTCGTGTCAAAGGCAGGTGCTTTTCTTGGTGGAGTTAATTAATTAATAAGTATGCTGATGATAATTACTAATTAGTGTTAATCTCAATTTAGGTGGTCAACTTTTTTTGTGTTTTATTATATACATGAAGAGAGACTTTCATGGAACAATTGCATCAACACTATAATGTTCCAAATCACTAATGACTATGAACTCGTTCCATCTAAGTCATCGTCCTACTTGCATGTAATTGTGGGAAAGGAAGATTATAGAGCTAAGTACAAATGTATTTACCTAAAGCTAATTGAGAGAGAGAGAAGAAAAGGTGTGTGATTGTAATTGTAATATTGTATCATGTAGGGAGCTGAGCTTCTTTAATTTCATTGTTTTCATAAACCACAATTTACAATTTAGTTGTTGGATATTTGGTTGGTTCTAAAGTCTAATCTGTTTTATAATTAAAATCCATTTCATGGGATTTGTTTGCATGGAAATGGCTTTGTATTTGTTTTCCATAGAGGAAAGGCTACTTTGAACAATGACCCAAATACTAGGCACTCTGTGAACCAAATAAAGAAATGGATGCTTGGCATATAACTCAAGTAATGTTGTGGTTGTTTTGCATTTTTTGGAGGAAAAAAAAAAAAAAAAAAACCGAAAAAAACTGAAACCAAACCGAAAAAACCGAACAGAAAAAAAAACCGAACCGAAAAAAACCGAAAAAAATTTGGGCCGAACCGATAAGAACCGAACCCAGCCCTAGGTATGGGTAGGATTTTCAGTTTGGGTAATTGTTCACCGCCCGTTTGGTGTCGTATGAAATGGCAGAAAATAGGTAGGAAAGCATAAGACAGAGCACATGTAGTGAGCAGTCTTCGTCGATATTTAAAACACTGCTGATCAAGAATCGGTTGAATTAATATACAACAAAGAATACACATATTCGTTTAATGAGTATTTAACATTAATCACATTCCACAGTAGCTCCAAAACCACCCAAATTACTTAAGCAAGAACCTCTTGAAAAAACCAGAGGGGAACAAATCTATATCACTAAAAGCTTTAAGATCTGCTATTTCATTAGTGTCTGTTCTGCAAGTAAGTTCTTTCTCTGTACTGGAAATAACATTTATCCATGATATGCTTGCCTCAACCCTTGAACCATGATGTGGAAGTCTGTTATGAACTTATGAGCATTGGACAATTTTCTTTTTGTTCCTTTTCACACCGTCACATGCCACATTGGTTATTTACTTATTCAAGAACGAGTTAGAATATGTGAGTAATAGTCGATTTGTTCCACTTGATGGAGTGGATTTGAAATCTTAAAATGCAGGCCAGAAACAATGCTCGAGTTCTGATTTCCGGCTCTACAGATATGTTTAGCAACAAGTATGTATTATAATGATTATATGGATACATTTCATTTGTCACTGAAGATTTCTGTGGCATTAGTTGATTTTTATTGATAAAATTTGCTTGTGATTTCTGCATGTAATTCAGATTGTTCAGATCGGCTGTGCAGAAGGTTGGGAACTCAAATAAGTGAGTAAAAACTTCTAACGACCTTTTTTCTTCCTATGGTCCAATTAATTTGGTAGGCTTTTGGTTATAGGTTGCTTTCATCATACCTATTACCTACGTATATTTGAACACACTTTAAAGTTGGGAAACCTAATTTCATTTAGATTCTCTCTAAAGAAAAGAAAGAGTATATGTGATCTGAAGATTCAAAGAAGGCTTGCTGTGAACAAGGTTCTAAAAGACGGTAGGCGCTAGTCGGGCGGCGGGCTAGGGCCTAGCGCCTAGGCGGCTAGGCAGGGTCTAGGCGGGCGCCTAGGCGGACTAGGCGGATATAAGTAAATCCATTATATTTCGTGTAAATAAGTGTCTGTTTATACTTAAAATATATATAATTTCATCATAAACTACAAAATAGAATGACATATGTATTATAAAGTATTGGAACATAATGAAAACATGGGGAACAAGCATATATAGTGTGTGCCCATTTAAGTATTCAACAAGTCTCTTCCAATTTATTGAAAAAAATTAAATGCAAATTGAAAGTTATCTATTTTCTATCAAAGTGAGTCGCAACCTAGGCAGGTGCCTAGGCGGGTCTGGGCGGGCTAGGCGGTCTAGGCGGTCTAGGCGGGCGCCTCAACTAGTCTAGGCGCCCTTCATTAATTTTCAAACGCCTAGGCATTAATCGGGGCGGTGACCTGCCGCTTAGCGCCTAGGCGGGGCCTAGGCGGTGCTAGGCGGGGATTTTTAGAACAGTGGCTGTGAATACTTTTGTAATCTCATTTTCATTCTCATGGACTCGTATTTCACCTACCCTTTTGTTTGTGTTGAAAGTGGTTGGATACTAACTCAATGGTGGCTTGGTCAAGGCAACAAATTCACATTATCTTGAACCTTTTGATCACAGATTTGAGAAGTCTGGTAATGAACAATTTGTGACTGAACTTAGCAAATGGATCTTCCATGAAAGAGGTCATCTAAAGGTAATAAATCATGAATTATTACTGTCTAAATGGTTTTCCATCTTTTTTTAGCTCAAAAAATTAAATGAAGCTTTGAGTTTGTGATACAGTTATCAACTACAATTACTTTCAGTTTCTATATGATATGTTTAGGTACTTATGATCTTATCTCCTTGTGCAATGGTCTGTCTTGTGTTAATTCATGGTGTTTATTTCCAGGCTGTCAATGTTAGACACAATAAAGTTGGGGAAAATAATGAACCTGCAATCTATCGGATTAACGATGACCTGGTAATGCCTCTACACTCTGTCTACATGTAATGGTCTGTCTTGTACATTTTTCTGATGTTATGATTTATAAGTAGCCGGAATTATCTGAAATTGTTTAGTCATTTATATTTGCAGGACTATTATATTGAGATATATGAGTGGTCTGGAAAGAGCTGGGAACCGTATGTGGCGAATGATGTTCAAGTGCAGTTCTTCATGATGAGCCCTTTTGTGCTAAAAACTCTAGAAACTGATCAGAAGGTACTCTTGCCACAAGGCCATGTTTGGACTTGGTATTGTAACTATATAGACTACTTATTGTAGTTTTTTCTTTTTTTTGTTCGGACATATTGTATGTACATTTTCATATATAGTTTATAATTAAATACTTTTTATTGGTTTATTATTTATTTTAGAATTGAATTACAATATTTATTAAAAATTAAAGCAAAACTATTTTTGTCCCAAAAAAAAAAATAGTTTGCGTGACGAAGAAGTTGCCTACGTCACGCAAAGTGTCTTTGCGTGACGAACAATCATACGTCGCGCAATTTTTTTGTCCAAAAAAAAAATTTTGCATGACGAAGAAGTTTCCTATGTTGCGCAAAGTGTCTTTGAGTGACGCATGTACGTCACGCAAAGACAATTTGCGCGACGTAGGCAACTTCTTCGTCACGCAAAAATTGCGTGACTTCTTCGGGCAAAGTGTCTTTGCGTGACGTACATGCATCACGCAAAGACACTTTGCGCGACGTAGGATTGTGCGTCACGCAAAGATACTTTGCGCGCCGTAGGCAAGTGCGTCACGCAAAGTGTCTTTGCGTGACGCATGCAACTTCTTCGTCACGCAAACCCTGCTTTCACAGACTTGGCGCGACGCTTGGCGCGTGACGAAGGTTCGTCGCGCAAGTGTTTGCGCGACGTTTTTTGACTTTGCGTGACGAAGGACCTACGTCACGCAAAGTATTTTTTGTACTAGTGGTTGTATCCCATGGTGAAAAGACATACTCAAATCAAAGGATGTGTCTAAAGGGTGTAATTCTCTCTATATATAGTGATGACATTAGTAGAAAAGAATCATTCAGAAATTTGTTGTCTACATAATTTCTTTGCTCTCTTTTCTCTCTACATCACATTCATACAATTTCTTTCTAGTTATTTCTAAGGGAATATAATTCGGTTTTGCTAATCGAATATTCCATACTTTGTTGTATCCTGGAAGTGATTTGCCAAGAACCTTTTAGCAAACTCATTCGAGTGGGGGCAAATAACACTTTAAGGAAACGATTCAAGTCGTACCTCAAAGTCATCATTCGGATTATTCTCTATATTTCTATATTTACTCTAACACGTATGTATGTATGTATGTATGTACGTACACGTACGTACGTACATGCCACCCAAGCCTAAGCATTTGAAAAAGTTTGTTCTCCTTGGTGATAGAATTTGGCATCTTTCAGTACACGATGGAGGTATCCAAGTCTCTCTTTTCTTTTTTTTCTCTATTTCCCCCTCCCTATATGTAGTTTAATATAATTGAACAACTCTATTAATTTAAGATTTAGTTGCGTTCATAATTACTGAAATTTGTTGCAAGAAATTGGGGGATGAATTTGGTTTCAGGGGAATGTTATCCTGTTTTTTTTCTTATACCGCACATAAAAAAAACAATGCATTGGGTGCAAGTATGTGGTTTTTATCATTTATTTCTGTAGTTTGAAAGTCAATTGTGTTTTTGTTGCCGCATCATATAATTATTCAAAATGCCCTTTTTAGCATTTCAATACCATTTGCACGTCTTTGTTAGCACTTTGAATACAATTTTCAAGATCATGCAAAACAATGTGACATTGCCTCTGTTTTTGGTATCTTTGTTTATCTCTCTGAGAGACGAGTGCATGGTGCATATGTCTTAATTTATTCAGATTAAATGTGTCTTATTCATGCAATTAAGGCAGGTGCATTCAAGTCCCGTGACAACGCGCGGGCATATTTTCTCATTTAAACTATTTCTATGAGATATACTTGTATTGTGATGGTTTAAATGTGGTCTACAAAGGAAAACATTAGGGAGACATTTATTTAGACAAAATTTGTAATCATATGATGTGCTACCAATAAAAAATAAGTTCGTTAATCAAACACTGAAGTAATAAAAAAAATTATCAATAACAACTTCATGTGATTTACAAAATATAGTTTAACTTTAGACACATGGTATCCCTAGAATTACTCAGTCAACAAAATGCAATCTCCCTGCATCACCCTCTCTAATAAAAGTAAAATACACAATATATATAGGTCTCACTTCAATTATAGAAATGATTTAGATGTAGGCAAAAGTTTGACTAAGAAAAAAAATGTGGTCAACAAAATATTTTTCCCAATATTTTCTATGCAACAATCATACTACTACTAGATAAACAATTAAACATGTGATATGATAGTTCACCCCAAAATTCCCCACTTGTCCGACTGTTGTTGAGTAGTTTTTGGAAATCAAACGGACCTCTCTCGAAGGTAATTTTAATGTGGCCGATTTCCCCTCTTTTGCAAGGGGTTTTTGAGATGGAAAAAAATAATAAAAAAACAATTGCAGGTTTCTTTTCTTGTTTTGAACAAATATTTTTTTTTAATTTTTTATTTATACCTTTGCTTTGCATTGAAAAAGAAAAAACTGATAAAAAAATGATATGATTCAACCTCAAACACTAATTAATGTATAATACATGTAAAAGATATGTATAGATATAAGCAATTAAACATGTGATAAATGGAATAAAGTATAATTAATTTGCAATTAGAGATTATTTATATATTTAGTTATTCGTACAATATGTCACCAGTAGAAAATAAATTCGTTAATTAAGCACTTAAAAAATAAAATATCATCACAATGTTATGTGGTTTACAAAATATGATTTAAATATATGGTCTTCCTTACATCACCATCTCTCTAATAGATATAGGGTCCATAATTATATTTTAAAGATAATTTAGATGCAATCTACAAAATATTAGCTCCCCCAACATTTTTGTCACAGCTTGTTCCGAATTATTTCATTGGTGGTGTGAAAAGACTAAAGTACCCTTGAACGTTTGTGGTGTTGTGTGGTTTAGGTTTTGGTTGTGGACCAATTAAAATTTTCCTAAGTGTTTAGACCCAATTAGAAAATAGATTTTTGTTTGTTGTGATTGGATGCCCAAAACTAGACCACACACACACACCCAAAGTAACCCGTTCACTCTCTCTCTTTCCTCCCTCTCGCATTTTCTGCCATTTCCGTACAAGCGTACGGACAACCTTCAAACCTTCACTTCCAGTCACGGATCGAAGTTGGGGAAGTGGTCTTTGTGTTCCTTGCAAGTCCAGGAGCTCATCCATGCCATTTGTTGGAAGTGAAACCTTCGAAAATCCGAGAACCAGAAACCCCGATTTGGTGCACTGTTCATATGATCGTGATCGTGAAGTTTTCAGAGAGTTTTAAGGTTCTAGGAAGCTTTAGGATGTCTTCACGAAGCTCGGGGAGTAATTTTGGAGTGTTTTGGACGTCGGGAGACTCGGGTTCTAGAAGTTGCGGAAGTGGCCGGAGTATCGTGCTTTCTCTGCCGAGTTTTCATGAGTATTGGGGCTCAAAGTTGGTAAGGTTTTGTTCCTTGCATCATAAGCTTCATTTTGAGACAAATTTCATGAGTTTTGGTTAAGAAATGAAAGAGATATGAAGGTTTGAATAATTTTCCAGTTTCCGGCGATATCAGCAGCACCGGCGCTGGGCTTCGGCGATCTAAGAAAGGAGGAGGAGAATATTCCATCAAGGTTGACGGAATATTCTAACGCCGTCAGGTAAATGTAACGGCATATTCTAGTTTTTAACGGAATATTCCCTAACGGCGTTAACTATTCTGTCCCCCGTGCCAGGCACGTGCCTGTGCGTTTGGCCGGCGCGTGAGGGTGCGTAAGTGCTCGGAAAATGTTTCTAAAAATTTGGGGATGTTCCTAAGGTTGAGTAGATCATAGTGGTATATTCAAACACCCCATTTGAGCAATGTATGAGAAGTTATTTCCTAGTTTTGTGTATGTGCTTTAAATAACGTTTATTCAGTTATTTCGCATATAGGTGAGACCTATCCTGAGGACGAGCGCCATCAATCAAGGCTCGGGGGCTAGGACCCTTCGACATACCAGTGAGTGGGCTTTTGATTTTCCGTATATACCTATATACTTGAGATTTTTTCCCAGGAAATGAATTTGAATGATTATACGTTTTGAAATGTCATGCAAAGTATCTACCTATTTTATTTATGCATTAGTAGTTGCATATATTTATGACTAGTACTACGGACGCATAGGTAAGTGCCAGGTAAATTCATAAATTAAAGATATGAGATTGCTTCAGTTATGCGAGATATGATGTGATGTATTGAGAGCTCATAAACTTGCACCCCGGTATTAGTGGTCCCGCCCAGAGTTACGGCACAGTCCTTCACGTGATGTTCACCTTCCGCACCATATGCTCGCCTTGGATCCAAGTTAGGTGCACATGCTTGTCGTACATACCATTATAGCTGGTTCCGACTCGTAGGTGACCCGCGATCATTCGCACAGTCTTCACGTGATCGTAGCACTAGAGCATATTTGTTTTACACCTAGTCCTGTCGTACAGACCACTTTAGGTGGTTCTGACTTGTGTGCAAGATTTGATATGATTGAGATTGGTTATGAGCTATAGATTTAGCCATGCAGGTCACGTTAAGTGGATCTGTCTGGCATTGATATATTGTAACTAGATTACTTATGGCATTTCATTGAGATACCTTGGCATGTTATATTTCTATGGATTTTCATCCTGAGCATGAATTCTGATATAACATATATTATATTTTTCTCGGAAATTATACAGGTTTTACGGCGACGGGTTAGAACTTTTGAGAAATGAAATGATTTTGAAAAGCTTTATTTTTGCCCACTCACACTTTCTGTTTTACGCCCCTCCATGTTTTAGGTAGAAGTGCTTTGGTGGCTCACGGGGATTTCGACGGTGGTTCTGACAGAACATCATAACGTAGGATCACCCTTGGGTGTTATATAATTAGTACTTGTCCTGCTTGACTGCACTTAGGCTATTTATGCTCTGGTTGTGTATTTCACACTTAATCTTGCACTAGCACTTTTTCCTAGCTACTACTGCTGATAACTTGATTTTTTATTTATTTATTTGTATTTCTTTACATCAATTTTGATTCCGCACTGTGCACATGCTTACATCATTTTCGCGTGACGGCCATCACGCCCTGATTTAGGTCGGGGTGTGGCAGTTTGGTATCAGAACCTAGGTTTGCAGTCCTGCATATCTTGTGAAATTTCTAATTATTTTGGTCTCTTCTGTCAGAACTATGCTGCCTCGTAGAGATCCACACCTTTTTGTTGAGCCTAGCTTCCCCAATATAGCTCAGTTAGGGGAAGCTATAACTATGCCATTCAGTCTTCGCGTCATCCTCCCCAAAGGACACCTCTTGAGACTGTGTATAATCTGAAGCTGAATCATTTTATGGGGAATGAAAGACATGAAGAAACGGAGAAATGGATTAATCATCTTGAGAATACTTTGAAGGAAAAATTTTGTCCTAGCTAAGAACATGTATGAACATTTGAATACATATGCTAACAATTAACTCTTTAAAGTAGGCATGCATCCAAAAACAATTCATGAAACCCATGACTTTCAAAGCCTAGTATATGGTGAACCAAAAGACTCTTTAACAACATTAAAGATAATTAAGAATTTAGAGATTCTTTACCCTTGAAGCTCATCCTTGATTACACAAGGGATTCACCCAAGTGGAGGGCATTCAAGTCACCTCCTTGCTCCTTGGATCTTCCTTGTGATTTTCCTCCTTTTAGTGCTCCTTTGCTTCTTTGAGGATTTGAGGATTAGTTCTCCAAAACACCAAAAGTTTGATGTCTCTATGTCTCTTCACCAAGGATGTAATTTGTGAGGATGAAAATGGATCACTTAGGGAAGTAAATTTGCTAGATAACTTTCCCCAAGTAGCTTAGAAAACCCTAATTGAAAACAAAGCTATAAAGATGAATTTATACTTCATTTCTTAGGTGAGTGGCAAACTTGCAATTAAGCAAACTTGCATACCCTCACCCTAAATGGTTGGCCTATATGGTTATTGGGCTTATTGCCCATTTTGTTTTAGTTGTCATACAACTTAAACATAATGGGCCTTGTGGACCAAAACACTTTTGGGCCCCGAAGCCCTAAAACCAACTTAAAAGCCCAATACGAACATTTCGTATAATTAATTAACTAATTAATTAATCTTGACCATTCTTCAATTAAACCATTTAATTGCTTATCCATTTCATTTAATTGCTTCACATACATCCTTATTTGGTGTGCGATCCATTAGGTTCCAATTAGCGAGGCAGTGGGCGATGTTACTCTTAACTATCGATTGTGAATTGAAACCACATTTCAATTCTCCCTTTTTGATGATTAGTGTTTGCTAATCAATAGGGCTTCCACAAACCATGAGTGACACCTAGCAGTATGTCATGGTTACCCAAGCTAAGTAGAATTGGTTGGAGAACCTATCCAGTTACAATTACAATGCAATACGGTCCTTCTCTAATACAATACTCTTAATCACATTGTTTAAGTGATAGTTTGTTTCATGTCTACTATCCAATGTGATACTTTCATATATGATTCCCTTGAATATGATTTGGAACATCTTCCTTAGTCATATTCATTTGCTTTGGCCAAAGACTTTAGAATCATATTTTAGAGTATACTCATTTCACCATGGAAGGTTAGAGATCCCTTGTTGTGCATTCATATGCCTACATGACTAGATCACATGACCCCAACAATGCCGTGGACAATCCGAGGGAATGCCTTTGTCATGATCAAAGATCAAGGACCTAACCATTAGACATCTATGATGCCTCAGGTCTAAGGACTACTTTGCATATTGTAACCTTAGAGTTCGTACATGACATGTATGTTTGAACTCTCATTAATCGCAGTTCAGTGTACTCGATTACTCTTTCGAGCACCTATGTGTTTGTCTTAGTGTCCAACACCTAAATGACTTGAGACTAGTTCATACTCACGTTTGAGTCAACATAACACATACTAACCTTAGCGGATTGTCAATGCCCAATTGGCAATCCTATGGTTAGGAACGTTTTAGGAATGAGCATAAGAGAAAGGTCTCCTTAATCTAACTCATTAGATCACTTATCTCTTATGTCAAATACATCCCTTGGATTCTCTTATTGATTAAACACATGATACAATAAATAGTGATTAACAATAAGTATTGCCCTTCCGTTAAACATATAAAAGTTTAACATATTAAGTATTCCAAAAAGCTATTACATCAAATGAGTGGCTTTGTGGACATACTTCCAACAATCTCCCACTTGCACTCAAAGCCATCCTCCCATGTATCTAATACTCATTTTATCCATATGACGATCAAGCTGGATTTGAGTCATTGGCTTTGTCAGTGGATCTGCTACATTATCGGCTGAAGCAACTTTGAGGATGTTGACTTTCCCCTCGGCAGCATATCATCTTATGATATTAAAACGCCTATCAAAATGCTTGTTCTTTTGATGAGCCCTGGGTTCCTTGGCTTGAGCTATCGCCCCACTATTATCACAGTACAAAGTTACTGGTGATGTGATGGTTGGAACCACTCCAAGTTCAGTAATGAACTTTTTCATCCAGAACGCTTCTTTGCCGGCTTCAGCTGTAGCGACATATTCAGCCTCTGTCGTGGAATCAGCAATTACACTTTGTTTCTTGCTTTTCCAACTGACAGCCCCACCATTCAGAGTGAATACATATCCGGAGTTGGAACTTCTATTATCGACGTCAGATTGGAAATCTGCGTCTGTATAGGCTTCCACTCGCAACTCTGCCGCTCCTCCATAAACGAGGAACATGTCCTTAGTTCTTCTTAAGTACTTAAGGACCGTCTTGACAGCTGCCCAGTGTTCTGATCCTGGGTTAGATTGATATCGACTAGTAATGCTCACAACATATGCGATATCAGGCCTTGTGCATATCATGGCATACATGAGACTCCCTATGGCGGAAGCATAAGGAATTTCATTCATTAGCCGTATCTTTTCAGGAGTCTTAGGTCCCATGGACTTAGAAAGGTGAATTCCATGTCTAACAGGAAGAAAACCTTTCTTAGATTGTTCCATCTGGAACCTACTTAGCACCTTATCAATGTACATCGATTGGGATAATCCAATTAATTTTCTGGATCTATCACGATAGAGCTTTATCCCAAGTACATAAGATGCATCTCCTAAATCTTTCATGTGGAAGGTTTTAGACAACCACACTTTTACAGAAGAAAGTACTGCAGTGTCATTCCCGAATAGTAATATGTCATCTACATATAGCACTAGGAATACTACTGCATCCCCAACGACTTTTTGATAAACACAATTGTCGTCTTCGTTTTGAGTAAAACCAAACGTTTTGATTTCAGTATCGAAACGAATGTTCCAGCTCCTGGAGGCTTGCTTAAGTCCATAAATGGACCTTTGAAGCTTGCATGCCTTAGTCTCTTCAGACTCGGACACGAAACCTTCGGGTTGAGTCATATAGAGCTCTTCCTGTAGGTAGCCGTTCAGAAAGGCCGTCTTCACGTCCATTTGCCATCTCTTTGAATCAATGTCGGACATTGCTTCAGTGTAGTCCCTAGGGTCCTCCTTTGTTTCATTGTCACCTAAAAGGTACAATTCATCAAAGTCATTATTTAAGCCAAACCTCATAGGTGGCTTACTAACCCGTTCAGATCTACGTGGAGCTAGGGGTTCAGGAACAGGGTTGTCAATATGTCGAGTGCTTGTTTGTGGTTCATTATTAATCTCATTAATTTCCATCTGTTTGCTTATAGTTCATTTGAGAACAAATTCGTCCTCTAGAAACTTAGCAGTTCTGGCGACAAAGACTTTCTGGTCGTCAGGATGGTAGAACTCATATCCCATAGTTTCTTTAGGATATCCCACAAAATAGCATCTTACTGATCTCGCTTCAAGCTTAGTGGCCTCAAGCTTCTTGACATATGCTTCACAACCCCAAATCTTAATATGATTAAGACTTGGCTTTCTTCCATGCCATATCTCATAGGGTGTTTGTGAAACTGATTTGGAAGGTACTCTATTAAGCAAGTAAGCTGCTGTATATAGAGCGTATCCCCAGAATGTTACTGGTAGATCAGCGGAACTCATCATAGAACGAACCATGTTCATCAAGGTTCGATTTCTCCTTTCAGAAACTCCATTAAGTTGTGGAGTTCCCGGTGGAGTCCACTGTGATATTATTCCACACTCTTTGAGATAATCTAGGAACTCATTACTCAGATATTCACCCCCTCGATCCGATCTTAGGATTTTTATCTGTTTCCCAGTTTGCTTCTCAACTTCATTCTTGAATTCTTTGAACCTTTCAAAGGATTCTGACTTGTACTTCATAAGATATACATAGCCAAACCGAGAGTGATCGTCGGTGAATGTGATATAGTATGAGAAGCCTTCTCTCGACGTAGTAGACATAGGTCCACATACGTCAGTGTGGATTAACCCTAGAATTTCAGTGGCACGCTCTCCTTTTCCAGTAAATGGAGATTTGGTCATCTTCCCTTTCAAGCAACTTTCACAAGTACCCATCCGGTCATTACCTAATGGGCGGAAATATCCGTCTTTCGACATCTTGCGAGTCTTATCAAGGTTCACATGTCCAAGTTTAAGATGCCACATCTTTTCTTGGTTAACTTCTTCTCTAGCCCTTTTGGGTTTTGAGGTATTCCCGCTTTCAATACAGTGCATCCCACTATTCGTCTCTAGGTGAAAAAGTCCCTCTATCATATTACCATGAGAGATAATACGACCGTTCAAGTATAAAGTGCAACTCATTTTGTGAAACAACACTGAGTGCCCATCTCGTAAAAGCTTAGAGATGGAAATCAAATTCTTTATACATGAAGGAAAATATAAACAATTTTTAAGTTCTAGGACTTCCCCAGAGGGTAGGTTAAGCATATAGGTGCCTATTGCTTTTGCAGAGATTTTAGTGCCGTTCCCAACTCGCACAACCATCTCCTCATTGCGCAGTGACCTGCTCCCTGTTAGTCCCTGCAACGTATTACAGATATGTTGACTAGCGCCTGAATCAAATATCCAGGAATTGGAGCCCACTGTAAAAGCACTCTCTATGACAGAAATAGTCTCTTCAAAAGTCCTTGTCATAAGGCTCGCAATGCGCACCCTGTATTTCTTCTTCCAACGTTCATCCTTTCCACAATGAAAGCATGTTCCTTTGGATTTCTTTGCCTTCTTCTTATGTAACCTTTTCCTTATTATTGCATTCTCACTCCCACTGTCCCTTTTGAAACCTTTTTCAAATTTACAGCACATGTCAATCATCTATTTCAAAGAATGATCGAATCTATTCACTTTATAGTTTACGATAAACTTAGTGAAATCATCCGAGAGAGATGCAAGGAAAAAGTCTTGGGCCATTTTCCCATCGATGGAAGTTCCTAAACTTTGAAGATCTTGAAAGATCCTTTCCATCTTTTGTCCATGTTTATGGACCGATGTCCCCTTTGCCATTTTGGCATTCATTAGACTACAAATATTTGAGAATCGTACATTACTAGTCTCAATGTCATGCATCTTATGCAAACTTTCAACCATGGCACAAGAAGTGTCCATGTGCTTATGTAGCTTCATAAGCTCCTCACTAAGTGAAGTGAGGATTAAGCATTTGGCTTGTAAGTCATCCTCATAGTGTCTAACATAATTTTGACACTCCTCATTTGAAGCTAGTTTCGTAGGAGGTACATGAGGAGGGGATTGCTTAAGCACATACAATATGTCTTTCACCTTTGAGACATTCTCAATTTGGCGATACCAAGCAAGGAAACGTTGGCCCTTTAGGCCCTTTTTGTCAAGTATAATGGTGGGTATAATTTTAGGCATGTCGTTCACTACATAACATAACAGAAATCGAATTAGCATTGTTGTTTAAAACTATTTTGATTGGGTCTTTTAATCAAATAGTATCACCCACCATTTTTGGCAAATTCCACATCCCTCAATAGAATTCGAGAGTTATATTGAACTCTTAGTGGGTTATGGGAGACTCACCATTACCAAGCCCACCTCACGATGATACGATGTTGGCTAGCAAAAATAATGATGAGAGAATAACGCATTATTCATTTACAACCTTTTGTAATTACCCATCTAGTTTGGCCTCTAGAGAATGTTGCCTCACGATGATACGATGTTGGCACCATTGCACTTAGTTTAAGTTATTCCCACCATGCTTAGTTCGTGAAGGGGTTCAAGAATAGCCTCACGATGATACGATGTTGGCTATCCTCGTTGCCTACACTCACCTCATCATATGTATATGGATTCCTCCTGGATATAAGCACATGCTTTGTACTCCCCCATGATAGGGTGAAGCCGGTGCATGAGTCACAAACGCTTGGAACCCACCACGGTGGAAGGCCTACGAAGAGATATTCTAAACATCTCTCGCTTATCAACTTAATATTCATTTGTTGAGGGAATAACGTTGGGCTACATCAAAACATTTTAATCACATTAAAAGAACTTGGGCCTATCACAACCATTGGTCCAAGTTTATATGAATTAGTAGTATATAATACTCCCACTGTTTCGTTGAAACAAGCGAGACTATATGGAACTACTAACGAATGCTTTGCATCCTCATATGGACTATATAGTCATATTAGGTTTTAGGATGATTATGAACCGTTTGATTTGATCCAACACGAGCCTTGTGTTGGACCTTGGGTCTAAGGTATGTAGTTGTTGATTTTAGTTACGCGTTTAATCCAATTAAACCGTTATTTCCTATTGGGCGTTGGACCCAACTATTCCATTTTGCATACATTTAAACAAAAGGAATACATGAAATAATAATAAGGGCTTATGCCCTTTTACAACATAAATGATGGACTTATGTCCATTTACAACAATCTTGAACTAATCAAATTACATTCAAATCTACACTACCAAGCCCAAACATTCATAATGTAAAGCGGCCAATCACATAGCTCAATTATCGAGGCATTTGGTTCATAATCACCCTTCTCTTAATCAAACACATTTAATTAAGAAAACAACTTTAAAACAATTGGTTTTCGGATCCATAGAATTGATTTAAATGAAACTAAATAAAATGAAAATCCAATTCTCATTTAAAGAGACAAACCATTTTGTTCTCATCTAATTTGGGCCATTTTCTAAAAACAAAAACTTTTGGGGTCACTTTGTAAAAACACAAGAGTCCACAACTTCATGTAATTACAACTTAGAACCCAAACATTTTTAATAATGTCAAAAACATCATTAAAGGAGCAAAACAATTTGTCCTTTAAAGTTTTTGGACCTAACGTAAAAACGTAAACTTTTGGGCCAAAATGCAAATACACAAAAGTATCAAAACTTTATGTAAGTGCACAAAACACCCAAAAATACCCTATTTAATAGGGTGGCCGGCCATAAGTGGTTTTTATTGGTAAAATTCAAATTTTATACAAAGTTTTGTAAGTGGGTTATGTTAGGTGAGGTAAAGATGAAATAAAATTTTGTATGAAATGATTTATGTCATTCTTTAAAACAAAGTTTGTCTCCCATTAAAATTACTTAATCATTAACCATCACCCACTAAAATTAAATCAAAACTTTATGTAAAAACATAAAACATTTTGAATCAAAACTTCAAAACTTTTTGTTCTTGGCAAGAACTCCAAGAACATTGAAGAACACTTATGAAAACTCAAAATACATGGCACCAAATTTTTAGTTCCAATATTCATGCTTAAATGAAATACATCTACAACATTTGAGATGCTAAATTTTCTAGCAAAATTTATATTCAAAGCAAGAACAAAGCTTGTAACATTTACAACATTTAAATCATAAAACATGAAAATCACAAAACCCAAAAGGATCCACCATACACTAGACCTAGGCTCTTGATACCACTTGAAGGAAAAATTTTGTCCTAGCTAAGAACATGTATGAACATTTGAATACATATGCTAACAATTAACTCTTTAAAGTAGGCATGCATCCAAAAACAATTCATGAAACCCATGACTTTCAAAGCCTAGTATATGGTGAACCAAAAGACTCTTTAACAACATTAAAGATAATTAAGAATTTAGAGATTCTTTACCCTTGAAGCTCATCCTTGATTACACAAGGGATTCACCCAAGTGGAGGGCCTTCAAGTCACCTCCTTGCTCCTTGGATCTTCCTTGTGATTTTCCTCCTTTTAGTGCTCCTTTGCTTCTTTGAGGATTTGAGGATTAGTTCTCCAAAACACCAAAAGTTTGATGTCTCTATGTCTCTTCACCAAGGATGTAATTTGTGAGGATGAAAATGGATCACTTAGGGAAGTAAATTTGCTAGATAACTTTCCCCAAGTAGCTTAGAAAACCCTAATTGAAAACAAAGCTATAAAGATGAATTTATACTTCATTTCTTAGGTGAGTGGCAAACTTGCAATTAAGCAAACTTGCATACCCTCACTCTAAATGGTTGGCCTATATGGTTATTGGGCTTATTGCCCATTTTGTTTTAGTTGTCATACAACTTAAACATAATGGGCCTTGTGGACCAAAACACTTTTGGGCCCCGAAGCCCTAAAACCAACTTAAAAGCCCAATACGAACATTTCGTATAATTAATTAACTAATTAATTAATCTTGACCATTCTTCAATTAAACCATTTAATTGCTTATCCATTTCATTTAATTGCTTCACATACATCCTTATTTGGTGTGCGATCCATTAGGTTCCAATTAGCGAGGCAGTGGGCGATGTTACTCTTAACTATCGATTGTGAATTGAAACCACATTTCAATTCTCCCTTTTTGATGATTAGTGTTTGCTAATCAATAGGGCTTCCACAAACCATGAGTGACACCTAGCAGTATGTCATGGTTACCCAAGCTAAGTAGAATTGGTTGGAGAACCTATCCAGTTACAATTACAATGCAATACGGTCCTTCTCTAATACAATACTCTTAATCACATTGTTTAAGTGATAGTTTGTTTCATGTCTACTATCCAATGTGATACTTTCATATATGATTCCCTTGAATATGATTTGGAACATCTTCCTTAGTCATATTCATTTGCTTTGGCCAAAGACTTTAGAATCATATTTTAGAGTATACTCATTTCACCATGGAAGGTTAGAGATCCCTTGTTGTGCATTCATATGCCTACATGACTAGATCACATGACCCCAACAATGCCGTGGACAATCCGAGGGAATGCCTTTGTCATGATCAAAGATCAAGGACCTAACCATTAGACATCTATGATGCCTCAGGTCTAAGGACTACTTTGCATATTGTAACCTTAGAGTTCGTACATGACATGTATGTTTGAACTCTCATTAATCGCAGTTCAGTGTACTCGATTACTCTTTCGAGCACCTATGTGTTTGTCTTAGTGTCCAACACCTAAATGACTTGAGACTAGTTCATACTCACGTTTGAGTCAACATAACACATACTAACCTTAGCGGATTGTCAATGCCCAATTGGCAATCCTATGGTTAGGAACGTTTTAGGAATGAGCATAAGAGAAAGGTCTCCTTAATCTAACTCATTAGATCACTTATCTCTTATGTCAAATACATCCCTTGGATTCTCTTATTGATTAAACACATGATACAATAAATAGTGATTAACAATAAGTATTGCCCTTCCGTTAAACATATAAAAGTTTAACATATTAAGTATTCCAAAAAGCTATTACATCAAATGAGTGGCTTTGTGGGCATACTTCCAACATACTTTTCGTGTAATGCAGTGTCAGGGGAATCTTCCTCATGATAGGTGGGTCGAGACGACTACCTGGTTTCTGGTTCCGGAACCTGCATCCTGGTGGAGACAAAAGTCTTATCAGTTGTCACCAGAGGAAGCAACTGACTGGGAAGTGTTTAAACAGTTGTTTCAGAAAAGGTTTATTCCCCCTGAGTATATTGATCGCAAAAAGCAAGAGTTTACTCAATTAAAAGCAGAGGAAAATGACGGCAAATGAGTATTATAGGAGATTTACTGACTTGTCTCGTTATCATCTAAAGGTTGCTCTTAATCCAATTGAGATGCTCCGTCGTTTCAGGTTGGGTACTAAAAAGAAATGGCATTCTATAGCAACCTCGACTCCCTGTGCTACTTACCAGGAGTTTTATGAGATTTTGTTGAGGATTGAGGACTCAGAGAATATGCCCAGTGAGAGTGAAGAAGAAGAAGAAAAGAATGGGAATCAGACGAGAGATGATAAAGGTAAAGGTCAGTCTTCTCAAGGACCTTGCAAGACTCAGAGCTTTAAGAGAAGTGGAACTAGTTCGAGTTCTTCTAATGGAGGTTTGAGTGCCACTGGTCAGAGGAGAGGTGGTAGATTTTCAGGAGGTCTTAGATTCCAAAGGCAGGGAGATGCTAGACAATGAAGTGCTCATTTGTGCCGCATATGTAATAATAGGCATTTTGAGGAGTGTAGGCGGGGCAACAATGGATGTTTTACTTGTGGGCAGATGGGACATAGAGCTATAAATTGTCCCCATAATCAGTAGAGGCCCCAGCAACCTTCTATCCCACCACCAGCACCGATCCAGCAAGTTTCAAGGTCTGGTAGTTATGGTCAGATGGGTCGAGGTCGTGCTTACCATTATCAGGGCGATGCCGCTCCTTATGCTCCAGGACCATATCAGTATTCATAGGATCCTTATTACCAGAGTTGGTATTCTCAGTATCCTGGAGGGTATACATCGTATCCTCCCATTCCAGCTGGTGGATCTCAGTGGTACCAGGGAGGACAACCCCAGCAAGTAGAGATTGCTTCCAATAGTGCAGGATCTTCAAGGCAATCTGGTCAGCCAAGTCAGAGGCGAGGTGTGCAGGGGCGAGGTAATCAAGCTAATAGAGGTTGTGGGGGACGACATCAAGCCCAGGGACGTGTTAACAATATATCTCTGCAAGATGCGCAGAATCATCAGGACTTGATCATGGGTACGTTAACCATTCTTGGTCACTTTGCTAGAGTTTTAATTGATTATGGTGCTACGCATTCTGTCATTTCTCATACATTTGCTCAAGTGACGCAACCTCATCCTATACCTCTAGGGTATGATTTAGAGTTTTCTATGCCTAGAGGGGAGATATGTTATGTTAATTGTGTATATCCAGGATGTCCAGTGATGGTGGATGAGGTAGTTAGGCCAGCTAATCTTATCCCGTTAGATATTGTTGATTTTGATGTGATTTTAGGCACATATTGGTTGCATTATAATTGTGCCAACATAGATTGCTACAGGAAAACAGTCACTTTCCATCGTCCTAGATTACCTGAAGTTACTTTTGTGGGTGAACGTAGTGGGGTGAGGCATGGTGTTCTTTCTGCTGTAAGAGCAAAAAGGTTGTTATCAAAAGGTTGCCAGGGATATTTAGCTCATGTAGTGCTTCCAGGGATGTTGCTTCTAGTAGTGTGGAGGATGTTCGAGTAGTCAGGCATTTTCCTGATGTGTTCCCTGATGATTTACCGGGATTGCCGCCAGACCGAGATGTGAAGTGCACTATTGATTTGCTTCCAGGTACGGATCTTATATCTTTGACTCTATATAGAATGGCTCCTGCTGAATTGAGGGAATTGAAAGTCCAGTTGCAGGAATTAATCGATAAACGTTTTATTCAGCCTAGTACTTCACCTTGTGGAGCTCCAGTTTTGTTTGTAAGGAAGAAAGACGGGACTTTGAGGCTATGTATTGATTATAGACAATTGAATCGGGTAACAATTAAAAATCGTTATCCATTGCCGCGTATAGATGATTTGTTTGATCAGCTTCGAGGTGCCTATGTGTTTTCTAAGATTGATTTGAGGTCTGGTTATTACCAATTGAAGATCAGCAGTGAGGATGTCCCTAAGACTGCTTTCAGGACTCGTTATGGTCATTATGAGTTTCTTGTGATGCCGTTCGGATTAACAAATGCACTAACAGCTTTCATGGATTTGATGAATCGAGTATTCCAGCCATATATAGACAGGTTTGTCATTGTTTTTATTGATGACATTTTGGTATACTCTAAATCTAAAGCAGAGCATGTTCGACATCTTACTTTGGTATTGAAGAAATTAAGGGAACATCGATTATACACTAAGTTTAGCAAATGCCAATTTTGGTTGAATCAAGTGGCATTTTTGGGACATGTTATATCTGCTCAAGGTATTCAAGTGGATTCTCAAAAGGTAGCAGCGGTGGAGAATTGGCAACAACCACGAACCGTCACTGAGGTTCGTTTTCTTGGCCTAGCAGACTATTATAGACGGTTTGTTAAGGATTTTGCAGTCATTGCTTTGCCATGAACGAGGTTGACTAGAAAAGAAGTTAAGTTTGAGTGAGATGATAATTGTGAGCAAAGTTTTCAGCAGTTGAAGCATTATCTCGCTCATGCACCTGCTTTGGCACTCCCAGATGATAATGGTAATTTTGAAGTCTACAGTGACACTTCCTTGAATGGTTTGGGATGTGTGTTGATGCAACATGGTAGGGTGATTGCTTATGCTTCACGACAATTGAAGCCTTATGAGATGAATTATCCTACTTATGATCTGAAGTTAGCAACTATCATCTTTGCTTTGAAGATTTGGAGACACTATCTTTATGGTGAGAAATGTAAGATCTTCACAGATCATAAAAGTCTTCAGTATCTTTTGACTCAGAGGGATCTTAATCTTCGGCAGCGGAGGTGGATTGAGTTGCTTAGTGATTATGATTGCACGATTGAGTATCACCCTGGTCGTGCGAATGTAGTGGTGGATGCACTTAGTAGGAAAACTCCAGTTAGACTTAATGCCATTTATGATTGTCATGTTCCTCTTCTTGCGGATTTAAGGTCCACTGGAGTGAAGTTAGGAGTGGAAGATCGAGAGGAAGCCTTACTTGCAAATTTTCAAGTCATGCCAATTTTAATTGATTGTGTACTTGAAGCCCAGATGGATGATGAAGAGACCTAGGAAATAATTCAAGCAAGGAATTGGGGGAGAAAGAAAGACTTCAGAATTCGAGAAACTGATGGCATGCTTATGCAGGAGAGTATGATGTATGTGCCGAATAATATGAAATTAAAGAAAGCAATTCTTGATGAAGCACATATTTCAGCTTATGCAATGCATCCAGGAGGTACAAAAATGTATCATACCATTCGACCATTTTATTATTGGCCAGGTATGAAAAGAGAAGTTGCTGAATATGTGAGTAGGTGTGTCATTTGTTAGCAAGTCAAAGCAGAAAGAAATAAGCCTTTTGGATTGATGCAACCACTTCCCATTCCACAGTGGAAATGGGAAAATATTACTATGGATTTTGTGTACAAGCTTCCTCGTACACAGAATGGTTATGATGGCATTTGGGTGATAATTGATCGACTTACTAAGTCAGCACATTTTATTCCTTTGAGGGAGAAATATCCTTTAAGCCGATTAGCTGAATTGTTCATATCTAAGATTGTGAAGTACCATGTGATTCCAGGTAGTATTATCTCGGATCGGGATCCTAGATTTACTTCTAAATTATGGATAGCATTCCAGGAAGCTCTTGGTTCGAGATTACTCTATAGTACAACATATAATCATAAAATAGATGGACAATCTGAGAGGACTATTCAGACGTTGGAAGATATGTTTAGATCTTCAGTATTGCAGTTTGGTGACGCTTGGCATAAGCGGTTGGATTTAATGGAATTTTCTTACTACAACAGCTTTCATTCTAGTATTGGTATGTCACCATTTGAGGCACTTTATGGCAAATCTTGTCGTACACCCTTATGTTGGTCGGAGGTTGGTGAAAGAGTTTTGGTTGGCCCTGAGATCGTGGATGAAACTATGCAAAATGTTCAGGTGATTAAGTTTAACCTGAAAACGGCCCAGGATCAACAGAAGAGTCTAGTAGACAGACATGCCACTGACCAGATGTACAATGTAGGTGATTGGGTGTTTCTGAAGCTATCACCATGGAAATGTGTTATATGGTTCGGGAAGAAAGGTAAGTTAAGTCCTAGATACATTGGACCGTATTTGATCACTGAGTGAGTCGGTGAGGTTGCTTATAGACTTGAGTTGCCTCCAGAGTTATCAAAAGTGCACGATGTTTTTCATGTCTCTATGCCTCGTCATTATGTTTATGATCCATCGCATGTGATACCTCCTCAACCATTGGAAATTAATCCAGATTTGACTTATGATGAGGAGCCAGTGACGATATTGGATTGGAAAGATAAGATTCTGAGGAATAAGACCGTGCACTTAGTGAAAGTTTTGTGGAGGAATCACTCAGTGGAAGAAGCCACCTGGGAGATAGAGGACCGGATGATTGATATGTACCCAAGGTTGTTTTATGATTATTAGTGAATTGTAATTATTGTTTGAATTTCGAGGACAAAATTTTCTTAAGGGGGTAGGTTGTCACAGCCCATCCTGAATTATTTCATCAGTGGTGTGAAAAGACTAAAGTACCCTTGAACGTTTGTGGTGTTGTGTGGTTTAGGTTTTGGTTGTGGACCAATTAAAATTTTCCTAAGTGTTTAGACCCAATAAGAAAAGAGATTTTTGTTTGTTATGATTGGATGCCCAAAACTAGACCACACAAACACACACCCAAAGTAACCCGTTGACTTTCTCTCTTTCCTCCCTCTCACATTTTCTGCCATTTTCGTACAAGCGTACGGACAACCTTCAAACCTTCACTTCCATGCATGGATCGAAGCTGGGGAAGTGGTCTTTGTGTTCCTTGCAAGTCCAGGAGCTCATCCATGCCATTTGTTGGACGTGAAACCTTAAAAAATCCGGGAACCAGAAACCCCGATTTGGTGCACTGTTCATGTGATCATGATCGTGAAGTTTTCAGGGAGTTTTAAGGTTCTAGGAAGCTTTAGGACGTCTTTACGGAGCTCGGGGAGTAATTTTGGAGTGTTTTGGACGTCGGGAGACTCGGGTTCTAGGAGTTGTTGAAGTGGCCAGAGTATGGTGCTTTCTCCGGTAAGTTCCCGTGAGTATTGGGGCTCAAAGTTGGTAAGGTTTTGTTCCTTGCATCATGAGCTTCATTTTGAGACAAATTTCATGAGTTTTGGTTAAGAAATGAAAGAGATATAAAGGTTTGAATAATTTTCCAGTTTCCGGCGATAGTAGCGGCACCAACGCTGGGCTCCGACGATCTAAGGAAGGAGGAGGAGAATATTCCGTCAAGGTTGACGGAATATTATGATGCCGTCAGGTAAATGTAACGGAATATTTATAGTTTTTAACGGAATATTCCCTAACGGCGTTAAATATTTCGTCCCCCGTGCCAGGCACGTGCCTGCACATGGCCGTACGTTTGGCCGGCTCGTAAGGGCGGTAGAGTGCTCAGAAAATTTTTCTAAAAATTTGGGGATGTTCCTGAGGTTGAGTAGATCATGGTGGTATATTCAAATACCCCATTTGAGCAATGTATGAGAAGTTATTTCCTAGTTTTGTGTATGTGCTTTAAATAACATTTATTCAGTTATTTCGTATATAGGTGAGACCTATCTTGAGGACGAGCACCTTGGGAGCTATGACCCTTCGACATACCAGTGAGTGGGCTTTTGATTTTTCGTATATACCTATATACTTGAGATTTTTTCCCAGGAAATGAATTTGAATGATTATACGTTTTGAAATGTCATGCAAAGTATCTACCTATTTTATTTATGCATTAGTAGTTGCATATATTTATGACTAGTATTGCGGACGCACAGGTAAGTGCCAGGTAAATTCATAAATTAAAGATATGAGATTGCTTTAGTTATGCGAGATATGATGTGATGTATTGAGAGCTCATAAACTTGCACCCCGGTGTTAGTGCTCCCGCCCAGAGTTAGGGCACAATCCTTCACATGATGTTCACCTTCCGCACCATATGCTCGCCTTGGATCCAAGTTACGTGCACAGGCTTGTCGTACAGACTATTATAGGTGGTTCCGACTCGTAGGTGACCCGCGATCATTCGCACAATCTTCACGTGATCGTAGCACTAGAGCATATTTGTTTTACACTTAGTCTTGTCGTACAGACCACTTTAGGTGGTTCCGACTTGTGTGCAGGATTTGATATGATTGAGATTGGTTATGAGCTATAGATTCAGCCATGCAGGTCACGTTAGGTGGATCTGTTTGGCATTGATATATTGTAACTAGATTACTTATGGCATTTCATTGAGATACCTTGGCATGGTATATTTCTATGGATTTTCATCCTGAGCATGAATTCTGATATAGTATATATTATATTTTTCTGGGAAATTATACAGGTTTTACGGCGATGGGTTAGAACTTTTGAGAAATGAAATGATTTTGAAAAACTTTATTTTTGCCCACTCACACTTTCTGTTTTACGCCCCTCCAGGTTTTAGGTAGAAGTGCTTTGGTGGCTCACGGGGATTTCGACGGTGGTTTTGACAGAACATCATAACGTAGGATCACCCTTAGGTGTTATATAATTAGTACTTGTCCTTCTTGACTGCACTTAGGCTATGTATGCTCTGGTTGTGTATTTCACACTTAATCTTGCACTAGAACATTTTCCTAGCTAGTACTGCTGGTAACTTGATTTTTTTATTTTATTTATTCGTATTTCTTTACATCAATTTTGTTTCTGCACTGCGCACATGGTTACGTCACTCTGGCGTGATGGCCAACACGCCCTGATTTAGGTCGGGGTGTGTCAATTTTCCTATGCAATAATCATACTACTACTAGGCTGTAGGAAAACCAAAATATTACAAGGGACTGCCTATGGACATGTTATATAATACATTCATTATCTAATATTAAGATATGCAACTAAAAGGATATAGTATTTATGGATGCAAATTTTCGCATTTTTCTCCTTTGACGAAAATGAACCTGCAAAATAATAACACCTAAGATTACAGTCAAGAGCCTCACACGCCCACGATGAATTGAGGGGGGATTTGACCGAAGAATCTTTGATGCCAAAGTTAGAATTTTAGAAAGAAAGTTAGGGGATTTTTGGGAGAGATTGAACTTCGCTTTGTGGTGGAGAAATGAGACTATATATAGGGTTATGGCCAGCCCTATATGGAGAATAGGGACCGGCCACTTATGGTGGTATTTTGAATATAATTGCAAGATATTATGTGAAATAATATCTTGCAATTAATTTGGTAATTAATCCTAAATTGAATAGGAAAATTGGGACTTACTTTTTGAGTGAGGATTTGATGAGGAATGATAAGAGGGACTTGAATAAATACCATATTTGACTCTTTCTTGATTGAGCCATTATTGTCTATTGCATGCGTGTGGGAATCCCGATGTGTCTCGAGGGTAATTTTGTCCTTTTAACCCAAAAGTCCATGTGTCGCCTCCATAATTTTCTTGATTATTTTTAGCTCCACAAATTCCCCTACACCTGTTGGGCTGCTCGCAGGAAAGGGCAGCATGTATAGAGATTTTCTCTTTAGGAAATAATATTGTTTCCTATTTTGATGTAGATTCCCTCATTAATTAGAATTTAGATTCTTCTAGGAAAGGGAAATAAATCACTTCTAAAGTCTATTTAAGTTTACATTAAGTAGATGATTAAATCAACTTCAGAAAGCAATTTATTTTACCTTACAAGAGAGAGAAAGCTAGAGGATATTTGTTCCATCCCCCCGAGCAATCTTCTACACTAGCCCTTGCAAAGAACCATCTTTCGTTGCTTTCTTTATCTTCACGCCATACCAAGGTAAGAAAAAAATAAAATTTCCTTGTCTTTGTAATTTTCAGGAGCCTCGGGGCTTGAAATTTAGTTTGACGGGGGTCGAGAACGTGTCAAAAACTGGTTGGGGAGCCACGATATGGCTACTGCTATGGAGCAGCTTGGTCCGGTGGCGGCTGCCTAAGCCGGGCGCAGCTCAGCTTGGGCCGAGCTGATGTGTGCTGGGCTAGAAATGGCATGGGCCAGGCTGACGTGATGGATTGGGCCGAGGAGGTGCATGCCTCATTTTTATTGGGCTTGGGCCCGTGTGTGAAAGGAAAGAGAGAGGCGCAGGGGCACCAACCCTCCCTCTATTTGGATTGGGCCATGGGAATGACCAAGCCTGGCGTGCTAGGCTTTCTGGTGCGCTGGGCAGCCTAGTGTGCTGGACCGAGAAGGGAAATGGAAGCCAGCGCGGGCTGGCTTCTCTTGGCTGCTGTCTTTTAGCCGTTAGGCCTGATTTTTTTTTTTGTGCAGCCGTCTAACGAAATTTCCTCGCGTGTTTGTAGAATTTCCTTGAGTATGTCTTTTTCAAGCCACAAAAATGACGATGGTGTGTTGCCGTTGTATCATGAAGGCGGGTCTTTGAGTAAGGTAGGCACTTTAAGGCTGCTCACTTCAAAATTAGCTCTGATGACTCATTTATAGACTTTCTTTAGGCATATAGGCACATCATTTTGTCGAGGTTGTGTGTGAAGCGTGTCAAGGAAGGTTGCAACCGTGAGCTATGTAGTGGGGCTCGAAGAGCCATCAAGTTTCACCCATACTACTTTGTGTTGGGATTTACTTTCCTATGCCACGTTTCTTCCAAGAAGAGATTTTCTCCATGAAGTGTGCCCCCGATCAATGTTCTCCAAATGCGGTCTGTGTGATGGCAGGATTCCTCAGTCTTAGCCAATTCTTCGACTTGGATTTGGCCGTCAATGAATTTTGGTACTTCTTTGACATAAGCCGCATTGAAAGAGTTGGGTAGTGATCTCATCATAGACTCTTCGATCATTCGAGTAAGGGAGATCATGATTGGGCCAATGAGACTTTGGAGATAAGTGGAGAGTGTGAGTCTGATTCTTCCCTTGAGTTGTGTGTTCCAATGACTTTTATAACCGGTAAGTACAGCTTAGTCTCTAGGCTGCTTTGTATTTTTGATGAGTTGCCCTCTGATTTATTGATTGTCCTCTTCTGCTTATGTAGATTTGGAATTCAACTCAACTCACAAGACTTCTCAAGATATCAAGAAGGTGTATGTTACTTTAGGTATCCCTTCTGAATACCGTGAATGGCGTTGACTGCTTAGTCATCTTCGTCGGGAGAAAGGTGGGCTGCCCCCACGAGAGAAGATAAAATGGATCAAGGCGGATGCATTGGCTCGTTCGATTGCTGTCATGGAGCCCGTTATGATTGAAGGTGGAAATGAGATATCTTCCTCACCTGCTCAAGAGATGTCGGCTGAGAAAAAGTCGAAGACTTCCTCCATTGCTCGCGAGGGTCCGCATGCTGCTGATAGGGTTGTGATTGATTTGACTACTTCCAATGGGAAAAAAAAGATGAGGGTGCTAGATTTGAGCCAGTGACGCTTGTTGTGCCAAAAGTGGCTAGTACAATTGCTAATAGGATTGCTCAACGTAGAGGTTCCGTTGTGCCCCCAGTGCTGAAATTTATGTCAAGACGTCCGTCGGGATCTAAGTATGGTTCACCTTCGGATAGGCTTGCCACTATGAAGAGCGATAAGGTGGACTCCGCCAAAGCCTACTCCTTTTGTTGCTGGGACTAATTCGCCTACTGAGAAAGATGAGACTGCTCGCGTGGGCAGTTGTGAGAAATCTACCAAGCCTGTTTCTGGGGAAGCTACTAAAATTTATGCACTCTTGAAGCCAGACCTGTTTGAAGACATGGACGCGTATGCCAAGCTTGTTGATGGCGTTAAAAGGGTTGTTTGACCAAGTTCCCTTGCGAAGCATGCAACCAAATATAGGAGGATTACTTTGCTTGTTATGATGCAGAAAATGGCGATTCTGATAGCCGAGTCTATGCTTCTTGACCAAGAGGATACCAATGTTGCCAAGGCGGTGGCAAAGACTATGGTAGTTAAAGCTTACTCCTTTACCTAGAAGATCAAGAGGCTAGAATCTGAGCTCGTTGCTTTGAAGGGTATAATATCTCTGCCCCCACTTCAGCTTGAGACCCCTCGCCAAAAGATTCGTTGATTTGAAGACTAGGCTTGACGCGATCCAAGTTAAGTATGAAAATGCAGAGAAGAAGATTGAATGTTACATACCTCAGATTCATGACCTTGAGTGTGCCGTCTCTTAGCTTTGTTATGCTGTTTACGTGAAGGATGAAGAGCTGATTGCTGCTTATAATCAAGTGATCCACTTCAAGAAGATCGTTGATAAGCTTGAACCCTAAATGTTGGAACTCCACGGTGCATTGAAGATCAACAAAAGTCTGAAGATGGAAGTGGACAAGCTGCAGCGTGTCCGTGTTGGTCTGCTCAAGGAAAACAAACAGTTGAAGGGTGAGATGACTAGGCTCGAGGCTTCTCTTGTTCAGACTCAGACTAATTTCTACAAGCTAAGTTATGTAGATAATCTCTTTGGTAGGCCTTCTAACTTTGAGTTTGCTGGAAAAGACTTTAAGACATTCTCTATTTCTTCAGAAGACTTGCTTGCTTTTACTTTCGAGGCTTCCATTGGTGAAATAGTTAGAGAGGTTGGTGCCCAGGCTAGGGTAGTCGGGGGTGAAGTGTTGGATGATGCCGTTGTTGATAGCGTTGTAGCTGTAGAAGATGTGGCAACTGAGTAGTCATGGGATGTCCAAGCTACTAAAGAGTAGTCTTCTATGTAGCCTTTAGGTTTTCCTTGTCGCTTTTTGCTTTGCTTGAACTCCTTCGGCATTTGCTAGTTGCTTATCAATTTTGCTAGAAAATTTTAATAAACTTGCTTCCTTCACTCTTCTTCATCTTCGCTTATTTTGTTCATACCCAACCCTTTGTCCTTTAGACTAGCGGTAGGCGTGCTACTTTTCTATAAGCAGACAGGCTCGCGCAACCTATGCAGCCATGGGTGTTGGTGTAGAACTTTTTCAAAGTTGTTAGTCAAAGGATCGGTTGTCGGACACCTTACTTACAGAAGCAGACGAGTCCGCGTAACCACTTGGCTGTTAACCTTGGCTTTCTTCAATCCTTTGAGCTGTGTGGCCTGCATCACAACGTATTAAAGATTTTTGGGTTATGAAATTCGCTGACCTTTCATATCAAAAGTACGCAGTTGTATGGAATTTCGTAAGCAAAAGTCCGAGAAACTGATAAGCTCATATTTATATATATTTTACATAAAATTCACTTGTCTTTTCTTAGTTAGTTCCTTATATTTTTGAGCTATTTACTATGTTTTTGTGTTTTGTGTGATTTATCAAGCAAAGAAAAGAAAAGTAGCACAAGTGAGATATTAAGTAACAAATTCGTCAAAACTGCCTGTGCAGATTAGCTGACTTTGGAAGCATGTTACGAACAACTCAGAATGAATGAGAGAATGAGCCTTATATGCTTGGAAAGCTACGGATGTCTATTTTCTGGAGAAATTTACGGATTGTTAATATAATTTTTTCAGAAGCAGTTATGGGCATTGTAACACTGAAAGGTTCAGAAAAGGGCTAAGCAGATTTGGCTAATAAAATGAGAAAGTAAAGGCACTTGTTTTGTGTTTTTCTTTGTCATCAACACTCAGCAGCAAATGGGGTTATGATTGCACTCATTTGGCTTTGGAGCAAGTGGAAATGCACATGCAAAAGAGAAACATAGACAGCTACACACATGCAAATTGCACAGGTTGGAGGGTATACACACACTCTACATGGACAGCACACACACAACAAGAAAGGCACGGCATGGAGGGCTTGGCATGGGCATAAAATGGGTGGATTGTTGGCTGAAATAATGAAGAACATGTGTGTGAAAATGCAAAGGAAAAACACACACATGGGCAAAGGAAACACACACACATGGGCAGAAAATGGGTTGATTTGTGGCTGAAATGATGGAGGTCATGTGTGTGCAAATGTAAAGGGAAACATGGACATCATACACCCATACAAACTGCACATGCAAGGAATTGAAGTGGTCCTCTCCTTAGCCTATAAATACATCCACCATTCCCCTTCCTAAGAAAAATCTTGATCCATCAAAATAGCTTCATCACAAACACAATTTCCTTGCCGTGACCTCCATCCATTCATCTAGCCATACTACATCTCACCAATCCATACACTTTCATCTCTTAGCCATGCAAATCCATTCTATCCATAAATCCATACACATCCTAGACACTTGTGCTACAACAAGGTGGTGAAAACAAAGGTCCTTGGCGTTTCAAGCTTGGAACTTTGGAGCGTTTTAGGTGTACTTCGTTCTTGCTTTCAATGTCTACTTTGTTATTTTCTAATTTTGTTGCAATTATGAGTGGCTAAACCCCTATTTAGTTAGGGGGAAGCTTGAAGCCATGAACATGCTTGAGATTTGAATTGATTTCTTCCAATTGTGATTTGATAAGTTGTGATTGCAATTCAATTATCTATTTTATTCATAACTGATTCTTGTATGTTTATTAAGGATGCATACTTAGTTTTCATGCATGAATTAGATGCTAGAATATAAATGAGTTTCACCTAATCGTTACAAGTTTATATTCATGAGTAGTGAAGGTTGTTTATCACAATCGCATTAATTGAATTCTTGGCAATTGTATCATGCATTCATAGTTATAATTGCCTCGTCAACACTTATGATTTTCATTGAACGTAATGATCTCTGATTGTATCTCTATTATGCATTCATATAGGGGACTTTTAGAGAATGATTTGGGTTGTCGCATGCATTCATCCAATTCAATGAGTAAAGGAAAATCTGAGGGTTAATTTGTGCATCATGGTTAATCTGGGGTGTTGAGCATCATAATTTATTGAAAAACAATTGGAAATCGATTCATGTACAAGCGTGTCATGTGTGAAGAACGGACCTCTAACTAATCCATCCATCATCGTATTCCTCAAATTTGTCTTACAATCTGCCTAGGTTTATAACTTGTTTGTTTGTTTCAAATTCATCAAAACCAAAATCCCCCTTTTACTTTGTTGTTTCAAAGTGTTAAATTTCTATTTCGTTAGTGTTTTTGAGTGTTTTGATTCAAACCAAAACCCTAAATTCATCCAAAGTTGTGTTAGAGTCAAATATGCCCAGTAAGTGTTTTTAGGCAATTTTGAGTGTTTTTAAGTTGTTTTGCGTCTTTAGAATCTGTTTTGAGTCCTTTGAGTCTATTCAAACATTTTTAACTTTGTTTTTATGTTTTTGAGTTAGTTTAGAGGTTTTAGCAAGCCCTCATAATCCCCGGTTTAGAACGATCCCTACTTGCATTTTTACTACAATTTGACAAGAGGGTTTAATTTGAGTGCTTAACTTTCATCGCATCAGAAACTCCTTACTTTTTTATATAGCCAATTTCGTGGGTTGCGTAGCAAGTATCACAACATTTTAGGAATTAGTGTATATCTAAACGATAATTTCGTGCTTTGGCAGAGATGAAGCATATCAACCGTGTAGCATATCGACTGTGGATAAAGCTTCGTATATATATGTTAACTTGGTTAACCTTTCACAAAAAATGTGCGGTTGTATAAGTTTAGCTCGGCTTACTGCTCGAAGGCCAAGCCATAGACAGTCTTCTGAAAACCGTGGGCTACCTTAATGCACTCAGTAGCAGCTTGAGGGTTCCATGGAAACCGTCCATAGGGCGTACTGCGTAATGTGCCTCCTCCGTCTCTGAGGCCTAGTTCCCCACAGATTAGGCCAAGAGACCCAAAATCCGTTAGTTAGCTAAGCCTTGAAAAAGACCATGTGGTTACTTCTAGGAATGTAAAGTTTATCCTCCCGTATTGGAGAGCAAACCCATATGGGTGTCGGGGAATTGGTTTCCCTTCTCGCATTAGAGAGCATTGTTTGGTCCCCAAAGGGATGCAATTCCTACGATAAGACCCTAAAAAGGGCGCTGTCTTCTTTTGAAGTGCATGAGTGATCAGTTATTGTAAGCATGCAACCGAGCTAAGTTGTAAATTACTTCTAAAGTACCTCATTGAAAAATGAGTGAAACAAATGAAAACTTAGTTGTAAGGTAGGAATTGCATAACAACTGAATAGTCATTGGCTTTGTGAGGTGGTGCCTGTCCAGTTGCTTAAATCTTCAGGCTTTGATGTAGCGGGAGGTCACGCATGGTACTTCCTCAAATTGTAGATGTTCCGTTGCTTTTCAATCTCTTTGTCGTTTATAGTGGCTAGGGTGTAACTACCCTTGCCACCTACTCTGTTGATCTTGCATGGACCTTCCCAGATGGGATCCATCTTTTTAAAGCTTTTTTTTTTTGCGTGCAATGATGAAGGCTTTTCTTAGGACTAGATCTCCGGGCTAGAACTATCGGATCTTGGCCCTTTTGTTGTAACTAGAGATGAGCTGCTGCTGGTATGTTGCGATGCGGGTAAGGACCCTCTCGCGTTTCTCATTTGCCAGATCTAAGTTTGTGGCCATCTCATTTCTATTATGCTCGATGCTTGGCAGTAGAGGGCTGATACTTGGCACAATGACATTGGGAGGAATGATTACTTATGAACCAAATGCCAAAGAGAAATGAGTCTTACCAGTTGCTCGTCGTTTGGTTGTGCGATACGCCCATAGACATCTGAGAAGTTCATCTGGCTATTTTCCTTTATTGTCGAAGAGGGATTTCTTGAGGCAGTTAAGAATCATTTTGTTGGATACTTCAGCATGCCCATTGGCTTGGGGATACCTCGGCGTGGACATGTATGCCATATTTCTAGAAGAATTTCGCCAAATCTTTGCCTACGAATTGCGGGCTGTTGTCTATGACGATGGATTGAGGGATGCCAAATCGGCAAATGATGTTCCTCCATATGAAACGCTATATGTCTATCTGAGTTATGGTTGTCATGGGTTCTGCTTCTACCCATTTAGTGAAGTAGTCAATTTCCACGATCATCATGCCTCTGCCCCCAGTAGCGGACGACATTAACCCTACCAAATCGATTGCTCATTGCATGAACGGCTAAGAACTCGTCTGGGGTGTAGTTCGCTGGCGGGAAGTGCTGGTACCGGCTTGTAGTGCTGGCAGCGGTCACATTTTTGTACTAACTCCTTAGCGTCTTGATGCATAGTAGGCCAGTAATAGCCTTTATTAAAAGCTTTCTGTGCTAAGGATCGGCCTCCAAAGTGATTTCCACATACACCTTCGTGGATTGAACTTAGAACTTTTAGGTCGTCGGGAGACGCTAGGCAGCGGAGATGTGGTCCAATGTAGGATATTCGGACAAGAATGTCGTTCCATATGTAGTAACGTGCTACCTTTATTTGGAGCTTTCTAAACTCCAATCTTTCCATGGGGAGTGTGTCATTGACTAGGTAGTCTATAATGGAATCTTGCCAGTTTGGAGTTGTATTAACCTGTGATACCTTGGTTACAGGCTCCACCCTTATGTTTGGCTTGTCTAGATACTCTACCGAAATAGAGCGTTTGAGTTGGTGGTCGAGGGTGGAGCCTAGGCCGGCTAGTGCGTCTGCGTAGGTATTGTCTGCCAACTGAACTTGAGTGAAGGTGTAAGTTTAAAACGCCTCAAGTTGTCTTCATACCTTTTCTAGGTATTGCGCCATCTTCGGATGTTTCACCGTGTACTCCCTAGTAGTCTGGCTGGTGATTAGCTAGGAATCAGAATGAATTGCAAGCTTTTTCACCGCCAAGTCTTTTGCCATTCAGAGGCCTGCTAGAAGGGCTTCATACTCTGCTTCGTTGTTGGATACTTTGAAGCCTAGAGTGATTGCCTACTCGAGCATCGAACTGTTTAGGGTGACAAGAACCACGCCTGCTCCCGATCCATTGTAATTAGATGCGTTGTCGACATGTAAATGCTAGAAGTCTTCATCGGGTAAAGCAGGCATGGCTAGGGCGTGCTCGGTTGCCTCCAAGGCGTCGTTGGGCTGCTCTGTTACGTTGCCTAGGCTAGGTTGAATTATGCTATGAAGTCCGCCAAGGCTTATGCCTTTATCGTTGTGCGAGGTCAGAAAACTAAGTCGTATCGGCCAAGTTCCAACGGCCATTTCATTACTTGTTGAGAAGCATCTGGACCATATAGGATTGATCGTAGAGGATATTGAGTCACGACGATGACTGTATGAGCTTGAAAATATGGCCTTAGCTTCTGAGCCGCAACAACTAACGCCAAAATTAATTTCTCAATCTTCGGATATCTAGTTCCCACATCAAGAAGAGCTTTATAAGTGTAGAATACTGACAGTTGGGCTTCCAGCTCTTCTCATATGAGGGCAGAGCTCACCGCTACTTCTGAGACTGCCAAGTAAATGTATAAGTCTTCTGCTTCCTTCCGCTTGGATAGTAAGAGAGGTGATGTGAGATAATTCTTCAGGTCTTGGAAAGCTCTTTCGCATTCATCATCCCATTTGTTTCGTTGTGCCCTCTTGATTGCTTTGAAAAAAAGCTTGCATCAATCGGTGGACCGCGAGAGGAAGCGATTAAGTACGGCTGCTCGTCCAGTCAAACTTTGGATCTCCTTCAAGGAAGTTTGAGACTTCATCTCTAAGATTGCTCGGATCTACTTAGGATGTGCTTCGATTCCTGGTTAGGTTACTAGGTTCCCTAAGAATCTGTTTGAAGATACTTCAAATGTGTATTTGGCAGGATTGAGCTTCATCTTGTACTTTCTAAGGATGTCGAACGTTTCTGCCAAGTTGCCGATGTGGTCTGATCACTGCTTGCAATTCATCATAATGTCGTCGACGTATACCTCAATGGTTACTCCAATTTGCTTTTTGAACATCATGTTTACCAGTTATTGGTAGATGGCTTCCGCGTTCTTAAGGCCAAAAGACATGACCTTGTAGCAGTAGGTGCCTTGCTCAATTACGAACGTGGTTTTCTCCTTGTCGGGCTCGTGCATGGCTATTTGGTTATAGCCAGAGTATGCGTCCAAGAAACTGAGCATGTGGTTCCCAGAAATTGAATCTACTAGTAGATAGATTCGAGGAACTGGATAAAGATCCTTAAGGCAAGCTTTATTGAGGTCGGTGTAGTCTACACAAACCCTCTATTTGCCCTTCTCTTTCTTCATTACTAGCATGACGTTGCCAAGCCATACTGAGTGTGATACCTCTTCTACAAATTTGGCCTTCAATAGTTTATCGATTTCTGCTTTGATGATCACCACTCGTTCGGGTGCGCAAGGTTTCCTTTTTTGGATCATTGGTTTGGTAGCAAGGTCAACGTGTAGCTTGTGGCAAGCTATCTTTGGATCGATGTCGGGCATGTCGAAATGTGACCATGCAAAAACATCACGATTTTCCTTAAGAAAAGCTATGAGTTTCTCATTTTCCTTCGGGCTCAGACGTGAGCCGATTCTAGCAGTCTTCTCCGGCTGCTAAGGATCAAGAATGATGTGATCGGTGTCCTCTTCAAGTTTTCATCCCATCTTGTCTGCTGATGCATTGATTTAGACATCATATTCTTATTCCGTCTGCAGTAACTGTTAATTGGTAACTTCATCGTCCATTTGGACTTCGGTAGCCTCTACGGGGATAAAGGTCTTCTTTTTTTAGTCATTCAGTACTTCCACAATACATTGTCGAGATATGGCCTGGTCAGACTTGATTTCCTCGACTTCTCCTCCCAGGATGTGGAATCAAAATTTTTGATACTTGATGGAGGTTACGGCGTCCAGCTTTAGTAGCCAAGGTCGTTTTAGAATCCCAGTGTAGGGAGACATGTCGCTTACTATCGTGAACGTCTGCTTAGAGACAATTGGCGGTGTTTTCATGTCAAGTGTGATGTTGCCGATGACAGTCGATGTGTGTCCGTTGAATTTGGTGAGTACCTCCGCTTGGCGTATGATTGTGCTTTCCAGGCCCATCTTTTGAATTACTGAAAGTTGAAGTAGGTTGACTGCACTTCCATTATAAACCATTGTTCTGTCAACTATACTACTAGTGCGTCGTCATGTGGGAAGTCGACGTCTTCGGCATCCTGCTTGGTGAAGCCAACGATGGGTCCAGGTTAGGTGTTGACTGCTTGGACTTGTGAGATTAATAGAGCCTTTTGGATCTTCTTCTTCTTAGAATTGTTGGTGGCCCCCAAGTGCTCGGATTTGGCGAAGATGTCATTAATCTGAATCATCTTAGTTGGTAGTTCTTCATCGGCCTCTGCGTTTCTTCTAGGTAGTTCTTCCAAGTGTAGCAATCATCAATTGTGTGACCAGGACCTCGGTGGAATGCGCAGTACTTGGTGTGGTCCAACTTGGAAGTATCTTCCTTTGATTGTTTCGACAACTTGAACCCTGGTTCGCTCTTGATGTTGTGGACGATTTGGCGGATCGAGATCGAGAACTTAAAGTACTTCTTGGGCGTTGGGCCACCTTTAGTCGAGGATTGGTCCCTACATTTGGCTTCATGCCTGCGTTTGTTGTTGTACTGCTTTCCATCCTCCTTATTTTGAGCTACTGTTGATTCTTCTCGAGGCTACTCGGGTGCCTTGTCTACTCGCCGAGCCTCGTTCTAGAGTGCATGTTTCTCTGCCAGAGCGAAATAGTCTGTCAGAGTTAGATCTTGTTTCATGATGAATTTTCCGAACATGAGGTGGTTTGCTGTGAGTCATTTTTGGAAGGTTGCACTAGCTATCAAGTCGTCGCATCCGACTATCTTTGTCTTCTTTACTTTGAACCTTTTCACATAATCACGAAGAGACTCATTTGGGTTCTTCTTCACATTGAACAAATGGTCGGACTTCTTCTTGATCAAGCAGTAAGATGAATACTCTTTGGTGAAAACCAAAGAAAGTTCATCGAAACACTAGATGGATTGTGGCAGTAGGGTGTGGAACCAATCTTGCGCCTCGCCTTGTAAAGTGGTGGTGAATATCTTGCACATAAGAGCATCGTTGTTCCGATAAAGGACCATTGTGCTTCAGTAGTGTTTCAAGTGTCTTTCCGGGTATCTATCTCCTTTGAAAGATGTGAAATGTGGCATGCTAAACTTGCGTAGAAGCTCTGCCTACTCGATCTCGTCCGTGAAAGGTGACCTGCTCATGTTTGTCATGTCACGTCGTAACGCCTCATCGGTGACCTCGTTGCATTGGAAATCAAATAATCGCTCGGTCAATGGCCTTTTTACTTCTTCTTGAATTTACCTTTGTTGGGGGTAGCAGAGCTCTCAGCTACCCCCGGTCTCGACCTGCTGGTCCAGGCTATTATTCTATGTGTTCAGCTCGTCTATGCCCCGGCTGAGGTGCATGTGGTACGTTCCTAGCAGGCAAGCGAATTTTTCGCAGACTGCTGGTTGAACTTGAGCCGGATTAAGTAACTGCTTCTCTCCATCCGTCGTGCTACTTACTCCGATGTGAGGTGGAAGATGCTCCTTGTGGGCCTAGCCGCGAATGAACATTTTGTCTAGAAGGTTGCTTATGTTCATTATCAGAGTGTGGCCCCAACTATGAGTGTATGCTCGTCCGTGTGCCTAGCTGAGAGTGCACGCTCTTCTGCGCGATAAGACGAGGGTATACGCTATCTTGGGAACCTAGTTGGGAGTGTACATTGCTAGAACGCTCGGTTTGTGACTAGTCTAGTGGCTACTTGCTGGGACGTTGCTGAAGAGGTTCGTCGTCTACCCTTGTCTTACTTCAGGACACCTCGTCTGGGGCACATTGCATCTCGGTGTTCTGAAAGTTCTGATTCACCAAGTGCGGTTCACCATTTGGGTCGAAAGAGCTTAGACAATATGCATTTCCTTGAGTAGTGGGAGTGTAATGGACTCTAGACGCGAGATTGAGAGCGGAAATGTCAAATCTACGGAGAAATAAAGTGAAAATACCTTTTTTTCAATCGTCGGTCCAGAAATCTGAAGTCGGGACAATTGAACCGGTCTTAGACCGGTTTGGTCTGCTAAGAAAGCCACAAGAATGGGTTGTTCCGCATATGGCGCACGTGGGTACTGGGCCTGGGCTAGGCTCGAGAGTGCACTGGGCTCACGCCGGGTCGCGGCTTGGGCTCGTGTGGACTAGAGTGACGCAGCTTGGGCCCTCTGGTCTTCGGCTTGGCTTTGAAGCGCACTAGGCTCGCGCTGGCCTTCGGCCCGCGAGGTCTAGGCTACTCCAATTGCCGTAGCTGCTTGGGCTGGTTGAATATGGGTTGGTTGCCTTATGGCACTGGCTTAAGCCTACTGCTGCGAGATGGCCTGCACACCGTGGGCAGTAGGTTCGCCGAGGGTCGCTGTCGTGGTTGCTATTATAATGGCTGCCACGGTGGTGCCCTGTGGGGGTGGTGCCGCTCCACTCGTCGTTGCGTTAAGCCTCGTGGATCGTCGTGGTCCAAATCCTTGAATGTAGGAAGTTCCGTTCTTTGTGGTTTCCGAATTTCTAGCCATTGTACTTTTCTTTTACTTTTTATCAAAGAAATGTTATAAAAACAATTCTAAGAAAAAGAACGTACAAAAAATTTACAAATGAACAAGAAATTAGAAGCTTTGAATGCGAGAGTCTTCTTCGAGCGTGTGAATCAAGACTCTCAATGAAAGCACCAATTTGTGGAAGCCAATTTCCGCCTTCTTCTCCTTTGACGAAAATGCACCTGCAAAATAATAACACCTAAAACGGCCCAGAGCCTCACGCGCCCACAATGACTAGAGGGGCTTTAGCCGAAGAATTTCCGATGCCAAAGTTAGAATGTTAGAAAGAAAGTGTTTAGGAGATTTTTGGGAGAGATTGAACTTCGCTTTTTGGTGGAGAAATGGGACTATATATAGAGGTGTGGCCGACCCTATTTGGAGAATAAGGACCGGCCACTTATAGTGGTATTTTGAATATAATTGCAAGATATTATGTGAAACAATATCTTGCAATTAATTTGGTAATTAATCCTAAATTGAATAGGAAAATTGGGAGTTGCCTTTTGAGTGAGGATTTGATGAGGAATGATGAGAGGGATTTGAATAAATATCATCTTTAACTCTTTCTTGATTGAGCCGTTATTGTCTGTTGCATGCATGTGGGAATCCCGGTGTGCCTTGAGGGTAATTTTGTCATTTTCACCTAAAAGTCCACGTGTCGCCTCCATAATTTTCTTGATTATTTTTTGCTCCATAGTATTTATCTAACTGTTAGATGTTGAATATACTAAGTGAATATATAGTATCATATATGACTGTTAAATGGTTGATACACTAAGTAAATATATATGATGTAGCTAAACTAATGAAATATTTGTTTTATTTTCCTAAGATGGAGGAGAGATGGGAAGAGTTTTTGCATGTATGTATAGTTGTTGAGAAAATGAGAGAAATGTAGGAACGCATTGGGCATGGGATAAGACCATCTCTAAATGATATGTCAAATTCTAAATAAAATGTTATGTAATCAAATTTGAAGTAGAAAGAAACTTCAACCAATATGTCAATTCTAAGGGCTGTTTTGGTATTATTATGCTTTGAAAAAAAAACTGCTTCTGTTGTGCTGTGAGAATAAGCTCATTTTTGTTACTTCACGTTTTCATCTTTTTTTCACCCAAAACGGTGAAAATAAGCTGTTTTTAAGTGTTTACCAAACACCTTTTTGAGCTCAACTTTTTTTTATACCCACTTTTTATAAAAGCACCTCAGTACCTAACCAGTACTAAGTGAATTAACATATGAGTCTTTTGTTGTCAAGTTTGACATATGAAAAATATGTTGTCATTTAATTTTTAATTATTTTATTGTATGGGTACTGCACCAATTATAAATCTTGAAAAAATTATTTTAATTGATTTCTTTTTAAAATGGATTCTATAAATATCATTTATAACAAACAAACATATCGACTGAATGAAGAGAAAATCTGACACTTACCACGTCAATTATCAATTAACATTTGACATTTATTTTATAACATTTTCATTGAAGATGCTTTAAAGAAATCCGAAATCCCGACCAATTTGAAACTTTGCCTATGGCAGCATACAACACAGGACACTCAACGTAAGCCATTGAAGGTGGCATATCATCTCATGTGCTCCACCCATAGGGATGGGAAAATACCCATCAGTTATGAGTAACTGCGGTTACTCGCCCATTTAAATTTCACGGTTACGGTTATGGATAACCGTTTAGATAAATAAACGGTTATGGATATAACTGTTTACCCGTGAAATTTAAATGGGTGGTTATGTGTATTAACCGCTGTTATAAACAGATAACCGTTTAGCCATTTATTTTATATATATATATATATATATATATATATATATATATATATATATATAATTAACACAAATCATGTTCCCTATCAGACAAAACTTAGACGGGTGAAAACGAAAATTATGATAAATTTTTCGTTTTTAATTTTCAATTTGTAACTTTCTCTCACTATATGAAAAAGGAGTAAATGGTTTATTTTATATGAACATTTTGTGACATATTATGACAGCTATATTCTAGATTCTGTATACACACTGTAAAAATTTGTCACATATGCACATGCACACGATCACATATACGATATATTCCAAATTCTGGAATTACAAATTGTAAAAAATTGACACAAATTTTGTATACAAAAGATATGCAACTTGTGACATATACACACAATTGAATCTGTAAAAGTTTGGAATTACAATTTCAGGATAAATGGGTAAACGGATACTAAACGATTATGGTTAAATGGGTACGCGGTTATGAATATGATTAACCGTTTATAAACGGTTATGAGTATGGGTATATCCGTTTAGACAATTACCCAGCAGGTAAACAGTTATGCGAGTATAAGAATAAACAGGTATGGATAAATAACCGCTGTTACCCACCAACCATAACCGTTGTCCATCCCTACCCACCCATTAGCCAACCAATGTGTTCCTCGAGGAGGTGAATAATTCATCAAAACAAGCCGGCCACCACAGCCAAGTAAAAGAATAAGATACAATCGCGCATCATCATCATCTGTACGTATCTACAAATCCAAATCTAAATAAATATGGCACAAAAAATCAAACAGAATCGCGCATTATCATCTGTAAGTATATACATTTCCACAAAAAAATCAAACAGAATCGCGCATCATCAGATGTACGTATATACATTTCCAAATCTAAATTAAGAAAATTATTAAAATTGATTTTTTAAAAGTGAGACTTTTCATGAATTTTCTATTATCTCATGTTTGTTTTCATAATGACTTGTTAATATTGACACGAGAATTCACGTTAAATGTGAGGTGACAAAAAATCTATAAAAAATCTCATTTTAAGAGGGTCTGCTTAACATTTCTCTCTAAATTACCCCTAGGCCTTGTGAGTTTGTGCCATTTGGATGCTCACCAGTAGGAAAATGATTCTTTATGTGCCAACCCTAATATTAGAATCCCGTTTTATGAAACGTCTATCATTGGGTGTAATTATTGACACCTTAAAATTTTTATTGTGCATTTTTTATAAGTTTTTTTTTTTTACAAGTAATATTTTACAGTAATTCATATTAAAGGGAAAAGTTTGAACCTAGAATGAAATTGGTTGAAGTCTTGAAGAGGAAGACCTAACCATTAAGGCAATGCATCACTTGCAAGTGATTTTTTTTTTAAATAAATGAAAGTTTGGAGTGGACCATAAATGTTTTGAGATGCCAACAACAACACCCAATCAATTTTGGTCATCCAATTAGCCAACCATTAACACGTATTAGTTGGCTTGGTTTTCAAGATGGTGACGTATCTCCAAATTTCAACTATACTATGATTCTCCAATTGTTTTTATTTTGAATAACGCTAAAGAGATTACACTTTTACACTATATTTAGGGTATCATCTTATATGGCAAGTGATGTATACAACAAATATCCAATGAGATAATCATATATTGACATGAAGCACGCACATTACTTGCCACATGAGATGATATCCTAATGTGGTATAAAAATAGTCTCCTATCATTTTCCTTTTGTTTTTATTTCTTTTACTATTTATTGAAAGATGCAAGGAATACCATATTTTTGTATCATATTGGTAAACCAAAGACAGCAATCTGTACAAGTCATGTCCATTAAAAAAAATTATTTCTTTATGTCAGTTATTTGTCATATTATGTGATACACCAATATAATAAAAAAAATTAATCTTCGTAGTATTATTGTTGGATCAAATTTCATAACAATCTTATCAAATAAAAGAAAATCTCTAAAATATTGAAAGAAAAGAAAAGAAAAAAACTTAACTAGCGCACATGAGGCATGCAAGAGAGCTTTTACAAATTTTAATTTCTCGAACCTCAAACATTCAAGATAATGATGCAATCGATATCACTATGATTTTATTTGGTGAACCATATATGCCTAAAACCTTTTGAACGGGAATGTGTACATATATTAATTGGATTCTTGGAAGGATTTTATTTCCCACAATAAACAATAAAATAATATTTTGGAGACTTGGGTTTAATAGTTTGGAAAATAATACGGCATAAAAATGTAATCTTCGTAGCATTATTGCTATACCAATTTCATAACATTCTTATCAAATAAAAGAAAATCTCTAAAATATTGAATAAAAAAAAACTTAATTAATGCGCAAGGCATGGCAAGAGAGCTTTTACATATTTTATTTTCTCGAACATTAAACATTGAAGAGAATAATGCTTTTGTTTGGTGAACCATATATATGCCTAAAACCTTTTGAATGGGAGTGTGTACATATATTAATTAGATTCTTGAAAGAATTTCATTTCCCACAATATATTTGGAGAGTATGCTTACATAGTTTGAAACATAACATATATTTATCGCATAAATTTTATAATCAAAATAAGATCGTTAACTTTCAGTTAAAGATCATTCATATGAAAAAAGTTATTCGAATTGAAGATCGTTAAGTCATTCAAATGTATCAAATAAATATATGTTTCATCATGCATATGTTATTGAGAGCTTTAATAAAAAGGACTTGAGCTAACCTTATTTTAACCAAAAATCATCCTAAACTAATATTTAATAAAAACTGCTTAAACTTTAATGAAAATGACAAAAATTAATATAATAAAAAAAAAAAACCCTCTTTTTGAAACTGAACACTAATTATCTTTGAAACTAAACACGAATACTACACTATTTCTGAAACTGAACATGAGCATTATTTTTGAAACTGAAAATAGGTTGGCGTGCACTGACTATTTCTTAAACTGAATATGATATCTCTCCAGGAAGTCTAACGACCATTCTTTTATGTACTCTTCTTGAATTTTCTCAACACTTTCTCACCTTCCTAACATCTTTTCTTCTTCTAATTTTCTTCAATTCTCATCAAATTTTCTCTAAATCTCTTCTTTTTAACATTGTAAACCAAACGGAGTTCCACATGCAGGACACTTTCGATGACGGATCTCTAGATTTTTCTGAGCACAAGAAGATGATAGCACTTCACAACTACCACTGCCAATCAAATAACTAAAACCAACATCCATCAGTTCATCAGAAAATTTAGGATATGATAGCAAATATGTATATCAACACTCTTAGACGCGGCAATTATCTTCCTTACCTCCTTTGGCCTATCAGTACAAACACTGCGCTGCAAAATATTCTTGCAGAATTTAATTTATGTATGGAGTTTCTGTATAGCAGCCTCCCCAGTTTAGGTTTTTTATTTTATTTTATTTTATTTATCTTGCATCCGCTTTCGGTTGGTTATTTTTTCCTTTTTTTTAAATATATTTTTCTATTTTTTGTCCTTATCATTAAATAAAGTTTTTTTTAGGCCAAATCGGATAAATGATCCATGTGGTAATAAGGTATTCGGAAAATAGCCCATGTGCTAAAAACAACTCGGATTTAAACCCCTGTGGTGTACTCCGTTAGCAAATTTAGTCCAAAAGTGATTTTTCCTTTAACTATCTGTTAATACATGGGTAAAATTGTACTTTGACATGAATTGAAAGCGGCAAAATAAAAGATGATACAAAAGAGAAGAACAAGTGTTGATGCAGTTGCAGGCGGCGGTAGTGGTGACGATAGAAGAAGCGGAGGAAGAAGAAGAAGTGAGAGACAGGCAAATGCGTTTCTTGAGATGCAAGTCGATTCCGGCAGAAAGGGAACCTTCTCCGTACTCCTCATTTTCCTCCTTTTGATCCTCATTCTTCCCAGCATTTAATTTCTTCAATCTCTCTATGGTTCTTCTTTATCTGCTTTTGCTTTGCTCATACGTCGTCGTATTGTCCTCTTCATCTCGTTCTATGCTACCGTTGGCTTCCATATCTCTTGGATTTCTCATGGTTTTTCAATCTGCTTGGACTCATGGACTTGCAGCTGCTCCGATTGAATCGCTGGGATATGCTCCAATTGATCGCCGGATGCACTCTTGAAGACTCTGGAATCGGATAGGGTTTCTTTACTGTTTAAGTTTTTTTGAGTTGTTGCTCCTGCTTAATTTTTAAGCACTTTCGTTGGTGATTTTAATTTGGCTGTAAATATTGTCAGATTTTGTGCATCCTGAGCCTTATGATTGCCTCATGTGATATTGTTTTGTGTGATTCTTAGAGGAAGAAGAGGAGGAGGAGGATTTGCCTTCTGTTTTCATTCCAAATTTTTGCAAAAAGAGGAAACAAGAGAAAAGGGAAACCAAAATCATATAAAAAGAAAGAAAATAAATACCTTTTATTTCAATTCACCCACCATTTTCATTGTGGGGGATTTTATTTTTATTTGTTGATTATACTGAAATTAGAAGAAGAAAAAGAATTTAGCTTTGAGCAGGAGGAAGAGGAGGAAGAGTTGCGGCTTCCTTGTTCTTTGTTGGGTTGTTGCCATTCTATGGGAATACCTGATCGTTCACTACTAGATCTAATAGACAAACTCAGGTCTTGGATTTCTGGAGGATCAAGCGTTTTGCGGATGTTGTGAAAGTACAAATTACAGACCTTGTTCTTATACATTGGACAGTATAAAGACGAGGAAGAAGAAAGTTCACACGTCAAAGTACAATTTTACCCATGTATTAACAGATAGTTAATGAAAAAAAATCACTTTTGGACTAAATTTGCTAACGGAGTACACCACAGGGGTTTAAATCCGAGTTTTTTTTAGCACAGGGGCTATCTTCCGATTACCTTAGGATCACATGAATCATTTATCCGATTTGGCCTTTTTTTTAATAATCATTAAATAAAATTATTAGGTGGCTTTTAGTTAAGATTCAAAGTTTTGAAGCTTTTTCATTAGTTTTCCTTATATTATTTGGTACTCACATTGTCGATTTGTTTTATAGATTTAAATGACTAAATGATCTCTGATTCATATGATTTTTTATAAGAATGATCTTCAAATAAAGATTAAAAAAGTGAATGATTCAAATTTGAAATTTATATGTCGAATATACGTTATTTGAAAGAAGTAGGATATGTGCATTCCCCATGGGAAACGCAAGTCTTATCCCATCCACATTTACTAGGAAAAGAAAAATATTGGTAGACCATATTTAGCACATCATATTTGTACACCTTTTTGAAAAAGATAGAAAGGAAAATACCTAACGAACTTTTTTTTTAATTACAAGGCAATATCGTGATTAAGTTAAAGTTTGTGTGCGGTAGTAGTATCGTAATTAAGTTGAATATTGGTGGCACCGACAACTATTTCTTCATATGCGAAAATTTATAAAGAAACAATTGGCAATGCACCGGAATATGATACTATTTGTGGGGATCTGGATAATCAATCAATTGTGTCCATTCATCGTACATCGCAGTTAGAAATAATTTTAAACTTTTAATTTAAAATTGAATATAAATAGTACCTAACGAAAACTGACCACACAATGTACAATGAACGAACACGATTGATTGATCCCTAGATCCCCACAAAAATCATTGTCCAGTGCCACCAAACTTCAACTTAGTTACGATACTGCCATCACTTTTTTGTTTTTGTCCTTATTATTAATAAAGTCCATTTATATATTAAAAAAAAATTTAATTAAAAGAGTTTCACACAACAAATGTTAATGACAACACTTAATTATTTCTAAATATTCATTCAAGGGTTAAAAAGGAAATTTCAAAATTTGTTAGTTGGGGAATAGATATCCGTTGGGTATTTACCCAAAAATGAAGCAACACCAAGGAAGAAAATATCGATGATATCGGAAATATCGGTAGTCCGAGAACACGGAAATATCGATGGAAATATCGGTAAAATATCGATATCGATAAAAATTACATGGAAACCACGGAAATTGTAAGAAAAACTTGGAAATTTTTATTGAAACTTTGTAGGATGTTTATTTAGTCAATTATCTATTAGTTTATCACAAAAAATTGGAAGGAAATGCATTGCATGATGGATTTAACATTATCAAGTTGATTATATAGCGATCTGACAAACATTATAAGTGTAGAAAATATGTAGTAATTAATGAAAGAAGTCTAAACACACCATAATCATTTATATATAATGAATTAGTACAATAGTTTACACTTTAGTACCACATAGAGTTCCTATGAGGTTCAAATTTGTCACTATCTTCATCATCTCTATGTGTAGAATGAGTGTATTGTGAAGAGTAGTTATCAAATGATAAATCCCCAAAATAGTTTTGCATGTAATTGTTAATATGCCACCCATATGGATCCGAGATTGGTTGAGGTTGTCCATAAGAAAAATCATTTGAAGATTGAGGCTGGGATTGATTCCATGAGTCGCTCGATTCCATCCCAACAGGAATGGGATATGAAGGGTAGGGAAATGGTTGGTTATGAGTATAACCATAGTTACTACTTCCCAAGCCAACAGAGTCTGAAGTTCTAGATAACGAGTCATCTTCTTGACTTGACAAAATCCCTTTGCCTCTTTCTCTGCGAGTATAGTCCTTCCCTATGGCACCAATTCCTGGTCCTGCCCGCCTACTGCCATGGTCATCATCCTGTGTTGCATGCGTGAAGTTTGCCTCACCAGTGAAGGGGCTCATATATCCGGGAGGTGGTGGTCCATAATAGTTTCCATATCCACCACCACTACCTCCAGCTCCACTACCTCCAGCTCCACTATGTCCTTCATCATTCCCACCTCCGGTGGTAGGTGAGTCTCCTGATCTTGTACTAGAGCTATCATTAGTATCAGCACGATGTTGTGGTTGTGTAGGATTGGAAAAAGGTGGAATTCCAGTGTTGCTTGGTCTTGGGTGCAAAAGTTCTTCGAAAGAGTCAGCGCTGCTAGATCCCACCTCCTCCTCTAATACTCTTTCTACATTTATCCCTTCATTACGTGCTTCTTCAGCAACTCTGGGAGCTGGGTTGCCTTCATCATCATCTAAATGAAGAGGTCTAATCCATTGAAAAAGTTGGTTACCCTCCGTATCATCATCTTCACCAACAATATCAAACACATCTAGTGGGTCACCACGGTCGACATGATCGATTTCTGCTTCCTTATCTCGAATTTGAAGCTTCATGTTGTAGTAGCAATAAACTAATTTTTCCAAGCTACTATGAGCCAACTTATTTCTTTGCTTTGTGTGTATGAGTGCAAATGTGCTCCAATTTCTTTCACAAGCAGATGAGGAAGCTGTTTGTGATAATACTTTTATTGCTAACTTTCTCACAGTTGGTGCATCGGTCCCATACATGATCCACCATTCAGCTACAATGAAAAATAATGTTGATAAGCCTAATAACTCCAACAAATTCTATTATAAACTTATAGTGAAATATGTTTATACTCACTAGGAGACATATTTGTTCGAGCAGCAACTGATGTTGGTTCTCCAAATGTTCTTCTTGCATCTTTAAACCATGTTAGCTGAATACAATAAATTGTGTTAGTTTAATCCAACAAAGTAATTATTATAATTTAAGTAATTGTGTACCTCATTTCCAAATTGGCCAACTGCTGGTGATGCAGGGTCTAATTTAGAGTATACATTATGTACAGCACGTATAAGGTTACCATCATCTCCAACACCGGGTCTGTATTGGTATCGGGGATTCAAATAATATGCTGTTCAAAGAAACACATACTCTAATAAGATAAATAATACTTGTGCAACTAAAGAAATGAATTGCAAATTATGACATAATTTATACCTGCTGCATGCAAATCGTGGTATAATGTTTTATACCATCGGTCTTCAATTATTTTTACGACCCACCTTGCACCATGTTTTCTTTCCAATTCATCCTTCACTACACGCATCAACTCATATACTGCCCCCATAGTAGGATAGACTTCTGTGTCAACGATCCGTAAAACTTTGTAAAGAGGTTCAAACACTTGACACACATGTTCTGTTTGACTCCAAAAAGCATGATCAAGCACTATACTTTCCACCATACGACCTGTATTTGAGCGGCTGAAATTGTGGTTGGCCCAATCGTCACTAGTGAATAGTTGCTTCAACCCTGCTTTCTTCTTGAGTAGGCTGTTTAATGCAATATAGTTGGTGGCGAATCGAGTGGTAGCTGGACGAATAATTTCTCCTCTGCAAAATTCACGCATCTTTGCCAACAACCAACCGTGATTGTAAATATAATTTGTGATCGTTCTAGCTCTTTTGACCACAGTAGCAACATTCTCTCTCTTCCCCATTGCCTCAAACATAAGATCAATACAATGTGCTGCACATGATGTCCAAAACACATTATGATGCTTCATTAACTTTTTTCCAGCTTTGACAAATGCAGAACCGTTGTCGGTCACGACTTGGACAACATTATGCTCTCCCACCTCCATGATTACATCCCTCAATAATTTGTAAATATACTTGTAATTCTTTATATGGTCTGAAGCATCAACAAACTTCAAAAAAATTGTCTTTCCCTTGGAGTATACCATGAAGTTGATGATAGATAATCTGGTCGGGCCGGTCCATCCGTCACACATGATTGTGCAACCATTAGTTTCCCACTTTGACCTCAACTTGTTAACATACTCGCCAATGTCTTTATACTCCATATCCAAATATTTGTTTCTTATCTCATAGGGAGTGGGAGGTTGTACTCCAACACCGGCCTGTTGACATCCCACTACCATATTTTTGAAATGATGTGATGATGCCTTCGCAGCAGGGACATTTTCATAGATAAAGAACTTGCTAATTAGACGCCTCATTCCCTCCTTCACATTACCTCCCTTGAAATAACTCCAAACACTCTTTTGACGTGCGTTGGATGACTTATATAAACTTGGGGCTATTGGTGGTGTTGGTTGTGATTCTCTAAGACTGCCTCCCCGTCTCATTTGTGCACCACCACTTGTCCCGGAACCTTGTCCCCTATTAGGAATTTTATGAAGGTGTTCTCTTTCCCATGCTGACTGTTGGGAGGCACGTAATGCTTGTTTCAAACTGCGTCGTTCTTCAGGTCCCATGTTATCATCACATTCGTCCTCATCGTCATCATCATCACTGTCAACCGCTTGGCCATAGACTTCTCCCCGTAGCCCAGCTCGAATATTTTCCATTCCCTGTGTTATCTTTTCCTTCTGCTGTTTTTTATTTTTTAATAATGTGCTGATGAATGCCTTCACTTCTGGGGGGACATTATCGCATCGTTGGACATTTTTTGATGGATCTAATCCACTAAGATGATACTTCAGTCGTGTCACTCCGCCACTCTTCATTACCCGACCACAATATTTGCAAATTGTGCCATGTTTGTTTCCGTCTATTGGGTCTCCATGTTCCCAAGCTGGATCACGTTTACTGGACATCTTAAACGTACCTATATTTATTTTTCATTAAAATTAGACAATTATTTTTTGATAAAAATAAGAGAACCTAAATAATAAAGTTATTCTACAGAAGAATTAAATACAAAGTAAAGAAAATGATTGTAAAAAGTTAAGTAATTATACAAATAATATGGAATAATAAAACCTAATATTAATGAATAATAATCCAATTTGATAATAATTCAATTTAATGAATAATAATCCAATTTGATAAAAACAAATCCTAATATAAAACATGGTGATGAATAATAATCCAATTTAATGAATAATAATCCAATTTGATAATAATCCAATTTAATGAATAATCCACCAATTTGATAAAAAAATAATCCTAAAATAAAACATGGTGATGAATAATAATCCAATTTGATAAAAAAAAAATCCTAATATAAAACATGGTGATGAATAATAATCCAAGTTAATGAATAATAATCCAATTTGATAATAATCCAATTTAATGAATAATCCACCAATTTGATAAAAAAAATAATCCTAAAATAAAACATGGTGATGAATAATAATCCAATTTGATAATAATAATCCAATTTGATAATAATACAATTTAATGAATAATCCACCAATTTGATAAAAAATTAATCCTAATATAAAACATGGTGATGAATAATAATCCATTTTGATAATAATAATCCAATTTGATAATAATCCAATTTAATGAATAATCCACCAATTTGATAAAAAATTAATCCTAATATAAAACATGGTGATGAATAATAATCCATTTTGATAATAATAATCCAATTTGATAATAATCCAATTTAATGAATAATCCACCACTTTGATAAAAAAAAATCCTAAATTAAAACATGGTGATGAATAATAATCCAATTTGATAATAATAATCCAATTTGATAATAATCCAATTTAATGAATAATCCACCAATTTGATAAAAAAATAATCCTAAAATAAAACATGGTGATGAATAATAATCCAATTTGATAATAATAATCCAATTTGATAATAATCCAATTTAATGAATAATCCACCAATTTGATAAAAAAAATAATCCTAAATTAAAACATGGTGATGAATAATAATCCAATTTGATAATAATCCAATTTAATGAATAATCTACCACTTTGATAAAAAAAAAAAAATCCTAAATTAAAACATGGTGATGAATAATAATTCAATTTGATAATAATCCAATTTAATGAATAATCCACCAATTTGATAAAAAAAATTCCTAATATAAAAGAATAATAATCCAATTTGATAATAAAAAAACCTAATATAAAAGAATAATAATCCAATTTGATAATAAAAAAATCTAATATTAAAGAATAATAATCCAAGTGATAATAAAAAAACCTAATATTAATGAATAATAATCCAATTTGATAATGAAGATGGTAAGGGAAATAAAATAATAAATAATATTAAACATATTAAAATTATCCTAGGGAATAATTATACAACATTACTTAATTACTTAAAACAATTAACATTAACATTACTTAATTACTTACAAAAATTAACATGCAAGTATTAATTACTTAAAAAGATTACTTAAAAAGATTAACATACGAGTCCACACAAATTTATTTGTTGTTGTATAAATTACAATAATATAAATTTAAGTTTGTAAACTTACCTTAAATATGGAAGCCTTTGTGTTCAAGCTTTGGAATGGATCTGGAATGACTTTGACAATGGTAAGGAAAATAAAATAATAAATAATAAATAACATTAAACATATTAAAATTATCCTAGGGAATAATTATACAACATTACTTAATTACTTAAAAAAATTAACATGTAATTGTTAACATTACTTACCTTAAATATGGAAGCCTTTGTGTTGCTTGGTTTTGGAAAGGATCTGGAATGGTTTTGAAAATGGTATGGGAAGAAGAAGAAACGAAAATTCGATGAATGCCTCTGATACTCTACTGGATGAAAGAATGTAAGTATATAACAGACATTGACACTGTTTTGCATGTGAAAGACTGTCACACGATTTCATTATGAAAGCAGTATTATTTGTTGTCCATGTTCTGAAATTGCACAAAGTTCTTTGGCTCATTGGATCAGAGAGGTAGACATAGGTTTGGAATGATTTGGTTTTGAATAATTTGGAGCATTGGATGCTTTTTTTTTTCTTACACACACCACTCAGACAGTCAAATTGCACAAAGTTCTTTGGCTCATTGGATCAGAGAGGTAGACATAGGTTTGGAATGATTTGGTTTTGAATAATTTGGAGCATTGGATGCTCTTTTTTTTCTTACACGCAGACAGTCAAAATGACTGAAAATCACACTCCACCACACACAAACTTCGAGACACCACACACGCACACCACACACGTACACCACACGGACCTCAGTCTCTCTCTCGATCTTTCATTTCCCACTCCCCTACCGTATTCTCGAATCCTCTCAATCTCTCTCTTCTCTCTTCTCTCTCTCTGAGGTCGGTCTGAGCCTTCATTCTCACCGACAACTTCTCAGTCTTCTTCCTCCCTTCCCCCTTCTCCAGTTCTTCCACACACACACAGAGACATCATCTCTCGCCTCTCGATCCTCCTCGTCCGTGTCTCCGTGTCTCCCTGTCTCCCTCTGCTCCTCCCATCTCACCCGCCCTAAACCCAGCCGTCGACACCACTCCATAACCGCCTTCCTTCTAAACCACCTTGATCCATGGAGATCGACCGGAAATCATCGTAGTCCAAGCCGTCGACACCACTGAGGAGCACGACGTTGTCCCAGCCGTCTTGGATTCGTGAGGAAGACGATGTTCCCAGGCTCCTACGTCTCTTATTCTCTGCTTTTACTTTAAATTTTTGTACAAATTTCAATCTTTCTGCATGTTGCACCTTTGTTGTACTGAAATTGATTTTAGGGATTTAGGAATTAGGGTTTATATTTTTGTACAGATTGCGATTTATCTGCATGTTGCTTGATTTTTGTACTGAAATCGATTTTAGGGATTTAGGAATTAGGGATTCAGTCAGTTCATTTGCTTTGAATCCGAATTTGGGGATTTAGGGATTCGGTTCATTTGCTTTGATTTTTGTACTGAAATCGTTCTTCTCGGCTTGTAAACATGTTGATTTTTGTACTGAAATCGATTTGATAATATCCTGTATTGTAGATTCAGTTCATTTGCTGTGAATTAGAATTTGGGGATTTAGGGTTTCGGATTTTTTTCTCCGGCTGTGTTCTCCGATGATTCCATACCAAATATCGCGATAGTTTCGAAAAAATCGCGATATTATCGATAATATCGATAATATCGCGATATTCCGCCGAAAACAAGTTGGATAGTTAATAAAATATCGGGGTCCCAAAAAAACGATAATATCGGCGATATTTCGCCGATATTATCGATATTTTCTTCACTGAGCAACACCACCATTAGATATTTTACCTATATTAAAATAAAAGAAGTTTTAACGAAAAACTCGAGGTACTGTTCATTTTAACGAAAAACTACATTTTTACACTAAAAAGTCAAACCTGATACTATTCATTTTACCCTTTATTTTGTCCTTATCATTAAAACTCAAAGTTTTCAAATCATTTTAATTAGTTTTCCTTAAAATAAAACCATTAAAATATATGGTACCCTAATCAGTCTGTCCTTTGCTTTTGGATCTATATTGGGATGTCCTTTAGTTATGGACCTTATGGTGTTATGTACTAGAGCAGTCACCTCGAGTCTTCCTCCAGCGCCCTTATTACCCTAGAAAAAAGGGCAAAAAAATCTGTGGGTGGTCAAGCAGATTAGAAGACGAATTAAGTTTGCAGATAAATGTTTAATAATTGTTTAAATATTAACTAGTTTTTAAGCAATTAGCCACATGGTCAAGGCCATTCCGGGCAAATGACCTAGTGATGGAAGTTTGACACATTTATCGGTCATACGGTCTTGCTTTCCGATCTTCTGTTTATATATATATATATATATATATATCATAACTTATCATATCAAATGGTATACAATTCTAAAAATCTCTGACTAGGCCCCGCCTAGGCGCTAGGCGGCTGACCACTGCTCGAGTAATCTTTAGGCATTGAATATTAAGAAATGGCGCATATATTTGCTTAGGTGTCCGCCTAGGCACCCGGCTAGATCACGGCTCTCACCTAGACAGAAAATAGATAACTTTCAATTTGTATTTTATTTTTATTTTTCAATAAATTGTAAGGGACTTATTGAATACTTGGATAAACATTTATCATATGCTTGTTCCCCATGTTTTCAATATATTCTAATACTTTATAATTTATGTCATTTTATTTTGTAATTTATGTATCACAATACAATTATGTATTTTTTTTAAGTATAAACAGACACTTATGTATACGAGCTATACATAAATTTACTTAATCCGCCTAGTCCGCCTAAGCCTCCGCCTAGCCGCCTACGCGCTAGGTCTTAGTCCGTCACTGACTAGCATCTAGCATCTCTTAAAATCTTGATAAATATGTGCTCTCTAGTATTTTTCTAGTTGTATAGGTCATTAGTCATATTTCCTAATGTCATATAAATACATACTATTTCTTGTTCGTGACATAGCATAGCTTATTGTTATGGTTACGGAAGAGAATTTAGTTGTTAATTGGAGCCAAGAAATGAAGAATATACATTGAGATGGAGTAGAAAAAGGAAAAGTTCTTAAACTCATTAAAAATGTTAATTTACCTTTTAAAGTGTATCAAATACAAATCACATGACTTAAATTAACAAAAAGATAAATAGAATAATTTGAATCAATAATAAAAATGAATTTGATAATTTTTAATGAATTTAAAAACTGAATTTTCACGTGCAAGAATTCATGGACCAAATTAGCAAATTTCTATATTTTTTTAAGCAATATATGGTGGCCTTTTCAGCAGTCAATGATAGGGTGCGGTTGCGCTACGCTGGCTAACACAAATTTCTAATTCGAATGACAGTTTCAATGCATGGAGTTCGGGAAACATTCGTATTTTTTAATTTTTTTTTTTGTTTTTATACTACTATACTCAAGCATTTGTGACATGTGGAGAGTGGCAGAAATTTGACAAGCTGTATATTGTTGACTTGGGACAAGGATTGTCTGCCCTTCACTTCCAGTGCCATCCCCGTGCCCTCTTATTTGTGTGGTCACGGTTAAGTCACGTCAACATTTTATATTACTATTCATTTTTGTCTTATTATATCTATAAAAAAAATATAAAAAATGTTGACGTGACTTAACCGTGACCACACAAAACAGGAGGGCACGGGGAGGGCAGACAATCCTTGTCCGTTGACTTGTTCACAGTATCATGCTACACCGTTTCAACTTCTTCCTCTTTTACTTACATGTGTCATTATTACACTGGGATACTAATATTAAAAAGTTCTTAGAACTAGAAACCTGACGCCAACATGAGTGATTCTACCGTTATTAAATATTCGTACCATCATCTTTCCTTAATATTTCGCCAGACTAAACTTTTTACAGCAAAATTAAAAAGACTCTCCCAAAAACCCTAGCCGCCTAACACTTCATTCCCTCGTCGTCGGTCTCTGGCTATGGCTAGGGGCCGGTGGCAAGCCCTCTTTTCCTCTTCCTAGCTCTTCCCCATCCCCAACCTTCCCCATTCGCCTTTTTTTTCGAAAATTTTCCACCTCTCTCTCCGCCCCCTTCCCTTGTTTCCCCCTTCCCCCGTGTCTTTACCTCTCCCGCTCCCCCGTACGTCCCTTCCCTCGACCCTTTTCCCTTTTCCGGTTTATCCTTCCCCTTCCCTGCGCCAACCCCGCCTCCCATTTTAGTTTCTTCCTTCCCTGATTTCTCCTCCACCTTTTCCACGCTTGTCCCGTGATTTCGGGTCTCCTTCCTAGATCCGGGTTTGCCCTTCTCAAGGTTCTCTTGATTTGGGTCTGATGGGGTTTCCAGATCTAGTTGTGGCTCCCTTCGGCTTGTGCGGTTTGGTTTTCGATGCGTGGATGCCGGCATCCCACTGGGCGGATGCATCAGATGTTGGTCCCTTCTCGGTTTATTTCCCTTCGGTTCACCTCGGGCGAGGTTTATGTAATTTAGTTTTATTTAGTTTTCATAGATTAGTCCTGGTCTTCCTAGGAAAATTGCTCTATAAGGTTCGTAGGTCTCCTTAGGTTCTATAGGAGAGCACCTATCTAAAGATTGATTATGGCGTTTGGCGTCGAGTTACCTCCAATTTGTTGGAGACATTTCCAGCTAGTGGTTCAGGCTGATTTTGTAGCGTGTGGAAATGACTTTGGAAGCCATGGTCGCATGCTTTGCCGCACGGTTGACGTTCACAGTACAACAATGGTTATACGCTACATGTTTGATGGGTGGAAGATTCCCCTGATTTGCTTAGGGATATCTTGTAATTTGATTATGCATTGACATTTGGGGATAGGTCCTTTCATTGTGCGGGACGCACTTTTTCCTTAGACCGGATTGAAATCTCAGACAAAGTTTTATCGAGGCCCAATATGCACACAATTCTCAATTTGTTGTCAGTTTGTACTTGTATTGCTTTGTTTGCAATGAATATCAAATATTGTATTTCTCTCCAAAAAACATATTTGTACCATCATTGGTACCTGATGCGAAAATAAATTGACGCACAAATTTAAACCCTATTTGTGACAGTTGTAGTAATGATGTAAGTAGGGATCGTTCTAGGCCGGGGATTAACTAGGGATGCTAACCAAAGTAAAATTAAATTAAAAACGTAAAAACAAAATTTAAAACATTAAACTAGACTCAAAACACTTAAATATAATAACTCAAAATAAAACTAACAAATAAACTAAAATAAATCAAAAGACTCAAAACAACTCAAGACTTAAGAAAACACAAACTAAAATGATTTCTAATAAATCTAACACTTTAAAATAAAATGGGGGATTGATTTTGACGAGAAGTAAATTAACTTAAATAAATTACAGAATTGACAAAAACATAAAATTAAGGTAAAATGATAAATGACGGACTGGCTAGAGGATTATTCTCCACACATGATACATATGCAACCTAAATTGATTTTCAGTTGTTCTTTCAATAAATTGTAAATTCTCAACGCCCCAAACTAATTAGGTCCGCTTAAATTAATTCTCAGATTTTCCTTAAGTTAATGGATTGGATGATTGCATACGACAACCCAAAACATTCCCTACAAGTTCCCTACATGAATTGCATAATAGAGATACAAGCAAGAATCATTAAGTTTTATGAAAATCATAAGCATTGACGAGGCACTTGTTACTATGAATTGCATGAAACTTATGCCAAGAATTTACCTAACGCGATCGTTTATAAGCGACCTTCACTACTTGTGAATATAAGTTCATAACGATTAGGTGAAATTCACTTATATTCTAGCATCAAATTCATGCATGTAAATTAAGTATGCATCCTTAATCGACAAACAAAAATAAGTTATCAATCAAGCAGTTAAGCAAATTAAATCACAACTCAGAAATCACAACTGAAGGTAATCAATTCAAATTACAAATATATCCATGGTTTTGAATTAAACTCTAGCCAAAATAAAATTAGTTATACATTATTTAAATTAAAACAGAAAATAAAACGTGAGTTTAGGAAAATTAAACCGAATGGGAAATAGAGTGATGCGCCACTGTGCATTATATCCTCTGTGCTGCATTAGTCAGCACTGCATCGTGCTGACCTCCTGCTCGTGCTGCCCCTCTCTTCTCCCTGCGTGCGAGCTATTTCTTTCCTCTTTCCGCGACCTGCCTTGCTGCACAGGCAGCACAAGCAGCTGTCCGTCTTTCTCCTGCTGGCGGTCTTCTTTCCAAGCTGCCAAAGGCAGCTTCCTCTTAGCTTCCTGCACCTCCCGCTGCCAGGAAGGCAGCTGTTCTTTTCTGTGCTCCCTCCTCTCAACAGCCCTGCACTGCTCCCTGCCCTAAGCCTTTCCTCCGTGCTAACTGCTTGCTGCCCTGCGTACAGCTGTCAAGGCAGCTTCCTGCTCCCTTCTTCTCGCTTGGTTCCTCGCTGCCAAAGGCAGCGTTATTTCCTTGTGCTTTCTCCCTCACGTCCTCGCTGCCAGCTGCCAAGTGCAGCTGGTTTCTCAAAAATCCCGAGCCCGCGTGTCTCTCCCACTTTTCTTCCTGACAGCTTCTTTTTATTCATCCCCCTCGTTAACCTTCCTAGCTGCCCACGTGCAGCTCCATTCTCCTTAATATTTCTTATATTATTCCTCCTGAGGACTACATTCCCCCATTATTCTTCCTTCCACTGCCAAGGGAGCCTTATATTATTTTTTTCTTTCTTCCACTATCACCACGCTGCAAAGCAGCCTTCCACCTTTGTATGTGCTCTCCTTTCCGCCCCATCAGCTTATTCTTTTTGTTTTCTATTTGCTTCACCAACCACACTGCCAAAATTTGTAATACAATTCCTCCAGAGACCAAAATTACCAAGGCAGCAAGTTTTCCAGTGTGCAAGCAAGCACTAACCTGAAATCATGTGGTGCTTAAAATAAATATATGGAAAGCATAACTCAGCAAATTGACAATAGCAAATAAAAGAAAGCAGTCCATAAATAAACAAAGTACACAAAATATTTAGAAATCATACCCTGAAAGAAGATAATAATCGGAATAAATATTTTGAATATACAAAACTGGTAATTTAGAAAATTGGAACTGTGAGAGAAACCAACACTAACCATGAAAATAACGTAAATAGATCTTATTTGTGCTATTTTTGTTTTCTTTACATAACAGATCTTATAAACACAAAAATAACGTAAATAGCTCAAAAATATAAGGAACGAACTAACAAAAGATAAGAGAATTTGATGTAAAATATGTATAAATATGAGCTTATCAAATACCCCCACACTTAACTTTTGCTAGTCCTCGAGCAAAACAAACGAAACCAGAAAAAGTAATAACATGAAAATTATTAGCTTCCCCCTATTTGACCCTCATAGAATTTCATTTAAGAACACAATCATCAAGAACCATAGCTAACATCAACAAGCAATTCAAGTTCATTTTCCTTATTCAAATATTAGCAGTAATCTTTGAAACATCCTTGAAGTGTAGTGTGTGAGATAGCCATGTTAATGCAATTTCAAATTTTTATTTTAAAATCACCATATGCAAACTAGCAACCGTCTCACGGGATATGCACTCAATCACACATGTGTTTAGTTTTAATGTGTTTCGCTCAAAGAAACGAATGTGAAAGTTCTACCATAAGCTTGCATAAAGATCACTTCTCCACAGTCATAATTGCAAAACTTAAATCAAGAGGACTTTTATTGGATGTAATGAGGCTTAGGGATAGGGTTATTGAAACGAAAGAATAGGAAAACACAAGTTCCAAGCTACAATGCAAGCAATTATTTTCTTTAGATTTATAAGAACTCAAACTCTCCAACGATTCTTCAGACATCTCTAACCACACCCATAAACTGAAACTTTAAAAACTTTTTATTTTCTTTGTATACAATCTTTCTTTTTCTTTTCTTTTTCTTTTCTTTTTTTTTTTTTTTTTTTTTTTTTTTTTTTTTTTTCTTTTCAAACAGAAACAAATATGAAAAACCCCCACACTTATTCTTTTGCCAAACACCCTCCAAAGTACTTTACAAACATTCACATAAGATAATCTTGCATTGCTCGCTTGGAAAGGGTAAGGAAAAATATTTATTTCAGGCATAAGGGTAGACATATCTGGTGATAAGAAATAAAAGGCTCACAAACACGGCTCAAATTGGCAATCTAATGATATCATTTTTCTTTGGGAAACAAGGTTATTTGGGCCATGGTGGTAAACCTAATGCCTCTATCATTTTCAAGTTCATGCAATCAATGACAAAAATTTCGAAAGATCGTTATGCAAGTTCTAGAGAAGTATCTCACATAAGTTCATCACACATAAAAAAATAGGAGTGTATGAAAAATGCACACACTTTCAATAGGCTCAAAAACTCACATAGGATGTATATGGTCACTAAATTCACATATGGAGCTTAAAATCATGCTTTAATTTCACATTAACAAGGCTATGTGCATTTAGTTTTTCAAGGATGATCAAATATGTACAAACTAACACAGAATAAGGAATTTCACACAACACATGTTAACTAAGTTCTTGATAATCATGATTCAAATTTGATCCAATTATATCATTGGGTCGGGAAACTAACAAAAAAAACTAATTCAAAACAATAAGGAAAACAAGGAAATATTTTTGGATTTTTTAAATTTTTGGATTTTTTTTTTTTTTTTTTTTTTTTTTAAATAAAACAAAACTAATTAAGAAAACAAAGCCAATAACATAGAAACAAATGAAATAAGTTCAAAGTCGAAGGTACAAAAATTTTCAATTTGGTCATTTTTATACTCTTTACCCCCACACTTAAACTAGACATTGTCCCCAAAGTCAGAAAATATAATAAAATGCAAATAACAAATAAAAATAAAGTAGATAAATATAAAGAAACGAAATAAAGCAATAGGACTGAAAACTTCCCTAATTTGCAGAAAATCAAGCGATGACCCCCAAGCTAAAATTCTGCAATCAACTTCAAGGGTGGAAATAACCAAAAGTTCCTGCAAAGAAAAGAAATAAGTCAGTTAAGCACGCAAGAAAATATAAAAAACAAACAAACGAAAAATTGCAAATGAAAATAAAAGATAATGAACAAAACTAATAAATGAACATTGGTCCTGTTTGGTGACTTTCCACAGCTTTGAACGTGAACTGGCCTCGGAACTTCTTAGCAAGGAAAATGAGACTTGATTGGTGGTGTTGTTGAAGCTTCTCGAGCTCTTGGTTTCAACTCAGACTCCTTCTGCCGGGTTGATTGAGTCTGCAGGCTACATTCTTCTCTTTTTGTTCTTCTGCATGGCAGGTAGGCACGAGGAATAGGTGGTGGTCTGCTTCTTTGTTCAATCTGTCTAAGTGCCGACCGATTGCCTTTCTTTCACCTTGCCCCGTAGCCAAGAGCAAGGGTAAAGGAAAAGCATGCCATGAGAAATCTTTGCCTCTGACTCTGATGATATGGGATACTTTTGCTTTTGAAGAAGTATCGTTCCACAGGTGTATGCTTGAACTGGGCTGGGGAACTTCTTAGCAAGGAAAATGAGACTTGATCTTGAAGATGAAGCAGCACCTTGTCTCCACATGCTTCAAGTATCATTTTCACTTGCCATGTCTGTTCTTCAGGCAGATGTGGCGACTTCTTCGGAAGTACATCAGTGGTTGATGAAGAGCACTCGAGAGCAATGCTAGGTAAGCAATCAGGAAGGATTTCCAGGCAGTCGGTTCTTAGATTGGAAGATTGACACCGAGTGCTGGCTGATTGCCCGCTTTCTCCTTGCCACAGAGACAAGGACAAGGACAGGAAGAAAGCGTGATATGAGATACTCTTGCTTTCAACCTTCATGATATGAAATACTCTAGCTCTAGATGATTTATTTGCAAAGGTATCCCAGGGAATGAGAAACACAGAGAAACTCGAGAGGGTTTGTTGGAAAGTCATTTTCGGAGATGAAGAAGTGTTGAGAGAGTTTGCCTTTGCTGTTGAAGGCGAAGGTAGACGTTTATAGAATTTTTCTTCACAACCGAAACTGTTCTTTTACCCCTGTCGGCAGCCGGTGGATGGATGAACAGTACAGGTCACGCGCTTTCTGAAAAAGCAGCCCGTAATTTGCGCAAAGCTGACAGCGCGTGACGAGTGACGACAAAATTGGAAAAATCAGGGAGCGGCTCGTGGTTTCTGAGCAATCCCGACTTTTGAGAAAGGAATTGCATGTGACACGTCTGGACAAATTAGGGAGCGGCTCGCCTCGTGATTCCTGACTGCTCCGACTTTTGAGAAAGACGCCCGACTTTTGAGAGAGCGGCGTCCGACTTTTGAGAAAGGAACCGACTTTTGAGACGGAGTCCGACTTTTGAGAACGGCGACGCCGCTTTTGAGAAAAGAATCCGGCTTTTGAGAAAGGAGCCCGGCTCTTCGATTTGCGAGAGGGCGCCTCTTCGACTGCTGAGTGATGCCTCAACGATTTCTTCTTCTTATAAGAACGCTCATTTTTTGTTCCACAACACACTTAAGCTCCCCTGTAAACACTCCCTCCTGTAAACACTCACACTTGCACTTCTTTTTATCTTGATCAGTTCGACTCTTCATTCTCAACACCTTCAGAAAATGTCTTGCCCTTCTGACCGTCGCCTTAACTTGAATGTTGGGGAAGATAGTGATATATCTTCTCCAACCAACATTTGGCAGCCGTCCTTCATATCCCCGAATGGTCCTCTTACAGTTGGGGATTCCATGATGATGAACGAAACAACCGCATCGGTGGTGGCCAGAAATCTGCTCACTCCTAGAGACACTAGGATACTTTCAAGGCGGTCCGACGAACTAGCTGTTCAGGACTCTATGGCCTACAGCGTCCGATGCGCAGGCTCAGTATCAAACATGGGCCAGCGCCTTCTTGCACGAACCCGTCAGGTGGAGTCGTTGATGGCTGAAGTGGCTAGTCTTCGGCAGGAGGTCAGAGTGCTTAGGCATGAGAACAGGGATTTGCACATGCTTGCAACCAATTACTCCACAAGCATGAAGAGGAAGCTGGATCAGATGCAGGAGTCCGAAGTGCGGATTCAGAGTGATCATCAACGGTTTATGGCGTTACTCCCGAGGTTTGTGTTGCCTTCGTCCTCGGGAGCAGCACCAAGTATTGATGCTCCGAATGATCCAACTCTGGCGCTTCGTCTTTCTGGGGCTCCGTCGATCTCCGAGGCACCACCAACCAACGACCAATGAACGAGATTAATTTACAAGTTATTGTAAAATATTTATGCAATTAAGTTTTTTTTTTATTTTTTTTATTTTTTTATTTTTTATTTTTTTTTTTTAAATAACAATGTAAAATAAGTAAAACAAAGTAAAAAGACTATGTTTAACTTCTAAACAAAAATCACAACTAAATAAACAAAACAAAATGAAAGCAGTAAAGAGAAGGGATTAGGAATGCAAATCTGATTGTGGGTGATTCCTAGGCCTCCCTTCATTATTCAAATGCATGGGCTTATCATTGAACGGACGGTGGTACTTGAAATGATCCGACAACGGTCTAAGTTCTAATGACGGTGCCTGAATCATCAAAATTAGAAACAAGTTAGTATAAATTAAAATTAAAAATGGAGAAGATGGCATACTTTCTTGTTCAAACTCAAACTCAATGACGAACACTACGTCTTTAAACGTATCAGGGACTTTGAACTTGGCCAAATTTATTATAATGGTTGTGGCTTGTCCCGTGTCATCAGTCTCAACTTCTTTGGGCTTGATTGTCTCATGCACAACCTCTTTGATCTGTTCAACATATTCTCCAACCACCTCATTTTCTGGAATATCTTCCACAACGTCTTTTTCATTCACTTCTTCCTTGAGATTTAAAAACCTACAAGGAAAAAGGACATTTGGTGGAACGATGTTAGAATGAATTGAATTTTGATCCTCCTCACCTGAGTTGGATGACATAAGGACTTGAGGGGTTTGCGATAAGAATTCTTCTAAACTGCCCAAGTCGTCATCCTCATCTTCTTCTTGAATCGGCAATTCATCCATGTCCGGGCTATGTGTGGAAGGTTCTGGGACAACTTCATACTCCATATCACTTCCCAAAGTGATGGCTTCATTAATTTCCATTTCTCCCTCTGAATTTGCAAATGTGGAGTTGGAGAGTTCCCTTTGATCTTGAATTTGTACCATGAACTCCATAATCTGCCCAATTTGCTTCTCCAACTCATCCACCTTGTTGGCTTTATTTTGCATCTCCATGTTTCGATTTTCTACGTCCTGGGTCAAAGAGGTGAGTAACTTATTCAACATATCATTATCCGAAGACGTACCTGAATTTGGTTGGGGAGATTGTGGTGGATGTGACGGTTCATATGGCCATTGATAGTACTCCTCTGATGGCTGTAATTGTTCTTCGTTTTGTGAGCCCTGCACCAAAGAAATTAATTCATCAAGCCATTGATTAAAATCCACGGGCATACTTTGATTTGATTGGAATTGTTGTGGGGGATGCTGTGGTGGCTGCATAGATCTTGAATAGAATTCGTCTTGCTGCCAATATCCGCTTTGTTGAAAGTGTTGAGGTTCATCCCACGTATAATCTGAATAGTCTCTCCAATCTGAATTGTAAACGTTGGAAAACATGTTGCCCCTTGATTGGTTATGGCCCTGATATCCCCAAACATCTTCATTTGCAGAAAATTGAGGACCTTGATATCGTTGTCCATAGGGCACATCAAGTGTAGGGACACTTGGCATTGTGGTCCGTTCGACATTATGAGTTAATTGAGCAGTGAGCTGTGCCAATAGATCTTGAATGCTAGTAGAATCCAGGTCTTGCTCCATTTGTAACTAAAATCAAAGAAAGAAAACTAAATCAAATATCAAAAGTAAAAGACATAACAAACCAATAACATAAAATAAACACAAATAAAATAAAATAAAACACAAACAAAAACATAAACAAAGGATTAGCAAATTTGCTAATCCCCGGCAACGGCGCCAAAAATTTGATGCGAAAATAAATTGACGCACAAATTTAAACCCTATTTGTGACAGTTGTAGTAATGATGTAAGTAGGGATCGTTCTAGGCCGGGGATTAACTAGGGATGCTAACCAAAGTAAAATTAAATTAAAAACGTAAAAACAAAATTTAAAACATTAAACTAGACTCAAAACACTTAAATATAATAACTCAAAATAAAACTAACAAATAAACTAAAATAAATCAAAAGACTCAAAACAACTCAAGACTTAAGAAAACACAAACTAAAATGATTTCTAATAAATCTAACACTTTAAAATAAAATGGGGGATTGATTTTGACGAGAAGTAAATTAACTTAAATAAATTACAGAATTGACAAAAACATAAAATTAAGGTAAAATGATAAATGACGGACTGGCTAGAGGATTATTCTCCACACATGATACATATGCAACCTAAATTGATTTTCAGTTGTTCTTTCAATAAATTGTAAATTCTCAACGCCCCAAACTAATTAGGTCCGCTTAAATTAATTCTCAGATTTTCCTTAAGTTAATGGATTGGATGATTGCATACGACAACCCAAAACATTCCCTACAAGTTCCCTACATGAATTGCATAATAGAGATACAAGCAAGAATCATTAAGTTTTATGAAAATCATAAGCATTGACGAGGCACTTGTTACTATGAATTGCATGAAACTTATGCCAAGAATTTACCTAACGCGATCGTTTATAAGCGACCTTCACTACTTGTGAATATAAGTTCATAACGATTAGGTGAAATTCACTTATATTCTAGCATCAAATTCATGCATGTAAATTAAGTATGCATCCTTAATCGACAAACAAAAATAAGTTATCAATCAAGCAGTTAAGCAAATTAAATCACAACTCAGAAATCACAACTGAAGGTAATCAATTCAAATTACAAATATATCCATGGTTTTGAATTAAACTCTAGCCAAAATAAAATTAGTTATACATTATTTAAATTAAAACAGAAAATAAAACGTGAGTTTAGGAAAATTAAACCGAATGGGAAATAGAGTGATGCGCCACTGTGCATTATATCCTCCGTGCTGCATTAGTCAGCACTGCATCGTGCTGACCTCCTGCTCGTGCTGCCCCTCTCTTCTCCCTGCGTGCGAGCTATTTCTTTCCTCTTTCCGCGACCTGCCTTGCTGCACAGGCAGCACAAGCAGCTGTCCGTCTTTCTCCTGCTGGCGGTCTTCTTTCCAAGCTGCCAAAGGCAGCTTCCTCTTAGCTTCCTGCACCTCCCGCTGCCAGGAAGGCAGCTGTTCTTTTCTGTGCTCCCTCCTCTCAACAGCCCTGCACTGCTCCCTGCCCTAAGCCTTTCCTCCGTGCTAACTGCTTGCTGCCCTGCGTACAGCTGTCAAGGCAGCTTCATGAAGCTGCCTTAGAGGCAAGCGCATTATTCGAGGTTAATCGTTGTGTCGTGCCATCTAAGATTTGTTTTCTTGACATATCCTCGTAGTACTCGTCGCTACGGACGTGTGGGCGCTGACGGTTCGTTATTTGGAGTTATAACGAAAAAGATTTTAAAGTTTGAAGTTTGAGCATTTTATAAATTTTATTATTAAAATTTGGATGACCCAGATTAAAGGAATTTGAAATGAATGGTTGGGATGAGAGAAAGAAGGTTTGTGCGTGTGTGTGCGTAAGAAGAAGAAGAAGAATGAGGATTGGGCATCGGGGAAGAAGAAAGGAAAAATGGGATTGGGCAAAACTGCCCAATCTGAAAGAAGAAGAAAGGGACGAATCAGGAGAAGAGAGAAGGGGAATCTGGCCAACCAGGAAAGAGGAAAGGAGGAAAGGAGGGAGAGAGAGACGCGGGGGGTCGGCCGGATCCCCTTGGCCCATTTTTGACCCGGTCGGCACCCATGCCGATTTTCGGTGATTTTCACCCGTTTTTCCGGCGAATTGCTTCAAGAAACTTCATGGGAAACACTCTAGGAGCCTTCCTCTATCCATTCCATCTCAAATTTGGAGAGATTTGGCTTTGAAAATGGAGAAAACCGCAAGAAGGGGTGCGGCGGCTTTGGCTTCGAATCACCCAATCCCGAAGCAATTTCTTCCAATTGCCACCACCCATAGCTTCCTCTTGAGGCTTAGAACAAAGCCCAAGCAGTAGTTGGAGCATCGGAGTTGATTTGAAGGTCGAATTGAAAGCACCCAATTCTAGGGTTCTTCACGGTTTTGGTGGAATTGAAGCATTTCTAGGACAAATTGGCCTTGGCCTCAGGTATAAAGTTTACTCTACTCACTGAGATCTTCCATTCTGTATTTTTTGAGAATTTTTGGAAATAGTTGGATTTTCCAGCGAGCCGGGGCGGCCAACCGCCACCGGCGGCGGCCCGTGCGGCGGCGCGTGGCCAATGACCCGCCGATGTCATTCTTAGCATGTGTTTAAGGTTCTAGGTTCAGTTTTGATAATTGATGGACGTAAATTGAATAATTGAACCTAAGTTCGTTACGATTCGTGGTTAGGTGAAAATGTGAATTGACGATCCGACCGTCGGATCGTCACCAAACTTTGATACGTTGTAATACGTAACATTTGAGGATTATAGGAACTTACGGATTGGGAATCTAATTTACAGATCTTCCGGAATTGGAGTTGTAAGTTCATAAAATAAAATGTTAACCGTCACTTGGTTTTGGAAATTGACGGAGATCCGACCGTTGGATGGTAATGAAATTTTAGGATGTTGTCCTAGAGGTATATTGTGGACCTCTGGAAGTTATGGATTGGAAATCTGAGTTGCAGATCTTCCGGATCGAACTGCGTAGTGATGTGTTTTATATAAGTTATATTCTATCGATATGATTTCTGAGGTTGGATTTGATTATTGTTCTAGGCGTCGATCGTCATGACGCCTTGATGTGTTGTGCTAGGGAGTTGTTGGGCGAACTCTAGGTGAGTGAGCAGTATTTTCTGTTTATACCTATATACTATGAACTTTCCCAGAAATTGAGTTTTAATGAAAGTATGTTTCTAAAATGCCATGCATGCATGATATGAACGATATGAGATATATGAATTGATATTTGATGCATGTATATATGTGAATTGGTGCTGTGGACGCACAGGTGAGTATCAGGTGAGTTTTATGTTATGCATGTGCATTGTTGATGATGTATATTATGTGGATAGCTCATAACCTGCAATCATGGTGTTAGTGCTTATATTATTCACCTGCACCGCACGCTCACCTTGGATCCAAGTAGGTGCATGTCGTACAGACCATGAGAGGGTTCCGACATGTCGTACAGACCATGAGAGGGTTCCGACATACTAGTCGTACAGACCACCGAGGTGGTTCCGAATAGTAGGTGACTTTAGTTTATGTGCACAGATGATTGATGAGAGAAGCACTAGAGCGTATTATTACACCATTCATGTCGTACAGACTACTTCAGGTAGTTCCGACTTATATGCAGTGTAGTGCCGTACAGGTCACCGAGGTGACTCCGGTTTGGATTGGATATTGAGCTATAGAATTAACCATACAGGACCAACTGCAGGGTCTCCGGTTAATTCATTATGTCACCTGTTACATTGATGCATCATTCATTCTGTTTTGACAATTATAGCATGGCATACTTTTTGGTTTTTAAGAAAGATTGATGATTTGAGATTTATGAAAAGTTATATGCTATTATGTTATTTTCTGGGAAAGTATACAGGTTTTATAGCGAGGGGTTAGAAATGTTTTAAATGCAAAGTTTTCGAAAAACTTTGTTTTACTGACCCACTCAATTTTGTTTTGCGCCCCTCCAGGTTCTAGATAGCAGAGCTTTGGTGGCCACGAGGAATCCAACGGTGTTCTGACAGAATTCACAAAAGTAGGACTCACCCTCGGGTGTTTCATCTTAGTAATTGTATTTTTAAAGCTTCCGAACTGTGTAAATGGTTACGTCACTTTCACGTGACGGCCAGCATGCCCTCCTTCGGGACGGGGTGTGTCACCAGCAGAGAGAACAGTCAAAAAACCCGGATAGAAGAAGCTCTAAACTAGCTAACATAATATCTTCTAAAACATTACTACATAAATCATTGTTATTCTTATCTAGAGTATCACACTATAGAGAGATTTTACTACATATTCTAACAAAGAATGATGCAAAGAGATTACATTTGATAGACTACATTTGTGCCACCTTTCTAATAAAAGGAACACACACCAATATAAGTAGGTCGAGTGATGTTAGAACATGTCCATCTATTTTAGGAGGTCAAGGGCAAGCGCAGTGAAATTACCCTTACTATTCTCTCTAAACAATAATTACATTTGTGCAAGTACACTCGTTTGAGAAGAGGAAGGGCAAGGGTGATTACTATTCACAAATATATTTTCATTTTGTATGCCTTGTAAGTGTGTACTTAGCAAGTTTTTTTTTTATAAATAAAACTCCATGTTTAACTCCGATAATTTAATTTTACATACAAAGCAAAACATAGCATTACAAACAAGGATAATAATTAGAGATAAAAAGTGAAGGAAAAAGATGTTTGAACTTTGTGAGTTTGCTTAAATGTGTTGTTAAACAAAATTTTGTGTTTTTGTTTTGGAAATTTTCGGAATTCGTTGGATTGTTTTACCTTTAGATTAATCATGGTTGTTGATTTCCAAGACATGGCACAACCTATAATTTTCAATTTTTTTAATGTTGGAAATCCAACGGTCTAGACAAGAAGACTGTTGGAAATCTAACGGCTAAAGGCAAGGCTTTTGCCTCATTGGGTTGCGCATGGTGGATCCATGCTGACATCAGCTTCAATTGCCTGTAGGCGCAAGTTTATGCTTGAATAAGCAGGGCATCCCAATGGGCTGCTGTAGACCTGTAAACAGGTCGAGTTTATTGGGTTTGGGTCGGGTTCAACCCGACCAGTTAAGCTAACGGGTCATCCGAACCCAACCCGTTAAGCTAACGGGTCACCCGAACCCAACTCGTTAAGCCTAATAAGTCACCAATTTCACCCGTTAACATTTTATATTTTGCATTCCAATACAAATTACACATCTTTTACCCAAAATTACAAACATTAACTAACAGTCTAACATATATATATATATATATATCAAACTACATTCTGCAGAGGCGGCTTCTTCGTCGAAAGGCTTGGCCGCCGCCTGCTTCTCCTCCTCAATCGCCATCGAACCCATGTTAGAACTAGAAATGGATAGATAGAAGACTAATGTATATATGTGTGTGTGTATGAATCGAGTGTGTGCGGGATGGAGAAGTGGGAAGATCTCTCTCTATCTAACTTGTGAAGGAAGAGAACAAAAACACAATTAGACACAAAAAGCACCATTTGCATAACAAAAGCACAATCGCAATTGAAATCATCAAACACAAATCAACTAATTCCAAATTAATTTGAAGCTCAAGCAAAAACTAAGAAAAATAGACGAAAAATATAATCTGCAGAAACAAAAAGTAATCGTCATGGAAGAAGAGGTGAAAGGGAATCGGAACTTACTGGAGAGAGGGTGGTAGAACTCAGTCAAACCTTGATTTTTTAGGAAGAAGATGAGGGAGAGAACGGCAGCCCCGGAGAGGAACGTGCAGTTCGAGTTCGAACATGAGAGAACAGACAAAGAGCTAGGTTTTGTATTCCAACTATAAAATTACACAAAAGTCCTCCCTAATGGGTGTTAACGGGTGCTAACGAGTTTCACGGGTTGATCCAAAATGACCCGTTATTTAATGGGTGAGTAACAGGTTGACCCGTTAACAACCCAACCAGTTAAGCACTCATCCAAATACTAGTTTTAACAGGTCGGGTCGGGTTCAAAATGCCAACCCTAGGCTGCTGCCCTTGCTCCAATTGACTGTACGCGCAAGGTCAAGCTTGAACAAGCTGGGCTGTTGTGCTTGCTTTAATTGTCTTAATGATTTTGAACTGATGGAGATCAAGAGCGAACTGACTTAGGGGCAAAGGAGGTCAACTGATCCTCCAAACTCCGTTGAATCTTCATGGATGACTTGGGTGCTGTCATTTTGAAGGTTGGAGTTCCCCTTCATATATGTCTTCCAACTGCTTGATAAAATGCCTTAGAGAGGAGCTTGGACTACTGGGCTGCAGGGCATGCTTAGATTTGGGCATAGCACATGGGATGTTTTGCGCACATCAGTTGTGCTATTTGCCCCACCTTTCAACTCCTATTATTAGTATTTTATACTTCTTTATAATTATAGTTGGTCGACAGTTTTGGTTTACAATCTAGTCCTAATATTGTTTACCTCTGACTTATTTGTTAGTTGTGATTACAATTGTGGGATGAAAATAAGAATGAAGTAAAAGACTATCCAAAAATGCAAAGTAAATGAAATGGTAATCTCAAGGAATGAACAAAGCATCTCATTCGTGAACAAACATATTAACGAGATGCAATGATATCAATCAATTTGTTAATCTGTTCAAGATAAGTGTGTTCCTTAATTAATTATTCATATGGGAGCAGCCTTGGAACATGTAGTTACCCATGCAATTGAGGCCTTAACAGGTGTGAAATATGCCTCTGCAAATGACTTCAAGTCTTCTAAGACTTGATGAAATGGTAATTTTCATGCTATTTCTGTCTAAAAGATTTTGTGCGCTGCATGCTCTCTTTTTACTGAACCCCTCATCTCGGTCCCCCACCCCCTCCCCCTCCCCCCTCCCAAATAATATTTTCTAGATCTGCCACTAGTGAAGATGATTTTTTTGAGTTGGAGGCAAGTCAACCACACACGTGACTGGAATTTAATGCACAGTGGAATACCATTCCGTGTTTCGGTCATACTAAAAAATCTCCCTATGAAATTGCTTTTTCTATGGAAGGGATAATTCCTTTGAACGAAAGGTAAAAGCAGGAGTTAAAAGTTAAAAGGTATAATGACGTTGCTACTTAGAGAAATGGGTGCAAATGATGTCACTTTGACTTGTGTGGGAGAGAGGGGGGGGGTTACATTCTGGAAGGGAATTCCTTTGAACGAAAGGTAAAAGTCAGATTTCCGTTTCTTTTTTTTTGTTTTTTTGGTGAACAAGTCAGATACGTTTAATTTATACAAATTTTTAGTATTTTCAAGTGTTTATAAAACTATGAAAGCTTACTCTTCAAAATATTATTTTAAGATATTGTGGAAAATGAAATTTCAAGAATCTAGTTGATTTACGTACACATTCACATTCAAAAGGTTTTAGGCATATATATGGTTCACCAAACAAAAGAGAGGATTCATATTGATATGGATTGCATCATTCTCGTTCTAAGTTTAATGTTCGAGAAAGAAAAATATGTAAAAGCTCTTGTGCCATGACAAATGATGTGTACATTCTAAATCAATATATGATTATCTCTGCCACATGGGATGATATACTAAATGCAATATAAATGTATAATCTTCTTAGCATTACTCAAAATAAAAACAAAATGGAGAATCACAGTATAGTTGGAATTTGGATATATGTCACATTCTTGAAAACCAAGCCAACCAACATGTATTAATGATTGACTAATGAATATCAAAGTTGATTGGATGTTTTTATTAGCATCTCGAAAAATTAATTGTCCAATCTAAACTTTTATTTATTTAGAAAAAAAATATATACTTACAAGTAGTGGATTGCTTTTTGTAGCATCCAAATGAAGGGCTCTATATAGGGCTGGAAACATGGTGCATATAGCCCAATGTAGTGCTCCGACGAATATTTGGGGCTCTAAAAAGGAATCTCTCCCAATGAAGGACTATATACCTTTCGAGTCCTATATGGAGTTATATATTTATTTATGTAGTAATTTGATTATGCGGTAAATTTATTTTTGTCTTAACTTTTCTTAAGTTGATTTTTGGAGTATTGTCTTAAATTTTTATTTATGAACTTTTCAACCTAAAAAAAATTCAAATTTTGACAAAGTTAGATTTCATCACTTATTATGCACCGTTGTAGGTTCTTTTATCTCAATCTCATCCGTTAGTTTATTTCTCTGATCGGAACATTCTTTGAAATCAAACAAGACAAGATTTTATTTCATAACAACCATTGGTTGGATTATCTTATCACAATTTAGTTATGTTATTTGTTTATGTTTTCGGTTTAGGTCTCTAAACTACCAATGTTAAATTTCATCACTTTTTTTTATTTTTTTATTTTTTTTTATGAACCATTGATTGGATTATCTTATCACAAAGCTGACAGGATCCTCTCCAGATCCTTTATGTGAGGATCTCGGGGATCTGTGAATCGTGTCCGTTTATCATACATCGTGCGGTCAATTTTGGTCAGGTACTGTTTGTGTTCAATTTTAAATAAAAATAATTAAAATGATTTCTAACTGCATGATGAACAAACACGATTCACGAATTCCCAGAATCATCACAAAGAGGATCCGGATTCATCACAAAGCACAACATTTTTTTTAATCAATAACACATACAAAAATAGCCATTGTTTGTTTATGTTTTCAATCAAACAAACAGTTGAAAAATATACCCTTAATTATAAAGGGTTGAAAAATAAACCCTTAAAATGGTGTTTTGGAATAAAAAATGGAGCCTACCAATTTCTAAACTAAAAAAATAATAATAAAATAAAATAAACAAACCAAGACTAGGCCCTCAATTTGATGTGGGTCCCCCTACTTTTTGAAGCTAGATGTAGTATAATTTTTTGTTGTTCAATGAAGATACTAGACCATGTGATGGATGTAGACCAATTTTCTTGTTCATTGGGATGAAATTTCTCACTAGTGCTACATTTATAGTAACACTAAAAGAAAAGGAGAATAAAGCCTTCATTAGAGATGCTCTTAATAGTTAGGTCTTTCTCCTCAACCAATTTCGTCCAAGGTTTAAACTTTTCCCTTTAATATGAATACTGTAAACTGTTATTTGTAAAAAAAACCTTATAAAAAGTACACAACAATTTTTAAAGTGTTAATAATTGCACCCAATTAACGAGGTTTTATAAAACGGAATTCCAATATTAGGCTTGGCACATAAAGAATCTGTTACCTACTGGTGGGTAATTTAGATTTGGAATTGTAGATGCGTCCAGATGACGATGCGCGATTGTGTTTGTTAGTTTGAACCATATTTCGCTTCATATTCTTTTACTTGGCTGTGGTGACCGGCTTGTTGTGAGACGAATTATTCACGTCGTCGAGGGAACACATTAGTTGGTTAATGGGTGGGGCACATGAAGATGTAGTGCTACCTTCAGTGGCTTATCTGCCGTAGCCAAAGTCTCAAACTGGACGCGACACTGGATTTCCTTAAACCCCATGCCAAATGCTTTCCTACATTTTTCTAATTTTCTCATAAACTATACATTCATGCATCCACTCTTCCCATCTCTCCTTCATCTTTAGGAATATAAAACAAAATTAAGCATATTTTCACTATTTTATTAGTTTAACCACTTACAACATGTAAATTTACTTAGTATGTTCACCATTTAACGGTCAAATTTTGTAGTAGTATTATATAACATAACCATAGGCAGTTCCCTATTGTCAAATTTTGATTTTCCTATGTTCTAGTGGGACTATGATTATTGCATAGAAATATGCTGGGGAGCTAATATTTTGGAGACCACATTTATCTCATCCTTATAATAGAAGTGAAACCTACTACATATGGTGGACTCTACTTCTATTACAAAGAGGGTGATGCTAAGAAGACCACGTTTGTAGATTGAGTAATGCTAAAGAGACCATATATATAAAAATGAAGTGCTTGTCAATGTCAATGATTATTCTATTACTTAAGTGTTTGATTAACGAACTTATTTTTATTGTTGACATATCATATCATTTACAAATATGGTCTAAATATCCATATGACATTTTCTTTGTAGACCACAATAAACCATCTCTTGAATAGATATAGGGTCCTTAATACAAGTGTGTCTCATCTCTATTAGAGAAATAATTTAAATGTAGTTACATGGTCTTTAAAGAATTCATATTTTGCATATACATGGAGGTTAACAACAAACTAATATATATTTTATTGTTGCAGGACAACAAATTTGAAACTTAGGTCATCGTTGGCCAACTTATTCAAAAACCTCCACCTTATGGGGGTAAGACCGTAGGAGTACTTGCGTTGTGATTACTTCTCACGAGTAGAGTCGGTCATATATTATCCTGCCATCCTGCTATATAAATACCAACTCCCTTTTCCATATTTCTCCACACCACTCAAACAATTAACTTTCCTTCTGGACATACAAATTAAAGACCAGAATTTTCAGCTTCTTTCAGTCTCCCTCCACCAATGGCACCTACAGTGACTTCAGTGAATGCATCTGAACCCAAGGTAGCAAGCATCAAAACCTTAGCCGACTCAGATGCTCTCACTTCTGTACCTTCCGAGTACGCCTACATCATGGATCCCAACGATAAGGGAGATGCAAACGACCCTGAACACTCAATCCCCATCATTGACTTTGCTCTTCTCACCTCTGCCTCCCCAGATGAACGGGCACAAATGATCCAGAAGCTAGGAAAAGCTTGCCAAGAATGGGGCTTCTTTCAGGTATATTCATACTTACTATTAATATGTATGCTTGAACACGTGTAAAATTAACTAATAAAATAGTAATTTCATAACTATTTCGTATCAACTTTTTATTTAAAAAATATATATAAATTGGAAATTGAAATAGTTACAAGTTTTCAGATTTTAACTTAAAAAATGAAAATTGAAAAGCAAACAAACGAAATGGTTATTGCTAATAATAATGAAACATGAATTAATATTTTCATGTGCTTGATGTCTTTTAGGTGATCAACCATGGTGTACCAGAGAGCCTGATGAAACAAATGATCGACGCGTGCCAAAGATTTTTTGAGCTACCGGAGGAGGAGAAGAAGGAGTTCCATACAAAGAACCTGTTGGACCCAATCAAGTGCGGCACCAGCTTCAACGTCGCAATTGACAAAGTTCGTCTCTGGAGGGATTATCTCAAGGTCATCGCACACCCCAAATTCAACTCACTCTACAAACCTGCTGGGTACAGTGAAGTTTCATTGGAGTTCAGCAAAAGAACCCGTGCAGTGGCAACCGAAATATTGAATGGAATATCGGAGAGTTTGGGACTGGAGGCCGATTACATTACCAAGGCCATGAACTGGGATCGGGGCTGCCAAATTCTGGCAGCGAACTACTACCCGGCTTGCCCACAGCCCGACCTGGCAATCGGTATCCCTCCTCATACAGATCATGGACTGGTGACGCTCCTGATTCAGAATGATATGTGTGGCCTTGAAGTCAAGCACAATGATCAGTGGGTCTTGGTGAATGCCGCTCCGGGTGCTTTTATTGTTAACGTTGGTGATCAAATGCAAATTCTAACAAACGACAAGTACAAGAGCATATGGCATCGAGCAACTGTGAACAACACAGCTACTAGGATATCGATCGCCGTACCACATGGACCGGCACTCGACACGCCCACTGTACCGATCCCGGAGTTGCTAGAAAAGGAAGGTGAAAAAGCGAAGTACATTGGAATGACGTATGAGAAATTCATGGAACTTCAGGCAAGCCCCGCTGCCTACATGATGCCTTGCTTGGATCACCTGCGGGTCAAGGACAATTGAAGAAAATGCATGGCGGCCGGCTTACCAGCGTTTATCTGTTTTCTTTCTGTAGAATAAAATAATATATGCTCATGTAAGAGCTTTGATTCTCTATCAGAGCAGCTTGTAGAGTTGTTGTCCAACGTTTCTTTGCACACATATCATCACAGTAATATTAATGTGTAAAACAGTGGTGCCTTCTCATCACACATCGAACTCGTTGAGAGAGAATGAGACTAAGGAGAGAGACTCGATGACAAAAAATGAGAGAAAGTGGGAGACAAAAAGAAAAGTCAAAACTAGAGAGGGGGATGACTGAAGTGAGACAGAAATGAGAGGGGAATAAGATATAAAAGTGGGACGTGGGTCCCAAGTGTAACGAGCAACAAGACAAAATAAAACAAAACAAAAGTAATAATATACTTTCCATCTATTTATAACATTTCTCGGGGCCTAGCAATTTTTGACATGATACGAAATCAACAAGTTTTCAAGTTGACACGATAACGAATCGAGTCGTTATCAGATAATCCGATAAGCATCTGTTAAAATAATGGATCGGTACACACGTGGGTAACCCGTTACATAATAGGAAAAATATTAATTTAAAATTTTGATACCACTAGAAAGAAATATTATGATTAACAAAAAGAGGATTTAATCCTAAACTGAATTGAAAGTTAATATACATATATATATAGAGTTTTAACGAAACACTCCCGGTATTGTTCACTTTAACGAAAAATGACAATTTTACTCTAAAAAGTCACTCATGGTACTACTCACTTACAACACCTTTTTGTCCTTTTGATTAAAATTCAAAGTTTTCAAACCATTTTCATTAGTTTTCCTATATATATATATATTTAAAAAATTAAATTTAGAAAATTGATGACCCTTGGATCGGCTGAGATTAAATCTCAACTGTCCAATGTTTTTCTTAGCCCTAAATCAGACTCTTGTCTTATTCTCGAATGCTCGAATTGAAGCAGCGACTCTCTCTTTTTCGAACTAAACTCTCGAATCTCAGTCTCAAACCTCAACTCCACCTAGCTACGAGTCCACAACCATCCTCTCTAGTCTCCCTCCACTACACCACTCTCACCACATACGACCTAGTAACCCACCACTAGTCGATCTACTACTTTTGTCTCTGATTCTCTCTCTGGATCGAGCAAATCTCGAGCCCTAATCGAGGTAATTGTTGATTATTTCAAATTACTTTCAAAAGATAGGGTTTTTGTAATACCCCGTATTTAAAAAAAATGGTTATATATATATGTGTGTGTGTGTGTGTGTGTGTGGATAATTATTTTTACGTAATGATTTTATTATATTTATTTTATGCAAGAACCTACTTTCGATATGTAAAATAGTTTCAATGTAAAATCCTTTTTGCTACAAATTATTTCAAAAACTAGCTAGTATTATTTCATGTTCATATGTAATTAGAGATATTTTTAGTCTGAATTGGAGAAGGGAATTATGATGAGTTTGGCTTGATATTTTTACCAAATAAGAGGGAGTTGGCAAGTTTGTAATCATTAGGAATCTAAGAGTTAAATGTTTGGTGATGATTCATCCCCTCCAAAATTGGAGAGGTGGGATTCATAATCCTTAGACTTTGAACGTGGCTTTTGAGTATTTGTCCACATGCATGGGAATGATTGCTTCCAATTACAAGATGTCCAAGTGTTGCAAAACAAAAACGTGTCCTTAAGGCTTAATGGAGGATTCCATTTCTTCATCCATAAAAGTAGAGGGAGGAGAGAAACGGGGGGAGAACAACACATGTCATCATTAACAACACACGGGGAAAAAGAAACATAACCTCCTCTTCTTCATAGACCACTCTTCCCACCATCCTTTTATTTTACCTTATGTAAAGGCTATAGGCCATTTTCCTTGTAATTTGTAAATCTTTCTTACATAGTGAAAACACAAATTCATATGCAACAATGGACGTAGCCAAATTGGTGAACCACTTTGTGGATGCACAAAATCAGTGAGGACTTTGGTACAATAGAAAGTGTTAAGTTTGTGACCTTCGCTAGATTGCTCCGGTCACTAGTGTGGATAAGTATGTAAATGGATAGGGACAGGGAAGCAAACACAAGATGTACGTGGTTCACCCAGATTTGCTACGTCCAAGAGTAGATGAGTTTTCATTAATTGTGAAGGGTTTACACAAGTACATAGGTTCAAGCTCTCCTTTAATGAGTACTAGTGAATGATTTAGTACAAATGACATGAGGCAATATTGTGGGAGAATGATCTCCTTTTATAGAAGAGAGTTTCTAGCTTTGTTCTGACATTGACACGTGTCGTGTTATAATTGGCTTCCGATGATTGGCTTTTGATGTTGACACACGTCGCGCTGTGATTGGCCTCCTGGTTGGAGGGAAACCCTTCTGAGTCCTTGACGGTATAACGTTGACCGGTGCTCGGTAGTTTCGGGATTGGTCAAGTATGGTACAAACAATGCTCCCCTAAGTTCCCGAGTGAGGGAAACTCCTCGGTTGGGGACTTGCAAGATCCAAGCCGCTGAGTAATCACGAAACTTCTAAGTACCGAAGCGTGGTACCGTCTTCACTTGCCTTATATGTCTCATAGATAGATGTGGAATCTTCTCTGGAAGTACTTTTCCTCCATCCAGGGGTGGTATCTTTAACCGATTGAGATGCACAAGGTAGTGTATCAATTTCACTTGAAGCTTACTTGTAGTTTCAGGCTTGGTCAAGCGCGATACAAACCATGTAGTAGGAGTCCCCCAAGTCGCCGAGCTAGGAGATCTTCCGAAAGAGGTGACAGACAAGGTAAGCAATCAGAGCTCCAAGCAATCAGTCCCAGATCAAAAGTTTGATTTCGAGTTCCGACTGATTGTTCTCATGCTCCCTATCTTACAGGCAGCATGAAGGATAAAGAGAAGAAAAAGGAGAATAGATGATATGAGATACTTTTGTTTTTAAAGAAGTAACTTTCCACAGGCTTATTCTTGAACTGGGCTGAAGGGTTTTTTAGTTTCTTCCAGAGTATAAGGCCGACTCAAGAATTTGAGGGCCAAAACAAGTCCATCAAATCAAGAGTTCGTTTGACCTTGATGATATGGGATACTTTTGTTCTTGACAAAGTAGTGGATGTGGTATGGCGAGGCTTTGCTCTTTGGCGACGTTGCTAGCGAAAGGTTGTTGAAGTTTCATGAGCTCTTCAAATAGGGCAGCGATGCCGAGCTTGGATTTGACTTAGACTCTTCCGTCTGGATTATGTGGTTCTATAGAGAGGGCGTCGTGTTATAGTGATCTGTTCTGGCTCATCGTTGAACCTTCTGCTTCAATCTTTTGCATCGCAGAAGTGGTGCGCAACCTTTGCATTTGAATGGTTCTTCAGAACACTACTTCTCAGCGACTCATCCATGCTTGGCAGCTTCAGTGTAAGGAGCCAATATCGTATCAACCGTTCTGAAGTATTTGCCGAAAGGATTCGTGACCTTGACAACAGTCAAGGATGAGTACTCGAGAGCAATGCCAGGTGAGCAACCAGGCAAAGGTTCCGGGCAATCATTTCCAGATCAGAAGTTTGATTTTAGTTTCCGACTGATTGCTTTCTTTCTCCTTGTCTTACAGGTAAGAGCAAGTGCAAAGGAAAAGACAGGGAAAAAGCATGATATGGGATACTCTTGCTTTTAACCCTGATGATATGAGATACTCTTGCTCTGGTGTGGCTTGTTTGCAGAGGTATTATCGGGGGAAATGAAGCTGAGTATTTTGAGAGGCTTCGTTGGGAGTGCCATCTCAGATATGAGGAATGGTTGAGCATTTTTGCAGGTCTGCCTGTCTGTGGAGGGTGGAGGTAGACATATATAGAAGTTTCCCCAACAACAAGTAGTAATGCTATTCCTTTACCCTTCTTGGTCATAGCAATGTAGTGGGAGCTGCAAGCTTCACGTGTTTTAACTTTGTTAGAGCACTTTGAAAAAGTGGTCTGTGGTATCTAGAAAGCTAATGTTGCGTGTGAAGATTGCAGACAAATTTTATCCAAGGAAATCTGGCTCTCGAAGTTCGGAGAGCGGCGCCTCTTCGATTTTCGAACAAGCAATCCTGTTGGGGATCTGGCTCTGGAGATTCGGAGAGCGTTGCCTCTTCGCTTTTTGAACAAGCAATCCTATTGGGGATCTAGCTCTCGAGATTTAGAAAGTGGTGCCTCTTCGATTTTTGAAAAAGCGATCCTGGTAAGAGTCTGGCTCTCGAGAATCGGATAGCGGTGCCTCTTCGATTTTTGAAAAAGTAATCTTGGTGGGAGTCTGGTTCTCGAGATTCGGGAAGCGATGCCTCTTCGATTTTTTAGAAAGTAATCATGTTGGTAGTGTTTTCTCGATGTGAGTAAAGGTTGGGCATTTTTGCCAGTCTGCTTTGGCACAGAGCACGGAGGTTGACACACATAGGGACTTTCCAGTTATCAAGCAGTGGTGCTGTTTATTTACCCTTGTGGGTAATGGTAGGGTAGCTAGACATTCAAAATTTATGTGTCTAAACTTTGTCAGAGATCTTTGGCAAAGTTATCTGTGGTACCCGAGGAGCTGATGTTGCGTGTAGGGATTGTCGACATATTTTACTCAGGAAAATCTGCTTCTCGAAATCCGAAGAGTGGTGCCTCTTCGATTTTTTAACAAATGGCCCTGCTACCCTTTCTTTTATAGGGGCACTGATAGGAGCATATTTATGCGACTTAGCTTGCTTGTTTTCTTGCATTTTGGTAATTATTTAGTATTTATAATAGTGTTTAAAGCTAAATTCGTGTGTTTGTAGGTTTTATGGGCTAAGGGTGCATTTTGAGCCAATTTGGAGTAGTTTGGAGTGTTTTGGGGCCCAAGATGGATTGCTTATGATCCAAGCTAGATGGATGGACGAATTTGAAGTCAAAAGAAACTAGGAACATGCTAAAAATATGGTGAAACAAATACAAGTTGCAAGAAGGGATAGGTTTCTAGAAGGATTGACCAAAACTCCACTCAAAACCATGCCTAACCCACCATTATTCTTCACATCCTTGCCGTATGCATCCTTGATGTTTTCTCACCATGACAAGTGTGTGGATGATTCAATACCTAACCCATTAGGAAAGTGTGTGGATGATTCAATACCTAACCCATTAGCAAAGTGTGTGGATGATTCAAGACCTAACCCACCATAAAAAACAAGTCCATCATCTCCCTATAAATACCCATGGCAACAACCTCATTTATATCCAGAAATTAACCATTCTCCAAGCCTTCCCTTGCCTCTCCCTACATATCTAAACCCCTTCCCATCCATTCCTCCAAATAACCAACCTTTCAACATCATTCCAACCTTGTTGTTGCGGCAAAGAGAAGGAGAAAAGTCCTTGGACGCGCTTGCTATCCAACATGGATCGTTGGAACGTTTAGGTGCTTTCTTTCCTTTGTTTTTCAATGTTTAAATTTGTTTATCTTTGTTTTGTAATAATGAGGAACTAAACCCCCCATTGGCTAGGGGGGATTCGAAACACATGTCCATGCTTGCTATATGATTTGATTACTTTTAATTGCGTTTCATAAGTTATGAATTCAATTTACTTATCCGTTCGTATAAAAACTGATTTGTGTATGTTGATTGAGGGTCGACACTTAGTTTGCATGCATGAATTTGATGCTAGAATATAAGGGAGTTTCACCTAATCGTCATGAACTTATATTCACAAGTAGTGAAGGTTGCTAGTCACAATCGCGTTAAGTAAATTCTTGGCATAAGTTTCATGCGTATTCCATAGTAACGAGTGCCTCGTCAATGCTTATGATTTTCATAGAACTTAATGATTCTTGCTTGTATCTTTATTATGCAATTCATGTAGGGAACTTGTGAGGAATGCTTTGGGTTGTCGTATGCAATCATCCAACTCAATAAAAGTAGGAAAATCTGAGGGTTAATTTAAGCGTACCTAATTAACTTGGGGCATTGAGAATTAATAAGTTATTGAAATACAATTGGAAATCGTTTTGTATGCAAGCAAGACATGTGTGGAGAAGAACCCTCTAGCTAAAGCCCATCATCCATAGTTTTTAAGTTTTAGTTATTTGTTTTACTTTCACTTCACAAGAACCAAATCCCCCCTTTTACTTTCTTGTCTTAAAAGTCTTTTGTTTACATTTTTTTTAACTTTGTTTTTATGTTTTTAAATTAGTTTTGAGAGGTTTTAGCAAGCCCTCCTAATCCCCGGTTTAGAACGATACCCTACTTACATCTATACTACAATTGTCACAAGAGGGTTTAATTTGTGTGTCAAGTAATTCTCACATCAAATTTTGGCGCCGTTGCCGGGGATTAGCAACTTTGCTAATCCCTTGGTTCTTTTATTTTTGTTTAGTTTGTTTTTGTTTTAGTTTCTAACTTAGTTTTTTTTACTTTGATTTACTTATTTTACATTGATATTAAAAAAAAAAAAAAAAAAAAAACATAAACATTCATATAAATTAAAAAAAAAAAAATTAATAAATAAAAAAAAATATATATATATAAAAAAAAAAAAAACAACAAAACAAAAATACTTATATTTATAGATATAATTAAATAAACTTTAAAGCATAAATATTTTACAATAATTTGAACTAATAGTTTTCATTGGTCGTTGGTAGGTGGTGCCTCGGAGGTCGACGGAGCCCCTGAAAGACGAAGCGCCAGAGCTGGATCATTCGGAGCCTCAATACTTGGTGCTGCTCCCGAGGACGAAGGCAACATAAACCTCGGGAGTAACGTCATAAACCGTTGATGATCACTCTGAATCCGCACTTCGGACTCCTGCAGCTGATCAAGCTTCCTCTTCATGCTTGTGGAGTAATTGGTTGCGAGCATGTGCAAATCCCTGTTCTCATGCCTAAGCACTCTGACCTCCTGCCGAAGACTAGCCACTTCAGCCATCAACGACTCCACCTGACGAGTTCGTGCAAGAAGACGCTGGCCCATGTTTGATACTGAGCCTGCGCATCGGACGCTGTAGGCCAAAGAGTCCTGAACAGCCAGTTCGTCGGACCGCCTAGAAAGTATCCTAGTGTCTCTAGGAGTGAGCAGATTTCTGGCCACCACCGATGCGGTTGTTTCATTCATCATCATGGAATCCCCAACTGTAAGAGGATCATTCGGGGATATGAAGGACGGCTGCCAAATGTTGGATGGAGAAGATATATCACTATCTTCCCCAACATTCAAGTTAAGGCGACGGTCAGAAGGGCAAGACATTTTCTGAAGGTGTTGAGAATGAAGAGTCGGAATGATCAAGATTAAAAGAAGTGCAAGAGGGAGTGTTTACAGGAGGGAGTGTTACAGGGGGAGCTTAAGTGTGTTGTGGAACAAAAATGAGCGTTCTTATAAGAAGAAGAAATCGTTGAGGCATCACTCAGCAGTCGAAGAGGCGCCCTCTCGCAAATCGAAGAGCCGGGCTCCTTTCTCAAAAGCCGGATTCTTTTCTCAAAAGCGGCGTCGCCGTTCTCAAAAGTCGGGCGCCTTTCTCAAAAGTCGGAGCGGTCAGGAATCACGAGGCGAGCTGTTTTTCCAATTTTGTCGTCACTCGTCACGCGCGCTGTCAGCTTTGCGCAAATTACGGGTGGCTTTTTCAGAAAGCGCGTGACCTGTACTGTTCATCCATCCACCGGCTGCCGACAGGGGTAAAGGAATAGTTTCGGTTATGAAGAAAAGTTCTATAAACGTCTACCTTCGCCTTCAACAGCAAAGGCAAACTCTCTCAACACTTCTTCATCTCCGAAATTTTTCATCTCCGAAAATGCCTTTCCATCAAACCCTCTCGAGTTTCTCTGTGTTTCTCATTCCCTGGGATACCTTTGCAAACAAGTCATCTAGAGCTAGAGTATTTCATATCATGAAGGTTGAAAGCAAGAGTATCTTATATCACGCTTTCTCCCTGTCCTTTTCCTTGTCTTTGGGGCAAGGAGAAAGCGGGCAATCAGCCAGCACTCGGTGTCAATCTTCCAATCTAAGAACCGACTACCTGGAAATCCTTCCTGATTGCTTACCTAGCATTGCTCTCGAATGCTCTTCTTCAACCACTGATGTACTTCCGAAGAAGTCGCCACATCTGCCTGGAGAACAGACATGGCAAGTGAAAATGATACTTGAAGCATGTGGAGACAAGGTGCTGCTTCATCTTCAAGATCAAGTCTCATTTTCCTTGCTAAGAAGTTCCCCAGCCCAGTTCAAGCATACACCTGTGGAACGATACTTCTTCAAAAGCAAAAGTATCCCATATCATCAGAGTCAGAGGCAAAGATATCTCATGGCATGCTTTTCCTTTACTCTTGCTCGTGGCTACGGGACAAGGTGAAAGAAAGGCAATCGGTCGGCACTTGGACATATTGAACAAAGAAGCAGACCACCACCTCTACCTCGTGCCTACCTGCCATGCAGAAGAACAAAAAGAGAAGAATGTAGCCTGCAGACTCATTCAACCCGGCAGAAGGAGTCCGAGTTGAAACCAAGAGCTCGAGAAGCTTCAACAACACCACCAATCAAGTCTCATTTTCCTTGCTAAGAAGTTCCGAGGCCAGTTCGAGTTCAAAGCTGTGGAAAGTCACCAAACAGGACCAATGATCACTTATTAGTTTTATTCATTGTCTTTTATTTTCATTTTTAATTTTTCGTTTGTTTTTTTTTATTTATTTATATATTTTCTTGCGTGTTTAACTGACTTATTTCTTTTCTTTGCAGGAACTTTTGGCTATTTCCACCCTTGAGGTTGATTGCAGAATTTTAGCTTGGGGGTCATCGCTTGATTTTTTTCTGCAAATTAGGGAAGTTTTCAGTCCTATTGCTTTATTTTGTTTCTTTATATTTATTTAATTTATTTTTATTTGCATTTTATTATATTTTCTGACATTGGGGACAATGTCTAGTTTAAGTGTGGGGGTAAAGAGTATAAAAATGACCAAATTGAAAATTTTTATACCTTCGACTTTGAACTGATTTCATTTGTTTCCATGTTATTGCTTTGTTTTCTTAATTAGTTTTGTTTTATTTAAAAAAAAAAAAAAAAAAATCGGAAAATTTAAAAAAATCCAAAAATATTTCCTTGTTTTCCTTATTGTTTTGAATTAGATTTTTGTTAGTTTCCCGACCCAATGATATAATTGGATAAAATTTGAACCATGATGATCAAGAACTTAGTTAACATGTGTTGTGTGAAATTCCTAATTCTCGTGTTAGTTTGTACATATTTGATCATCTTTGAAAAAACAAATGCACATAGCCTTGTTGATGTGAAACTAAAGCATGATTTAAAGCTCCAAATGTGAATTTAGTGACCATATACATCCTATGTGAGTTTTTGAGCCTATTGAAAGTGTGTGCATTTTTCATACACTCCTATTCTTTCATGTGTGATGAACTTATGTGAGATACTTCTCTAGAACTTGCATAACGATCTTTCGAAATATTTGTCATTGATTGCATGAACTTGAAAATGATAGAGGCATTAGGTTTACCACCATGGCCCAAATAACCTTGTTTCCCAAAGAAAAATGATATCATTAGATTGCCAATTTGAGCCGTGTATGTGAGCCTTTTATTTCTTATCACCAGATATGTCTACCCTTATACCTGAAATATTTTTTTTTCCTTACCCTTTCCAAGCGAACTAGTGAGCAATGTGAGATTGTCTTATGAGAAATGTTTGTGAAGTACTTTGAAGGTGTTTGGCAAAAGAATAAGTGTGGGGGTTTTTCATATTTGTTTCTGGTTTAAAAAAAAAAAAAAAAAAAAAAAAAAAAAGAGAAAAGGAAAAGAAAAAGAAAGTGTGTTTACGAAGAAAATAAAAAGTGTTTAAAGTTTCAGTTTAAGTTTATGGTTGGAGGTGACTGGAAGAATAGCTGGAAAGCTTGAGTTCTTATAAATCTAAACAAAAAAATTGCTTGCAATGTAGCTTGGAACTTGTGTTTACCTATTCTTTCGTTTCAATAACCCTATCCCTAAGCCTCATTACATCCAATAAAAGTCCTCTTGATTTAAGTTTTGCAATTATGACTGTGGAGAAGTGATCTTTATGCAAGCTTATGGTAGAACTTTCACATTTGATTCTTTGAGCGAAACACATAAAAACTAAACACATGTGTGATTGAGTGTGTATCCAGTGAGAAGGTCGCTAATTTGCATATGGTGATTTTAAAATAAAAATTTGAAATTGCATTAACATGGCTATCTCACACACTACACTTCAAGGATGTTTCAAAGATTACTGCTAATATTTGAATAAGGAAAATGAACTTGGATTAGCTTGTTGGTGTTAGCTATGGTTCTTGATGATTTGTGTTCTCGAATGAAATTCTATGAGGGTCATATAGGGGGAAACTAATAATTTTCATGTTATTACTTTTTCTGTTTTCGTTTGTTTTGCTCGAGGACTAGCAAAAGCTAAGTGTGGGGGTATTTGATAAGCTCATATTTATATATATTTTACATCAAATTCTCTTGTCTTTTCTTAGTTAGTTTCTCATATTTTTGTGCTATTTACTTTGTTTTGGTGTTTTATAGAATTTATCTAGCTAAGAAAATAAAAATAGCATAAGTGTGATTTTATGTAATAAATTCGTCAATGTAGATTAGTTTTTAAATTAAATAGATAATAATAATGATTCATGTTGATATCATGGTTTGTTTTGTAAAGAAAAGAATATAAAAAAAAATAAAAAGAAAGGTGGACAGCTTGCATGAAGAAAGAATAAGAAAATAAAAGGAACTTGGCAGAAATGTGAGTGTGCAGACGTGGATGGCAGCAAATAGGAGATTAGAAAAATAAAAGGCAGCCACTGAGGGAGATTTGTTAGGTGCTGCTTGGCAGCTTGGAAAGAAGAATAAAAAGAAGCTTTTGTGCAGTGCATTAGAAATATAAAAAAAAATGAAGGCTGTCAGCCATTGCAAAAAGAAGGATAAAAAATATAAGGAATGGAGTGGATGGCAGGTAAGCTGCGCAGGGGGACGTGCTAGAGATATAAGAAAGGCAGAAAAATAATAAGAGGAACACGGGGGGGGGGATAAGGAAAGAAGAGCTGCCTTGGGGCATGCTGCCTTAGGCAGATAGAGAGACAGACGAGAACAGCACAGCTTGCAGGAGGACGACACGCGGAGGAGGAAGGTAGCTGGCAGCTGGAAAAGGACGAGAGGGCAGAGAACACGGGACGGAGAGGAAACCAAGTGCTGCCTTTGGGCAGCGAGACCAAGTCACGAGGGGAGCAGCGGGAATAAGGAAGTGAGGGCAGCGCTGTTTTGGCAGGAACAAGGCAGGTGCTGCCTTGGCAGCAAGGAGAGGTCAGAAGGCAGCAGGCAGGAGCGCCAGAGGGGTAGGCTGCCCTTGGCAGCTGCGGAAGAAAGTGGGCAGCGAGAGGAGACTGACGGCAGTAGCAAAGAAATGCAGAGAGCTCCTTAGGCAGCGATAGAGAAAGCAGAGGAGCACATCCTCATTTGGTTTTATTTTTCTAAAACTCATGTTTAATTTAATTTGTTTTTCAATTATATTAAACATGTGTAATTAATTTCTGTTTAGTTAGAGGTGAATTTGAAACCATGAATATTTGTTTATTATAATTTGATTTACTCCAGTTATGAATTCTTGAACGTTGGATGTGGTTTATTTTTCTGTGTTGATTAATAACTTGTTTATGTATGTGGGTTAAGGGTCGACACTTAATTTGCATGCTTAGACTTGATGCTAGGATATAAGGGAATTTCACCTAATCGTTATGAACTTATATCCATGAGTAGTAAAAATCGCTAGTCACGATTGTGTTTAGTAAACCCTAGGTTGGATTAACATGCGTATTCCATAGTTATGAATGCCTAGTCGATGCTTATGATTTCCATTGAACTTAATGATTTTTGATATGTCTCTCTATCATGCGTATTCCATAGTTAGAGAGCTTGATAAAAATAATTTGGTTGTGATGCGTATCCCGTCCAATTCAATGAATCTAGGGAAATCTGAAGGTTAATTTAAGCGGACCTAATTAACTTGGAGCGTTGTCATTTATTCGTTTGTTGAAGTCATAACTGGGAATCAAATTGTATGCATTTATTCATGTGTGGATAAGGAACCCTCTAACTAACGTCTCATCATTTTATTTCATTAAAATATATTTTCTTTAAAGTTTGTTTTTAAGTTTCTGTTTTAAATTAAATTTCTTAAAAAAATCAATCCCCCGTTTATTTTAAAGTGTTAGATTTGTTAGAAATAAATTTAGTTTGTGTTTTCTAAAGTCTTGAATTATTTTGAGTCTTTTGATTTGTTTTAGATTATTTGTTAGTTTTATTTTGAGTTATTCTAGTTAAGTGTTTTGAGTCTAGTTTAGTGTTTTAAATTTTGTTTTTACGTTTTTAATTTAATTTTACTTTGATTAGCAATCCCTCCTAATCCCCGGCCTAGAACGATACCCTACTTACATCTATACTGCAATTGTCAAAAAGAGGGTTTAATTTGTGCGTTAGTTAATTTTCGCATCAAATTTTGGCGCCGTTGCCGGGGATTAGCAACTTTGCTAATCCCTTGGTTCTTTTATTTTTGTTTAGTTTGTTTTTGTTTTAGTTTCTAACTTAGTTTTATTTTCTTTGGTTGATGTTACCTTTGATATTTGCTTTAGTTCTTTTTCTTTGATTTTAGGTGCTTGAGAAGTAAGACATGGATTTTGCTAGCATTCAAGCTCAATTGGCAAATCTTACTTCTCAATTGTCCCAGTTTGCTGAAAGGACCACAATGCAAAATGTCCCTACATTTAGTGCGTCTTATAGGCAAGGATACCAAGCCAATCAATATCCACAAAGCGATTGGAGTGATCATTCAAACTCTATGTGGTGGGAAGCTCAACAAGTTCAACACGAAGCATATTGGCAACCATATGAGGAGTTCTATTCAAGACCAATGCAGCCGCCACAACCTTATATGCAATATGCTCAATCAAACTCAGGTTCGTCAATAGATTATAATCAAATTCTTAATGAATTAAACTCTTTGGTGCAGGGTTCACAAAATCAAGCTAAGGAGACTCACCAAGAAACATATTGGCAACCATATGAGGATTCATATGCACCACCACAGCCTCCCCCTCAATCTTCACATCCAAATTCAGGTATATCAAATTATTATAAGGAAGTTATTCAACAACTGAATTCTTTGGAGCAGGGCAGGGAAGCTCAACCATTTCAACAAGACGCATTTTGGCAACCAATTGAGGATTTCTATCAAGCAAAAGAGTTGGCTGAGTGGAACAATCAATTTAGGCAGAATGCAGAATGCATTGAACAAATTCAAGAACAAATGGTTGAAGATGAGCCCATGGATGAATTGCTACTGTTCGAAGAAGAGGAGGATGCACAAGGCACGGCAAGGGAAGAACAACCCTTGCCGCAACCTCCCAATATTCCTACACCACCCCATTCAAGTAAGGTTGTTCCAAATTTAATTATTTCTAACTTTGTTCCCCCAAATGCACCTTTCCCTGGCAGGTTCATGCAATCCATGAAAGATGAGGGGAAGAAAGACATCTTGGACACCTTTCCAACAATTCACGAGGAAAAAGTGGTTGAGGAGTATCAAGAATTCATCAAAGATGATGTAGTTGAAACAACCAATGCCAAAGAAGTTGAATTTGATGACACGGGACAAATCACTACCCTAATGCCCAATCTAGCCGAGAGCAAACCTAGTGAAATTGTTGAAAATGCAGCTACTTTCAAATCCTCATTGCAGCACATTGGTGAGCCACCTCTTCCAATTTCAATTCCCATTTCAATTAATAGGTTGTTACCCTCTTTGGCGCAGGTGCCGAATCAAATCCAAATTGGTGGGAGAATTTACACGGACTCTAGGAAGCTCATTGCCATACTTAGGAAGGATCACTATCCCCCTCCATTCATAGATCCAATGCATGGAAGTTTTGTGGAGCATGTCGTGGAAGATGTACTTGTGTTCTTGTCGCAACACACAGGTAAGCCACCTCCTCAAATTTCAAGTTTGTTTTATACTAACAAGTTGTTGAGTTCAATGATCCAGGCACCCATTTTAGAATTTAAAGCATTACCGGATCATTTCAAGTATCATGTTCCATTTAAAGATCACCTCCATGCCGTGGGCCCTATTCAAGCTTGATTGGAGGTATCGTCTGGCTGTACGACGTTAAAGCAAGCGCTACTTGGGAGGCAACCCATGCATGCAACAAAGGAAGACCTAGAGAGCGCTCCAACAACCAGATTTGCGTTCCTAACCCCTTCTCTTTGCTGCACTTATTTCATTCATGCCATGTTAGATTGTTTAGTTGCTGTTTTGTTGTTTGGTTGTTATTTGTGTTAGTTTATGCTTGAAACATTGAGGACAATGTTTGGTTTAAGTGTGGGGGGGTAAACAAGTGTTTTTGTTGCAAAATTCGTAGGATTTTACCACCTAACATTTCAAAAGTTGTTTTTCACTGTTTTTGAGTGTTTTAGTGTGTTTTGAAGTAAAAATCCGAAAATCACATAAAAATTTGAAAAATTTGTTTTAAAAACCCAAAAAGAGTTGTTTTTGTGTGTGTTGTTTTTGTGTGTGTTTTTGTGTGTGTTGTTTGTGTTTTAGAAGGCGTTTCATCATTTAGTTCCAAATGCTAGAACTCATGCCCATTTCATTCAAAATATGTCATTGAATTGCATAACAAATATTCAAGATGAAGTTGTGTAGTGACCACCACTTTAGCCAAAATGCCGTGAATCCCCTGTGTAATTATGTTTTGTAGGTTTCAACCCCATTAAGCCTTGTTTAGCCTTTTCTTTGTTAACCCATGTTTTCCTCACCTAGCCTAGATTAGGACTATCCATACCTTTGTTCTTTAAGCATAGTAAAGCATGATTCAATTAGAATTCTTTTGTGGCAGAAAACAAGTGTGGGGGAAGTTTTTGTTATGTGAATTTGTGTGCCATAGGCACGGGTAGAAAGAAGTTGAAAAGTATGAAAAAAAGAATTGAAAAGATGTGAAAAAGAGTTCCAAAGTATTGTTTGTTGAAGTAAGGGTCCAAAACAATGAATTCGGCCCTAAGAGTTGTTCAAATCTTCCCTTTAAGACTAAAAGATGATTTCTGCATTCTAAGTGAATTCTAGGTCTCAATTTCACTACTTTGCTTACTATCGTTTGAAGAACGTTTGTTTTCCCTATCCTTGCTTTGTTAACCAATACCCCAAACCCCGTTACAACCCTTAACTTCTATCTTGAGTGTTATGTGTTTCAATTTGTGGAGTTTGAATTTGGTATGAGCATATGGTGTCACTGGTTCTCGCATCTAAGTAGTAGCATTCCATTCATGAGATCATATCTAAACATGCTTGTTAACTCCGGAAATTGCGTTCTTTGTGATACATATATGTGAGCATTCGTTTTTATATCTACATCCATTCTCTCACATATAACTAGTATAGGGTGTGTAGTTAGAAAATCTGAGTGAAAATAGAGTGCATATCTTGTAAGGATTGAGGGAATTCTCTAAGGCATGTTACTACATTCAAAACATTGTTTTAATTGGTTAATTGTGAACTAGTAAGTTGTGACTATGATTAAGTATGTGCTTAAGTGTTAAATTGACTCAAATCTGTGGGAATGATAATCTTTAACTTGTCATGTGCTTTGGAAATCCCTGAGGCGATTGTTGGAAGGTTGAGGTTGTGTTTTACTTGTTTTTGATTCATTTGATTACTTTGTTTCGTTTTGTTTTGCTCGAGGACTAGCAAAAGCTAAGTGTGGGGGAATTTGATAGGAGCATATTTATGCGACTTAGCTTGCTTGTTTTCTTGCATTTTGGTAATTATTTAGTATTTATAATAGTGTTTAAAGCTAAATTCGTGTGTTTGTAGGTTTTATGGGCTAAGGGTGCATTTTGAGCCAATTTGGAGTAGTTTGGAGTGTTTTTGGGCCCAAGATGGATTGCTTATGATCCAAGCTAGATGGATGGACGAATTTGAAGTCAAAAGAAACTAGGAACATGCTAAAAATATGGTGAAACAAATACAAGTTGCAAGAAGGGATAGGTTTCTAGAAGGATTGACCAAAACTCCACTCAAAACCATGCCTAACCCACCATTATTCTTCACATCCTTGCCGTATGCATCCTTGATGTTTTCTCACCATGACAAGTGTGTGGATGATTCAATACCTAACCCATTAGGAAAGTGTGTGGATGATTCAATACCTAACCCATTAGCAAAGTGTGTGGATGATTCAAGACCTAACCCACCATAAAAAACAAGTCCATCATCTCCCTATAAATACCCATGGCAACAACCTCATTTATATCCAGAAATTAACCATTCTCCAAGCCTTCCCTTGCCTCTCCCTACATATCTAAACCCCTTCCCATCCATTCCTCCAAATAACCAACCTTTCAACATCATTCCAACCTTGTTGTTGCGGCAAAGAGAAGGAGAAAAGTCCTTGGACGCGCTTGCTATCCAACATGGATCGTTGGAACGTTTAGGTGCTTTCTTTCCTTTGTTTTTCAATGTTTAAATTTGTTTATCTTTGTTTTGTAATAATGAGGAACTAAACCCCCCATTGGCTAGGGGGGATTCGAAACACATGTCCATGCTTGCTATATGATTTGATTACTTTTAATTGCGTTTCATAAGTTATGAATTCAATTTACTTATCCGTTCGTATAAAAACTGATTTGTGTATGTTGATTGAGGGTCGACACTTAGTTTGCATGCATGAATTTGATGCTAGAATATAAGGGAGTTTCACCTAATCGTCATGAACTTATATTCACAAGTAGTGAAGGTTGCTAGTCACAATCGCGTTAAGTAAATTCTTGGCATAAGTTTCATGCGTATTCCATAGTAACGAGTGCCTCGTCAATGCTTATGATTTTCATAGAACTTAATGATTCTTGCTTGTATCTTTATTATGCAATTCATGTAGGGAACTTGTGAGGAATGCTTTGGGTTGTCGTATGCAATCATCCAACTCAATAAAAGTAGGAAAATCTGAGGGTTAATTTAAGCGTACCTAATTAACTTGGGGCATTGAGAATTAATAAGTTATTGAAATACAATTGGAAATCGTTTTGTATGCAAGCAAGACATGTGTGGAGAAGAACCCTCTAGCTAAAGCCCATCATCCATAGTTTTTAAGTTTTAGTTATTTGTTTTACTTTCACTTCACAAGAACCAAATCCCCCCTTTTACTTTCTTGTCTTAAAAGTCTTTTGTTTACATTTTTTTTAACTTTGTTTTTATGTTTTTAAATTAGTTTTGAGAGGTTTTAGCAAGCCCTCCTAATCCCCGGTTTAGAACGATACCCTACTTACATCTATACTACAATTGTCACAAGAGGGTTTAATTTGTGTGTCAAGTAATTCTCACATCAGGCACCAATTGTGTGCAAGAAGTACGTTCAGAGAGTTATTGCTTGTAGGAATTTTCCCCTTATTTTCGTACTTCAGAGATTTATTGGACTTCATTTCTCCTTCATCATTTCTGAAAATGTCTGACCCATCTAACCGTTGTTTTAACTTGAACTTTGGTGTAGAGGCAGCCATGCCTCCTCAAGACAACATATGGCGCCCATCCTTCTTATCCCCTATTGGTCATCTTACCGTTGGGGACTCTATGATGAAGAATGATATGACCGCTGCAGTGGTGGCCAGGAACTTTCTCACTTCCAAAGATAACAGACTACTTTCCAAACGGTCTGATGAGTTGGCTGTTAAGGATTATCTGGCTCTCAGTGTTCAGTGTGCAGGTTCTGTGTCTAATATGGCCCAATGTCTATTTGCTCAAACCCGCCAAGTTGAATCATTGGCGGCTGAAGTGATAAGTCTCAAATAGGAGATTATAGGGCTCAAGCATGAGAATAAACAGTTGCATAGGCTCGCACATGACTATGCTACAAACATGAAGAGGAAGCTTGACCAGATGCAGGAATCTGATGGTCAGATTTTACTTGATCATTAGAGGTTTGTGGGTTTGTTCCAAAGGCATTTATTTCCTTCGTCTTTTGGGGCTGTACCGCGTAATGATGCTCAAAATAATAAACCTCTGATGCCTTCTCCTTCTGGGGTTCTGTCCAGTACTGAGGCTCTGAATAATCACCCTCCGGTGCTTTCTCTTTCTGGGGCTCTGCTGACTGCTGAGACTTCTCCTGAGCAACCTTTGTGAATGCTTCCTCTAGTTTGTTTATTTTGACTCATGTATATGTACATATGTGTAACTTATCGGAGATATCAATAAATAAGCTTTGCTTCATTTCAACGTATTGTGTTAAATACACCAAAGTCTTCTTCACTAAGTTATTTGAATTTTTTCTTTTGTTGAAGCTTGTATATTGAAGCTTTGTGAGTGAAGCATGTATGTTGAGGTAGTGCTCCCTTAATTTCCCGAGTGAGGAAAACTTCTCGGTTGGAGACTTGAAAAATCCAAGTCATTGAGTGGTCGTGAGACTTCCGAGTATCAAGGTGCAGTAGCATATGGTAGGAGTCCCCCAAGTCTCCGGTCGAAGGAGTTGACGAATGAGGCATTTCGTTTCTAAGTGGTAGCCAAAAACTCCTCATTCATATATATTTGTTATGAAAGTTGTTAGGCCCAAAGAAGAGGAAGCCTAGGCAATTTTTTTTTTGAAATTTTCGAATTTTCGAATTTTCGAATTTCTGAATTTTCGAATTTTCGAATTTCTGAATATTGAATATATATATATATATATATATTTAAGCTTTGTAGGTGAAGCTTTGTTGGGTACCATGAATTGATTTTGCTTCACACTATCTTGATCAAGAGTGTGAAGCTTTTATAGGTGAAGCTTTTGTGTTGAAGCTTTGTAGGTGAAGCTTTTGTGGGTGAAGCTTTTGTAGGTGAAGCTTTTGTGGGTGAAGCTTTGTGTTGAAGCTTTTGTAGGTGAAGCTTTGGAGTTGAAGCTTTGTAGGTGAAGCTTTGGAGTTGAAGCTTTGTAGGTGAAGCTTTGGAGTTGAAGCTTTGTAGGTGAAGCTTTGGAGTTGAAGCTTTGGAGTTGAAGCTTTGTAGGTGAAGCTTTGGAGTTGAAGCTTTGTAGGTGAAGCTTTGGAGTTGAAGCTTTGTAGGTGAAGCTTTGGAGTTGAAGCTTTTGTAGGTGAAGCTTTGGAGTTGAAGCTTTTGTTGGGTACCATGAATTGATTTTGCTTCACACTATCTTGATCAAGATAGTGTAAAGCTTTTGAGAATTTGTAGTTGCCCTCCATTTGTTGAAGCTTTTGTTGGTGAAGCTTTTGTGGTGAAGCTTTGTAGGTGAAGCTTTGTTGGGTACCATGAATTGATTTTGCTTCACACTATCTTGATCAAGATAGTGTGAAGCTTTTGAGAATTTGTAGTTGTCCTCCATTGATGAAACTTTGTTGAATTTCCCATTTTTTTTTTGTTTTTTTTTTTTTGGGAAAACTAGAAATTTGTTGAATTTCCCAATTTCCCAATTTCCCTCTTTTTTTTATTTTTTTTTATTTTTTTTTGGGAAACTAGAAATTTGAAAATGTGGGAGAGACAACATATACAAATTTTGCTTCCACACTGTTGAGCAAGAGATTGTGATGCAAGCCACACCTTGTAGTAGTCGAAGGTTTGGATGAACCATATAAATTGAATTTTCTTCGAACAGTCTTGATCAAGAGTGTGTGAAGCTTTCTACGAGTTGTAGTTGCCCTTCATTGATGAAGTTTTTGTTGGCACCATAAATTGGTTTTGCTTCACACTGTCTTGATCAAGAGTGTGTGAAGCTTTTGAGAATTGTGGTTGAACTCCTTTGATGAAGCTCTTGTTGGCACTATAAATTGGTTTTGCTTCACATTGTCTTGATCAAAAGTGTGTGAAGCTTTCTACGAGTTGTAGTGTTTGCATTGTTACAGAGGAGAAATGTCTGAAGCAGATGCAAGAGGGCTGAATAGCTTGATCTTCGTATGCCATGCACTGAAGTTGTTGTTGGCTTGCAATAAGACTTTGTTGGAGACTATAACTCTTGTTGGGCATAAGTACTCCCCTAGTAGAGTTGTCAAGCTTGAGGGTTTTTGATTATTTGTGAATGTTAGGAGTTCACATGTAAAAGTTGTACCACTTGTCTTCTGGTAGGTGGAATGAATGGTGAGTTGCTTTCATCACTTGGTTGGTGGTACGAATGTGAGTTCCTTCATCACCTTTCACCAAATTTCATCACCTGGTTGGTGGCATGAATGGCAAGTTGCCAAATGATATTAAAGTACGGGTTGTACATTTCATCACCTGGTTGGTGGCATAAAGATGAGTTCCTTCTTCACCTAGTTGGTGGCATGAGTGGCAAGTTGCCAAATGATATTAGAGTACGAGTTGTACATTTCATCACCTGGTTGGTGGCATGAAGGAGAGTACGGGTTGTACATTACATCACCTGGTTGGTGGCATGAAGATGAGTTCCTTCTTCACATTTCATCACCGGGCTGGTGAGAATAAGGGCAAGGTGTCGAGGCACATTGTAACAAGTGTCGAATGACACAAAGTATGTTGAACCCTTTCGAAGCACAGTTGGTTTATGTATGAATATGTTGGAATGTATGATTGAACGAATATACTGTGAAGCTATTCGTTTATTTGTATAGTCTTGTTGACATATACTTAGACTTTGTTTCATGTTGGAAGCATTCATGTTGAAGCTTTGAACCCGAGTGTTTCATTGCTAGGAAGGTAAGAGGATTAGGACCGAGTTGTCTAAATCACCTCTTTATTGAATTCATGCCAAATAGTCTTCGTTACATAGGATGTTGAACGGCTGAAGCGTAACACTTGTACAATGTGAGTTTACTTGTAATAGTACTTCAAGTGATCAGCGTTCCATGGATGGCCAATGGTCTTGCCATCGGAGCTTCTAAGCTTGTAGGAGCCAGGGCGACTGATGCCAACAACTTCAAACGGTCTATCCCAGTTTGGACTAAGTGTTCATTCACTCGGGACTCCGTCGTAGAGTAATCTTTTCTTCAATACCCAGTCCCCCACTTTGAAAGAGCGAGGTTTGACCTTGAGTCATAGTAGTTGGAGATGCGCTGCTTGTATGCGACATTCCTCAAGTGAGTCTGGTTTCTGTGTTCCTCGACTAGATCTAAGTTGAGGGTAAGTTGTTTGTCATTTTTGCTTTGCACGTAGTTTTGGACTCAGAACGTTGCTTGTTCAAGCTCAACTGGGGCAACTGCATCTGGACCAAAGGCAAGTGAGAATGGGGTTTCTCCTGTTGATGTCCGATACGAAGTGCGGTATGACCAAAGAACTTGGGGTACAAATTCTGGCCAACAACCTTTAGCCTTATCCAAGCTGGTTTTCAAAGTTCGATTGATTATTTTGTTGATGGCTTCGACTTGTCCATTAGACTAGGGATGAGCTGGGGAGGCAAAACATAAGTTGATGTTGAGCTTAGAGCAGAACATCCTGAACTTATTGTTGTCCAACTGTCGCCCGTTGTCAGTGACTATCGCATTGGGAATGCTGAATCTGCAAAGGATGTTCTTCCATACGAAGTCTTCTATTTTTACCTCAGTAATGGTTGCCAATGGTTCTACTTTAGCCCACTTTCTGAAGTAGTCAACTGCAACGATTGCATAACGGACCCTTCCCTGCAGGCATTGGGTCGATCAAATCAAGTCCCCATTGGGCGAAGGGCCAAGGGCTGATCATAGAAGTGAGTGGCTCGGGAGTGGAGTGAGGAATAGTTACGTAGCGTTGACACTTATCACATGAGTGAGATATTCTGATGGCATCTTGGTGGAGTGTTGGCCAATAATATCCTTGGCGAAAAGCCTTGTGTGCTAGGGATCGAGATCCAACATGATCTCCGTAGACTCCTTCATGTATTTCCTGAAGTACAATTTCCGCCTCTGCCGGCGTAAGGCATCTTAGGTATGGTAGGTTAAAACCCCGTTTGTAGAGTTTGTCATTAATGATCATGTAACGGGTAGCCTTGTATCGAATCTGCTTAGCTTGGACTTTATCGTTTGGGAGGGTACTATGCGCAAGGAATTTATAAATCAGGGTAATCCAAATATCCCCCTATTGTAAGTTGCACACTTCCGCGGCCATGGTGCTTGGTGCTGCCAACAATTTGACCTGAATTTTTCTCCCAATTTTGTCTTCCACTGCTGAGGTGAGGCGAGCCAAAGCGTCTGCATGACTGTTTGCCGCTTGAGGAATTTGGGTGATCTGGTAGTGGAAGTGCTTGAGCAACAATTGTGTTTGTGCCAGATATGCTGCCATGGAGCTATCCTTAGCGTCAAAGTTGTTGGTGACCTGGTTAACCACCAATTGGTAGTCACTGAAGATATCAATTCGTTTAACACCAATTGGGTTTCATATTCGGCCTCATTATTCGATGCCTTGAATTTGAAACGAAGAACATACTCCATTGCCAATTTGTCAAGGGTAATAAGGACTAGTCCTGCTTCACAACCCTGTTGGTTAGACGAGCCATCAACATATAGACTCCATGTTGGGGTTGTTGGTTCTATTTTATGAGCTTCCGAGAGTAATGAAACAACTTCTTTAGGCGTAGAAACAATGTTAACAGGATATGTGAAGTCGACGATGAAGTCTGCCACTGTTTGGCCCTTCTCAGCTGGCTTTGGTTGGTAAGAGATGTCAAACTCACCCAATGTTATCGCCCATTTGATCATTCTCCCTGAAGTGTTAGGACTTTGGAGTATTTGTCGCAGAGGATGATTGGTAAGCACGATGATGAAGTGTGCTTGGAAGTAAGGGCGAAGTTTTCGAGCAGACATGACCAATGCTAGAGCCAATTTCTCAATGTTGGAGTATCATCTTGTAAAGCCTTGCTAGCGTAGTAGACATGCTGTTTGACATTACCATCATTTCGAATGAGAACGGAACTTACTGCTGAAGCCGATACCGATAGATAAATAATGAGAGTGTCACCAACCTCAGGTTTGGAGAGCAGATGGGCTTTACTCATGTAGTCTTGGAGGTTCTTGAATGCCTCGGCATATTCATCAATCCATGTAATGTACTTCTTACTTCCCTTAAGTGCTTTGAAGAAAGGAGCACATCTGTCTGTGGCCTTAGAGATGAACCTAGTTAAGGCTGCCACCTTGCCAGTAAGGCTCTGGATGTCTTTTGAAGTTACCGGTTCCTCCATGTCGAGGATTGCTTTGATCTTTTCGGGATTAGCCTCAATGCCTCATTGGCATATCATGAAGCCTAAGAATTTTCCAGAGCTTACGCCGAAGACACATTTGTTGGGGTTCAACCTCATTCGATACCTCTTCAGAATGGTGAAAGTTTCAGATAGGTTGGTGATGTGTTGGTCAGCATGTTTGCTCTTGACTAGCATATCATCAACATCAACTTCCATGCTCTTCCCAATCTGTTCGGCGAACATTGAATTGACTAGTCTCTGATAAGTCGCTCCTGCATTTGCTACCCATGTTGGGTAATTGACTTCGCGGATGAAGCCTATGCCTTTGAGTTTTTCAATTTCTGCCTTCATTGCTTCGTACTGTTCAGCGTCATAAGATCTTCGCTTCTGTCTCACCGGCTTGGTCTTGGGGTCAATACTTAAGCGATGACATATGATATCGGGAGAGATGCCTGGCATGTCCTCGTATGACCAGGCGAAGACCTCAGTGTTCTCTTGCAAAAAAGAGATCAATGCCAACCGAATGGGTGGTGACAAAGTGGTGCCAATCTTCACCATGCGATCTGGATAATCTTTTGAGATAGAAACCTTCTCCAACTCTTCAGCAGGTTGTGCTTGCTGAGTGAAAGAGTCGTCTCGAGATCATCGGGTTGACTGTTGCCACTGTGAAGATCCAAGTTGGCTTCGTCTGGGCTGGTCTTTATGACTTGGTCATGTATAGAAACGGTTTCCTTGGGCACAGGAATATGCTGTTGCTTGACAGAAATGTTATAACATGACTGTGCACTAAGTTGATCTCCTCTGATGTAACCATTGCCATAGGTGGTTGGAAATTTCATCAACAACATATGTGTGGATACCATGGCCTTGAGATCATTGATACATGTGCGTCCAAAGATGACATTGTATGCCGTTGGGCAATCAACCACCAGGAAGTTAGTGGTAATGGTAGCTGTGTAAGAGCTTGTACCAATGGTGAAAGGTAAGTGTATGCTCCCTAAAGGTTGCACGATATCACCGGAGAAGCTTATCAGAGGAGAAATCGAGCGATCGAGCAATTGTTCAGCTACATTAAGTGCCTTGAAAGCTTCAGCAAACATGATATTGACCGAAGCCCCCATGTCTACCAAGATTCGTTGTACTTCAAAGTTGGCTATGTGAGCTTCCACGATCAGTGGGTCGTTGTGAGGGTAGATGATACCTCTTTCTTCCTCAGGGTAGAAACATATTGGATCCCAATTAGGCTTTTGATACTTGCCTCCCCTGATGTCTTCCACGTGAAACACTTGGTGGCCAGACCTTAAAGCTCGTTCGCTATTTTTCATGGCCCTGTTGGAAGATTTAGATATGGGTGTGTCGCCACTTATGGAATATATCACATTCACCTGGCGTTGGTTACGGTTACCCCTTGGAGGATGAAGGTTGAATTGATCAATTTTTCCTTCACGTGCCCAAGCTTCAATATGATCACGAAGGGCCAGGCCTAGGTTAGTTCCAATCAGGTATCTCAGCTTGTCGTTTGGCCTTTAACTTGTTTACTTCCTTAAGGAGTTGTAGGACAAGAGGGTCCTAAGTGGAGTCATGTACCACTGGAGCTTTCTTTCGTAAATCTCCATCTCTTATTTGAAGTAGGAATGTTTGATCAAGAGCATGTGACTTTTCCCTTGACTCACCGTACTGACTTCCAAGGTATGTCTGTCGGAACATCTATGAGTCCCCTATACCTTCGTGTTTCTCTAGGACTTGTTGCCCCTTCCCCAAATTAGTAGTCGGCCTGGGACATGAGAGGGGACCGAGTCTTTTAGAGACCCTTGGGTCATTGATCTTCGAGCTTACATGGATGGGATTGTCTCGACGTTGCTTTAGGAAGTCTCGACAGTCTCAAAAGACAACTTTCGATCCTTCCACTACTTCTGTAAGGAGGTGTCTTCCTCCACTCCTCCTGCTTCGGGGTCGAAGCAGCTGGGTTGAGAGAAGTCTAATGTTGGTTGCCATTTCGATGAGTAGCTCGCTCCTCAACAAGAATACCCATGTCGATGGCAAATGACCCTCTGTGTTGGGGGGCACCCAGTTGATGGTTGACTTCCACAAGGGTGATGAGCTCGTGTGTTTTAGTATATCTAGCCTCATGGAGCATCTCGAAAACCTTCTTATACTGCTCTTGAATGATCTCATTCTTCATCGTTATCTTGTTGTTCTGAGCCCCCAGCTCATCAACTTTAGCCTGAAAAGAAAACTTCTTTTGTTCATTCTTTCGTTGCTTCGCACCAGGTGCAAGAGGGGTGTCATTCTGTGTGTTGTGGCTTCCTTCGCTCCCCATGTTGGAAAGGGATGCCTAGTCAAAAGAGAGCGTACGAATGGTGGAAACCAGCTTAACAAAGCTGAAGAGAGTGGGAATAAGTGTCGTTCACATAGACGGCGCCAAATGTCGATGCACATAATCAGTGAGGACTTTGGTACAACAGAAAGTGTTAAGTTTGTGACCTTTGCTAGATTGCTCTGGTCACTAGTGTGGATAAATATGTAAATGGATAGGGACAGGGAACCAAACACAAGATTACGTGGTTCACCCAGATTGGCTACGTCCACAGAGTAGAGGAGTTCTCATTAATTGTGAAGGGTTTACACAAGTACATAGGTTTAAGCTCTCCTTTAGTGAGTACTAGTGAATGATTTAGTACAAATGACATTAGGCAATATTGTGGGAGAATGATCTCCTTTTATAGAAGAGAGTTTCTAGTTTTGTTTTGATATTGACATGTGTCGTGTTGTGATTGGCTTCCGATGTTGACACGTGTCACGCTATGATTAGCTTCTGATGTCGACACGTGTCGCGCTGTGATTGACCTCCTGGTTGGAGGGAAATTCTTCTGGGTCCTTGACGGTATAACGTTGACTGGTGCTCGGTAGTTTCGGGATTGGTCAAGTATGGTACAAACACACTTAAATCTCCGTGTTCCTTTTTCTAATTGCAATAAATTTGAGTTGAGCAAACCATTTAAACATTGAGTTATTAAATAGACACATAATGGAAAAGGAGGATCGACAAAATGAGGAAATGGTAACATATTGCTTATAATTTATATTAAAGATTATTGTTTTGTTATTAATATTATGATTATATTACTCTTGTTACTAATCACTTTGATTTATGTTGAAGCTTGCAGACTTGTTAGATAAAATGTGAGTATTGATATCTATGTGCACATGACATATACATATGCATTGCAAAGCAAGCAAAGGAGTTGTGTTGTGTCAAGTGCTCACTTGTGTAAAATGTTTGAGTTGTGAGGATATTCAAGGGCTGAAGTTTGCGTTGAATATAAAATAATGAACTTGTATATGTTAGGCGTAGGGTGCAGGGCTTGAGTATACAAATTGGTTGATTATAAAATAATGCAATCTTGTATATGTCAGGCGTCGGGGGAAGTGCTTGTTTAATAAAGTGGAAACTGAGAATTTAATTACAAAAAATTGGGTTTAAGGGATGAACATGAGTTAACTCATATTCTAAGGTATTTGGAGCCAAGTGGTATAAGCATGGCATGGGACGTGCATGCTTGGATGGCTTAGGTATGTGTTGACGGAATTAGAAGGGAGTGAGTACATTCATGCATCTCACTTGTATATATTTTATGCATTTGAAAGAATTGTTACAATTTAATTATTATTTGGTTGGTACTTTTTATTGTGAATTAATTGGTGCACTGTAGTTATTCCGTTGCGTATTCAATAAATTTAAGTAGTAAACTCAAGCATTTAGTATGCAAAAGTTGTTAACTAGTGTTATAGGATGTATTGTGTAATCAGCTCCAAATAATTTTATTTTAATTTTCCCACCATATCTTGGTTGTAGAATTTATTTCTATAGCTAAGATATGGCTCACACCCTAGCTGGTGAATAGTCTTTATTCGCGGGTCGGGGCATGACAGTTTTGCTGTGAATTAGTTTTCGAATTAGATTGGTTTGGTTTCTTCAATTTGGGGTTTTTCGTTTCGAATTAGTTTTCGAAGTAATATTTTATGTGGCAATGTGGTATGTCAAATTTAGGAGAAAAACAAATCTTAACAGGTCATAACGGATCGAGTCATTTTACTTGCTAGGTAAAATGACCCGACTTGTTAAGAACCTATTAAGATAATGGGTGTGATACGACACGACTCGACCCGACCCGTTAAGATAACAGGTGTTACATGAAAATGCCACGAACACGATAAACATGACCCGTTTGGCAATACCTACATTTCTCTGACAGATGTAGGGTCCGCCAATGCATGTGGATCCTATCTATATTACTAATCACAAATGTATTTTTTTATATTTTGTATGCCATGTGAGTATGTACTTAACAAATTCGTTCTTTAAAAGTAATATTCCCTATTTAACTCAGATAATTTAATTTTAAATACAAAGTAAAGCATAACATTACAAACAAGCATAATTAATTAAGGGTAAATTACACTTTACCATCTCAGGTTTGAGGTCTATTGCAACCTCATACAACATCTTCAAAAAAATTCACTTTCATACCTCATGTACTATTTTATTTCAATATTATACATCCGTTACATTTTCCATCCATTGGTCCGTTAAGAGCTGAAGTGGCTGCCACATTTACACCACGTGGCTGCCACATTTGTGCCACATGGCTAAACAATTAATTAAAAAATTAAAAAAATTAATTAAAGAAAAGTAAAAAAACATAAACCCCCCTTTGTCTTCCCCGAGCACCCCCTTCTCCCATCCCCCAACACCCACCCCTTGCCAACCCATCACCCATCCCTTTCCCACCCGAGCCATCCCTTCTCCAATCCACTCCTCTCTCTCCGATCCACCCTGCAATTGCATATATTTACAATCCAAACCCAGCCCCTTCTCTTTATGTTTCTCCCTCTCTCTCTCTTCATCTGAACCTTCCTCTTTCTCTCCGATTCGGAGAATTGCGATGGCGATCGGACATCTTCAAGAAGTTCATAAATTATAATATATATTTATAATATTCTAGAAGTTCAATGCCTCCTCCAAAAGCTTCGACATCTTAAACTTGAAGAATTGATCAATGAATTTTACCTTTTGAAGTTTAGTTTCGATTTTCATTTAGTTTGAAAATTTAACTTCTATTTGGATTGTTAACTTCTATTTGTTTTAGTTTGTAACTTCTATTTGGATTGTAAGCTTAATTTTCATTATGAATCTTGATGCATCATTTGAATTATTGTGTGTGTGAATTGTGAATGATGAATAATAGATTAATTTAGGCTACAATTTATAAGATATCAGCAGCTAAGGTGAGGTTTAAGTTAAAGAGGTGAGTCTTGTGGTAGTGCCATAGTGGTGCTTTATGCTTCTGTTGAATAATCAACCGGTACTGCTAAGGTGAGGAATTTAGGCCACGCATTGTCCTTGTAGACCTATAGTACTGCTTTATGTTTCCATTCTTTGTTTCAGGCTTATAATTTTCAAGTAATTCATCAACATTTCATGCGGCTGTAAATCTATTTGAAGGTGGAAATCCGAAATCCATTTGGGCACTTGTTATGAGAATTTTCTTCCGTCTATGCATTTGGTTTATATATCTTTGTCTTATTACAGAGGCACAAAATATGAAATATTGAACAAAGCAAAAACATATTTTGTCTCAAAATAAAGTGGCAATTACCATTGTCATACCATGCCAACCGAACATTTGGCAATACCGAACTTCGGTATACCGAAAGTTTGGTATGGTAATGGTAATAGATTTTACCAAACCGAAAATTTGGTACGGTAATTGGTACGAGGGTTTTGGTATGGTAACCGTACCGAACCCACCCCTAGTTAGGTCTTCCTCCTCAACCAATTTCGTTCAAAGTTCAAACATTTTCTTTTAATATGGATACTGTAAAATATTATTTGTAAAACAAACACTTATAAAAAGAGCATAATAAAAATTTTAAAGTGTTAATAATTGCACCCAATTAACGAGGTTTCATGAAACAGGATTGCAATATTAGGCTTGGGACATGAAGAATCTGTTACCTACTGGTGGGCATCCAAACGGCAGAAACTCCCAAAGGCCAAGGGGTAATTTAGATTTGGAATTGTAGACGCGTACGTACAGATGCCGTTGCATGATTGTGTTTGATTTTTTGTGCCATATTTCGTGTCATATTCTTTTACTTGGCTGTCGTGGGCGGCTTGTTGTGCTCCCTTCAGTGGCTTTGTCTGCCGTAGTCAAAGTCTCAAACTGGACGCGAATTTGGATTTCCTTAATCCCCATGCCAAATGCATTCCTACATTTTTCTAATTTTCTCATCAACTATCCATTCATGCAAATACTTTTCCCATCTCTCCTCCACTTGGGAATATAAAACAAAATAAAGCATTTTTTCGCTATCACTCCTCCACTTGGGAATATAAAACAAAATAAAGCATTTTTTCGCTATCACTCCTCCCATCTCTCCTCCACTTGAGAACCTCTACTTTGGCAAGAATCGAACCTAAGACTTCTCACTTACAAGTGAAGAGGAATACCACTAGACCGTAGTACTAAGTGGCAGTTGCATATCGTACTATTAGATAATGAATGTATTATATAACATATCCATAGGCAGTCCCCTCAAATTTTGGTTTCCCTATATCTAGTAGTAGTATGATTATTGCACAAGGTTCTAAAAGACGCTAGGCGCTAGTCGGGCGGCGGACTGGGGCCTAGCGCCTAGGCGGCTAGGCGGGGTCTAGGCGGGTGCCTAGGCGGATTTAAGTAAATCCATTATATTTCGTGTAAATAAGTGTATGTTTATACTTAAAATATATATAATTTCATCATAAACTACAAAATAGAATGACATATGTATTATAAAGTATTGGAACATAATGAAAACATGGGGAACAAGCATATAGTGTGTGCCCATTTAAGTATTCAACAAGTCTCTTACAATTTATTGAAAAAAATTAAATGCAAATTGAAAGTTATCTATTTTCTATCAAAGTGAGTCGCAACCTAGGCAGGTGCCTAGGCGGGTCTGGGCGGGCTAGGCGGGCTAGGCGGCCTAGGCGGGCGCCTCAACTGGTCTAGGCGCCCTTTATTAATTTTCAAACGCCTAGGCATTAATCGGGGCGGTGACCAGCCGCCTAGCGCCTAGGCGGGGCCTAGGCGGCGCTGGGCGGGGATTTTTAGAACAGTGTTATTGCATAGAAAAAAGTTGGGGAGCTAATTGCAGACATGTAAATATCTCATTTGTGGCAGGAATTTTGGTGCTTACACTAGTATTTTGGAGACCACATCTAAATCTTTGAAATAGTGCGACCTATATATTTGGTGGACTCTTCTTCTTTTAGAGAAAGGGTAATGCCATAAAAACCACATTTTGTAGATCGAGTAATGCTAGCGAGACCATATATATAAACATGACGTGGTTGTCAATGATTATTTTGTTACTGAAGTGCTTGATTAACAAACTTATTACTATTAGTAACATATCACATGATTTAAATGTTCCTCTGACATTTTCCTTTGTAGACAATAATAAACCATCTATCGAATAGATATAGGGTCTTCAATACAAGTATATTTCATCTCTATTAGAGAAATAATTTAAATCTGATTTACATAATATGGTCTTCCAAGAATTCATCTATTGCATATACATGTAGGTTAACAACTAATTAATATATATTTTATTGTTGCAGGACAACAGATTTGAAACCTAGGTCAGCGTTGGCCAAACTTATTCAAAAACCACCAGCTTGTGGGGATATAGTCATAAGTTATCTTGCTCTATAAGATAGCAACTCCTTTTTTCATATTTCTCCACAACACTCAAACAATTAACTTTCCTCTCCCTCACGTCCTTCCTTCAGGATTTACAAATCAAAGACCAGAATTCTCAGCTTCTTTCTCTCTCCCTCCACCAATGGCACCTACCGTGACTTCAGTGGATGCATCTGAACCCAAGGTAGCTAGCATCAAAACCTTAGCCGACTCAAATGCTCTCACTTCTGTACCTTCCGAGTACGCCTACATCATGGATCCCAACGATAAGGGAGATGCAAACGACCCTGAACACTCAATCCCCATCATTGATTTTGCTCTGCTCACCTCTTCCTCCCCTGATGAACGGGCACAAATGATCCAGAAGCTAGGAAAAGCTTGCCAAGAATGGGGCTTCTTTCAGGTATATTCACACTTGTTATTAATTATGTATGCTTGAACATGTATAAAATTAACTAATATTTTATTAGTTTGATAACTATTTCGTTTCAAATTTTTATTTTAAAAAATATATATAAATTGAAAATTGAAATAGTTATAAGTTTTCAAATTTGAACTTTAAAAATGGAACATGAATTAATATTTTCATGTGCTTGATGCCCTTTAGGTGATCAACCATGGTGTACCAGAGAGCCTAATGAAAGAAATGATCGACGCGTGCCGAAGATTTTTTGAACTGCCGGAAGAGGAGAAGAAGGAGTTCCATACAAAGAACCTGTTGGACCCAATCAAGTGCGGCACCAGCTTCAACGTCGCAATTGACAAAGTTCGTCTCTGGAGGGATTATCTCAAGGTCATCGCACACCCCAAATTCAACTCACTCTACAAACCTGCTGGGTACAGTGAAGTTTCATTGGAGTTCAGCAAAAGAACCCGTGCAGTGGCGACCGAAATATTGAATGGAATATCGGAGAGTTTGGGACTGGAGGCCGATTACATTACCAAGGCCATGAACTGGGATCGGGGCTGCCAAATTCTTGCAGCGAACTACTACCCGGCTTGCCCACAGCCCGACCTGGCAATCGGTATTCCTCCTCATACAGATCATGGACTGGTGACGCTCCTGATTCAGAATGATATGTGTGGCCTTGAAGTCAAGCACAATGATCAGTGGGTCTTGGTAAATGCCGCTCCGGGCGCTTTTATTGTTAACGTTGGTGATCAAATGCAAATTCTAACAAACGACAAGTACAAGAGCATATGGCATCGAGCAACTGTGAACAACACAGCTACTAGGATATCGATCGCCGTACCACATGGACCGGCACTCGACACGCCCGCTGTACCGATCCCGGAGTTGCTAGAAAAGGAAGGTGAAAAAGCGAAGTACATTGGAATGACGTATGAGAAATTCATGGAACTTCAGGCAAGCCCCGCTGCCTACATGATGCCTTGCTTGGATCACCTGCGGGTCAAGGACAATTGAAGAAAATACATGCATGGCGGCCACTTGCCGGCGTTTCTCTGTTTTCTTTGTGTAGAATAATATATGCTCCTGTAAGAGCTTTGATTCTCTATTAGAGCAGCTTGCAGAGTTGTTGTCCAATGTTTCTTGCTGTTCGGGTCTTTGTCTTGTGTAAATTAGTGGGACCTTCTCATCACTTATCGGACTCGTTGAGAGAGGCTCAGAGAATGACAATGTTAGAGAAAATAAAATTTTAAATCAAATTTGCAAACTAAATTATGTGTCACTAATAAGAAACAAGCACGTCATTGGACACTTAATCAATAATCCAATTATCCACAACCACATCATTTGGTTTACAAATTTGATTTAAAAAATTTGGTCTCCCTAACATTACATTTGAGAAAAAGAAGAGAGACTCGATGACAGAGAATGAGAGAAAGTGGGTAGGGGTGAGCATGGTGTGGTTCAGTGCGGTTCCATCCTCAAAACGGAACCGGAACCGAGAAATATCAACGATTTGATTCAGTGTGGTTCCACTTAAATTTGTTACTAAAATCATATGGTTCGATCCACACCGATTTCGGTTCGGTCCATGTCTGTTTACGGTGCCCAATACTAAGTCATTTGAATACCAAATCAAAATGGTATTCAAAGTCTACTTTTTTTTATTCTCTTGTTTTTTTGCATGCTTGCATTCAAATACCACTTCTAAAATGGTTAAACAAAGTTACAAACAAAACATATCATTTTCAAATACAAAATCAAAATGCAAATATTTCTGAAACTAAGCAAACAAAAAAAGCAACACAGTTCAAATGTCATATAACATTCATAATACAAATATACATCCACACATACAAATCATCCACTATGCAGTAAAAATGTTAGTATGAATACAATATTTAAGCCCAAGAGAGACTTATCAAGAGATTTAAAAAAAGTCCTAGGAAAAGGGAAAGAAAAAAAAAAGGATGTAACTGAACACCTTAAGATCACTCTGTCAAAAAAAAAAAAAAAAAATGAAATCGAAACCTGAATGTCAAATTTGGGAATCTAGGAGAGAAAACGACCTCATTTTTTCAAATAAGTGCATTATCTCAATAGGTGAACCGTGCAAGTGAAAGACCTATTTGAGATATGATCCCATGCAGTCCTATTAGGTAAAACCAGTTTGGTTTTCACCACTCATTTAGTGACACCCGTATACAACTATTAAATTTAATTAATTATTTATATTCATGGCCCGGTTCGGTTCTAAGCAATTCTACCAACATGAAAATTGGAATCGGTATGAATGGTTCGGTCCGGTTTTTGAACCTACGTTGACTTTTTTTTGTGATTGTATGGAAAAGGGGAGAATAATAATAACAATAATAAAAATAATAATAATAATAAAAAGAAAAGGGGAGAATCTTCTACATGGGAGGGCGGGTGGAAAAATGAGGAGGCCTGAATAAGGAGGGGAAGAGAACGGGGGAAAAGAAAAAGAAAGAAAAAGAGGTAGAAGAAGGATAACGAGGAGAGAAAACTATACCCGATTTTTTAGAGAGGTCAAAGGAAGTATAGAAGACTACGTTTGAAGCAGCAAAGAGAATCATAACAAAAGGATGGTTCCTTTTGTCGACCTGCAACAAGGGTAAAAATTATCAGCTTTCGTCATTATTTCCATAGCTTCTTTGTATCAATATTTCTTATATACTTTTAATTTTATACATCGGGTGTGTTGATCAAAAAATCATGTTTTAGGGTTTGGCTTAAAGAGTCAATTTTTGTTAATTGTGAGTATGATTGAAATCAAAGTTATAGACATGATTTTGGGATTGTATGGAAGTATTCTGAAGTTATAATTAGAAGAGTTTGGGTTCTAAGTTGCAGGGAACTTATGTTTTCTGCGAAGAAAAACTATGTTTCAAGTAGCCTACTTTGCCTCTCGATTTCTATGTCCTTATGGATTCCTTTTGATCCATTATCATGTGTTTTGAAACTAGACATGTCCATAATCAAAAGCCCATTTGATTTCACATAATTCCGTTGAGTTTTGATATGTCAAAACCATGTACAAACTTGAGTCATGAAGCTGCCAGACAACAGCAAATACTGGGTTTCCGGTTTCGAGGCTCTATTTTGTATCTTGCATAACTTTCAACTTAGAACCCCGTTTCTTACAAATTGTAGATGCTTTTAATGTACTCAAAACATCTTCGAATCTCATGTTTGTTTGCATCATTTGGTATAGTTATGGGTGTTCAAAATCGGGCTTAATCTTGGTTGGCTAAAACTGTTTTTCTGCAGCTTTTGTGGAGATGAGGCTGCTGCTTTTGCAATATTCATTCTTCTCACAATTTTATTTCTAATTTACTTATCTATATTAAGTTTGTGCTTAAACCACTTAACCTACACAAAAATTACCCATTTGTCTAAAGTCATGAATTGATGTATCTTTCCATTCCACCAACATCACGAATTGTTGTATCTTTCTCTCTATCTCCCAACTATTTTAACCATGACCTCTTGTAAGTTTCAATTCTAATTGTGTTATTAACTTATATCTTTTAAGTTGGCAGTAGAGAGAACTATAATTTCTAGTTGGAAAGCATTGAGAAACTGTATACCATCAACTTTATCTCCTCTTAGGTAAGTTGCTTGACTTTTAATTTTATTATTTTAACCTCTCATGTTGTTTAAGTTGTAAAATTTATGTCGATCATTGGTAATTAAAATCATAAACATGATATAGGACCTATATGATAGGTATTAAAGACAATAGGACCTCATCCTCCTTCTAGTCTCCAGCCCTAGCTATGGCTAAGGTTGGTGGCAGTCATCTTCTCCTCATTTTTCTTCTTTTGTTTTCTTTGCTTCTCCCACAGCTTTTGTTTTCCCCTGCCTTTTGGTTCGATCGTTCTTTTCCCCAATCCCTTCTGCATATGATTTCATTGTGCCCAGTCCCTTTTTTCATTCCCCCCTTCCTTCCACCTACCTGATTTCCACTAATCCACTCCATATCATTTCCAATCAGCTCCATTATTCATTGATCCAACATTTCGGTTTGTCACCCGCTTTTTCTCATTGCAATTCTTGCAATTTCAACGCAATCTCGCTAATCTCTCGGAAGGTGTGTAGAGCTCCGGCTCAGGTGTTTACACCACCTCCTTCCTTTAGGGTGTCTTTGATGGCACCAATGCTAGTGGGTTTCTTTCGTTGCGTGGTGGAGAACGATGATGTGCTCTCTGATGGATTTTGAAGTCTTCTTTTCATCCATGTTTGGGGCTGTGTATGGCTGATGTTCAGAGGTTTGCATGGGATGTTGGTTTCTGTTGGGTGGAAAGCGGCATGCCAATGGCGGCGTTGGTTGGAAGCTGTTGGGTGTTTCGGTGTTTTGTTTGGGCTCAAAAGTCTTCTTTGGTGGTCCATATTTTGAATGTGTGTATATTGTAGTTGGACCTCCTTTATTGTAATTATGTGGTGTTGGTAATGGATTTACCTTTCTTCCAAAAAAAAAAAAGTAAAATAAGAAAAGCAGTATTTCAGAAACTGAACACTAATTATCTCTAAAACTAAATACGAGTACTACACTATTTCTGAAACTGAACACGGGCAATACTTTTGAAACTGAACACAGGTTGGCGTGCATTGACTATATCTTAAACCAAATATGGTATCTCTCCAGAAAGTCTAACAACCATTCTTTTATGTACTCTTCCTGAATTTTCTCGGCACTTTGTCACCTTTCAAACATCTTTTCTTCTTCTAATTGTCTTCAATTCTCATCAAATTTTCTCTGAATCTCCTCAATTTTTAGCTTTCTATACCAAACGGAGTTCCACATGCAGGACACTTTCGATGACGGATCTCTAGATTTTTCTGAACACAAGAAGATGATAGCACTTCACAACTACCACTGCCAATCAAATAACTAAAACCAACATCCATCAGTTCATCAGAAAATTTAGGAAATGATAACAAATATGTATATCAACACTGCTTAGACGCGGCAATTATCTTCCTTACCTCCTTTGACCTATCAGTACAAACATTGCGCTGCAAAATATTCTTGCATAATTTAAATTTGTGTTTGGAGTTTCTGTATTGCAGTCTCTCCAGTTTCGGTTTTTTTTTTTAATCTTGCACGCGCTTTCAGTTGGCTATTTTTTCCTTTTTTTTATTTTTTTATTTTTAGTTCTTATCATTAAATAAAGTTATTTTTTTAATACTCATTAAATGAAGTTATTAGGTGGCTTTTAGTAAAGATTCAAAGTTTTGAAGTTTTTACATTAGTTTTCCTTATGTTCACTACAAAAAAAAATGAGCACTGCACACAATAAATTATATGTGCCCTTTGAGGCAAAAAAGCACAAACAATTGTGCTCATAGACCAATAGCAACAGTGCAGCTACTATCTTTATGTATGTGCCCTCTATGGGCGTCACCATTGCTCAGAGGGCACAATACTGAGTTCTGTGCTCATGATGTCAGCACAAATAAAGGGTGTTTTGTGCCTACGTTCTGACAAAGTTGTCAGACTACAATTTCCAGCCATGTTGGCACTAAAAATGTAATTGTCTGCATGAATTAAATATTAAAAAAATCATAATTTGAAAAATTGAAACTGAAATTGAGGTTTTTTTTTTCATAAAATGTAGAAAGCCTACAATACGTTCTCAATCTCACAAACATATATTGTAATGTTACATATTTCATCTCTAATGCAAAAAGAATTTGAAAGCAAACATTTCTGGACAGATGCATCTTCCCCAGCAAGCCTTGCACCTCATCGAATCTCTGCTGCTCTATAAACGAATTAATGAAGATGATCATTAAGAGAAGATCTTCCATTTCTGTTTAAGTATTCCTTCAAATAGTTTTTTGATAGGAGCATATTTATGCGACTTAGCTTGCTTGTTTTCTTGCATTTTGGTAATTATTTAGTATTTATAATAGTGTTTAAAGCTAAATTCGTGTGTTTGTAGGTTTTATGGGCTAAGGGTGCATTTTGAGCCAATTTGGAGTAGTTTGGAGTGTTTTTGGGCCCAAGATGGATTGCTTATGATCCAAGCTAGATGGATGGACGAATTTGAAGTCAAAAGAAGCTAGGAACATGCTAAAAATATGGTGAAACAAATACAAGTTGCAAGAAGGGATAGGTTTCTAGAAGGATTGATCAAAACTCCACTCAAAACCATGCCTACCCCAAAAACATCATCCTTGCCGTGCATCCTTGATGTTTTCCCACCAGAAATTTGAGTAATGATGCAATGCCTAACTCACCATGACAATTGAGTGATGAAATACCTAACCCATTAGGAAAGTGTGTGGATGATTCAATACCTAACCCATTAGGAAAGTGTGTGGATGATTCAAGACCTAACCCACCATCAAACTCCACTCAATGCCGTGCATCCTTGGTGTTTTTCCACCAGAAATTTGGTTTAAACTAGTCCATCTTCTCCCTATAAATACCCATGGTAACAACCTCATTTTGGCATCAAGAAATTAACCATTCTCCAAGCCTTGCCTTGCCTCTCCCTACATCTCTAAACTCCTTCCCATCCATTCCTCCATATAACCAACCCTTCAAAACATCACTCCAACCTTGTGTTGCGGCAAAGAAGAAGAAGGAAAGTTCTTGGACGTGCTTGCTATCCAACATGGATCGTTGAAACGTTTAGGTGTTTTCTTTCTTTTATTTTCAATGTATAATTCTATTTATCTTTGTTTTGTGAACATGAGGAACTAAACCCCTATTTAGTTAGGGGGAAGTTTGAAGCCATGAACATGCTTGTGATATGAATTGATTTCTTCCAATTGTGATTTGATAAGTTGTGATTGCAATTCAATTATCTATTTACTTCATAACTAATTCTTGTATGTTTATTAAGGATGCATACTTAGTTTTCATACATGAATTAGATGCTAGAATATAAATGAGTTTCACCTTATCGTTACAAGTTTATATTCATGAGTAGTGAAGGTTGCTTGTCACAATCGCGTTAATTGAATTCTTGGCAAACGTATCATGCTTTTCATAGTTACGATTGCCTCGTCAATACTTATAGTTTTCATGAAACTTAATGATCTTTAATTGTATCTCTATTGTGCTTTTCACGTAGGGGACTTTTAGAGAATGTGTTGAATTGTTGTATGCGTCTTCCGTCCAATTCAATAATTTAAGGAAAACTTGAAGATTAAAAAAGTGTTGTTCACGGTTAATCTGGGGTGTTGAGCATCATAGTTTATTGAAAAGCAATTGGAAATCGATTCATGTACAAGTGTGTCATGTGCGAAGAACGGACCTCTAACTAATCCATCCATCATCTTATTTCTCAAATTCGTTTTACAATTTGCCTAGCTAAAAATCTATTTAAGTTTTAGTTTGTTTGTTTTACTTTCAACTTCACCAAACCCAAATCCCCCTTTTACTTTCTTATTTTAAAGTCTTTTGTTTACATTTTTTCAACTTTGTTTTTATGTTTTTGAGTCAGTTTAGAGGTTTTAGCAAGCCCTCCTAATCCCCGGTTTAGAACGATCCCTACTTATACATGTACTATAATTGTCACAAGAGGGTTTAATTTGAGTGCTTATATATTTCGCATCAAAATTTTGGCGCCGTTGCCGGGGATTAGCAACTTTGCTAAATCCCCATTGTTTCTTTTTATTTCTTTTTTTCGTGTGTCTTAATTTTTAGTTTTTAATTTTATTTGATTTTGTTTATTTCAGGTACTAGTTTATGACTCGTAGTTCTCAACCAGTTCATGCACATATATCGGAGTTTGACGGCAATTTTGAACGAACTTTGAGAAGGAAAAGGAAAGTACCATAACCTAGTCCACCTAGTTCTAGTTCTGAATCCGAAGTTGAAGAAAAGGAGGAGGTAGAAAAAGACATGGAGGTGGACAATCGAACAATCAAAGAACTTTCAGCCTCGGGATTGGACAATGCCGCGCCTCTATGCATCCAATACCCCGCAGCAGCCCGAGGGAAGACAGAAGAATTTGAATTAAAGTCAAGCTTGTTACACCACATTCCGAAGTACCATGGGTTGTTCATGGAAGATCCTAACAAACACTTGAAAGAATTCGAGGTGGTGTGTTCGAGCATGACCCCCGTCAATGTCGATGGGAGTATTTTGAAGATGAAAGCCTTCCCTTTTTCTCTCTTGGAAAAGGCGAAGGATTGGTTGTACGAATTGGCGCCAGGAACCGTCACATCATGGGAAAGCATGAAACGGGCCTTCTTGGAGAAGTTTTTCCCAACTTCTCGAGTCATCCTCCTACGGAAAAGGATAAGTGGAATTCAACAAGAGGAAGGTGAATCTTTTCCTACTTATTATGAACGTTTTAAATCTCTTGTTGCTTCTTGTCCACAACATCAGATGAAGGAGGAACTTCTTTTGCAATACTTCTACGAGAGGCTACTACCTATCGAACGTCAAATGCTAGATGCCTCGGCGGGAGGAGCTTTGGTGGACAAGACCCCCACGGCAGCAAAGATTTTAATTTCCAACCGTGCGTTGAATGCTCAACAATACGAAGGCGTTGGACAAAGGAGTAACCCACGACCACATCAAGTCAATGAGGTAAGTGCCATAACCGAACTTCAAAATCAAATGGCTAACCTTACTACTTTGCTTTCTCAGATGGTGGAAGGTCCAAAAGTGCAAAACGTGGCAGCTTGTGGCGTGTGTTCCATGCAAGACCACCTTACGGACAAGTGCCATCAATTAATTGAAAATGGAGGGTAGGAATCTGCCCATGTCGTGGGTTATGGGAATCCAAACCAACCAAGGGGTGATCCTTTCTCTAATACATACAATCCGGGATGGCGTGATCACCCTAATTTCAGATGGAGAGATGCACAACAATCTGCCCAACAAAGTGGATTCCGACAACCCCCGGGTTTCTTTCCAAGGCCAATGGCACCACAACCACCCCCTCAAGCACAATCATCCCAAACCAACTCAGGTATGTCCATGAATGATGATAAAACATATCAGTTATTAACCACAATGGCACAGGGAATGCAGAATCAAGCAAAGGATGTGAATGAGCTCAAGAAGCAAATGGGCCAAATGGCCGAATTTTTGGGACAAATTCGTGAGAATGGTAAGTTACCAAGCACCACGGTGATTAATCCAAAAGGTGGTTTTGAATATGCAAAAGCCATCATTTTAAGAAGTGGAAAAGAAGTGGGAAGCAAAGCACATGAACATGCCCCAAACAAGGAAGATGCAAAGCTACAAATGGAAGAAGAAGAGCAATCCAAACCCACGGCAAGGATAGCACCAACCATGCCGCAGCTATCCAAGCATTCCAATCTGTCCACCTCAGGTAACGTTGTCCCAAATGTTGTGATTCCAAACACTAATCTGCCCAATGTTCATTTTCCTCGCAGATTTGCACAATCAAAGAAGGAAGAAGGCGAAAAGGACATTTTGGAGACCTTTCGAAAAGTTCAAGTAAACATTCCTTTACTTTATGCTATTAAGCAAGTGCCCAGGTATGCAAAGTTTTTAAAAGAGTTATGCACAACTAGGAAAAGAATTTCAAACAAAGAAGTTGTGAAAGTAAGTGAAAATGTATCTGCGGTTTTGCAACGGAAGTTACCTCCAAAATGTAAGGATCCAGGTAGTTTTACTATTCCATGCATAATTGGAAACACTAGATTTGAACAATGCATGTTAGATTTAGGTGCTTCTATCAATGTAATGCCATATTCCATTTATGCATCAATGAACCTTGGTGAGTTAAAACACGATGGCGTTATAATTCAATTGGCCGATCGTTCTAACGCTTATCCCAAGGGAGTCCTTGAGGATGTTTTAGTGCAGGTCAATCACCTTATCTTCCCTGCAGATTTCTATGTTTTAGACATGGAGGATTCAAGCCATGCTCCATCATTGCCAATCTTGCTAGGCCGTCCATTCATGAAAACAGCAAGAACAAAGATTGATGTGTTTAAGGGAACATTAACCATGGAGTTTGATGAGGACATTATTCATTTTAATCTTTCTGAAACCATTAAATATCCAATGGAGGACCATTCTTGTTTTGCTATTGACATTGTTGATTCTTTGGCACAGGTGCATTTGGATCAACTAAACGAAGATGCACTTGAGGTAGCCTTAATGCACGGCATAGGAACAAGAAATAAGTGTGGGGGAGTCCTTGCAACCCACGACATGCAATCTGACCATATTGTCGTGCCCCCTTGTGATGAAGTACTTGAAATGGTCGCTGCCCTTGAGTCATTGCCTTCACACTCTGGTAAGTCTCCACTCTCACTTTTAGATTCTGTTTTGACTAACAAGTTACTTCCATCAATTGTGCAGCCACCTACACTTGAGTTAAAGCCATTACCCAATCACTTGAAGTATGTTTTCTTGGGACAAGATCAGACGCTCCCCGTCATCGTCTCCAACTTACTCACGACCCAAGAAGAAGACAAGTTGATAAGGGTGTTAAAAGAGCACAAATCTGCCATTGGATGGACATTGGCGGATATCAAAGGCATTAGTCCCACCACGTGCATGCATCGCATCCTTTTGGAGGAAGAAGCCAAGCCATCCCGTGATGCTCAACGTCGCCTTAATCCACCCATGATGGAAGTAGTGAAAAATGAGGTTATAAAATTGCTTGATTGTGGTGTTATATATCCGATTTCTGATAGTCGTTGGGTGTCACCTGTGCAAGTTGTTCCCAAAAAGTCCGGAGTCACGGTGGTGAAAAATGAAGAACAAGAACTTGTACCCACGCGTGTTGTGACTGGTTGGCGTGTTTGTATTGATTACAGGAAGTTAAATGCCATGACAAGGAAGGATCACTTTCCATTACCATTCCTCGACCAAATGTTGGAAAGGTTAGCCGGTCATGAATTTTATTGCTTTCTTGATGGATATTCCGGATATAACCAAATTGTGATAGCTCCGGAGGACCAAGAGAAGACAACATTTACGTGCCCCTTTGGCACTTTTGCATATAGACGCATGCCATTTGGTTTGTGCAATGCTCCGGCGACATTTCAACGACGCATGGTGAGTATTTTTTCTGATTATGTGGAGAAGATTATTGAGATATTCATGGATGATTTTAGCGTGTTTGGTAATTCATTTGATCATTGCTTGAATAATCTGACCTTAATCTTGAAACGTTGTGTTGAAACGAATCTTGTGCTTAATTGGGAGAAATGTCACTTCATGGTTAAGCAAGGTATTGTTCTAGGCCATATTATTTCTGAAAAAGGCATTAAAGTGGATAAATCTAAGGTCGACCTTATTCGCCACTTACCCTCTCCAACTTCGGTTAGAGAGATTCGTTCATTTCTTGGCCACGCAGGTTTTTATAGGCGTTTCATTAAGGATTTCTCCAAGATTGCACAGCCACTATGCCGATTGCTTCAAAAAGAGGTGGTTTTCGAGTTTGATGCAGCATGTTCCACAGCATTCAAGCACTTAAAAGAGGCTCTCACTTCGGCTCCTATTATCACACCTCCAGATTGGAGCCTTCCATTCGAGTTGATGTGTGATGCTTCGGACTATGCCATTGGTGCTGTTTTGGGGCAGCGAAAGGACAAGCAACCCCACGTTATCTATTATGCTTCTAGGACACTCAATGATGCTCAATTAAATTATTCAACCACTGAGAAAGAATTACTTGCTGTGGTTTTTGCATTAGATAAGTTCCGATCTTACTTACTTGGTACTAAAGTTCTTATTTTTACTGATCATGCAGCTCTCAAATATTTGCTCACGAAAAAGGAGGCCAAGCCTAGATTGATTCGATGGATGTTGCTTCTACAAGAGTTTAACATTGAGATTCGGGATAAGAAGGGCGTGGAGAATGTGGTGGCTGACCACCTAAGCCGAATGGTGCATGAGGAAGCAATGCCAATTTCAGAAACCTTCCCCGATGAACAACTAATGTCTATTCAGGTAAGTGAGCCTTGGTATGAAGATTTGGTGAACTATTTGGTGTCTAAACATACTCCTAGCACACTTAATAGGAATCAACGTGATAAGCTTAGAAAGGATGCTAGGTTTTATGTTTGGGATGACCCATACCTTTGGAAATTTTGTCCCGATCAGATTGTACGACGTTGTGTGAATGAATATGAGTTTCAATCTATTTTAACATTTTGGTACCCAACGCACTGCCCTTAAAATCTTAGAATGTGGGTTTTATTGGCCAACCATCTTTAGGGATGCTAGGACGTTTTGCCTTACATGTGATCGTTGTCAACGAATGAGTAATATAAGTGCTAAGGATCAAATGCCACAAAACCCTATACTTTCTGTTGAAATATTTGATGTGTGGGGCATTGATTTTATGGGTCCTTTTCCTTCATCACATGGTTTTCTCTATATTTTGTTGGCGGTGGATTATGTTTCTAAATGGGTGGAAGCAAAAGCCACCCGGACTAACGATTCTAAGGTAGTTGCAGATTTTGTGAAGTCTAACATTTTTACTAGGTTCGGGATGCCTCGAGTCCTTATCAGTGATGGAGGTTCACATTTTTGTAATATCACAATCGAGGCCTTGCTCAAGAAATACAACGTTACACATAGGGTTTCCACACCCTATCATCCTCAAACAAGCGGGCAAGCCGAGGTGTCGAATCGGGAGATTAAACAGATTCTTGAAAAGACGGTTGGGCCAACAAGAAAAGATTGGAGTTTAAGGCTAGAAGATGCATTGTGGGCTTATAGGACCGCCTACAAAACACCCATAGGAATGTCCCCCTTTCGGCTTGTTTATGGCAAGCCATGTCATTTACCTGTGGAGTTGGAGCACAAGGCTCATTGGGCCGTGAGGAAGTTCAACATGGATGTGGATGCTGCGAGAATTCATCGTAAGCTTCAATTGAATGAACTTGAGGAGATACGGAATGAAGCTTACGAGAATGCTCGCCTTTACAAGGAAAAGACAAAGGCCTTTCATGACAAGATGATTCGCACCAAGTCCTTCTCAGTTGGACATAAAGTGTTGTTGTTTAATTCCCGTCTTCGTCTATTTCCGGGTAAGTTACGTTCACGTTGGATTGGACCCTTTGTTATTACTAACGTTTTTCCTCATGGTGCAGTCCAAGTTCGTAGCTTCAAAACAGGTCAAGAGTTCAAAGTAAACGGGCATCGTTTGAAGCCGTACTACGAGAACTTTGAGGAGCATACCGTGGATGACATTCCCTTGCATGCTGTGGACTCCATTAAGGAGTGAATGGGCTCTTCGTCCGGCTGTACGACGTTAAAGCAAGCGCTACTTGGGAGGCAACCCATGCAGGCAACAAAGGAAGACCTAGAGAGCACTCCAAATTCCAGATTTGCGTTCCTAAACTCGTCTCTTTGTTGTTGTTTTCATGTTAAATTGCTTAGTTGCTGTTTTGTTTGTTTGTTTGTTTTTTGTGTTAGTCTATGCTTGAAACATTGAGGACAATGTTTGATTTAAGTGTGGGGGGGTAACTAAGTGTTTTTTATGCAAATTCGTGGGATTTTATCACCCTTAACTTATAGACTTGTTCCTTGCTGTTTTTAAGTGTTTTTAAGCAGTTTTGGTGTGTTTTAGTGTGTTTTGAAGTAAAAATCCGAAAATCACATAAAAATTTGAAAAATTTGTTTTAAAAACCCAAAAAAAGAGTTGTTTTGAGTTGTTTTTGTGTGTTTGTTTGTGTCTTAGGGTACCTTCCAACACAATGATGAGGATTCGGTTTGTAATTGCATGGCTGTTAAAGAAAGTGATTAACATGGATGAAAGTTTGATTTACTCTTTGTTTATGCTTGGTTGTGGTTATAACTTATGAATTCACATGCAATCATAAAGGAAAAATCAGTTTTTGTAACATGCTTGAAGGAAGGAACTCAAACTAACGCTACAACCTTGTGAGACTTGAGCCTAAACGCTTATTTGGAGAGTTAAAATCTGTGCATTCTTTGTTTTCTAAGTCGTTGCATGATCTCACTATTCTTTGCTTGGTTGCTACTTAGAAGGCGTTTCATCATTTAGTTCCAAATGCTAGAACTCATGCCCATTTCATTCAAAGCATGTCATTGAATTGCATAACACATATTCAAGATGAAGTTGTGTAGTGACCACCACCTTAGCCAAAATGCCGTGAATCCCCTATGTCATTATGTTTTGTAGGTTTCAACCCCATTAAGCCTTGTTTAGCCTTTTCTTTGTTAACACATGTTTTCCTCACCTAGCCTAGATTAGGACTATCCATACCTTTGTTCTTTAAGCATAGTAAAGCATGATTTAATTAGAATTCTTTTATGGCAGAAAACAAGTGTGGGGGAAGTTTTTGTTATGTGAATTTGTGTGCCATAGGCACGGGTGAAAAAAAAAAATTGAAAAGATGTGAAAAAGAGTTCCAAAGTATTGTTTGTTGAAGTAAGGGTCCAAAACAATGAATTCGGCCCTAAGAGTTGTTCAAATCTCCCCTTTATGACTAAAAGATGATTTCTGCATTCTAAGTGAATTCTAGGTCTCAATTTCACTACTTTGCTTACTATCGCTTGAAGAACGTTTGTTTTCCCTATCCTTACTTTGTTTACCAATACCCCAAACCCCGTTACAACCCTTAACTTCTATCTTGAGTGTTATGTGTTTCAATTTGTGGAGTTTGAATTTGGTATGAGCATATGGTGTCACTGGTTCTCGCATCTAAGTAGTAGCATTCCATTCATGAGATCATATCTAAACATGCTTGTTAACTCCGGAAATTGCTTTCTTTGTGATACATATATGTGAGCATTCGTTTTTATATCTACATCAATTCTCTCACATATAACTAGTATAAGGTGTGTAGTTAGAAAATCTGAGTGAAAATAGAGTGCATATCTTGTAAGGATTGAGGGAATTCTCTAAGGCATGTTACTACATTCAAAACATTGTTTTAATTGGTTAATTGTGAACTAGTAAGTAGTGACTATGATTAAGTATGTGCTTAAGTGTTAAATTGACTCAAATCTGTGGGAATGATAAAAATGTCATGTGCATTGGAAATCCCTGAGGCGATTGTTGGAAGGTTGAGGTTGTGTTTTACTTGTTTTTGATTCATTTGATTACTTTGTTTCGTTTTGTTTTGCTCGAGGACTAGCAAAAGCTAAGTGTGGGGGAATTTGATAGGAGCATATTTATGCGACTTAGCTTGCTTGTTTTCTTGCATTTTGGTAATTATTTAGTATTTATAATAGTGTTTAAAGCTAAATTCGTGTGTTTGTAGGTTTTATGGGCTAAGGGTGCATTTTGAGCCAATTTGGAGTAGTTTGGAGTGTTTTTGGGCCCAAGATGGATTGCTTATGATCCAAGCTAGATGGATGGACGAATTTGAAGTCAAAAGAAGCTAGGAACATGCTAAAAATATGGTGAAACAAATACAAGTTGCAAGAAGGGATAGGTTTCTAGAAGGATTGACCAAAACTCCACTCAAAACCATGCCTACCCCAAAAACATCATCCTTGCCGTGCATCCTTGATGTTTTCCCACCAGAAATTTGAGTAATGATGCAATGCCTAACTCACCATGACAATTGAGTGATGAAATACCTAACCCATTAGGAAAGTGTGTGGATGATTCAATACCTAACCCATTAGGAAAGTGTGTGGATGATTCAAGACCTAACCCACCATCAAACTCCACTCAATGCCGTGCATCCTTGGTGTTTTTCCACCAGAAATTTGGTTTAAACTAGTCCATCTTCTCCCTATAAATACCCATGGTAACAACCTCATTTTGGCATCAAGAAATTAACCATTCTCCAAGCCTTGCCTTGCCTCTCCCTACATCTCTAAACTCCTTCCCATCCATTCCTCCATATAACCAACCCTTCAAAACATCACTCCAACCTTGTGTTGCGGCAAAGAAGAAGAAGGAAAGTTCTTGGACGTGCTTGCTATCCAACATGGATCGTTGAAACGTTTAGGTGTTTTCTTTCTTTTATTTTCAATGTATAATTCTATTTATCTTTGTTTTGTGAACATGAGGAACTAAACCCCTATTTAGTTAGGGGGAAGTTTGAAGCCATGAACATGCTTGTGATATGAATTGATTTCTTCCAATTGTGATTTGATAAGTTGTGATTGCAATTCAATTATCTATTTACTTCATAACTAATTCTTGTATGTTTATTAAGGATGCATACTTAGTTTTCATACATGAATTAGATGCTAGAATATAAATGAGTTTCACCTTATCGTTACAAGTTTATATTCATGAGTAGTGAAGGTTGCTTGTCACAATCGCGTTAATTGAATTCTTGGCAAACGTATCATGCTTTTCATAGTTACGATTGCCTCGTCAATACTTATAGTTTTCATGAAACTTAATGATCTTTAATTGTATCTCTATTGTGCTTTTCACGTAGGGGACTTTTAGAGAATGTGTTGAATTGTTGTATGCGTCTTCCGTCCAATTCAATAATTTAAGGAAAACTTGAAGATTAAAAAAGTGTTGTTCACGGTTAATCTGGGGTGTTGAGCATCATAGTTTATTGAAAAGCAATTGGAAATCGATTCATGTACAAGTGTGTCATGTGCGAAGAACGGACCTCTAACTAATCCATCCATCATCTTATTTCTCAAATTCGTTTTACAATTTGCCTAGCTAAAAATCTATTTAAGTTTTAGTTTGTTTGTTTTACTTTCAACTTCACCAAACCCAAATCCCCCTTTTACTTTCTTATTTTAAAGTCTTTTGTTTACATTTTTTCAACTTTGTTTTTATGTTTTTGAGTCAGTTTAGAGGTTTTAGCAAGCCCTCCTAATCCCCGGTTTAGAACGATCCCTACTTATACATGTACTACAATTGTCCCAAACTTCTCTTCACCATTTCTTCCTGAGATATCAAAAAAATTAATACCATATAGCAATTGATAGTTTCAGGTAGCAAATAAACGGACAACAAACCTCTGCAACTTGAAGATCATGTTCAGTTTTCCGAATTCCAGTCTTCTGTTCATCATTTACTTTTCGAAGCTGAAAAAGAATAGAAAGAGAGATTAAATTGGCCAATTAAATTACACTAAGGTCTGCTTTTACAAAGAAATTTTGCACCCATGGAAAATTAAACTTGATTACAGATTGTCTAGTTGTATACACCATGTACGACCTTGATCGCAGAACTCCACAAATGAAGGGATATCTGATCTACAACTCCACAGATATTTAAAAGCTTTCAGAACTAATTAAAACAATTCAAAATAACATCAAATCCTAAGAGAAAACAGCTTCTCTAAAAAACACGCGATTACTAAAAGAAATAATATTGTATATCCATGGCACCTGAACAACCAACACACGTTTACAAGCATACAATCGTACTTTAAAAATGAAAGGAGATAAAGATGAAAGCACTAATCATCCTCTTCCTCTTCTCATACCTCTCATTCTTTCCATCCTCCCTCCAAGTCGCCGACTCCCAATTCGAAGGCTACGGCAACGAAATAAATGAGGACAACGACGACTACTCCTCACTCCCTTTTCCGACTTGCACCCGCCTTTTCCTCACCACCACCTCCCAACTCGACTCACCTTCTGATCTCTCCCTACTAGACCCGATTCCCGATTCGGACTCACCATGCATCCATCTTCCCAAACCTTCCTTCACCAGCTTCGTGTATTGGGATGAAGATGAGTTCGAATGCCTCCCACTCCAACCCTAGAAACGGCCCCTCGATGACCCTGCAGTTACCAAAACTACGATTACCTCCTCCGATTCCGATTCCAAACTCTCCGCCGATCCCAACCCCCCGCCGCTCCGAGATCCTTTCTTGTGGAGATCGTATGCGGAGGGTTCCTACCAAGGTTTTCTGGCGATGATGGAACTCAAGAGCCTCCACGATTTGATCTGGGGAAGGTAGTGAGAGAAAGGGGGTTGGAGAGAGACGGGTGAGAATGCATCTGAGGGAGGAAAGTTTGAATAGGTTGAGTGAGTGTGGGTGAGGCTGCTTTTGAAACCGAGTGGGTTATGGGATCGATAAAAACTAATACTTCAATATGACTGTCCAGACTTTAAAGGAAGACACGAACATTGTGTCTTTAAGATTAAATTATTTAAATAATCCTAAATCAAAGAGCATGAAAATTCTTTTCGTGTGTTTGTAAATTAATAAAAAAATATGATTACTGATATATATAAATAGTGACATGATTTTTTGTGCTAAAAAAAATATGATTACTGATATTTATAAATATGATTCGTTGTGGAATTTTCTGTTGTAATGTTTGAAGCAATAGACGAATCCGAGATTCGGTTCCAATTCTAACTCCGCTACGTCGCATGTCCCTCATTCTCAATGATGTAGAACTTGATCAAATTCAAAATAAACACAAGTGTATGAAGTAACATTCTATTTTCCATAGACAAATTAGTAAAGGAGTGTGGACGTTTTATACTAGAATACAGGCACAAATCCATAATTGTGCCAACATATTGTTTTGCTATAGAGTGATTTATTATTTATTAATATTTACTTTACACAATTTATAACATCAGTGTCATAAAAATGATTTTATAATTATTAAAATATATGGTCTATCTGAAGACCCAATGAAAAATAGACTGATTTATTATTTATTAATATTTAGTGGACACAATTTCCATCATTAGTGTCATACACTTATTTGTCTATCTGAAGATCAACTTGCTTTTGCACGGAGACCGACCCTAAGGGCACAATTGTTGGTTATGTGTGATTGCATGAAGGACTTTTAATGCAGTAAAAAAATAAACATTTACTATAAAACCAAAAACCATATCACCAAGCATAAAAAAACAAACTTGCAGGAAGATACCAATCTAAAATGCAATTAAAAAAGATACGAATCTAACAAACATTTATTGTAGTTGGAAATGATCCATTGTAAATCTAAAACACGCCACTTAGTACTACGGTGCAGTGGTATTCTTCTTTACTTGTAAGTGAGAGATATGAGGCTCGGCTCTCGCGAAAAACGAATTTGAACAACATTATTGCTAACTTATTTTGAGGCTAAAACATTGCACAATAATAAACAGCTTCATACCATTATTTACCACAATTTTATAAATTTTAATTATTGGTGAGCTAGAGGAGGTAAAGACAAACGAGAGAGAACATATAGTGCCTCTGACAAATAATTTTTATAGACACAAAATATTTTTTGTGCCGATCTTCAGTAAAAAAAATGTCATCTAACCCTACTCGGCACGGAAACCGTGCCCATTACTATTTTGTGTCTTCCTTTTTTAACATTGGGCACAATAGATGGTGCCCTCTATGAAATGGGAACTGTTTAAGCTTTTTGGTGGTCAAACTGACACAAACTTCTCAATTGTGCCCTTTGTTTTGTACCCAAAGCTCATTTTTCTTGTAGTGGTTATTTGGTACTCATATTGTCAATTTGTTTCATAGATTTAGATGAGTAAACAATCTCTGATTTAGATGATTTTTTATAAGAATGATCTTCAAATGAAGATTAAAAAAGTGAATGGTTCAAATTATGAAATTTATATGTCAAATATAATTTATTTGAAAGAAGTGGGATATGTGTATTCCCCATGGGGAACGCAAGTCTTATCCCATCCACATTTACTAGGAAAAGAAAAATAATTGGTAGACCATATTTAGCCGATCATATTTGTACACCTTTTTGATAAAGATAAAAAGGAAAACACCTAACGAACATTTTTCAATTGGTTCAAAAAAAATAAAAAACGAACATTTTTCAATTACAAGGCAATATCGTGATTAAGTTAAAGTTTGTGTGCGGTAGTAGTATCGTAATTAAGTTGAATATTGGTGGCACCGACAACTATTTCTTCATATGCGAAAATTTATAAAGAAACAATTATCAGTGCTACCGGAATAGGATCCTCTCTGGATCCTCTTTGTGGGGATATCTGGAGAATCAATCAATTATGTTCGTTCATCGTACATCGTGCGGTTAGAAATCATTTTAAACTTTTAATTCAAAATTGAATATAAATAGTACATAACGAAAACTGGACACACGATATACGATAAACTGACACGATTAGATATTTTACCTAAATTAAAATAAGGGAATTGTTATTAGCACTCCAAAAATCTCATTCTACACTCCAAACTTTCTATATTAGGAAAGAAAAATGCATTTGTGAGGAGTGTAGAATAAGATTTTTAAAGTGCCAATAACACTTCTCTAAAATAAAACCACTAAAATATATGGTACCCTAATCAATCTGTCCTTTGCTTTTGAATCTATATTGGGATGTCCTTTAGTTATGGTGCTATATAGGGGTGGTTCGGTATGGGATACCATACCGAAACTAGTATCCCGAATCCCAAACCAAAATTTTTCGGGACGGGAATTTGAAGACCAATCCCAAACCAAATTTTTGGGAATCCCAAATTCAAATATGAAATTATGAATTGTTCTTCAAATAATAATTCAAGAACACATTCATGAACTAGGAATGTCATTTCATTCACACTACCATTTAATCGAACACTGGCATGCTTGACTGTTTTTATCAGAGTCAAAATTCAAATTAATTAAACCCTTTTTGCAATCTGTTGAGAGACAAAAGAATCAAGCCTTCTGAAATCATCAGCCATGGCAACAGCAATAATAAAATCCAAATGAATATCAAACAAAACATGAATGATATGCAAGGTGTAGGGCATTCTAGGTTGCAAAGCATGAATTAGAAACTACTAGCATCAATTATAAAAGAATAATATATGTATAAATATATATAATAATTAATATTATATATTTTCGGATCGGTATGGAATTCCCAAAATATCGAGAAGCCAATCCCGAATCCCGTACCGAAATTTCGGGAAATTCGGTTTGGGAAATTTTTGGTTTGGGATCGGGATTTTTTCGGTTTGGTTCGGGATTTTCGGGAATTTTTTCCACCCCTAGTGCTATATACTAGATCAGTCTCTCTCTCTCTCTCTCTCTCTCTCTCTCTCTATATATATATATATATATTTATTTATCATAACTTATCATATCAAATGGTATACTATTCTAAAAATTTCCGACTAGGCCCCGCATAGGTGCTAAGCGGCTGATCACAGCTCCAGTAATCCTTAGGCATTGAATATTAAGAAATGGCGCATAGATCTGCTTAGGCGCCCACCTAAGTCCGCCTAGACACCCGGCTAGATCACGACTTTCACCTAGACAGAAAATAGATAACTATCAATTTGTATTTTATTTTTATTTTTCAATAAATTGTATGACACTTATTGAATACTTGGACAAACATTTATCATATGCTTGTTCCCCATGTTTTCAATATGTTCTAATACTTTATAATTTATGTCATTTTACTTTATAATTTACGTATCACAATACAATTATGTATTTTTTTAAGTATAAATATACACTTATTTAGACGAGCTATAATAAATTTACTTAATCCACCTAGTCTGCCTAAGCTCACGCCTAGCCGCCTAGGCACTAGGTCTTAGTCCATCACTGACTAGCATCTAGTGTCTCTTAAAATCTTGATAAATATGTGCTCTCTAGTATTTTTTTGGTTGTATAGGTCATTTGTCAATTTTCCTAACGTCATATAAATTATATATACTAAAACTCAGTTTCGGTTACTGTTCATTAATAGTAATTTGACGAATTTGCCCTTTATTTTTTTCTTCCTCTTCGTTTTAATGCTGAGTTTCTACAGTAATATGACTGTTTTGTCCTTTTGGTTCTACGTGGCTTTCATCCTCTCTGCTTTGGCTTTGATTGTTCTAGATGTCTTTCATCGTTACGTGTCTTTCATTGTCGTTTTGCCCTTTTGTTTCCATTTTCTCTCCTAACTTCCCCTCGCATGCTTCCCTGCATCCCGGTCACGATCACGCCTTCGATTCCAACAAGTGCGATCAATCTCGCCCCTCAATTCCCTTCATAATCATCCTTTTCCACACCTATGCGTTCTTTCACAATCGCCGTTTCTCTCTCACTAACTAACCGCTTCATCATCAACAAATCTCAACCATAGCCACACTACAAACCCATTTGGATGGAAAACCCATGAAGAAATCTTGGTCGTCGGCTGACAACCAGACTGCAACAACATCTTGACTCACCCTAGCATCAGCAAATTCCATCTTCAAACCATCTCTGACCCTTTTACCCAAAAGCTCTCTCACCTATTTGTCATTAGGTAAGATAGTGGAGTTATTTGGCATTTGATTGAAGTTTTCTTTGCATAAAATAAGAAAACAAACTCAAACCCTCAAACTAACATATAAAATTCTACAAATTCTCTCACACTTAATTGAATCGATCTTAAGTGTTAAGGTTTTAGGGCTTTGGTCTTCAAATTTCGACGACTTGTTTCTATCTAAACACCGGCGACAAAATATGTTGTTTGGTTGTCGAGAAAATATGTAAAAATGTATATTCTTCTCAACATATTTAGATCATTTCGTAGGAGAAATTCGTCCATGCACCTTAAATTTTATGTTTGATTGGTATATGTTTTCAAAATTAGATCATATCAAGCTCCATTCAAGTTCACTTCTATTCCTAAGAGCTCGTCTTCTGTCGATGGCAACAATGGAGGCTAGGCCTGAAGCCAAACCAGAACCAAAAGAAATTGAAGAGAGTTCTGAACCTCTTCTCAAATACAAGGTAATTAAAACTAAAATATCTTTTTTATGAACACCAATCAGCTTCTTTGCCCGCTATGTCCATTGTTCTTCATTTCGCATGTCTTTATAGAGATTTAATACTCAGTTTATCACACTGATGGGAAGTAAGGAAGCTGTTGGTGATGGAGAGGGTGAAGGTTGCTCCACCTAAGGCCATGGAAATGAGGGTAAAGGTCAAATATACCTCAGTTTATCACACTGAACTCTACTTTTGCCGAAGGTCAACAATAATATCTACTACATACATAATATATATATATATATATATATATATATATGATTTTATATGATTAAGCTTTGAGAATTGCAGATTTGTAAACTACGAGTAGAGTTTTCCAGGCACATTTACTTCGAGTGAATACATTGTTGTTCATTCTGGCCGTCTTTCCAAAATCAACCCCTTGCTCAGTTGGACAAAGTTTGCATCCTTAGTTGTGCCATACCAACAAGTTTGGTGTCGTACTCAATGCTTTAAAGCCTTGAATTATGCATCCTCAACTGATACTACATATTGAATCGTTTGCATTATACTGAATATTTTGTTTTTTAATATCAGGTTTGGGTTCCCCTCTCAATGTAGCGAAATGAAAAATTATCCTAAGTTGCTGTTTATTGGCCTCGCTGTAAGTTTGGACAAACTTTATTGATCCCAAATTCTTTGTTCTAATAAATTGCATTTATTTTCTTTTCCGTATTTATACTGATGCATGCATGATCTAGGCTACTAAAGGTGGAAGAATTTCTGAGGCGCCACAGAGTATTGGGGTGGAGTCGGTGGACTTGAAGCCCAAGAGGTTTGACGAAGGTATTTATTTTTTTATTTTTGACGTTTGGATTTGGTTTTTTTTATGCACAAAATCAGTGAGGACTTTGGTACAACATAAATTGTTAAGTTTGTGACCTTCGCTAGATTGCTCCGGTCACTAGTGTGGATAAGTATTTAAATGGATAAAGACAGGGAAGCAAACACAAGATGTACGTGGTTCACCCAGATTGGCCACGTCCACGGAGTATAGGTGTTCTCATTAATTGTGAAGGGTTTACACAAGTCATAGGTTCAAGCTCTCATTTAGTGAGTACTAGTGAATGATTTAGTACAAATGACATTAGACAATATTGTGGGAGAATGATCTCCTTTTATAGAAGAGAGTTTCTAGCTTTGTTCTAACATTGACATGTGTCATGTTGTGATTGGCTTCCGATGTTGACACGTGTCGCGCTATGATTGGCTTCTGATGTCGACACGTGTCGCGCTGTGATTGGCCTCCTGGTTGGAGGGAAACTCTTCTGGGTCCTTGACGGTATAACGTTGCCGGTGCTCGGTAGTTTCGAGATTGGTCAAGTATGGTACAAACAATGCTCCCCTAAGTTCCCAAGTGAGGGAAGTTCCTCGGTTAGGGACTTGCAAGATCCAAGCCGCTGAGTAATCACGAAACTTCTAAGTACCGAAGTGTGGTATCGTCTTCACTTGCCTTATCTGTCGCATAGGTAGATGTTGATAACAAAAGTATTTCACAGAAACCATAGCTACGAAAGGAAGGTTCAAAGGAAATGCAAAACAGGAATTACAGAAAGAATAGAGAAGTTTGAGAAATAAGAAGAAAAGTGCTGATTGTATTGAATGAATATGTAAAGCGTGTTTACAAAGCTTTATAGAGTAACATTTCTTAAGGACTAAAATACCCTTCCTTATCTAGACAATAGATCTTAACCATCAGATTCTAACCACCTACAACCAACTACAACTACCTCAACCACATTGGTTGACATGACAACAACCATTTCCAACCATATAAGCTGACATGGCAGCAGCCACTGATCTACTGCCATGTGTCTGATCTACTGCCATGTGTGTTCATCCATCATCCTCCCTCAATCTTGGCTGGGGAACCAAGACGAAGATTGCAACAGTGTTTAAAAAACACTGGACTGTGTAATCCTTTGGTCAGAATATCAGTTGTTTGCTTCTCTGTGGGGACATATTGAACAAGTATATCCTTCTTCTGAACTTTTTCCAGAATGAAATGAAAATCGGTGTCGAGATGTTTGATTCGTGTGTGAAAGACAGGATTAGAACACAAAGTCAAAGCAGACAAGTTATCACAATGGATAAGAGGAGGTTCCAGTAAGACCTGATGCAAATCACGCAACAAATTCCGAATCCATGTAATATCTGCAGCACAATGAGCAAGAGACTTGTATTCAGCTTCAGTGGAGCTCCTAGAAACGGAAGCTTGCTTCTTAGATTGCCAGGAAACTGGATTGTGGCCAAGATACACCACAAAACCTGTGACGGATCTCCTAATATTAAGATCAGCCGCCCAATCGGAATCAGAGAAAGCAACAAGTGAAATGTCTGATGAAGATGAATAAGTAAGGCCATATGAAATTGTACCCTGCATATATCGGAGGATTCTTTTAACTAGATCATAATGCACCTCAGTGAGAGTGTTCATATATTGGCATGCAGCATTGACAGCATATGCCAAGTCAGGTCTTGTAAAGGTGATATATTGTAAGGCATCAACCACACTGCGATACAATGTAGGATCTGCCAAAGGAGTTCCATCAGAATCAAGAAACTGAGTATGAGGTCTACATGGTGTAGTTACAGATTTGCAGTTATCCATCCCTATCTTTTGTAACAAGTCTTTAGCATATTTCAACCGACTTAGAAAAATATCCCCATTCGACTTATACTCAATCTGCAGTCCTAAGAAATATGACAGTTTACCCATATCCTTAAGATCAAATACATCCCCCAATTCGTTAACGACTGCTTGGACCTTTGTAGAATTAGATCCAGTGAGAATGATGTCATCCACATAAAGTAATAATGCAATAACATCCATTCCATCATGCTTCACAAATAGACTAGTGTCGGATTGAGACATTATGAATCCCATTGCAGGTAAATAACCAGTGAACTTCGCATTCCATGCTCGAGGTGCTTGTTTAAGACCATACAGAGATTTGACTAGCTTGCATACATGATTTGGATACTGAGAATCAACAAACCTTCTTGGTTGTGTCATATAAACCTCATCTTCTAATTCACCATGCAAAAATGCATTTTTCACATCAAGCTATCTCAATTCCCATTTGTGTTGTGCTGCAAGGGAAATAATGAGTCTGACTGTGGTGTGTCGAACAACCGGACTAAAAGTCTCAAAATAATCCAGACCATGTTCTTGAGAATAGCCCTGAGCAACCAATCGGGCCTTATATCTTGAAATGGAACCATCTGGATTCTTCTTCAGTTTGTAGACCCATTTACTTCCAATAACTGCTCTATGAGTAGGTGGGGGAACTAAAATCCAAGTACCTTGACTCCGCAGTGCATCATACTCCTCTTGCATTGCATCCTGCCAATGTTTATTTGATGCAGCACTTCAAAATGTTTATTTGAGCAACAACAATGGCATGCAATTAACAAATTAAAGGCGGAATCATGCTTACATGCACTAAAAAACAAAACATCAACCATGAAATTCAAAGCCTAGTAGATTGGTGAACCTTGACTCAACTTTAAAACAACATTTGTTAGTTGAGAAATATTTACCTTTGTAGATTCCTCTTTGCATATGCAAAGGATAATCACCCAAGAGATAAGGTCTTCATTCCTTGCTTCTTAGCTCCATGGATTTGGTTGAAAGAATAGGATTCTCCAAGTTCCCAAAATAGAGAACCTCTAAAGATTCTACACCAAGGTTAGATTGAAGAAGAAATGAGTGACCTTGAGGAAGTAGAATTGCTAGATAATTTCCTCTAGGGTGGCTGAATTTTTGAGAGCAAAGAGAGCTTTTGTTCTCATCTTTTCTCCACAAAAACCCTAAGGATGAAATGGCTATGAAGTTGCCTTTATACCACCTCACAATGGAGTGGCAAACTTGCAATTAAGCCAAGTTCACTACCCTCCTTAATTATGGGCTAATTGGGCCAATTGGGCCTTTGTGAATCATTATTCATTAAGTTGTCATACAACTTAAGTCAATGGGCTTTGACGTTCGAAGCCCATTGGGCCTTAAGGTCCAAAACTATCCCGAGGTCTTTAACGAACTTATTCGTTTGATTAATTAACATATTAATTAATCATTGCCATAAATAATTAAACAATTTAATTATTCTTACTCATCTCCTTTGTTTCTTCAATCTCCACCTTACACGGTGTACGATACATTAGGTTCCTTTTAGCGAGGCAGTGGGCGATTAAAACCATTTTACATCGATTGTGAATTGAAACTTACTTTCAATTCTCCCTTTAGTGATTACACACGTTTAGGGCTTCCACAAACCATGAGTGACACCTAGCAGCATATCATGGCTACCCAAGCTAATCAGAAGAGGTAGAGAACCTATTCAGTTTAGGATTACAAATGCAATACGGTCTTTCTCTAATCTAATACTCTTGACCACATTGTTTGGTTTGATAGTTTATTTATTCATGTCTACTATCCAATGTGATTCGTTTGCTTATATGATTACCTTGAATGTGATTTGGAACGCATTCCCAAATCTCATTCATACTCTGGCCAGAGATTTAATCATATCATAGAGTATTCTCCCTCAAACCATTTGAAGGTTAGAGATCCCTTGTCGCACATTCACTTGTCTCCATAACTAAGTGACTTAACCCCAATGATGTCGTGGACACCCCGATGGGGTGACTTTGACATAATCAAAGATCAAGGACTTAACCACAAGACAACAACTGTGATGCCTCAGGTCAAAGGACTAATTTGCATTATCCCAACCATGAGTTCTCATGTGACATGAGTATGAGAACTCCTCGTTGATCGTGTTCAGTGGACTCATTCTCTATTGAGCACCTACGTACTTGTCTTGATGTCACACACACCAATGACTCGAGACTAGTCACTCTCCCTGAGAGAAGACATAGTACGTACTGATCTTATCGGACTGTCAATGCCCAATTGGCAATCCTATGATCAGGAACGTTTAGGATGTGTCTACGAAAGAATGGTCTCATTAATCTAACTTCATTAGATTGCATTCTCCCAATCACATATTCCTTGGACTTTATCGTTTAAGCATATAACTTTTATATGAGACGGCTCAAACAATAATGTTTGCCCTTTATATGTAAACTAGATTAGTTTAACATGTGAAATGTCCGTAAAGTATCATCATATGATTGGCTTTAGGGCACATTTCCAACAATCTCCCACTTGCACTAGAGCCAATCAGCTTGTTCATCTGTGATGATTCCTCTTCTGTAGTCATTTCATAAATGGCTGAGTAGTAGGCCTAGGCAATGGATATCTATATGTTATCCATAGAAGCAACCTTGAGAATATCGACGTCACCATTATACATGATTCCCAATCATGTGGTTCAGTTCTCTCATATGAGTTCGGATCTTGATGAGACCTTGATTCCCTGGCTTGAGCTATCGCCCCATTAGTGTCATAAACTTTCTGGTTGGAACCGAATAGAGAGTTCATAAATGAACTTTCCCATCCAAACAACATTGTTGTAAACTTCTATATGGCAATATATTTTGCATTCATAATGGAACACACTAAAGTCATTACTTTAATGTTTCCATCCAAATATCTCTTTAGATATAATAAAGAGATATCTGTTTATTTCTTCATTCATAATGAAGAAACATCCAATGATGGATTAGATTCACAATCTAATACATTTACGCTTCCATTACGTTACTCTAATTCTTCCTCGATCTTTGAGGAACCTATCCTTTAGTATTTCTTAAATACTTAAGGATTCACTTGACAGTTGCCATGGTTCTGATCCTGGGCTTGCATTGATATCTCCTTGTACCTTTCTAGGTACAACTCATATCAATGTTTTTCATACAATATGAAATACATAAATCACCTTTCTACGTATGCATAAAGGATTCGATTTACGCATTATTTCTTTGGGAGTCAAAGGGTACGTTCCCTTTGAGAAGAGCTACCTCCTAGTCTCACTAGAGTTGTTCTTCTGATTGAAGTTTATCATCATATGAGAAACTTCCTAGCATCCTTTTGTCTATTATTAGGGCATGATGTAATCCAATTATATCCTAAAATCTATCATTATAGATTTCCATCCCATGTAAATAGACTATGTCTCCCATATACATTCTATCATTATAGAAAGTTTAAAGTCATAACTTTAACGAAGAATTGTTCTTTTCATTTCCAAAATTAATATATCATATATGTGCATATATATATATTGAATTTTAGGAACATGATTAACTCCCACTAATCTTTTGTAAACCTAGTAAACAAAAGATTCACTTACATCTTTATGAGAAATCAAACAATTTGATATTTCTCTCATAAGACGCTTATGGCTCCCACTAGCTTGCTAAGATCCATGATGGTTGGATCTCTACAACTTACATGTCTTGTGATTCATAGTTTTAGACATAAATTATCAAGACTATCTTAATAATGGTTTCGGAAACCTATATCATGTCCAAACATTGAATCACCATTTAGTTGTAGCTAGCAATCTTCGAATTAATTGAAACTAAGACTACGTCAAAGATGGATCCTTCAAAGTCAACCATTCTCTTTGATTGTAGTCACCTTAAGCTACCAATTAGCTATGAAGGTTTCATTATTTCGGGTCAAATGATACTTTACCATTTCCTTGAATATATATTGTATATACACTTAATGTAGTCATAAAGTTCAAACCATTCAACTGAGACGGTTTAAAATTCTTTTGACTACCTTGGAGCTTGTGGTATAGGAACTAGGTTGTTATATTTGTTGATTATCATCTTGTCTCTCAAAGAACCCATTCTTTTGAGTTCTATTCCTAGTTCATTTGCTCTAAGGCAAATCACATTGTAGGATTACAATGAACTACTCAACAAACAACATTTGTTGGTTGGTTTATAGAAGTGATATCCAAAGGTTAATTTAAGGATATCCATAAGATAATTTTTAAACAAATATTGCTCATTAGCACACAACCCCAAATCTTAACATAATTAAGATTTGTCTTTCTTTCCAACTACATCCTATGGAGTTATGAAAATTTTGGAAGATCTTCTAATTGACAATCATATTGTTTTAGAAGTATATATCCTATATATATGGGTAATTGATAACATCCAACGAACTAAATCTTATTCGAGTTCGTTCTTCTCCTAATGGAGAAAATCATTATCTTATGATGCTAATTTCCTTGATATCTTTCAAGGAAACTCATCTAAAGTGTTACCTTTCCTTAGATCAAATCTAAGGAGGTAAGTACTTTAGACGTCTTACTCATCAACTTACATTTCTTGAATTCTTTGAAACCTTTTGCAAAGTATTCGGACTTGTGTTTATTCAAAATAAACTATAGTCCAACCGAGAGTGATCTTCGGTGAATGTCAAACAACATGAGTAGTATTATGTTGTGGACAAGTGCCACTAACATCTAAGTGAATTAACCTCAACAACTTTGTGATTCTTTATTCTTTCCAAAAGAATAAAGATTCAAACATTTTGCCTCTATACAATTTCAACAAGAAGGCATTGGATCCGGATCTAACGATCCAAAGCATCCATCTATGACCAACTCGTAATTTATGTTTTAGAGGTATCACAACTCAGTTGGGATTAGTCACTATCTTGCAACCTTTTGGGTTTTAAGCATCATTATATTCTAAACAGTTAACGCTACCATATCATCTCTACTATAGAGACAATCAATTAGATTACTATAATCCAATCAGTGATTAATAAAGAACAATGTTTTGTCAAACAAAACATTCATCCATCTCTACTATAGTGACGGAATTAAGTTCCTTAAAATTGGAATGTAAAGACAATCTTTGGTTTTTCCAATTTCTTTGGTAGTTCATATGAGGAAGTTAGTACCATCTGCTTTCGCAGAGATCTATATTTTATTCACGTTCCGAATGTGAAGTACTTTCTCTTCTCTCATTAATTTTCTACTTCTTATTAGCCACACTTTTACAACGATTGTAAAACATAGTTACTAATACGGAATCAAGCATTCAAGTAGAAGAACCAACTGTTTTGAACTTTTCAAGAACAATTTACAACACCTTCGAAAGGTGTGTTCTTGACACTTGCAAGACATTTCTTGCAAATACCCCTTCCAATGTCCATCCTTTCATAAAGAAAGTTTGTTCCCTTGGAGTTAATTTTATCTTCTTCATTTGACTTCTCCTTTGACTACAATAGTCATGGTCCCTAAACTCCCACTATCTCTCTTGAAACCTTTTTCAATTGTGTTATACACATCAAACATTTTGGAGAGTGTGGTTATTGTTCACTACATAGTTTACAATAAACTTAGTGAACCATTAGGATAGGGACATAAAGGTGAAGTCCTAGCTTAGTTTCCGTCTCGTTAAGTGGTTTATCACTTCAACACTCAATGATTCAAAATCATCATAAGTCCATGTTGATGGACTATTTTTGTCAACCAACCATTATGTTCTAAACATAATTACAAACTTTCAAGAGTTGTTCAAGGCAACTCTCATTTCTTCATACAACAATTTGTAAGTGAAGAATCATGGCACTAAAAGTGTCCTTGTCTTTATGCTAATCTTCGTAAGTTCCTTTGTTCATATAACGAAGGAATAAGCATTGGTTGTTTGTGTTGTCCTCTTCATGATAGACATTTCTAACATGTTCTTCCAATGATACATTATCAATAGGAAGATTGTGAGGATGAGACTTCTTAGGTACATGCACAATCCATTTAAGACAATCTTTGGGATTGTGTTACCAAGTCCGGAAACTAAAACATTCGGATTTTCTTTGTCAAGTTTTGAATAGCGTTTGCAAATATATTGGTAAACAAATACATAACGAATATAAATTGATTGATTTTAAGTCATTTGATTTGGGTCTTTAAATCAAATAACACCACCCACTATTTTTGGCAAATTCCATATCCCTCATTGGAATTCGAGAGTTTTGGAGGAAACTCTTAGTAGGTTATGGGAGACTCACTATTACCAAGCCCACCTCACAATGATATGATATTGGCTAGCATTAATAATAATGAGAGAGTACACTTACTCATTTGCAACTAATGCAAGTACCCATCAATTTGGCCTCTAGAGAATGTTGCCTCACAATGATATGATATTGGCGCCATTGCACTTAGTTAAGTCATTCCCACCATGCTTAGTTCGTGAAGGGGTTCAAGAATAGCCTCACGATGATACGATGTCGGCCATCCTCGTTGCCTACACTAACCTCATCATATGTTTATGGATTCCTCCTGAGTATAAGCATGCACTTTGTACTCCCCCATGATAGGGTGAAGTCGGTGTACAAGTCATAAACGATTGGATCCCACCACGGTGGAAGGCCACGAAAGAGTGTTCTAAGCACTCTTACGCTTTTCAACTTAATAATGGTTTGGTTGAGGGTTTTAGGTCTCATCACATAAACATATTCATTTTAATCTTTATTAAAACAATTTTGGTCCTATTACAACTATTGGTCCATTTGATTCAATTTAGTTGTATATAATACTCCCACTATACTTATAAAACGGTTTTTAAAGCAAGAGTATATGATACTACTAACATAAGGTTTGCATTCATTTGATGGACTATATAGTTGCCTTAGGGCCTTAGGATGACTATGAACCTTTGTTTAGATTCAACACGAGCCTAGTGTTGAATCTCGGACTAGGGATGGAGATTGATTTTAGTTACGCGTTTAATCACATTAAGGCGTGTTGTCTTAGGGCGTTGGACCCAACTACTTCATTTTCATGCATATCAAATAAAGCAAGAAAGAAGTACTTCAAAGTAAAGGTGAGCTTATGCTCATTACAACATTTGCATAAAACAACTTACTTTAAAGTAAAGAAGAGCTTATGCTCTTTTACAACATTTGATCAAATCAAATTACAACCAAAATTAATCTACACATTCCCATGGTTCAAACAAATTTGAAACGGCCTATCACATAGCTCAATTATCGTAGGCTTAGGTTCATAATCACCCTTTAATTAATCAACACTTTAATTAATTAAATTGAATGCAACATTTTCATTTGGTTTTTGTATCCATAAAATTGATTTAAATGGAGCTAAATGAAATGAAAATCCAATTCTCATTTAAAGAGACAAAACAATTTTTGTTCCCTACTTAATTTGGGCCATCATGCAATAACCACAACTTTTTGGGTTATATTGCGAAACACAAACTTTTGGGGTCACTTTGTAAAAACACAAAAGTTCACTACTTCATGTAATTACAACTAGAACCCAAAAATTTCAACACATACAAAAAACTTCATTAAAGGAGCAAAACAATTTGTCCTTTAGCGTTTTTGGGCCTTAACGTAAAAACGTAAACTTTTGGGCCAAAGTGCAAATACACAAAAGTATCAAAACTTTATGTAATTGAATAAAAGACCCAAAAATACCCTATTCTATTAGGGTGGCCGGCCATGATAAAAAAAATAAGATTTTTACAAAGTTTTTGTAAGTGGGTTTTGTTAGGTGAGGTAAAGATGAAATATTTTGAATTTATGTCAAACTTTTAAAAAAGTTTGTCTACCATTATAGCCATTAATTGAATTTATGTCAAACCTTTTAAAAAGTTTGTCTACCATTAAAACCATTAATAATACTTTACCAATAATCATCACCCACTAAAATCACCCACTAAAATTAAATCAAAACTTTATGTAAAAACATAAAACTTTTTGAATCAAAACTTCAAAACTTTTTGTTCTTGGCAAGAACTTCAAGAACATTGAAGAACACTCATGAAAACTCATAATAGCTCCATGAATGTTTTCACTCACCAAAACTCAAATTTTCACCACTCAAAAGAGGGTTAACATCCTAGGGTACTTAGGGGTTCCAAAAGTCACTTTAAAACCATTTTAACAAGACAAACATGAACCCAAAAAATCACCCTTTGGATTTGGCCGAATTTCCCCAAAAACATGGCACCAAATTTTAGCTCCAAAATTCATGCTCATATGAACTACATCTACAACATTTGAGATGGCAAATTTTCTAACAAAATTTACATTCAAAGAAACAAGAATAAAGCTTGTAACATATTACAACTTTTAAATCAAAAACTATGAACTACAAAACCCAAAATGATTCACCAACTACTAGACCTAGGCTCTTGATACCACTTGAAGGAAATTTTGTGAAAAACATGTTTATTTGAGCAACATCAATAGCATGCAATTAACAAATTAAAGGCGGAATCATGCTTACATGCACTAAAAAACAAAACATCAACCATGAAATTCAAAGCCTAGTAGATTGGTGAACCTTGACTCAACTTTAAAACAACATTTGTTAGTTGAGAAATATTTACCTTTGTAGATTCCTCTTTGCATATGCAAAGGATAATCACCCAAGAGATAGGGTCTTCATTCCTTGCTTCTTAGCTCCATGGATTTGGTTGAAAGAATAGGATTCTCCAAGTTCCCAAAATAGAGAACCTCTAAAGATTCTACACCAAGGTTAGATTGAAGAAGAAATGAGTGACCTTGAGGAAGTAGAATTGCTAGATAATTTCCTCTAGGGTGGCTGAATTTTTGAGAGCAAAGAGAGCTTTTGTTCTCATCTTTTCTCCACAAAAACCCTAAGGATGAAATGGCTATGAAGTTGCCTTTATACCACCTCACAATGGAGTGGCAAACTTGCAATTAAGCCAAGTTCACTACCCTCCTTAATTATGGGCTAATTGGGCTAATTGGGCCTTTGTGAATCATTATTCATTAAGTTGTCATACAACTTAAGTCAATGGGCTTTGACGTTCGAAGCCCATTGGGCCTTAAGGTCCAAAACTATCCCGAGGTCTTTAACGAACTTATTCGTTTGATTAATTAACATATTAATTAATCATTGCCATAAATAATTAAACAATTTAATTATTCTTACTCATCTCCTTTGTTTCTTCAATCTCCACCTTACACGGTGTACGATACATTAGGTTCCTTTTGGCGAGGCAGTGGGCGATTAAAACCATTTTACATCGATTGTGAATTGAAACTTACTTTCAATTCTCCCTTTAGTGATTACACACGTTTAGGGCTTCCACAAACCATGAGTGACACCTAGCAGCATATCATGGCTACCCAAGCTAATCAGAAGAGGTAGAGAACCTATTCAGTTTAGGATTACAAATGCAATACGGTCTTTCTCTAATCTAATACTCTTGACCACATTGTTTGGTTTGATAGTTTATTTATTCATGTCTACTATCCAATGTGATTCGTTTGCTTATATGATTACCTTGAATGTGATTTGGAACGCATTCCCAAATCTCATTCATACTCTGGCCAGAGATTTAATCATATCATAGAGTATTCTCCCTCAAACCATTTGAAGGTTAGAGATCCCTTGTCGCACATTCACTTGTCTCCATAACTAAGTGACTTAACCCCAATGATGTCGTGGACACCCCGATGGGGTGACTTTGACATAATCAAAGATCAAGGACTTAACCACAAGACAACAACTGTGATGCCTCAGGTCAAAGGACTAATTTGCATTATCCCAACCATGAGTTCTCATGTAACATGAGTATGAGAACTCCTCGTTGATCGTGTTCAGTGGACTCATTCTCTATTGAGCACCTACGTACTTGTCTTGATGTCACACACACCAATGACTCGAGACTAGTCACTCTCCCTGAGAGAAGACATAGTACGTACTGATCTTATCGGACTGTCAATGCCCAATTGGCAATCCTATGATCAGGAACGTTTAGGATGTGTCTACGAAAGAATGGTCTCATTAATCTAACTTCATTAGATTGCATTCTCCCAATCACATATTCCTTGGACTTTATCGTTTAAGCATATAACTTTTATATGAGACGACTCAAACAATAATGTTTGCTCTTTATATGTAAACTAGATTAGTTTAACATGTGAAATGTCCGTAAAGTATCATCATATGATTGGCTTTAGGGCACATTTCCAACAGAGGCTGGATTTGGAGAGGGGAGAGTTGGTTCAGATTGTTGAGATAATGGAGAGCTTGAGACTGGAACTTGTGGCTGTAACACTGAAGAAGCAGACTCAGAAATTGAATTAGGCACTGCATTACTAGAAACTGAATTCACTGTATCTGATACTGAACTAGCAGCTCTAGGATGCACGGGAAGAACAAATGTTGCAGATAACCTGTTATCTATAGCTTCATGAGAATTAGACTGATGCTTAGATTGATCTCTTGGAACTGTATAACTACTCTTACAGGGAAACATATCTTCATTGTGAACAACATGTCTAGAAATAATGAATTTTCGAGTCTGTGGATGATAACATATAACACCTTTATATCCATGTGCATACCTAAGGAAAATACGTTGTACAGCTCTTGGTTGCAACTTATTTGCATTATATGGCTCAATATATGGATAGACTGCACTACCAAACACTTTCAGCTCTTGTAATCTAGGACTAAGCCCAAACAACAACTGATAAGGGGATTTGAAATCCAAAAGCTTACATGGCATTCGATTAATCAAAAAAATAGAATGAGCACATGCATGAAACCACAACTCTTGAGATAAACCAGCTGCAGTCATAAGGGTTATAGCTGTCTCCACAATTTGGTGATGTTTCCGCTCAGCAATTCCATTTTGCTGAGGGGTATATGGACAGGAAACTCTATGAACTATACCCTTATGTGCTAAGAAATTCTGAAATATGTTGCTCATATATTCACCACCTCCATCTGTTTGAATGCACTTAATACCAACTTGAAATTGAGTAGAGACAAAACTGTAGAACTTGAGAAAAACATCAAATACTTCTGATTTATTTACCAATGGAAATATCCAAACATATCTAGAAAATTCATCTACAAAGCTAACATAATATCGGAATCCTTCAACTGATTTAGTAGGTGAGGGACCCCAAAGATCCGAATGAACCTTTTGAAAAAGAAATACAGATTTGTCTTTCTTATCTAGAAAAGGTAGCCTAGTCATTTTTCCAGAAATACAATTTGAACACATATAGTGTGTGTCATCAACAATACTATGTATCTGAGATTGCTTCAACATTGTAGATAGAACTTCATTATTGGGATGCCCACATCTCTGATGCCAAACTAAATGCTTCACTTTCTGACCAAGTAAACCTGTTGACCTGTGCTTAGACTTCACTGCTGTGCTTGTAAGTAACTGGGTAGGAATCTTGAACAACTCTCCCTCATGGCTCCTTCCTTGGTAAATCACAGCCTTGGTTACCTTGTCCTGCACAAAGAAATTATTCTCATCACATATGAACCAACAGAAGTTGTCTTTACACAGTTGTTTAACAGACAACAAACTAACTGCAATAGTAGGAACATGCAACACATTTCTCAAAATTAAAGTTCGAGGTAATGTGTATAATTTTGCAGATCCAATGTGATGAATTAGCAAACCTTCTCCATTGCCAATTGTAATTCGATCAGTACCATCATATGTATTAACTTCCTGAAGAGCATTCACATCGGCAGTCATGTGATGTGACGCCCCTGTATCCACAATCCAGGAATCATTTGCTAAGAAATTAGGCTGAGCTTCAGCTTGCATTGCAGTTAACACTGGTGATGGTGCAGTACCCTGATAGGCAAAATTATTCCTGTGATAGCAGTCTAATGCACTGTGTCCCTTCTTCCCACAGATCTGACACTCAACGACCGAGCCACTTGAACTTGCATTGTTAGATCTTTTCCAGCAATTTGGAGTAGTATGGCCCCGTTTAAAACAAATCTGACATTCTGGAACAATGTTTGATCTGGTGTCAGTGTTACCGGACCACGAATTCCAACTTCCAGTATTCTGTCTGTTACCCGAAGATTGACCTCTGCCATTGTTTGTAGTATTTCCTCCCTGTGAAGACCTGAAACCCCCATTTCCATTCATGTTGTTGTTAGGTCTGAAAGATCTAGAACCATTATTTGGATTTGAGTAAGGCCTTGGAGCACCGACATTTCCCACAAAACCGTATGCATTTGAGAACTCAGAATATTGTGGAAATGGATATGGAGAGGCACCATATGGATTTCCAGGAAGCAGAGGATAAGACACTGGCATAATAGGAGAAATTGGCATTGGCAATAGTGGAAATGACGCAGAACCACCATTTGAGGGAGTGCCCTGTGATAGACCAGATGATTGCATTCCGAAAGATGATGTTCCTCTTGGCACTTGAGTAAGGACACCACCAGTGCTATACGAAACCCCATGTGAATTACTAGTATATCCTTGAGATGACCCTTGTGATGACCCTTGCATATACAATCCTGAAAAACTCTGAGACGCATTATTTAAGACAGATTCAGCTTCCCGTTCAGCACATAACAACTGTTCACGAAATTCTCTCAATGTGAGAGAAGTATCTCTAGTAAGAATTACTGTCCTTATCGTATAATACTCTCGAGGTAACCCAGATAAAGCAGCCAAGATAAAATCATTATCTGAGATAGTCTCACCAGCATTAAGCAATTGTTCTTTGATATCCTTAAGTTTGGACAAGAACTGATCTATTGAATCTCCCCCTTTCTGCAAGATTTGGAATTCAGTTTTTAGAGTATTAACTCTAGCCTTGGACACTGAGGCATACCTATCCTGTAAACTGGACCAAGCTTCATGGGCCGTTCTACATCCAAGAACATGCTCAATGGCCTCATCAGACAAAGTAGCAAGAAGCAGACTCAATAACACCATATCAACAGATTCCCACTCCAAGAAAGCTTCAGAAACTTGTGTGGTAACCCCATTTTCTGGATGAATGATATACCTTGAAGGACACACAGCAGATCCATCAAAATGATCAAACAACTTGTACCCTTTCACAACTGACTTGAATTGAAAAACCCACTTAGAGAAATTCCTATCATTCAGTTTAATCGTCAACATCCCCAAAAAACCTTCAATTTTCACACCGGGAACCATCATTTTCCTCAAATCCAAGAATTGTAGAAACACAGAGAATTGCAAGAATGGCTTCGTGCCGCAGAAATCAACAAATCAGCAGGAAAAATGGCTTTGTGCCTTAACAAATTCACAAATTCGCAAGAAAAATGGCTTCGTGCCTCAACGAACAAATCAACAGAGAAATGGCTTTGTGCCTCAACAAATTCACAAATCAACAGAAAATGGCTTCGTGCCTCAACAAATTCACAAGATAAATGGCTTCGTGCCTCAACGAATCAACAAGAAATGGCTTCGTTCCTCGACAAACATAGCAAAAGAAAGAAACACCTCCAAACATAAACTTATCACCTGAGATCCGCAGATACCAGAAGCTTAATCGACCGCTACAACTTCAGCCAAAGAGACCCAGAATTGCAGAACCCATGAACATTCGCCTACCCACAAAGGATCGATGGCTCTTGATACCATGATAACAAAAGTATTTCACAGAAACCATAGCTTCGAAAGGAAGGTTCAAAGGAAATGCAAAACAGGAATTACAGAGAGAATAGAGAAGTTTGAGAAATAAGAAGAAAAGTGCTTATTGTATTGAATGAATCTGTAAAGCGTGTTTACAAAGCTTTATAGAGTAACATTTCTTAAGGACTAAAATACCCTTCCTTATCTAGACAATAGATCCTAACCATCAGATTCTAACCAACTACAACTACCTCAACCACATTGGTTGACATGACAGCAACCATTTCCAACCATATAAGCTGACATGGCAGCAGCCACTAATCTACTGCCATGTGTGTAGATCAGACACATGGCAGTAGATCAGTGGCTGCTGCCATGTCAATTTATATGGTTGGAAATGGTTGCTGTCATGTCAACCAATGTGGTTGAGGTAGTTGTAGTTGGTTGTAGGTGGTTAGAATCTGATGGTTAGGATCTATTGTCTAGATAAGGAAGGGTATTTTAGTCCTTAAGAAATGTTACTCTATAAAGCTTTGTAAACACGCTTTACAGATTCATTCAATACAATCAGCACTTTTCTTCTTATTTCTCAAACTTCTCTATTCTCTCTGTAATTCCTGTTTTGCATTTCCTTTGAACCTTCATTTTGTAGCTATGGTTTCTGTGAAATACTTTTGTTATCAGATGTGGCATCTTCTCTGGAAGTACTCTTCCTTCATCCAGGGGTGGTATCTTTAACCGGTAGAGATGCACAAGGTAATGTATCAATTTCACTTGAACCTTACTTGTAGTTTCAGGCTTGGTCAAGCAAGATACAAACCATTTAGCAGGAGTCCCCCAAGTCGACGAGCTAGGAGATCTGCCGAAAGAGGTCACAGACAAGGTAAGCAATCAGAGCTCCAAGCAATCAGTCCCAAATTAGAAGTTTGATTTCGAGTTCCGGCTGATTGTTCTCATTCTCCCTATCTTGCAGGCAGCATGAAGGATAAAGAGAAGAAAAATGAGAAGAGATGATATGAGAAACTTTTTTTTTTTAAGAAGTAACTTTCCACAAACTTATTCTTGAACTGGGTTGGAGGGTTTTCTAGTTTCCTCCAGAGTATAAGGCCGACTCATGAATTTGAGGGTCAAAACAAGTCCATCAAATCAAGAGTTCGTTCGACCTTGATGAAATGGGATAGTTTTGCTATTGACAAAGTAGTGGATGTGGTATAGCGAGGCTTTGCTCTTTGGCGACGTTGCTAGCGAAATGTTATTGAAGTTTCTTGAGCTATTTGGATAAGGTAGCGATGCCGAGCTTAGAGTTGACTTAGACTCCTCCGTCTGGATTATGCGGTTCTGCAGGGAGGGCGTCGTGCTATAGTGATCTGTTCTAGCTCATCGTTGAACCTTCTGCTTCAATCTTTTGCATCGCAGAAGTGGTGCGCAACCTTTGCATTTGAATGGTCCTTCAAAGCACTACTTCTCAGCGACTCATCCATGCTTGGCAGCTTTAGTGTAAAGAGCCAATATCGTATCAACTGTTCTGAAGTATTTGCCTAAAGGATCCGTGACCTTGACAACAGTTGAGGATGAGTACTCGAGAGCAATGCTAGGTGAGCAACCAGGCAAAGGTTTCGGGCAATCAGTTCTAGATCGGAAGTTTGATTTCAGGTGCCGACTGATTGCTTTCTTTCTCCTTGTCTTGCAGGTAAAAGCAAGGGCAAAGGAAAAGATAAGGAAAAAGCATGATATGGGATACTTTTACTTTTAACCCTGATGATATGAGATATTTTTACTCTAATGTGGCTTGTTTGCAGAGGTATTATCGGGGGAAAGGAAGCTGAGTATTTCGAGAGGCTTCGTTGCGAGTACCCTATCAGATATGAGGAATGGTTGAGCATTTTTGCAGGTCTGCCTGTCCATGGAGGGTGGAGGTAGACATATATAGGAGTTCCCCCAACAACAAGTAGTAATGCTATTCATTTACCCTTCTTGGTCATAAAAATGTAGTGGGAGCTGCAAGCTTCACGTGTTTTAACTTTGTCAGAGCACTTTGAAAAATTGGTCTGTGGTATTTGGAAAGCTGATGTTGCGTGTGAAGATTGCAGACAAATTTTATCCAAGGAAATCTGGCTCTCGAAGTTCGGAGAATGGTGCATCTTCGATTTTCGAACAAGCAATCATGTTGAGGATCTGGCTCTTGAGATTCGGAGAGCGTTGCCTCTTCGATTTTTGAACAAGTAATCCTATTGGGGATCTGGCTCTCCAGATTTAGAGAGCGGTGCCTTTTCGATTTTTTAGAAAGCGATCCTGGTGGGAGTCTGGCTCTCGAGATTCGGATAGTGGTGCCTTTTCGAATTTTGAGAAAGTAATTCTGGTGGGAGTCTGGCTCTCGAGATTCGGATAGCGGTGCCTCTTCGATTTTTAAGAAAGCAATCCTGGTGGGAGTCTGGCTCTCGAGATTCGGGGAGCGGTGCCTTTTCGATTTTTGAGAAAGTAATCATGTTGGGAGTGTTTTCTCGATGTGAGTAAAGGTTGGGCCATTTTGCCAGTTTGCCTTGCCAAGGAGCACGGAGGTTGACACACATAGGGACTTTCCAGTTATCAAGCAGCGGTGCTGTTCCTTTTCCCTTGTGGGTAATGGTAGGGTAGCTGGACCTTCAAAATTTATGTGTCTAAACTTTGTCAGAGATCTTTGGCAAAGTAATATGTGGTACCTGAGGAGCTGATGTTGCATATGGGGATTGTCGACATATTTTACTCAGGAAAATCCGTTTCTCGAAATCCGGAGAGTGGTGCCTCTTCGATTTTTGAACAAACGGCCCTGCTGCCCTTTCTTTTATAAGGGCACCAATTGTGTGCAAGAAGTACGTTCAGAGAGTTATTGCTTGTAGGAATTTTCCCCTTATTTTCGTACTTCAGAGATTTATTGGACCTCATTTCTCCTTCATCATTTCTGAGAATGTCTGGCCCATCCGACCGTCGTTTTGACTTGAACTTTGGTGAAGAGGCAGTCATGCCTCCTTAAGACAACATATGGCGCACATCCTTCTTATCCCTTACTGGTCCTCTTACCGTTGGGGACTCTGTGATGAAGAATGATATGACCGCTGCGGTGGTGGCCAAGAACCTTCTCACTCCCAAAGATAACAAACTACTTTCCAAACGGTCTGATGAGTTGGATGTTAAGGATTCTCTGGCTCTCAGTGTTCAGTGTGCAGGTTCTGTGTTTAATATGGCCCAACGCCTATTTGCTCGAACCCGCCAAGTTGAATCATTGGCGGCTGAAGTGATAAGTCTCAAACAAGAGATCAGAGGGCTTAAGCATGAGAATAAATAGTTAAACAGGCTCGCACATGACTATGCTACAAACATGAAGATGAAGCTTGACCAGCTGCAGGAATCTGATGATCAGATTTTACTTGATCATCAGAGGTTTGTGAGTTTGTTCCAAAGGCATTTATTGCCTTCGTCTTCTGGGGTTGTACCGCATAATGAAGCTCCAAATGATCAACCTCCGGTGCCTCTTCCTTCTGGGGTTCTGCCCAGTACTGAGGCTCTGAATGATCACCCTCTGGTTCCTTCTTTTTCTAGGGCTTTGCCGACTGCTGAGACTTCTCCTGAGCAACCTTTGTGAAGGCTCCATTTTGTTTGTTTATTTTAATTCATGTATATGTACATATTTGTAACTTATCGGAGATATCAATAAATAAGCTTTGCTTCATTTCAACGTATTGTGTTAAATACACCAAAGCCTTCTTCACTAAGTTCTTTGAATTTTTTCTTTTGTTGAAGCTTGTATGTTGAAGCTTTGTGAGTGAAGCATGTAGGTTGAGGTAGTGCTCCCTTAATTTCCCGAGTGAGGAAAACTTCTCAGTTGGAGACTTGCAAAATCCAAGTCACTGAGTGGTCGTGAGACTTCCGAGTATCAAGGTGCAGAAGCATATGGTAGGAGTTCCCCAAGTCTCCGGTCGAGGGATTTGACGAATGAGGTGTCTTGCTAGTAGCCAAGTTTCCAAAGTAACAAAACTTCATCATTTTCCTTTCTAAGTGGTAGCCCAAAACTCCTCCTTCATATATATTTGTTATGAAAGTTGTTAGGCCTAAAGAAAATGAGGCCTAGGCCTTTTTCTTTTCTTTTTTTTCGAATTTCTGATTTTTTTTTTTTTGAATTTCCGAAAATATATATATATATATATATATATATATATATATATATATATATATATATATATATATAATTTTTTTAAGCTTTGCAGGTGAAGCTTTGGTGTTGAAGCTTTGTACTTGAAGCTTTGAGGTTGAAGCTTTGTTGGGTACCATGAATTGATTTTGCTTCACATTATCTTGATCAACAATGTGTGAAGCTTTTGTAGGTGAAGCTTTTGTGTTGAAACTTTTGTAGGTGAAGCTTTTGTAGGTGAAGCTTTTGTAGGTGAAGCTTTTGTGTTGAAGCTTTTGTAGGTAAAGCTTTTGTGTTGAAGCTTTGTAGGTGAAGCTTTTGTGTTGAAGCTTTGTAGGTGAAGCTTTGGAGTTGAAGCTTTTGTAGGTGAAGCTTTGGAGTTGAAGCTTTTGTAGGTGAAGCTTTGGAGTTGAAGCTTTGTAGGTGAAGCTTTTGTAGGTGAAGCTTTTGTGTTGAAGCTTTGTAGGTGAAGTTTTTGTGTTGAAGCTTTGGAGTTGAAGCTTTTGTAGGTGAAGCTTTGGAGTTGAAGTTTTGTAGGTGAAGCTTTGGAGTTGAAGCTTTTCTAGGTGAAGCTTTGGAGTTGAAGCTTTTGTAGGTGAAGCTTTGGAGTTAAAGCTTTGGAGTTGAAGCTTTGGAGTTGAAGCTTTGTAGATGAAGCTTTGGAGTTGAAGCTAGGTGAAGCTTTGGAGTTGAAGCTTTGTAGGTGAAGCTTTTGTGCTGAAGCTTTGTAGGTGAAGCTTTGTAGGTGAAGCTTTGGAGTTGAAACTTTGTTGGGTACCATGAATTGATTTTGCTTCACACTATCTTGATCAAGAGTGTGTGAATCTTTTGGCATTTGTAGTTGTCCTCCATTGATGAAGCTTTTGTTCGCACCATAAATTGGTTTTGCTTCACACTGTCTTGATCAAGAGTGTGTGAAGCGTTTGAGAATTGTAGTTGCCCTCGGTTGATGAAGCTTTTGTTGGCACCATAAATTGGTTTTGCTTCACACTGTCTTGATCAAGAGTGTGTGAAGCAAAACAAATTTATGGTGCCAACAAGTGCTTCATCAACGGAGAGCAACCACAATTCTCAAAAGCTTCACACATTCTTGATCAAGACAGTGTGAAGCAAAACCAATTTATGGTGCCAACAAGAGCTTCATCAATGAAGGGCAACCACAATTCTCAAAAGCTTCACACACTCTTGATCAAGACATTGTGAAGCAAAACCAATTTATGGTGCCAACAAAAGCTTTGTTTTGATATTGACACGTGTCGTGTTGTGATTGGCTTCCGATGTTGAGCTATGATTGGCTTCTGATGTCGACACGTGTCGCGCTGTGATTGGCCTCTTGGTTGGAGGGAAACTCTTATGGGTCCTTGACGATATAACGTTGACCGGTACTCGGTAGTTTCGGGATTGGTCAAGTATGGTACAAACAGCTTTAACAGGTAGTTTGGTGGGAAAACATATAAACATATTTTTGCTTAAACATTCTTTCCTTGGCCATAACTAAGAAATTTGGAGTAAATTAGTTTGTGAATTTGAGTGACAATGACAAACCAGTGCACGAGATGAAAAATAATTCGCTATTCTTATTATTCTTATTATGTGTTGGACATGAATCAACATAGATAGTTAAGTTGTAACTTTAACTTATATTTTTATTTTCTTCTGCTTCTCATCTACCCAAGTCTACAATGTACATACAGCTAAGTAAAAGACCGAGACATCAACCAATGTAGAAGCTCATGATAAGACTAATTGCAGATAGCACTACAATTTTAAGCTTGATGTTGGTATGTGATTTCCACTCCATCTCATCTCTTTTTTCTTTTTTTTTAATGTTAGTTTAATTTTCAAACCTTTTGTACGTATCAAGTAATTCTCCATATAATTGAATAATGACCTTTTTTTTGTTTCTCTCTTTCGCTCCTCCATCAATTCAGTGGTTAAATAGATTGAAAAATTTTAGTTTTTTATTTTGAATTCTTATTGATTCCAATTCTTAATATATAGCAAGAGAAAAATTCTGGACAAAGCAAAAAATAACAAGATGACCAAGAAAAAGATGGTCATTCCCAAACAAGCAAGACCAGAAGATTGACCAGGAAAAATCATAAACACTGAGCAGATGTGCGGTGCCAAGCTTCTAATATGAACATGTTTATTTTTCGTATTTGAACAATTTTGATACTATGAACCTCTATACATGAATATAGCTTTCATAGCATCTCTATCTTTATAACAGTGAGGAATTGCACACTGCCAATCTCTATCTTAGGTATATAAATCTAACTTCAATAAATTCTATTTTCTGTATGTACATATTATCAAAATATTTTAAACACCCGCAGCAACGCGCAGGCACTTTTGCTAGTACATACTATTTCTCGTTCATGACATAGCATAGCCTATTGTTATGGTTAAGAAAGAGAATTTAGTTGTTAATTGGAGCCAAGAAATGAAGAATATACATTGAGATGGAGTAGAAAAAGGAAAAGTTCTTAAACTCATTAAAAATGTTAATCTACCTTTTAAAATGTATCAAATACAAGTCACATGATTTAAATTAACGAAAAATTGAATAGAATAATTTGAATCAACAATAAAGATGAATTTGACAATTTTTAATGAATTTAAAAACTGAATTTTCACGCGTAAGAATTCATGGACCAAATTAGCAAATTTTTATATTTTTTTAGCAATATATGGTGGCCTTTTCAGCAGTCAATGATAGGGTGCGGTTGAGCTACGCCGGCTAACAAAAAGTTCTAATTCCAATGACAGTTTCAATGCATGGAGTTCGGGTAACATTCGTTTTTTTTTTTTCTTCTTCTTTTTATACTACTATACTCAAGCATTTGTTACATGTGGAGAGTGGCAGAAATTTGACCCAACATGATTTCGAAGCTGTATATTGTTGACTTGTTCACAGTAGCATGTTATACCGTTTCAACTTCTTCCTCTTTACTTACATGTGTCATTATTACATTGGGATACTAATATTAAAAAATTTCTAGAACTAGAAACCTGACGCCAACATGAGTAATTCTACCGTTATTAAATATTCGTACCATCTTATGTACTATTTCACTAATAAAATTAGGACTTACTCACATATATGAGTCTTATCTTTATTAGAGAAATGATCCAAATGATGGTGCAAATATATGGTTATAGTACCATTTCTGCACCGCATAACATTGTTAGATGGGAGACCTCATTAATATACTGTATCAAAATTATAATAGTATGACGGTTTCACGCTCGAAGAAAGACAGTGAAATATCTTATTGATCTTAGGACCAAATTTTTTTTTTGGTCAAACGATAAATTTTGTTAGGTTAGATGTTAGATTAGCCTCCGACGAAGTTTGAATTCACACCATCATGCAATGACTTAACTCTTTTCTACTACTGTGGTAAAATGCCACTTGCAAGATCAAATTATTTTTATTATTACAAAGAAGTTATACTTAACAGAGATGTAATTACAAAAATTATTTTTTGACTTAGTCACTTTTAATGGAAAATCTATGGATAAAAAATATTACATCAATATTGGAGCATATTAGTTTTTTTTTCTTTTTTTTTTAAATTATTATTATTAAGGTGAGGAGAAAAAGAAAAACTTGTGTGAAGCTTAACTTGCCTCTAGACTAAGACCTGGTTTGGTACTAAGGTGATTCTGAAAAAAGCTGGTATAAAAAAAAGCTTTGTGTTTAGTAAACATTCAGCTTCAGCTTTTTTTCACAGTTTTGGGTGAAAACAAGCCAAAAACAAGAAGCTGCAAAACTCAGCTTTGAAAAACCGGCTTTTTTTCACATCTATTTTACATAAAAGTTTACCAAACATTATAATACTGCTCTTTTTTTTTCAAAAGCATTTTTACAAAAAAGTTTACCAAACACACTGCAACTTTATTTTACAGCCGCTTATTCTCACAGCACAGCAGAAACAGCTTTTTTTCAAAGCACAGCAATACCAAACCAGCCCTAAGTTGATTGGTAGTGGCAGACATATCATAGCTTGCCATGTGTTAGCTTTAAATATAATTTTTTATATTTAAAGCTTTATTAGCAAACCCAAAAACAAAAATAAATAAAATCTAAAAAGGAAAATTTTGAACAGTGATACTAAAAAAATAAATTATTTCTTAAATAATCGAAATCAATCTATTGAAGCCCCAGTTCAATCTGTTGACCACATTCCAATTTTCAAATTCAAAGTTAATTGTAAAAATTGTGAATAGAAGTCTTGGAGGATCTTTTCATCTAAACATTGGAGTATATTAGAATTTCAGGAAGAAACTTAATTTATAAAAATTAAAAAAATTGGATTGCCTCAAGGCTAAAACACCCAAATCAAAATGTAACCTGGACCAATATATTATAACTTGGATTGCCTAAATTGCAAAGTATGAATGTCCAGGACAATATATTTTTACGAATCTGCTGTCAATAAAGATCATCTTTTTATCAGCAAAACAATTTATTAGAAATCTAAAGGATCATGCCTCAGCAGAGAGAACAGTCAAAACACCCGGATAGAAGAAGCTCTAAACTAGGTAACATAATATCTTCTAAAACATTACTACATAAATCATTGTTATCCTTATCTAGAGTGTCACGCTATAGAGAGATTTTACTACATTTTCTAACAAAGAATGATGCAAGAGAGATTACATTTGATAGACTACATTTGTGCCACCTCTCTAATAAAAGGAACACACACCAATATAAGTAGGTCGAGTGATGTTAGAACATGGCCATCTATTTTAGGAGGTCAAGGACAAGCGCAGTGAAATTACCCTTACTGTTCTCTCTAAACAATAATTAAATTTGTGCAAGTACACTCATTTGAGAAGATGAAGGGTAAGGGCGATTACTATTCACAAATATATTTTCATTTTGTATGCCTTGTAAGTGTGTACTTAGCAAGTTTGTTTTTTGAAAATAAAATTCCATATTTAACTCCGATAATTTAGTTTTAAATACAAAGCAAAAAATAGCATTACAAACAAGCATAATAATTAGAGATAAAAAGTGAAGGAAAAAGATGGCTGAATTTTGTGAGTTTGTTTAAATGTGTTCTTAAACAAAATTTTGTGTTTTTATTTTGGAATTTTTCAGAATTTGTTGGATTGTTTTACCTTTAGATTAATCATGGTTGTTGATTTCCAAGACATGGCACAACCTATAATTTTCAATTTTTTTTAATGTTGGAAATCCAACTGTCCAGACAAGAAGACTGTTGGAAATCTAACGGCTAAAGGCGAGGCTTTTGCCTCAGTGGGTTGCACGTGGTGGATCCATGCTGACATCAACTTCAATTGCCTGCAGGCGCAAGTTTATGCATGAACAGGCAGGGCAGCCAAATGAGCTGCTACCCTTGCTCCAATTGTCTGTACGTGCAAGGTCAAGCTTGAACAAGTTGGGCTGCTTCCCTTGCTTTAATTGTCTCAATGATTTTGAACCGGTGGAGATCAGGGGGCGAACTGACTTAGAGCAACTCCACCCATGTGGATTGCTCGGGGGACAGGGGAGAAGAAAGGGCCTGAGGCCCGGTGGACAGTGCTCCAGCCATGGAGAGCCCGAGTGAGGGTGGGAGCCCGAGCACAAGGCCCGTGAGGAATCCACCAGCTTGCAGCCCAAGGGCCAGGCATTATTTAATTTTTTTTGTGTCAGCCCGAGGGCCTGCAACCCCATTTCCAATGTTTTTTTTATTTTATATTATTTAAACAAACAAAAAAACTAATATTTTATTACATATTGCCAGGGGGAGGGCTCCAAGGGTGGAGATGCAAAAGGTAATTACTGTTCATTAATGGCAGTTACTATTCATTAAAGGCAGTTACTGTTCAATAGGGTGGATTCAATAGTGAATTGCCAGGGGGAAGGGCTCCAAGGGTGGAGTTGCTCTTAGGGGCAAGGGGGGGTCAGCTGATCCTCCGAACTCCATTGAATTTTCATGGATGACTTGGGTGCTGTCCCTTTGAAGGTTGGAGTTGCCCTTCATATATGTCCTCCAACTGCTTGATAAAATGCCTTAGAGATGAGCTTGGACTGCTGGGCTACAGGGCATGCTTAGATTTGGGCGTAGCATAGCGGATGTTTTGCTCAGCAATTGTGCTGCTTTGCCGCACCTTTCAAACCCTATTATTAGTATTTTATATTTCTTTATAATTATAGTTGGTTGAAAGTTTTGGTTTACAGTCTAGTCCTAAAATTGTTTACCTCTAACTTGTTTGTTGGTTGTGATTACAATTGTGGGATGAAAATAAGAATGAAGCAAAAGACTATCCAAAAAATGCAAAGTAAATGAAATGGTAATCTCAAAGAATGAACAAAGCACCTCATTCTTGAAAAAACATATTAACGAGATCCAATGATATCAATCAATTTGTTAGTGTGTTAACGATAAGTGTGTTCCGTAGTTAATCATTCATATGGGAGCAGCCTTGGAACATATAGTTACCCATGCAATTAAGACCTTAATAGGTGTGCAATATGCATCTGCAAATGACTTCAAGTCTTCCAAGACTTGATAAAAGGTAATTTGCATGTATTTATGTCTAAAAGATTTTTTGCGCTGCATGCTCTCTTTTTACTGAACCCCTCCTCTCGTCTCCCTACCCCCTCCCCCCTCCCAAATAATATTTTCTAGACCTGCCACTGGTGAAGATGAATTTTTTGAGTTGGAGGCAAGTCAACCCACAGACATGACTGGAATTTGGTGCACTAGTAGAATATCATCCCATGTTCTTGTCAATACTGAAAAAAATCTCTCCCAATGGACTTGCTTTTTCTATTGGCGTATTCGCGGTTATTTTGTCTGATTCGTTCCCTTTTCCAGTCAACCCACATAGAGACTTAAAGCAGGACTAAAAAGTTAAAAGGGAGATGACATTGCTACTAGAGAAATGGGTGCAAATGATGTCACTTTGACTTGTGTGGGGTTACATTCTGGAAGGGATAATTCCTTTGAACGAAAGGTAAACGTCAAATTTCCGTTTCTTTTTTTTTTTTTTGGTGAACAAGTCAGATTTACGTTTAATTTATACAAATTTTAGTGTTTTCATGTGTTTATCAAACTACGAAAGCCTACTCTCCAAAATATTATTTTAAGATATTGTGGAAAATGAAATTTCAAGAATCTAGTTGATTTACGTACACATTCACATTCAAAAGGTTTTAGGCATATATATGGTTCACCAAACACAAGAGAGGTTTCATATAGATATGGATTGCATCATTCTCATTCTAAGTTTCATATAGTCTAATTTTTTACTGTTTAAGGAAGATACTAGCCCATGTGGTGGATGTAGACCCATTTTCTTGTTTCATTGGGATGAAATTTCTTACTAGTGCTATATTTATAGTAGCCCTAAAAGAAAAGGAGGATAAAGCCTTCATTAGTGATGCTCTTAATAGTTAGGTCTTCCTTCTCAACCAATTTCGTCCAAAGTTTAAACTTTTCCCTTTAATATGAATACTGTAAAATGTTATTTGTAAAAAAAAAAAAACCTTATAAAAAGTGCACAACAATTTTTAAAGTGTTAATAATTGCACCCAATTAACTAGGTTTTATAAAACGGGATTCCAATATTACTTGGCACATAAAGAATCTGTTCCCTACTGGTGGGTAATTTAGATTTGGAATTGTAGATGCGTCCAGATGACGATGCGCGATTGTGTTTGTTAGTTTGTGCCATATTTCGTTTCATATTCTTTTACTTGGCTGTGGTGACCGGCTTGTTGTGAGACGAATTATTCACGTCGTCGAGGGAACACATTGGATGGTTAATGGGTGGGGCACATGAAGATGTAGTGCTAGCTTCAGTGGCTTATCTGCCGTAGCCAAAGTCTCAAACTGGACGCGACACTGGATTTCCTTAAACCCCATACCAAATGCTTTCCTACATTTTTCTAATTTTCTCATCAACTATACATTCATGCATCTACTTTCCCCATCTCCCCTCCATCTTTAGGAATATAAAACAAAATAAAGCATATTTTCACTATTTTATTAGTTTAACTACTTACAGCATGTAAATTTACTTAGTATGTTCACCAATTAACGGTCAAATTTTGTAGTAGTATTATATAACATATCTATAGGCAGTTCCCTTGTCAAATTTTGGTTTTCCTATGTTCTAGTGGGACTATGATTATTGCATAGAAATATGCTGGGGAGCTAATATTTTGGAGACCACATTTATCTCATCTTTATAATAGAAGTGCAACCTACTACATATGGTGGACTCTACTTCTATTACAAAGAGGGTGATGCTAAGAAGACCACAGTTTGTAGATTGAGTAATGCTAAAGAGACCATATATATAAACATGATGTGGTTGTCAATGTCAATGATTATTTTATTACTTAAGTGTTTGATTAACGAACTTATTTTTATTGTTGACATATCATATCATTTACAAATATGGTCTAAATATCCCTATGACATTTTTCTTTGAAGACCACAATAAACCATCTCTTGAATAGATGTAGGGTCTTTAATACAAGTGTTGTTGGATTTATCCAATATAAATCAACCTTTAAGTGGTCTACTACATGTAATAGGAATGTAATATTGGAGAAATAATGTTGATTGTGATTCGATCTCTTAAAGATATTAATTCTATATCATGTGTCTTATATTGGAAATAGGATTGATGGAATCCTTAATTGACTATAATTATGATACTTAACTTAGAGGCTAAGAAAGTAAGTTTAGGTTTCCTTTATGGATGGAAACCCTAGCTTTTAGCCTATATATATAAACATCAGTCCCTATAAGCCCTAGATAACACAACACAATGCTTCCCATATAGTAGTTGTATTCGGCTAGGAGTTTATAGAAGATCCTGGTGTTACTTGTATGGCTATTTTGGTTCAAGCATATATGAGATGATGCAATTTTAAACATTGCCGTGAGCTTGGAATGTAGTGAATTATAGCTTTTTGGTTAATCATGTGATTATACATATGTTTAATAAAAGGCGGTGAACATATGAAGGCATCAGGTAAATATTTCATTCAAAGTATGTGACTAAATTGATAAGCATGAATTTTCAAACATGTATTATTGTGTGGTTTTTCCTATGCCTAAAGAATTTAAACAGTACTTTGATCAGTCAATTTTTATGTGTCATAAGGGGAGAAGAAAAGAAACTTTTCAAGGCTAATGTAGGGCATATATTAGAGATGTTTTCTATGGAAGAAAATAATTTTGGTTGTTCCTTCTATTTAATTTGGTATTTACAAAGCTAATGCATGATTTTAATGCTATGTTTAGTAGTTTTGTAATACGGAAAGAAATCTATAAAAAGGAAAGGAACATGTTTAACTTAAGAAAACATTTGAGCACTCTAGCTTTTAAGTAATTGACTCCAGAATTATAAGTATTGACATTCTTGTGGTGGAATGAAACTTGTTCTATATGTGATTAATCTCTTTCAAGTATGCTGTCAGGTTTCTTGAGATTAATTTAATGTCAAAGGGAGTCATGAAGGAATTAGTGCCATTTGTTGGCAAGACTCGAAGCTTGTCACTTACAATTAATTAATCCATGTGACTTCTTGTATTGTTTCAGGGCAGAGTTGATCAATGTCTTGTCAACAAAGCAAGCCATAGCCGCTTCGTTGATGTTGGGACTATGGTTTTTGAGTTATTTCGATCAACATTGCATCTTAATTAGAATAAAAGCGATAATCTTCAGCCCGCAAGTGTGGATTGTTTCTCTTAGTTTAATTATGATGGCATAGTATGAGTTTTATTTCATAAGAGTAGTGAAAGCTTCATATGCCCATAGGTGTTGAAGTTTTTCATGAAGGTACTCTTGAGACATAAAATCTAGTACTAGAAACTAGTTAATTTTCTGCCTATAGGTGTAAATTAACCTAGTTTCATGAAGTTTATTGGGGATAAAGTTCCATGCCATAAGTTGCAAATATTTCCACTATAAGCCCCATAATAGGTTGTGGTTTTAAGCCATAGAAATCAGTTGCATCATGACGTATTTTGTGTCTCTTCATGAGACTTGTTGATGCAAAGTATTGGACCCATGAAGGTTAATCAAGGATTGCTAAGGTACGCATTGTTTAAATCTTATGCTTGTAAATCTTTTCAATTTGAATTATGATGTCGGTTTAGAGGATGAAATTTGACTACTAAAGTTTCTTTTGGACATTGAAATTGAAATTGAAATGATATGAAATTGAATTTGTTATGGATGCATAAATTCATGATAGATGCACATAATTGTTTCTGGCAGATTACGTGACTTGATTTACATTGGGTGAATGACACTTCTAATGGTCACCAAGTTAATTGAATTTTGGATATGTTTAACATATAGATGTCTACTATGTGTCTGCAAATTTTCGTAATTTTCTGCCATGTATGTTAATTATGGTGAATTTACTAGTAACCCATGCTCATATAGACAGTTTTTACTGACAGATTGTGTTGGTCTTTTTGAGACGTCACTTTAGACTACTACTTTGACCCAAAACAGCTCCATATTTTTGTCTTATGAAGATTGGTATGTCTATTTTGATCAGTATAAATTTGGTAGCAATCAAGCTTATAAATTAATTATGATTAATTCTAAAGTAAGTGTTGTTGCTGAAAATTCTGTTTGACAACTTTATGTTGATTGTAATGTCTATTTTATTATGTCTAAAATATAAGGCAATTTTATTTAGGTACATACTTGAAAGAGTGTTTACCCAAGTGGGAGAATTAGTGAACAAAAATTGGGCTTCACACTCGTTAACTTATTTGCAAGTATAAACTCTGAAAACTTAGAGGGAGTTCTAAAATTTTGAGCATTAAGTGGACTTGCATGAATCTATTAAAGCGTTATTCTATCTTCCATGAATTTGTGTTACTCGAATGTCTATAATATGTTTAAGTTGCACGAATGGATACTTGGTATATCCGTACATTTTTCTATTACTTGCAATCATTTGGATTTCTTGGTTGATCATTTGTTTTGAGGCTCACAAGGACTTAGCATAAATGTGGACTTATTAATACATATAAGATGGTTGTTGGATGCATGTTTTTGTGTAACAGCGGTGAATGCTTCCATGCTTAGTTGTACCTTTCATTGAGTTAATATGCATTCATTGACCAAGTAAGGCTATTCCCAAAGGCATATTTTCAAAAATATGATTTAAGTATTGACTAGCAAATCAAGTAATGATGTTGCAGATCAGTGGGAGGTTGAGTTTTGTGTTAGTAATGCCTTACATTTGCAGATGACCTATAAGGTATGTATAGAATCCATGTATTCAGTTTAATCTTCAGCTGGATTCATTAAGTCACATTTTTTGTGTGCTAGTCATTTATCTGATGAAACATATGTCGGATATCAAGTTGTTATCAAACTGAATACTAAATGGCATGGCATGGTCTATGCGTCAGTTATGAGGATTTCAATCTGCTCGCAGGTGTTGGAAATCACCATTAAAGTAACTGGTAAAGTGCATAGATCAATGTCAAAAACATGTTAATTCATCTACTTATAAGTGTTGGATTAGTTTGTTTTACGAAGCTTCTGGGTATTTTACTTGGACATGTGCCTATTTGGTACTTTCAGTTGTGTCCGTTGGCTTCAAACATTGTCTGTGTGCTTGTTATTGGTCTAATGAAAGTGATGCAAGATTGTTTTGAGATGTATTCACGCCTACAGGTTATGGTGGTTTCATTAGATGAAGGATATCTGCATTGGCAGATTTAAGGCTTCGAAGAAGTGTAAAAGTGTAACTTGTGTGTTACAATAAGATGGACCTGAGATGATATAAAGTAAGACATTTTGATTAACTTAAAGTTTATTTAAAGTTTCATCTCTTGATCATAATTTGTGTTTCATCCGAATGAGGATCTTAGCATGTGTGATTATGAAGGTTCTAGATTGTGTCAACCTTACAACCTTGTTAGTTCTATGTTGAGAAATGCATTTGACAGAAACTGCATTAAGGACGAGATGTAATCACTGTTACATGGCCACTAAAGAGACATTAGTCTCCAATCTCAAGTATAAACATGAATATTACATTTTGTAGACCAAGTGGGAGAATGTTGGATTTATCCAATACAAATCAACCTTTAAGTGGTCTACTACATGTAATAGGAATGTCATATTGGAGAAATAATGTTGATTGTGATTCGATCTCTTAAAGATATTAATCATATATCATGTGTCTTATATTGGAAATAGGATTGATGGAATCCCTAATTGATTATAATTATGATACTTAACTTAGAGGCTAAGAAAGTAAGTTTAGGTTTCCTTTATGGATGGAAACCCTAGCTTTTAGCCTATATATATAAACACCGGTCCCTATAAGCCTTAGATAACACAATACAATGCTTCCCATAGAGTAGTTGTAGTTTATAGAAGATCCTGGTGTTGCCGTGCTCTGCTACTTTTGGTTTCAACTTCCATGGCCGCCATTGGAATTAGGTCAGTCACTCATTCGTTTGTGTCTTAATTGTATAACCTAATAAGGCTAACAAGTGTGTCTCATCTCTATTAGAGAAATAATTTAAATGTAGTTACATGGTCTTTAAAGAATTAATATTTTGCATATACATGGAGGTTAACAACAAACTAATATATATTTTATTGTTGCAGCTGGACAACAAATTTGAAACTTAGGTCATCGTTAGCCAACTTATTCAAAAACCTCCACCTTATGGGGGGTAAGACCATAAGAGTGCTTGCGTTGTAAATACTTCTCACGACTATAGTCGGTCATATATTATCTTGCCATCCTGCTCTATAAATACCAACTCCCTTTTCCATATTTCTCCACACCACTCAAACAATTAACTTTCCTTCTAGACATACAAATTAAAGACTAGAATTCTCAGCTTCTTTCAATCTCCCTCCACCAATGGCACCTACAGTGACTTCAGTGAATGCATCTAAACCTAAGGTCGCTGTTAGGATGACAGATGTATTGATAGAATGGTTGGATCTGTGACATGTGTTATATTGTAATTGGTTGTTTTATAAAGTTAGTGAGAATTGTTGTTCTTTGGTATAGACTATACATACCACATTGAAGTGTAATTATCGGGTTTTTAATGAGAAAAAGAATATTCAGTATCTCTCTCCTGTTTGTTAACTTTCTCACTCTACAATTGCTTCCTACAATTCTTCATAGTTGACATGGTATCATTGCCTATCATGGCCACCGCCATCGATTGACGACCTGGTTGTTTCCGCTCATCTTCTTGCTTATTTTGTCGCTCCGTGCTGTGTTGTTGGTGGTGTTTCGATTGACGTCGGTGGTGTTTCGATTGAAGTCAGTGGTGTTCGATCGAAGTTGGTGCTTAAACCCTAAGATTTGGGGATTTTGGTGTACAGTCATGGTAGAAGTCGATGGTTACTTCTGTGTTCGTTGTTGTCGCTTGCAAGGTGTTTCTTCCTCTCTCTTGCATCTGTTAATTGTGATTCTCTACTTTCTGATTCGATTTCGTAGTTGTGCTTCTTTCGAATTGTTGTGTTCTTTCTGCAATATTGTGCATGTTCAAAGATTTGCGGCTATCTGATGGTTGTGGTTTTTGAATCCTAGTGCTGCTTTGTGTGTTTTTTTATTTGGCTATTTTGAAGTGTTATGTGTAGTAAAGTAATCTTGGCTATACACAATGGTGAACCCTAATCAGTTGGCTCTTACTCAATCGCCAATTTCCTCATTAATTATGAGTGTAGGCAACAGTGTGACAGTGAAATTAGATAACTCTAACTATGTTACCTGGAATTTCCAAATGGATCTTCTTCTGGAAGGAAATGGTATAATTGGTTTTGTTGATGGCTCAATTTCTTGTCCTAAGAAATTTGAGGATAATAATTATGTGGGTGGTACTGTTGACACTACTCCGGTCATCTCTGATGCGTACAAAATATGGAAGATTCATGATAAAGCTCTCATGACTCTTATTGCTACTACTTTATCCATTTCTGCATTGTCCTACATCATTGGCTGCTAGAGTTCCAAGGAAATGTGGGATAATCTTCATGAACGATTTGCTAGTGTCACTCGTACTAGCATTGTGCAGATGAAAATTGACTTACAGAATATTAAAAAAGGGCATGAGTCAATTGATCAATATATCTTCAGCGGATCAAGGATTCTAGAGATCAATTGGTTGTTATTGGAGTGACTATTTCTGATGAAGACATTGTTATTGTGGCTTTACGGGGTTTACCATTTAAATACAACACCATCAAAGCTGTAATTCGTGGCAGGAAAAGTTTGGTGTCCTTGAAAGAACTCATATCTCAATTGAAGGCTGAAGAATCTACACTGGATGAAGTTCACAAGCAAATTCCTTTAATGTCTGCTATGTATGCTCAGGGTGCTCGGGCTACATATGATCAAGGTCAGTCTTCGGAACATGCTGGAATGCACATTGGGACTTCTTTGCCTCATTCCCAGATGTCTATGTCAGGATTTTCAACTTTGTCAATGCCTGGATTTCCACATCCAATACCTATTCAGATGACTATGCCTGATAATCCACCGTGTGTTTTCCCTTCTCAATATGCCTCTTGTTCATTTAACAACTTCAGAGGTAATAATAATTTCAAGTCTAAAGGCAAGGGCAAACGGTTTTACTCAAGTTCTCAATCTACACCACAATCTCTGTATGGTGCAAATAATTCTCAGAGTTTCTTTCCTGTTCAATCTCACTCTGGTTCATCCTATAATCCTTCTCAAATTTGTCAAATTTGTGACAAGAAAGGTCATTCGACTCTCAACTGTTTTCAGAATGGGTGTCAAATCTGTCACAAAAAAGGACATACTGTAGCTACTTGTTTTGACATGAATGTTTCTTCTTCACAACATTTTTCAGTCACTTCCCCACAGTTTCCTATAGCTAGTTCTTCCTCTCAATAGTTTCATGTACATCCATCTTCCTCTGTTAGAGTTCCATCTGGTTATTATTCCTCTAGATCACCAGTGCAGCAACCTCTTCAATATCACTTATCTCAGCGTGTTGATATGCAAGCCCGGGCCAATTTGTCTCCAAGTGCACCTCACCAAGATTTTTGGCTGGTTGATTCTGGTGCAACCAACCATATGACTTCAGATATTGCTAATCTTCAAGCTGCAGTTCCTTATCCATCAACTGAGACAATCATTGGTGCTGGTGGTGAAGGTTTAAGTATTACTGATATTAGCAACACTGTTTTCCCCACCAAATTGCATACATTTCAGCTTAATTATGTATTACATGTTCCTAAATTGTCTCAAGATTTGCTTTCTATGTACCAATTGTGTAAAGACAACACATGTCATTGTATTGTTGATGAGTTCTCTATTTGTATACAGGACAAGGTCACCAGGAAAATGTTATATCACGGACTGAGTAACAACGCAGTCTACCCAATTCCAGTTCTCAAGTCTTCCAAATCACAAATGCCTACTCCAGCTGCATTTTTGGGTCAAAATGTGTCCTCTGAATTTTGCCATTGTAGGTTAGGGCATCCTTCGAATGCTATTACTACTGCAGCACCTAGGAATTCCTCCATATCTATTCCCTGTAATAAAGATTCAACCACATGTATCTCTTGCTTCCAATGCAAGTTTTCCAAATTACCTTTCCCTAGTGTTGCTTCAAAATATGTTCTTCCTTTTGAAGAAATAAATTCTAATGTATGGGGTCCTGCTCCCATTATATCTTTAGAAGGGTTTAGGTATTATGTGTCCTTTGTGGATGAAATTACGAGATATACATGGGTTTTCCTTATTATCAATAAAGCTGCAGTTCTATATGTTTTTGCTCAGTTTGTTGCATATGTTAAAATTCAGTTTCATACAACTATTAAAACACTTCAAAGTGATGGTGGGGGTGAATATGTGGGTTTAGCTTTCAAAGCATTTCTTAGGGATAAGGGTATTGTTCATCAAATGTCTTGTCCTTATACCCCAGAACAAAATGGGTTGGCTGAGAGGAAAAATAGGCATCTGTTGGAAACTACTATTACTTTATTTCAAAAAGCATCCATGCCTTCTTATTTTTGGTTTCATGCTTGTGCCACTACTGCCTATCTAATCAATAGGATGCCTACACCTATTCTTCACATGAAATCTCCTTTTGAATGTTTGTTTAAGTCTCCACCTACACTTGAACACTTGAGAGTCTTTGGGTGTGCTTGCTATCCTTCCATGAGACCTTATAGGAGCAATAAGTTAGATCCAAAAACTACATAATGTATATTTGTTGGGTATGCTTCACAGTACAAGGGTTATATTTGTTTTTCTCTCAGCACTCATAAACTTCTTGTGTCTAGACATGTTCTGTTTGATGAACATAGTTCTCCTAGTACAAAATTATTACATTCTTCTTCCAGTCATGCATCATCTCCTACTCCTAGTGTTGTTGTACATCTTAACATTTTTTAACATCTTCTGGTTATACCTATACCTTGACCTCAAATGTCACCATTAATGGGTTCTAGAGATTCAACACCTACTGTTACTCAGTCCAGTTCAGCATCAACAAATAACACGAGTGACCTTGTCTCTCCTCAAGCATCTCTTCCTCCCAGATCAACTACACAAGTGTCTCATTCTGGACCTGATGCACAGTCTCTCAGTCGTACAGAATTACATCCTAACACTTCTACATCTCAAGTTGATACATTGCAGTCTGTACCAGTGTCCACACTTAATAGTCATCCTATGCAAACCAGATCGAAATCTGGTATTGTGAAAAAGAAAGTTTTTTCGGCTAAAGTTGGTGGTGATCTCTCTAGCACAGAACCTCAAACTTTTTCCGCAGCTTCCAAGTCTGTGGAATGGCAGGCTGCTATGAAGGAAGAAATGCAAGCTTTGGTTCAACAACAGACCTAGAAACTGGTTCCTCTTCCTCCAAACAAGAACCTTGTAGGCTGCAAGTGGATTTACAAAATCAAAAAGAATGCGGATGGTTCTATAGCTCGGTATAAAGCTAGGTTAGTTGCTAAGGGGTTTTCACAGGAAGCTGGGCTCGACTATTATGAAACCTTTAGTCCAGTGGTTAAGCCTACAACTGTACGATTGGTTTTGTCCTTGGCTGCTACAAATGGCTGGAAACTCAACCAATTGGATGTGAAGAATGCATTTCTTCATGGTTTTTGTGAGAACCCGTATTTTTAAAATATAGAACGTATGGTATTTTGAAACTACTATGATATTGTGTATTTCTTTTCCATATATATATTACATATTAGTTTTTGCATTTTGCTGTCAACTTCTAGTCGATATTTTCTTACAATTAGCAAGGTGTAGTCTTGCAATTGAAGTCTATCCCATTTTGCTTGGAGGTGTCCTACAATTAGATGGCTTCCTTCATAGTCCAACACGCAGCACTTCATTTTCTTGACAGCTGTTATATTTACAATGAGGTGTGAGGTTTTGAGGGATTCCATTGACACCACCAGCTTCCACCATTGTTGGCAAAGCCACATGTGTTAATCCCAAGTCATCTACCCCATGCACAACGACACCTTGAAACCGACTTGTCAACTGGCCATTCGTCAGTTACATTTCTATCCCTACATATAATATATTTTACATTGTAGGGAGCCGACCCTTTCTACTATAAATAGAGGTTGCATTTCATTCTTTTATTCACCACTTTAGGAAACATATGTTGGCTGCTAGGAAGCCAGCATGTATGTCCGTGTATATGTGTGTGTGTGTGGAGAGAGATCGGGTTACAGAGAGACAAGAAAGAGAGTTTAGGTTAGTATGCTAGTTGTGTGAAGATTGTTAGTTGGGTTGTCTTGCCAAAACTTGGATTATCGAGGTGAGTGGTTTATGTAATGTGTTTCAAAATATTCTTATTTTCTGATAAATGAAAACCACAAACTATTGTGGGTTTTATATATTTATAAATCTCTATCTATTTTAAGTCAAGCATGTTGGATTTGTTGAAATCCCTTTGGAATTATTAATATGGTGATATGTGGATTATTTGGATATGTTCATGGAGCATGAGAACTTTAGTGTTGCATTAATCTGAGGGATAAATGTAAATTGCACACGGTGACATTAGGGCGGAAAGGCCAGTAGGGGTCACGTGGTGAGTTACAATTTATGAAGGATGTAATGAACATGTAAAGGGATGATGTGATATGAAATTACGTGGTTAAGGCTTTGATATTATTATTCTATTTTTTTAGTGTATAAAAAGGCATTGCTTGACTTGCATATTACATATTCTACTCACTGAGTGACGGTAGTTGTTGCTCACCCCTCACCTATTATTTTACAGATGAGTTATTTGGCAAGATAGATCTTATTTGGCAAGACAGGTGATAGACGAGCTGAAGCTGTGTTGGATAAGAGTTTTAAGGATTTTAATTTATTATTTTTGTACACCCTATAAGGATTTTGGAGTTATTTTAATAAGAGGAGTATATTTTTCCAACCCGTGTCAATTTCCTTTTATTTATTTAGCTTTTAACTCACGTTTCATATTCGGGTTCGAGTTTTTATTACCGACTCCGGGTCCGGAGCGCGACAGTTTTCTTGATGAAGAAGTTTATATGGCTCAACCACAAGGTTTTATGGATCCTGTACATCCTGAGTATGTGTGTAAACTGGAAAGGTCTTTATATGGACTCAAACAAGCACCTAGAGCTTGGAATGAGAGGTTTTCCAAGTTCGTGCTTTCTTTGGGATTCAAGTCTTCTTATGCCGATTCTTCTCTTTTTGTCCAACATATTCAAGTCTTCTTATGCCAATTCTTCTCTTTTTGTCTCTGAATTCTTCCACTCCACCTTCAAATCCTTGATTTACATGATTAATGTAGTTCTTCCAAGAGTTTGACATATATACCTTGCCTTCTGGTGTTGCATATTTCCCTAAATACTCATTCCCATCACTGTGAATATTTCCTTCAATTATAAATGTTTGTGAAACATTGGTATTTCGGCTGACACGATCATTGTCACGGCACGACTTTTGGTTGATAACTATATCAACACAATAATATTTCTCGTTGACAACCGACATATACAACATCCGCACGTCCATATTAGATTGCAATAGACAAGTAGAATATCTAGGTAAAGCATATGTAAGGTCGAATAAACCATGAGTCAAATTGAGCCTTGAGCAAACCTCATTGTACACTTCAGAGAATGTAGTGTGGCAAAAAATTGGGATAGACATAGTGGTACCCTGATGAGTGCATCTCCCCACTATAGCACCTTCCATTTGAAAAGATAAAAGAAAGTGGATACAACATTAACCCAAAGCATTCTAGCTTGACATGAAAAGTGCAATAAATTTCCAAAAGGAAAACTAGAAAGATGAATTAAACCATGTCCAATTATTATTTGTTGTTTGTACCGCCAATTCCCCTCACACCCCCTCTCAAATACGGTATCTGTCAAACAGAAAAATAATGGCAAAAACTCTTGGCCTTAGCTGGTCCTCCCTTGACTTATCTGCTCTGTTTTTCTGTTGTACCCCTACCTATACTTCTACAACATCAGTAATTTCCACCGAACATTATTATTTGTTGTTTGTACCGCCAATTCCCCACCTCGCCCCCCACCCCTCAAATACGGTATATGTTAAACAGAAAAATAGATAGCAAAAACTCTCGGCCTTAGCTGGTCCTCCCTTGACTTATCTACTATGTTTTTCTGTTGTACCCCTACCTATACTTCTACAACATCAGTAGTTTCCACCGAACATTATTATTTGTTGTTTGTACCGCCAATTCCCCACCCCCCCCCACCACTCAAATACGATATATGTCAAACAGAAAAATAGATGGCAAAAACTCTCGGCCTTAGCCGGTCCTCCCTTGACTTATCTGCTCTGTTTTTCTGTTGTACCCATACCTATACTTCTACAACATCAGTAGTTTCCACCACATCAACAGATGATCCATTGTTAAAAAATGTATCCAATGAAATTGAATTGTACCCATGCACACCACAATAGAGAAAAAGACTTATTCAAGAATTTTTATAAATAGTTTCTATGCATACAAAATTTTCGTATATGAAATTCTCTTTCAAACATTTCGACAAACACTTGGTATGCACCAGAAAGACACTGCAAAACCACAAGATACATGCTGAACTCATTGAAGTTCCCCAATACATGCCAAAAAAATATTGAAAAATAATCATTTTACATATGCAAAACCAATTGTGAAAACGATACTATACTACTTGTAAATATGGGTTCAAAAATTATAACACCAAGAATCCACCATTGCGGACAAATCAGTATAAATGAACTATGGGTGCAAATTCAAAAAAAAAAGAAAAGAAAAAAAACCTCGAATTTTAGCTCGGAATTGTCGTTGATTCTTCAAGTTACTCTGCAACAAATTGTGCTCGCTCGAACGCTCGCAGATAAAGTATGACTTCGATTCAAATCTTGGCCAAACTTGAATTCGAAGCATCATATCAAAGATAATAATGATGGATTTGAAAAACTTAGTGAGATTATTGTGGAATTTGCAGTTACGAAAATAAAAAGAGAAGAAATCAAGTGAGCGGGATTATTTGGTGGAATTGATGCGTCAAATTCAATTTGGTAAGCATAGGAGGCATTTGAGGCATAATAGTCGTGGAATAAAAACGCAGCCTCATATAAAAAAAAGCACTAATTAACTATTTCAAATAAAAATAAAAATAAAAAGCTGACATGGAAATATGCTGATAATAAAATGCTGATGTGTACAAACTTCAAGGACCTTGATCAAAAAGTAAAAAATAACAAGGTTTTAATCAAAGAAGATCAATAATTAAGGACCGGAGCTTTCTCCATAAAATAATATATGCTCATGTAAGAGCCTAATTTCTCTATCAGAGCAACTTGTAGAGTTGTTGTCCAACGTTTCTTGCACACATATCATCACAGTAATATTAATGTGTAAAACAGTGGGACCTTCTCATCACATATCGAACTCGTTAAGAGAGACTGAGACTAAGTAGAGAGACTCGATGACAAAATATGAGAGAAAGTGGGAGACAAAAAAGAAAAGTCAAAACTAGAGAGGGGGATGACTGAAGTGAGACAGAAAGGAGAGGGGAATGGACCCGGCTTCTCTGCCCTCCCAGTTTCCATACATTATCATCCCCTCCTATTTTGTGCAGTCACGGTTAAGCCACGTCAACATGTTATATTGATTTTTTTATAGAGATAATAAGACAAAAAGCAATAGTGATATAAAATGTTGACATGGCTTAACCATGACAGCACAAATAGGAGGGGATGAGAGTGTCTGGGAACTGGGAGGGAAGAGATGCCAAGTCCGAGGGGAATAGGATATCAAAGTGGGACGTGGGTCCCAAGTGTAACACACAACAAGACAAAATAAAACAAAACAAAACAAAAATAATGATATATTTACCATCTATTTATAACATTTCTCGGGGCCTAGCAATTTTTTACACGACACGAAATCAACAGGTTTTCAGGTTGACACAATAACGAATCGAGTCGTTATCCGGAAACCTGATAAGCATCTGTTAAAATAACGGGTCGGTATACACGTGGGTAACCCGTTACATAATAGGAAAAATATTAATTTAAAAATTTTATACCACTAGAAAGAAATATTAAGATTAACAACAAAAGGATTTAATCCTAAACTGAATTGAAAGTTAATATATATATAGGGAGTTTTAACAAAACACTCCTGGTACTGTTCACTTTAACGAAAAATTACAATTTTACTCTAAAAAGTCACTCATCGTACTAGGGGTGGGTTCAAAAAACCGAAAACCAAACCGAACCGAAACCGAAAAAACCGAACCGAATTGAAAAAACCGAACCGAACCGAATTCTTTTGGTTCAGTTCGGTTTTAGTGATCTAGAAACCGAACCAAACCGAACCGAACCGAATTAATTAAATTAATTTTTTTATTTAATTATTTGTTTTGGGTATTATTTTCTAAACCCAATTTGTAAGTTAAAATGTGCTAAACCCAATGTGTTGCCAAACTTTAAGCTCAAAATATTTAAAAAAGGCCTATAAAAACTCTAAACCCTAACCTATTATTTATCCCCCATATAAGGTTCCGGAACCAAACCTCCTCCTGAAGTACGTACATCCATCTCCATAGCACTGTTTACTTCTGCCCCAGCTTTCTTTTCCAAATCTACTCTCATATAACATGTAACAGAATCCATAAACATTTATTTCGGGTAGATTACTTGGGTAATTTGTGATGGAAAAGAATCCAACACACACTAAATAAATCCACCCATGCATTACTTTTACTAATCAAGTTGTCAACATGCAGTTACAAGCAAACAACCTTGATCTTTCAACAACATCATACAATTTAACTTTTCTAAGTCATTTGTACGATTTTTGTGTTGTGAGGTTGTTAGTTTGGACTTTGGAAGACTTGATTGATGATTTTAGTTCAACTTTAAATGTTTATTTTCATTGTCTTTGATTCTAGTTAGAATGTTTATGTTATGATTGTGTCGGATATGTTAAAATTTAAAATTTCAATGTTTTTCATTTTTTGAAAAAAAACAAAACAAAAAACCGAAACCGAACCGAAACTGAACCGGAAAAAACCGAACCGAAAAAAAACCGAACAAAAAAAAACCGAAAAAAAAATGAACCGAACCGAAATTTCGGTTTTGGCAAAAAACCGAACTGATTTAAACTGAACCCACCCCTACATGGTACTATTCACTTACAACACATTTTTTTCCTTTTGATTAAAATTCAAAATTTTCAAGCCATTTTCATTAATTTTCCTATATATTTAAAAAAATTAGAAAATTGATGACCCTTGGATCTGCTGAGATTTCCAATGTTTTTCTCAGCCCTAAATCAGACTCCTCTCTTATTCTCGAATGCTCGAATCGAAGCAGCGACTCTCTGTTTTTCAAACTAAACTCTCGAATCTCATTCTTGAACCTTAACTCCACCCAGCTACGAGTCCACAACCATCCTCTCTAGTTTCCCTCCACTACACCACCCTCACCACATACAACCTAGTAACCCACCACCAGTCGATCTACTACTTTTGTCTCTGATTCTCTCTCTGGATTGAGCGAATCTAGAGCCCTAATCGAGGTAATTGTTGATTATTTCAAATCACTTTCAAAAGATAGGGTTTTGTTGTGAATTAGTTTTCGAATTAGATTGGTTTCGTTTCTTCAATTTGGGGTTTTTCGTTTCGAATTAGTTTTCGAAGTAATATTTTATGTGGCAATGTGGTATGTCAAATTTAAAAGAAAAAAAAATCTTAACGGGTCATTTTACCTGCTGGTTAAATAGCCCGACCTGTTAAGAACATATTAAGATAATGGGTGTGATACGACACGACCCGACCCGTTAAGATAACAGGTGTTACACGAAAACGCCACGAACACGGTAAACACAACCTGTTTGCCAGGACCTACATTTCTCTAACAGATGTAGGGCCCGCCAACGTCTTGTGAGTATGTACTTAACAAGTTTGTTCTTTAAAAATAAAATTCCCTATTTAACTCAAATAATTTAATTTTAAATACAAAGTAAAGCATAACATTACAACACAAGCATAATTAATTAAGGGCAAATTACACTTTACCACCTCAAGTTTGAGGTCTATTGCAACCTCATACAACATCTTCAAAAAATTTCACTATCATACCTCATGTACTATTTTATTTCAATATAATACATCCCTTATATTTTCCATCCACTAATTCGTTAAGAGCTGACATGACAGCCACATTTGAGCCACATGGCTAAACAATTATTAAAAAAATTTAAATTTTTTTAATTAATTGTTTAGCCACATGGCGCAAATGTGGCAGTCATGTCATTTTAAATAATTAATTAAAGAAAAGTAAAAAACAAAAAAAATAAAAAACAAAATAAAAAACAGAAACCCCATTCGTCTTCCCTGAACACCCCCTTCTCCCATCCCCCATCACCCACCCTTTGCCCACCCATTACCCACCCCTTGCCCACCCGAGCCACCCCTTCTCTGATCTGCCCTTCAATTGCATAGATTTACAATCCAAACCCAGCCCTTCTCTCTATGTCTCTCCCTCTCTCTCTCTCCGTCTGAACCTTCCCCTCTATCTCTGATTTGGAGAATTGCGACAGCGATCAGATATCTTCAATAGGCGGAGTTCCAGATTCTCCTGCGAGGTAAGATTTTTGTGAAATATTCCTTTGCCCTTTCAATTGGACGGCGGGTTTTGAAAAATTAGGGTTTTTTAGTTTCTAGCGGTTGATGTAGATGGACGAAGGTGTGAGATCTGTTGGCCCTTCTGGGGTTTTGGTGAAGAAAAATTCTTCAGGTTGCTTAATTGTGAGGAAGAAACCTGAGGGGTTGAGTGGTGTTGTTAATTCTTCGAGTGCTCGGAAGGTTTTTGAACCGAAGGACAAGAAGAGGTATAGGTTAGTCTTAAGCGATTCGGGGTCTAGTGATGAGATACCTCCTCGGCTAACGGAGGAAATGTTGCAACGGGAGGAGAGGAGGAGGTGATGGGCTTTGTCTAGGGGAAAAATTGGGGGACAGGGTTGGTGACGAGGGATGGGAGAAGGGGGTGCTCGGGGAAGACAAATGGGGGTTTCTATTTTTTTTTAATTAATTATTTTAATATTTTAAAATTTTTATTAAATGTGGCAGCCACGTGGCATAAATGTGGCAGCTACGTCAACTCTTAACGGACTAATGGATGAAAAATGTAACAGATGTATTATATTGAAATAAAATAGTACATGAGGTATGAAAGTGAAATTTTTTGAAGATGTTGTATGAGGTTGTAATAGACCTTAAATCTGGGGTGGTAAAATGTAATTTACCCATTAATTAAAGATCAAATGTGAATGAAGAAGATGGTTGAACTTTTATCAGTTTGTTTTAGTGTGTTTAATTTTAAGTGTGTTCTAGAACAAAGTTTTGTATCTTTTAGGAATTTTTTGCATTTTCTTCTAAATTTTTTCCTTTGAATTAATTATGGCCGTTAATTTTTAAATACACCACATTATGCAACTTAGCACAACTTATAATTTTTCATTTTTTTAACGTGGAAAATCCAACAGCCTATCCTTCTCGTCCTCGGCAGCTGGTGCGTGAGGCTGAAAGCTGTGTGAACATGTAGCGGATGTGTTTTCCCAAGAAGGTCAGTGTCGGTTGATTCTATGGAAAACTAATGAAAATGGCTTGAAAACTTTGAGTTTTAATGATAAGGACAAAATAAAGGGTAAAGTGAATAGTATCAGGATTGACTTTTTAGTATAAAAATGTGGTTTTTCGTTAAAGTGAACAGTACCAGGTGCTTTTCGTTAAAGTTCCCTTGATTCTATAGCAGATTTTTTTTTTTTTTTTTTTTTTTTTTTTTTTGTCAAAAGGATTCTATAGCCGATTTTGATACGATCATTTTGTCTTATTATCCTGAGGACCTTTTCCTTGTCAACTCACACAGACTAAGAGGAGTTAAAATTAAGGGAACTTTAACAAAAAGCTCATGTTACTGTTCACTTTAACGAAAAATCATATTTTTACACTAAAAAGTCAACACTGGTACTATTCATTTTACCATTTATTTTGTCCTTATCATTAAAACTCAAAGTTTTCAAACCATTTTCATTAGTTTTCCTTAAAATTAAAGGGTATGATGACGTTCCAACGTAGAGAAATGGGTGCAAATGATGTCAGTGGGATTACATTTGTTTATTGCGGGAAATGAAATTTCAAGAATTCAATTAGTACGTACGCATTCCCATTCAAAAGGTTTTAGGTACATATATGGTTCACCAAACAAAAGAGAGGTTTTATAGAGATATGGACTGCATTATTTTTGTTTGTATGCATTATTTGTCATATGAGATAATACATTAAATGTAGTAAAAATGTGTAGTCTCCTCAGCATTACTCAAAATGAAAACAAATTGGAGAATCGTAGTATAGTTGGAATTTGGCATCTCGAAAACCAAGCAAAACATAGTATTACAAACAAGCATAATTAATTAAAGGTAAAAGGTGAATAAAGAAGATGGTTGAACTTTGGAGTTTGTTTAAGTGTTAATGTGTTACTAAACAAAATTTTATATATTTTTTAATTTTTTTGACATTTTGTGGAATTTTTACCTTTGGATTAATCCTAGTCGTTGATTTCCAAAAAAATAAATAAATTAGATGCACCAAATTGTGCGACATGGCATAAACTATAATTTTCAAGTTTTTTTATTGTTGAAAATCCAACGGTCGATGAGAAGACCATTAAAAATCTAACGGGTGAGTGCGAGGTTTTTGCCTTAGTGGATTGCACATGGTGGACCTGCACAGACGTCAATTTCAGTTGCCTTCAGTTGCCTGCAGGACCGACAACTTTGAAGACCTAATAGCCCCAGCAACAACCTCCAGCCCATGCATGCGATTGGGGAGGGGGGCCCGAGTGAGAGGCCCGACGCAAATTGGTGGCCCGAGAGCCCGAGGGCCATGTGATGCAACGCTGACGTCAGGGTGGCGTCAGCCATTATTTAATTATTTTTGCATCAAGCACATGCATAACACGCGCGCGTGGGGGCGCGTCCCCGACAACATTTCAAGCACTAGGGCCCGCGGCGTAGACGGCAGAAATGTTACCTGTTGGTGGCCACGTGGCTTTTTCTCGTTTGTTGGATTTCAACGGTTACTTTATCTACACCGTTGGATTTCCAATGGTAAAAAAAATTTGAAACCTTCCACAGTATCAGCCGTTGGATTTGAGATCAACGGTCCACGTTATTCGCCTTTAAAAATAAATAAAAAAAGAATTCACATTAATAAATTCTGAAATGTTACTGTTGTGCCACGTGGCACAATCTGGAAGGTTGGATTTCAAATTTTTTTTAGTTCAACTGCAGAGATTAATTAAGTTAATAAAAAATGTTAAAATTAATGAAAAATCCGAAAAAAAATTTTATTTTACTTTTCTATAAATACCTACTCATTATCTTCTATCTTACACCACAATTTCATATTAGGTTGTAGATAATGCCACGTGGCATGCCGTCATTCGTTAAAAATCTGATTGAAGTCTATCCTCAAAGATTGTAAACAGATTGTGACACGTGGCGCGACGTGATTGGTTAAAAATCTTATTGAAAATATATCCTCAACGATTCTGAAAATGTAACAACACGTGGCACGACGGCATTGAATAGATATCTTATCGAAATCTATCACCAAAAATTGTCTTCTCGGATAATGACACGTAGCGCAACGAGAACAATTAAAAATCTTATTCGAAATTACAAATAAAATTATTTTGTATTATTTTATAAAATAAAAAATACTAATATTTTATTGTCTATTGCCATGACTATTTAGTTTAGGAGTGGAGATACAAAAGATAGTTACTTTTCATTAATGAAAGTTATTATTCACTGGAGGTTATTTAATAGTGAGTTGCCCTAAGGGCCTTTGTAACGCTGGAGTTGCTCTAATTGCTTGCAAGTGCAAGCTCAGGTGGGGTTGCTGCACTTGTTCCAATTGCCTTAATATTTTTCTACCAATGGAGATGATTTTTTTGAATTGGCGCCAAGTCAACTCACATGATTGGAGCACCGGTGGAGTCACTTTTTCTAGGATTATTTCCCTTTCTCTCCTCTCGTATTTGAAAGGTTGAGATTCAATCACGTCAGCAGCTCAGAATTTTTTTTATAGAGGTATAAAGAAAAAAATGAAAGTATGAGAGGGGGTAAGGGAAATGGAAGAGAATAGAAGACTAGAAGTAGAGAAAATTCTACTCTGCTTTTCTATGGTAGATTTTGACAAAGGTCATTTTGTCTGTTTCGCCAGAGAACCTTCTCCAGTCAATTCCCATAGAGACTTAAAGCAAGAGTTATAGTTAAAAGGTAGGATGAAATGGGTGCAAATGATGTCACTTTGACTCGTGTGGGGTTTACATTCTGGAAGGGATAGGTCCCTTGAACGAAATATAAACTTAGGGTTACATTTAATTTATACAAAAGTGTCTTGCGTGCATTTTGAACTAATTTGTAGTATTTTCGCATGTGTTTTTCAAACTATGAAAGCCTACTCTCCAGAATATTATTTTAAGGTATTGTTTTATTCTGAGAAATGAAATTTCAAGCATATTCACATTCAAAAGGTTTTAGCCATATATGTGGTTCACCAAACAAAAGAGAGGTTTCATAGAAATATGGATTGCATCATTCTCGTTCTAAGTTTAATGTTCGAGAAAGTAAAATATGTAAAATCTCTCGTGCCATGACAAGTAATGTGTACACGTCAAGTCAATATAAGATTATCTTATTAGATATTAGTTGTATGCATCACTTGTTATATGAGATGATATACTAAATATAATATAAACGTGTAACCTCCTTAGCATTACTCAAAATAAAAACAAAATGGAGAAGTATGGTATAGTTGGAATTTGGATATACGTCACCTTCTCGAAAACCAAGCCAACTAACATGAATTAATGGTTGACTAATTGAATCATCAAAGTTGATTGGGTGTTGTTATTGGCATCTCAGAAAAAATTATTGTCTTATTTAGAAAAAAAAATACTTGCAAATAGTGAATTGTCTTAATAGTTAGGTATTCCCCCTCAACTAATTTCGTTCAAGGTTCAAACTTTTTCTTTTAATATGGATACTGTAAATATTATTTGTAAAACAAACTGTGAACACAGAAAATTCCCGAAACGAAAGAGACAAGAACAACGTGCACAAACAAATATTTGTGTTTTGATGATTTTGGGTTACAATCTCTCTCAAATTTGATCCTCTGATTCGATCTCCGTAAGGTGTTGATTTGTGGATGTGCGATTGATCCAAAGGGCCGTTGGGCTTGATCTAAGGATGAACGTTCTTCAAGGGTCGTGGGCTTGATCTTGAAGGTGGATTTGAGCGGATCTTCAAGGAGTCGTTGGGGCTTGATCTTGAGGATGAGCGTTTCTTCAAGGGCCGTTGAGGCTTGATCTTGAATAACGGTGATGAACGGATCTTCAAGGGCTTTTGGGCTTGATCTTGAAGAACAGTGATGAACGGATCTTCAAGGGCTTTTGGGCTTGATTTTGAAGAACAGTGATTGGATGTATGGATTTGTCGACGTTGCTGATCCAAAGGGCCGTTGGGGCTTGATCTTATGATGAACGATGAACACTTTCTTCAAGGGCCGTCGGGGGCTTGATCTTGAATTGGTGGAAGTTCTTCAAAGGGCCGTCGGGGCTTGATCTTGGAAGAATGATGAACGAAGAACGAAGAACACTTTTCTTCAAGGGCCGTAGGGGCTTGATCTTGAATTGGTGGAAGTTCTTCAAAGGGCCGTCGGGGCTTGATCTTGAAGGTGGATGATTGTTGATCCAAGGGCCGTTGGGGCTTGATCTTGGAAGAACGATGAACAAATAACGAAGAACGCTTTCTTGATTCTTCGGAAACCTGGATGCTTGAGAGCTTCGGAGTTTCATAGCTTCAAGGTTTTGGTGTAATATGAATTCCTCCCAAAATGAATGAAATGGGCTTGTATTTATAGAATTTTCCAAGGCCTAATTTTGAATATAATATTCCAGATGAAATAAGTCGTTTCTGCCAGGTGTTGACACGTGTCCTGTTTGATGACTTTCCCGACTCATTTCAATTTTTCGTTTAGACACATGTTACGTGTAAAATTTATGTAATACATGAGCGTTGAAACTTTGATTTATCGGTCAACATTTATTTACCGAAATTTCGATGTCTACACAAACACTTATAAAAAGAGCACAATAAATTTTTTAAAGGAAAACTAATGAAAATGGCTTGAAAACTTTGAGTTTTAACGATAAAGACAAAATAAAGGGTAAAGTGAATAGTACCATGATTGACTTTTTAGTGTAAAAATATGATTTTTCGTTAAAGTAAACAGTACCGGAAGCTTTTCGTTAAAATTCTCAATTTTTAGTGTGTCAATAATTGCACCCAATTAACGAGGTTTCATAAAACGGGATTCCAATATTAGGCTTGGGACATGAAGAATCTGTTACCTACCGGTGGGCATCCAAACGGCAGAAACTCCCAAGGCCAAGGGGTAAATTTAGATTTGGAATTGTAGATGCGAACAGATGCCGATGCATGATTGTATTTGATTTTTTGTGCCATATTTCGTGTCATATTCTTTTACTTGGCTGTGGTGGGCGGCTTGTTGTGCTTGCTTCAGTGGCTTTGACTGCCGTAGTCAAAGTCTCAAACTGGACGCGACTTTGGATTTTCTTTAAACCCCATGCCAAACGCATTCCTACATTTTTCTAATTTTCTCATCAACTATTCATTCATGCATATACTCTTCCCATCTCTCCTCCATTTGGGAATATAAAACAAAGTAAAGCATTTTTTTTCACTATTTCATTAGTTTACTTACAACATGTATATTTATTTAGTATTTTCACCATTTAACAGTTAAATATGATACCATGTCTTTTTAGTTGCATATCGTACTATTAGATAATGAATGTATTATATAACATATTCATAGGCAGTCCCCTCAAATTTTGGTTTTCCTATATCTAGTAGTAGTATGATTATTGCATAGAAAAATGTTGGGGAGCTAATTGTAGGCATGTAAATATCTCATTTGTGGCAGGAATTTTTGTGCTTACACTAATATTTTGGAGACCACTTCGAAATCTTTGAAATAGTGCGACCTACATATATGGTGGACTCTACTTCTTTTAGAGAGGGTAATGCTAAAAAATCATATTTTGTATATCGAGTAATGCTAGTGAGACCATATATATAAACATGACGTGTTTGTCAATGATTATTTTGTTACTTAAGTGCTTGATTAACAAACTTATTTCTATTAGTAACATATCACATGATTTAAATGTTCCTTTGACATTTTCCTATGTAGACGATAATAAACCATCTATCGAATAATACAAGTATGTCTCATCTCTATTAGAGAAATAATTTAAATATGATTTACATAATATGGTTTTCCAAGAATTAATCAATTGCATATACATGTAGGTTAACAACTAATTAATACATATTTTATTGTTGCAGGACAACAGATTTGAAACCTAGGTCAGCTTTGGCCAAACTTATTCAAAAACCACCAGCTTGTGGGGGTAGAGTCATAAGTTATCTTGCTCTATAAAATAGCAACTCCTTTTTTCATATTTCTCCACAACTCTCAAACAATCAACTTTCCTCTCCCTCACGTCCTTCCTTCAGGATATACAAATCAAAGACCAGAATTCTCAGCTTCTTTCTCTCTCCCTCCACCAATGGCACCTACCGTGACTTCAGTGGATGCATCTGAACCCAAGGTAGCAAGCATCAAAACCTTAGCCGACTCAGATGCTCTCACTTCTGTACCTTCCGAGTACGCCTACATCATGGATCCCAACGATAAGGGAGATGCAAACGACCCTGAACACTCAATCCCCATCATTGATTTTGCTCTTCTCACCTCTGCCTCCGCAGATGAACGGGCACAAATGATCCAGAAGCTAGGAAAAGCTTGCCAAGAATGGGGCTTCTTTCAGGTATATTCACACTTGTTATCAATTATGTCTGCTTGAACATGTATAAAATTAACTAATATTTTATTAGTTTGATAACTATTTCGTTTCAAATTTTTATTTAAAAAAAATATATAAATATATAAATTGAAAATTGAAATAGTTATAAGTTTTCAAATTTTAACTTAAAAAATGAAACATGAATTAATATTTTCATGTGCTTGATGCCTTTTAGGTGATCAACCATGGTGTACCAGAGAGCCTAATGAAAGAAATGATCGACGCGTGCCGAAGATTTTTTGAACTGCCGGAAGAGGAGAAGAAAGAGTTCCATACAAAGAACCTGTTGGATCCAATCAAGTGCGGCACCAGCTTCAACGTCGCAATTGACAAAGTTCGTCTCTGGAGGGATTATCTCAAGGTCATCGCACACCCCAAATTCAACTCACTCTACAAACCTGCTGGGTACAGTGAAGTTTCATTGGAGTTCAGCAAAAGAACCCGTGCAGTGGCAACCGAAATATTGAATGGAATATCGGAGAGTTTGGGACTGGAGGCCGATTACATTACCAAGGCCATGAACTGGGATCGGGGCTGCCAAATTCTGGCAGCAAACTACTACCCAGCTTGCCCCCAGCCCGACCTGGCAATCGGTATTCCTCCTCATACAGATCACGGACTGGTGACGCTCCTGATTCAGAATGATATGTGCGGCCTTGAAGTCAAGCACAACGATCAGTGGGTCTTGGTGAATGCCGCTCCGGGCGCTTTTATTGTTAACGTTGGTGATCAAATGCAAATTCTAACAAACGATAAGTACAAGAGCATATGGCATCGAGCAACTGTGAACAACACAGCTACTAGGATATCGATCGCCGTACCACATGGACCGGCACTCGACACTCCCGCTGTACCGATCCCGGAGTTGCTAGAAAAGGAAGGTGAAAAAGCGAAGTACATTGGAATGACGTATGAGAAATTCATGGAACTTCAGGCAAGCCCCGCTGCCTACATGATGCCTTGCTTGGATCACCTGCGGGTCAAGGACAATTGAAGAAAATACATGCATGGCGGCCACTTGCCGACGTTTCTCTGTTTTCTTTGTGTAGAATAATATATGCTCCTGTAAGAGCTTTGATTCTCTATCAGAGCAGCTTGCAGAGTTGTTGTCCAACGTTTCTTGCTATACGGGTCTTTGTCTTGTGTAAATTAGTGGGACCTTCACATATCATCACAGTAATATTAATGTGTAAAACGGTGGGACCTTCTCATCACTCATCGGACTCGTTGAGAGGGCTGAGGGTTTGCTGTCCCCTAATTTGATGTCTCCTTTATGTCTCTCCGTTAGCTTTTTGACAGATGTTTCTTCATTTAACTTTAATTTAACACTGTTAATTTAATTTAAAAAAAAAACTGAAAAATTAAAGAAAAATGAAAGGACACCGCAAAAACCTAACAGCTTCTCCATCCCTGCAGTCCTTCATGAACCCGTAAACAAACTGATCATCCTTATCAATCCCATCAACCCAATCACAGTCAATCTCTGAACCTGAAGAAGAACCCACAATCCCAAGATGACCCCAAATCGTATCTATCTCAGCAGTTTTTGAGACTGTAGTCCTTCCTCCGTCTCTGCCGCCAATCAACCCAAACAAATCCAAAACCAGAATCGTAAAGAGGACGAGGTTACGACGAAGAAGGCGACTCAAAACCGATGGGCTGTGGCCCAGTGCGAGTCCTAAACTGGGTTTCTTATCACGATCTAGTACGTATAGTTGAAGAAAGAGAAAGGGAAGAAAATAAAGCTTTGTTGTTAACGTCGGCGATGATGGGGTGGTGTGGTTGCAGCAAGGAAGAAAATATCGGTAATATCGGAAATATCGGTAGTCCGAAAACACAGAAATATCGATGGAAATATCGGTAAAATATCGATATCGATAAAAATTACATGGAAACCACGGAAATTGTAAGAAAAACTTGGAAATTTTTATTGAAACTTTGTAGGATGTTTATTTAGTCAATTATCTATTAGTTTATCACAAAAAATTGGAAAGAAATGCATTGCATGATGGATTTAACATTATCAAGTTGATTATATAGCGAGCTGACAAACATTGTGAGTGTAGAAAATATGTAGTAATTAATGAAAGAAGTCTAAACACACCATAATCATTTATATATAATGAATTAGTACAATATTTGGAGGTTTTATTTAGGATATTAAAAAAAAAAAAGGGAAGTGAATAAAATGATGAAGAATAATGTGCCGAATTTGACACTTTAAATTTCTTACACATAAGCATGCGTCTAGGCGTTGAAGTTCCAAATTATAGTATATCAATTAACGATTGAAAATCAATACATTGAATAAGACTAAACTTTAATTTGGATGCCGATTATGTTTTTTCAAGTTTATATAAAGTAAAAGAATTGAATTTTGGAAGTCAGGAGTGTGTCAATTGTTTTATAATTCGTCCGAATACATATATCAGGTTGCTACTCAACGTAATTTGAAAGTATATCTAGTGCAAGGACTTGTCTTTTGAGGCAATTTTCGGCCAAACCACAACGCGTCAGACGTCGTGTGAGGTACCATTCTCTTCGTCTCTTCGAGGGCTACAACTTTCCTTTTTGTTTCACTCAATTTCGTTGCGTATTGAAAAAGTTATACTCATTTGAATCTTACCCAATTTCCGGCGACCTCAGTGGCTTTCGAGGAAATTTCCGGCCAAACCACGGCGAGTTGGCCGGCGTGCAAGTTATCAATCTCTTCGTCTCATCGAGTAGTACAACTTTCCTTTTTGTTTCACTCAATTTCGTTGAGTATTAAAAAAGTTATACTCATTTGAATCTTACCCAGTTTCCGGCGATCTCAGTGACTTTCGAGGAATTTTCCGGCCAAACCACGACGATTCAGACGTCGTGTGAGGTACCATGCTCTTTGTCTCTTCGAGGGCTACAACTTTCGTTTTTGGCTTGCTTGATTTCGTTGAGTTTTGACAAAGTTATGGCCGTTTAAAGTGGGTGTAAATTTTCGGCCGAAATTCTGATTTTCTCCTATTGGGAGAGTCCCACATCGCCCATGCTTGCTCACTGCCCTCGCAATTTGTCCTATAAAACCCACATTCCCCTGCTTAGTAAGCCATATCTTGTTTGCCCTTTGGGCTATGATCAAGTGAAGTATGTGTTGAGTTTTCTCAACATATTTAAGTATTTTTTAGTATTATGTGTCGATATTATTGATAATTTTGAAAATATCGCGATATTACCGATATTATCAATAATATCCTGATATTTTGACGAAAATCATTTGGATAGTTAAAAAAATATCGGATCTCCAAAAAAGCGATAATATCGGCGATATTTCGCCGATATTATCGATTTTTTCTTCCATGGGTTGCAGTGAGTGGTTGCCGGTCCTGGGTTTTGGGGTGTTGTGGTTACCGGTGTTGATTTTTATTTCTTCAATTTGTAAAGTTAACACTGTTAAATTTTGTGTTAAATTAATGAACAGATGTCAAAAAATTAGAAAAGAGACACAAGGAGACATCAAAGTAGGGGACAGTAGACCCCAAGCCCGTTGAGAGAGGCTTAGAGAATGATAATGTTGAGAGAGGCTTAGAGAATGATAATGTTAGAGATACCAAATTTTTAAATTAAATTTGTAAACTGAATGATGTGTCACTAATAAAAAACAAGTACGTCACTCGACACTTAATCAATAATCCAATCATCTACAACCACATCATTTGATTTGCAAATTTGATTTAAAAAATGTGGTCTTCCTAACATTACATCTAAGAAAAAGAAGAGAGACTTGATGACAGAGAATGAGAGAAAGTGAGTAGGGGTCGGCATGGTGTGGTTCGGTACAGTTCCGCCCTCAAAACGAAACCAGAACTGGGAAATATCAACGATTTGATTAAGTGCGGTTCCACTTAAATTTATTACTAAAATCATATGATTCGATCCATACCAATTTCGGTTCGGTCCATGCCGGTTTACGGTGCCGAATACTAAGTCATTTGAATACCAAATCAAAATGGTATTCAAAGTTTACTTTTTTTATTCTCTTGTTTTTTGCATGCTTGCATTCAAATACCACTTATAAAATGGTTAAACAAAGTTACAAACAAAACATATCATTTTCAAATACAAAATCAAAATGCAAATATTGCTGACACTAAGCAAAAAAAAAAAAAAACATAATTCAAATGTCATATAACATTCATAATACAAATGTACATCCACTATGCAGTAAAAATGTTAGTATGAATACAATATTTAAGCCCAAGAGGGACTTATCAAGAGATTAAAAAAAGTCATAGGAAAAGGGAAAGAAAAAAATAGGATGTAACTGAACACCTTAAGATCACTCTATCAAAAAACTAAATAAATAAAATGAAATCAAAACCTAAATGTCAAATTTCGAGATCTAGGAGAGAAAATGACCTCTTTTTTTAAAATATGTGCATTATCTCAATAGGTGAACCGTGCAAGTGAAAGACCTAATTGAGAAATGATCACATGCAGTCCTATTAGGTAAAACCAGTTTGGTTTTCACCACTCATTTAGTAACACCCATATACAACTATTAAATTTAATTAATTATTTATTTTCAAGGTCGGGTTTGGTTCTAAGCAATTCTACCAACATGAAAATCGGAATCGGTATGAACGGTTTTGTCCGGTTCTTGAACCTACATCGACTTTTTTTGGTCAACACGGTTTTTTACGGTTTATTTTGTCGCGTTTGCACGATTTTTATGCCCATCCCTAAAAGTGGAAGACAAAAAGAAAATTGACAATAGAGAGGGGGGTGACTGAAGTGAGACAAAAATGAGTGGGAAATCAGGAGATAAAAGAGGGACGTGCGTCCCAAGTAGCACATGCAACCAGGCAAAATAAAACAAAACAAATATGTCCACCGAGTGTATAATTATCAAATTGTTCTTGACATTCTGCGTCTCATAAACTCTTCGTTGTAGTTTCAAATTCTATTCAAGGTACGCGTACACGTTTGTAATGACAAGTACTACACAAATATGTTGAAGAATGGGCCATAAGTGCCACGACACAATAATCAACAAAGGTCAACCTTTTCACTTTTAAGAATATTTTGGTCATTTTATACCTCTTTGATTCCCTTTTTTTTTCCGCAGTTATACGGACAACGACGTATCTAGAATTCTAACATCGAGTGGTCATAATCAATGTACAATATGTGCTAGTCGAGCAGCGAGCTAGGACCTAGGGCATAACGGCTATGCACCTAGACGGGGCCTAGGTGGATTAAGTAGATTTATTATCACATATAAATAAGTACTTGCTTACATTTAAAACAACAATACTTGTATTGAGAATTTGGATTTATACATTATTTTAATTAAGTTTATTATTTAACATATACAACAACAAAAACGCCTTATCCCACTAAGTAGGGTCGGCTATATCAATCCTAAAACGCCAATGCGCTTGTTTTTGTGTCATTTCTTCCTTTAGATCCAGTAATCCAAGTCTTTTCCTAGAGTCTGTTTTCAAGTCTTCCTAGGTTTCCTCTACCCCTTTGGCCTTGAGCCTCTATCTCGTAATCACGTCTTCTAATTAGAGCATTTGTAGGTCTTCGTTTGATATGTCCAAACCACCTTTAGCCGATTTTCTCTTATCTTATCTTCAATTTCAGCTACTCCCAATTTACCTCAGATATCCTCATTCCTAATCTTGTTCTTTCTCGTATGCCCACACATCCAACGAAGCATTCTCATCTCTGCTACACTCATTTTGTGTACATGTTGATACTTCACCGCCCAACATTTCGTGCCATAAAGCATTGCCGGCTTATTGCCGTCCTATAAAATTTTCCCGTGAGCTTTAGTAGCATATGACAGTCGCACAATACATCTGATGCACTCTTCTCCTTCATCCATCTAGCTTGTATTTAATGATTGAGGTCTCCATCCAATTCTCTGTTCTTTTGCAAGATAGATCCAAGATAGCGAAAACATTCGCTCTTTGGTACTTTTTGATCTCCAATCCTCACCCCTAACTCATTTGAACCTCCACTTTCATTGAACTTGCACTCCATATACTCTGTCTTTGACCTACTTAGGTGAAGACCTTTAGATTCCAACACTTCCGCCATAGGTTGAGCTTCACATTTACTCCCTCCTGAGTTTCATTTAACAACATTATATCATATGCGAAAAGCATACACCAAGGAATATCATCTTGGATATGTCTCGTCAACTCATCAATTACTAATGCAAAAAGGTAAGGACTTAAAAATGAGCCTTGATGTAACCCCACAGTTATGGGAAAGTTTTCGGTTTGTCTTTCATGAGCCTGGATCATTCAACTTGTCTAAAATTATCTGCCATTCTGACTGCGCGACTAGCTACACCACCTTAATTTTCGTAAAGAACCAGGAGGTGTTTTAGGCCAATCCGTGCATCAGGAATGGCGAATACCACGTCTTGTAGATGTTAACATACCTTCAGGCTCTGCAATTCAACTTGGTAAAGAAAAAAATTCAACAGTGGATAATAAAATTTGACGCATGGCTCGGAGGTACAAAATTCACTAGTAAAATTTCTTCAAATTATCACCAAGGTTAGCAAATGACATATTTGATGTAAACATGAACGGTCAGGGTTAGAGTTGCTCTATGTTCCTAAGTTCCTAACATCTGTATTACAACTATTCGTACCGGAAAGACGAAAATATAACAGGGTAGCGTTACGATGACTATTGGCAAATGTCATAGCGCTTTTGCAAACTCTTGAGCATGGTCGCTTCTGTAAACGGTGAACCGGAACCGGATGTAGCTCGCTGCAAGGATCCGAATTTACAGATGTTCTCAGCAATCCATAACACCAGCAGAGCTAGAAAAACCGCACTTCTCAAGGCAATTGCTTTGAGTATCATTCCGTCTTTAAACGTTTTGAATGTGTTTCCTTCATCCACTCAAGGCATTCTTCTGCAGTTCCTGAAGGGTCAGCAAGCTGCCATGCAAGTATTTTTTGTTGCTGCCAAGTAAAGGATACATTAGCATTTGGAGTTCCATAATAACTTTTTTCGGTGCTGGAATCAGAACTTATAGCTTACCCATTCTCGCACAAGTGGTCCTCCAGATTTAAGCTGCAAAACATTCATGATCTCCTTCCCGTTCAGTAGTGGTTTTGCATCCCAAACTTTATCAAGACCTAATGCACCAGAACAAATATCAGAAATGGCATCCAAGCTGTCTCCCAAAGCTTGAGAAAATTTAAGGGCAATCTGCCCCGGACTAAACAAACTGGTTGGGCATCGAACTCCAGGACAAGATCTAAACTAGATATCCTACAAAATATCATACACACACACACGCATACTCAAGCACATACATATACCATGTTTGAGGCCGCCTTAGATGCCATTTAAGTTTCTCCAATGCTTGGAGACTTATTTTTACAGTGATATATATCCTATATAAGAGAAGAATAGAGACAATAAAAGTTCATCTTGTTGAATTTACTCTCACAATGACAGCACATGCTGACATAGAAAACATAGAGATAATATTCAACAGTTAATGACACCGATAGATTTCTAGTCACAAAGCATTGTTTTCACAAACAGACCCTTAGCAATGGTTGACATCAAAACTAATAAACATATCATAACTACAGTATATTGGAAAGTTGGGAGTTTCCAAATTAATATCAAAACTAATAAACATATTCATATCAAAATAGATGCTTGGTTAAAAAGAGACATGATACCTAGTTTAAGTATGGCATCTTCAGCTGCTATAAATAAGGCTCTTTGTCTTTCCAGTTCAAAGTTCTTACTTAGAAGATCTTCGGTACAATCATTGTTGGGGGGATATAACAATGTAGCCATCAGCAAGGCAACTCTCCAAAAATCTTTAATTTCTAGTAGAAGAAATCCTGGATGGTTGACAATTCAAAATGAAAAATAAGAACATTAAGGGCAAACGCATCAAGCAGATTACATTCTTAGGACTTAGGAGGATAGAAAGATGGATGTTAGTCCATAATCAAAGCAAGAAGTTCCACATAAACGAAATACATAGGTGGTCAAGCATGGATTAATAATTAAATATGATTAAAAAACTTCAAATTGACATTTATATTCATAAGGTCTGAGACACATAAGTTTATCTCCCGTATAATTTCCCAAAGAATTAATCAAACCATGGAAATTGCAGTGTCAGCCACATATGTGATCCCTCTATTAGTATTAAGGACACACCAACATTTCAGAGAGTTTTTATCAAAAAGTACAAAGGAAACATACACCAGCATTTCTAAGAAAGCACGGCAAGAACACAGAAACCTCATACCTGTCAATACCCGGGGCTTTGAAGTAAGAGGTACATCAACAGACTCTCTTGCCCAATTAACTTCAGAAACGAGTGCATCCTCATTTGATGCAAAATAAGGAATCAAAGACAAAAACTTTTCCAACGCATGGTGTACCTTTATAACCTGTAACAATTAAATTTGGCAAACAATTTATATAAAAATGCAGATTCAGGAAGTCTTGATATAACTACCAGGTTGGTGTTTCCACGTAATGTGTAAAAAAGGGGGGGGGGGGGGGAGAAGTGGACCAAACGTACTGTTTCTGCATCACTGGCTTTTCGCTTAAGGGAGTCTCGGAAAATGTAGTTCACCACAGGAATCTGAAATTCAAAAACAAAGATTTAGAACTGATTCCAGTTTGAAAATCATGTGATGTCGACCTGCTGCATTATAAAACTATCTACATGTTTCAAGAATAGGTTATGAAATAATCAACTCCAAGCATCTTCCAGTCCTAATTAACTAAACAAACCAGTCATGCTAAACTTTCATACAAATTTATCTTGAGACGATTGATTCAAACTTTTTTTTTTTTCTATTGCAAACACCAATTATAATCAACTCTAATTTTTTGTGACAAACATCTAATCAAATAATCACGTTATTATCTAGTAATACTGTTGTTGTCTCTAGGTGTGGGTAAGGGTCAATTAACCAGATTGAGTGGCCGGAACTACCCACCAAACCACAACTGTCAGTAAGGACTGACGTTTAACTGTCCTAACCTTCCACCAACTGTGGTTAGTTCACCAAGAAACTGGAACAGCAAAATCCACGAGATCTAGCAAAATCCGAGTAGTGCGACAAAACGAGCTATGCCAGAATTTGGTGGAGAGAGAGAGAGAGAGAGAGAGAGAGAGAGAGAGAGAGAGAGAGAGAGAGAGAGAGCTTATATATATAAGTCAACAGAAATGTAGCAAATGGAGAAGTCAAATATAACGGGAACCAATTATGTTCAACAGGTCAGTTTTTTCACCAAAATTCAAAAATAAAAAATCACACCAAATGACCGTCCAGTTTGATAAGTTTTTGGGTCTAAAATTATCAGCCCTAGTTGCTTCTATTGAAATATCTCCAATAACATTCCTGGTTTGCACACTTTGCTACAAACTAGCATGCTGTCTTGCACAAGGTTGCGCAAATGCAATGCAACAGGCTCAATGCTAGTATGCTTACAGCCTCATACACAAAACAAGGATAATTACATCAGGAAACAGCAAACACATGATAGCAAAACAAAGGAACCATACCTTTTTTCCTTTGTTATCTTTATATATGGTTTTCCTAAGTGGGAGGAACATAGCAGCATACAGAGAGAGCCTTCTTTGTTCATCCTAAATTCACATGTTAGAGTAAACGCTATTCAAAACAATACACATGGAAATATAATACACACAAGCAGAATTTGAATTAAAACAATGATCAGTGCATAAAAAAATGAAGGTATACAGGAGAAAGCAAGAACATTATCGTATTTCAGGTCCTTATACTTACGGTAAAGGTAGACTGGCCAATTAATTGAATAAGGTTCCATGTAGCCTCCAAGTAAGAAACACAAAGCCTGCATTCGGTGAGAAAAATAATGAATTACTATTGAAATATTTATGTGTCATTCGACCTACCCACCCATGCATGATGTTATAGAGATGGACATGCTAGGAAACTCCCTTTTTCCTTAAGCAACCCCATACCTGTCACATCCTTCTGATACTGCAGGCTCATGCTTCGTATGAAGACTGAAGACGACCCAAAATAACTTCAAATCACTAATGTAGGCCACAGCTTGGACAGGTTGATTTCCAGAGATCATAAGGTCAATCTGAACCAAGGAGAAACAAGGAAAAAATAAAGAGATAATTCCACTGTACCTGGGGACCCAGGATATGATTTCCCATTAAACGAGCTAGAACAGTTTCATCATAAATCAAATGATAATCAGACAATCACCACTTGAGGTATGTAAAACAGGAATTTACTTCAGTGCCGATACGCTCTCTGCTAATTTTAGCCGAAAGAGCAGCTTTCACTTCATCGCAGGCAGCTGCTTCCTTTAGTTCTTCATCTAATATGAATCCAAACCTTGCACCTGAGCACACGACCAGATATTTCAATTTTGGAGATGTTTCCAACTGATCAGTTCTGTGAAAGGACCCTTGGTTTACTCCGAAAAGTTCATGCAGAACGTTGATGCTAGCAAACAAGGTCATTTAAGAAACCATGCCAACATGAACTTCAAGAAGGCAGAATAGAGCAAATACATACTTACGAATACTAGCATGCAGCAGTTAACAGAAACCTTGGATGAGAGACTAGTAAAATTTAAGATGTTTTTCTTTTCAGTAAGAAACAAATACTTTTTAAGAAAAATAAGAAATAATATTTTCACTAAAACATTCTAATGTAACAAATAGAGTAGACAAAATGCAATAACAACACCCTCTGAATGTAGGGGAGCTTTTTGAATTCGGTTTTTATACCATACTGTTTATATAGGTGGTTGAACCCTGACATGCTTCAAATTGTTGACCATAAGATGTTGAACACTCAATTACAGGCCAATAATGAGATAGATAACTAGAAAAAAAAATTGAAACAGAAAAATCCAGAAGAGAAAGTCAAACCAATTGGGCACGAAGCATATATGGCTCTGTTATGACTAGTGAACCGTGAATGACCAAGTACCAAAGACTAGACAAGGTTAGTGCAAAAGACCAATGAACTATGACAAATTAGAATAATCAGCCATGGAGAGCTGAGTGTGAATAAAATTTAGAAAAGATAAAGAAACAAGTACCAAAACGGATAGCTCGAAGAACTCGTAGCGGATCATCCATAAATGTGGCCTTTGGTGGTACGGGAGTCACTATTATACCAGATTTCAGATCTTCAATTCCTGCAAAATACAAATGAAAGACAAATGAAACATCAAAACAAAAAGTAATAACTACGATTCTGGTAAATAGGACAAATTGGTAGAGAACACGCCAGATGCAGAAAACAGACCTCTTTTGGTATAATCTTCAATTGAGCTGGTATTTATATTGTAGAACAAGCTGTCCAACGAAAATAAATCCCATTAAGAACACAAGTTCTAACAAAGCAATATAGTTCTCATTTACCGACCATGACATTATTTCAGTTCTAGAAGATTCTTACGGAAGAAATTCACCTGTTAATAGTTAAATCCCTCCTATACGCATCCTCTTCGGGTGTGCCATATTTTTGCTGTAAAAGCAAAAGTAAACTTTAAATTACAAATTTAATAAGAATAGACTTCAAATTTGATTCAACATGCTTCACTAACTGTTTCTTCAACTAATAAGGGAAAAACTGCCTCAAACTTAGCGTAAATTGAAAACTAACAAGATAATAAAGTTATTCTTGATGGTAGATGTCTAACATTTTTGTCTAAAAGAATCACTCTCGCACTAAGAACATTTGGAGCTGAATTAATCATCAATCATAATGTCCTAAAATGAAAGGGTATGAAGAGACTAGCAAACGCTTATCGAGCAAAAGTATTTACCACGGTAGGAATGCGGCTATTCTCACAATACTCTTCACATCTTAAGTTGACAAAATCAATCCATGTATCACATATGCGCATCCTCGCGGTTTCCAAATGTTTGGATTGATCAGGATTGCTATATAAAAAAATTAAGCATTAAAACACACACGCAAAACACACACACACACACACACACTAAAATGGAGTCTACTTGGATAAGAAATTGCAGAGCCAGAGCCGCATACCATGGAATTACAGCGATTCCCTGAGCCTCTTCCCCGACGTGCAGTAAGTAGTCTTGAACCTTGTCTACAAATTCGCTGCCCAACATGTTGTCCAATGCAATATCAATGTCATAGCACTCCTTTCCCAGAAGCTGCAAAAACCCCCATTCCAAACATGATTTTCAAACCTAAACTCTATGAATACATACGTATATTTGCCGGGATTCCATGAATAGGCACGCACGCACGCACGCACCTTATCGCGGACCCATCCGCCAGCAACGCGAAGCTGATTCTGTAGGCCGAAATGGCGAAGCGTCCCGAGCAGCCGGTCAAAGATTTTCTTCTCGGTTTCATTGAGTTGGATGTTGTCCCTGACTTGTACGGGCGGGCGAGACGGCACCGCCATGATTGCTCTGCAAGGGTAAAACCCTAGCGCTAGCCCTAGGGTTTTGGTGGGAAGATTGCGGGTCTGGAACGTCCGACGGAGCGTGGGAAGAAAGAGAGGGTTGCAGCAGCTTAGTGAAGCGGTTTTGAAAGCCAGTCTCATGCTTTGAAGGACTTTGGAGCTAATTTAAAGGGTCAGGAGGTGGGTGGGTTTAATTTCTTAGTTTTTCGTTTCAACTCCACTGCGCAAACCCGGAGAGGCAGAGGACTTTAAAATCTGCTGTGGACAATTATCTGCTCCAACCCTGTTACCAGTGTCTAATTAGTTGACATCTGTCCTGCACTTTTTCATGATCAAACTCATATCAAACCATTCAAAATGGGTTGGATCGGTTTGTTTGATGCCCATTCTATTTTGTTTTTTAATAGGATTGGTGGTAAGTTACTATTATCTTTTTTTTAGTGCACAAAGACATTTCAGTCTTCTTCTTGTCACAAGTCTAATAGCGAGTTTGTTTGATGCCCATCCTATTTGGGTATAGACTTTTTTTTTTTAATTTATACTAGCATTTGCCTACACACTTTGTGTGTATGAACACATTTTTTTAGAAAATGAGAAGGAGAGAGGGAGAGAGGGAGAGAGGGAGAACATGAGGATGGGAGGTTTTTGTTTTTGGTTTTTTTTTTTTTAAATATTGGAGGTATTTTAACATCACTTGTAGGTGAGGCTTCAATAAAAAACAGTAAAATTTGAACCTGTGAAATTACATTATTGTCCATCATTTTTTTTGTGATAGAAAACTAATTTGTCTTTTTATCCTCTTTTGGTTGACAAAGAAGATTTTATTAATCAGTAGAGATATAAGAAAAAGGCATGTAATAAAAAATAGAAAGAAAAAAAAACATAATTCCATTGAATTCCCTCCTCACACATCACCGTCACCGTCACCATTTCTCTGTCTCTTTCTCTCCCGTCTTTGGGAGCTCTGCCCTTCTCTCACAAAAATGAGAAATTTTTAGTTATGACGGGAATACGGATAGTACGCCACCTGTCTTCATGCAAGTGATGAAAATTTTTAATTTTTAAATTATTAACATTTTAACCCACATAACCCATCATTTATATAGAAACACGTGGTGTACCACCTTGTGTGAAAAATCTCTTCACAAAAACCAAAACCTCTCCTCTCTCTCTCTCCCTCTCAAATTCCAATTCTCAGTCATTTTTTTCTCTCTCTCTCTCTCTCTCTTTCTCTCTCTAACAAGTTAGCAATAATGGAGAGCTTCGCCCTCCACTCTCTCTCCACCTCCTTCTCTCTATCTTCCCGCCCTTCCTTATTCCGTTTCTCAAAACCCGTCATCAAATCCCCACCGTCCATCCACCACAACCTTAAACCATCTCCCTCACTCCCCACCCTCCGATCACCATCCCTCTTGGCCTCAAAACCCTTCATTTCCCCGTCTCATTCCTCAAAACCCAGAAAACCCCACTTCCCAATCGAAGCCTCTAAATCCACAGAACCCGGAACCACTCTCACACCACCGGCGCCGCTTCAAGGTGCCAAACCCATCCCCTTCATCATCTCCATCGCCGTAGGCATTGCGGTCCGCTTTTTCGTACCCAAACCAGTCGAAGTCACCCCACAAGCCTGGCAATTGCTCGCCATTTTCCTATCCACCATTGCCGGCCTGGTTCTGAGCCCGTTACCCGTTGGTGCTTGGGCCTTTCTCGGCCTCACCGCTTCCATTTTGACCGGAACTCTTTCTTTCCAGACGGCCTTCGGTGCTTTTACCAATGAGGTGATCTGGTTGATTGTCATTTCCTTCTTTTTCGCTCGCGGGTTCGTGAAGACGGGCTTGGGGGATCGGATTGCCACCTACTTTGTCAAGTGGTTGGGGAAGAGCACACTGGGTTTGTCCTACGGGTTGACAATAAGCGAGGCACTAATTGCTCCAGCAATGCCGAGTACCACGGCCAGGGCTGGCGGTGTTTTCTTGCCAATTATCCAGTCATTGTCCCTCTCCGGCGGGAGTAAACCCGGTGACCCCTCCAAACGAAAGCTCGGTTCTTATCTGGTTATGTCTCAGTTTCAGGTTGGTGCTCTTTCAGTCCCTCCCTTGTATTTGTAGATATATGAATTCTATATTCTTAGCTAGTGGATTTTCTTCAGTATTTCATATTTAGGGTACGGACTCGATAACATCTTTCGTTGATTGCCTCTTTAGATACCTGTAATATTGTGAATGATATGACTTTGATAAACTCAGTTTGGAGGAGTTTTCTTTTGCACTTTTACTTAATCTGCTCATTGAATATCCTTAATTCTGTTGTTCTATTAATTTAAACCAAAAACTGTACTAAAAATGCGGAAATCAAAATGCTCTCGACCATGCAAGAAGAAGAAAACCAGAGCTCTACAAGTGGGAGGAAGGGGTGGTGGGTTATTTTCTTAACTCTTCTTTGCACTTTGCCTTTAGTTTCTACTGAATTGGATAGGAAGAGAACCTTTTCTGTTTCGTACAAACAAACAACTGCCCTTCACTCTATGTTGTTGAATTAACCTACAGGAGAACTTTCTTTCGTTGTTCTGCCTTTCGTTGTTCAAACAACCACTGCCTCTTTTACTCTAGTTGTTGCTGAATTATACACAAGAGGATATTTTTTTTTTTCCCTCTTCGTTGATGTACTATGCTTTATAATTTTAATTTTTTTGCCTCGTCCTGTGTATTTGTTTGAAGACAAAAAGCTTATGTTCTCCAGTAGTCAGTCAAAGTACAAAGAAGAGCATATAACTCTTTGTAGTTCTCTCGTGTCCCACATCAGTGGATTCTATTAAATTTTAAGTAGAGATCCTTGAACTAATCAAACTTATTATCCGTACAATTGTTTGTTGAAAGAAAGGGTAGGAACTCGCATGTGTCAATTAAGAGATCCAGTGTACGTTTTATTTTTTTCTAGTGAATTAATCCAGCATTAACTATTACTGTGTTATATATTCTTTCTTTGCTGACTCTAGTAGCATATGTTATTTGTGTCTTCTTGTGACTTATGCATCTGTGTTGTGTGATCGGTGACAGTCATCTGGTAACTCTAGTGCTCTTTTCTTAACGGCTGCAGCTCAAAATTTGCTGTGCCTTAAATTGGCTGAGGAACTTGGGGTGATTATTCCAAGCCCTTGGGTTTCTTGGTTCATGGCTGCTAGTTTACCAGCATTTGTCTGCCTTCTAGCTTCTCCGCTAGTCTTATACAAGCTATTTCCTCCAGAAACCAAAGACACACCTGATGCCCCTGCCATGGCTACAAAGAAATTGGAGAATATGGGTCCCGTCACAAAGAATGAATTCATTATGGTTGGTACAATGCTTCTTGCTGTCTCTTTGTGGGTCTTCGGGTAAGTAGTTTATCTTGCTTTGGACTATTCGTGTCCAGTAGATCATAATTGCATATCCTTCTTTTTTGTAATCGGATATATTTTTCACCAAGAATAGGACTTTGCTTGGGATAATGGGATGTTTCCATGGACTATAGTTTTACAATATATTCTTATAGTGATGGTTGACGGTAGCAAACCCGTCATGTGTGTGTGTGTGTAAGTTATCTTCATGATTTCCCTGGGAATGCATTTTGTTCTACTAGGGTTCTAAATCTTCTGATTCACCAATTCGCTTCTTTGTTCGCTTGCAGAGACACTTTTGGTATATCAAGTGTTGTAACTGCAATGATTGGCTTATCTATACTCCTTTTGTTAGGAGTCCTTGATTGGGATGACTGTTTAAGTGAAAAATCAGCATGGGATACATTGGCTTGGTTCTCTGTTCTTGTTGGTATGGCTGGCCAGTTGACAAATCTTGGTATTGTAAATTGGATGTCTAGTTGTGTAGCCACTACGCTTCAGTCTTACTCTTTGAGCTGGCCAGTTGCATTTGGTGTTCTTCAGGCAGCTTACTTCTTCATCCATTACCTCTTTGCAAGTCAAACCGGTCATGTGGGTGCTTTATACTCTGCATTTCTTGCCATGAACTTGGCAGCTGGGGTACCTGGTGTGTTAGCAGCATTGGCTTTAGCTTACAATACAAGTCTGTTTGGGGCTTTAACGCATTATAGCAGTGGTCAGGCTGCTGTATACTATGGAGGTATGCTCCCTTCCAATACCCCCTTCATAAGTTTGGATTTTTTTTCCCTAACAATTACATTTTTGGATTTTTTTTTCCTTAAACAATTACATTTCTGTAGTGTTCGTTTTCCTTTTCAATAACAGTTGCTTCATTTTATTATTTTATGGTCTTTAAAATTAGGGAAAATTTTCGAGATGTCACTTGAAGTTTGTACAAAGTTCATTGTCACCTCAGAAAAAGAAATTTAAGAAATATGTCACGTTAATTTTTCAAAACCCATGACAACCTCACTCTGTCAAGTTCTCCATTCAAAACATGGCACTTGCGTCACTCTGACCCACTTTCAGGGATATTTTTTTACTTTTTGAGGCAAGTTTTTAGGATTTTTCATTAGTGTAAAGACTGGGTTTCTTTTTCTGGACGGAAAGTTTGAAGGTGTTAGCATGAGGTTTCAAAATGAATTTGGTGTGTTGTAAGTTGGTGACATTGAAATTTTTCGCTTACAATTTGATAGCCTCAAATATTTTTATTTACCTCCCTCTCTCTCTCTCTCTCTCTCTCTCTCTCTCTCTCTCTCTCCCGCTACCTTCTTTATTTCTTTCACTAAAGTGCTCAGAAGTCAAGAACATGAAAGAAAGTGGATTGTCTTTATCAGTATCTGTTTTGTGTGGTGACTGATAAGATGTTTGTTGTTTCCAACAGCTGGTTACGTTGATCTTCCTGATGTATTCAAAGTTGGCTTTGTAATGGCTCTTGTTAATGCCGTCATCTGGGCAATAGTAGGATCCTTCTGGTGGAAATTTTTGGGCCTCTACTGATGTTCATCAGTTTCCTGTAAGTAGATTATTTGGTATTCCCTGTTGTATTATTATTTTCGGGGCAGAATGGAACTATCGTTTTGGCAGAAGCCGATAATAAAATGCAAAACCATAGGTTTACTTAGCCACAGTTCAGGTAATTCCTTAGCCGTAGGACCTCTCTTCTGTTCTTTAACATGAAGCAAGTATTCTCTCTTTTGAATTACTCTTATTTGTCCATCCCAAGCATGCCTCACTACACTTGTGTTATAAGTTAGTCTTGTTTCGGATTTAACCATGTCGGAAAGGGGTGTGATATCCACACACCCCATTTTACTTTTCACACACTTTTTTAATTTTCGGCCGTCGGATCGGATGAATTGAAGAAGATCAACTGACAGAAATTATCAAGGGGTGTGTTAGAAGTAAAATGGGGTGTGTGGATAGCACACCCCTGTCGGAAAAGAAACTTTTATTCGTTTGAGAATCATATGCTGCTACTCTCGGCGTAGAATTTCAAATTAGCTGACTCGTTCATGGATGCTGTTTTATGACCTGACTTTTCATTCATGGTTCATGCTCTTTTCCAGATCATAGGTTACCCTTTCTCATCTTGATGTTGTTGAGTTTCTCACTATCTATAAACAAATTCCGGTGAACTACTTGCTGCGGTTAATGAGATTCCGGCCATCATTCCCGGACTTCAAAAGGGGCTAGCATTGCTACAAAATTATTTTCATACCTTACTAATGATTCAGAATCATGAGTTTTTCTCTCCTGCGCATGACCCGAATTCGATACAGGGAGCGACTTGAACGAAGCTAACGACGATATTGCGAATGAGGAGCATTTTGGAAACATAAGGGAGGGATTTGTAAATGACTACCTGAAATGTGTCATTTACAAATTACTCCTTAAGATGATAATGGGGGAATCGCTTGTAATTTAAAAGTATCTCACCCAAACATACCCTGAGGATTCTCTTGGATGGAGGATTTATATCAAGGAATTTGCTGATGATGGGACTAGAGAGTGAAGGGATTTAAGATGATATTGTGGAGTTGGCGGTAAGATATTTTTATTTTTTATATTAGCCACTGACGGGTTTGAATCCATGCCGTCATGCAAGGGCTTAACACCTTTCCACCACTGTAGGCGATAAAATTTAAATTGATGGGATTTAGAAATTACTAAATTTGCTATCTTAGGACTAATACAAATTAACAAAAATTGAAATTCATTAGCAAATTACTATTGCGGCAAAATATTTTTATAATAATACGCATGTTGTAAAACCTCTATCTAGCCAAAGAAAAAAATTTCGATAGTGAATTGTCGTGCTGGTTAGGAAATTTGTTTTCAACCTAGTGCTCTTGGGTTTAGACCCTCCTATTTCCTCTCAGGTAGTGTCATTAACAACCCCAAAGGGCTAGTCTAGTAAAACTATAAAAAGAAATAAAAATTTTGGAATCCTCAACCTGAGTTTGAATTCTCATGGATACATTATCTAATACCATGGTCCGAAATGCCGATAATATCGGCGATATATCGCCGATATTATCGGTTTTGAGGAGTACCGATTTTTTTTTTTATATCCAACTGGTTTTCGGGATAATATCGCGATATTATCGAATTTATCGATAATATCGGTGGCTGACCGCTCGGAGAAGAACGCCGGAGCTGTAGAAGCTCCGGCCGACTGTAAAACAGGACCCTAGACTCCGATCTAGGTATGAAAATGAAAAAGAAGACGAGATGAACATTTGTATATATGAAATTTGCCGTGAAACCATCGGAGGTGTTCGGAAATTGAGTCGACACGCACGGCCTCGCCGGAGTTCGCCGAGTTGCAGAGATGAGAAGGAGAGGGAGAAGAAGGATGCTGATGATGATGGGTGTGCATGTGTGTATGTGGGTGATCGGATCATATTTATATATATTTTTACTTCGAATTCACTCGTCTTTTCTTAGTTAGTTCCTTATATTTTTGAGCTATTTACGTTACTTTTGTGTTTATAGGTTTTGTTATGCAGAGAAAATAATAATAGCTTAAGTGTATATTTTTAGTAATAAAATCGTTACCCACTATTTTTGGTTAATAAAAATAATATAGAATTATAAATATATATATATATATATATATATATATGATGATGAATGATGGAAGTTGGGTTGGCAGCATAAAACAAGAAAAAAGGCGCAGGCCTTAGGAAAGAATAAAATAAAGAAATGCAAAGATAGGTGGGGAGAGCACTTAAGGCACTGAGAAAAAGAAAACAAAGGAGCTGTGCTTAGCAGCATGGCAGTCAGCAAAAGCAGGAAATAATGGGCAGCTGAGGATAAAAAAAATATAAGGATGGCAGCAAGTGGAGTCATGCGGGGAAGGTTTTAAAAAGAGGAGACGACGTAGGAAACAGGGGGGGTTCGCGGCCTTCTGGCCAGCACAGGACGCAGGAAAGGTGAGGACTGTGGAAGGAACCAGGAGGCAGCAGAGGTCAGCGAGGAGAAGGCCTCGGTGGTGAAGACAGAAAGGTGACGCTGCCTGGCAGCGTGTGAGGTTGCGAGAGATTGGCAGCTGCCTTTGGCAGCGAGGTTAGAGAGCCGAGGGTACCTCCCTCTGGTACAAGCGCGCGAGCTGGCAGGACTGCTGCCTTTGCAGCTGGCGATAAGAAGAAAGGAGGGCCTGGCAGCTGCGGAAAGAAGGTGTGCAGCAGAGACGTGGCAGCGACGGACGCGAAGGCAGCTGGCGAGCAGACGCAGCGACTGGCGCGGAACCAGCGAGACGAGAGTGGAACGCGGGCAGCAGGCAGCGCGCACGAGAGGGAGCAGCGAGCAAGAGCTGTTTTGGCAGCTTGGAGTGAAGCGAGGAGAAGGCCTCGGTGGAGGAAGAAGGACGCAGAAGCAGCGCATAGGAGAACGAAAGGCAGGAGTGATGCTGCCTTGGTTTTCTGTGACGTACAGAGAACGAAAGGGAGGAGTGCAGCTTGCTGGGCTGGAGTTTTGTGCAGAAAGAAAGAAACCAGCTGCACTTGGCAGCTGGCAGCGAGATATTGGAAGAGCAGGAGGTCAGCACGGCAGCAGTGCTGACTTGGGCAGCACGGAGGACATCGAGCACAGAAACAGAAACAGATCCTTGCACATCCCTCTCGGTTTAATCCTCCAACTCACGTTTTATTTCTGTTTTAATTTTAATAATGTGTAACTAATTTTGTTTTGGCTGGAGTTTAATTCAAAACCATGGATATATTTGTAATTTGAATTGATTACCTTCAGTTGTGATTTCTGAGTTGTGATTTAATTTGCTTAACTGCTTGATTGATAACTTATTTTTGTATGTCGATTAAGGATGCATACTTAATTTACATGCATGAATTTGATGCTAGAATATAAGTGAATTTCACCTAATCGTTATGAACTTATATTCACAAGTAGTGAAGGTCGCTTATAAACGATCGCGTTAGGTAAATTCTTGGCATAAGTTTCATGCAATTCATAGTAACAAGTGCCTCGTCAATGCTTATGATTTTCATAAAACTTAATGATTCTTGCTTGTATCTCTATTATGCAATTCATGTAGGGAACTTGTAGGGAATGTTTTGGGTTGTCGTATGCAATCATCCAATCCATTAACTTAAGGAAAATCTGAAGGTTAATTTAAGCGGACCTAATTAACTTGGGGCGTTGAGAATTTACAATTTATTGAAAGAACAACTGAAAATCAATTTAGGTTGCATATGTGGCATGTGTGGAGAATAATCCTCTAGCCAGTCCGTCGTCCATCCATTCACCTTAATTTCATGTTTTTGTCAATTCTGTAATTTATTTAAGTTTAATTTACTTTTAATCAAAAATCAATCCCCCATTTATTTTAAAGTGTTCGGTTTGTTAGAAATCATTTTAGTTTGTGTTTTCTTGAATTTTGAATTATTTTGAGTCTTTTGATTTGTTTTAGATTATTTGTTAGTTTTATTTTGAGTTATTCTAATTAAGTGTTTTGAGTCTAGTTTAGTGTTTTAAATTTTGTTTTTAAGTTTTTAATTTAATTTTACTTTGGTTAGCATCCCTAGTTAATCCCCGGCTTAGAACGATCCCTACTTATCCATATACTACAACTGTCACAAATAGGGTTTAAATTTGTGCGTTAATTTATTTTCGCATCAAATTTTTGGCGCCGTTGCCGGGGATTAGCAAATTTGCTAATCCTTTTATTTTTGTTTTTGCTTATGTTTATTTGTGTTTGTGTATGTTACTTTTGATATTTGATTTATTTTTCTTTCTTTGAATTGAGGTACAAATGGAGCAAGACCTAGATTCTACTAGCATTCAAGATCTATTGGCACAGCTCACTGCTCAATTAACTCATAATGCCGAACGGACCACAATGCCAAGTGTCCCTACACTTGATGTGCCCTATGGGCAACGATATCAAGGTCCTCAATTTTCTGCAAATGAAGATGTTTGGGGATATCAAGGCTATAACCAATCAAGGGGCAACATATTTTCCAACGCTTACAATTCGGATTGGAGAGATTATTCAGATTACATGTGGGGAGAACCTCAACAATTCCAACAAGGTGGATATTGGCAGCAAGAGGACGTGTTCTATTCAAGATCTATGCAGCCACCACAGCATCCCCCACAACAATTCCAATCGAATCAAAGTATGCCCGTGGATTATAATCAAATGCTTGAAGAATTAATTTCTTCGGTACAGGGTTCACAAAAAGAAGAACAATTGCCTCCATCGGAAGAGTTCTATCAATGGCCATATGAACCACCACAACAATCTCCCCAATCAAATTCAGGTACGTCTTCGGATAATGACATTTTGAATAAGTTACTAACCTCTTTGACCCAGGACGTAGAAAATCGAAACAAGGAGATGCAAAATAAAGCCAACAAGGTGGATGCATTGGAGGAGCAAATTGGGCAGATTATGGAATTCATGGCACAGATTCGAGATCAAAGTGAACTCTCCAACTCCACATTTGCAAATTCAAGGGGAGAAATGGAAATCGATGAAGCCATCACTTTGGGAAGTGATATGGAGGATGAAGTTGTTCCAGAACCATCCAAACATGGCCCGGACATGGATGAATTGCCAATTCAAGAAGAAGATGAGGATGACGACTTAGGCAGTTTAGAAGAATTCTTATCGCAAACCCCTCAAGTCCTTATGCCATCCAACTCAGGTGAGGAGGTTCAAAATTCAATTCATTCTAACATCGTTCCACCAAATGTCCTTTTTCCTTGTAGGTTTTTAAATCTCAAGGAAGAAGTGAATGAAAAAGACGTTGTGGAAGATATTCCAGAAAAGGAGGTGGTCGAAGAATTTGTTGAACTTATCAAAGAGGATGTAGTTGAGACAACCAATGCCAAAGAAATTGAGTTTGATAACAAGGGCCATGTCACAATCATCACATGCAATCTGGCTAAATGCAAAGTTCCTGAAACGTTCAAAGACGTGGTGTTTGTGATTGAGTTTGATCGAGAATGTAAGCCATCTTCTCCATTTTTAATTTTAATTTATACTAACATTTTTCTGATTTTGATGATTCAGGCACCCACTCTTGAATTTAAACCATTGCCGGATCATTTCAAGTACCACCGTCCGTTCAAGGATAAACCCATGCATTTGAATAATGAAGGGAGGCCTAGGAATCACCCACAATCAGATTTGCATTCCTAATCCCTTCTCCTTACTGAATTTATTTTACTCTATTTAGTTCTTTCATTGTTTGTTGGCTTTTGTGTGAATTTATTTTACGTTGATTTTTTTTACGTTGATTTCATTTTGTTTTGTTTTTTTAGTTGTGATTTTTGTTTAGAAAGTTAAACTTAGTCTTTTTACTTTGTTTTACTTATTTTACATTGTTATTTAAAAAAAAAAAAAAAAAAAAAAAAAAAAAAACTTAAAAACATAAACATTCATATAAATAAAAAAAATAAAAAAATAAAAAAATAAAAAAAAATAAAAAAAAAATTGCATAAATATTTTACAATAACTTGTAAACTAATTTCGTTCATTGGTCGTTGGTTGGTGGTGCCTCGGAGGTCGACGGAGCCCTAGAAAGACGAAGCGCCAGAGTTGGATCATTCAGAGCCTCAATACTTGGTGCTGCACCCGAGGACGAAGGCAACATAAACCTCGGGAGTAACGCCATAAACCGTTGATGATCACTCTGAATCCGCACTTCGGACTCCTGCATCTGATCCAGCTTCCTCTTCATGCTGGTTGAGTAATTGGTTGCAAGCATGTGCAAATCCCTGTTCTCATGCCTAAGCACTCTGACCTCCTGCCGAAGACTAGCCACTTCAGCCATCAACGACTCCACCTGACGAGTTCGTGCAAGAAGGCGCTGGCCCATGTTTGATACTGAGCCTGCGCATCGGACGCTGTAGGCCATAGAGTCCTGGACAGCCAGTTCGTCGGACCGCCTGGAAAGTATCCTAGTGTCTCTAGGAGTGAGCAGATTTCTGGCCACCACCGATGCGGTTGTTTCGTTCATCATCATGGAATCCCCAACTGTAAGAGGACCATTTGGGGATATGAAGGATGGCTGCCAAATGTTGGTTGGAGAAGATATATCACTATCTTCCCCAACATTCAAGTTAAGGCGACGGTCAGAAGGGCAAGACATTTTCTGAAGGTGTTGAGAATGAAGAGTCGGAATGATCAAGATTAAAAGAAGTGCAAGAGGGAGTGTTACAGGGGGAGCTTAAGTGTGTTGTGGAACAAAAATGAGCGTTCTTATAAGAAGAAGAAATCGTTGAGGCATCACTCAGCAGTCGAAGAGGCGCCCTCTCGCAAATCGAAGAGCCGGGCTCCTTTCTCAAAAGCCGGATTCTTTTCTCAAAAGCGGCGTCGCCGTTCTCAAAAGTCGGGCGCCTTTCTCAAAAGCCGGAGCAGTCAGGAATCACGAGGCGAGCCGCTCCCTGATTTGTCCAGACGTGTCACATGCAATTCCTTTCTCAAAAGTCGGGATTGCTCAGAAACCACGAGCCGCTCCCTGATTTTTCCAATTTTGTCGTCACTCGTCACGCGCTGTCAGCTTTGCGCAAATTACGGGCTGCTTTTTCAGAAAGCGCGTGACCTGTACTGTTCATCCATCCACCGGCTGCCGACAGGGGTAAAAGAATAGTTTCGGTTGTGAAGAAAAGACTTATAAACGTCTACCTTCGCATCCATTGCAAAGGCAAACTCTCTCAGCACTTCTTCATCTCCGAAATTTTTCATCTCCGAAAATGCCTTTCCAACAAACCCTCTCGAGTTTCTCTGTGTTTCTCATTCCCTGGGATACCTTTACAAACAAGTCATCTAGAGCTAGAGTATTTCATATCATGAAGGTTGAAAGCAAGAGTATCTCATATCACGCTTTCTCCCTGTCCTTTTCCTTGTCTTTGTGATAAGGAGAAAGCGGGCAATCAGCCAGCATTCGGTGTCAATCTTCCAATCTAAGAACCGACTGCCTGGAAATCCTTCCTGATTGCTTACCTAACATTGCTTACCTAGCATTGCTCTCGAGTGCTCATCTTCAACCGCTGATGTACTTCCGAAGAAGACGCCACATCTGCCTGGAGGACAGCCAAGGCAAGTGAAAATGTTACTTGAAGCATGTGGAGACAAGGTGCTGCTTCATCTTCAAGATCAAGTCTCATTTTCCTTGCTAAGAAGTTCCCCAGCCCAGTTCAAGCATACACCTGTGGAACGATACTTCTTCAAAAGCAAAAGTATCCCATATCATCAGAGTCAGAGGCAAAGATATCTCATGGCATGCTTTTCCTTTACCCTTGCTCTTGGCTACGGAGCAAGGTGAAAGAAAGGCAATCGGTCGGCACTTGGACATATTGAACAAAGAAGCAGACCACCACCTATTCCTCGTGCCTACCTGCCATGCAGAAGAACAAAAAGAGAAGAATGTAGCCTGCAGACTCAATCAACCCGGCAGAAGGAGTCTGAGTTGAAACCAAGAGCTCGAGAAGCTTCAACACCACCACCAATCAAGTCTCATTTTCCTTGCTAAGAAGTTCCGAGGCCAGTTCAAGTTCAAAGCTGTGGAAAGTCACCAAACAGGACCAATGATCACTTTTTAGTTTTATTCATTGTCTTTTATTTTCATTTTTAATTTTTCGTTTGCATTTTCTACATTTTCTTGCGTGCTTAACTGTTTTATTTCTTTTCTTTGCAGGAACTTTTGGCTATTTCCACCCTTGAAGTTGATTGCAGAATTTTAGCTTGGGGGTCATCGCTTTTTCTGCAAATTAGGGAAGTTTTCAGTCCTATTGCTTTATTTTGCTTCTTTGTATTTATTTATTTTATTTTTATTTGCATTTTATTATATTTTCTGACATTGGGGACAATGTCTAGTTTAAGTGAGGGGGTAAAGAGTATGAAAAATGACCAAATTGAAAATTTTTGTACCTTCGACTTTGAACTGGTTTCATTTGTTTCCATGTTATTGCTTTGTTTTCTTAATTAGTTTTGTTTTATTTTAAAAAAAATAAAAATAAAAAATAAAAAATTTCGGAAAATTTAAAAAATCCAAAAATATTTCCTTGTTTTCCTTATTGTTTTGAATTAGATTTTTGTTAGTTTCCCGACCCAATGATATAATTGGATAAAATTTGAACCATGATCATCAAGAACTTAGTTAACATGTGTTGTGTGAAATTCCTAATTCTCGTGTTAGTTTGTACATATTTGATCATCTTTGAAAAACCAAATGCACATAGCCTTGTTGATGTGAAACTAAAGCATGATTTAAAGCTCCATATGTGAATTTAGTGACCATATACATCCTATGTGAGTTTTTGAGCCTATTGAAAGTGTGTGCATTTTTCATACACTCCTATTCTTTCATGTGTGATGAACTTATGTGAGATACATCTCTAGAACTTGCATAACGATCTTTCGAAATATTTGTCATTGATTGCATGAACTTGAAAATGATAGAGGCATTAGGTTTACCACCATGGCCCAAATAACTTTGTTTCCCAAAGAAAAATGATATCATTAAATTGCCAATTTGAGCCGTATATGTTGAACCTTTTATTTCTTATCACCAGATATGTCTACCCTTATAAATATTTTTCCTTACCCTTTCCAAGCGAGCAATGCAAGATTGTCTTATGTGAAATGTTTGTGAAGTACTTGGAGAGAGTTTGGCAAAAGAATAAGTGTGGGGTATTTCATATTTGTTTCCGTAAAAAAAAAAAAAAAAAAAAAAAAAAAAAAAAATGTTTAAAAGTTTCAATTTAGGGTGTGGTTGGAAGTGTCAGAAGAATTGTTGGGAGAGCTTGAGTTCTTATAAATCTAGACAAAAGAATTGCTTGCAATGTAGCTTGGAATTTGTGTTTTCCTATTCTTTCATTTCAATAACCCTCGCCCTAAACCTCATTACGTCCAATAAAAGTCCTCTTGATTTAAGTTTTGCAATTATGATTGTGGAGAAGTGATCTTTATGCAAGCTTATGGTAGAACTTTCACATTTGATTCTTTGAGAGAAACACATTAAAACTAAACACATGTGTGATTGAGCGTATATCCAGTGAGAAGGTCGCTAGTTTGCATATGGTGATTTTAAAAATAAAATTTTTTAAATTGCATTAACATGGCTATCTCACACACTACACTTCAAGGATGTTTCAAAGATTACTGCTAATATTTGAATAAGGAAAATGAACTTGAATTGCTTGTTGGTGTTAGCTATTGTTCTTGATGTTTTGTGTTCTCGAATGAAATTCTATGAGGGTCATATAGGGGGAAATAATATTTTCATGTTATTACTTTTTCTGTTTTCGTTTGTTTTGCTCGAGGACTAGCAAAAGTTAAGTGTGGGGGTATTTGATCGGATCATATTTATATATATTTTTACTTCGAATTCACTCGTCTTTTCTTAGTTAGTTCCTTATATTTTTGAGCTATTTACGTTATTTTTGTGTTTATAGGTTTTGTTATGCAGAGAAAATAATAATAGCTTAAGTGTATATTTTTAGTAATAAAATCGTTACCCAATATTTTTGGTTAATAAAAATAATATAGAATTATAAATAAATATATATATATATATATATATGATGATGATGATGAATGATGGAAGTTGGGTTGGCAGCATAAAACAAGAAAAAAGGCGCAGGCCTTAAGAAAGAATAAAATAAAGAAATGCAAAGATAGGTGGGGAGAGCACTTAAGGCACTGAGAAAAAGAAAACAAAGGAGCTGTGCTTAGCAGCATGGCAGTCAGCAAAAGCAGGAAATAATGGGCAGCTGAGGATAAAAAAAATATAAGGATGGCAGCAAGTGGAGTCATGCGGGGAAGGTTTTAAAAAGAGGAGACGACGTAGGAAACAGGGGGGGGTTCGCGGCCTTCTGGCCAGCACAGGACGCAGGAAAGGTGAGGACTGTGGAAGGAACCAGGAGGCAGCAGAGGTCAGCGAGGAGAAGGCCTCGGTGGTGAAGACAGAAAGGTGACGCTGCCTGGCAGCGTGTGAGGTTGCGAGAGATTGGCAGCTGCCTTTAGCAGCGAGGTTAGAGAGCCGAGGGTACCTCCCTCTGGTACAAGCGCGCGAGCTGGCAGGACTGCTGCCTTTGCAGCTGGCGATAAGAAGAAAGGAGGGCCTGGCAGCTGCGGAAAGAAGGTGTGCAGCAGAGACGTGGCAGCGACGGACGCGAAGGCAGCTTGCGAGCAGACGCAGCGACTGGCGCGGAACCAGCGAGACGAGAGTGGAACGCGGGTAGCAGGCAGCGCGCACGAGAGGGAGCAGCGAGCAAGAGCTGTTTTGGCAGCTTGGAGTGAAGCGAGGAGAAGGCCTCGGTGGAGGAAGAAGGACGCAGAAGCAGCGCATAGGAGAACGAAAGGCAGAAGTGCTGCTGCCTTGGTTTTCTGTGACGTACAGAGAACGAAAGGGAGGAGTGCAGCTTGCTGGGCTGGAGTTTTGTGCAGAAAGAAAGAAACCAGCTGCACTTGGCAGCTGGCAGCGAGATATTGGAAGAGCAGGAGGTCAGCACGGCAGCAGTGCTGACTTGGGCAGCACGGAGGACATCGAGCACAGAAACAGAAACAGATCTTTGCACATCCCTCTCGGTTTAATCCTCCAACTCACGTTTTATTTCTGTTTTAATTTTAATAATGTGTAACTAATTTTGTTTTGACTGGAGTTTAATTCAAAACCATGGATATATTTGTAATTTGAATTGATTACCTTCAGTTGTGATTTCTGAGTTGTGATTTAATTTGCTTAACTGCTTGATTGATAACTTATTTTTGTATGTCGATTAAGGATGCATACTTAATTTACATGCATGAATTTCATGCTAGAATATAAGTGAATTTCACCTAATCGTTATGAACTTATATTCACAAGTAGTGAAGGTCGCTTATAAACGATCGCGTTAGGTAAATTCTTGGCATAAGTTTCATGCAATTCATAGTAACAAGTGCCTCGTCAATGCTTATGATTTTCATAAAACTTAATGATTCTTGCTTGTATCTATATTATGCAATTCATGTAGGGAACTTGTAGGGAATGTTTTGGGTTGTCGTATGCAATCATCCAATCCATTAACTTAAGGAAAATCTGAAGGTTAATTTAAGCGGACCTAATTAACTTGGGGCGTTGAGAATTTACAATTTATTGAAAGAACAACTGAAAATCAATTTAGGTTGCATATGTGGCATGTGTGGAGAATAATCCTCTAGCCAGTCCGTCGTCCATCCATTCACCTTAATTTCATGTTTTTGTCAATTCTGTAATTTATTTAAGTTTAATTTACTTTTAATCAAAAATCAATCCCCCATTTATTTTAAAGTGTTCGGTTTGTTAGAAATCATTTTAGTTTGTGTTTTCTTGAATTTTGAATTATTTTGAGTCTTTTGATTTGTTTTAGATTATTTGTTAGTTTTATTTTGAGTTATTCTAATTAAGTGTTTTGAGTCTAGTTTAGTGTTTTAAATTTTGTTTTTAAGTTTTTAATTTAATTTTACTTTGGTTAGCATCCCTAGTTAATCCCCGGCTTAGAACGATCCCTACTTATCCATATACTACAACTGTCACAAATAGGGTTTAAATTTGTGCGTTAATTTATTTTCGCATCAGTGGGTCTTGGACCATCGGCACAGAGAGAAAGGAGAGAGACGACGGCGGCGGCGACGAGGGAGAAGCAGAAGCCGATCTGCCGATGTGGGTCTCTGTGCGTGTGTGTGGGAGTGGGAGAAGGATCGAGAGACCTTGGGTCTCTGTGCGTGTGTGTATGTGTGTGTGGGAGAAGGATCGAGAGACGTGGGAGATCTGTGCTTGTTGTCGGCGGAGGTCGAGAAATGAGAGTGAGAAGAAGATGAGGATGAGGGTTTGGGTTTAAAGGAAGAGAAAGACATAAGTGGAGGGGACACGTGGAGGGAGTCAGGGACACCTGTTGGATGCGTGGAGAGTGAGAGTCTGCATGGTGAGAGAGGAGCTGGAGTGTTCAGTGATATGTCATCGACCTTTTGTTGGTTTGTGTGTTTTAATTTGTTTTTTTTTCGAATGATGGATAATGTGGTTTGGTGCAAATGGCAGTGTGAGTTTTGGGGGAGTAGTTTTTTTTTAATTAAATAAGATTAGAGGGTGATCAAAATATATAGGATGAATTTTATATTTTTGTGAGGCGTGTTTTATGATTTAGGTAGTTGATTTTATCCAAGTTTTATCTACGTAGTTATGTTAATTTGCTACATTAGGTATTTACATTTGAATGCTCATTATCTTGTTGATAAAACAATTTAAGTCTTCTAAATAATTTGGAACGTGTGAAGGCTCCAATATGGCTGGTGTAAAATTGATATTTGAGTTTGTTACATAGAGTAAGTTTTGGAACTTATATGCTTTTGTGCTTGGTGTGAAATTGAAAAGGATATTATAATATGGTTTGATAACCGATGCTTGTTTAATCTCTTAAAAAAAAATCCAATGATCTTCATCGTTTGGTTTTACTTAATTTCAACAATGGTATGCCTAACATAGTATACTCATATGTTAATATATTATGATTTATGATGTAGTCATGCCTTGATGGTTGGTGATGATTTATGTGTGCTACATTAGTTATTTATGATAGAGAAACATTTAGGTATGAACATAGAGATGATGAAGATAGTGAAAAATTTAAACCTCATAGGAACTCTATGTGGTACTAAGTCACTCATGTATCTTACCATGCAATGTATAAAGTGTAAAATATTGTATTAATTCATTATATATAAATGATTATGGTGTGTTTAGACTTCTTTCATTAATTACTACATATTTTCTACACTCACAATGTTTGTCAGCTCGCTATATAATCAACTTGATAATGTTAAATCCATCATGCAATGCATTTCCTTCAAATTTTTTGTGATAAACTAATAGATAATTGACTAAATAAACATCCTGCAAAGTTTCAATAAAAATTTCCAAGTTTTTCTTACAATTTCCGTGGTTTCCATGTAATTTTTATCGATATCGATATTATCCCGATATTTCCATCGATATTTCCGTGTTTTCGGACTACCGATATTTCCGATATTACCGATATTTAATACCTTGTCTAATACATTGATTCTGTTTTGATATACCGTTTAGTTATGATGCTAAAAGCACATTGTCACATCATGTGGAACTGAGATTGCATGGAGAGCATGATTAGTCAATCACTAATGTATGTTTGGATACCTCTCGTATTAAAATAATTATTATTATCATTAATTGGATAAAAGTATTTGATAATTAACTTAAAAGAAAAAGGTTCAAATAATCTTTTTATTTGAAATAACAAATTTGGGCCGGTCCAGAGTGATATGGCCCAAGCCCGCGGATGCATCTTGAAGCAGGGGTATTTTAGTCATTTGCAGACGGAACATGAAAAGCCCTAGACAGACATGCTTAAACCCTAAAGCCATTTCACTCATTGATTGTATTGGAGGCCGGAACCAACACTCTCAAAGCTCCTCTTCCTCGTTTCTTAAGCACCCAAACATCATGCGACCTCCCAGAGGCGGCGGAAGTTTCAGAGGCTCCCGCGGTCGCAGTGGCGGTGGTGGTGGCCGCGGCTTTAATAGGGGTGGTGGTCGCGGTTTCTTCCGCGATGAGGGCCCTCCTTCCGAAGTCGTAGGTCTGTTCATTTTTCTTTTCAAACTCATTTTTGTTAATTATTTTGGTAGTTCTTGTATTTAATGGGGAATTTGGTTTTTCCGTGGAGTTTTCGAAACCCTTTTATTTTAGTTTTTTGTTTTGTAAATGTCATGAAACAATATGTTCAGCTGCTGTGGAATTTAGTTAAATAGAAATCTGGGTTGGTGAAATATGTCTCAGTTTCTGCAAAGGACGACGACAACAACAACCAAGCCTTATCCCACTAAGTGGGGTCGGCTGTAAACATCCTAGGACGTCGCTGCTCTCGGTTTCGTAGATTTTGAATTCTGTTACTTTTCCTCATTGGGTGGTTTATTGATTTTTTGTTTTGTTGTTTTGCAGAGGTTTCGACATTTGTTCATGCATGTGAGGGTGAGGCAGTGACAAAGCTCACAAATCCGAAGATACCCCATTTCAATGCCGCAATCTATCTGCAGAACAAGACTCAGATAGGGAAGGTTGATGAAATATTTGGTCCAATCAACGAATCTGTGAGTCCTCCTGTGCGCTCTTTACGATGCCAACTCTTTGTAGCTTGTTTTTTAGTTTTGGATGTTTAATTTGGTTTCTTGTGATGCAATTGCAGTACTTTTCGGTCAAAGTTATGGAAGGAATTGTGGCTACTTCGTATTCACAGGGTGATAAGTTCTATATTGACCCAATGAAGCTTCTTCCTCTTGAAAGATTTCTTCCGCAGCCAAAGTATGATTTTCGTTCTTTTGCATTATTTAGGTTGCATTTCATGTTTGAGTTGAAATAATGATAAGGTTCATTCCACATTCCGTACTTCAATTAAACAAGACATGCTTTCCAATGAGCAACTGCAAAGAGTTTATATCATTCCTTGTTACTTCATGACCTTTTTTTTCTTAGAAGGGGGTTATTGTAGAGATGTCAGTGTCTCAAGTTATTTTTTAGTGTGGCAGCATAAACTCTTAGTGTTACTAGGGTGATAAGCTCAGTCTTCTATACTGTAAACTTGATGTCAAGCTTTGTTTCCAAGCTAGGACAAGCGAAAAGCTGATCAGTCTAGCTTAATTTTGGTCACATTGCCAGACCAAATTCTACTTATTATAGATGATAGATATCCCATTGGTTTCTCGGGGAGCCTCTCGATACGCTCTTTATTCTTTGGCTTATCTTCAACTGTTATGTTTGATAAGAACAGGAGTTGGCTGATGGAACTTTTTTATTCAAACACTTGAACTTTCAAGATCATTGTATGATCGTTCACAAGGCTTATTTTGAACTCTGTTATTTTTATTTGACAAAAATCAATGTCGGAAAGTTCTCTTGGAAATGGTCTCGTCGATGGGCTTAACTATGTCATTCAGTTAACACATGAGCTAGTTTTATGGCTGATCCTTGGCTCTGATAATTTTTTGGTAACTGTTAGTCATATTCCTTCGTTCCTTTCTTGTACTGTGTTGAGTGACAATTCCATTGCTTCATTGTTATTTTGAGTTGTATATGTATAGGTTTTTTTTTTTTGGGTCTGCCAGTGAGCATGGTTTTGTGTGGTAATCTGTTTTTAGTGGTGTTAGAAAGGTCTTCGATTGTTCATCCGAAGTAATTGTCATATTATTCTCGTTGTCAATTCTTGCGAGTGACACATGTATGGATGGTTTTCCTGCAGGGGACAGAAGCCAGCATTTTCTCGAGGTGGAGGCCGTGGAAGGGGTGCTCCAAGGGGAAGGGGTTTTCCAAGGGGAGGGGGTTTTACGAGGGGAAGGGGTCCTCCAAGGGGTGGTAACCGTGGTGGCTTCAGGGGCAGAGGGAGATTTTAGAATAGCATTTTGTAATAGTTCTAGTGCCCTCCCCACTTTGTGTTATCATTTCTGGATGCTTAGGGCTCACAAGAATCACAACTTCATGCTGATTTTGGTGTTGACATGCGGTTGATGGACTATTTACTTTCCTGAGTAATGTAGTTTTATGATCCTAGCTGCAATTTGAACTTGAGTCGAGTTAAACGTAGATGTCTATTTTGAATTTAAGAAATCTGCTATGGAAATGAGCCTTGTCTGAGTGGTTAAGAGTTTTTGCAGCACCGTATTTGGTAGACCCAAATACATCATTATTTTATACTTTTTCGTATGTATGGCGCAACCCAATCTTTGTTGGGCCATCTTGGAACCCAGGACCTTGCTCGTAAAGTAAATCATCTCACCTACGGACCTTGCTCGTAAAGTAAATCATCGCTCCTACAGCCCAACTAATTGAAAGATAATCAATTGATTTATTTTTTTTCGATTCCTGAGTGAAAGTTCTCATTTGGTAAGTTTTCCAGACGCCATGTGGTGATACAAGTTCATGCAAGATTTTGAGCTTTTATGGAAGCTTTTGAGCTTTATGATCTAGTGGTGTTTTTTTTTTTTTTCACTTGTAAGTGAGGTTTTGTTTAAATCTCGTAAATAGTGAGTTCGATACTAATTTATTCACCTGTCTTTTGGTGTAAATACATCGTGGTATAAAAAAATATGGAATGAAGAAAGTTGAGTTCTACTATAAAACAAGAATGATGATAGACCCACCTCATTATCTTATTTCTACACCTACATTATAATTTCACACTATAAAAATTAAAAAAATTAAAAATATTATTTCTCCATCCACCATTATTCCTAAAATATAATTTTTTTAAACAATAATATTAATATGTTAAAAAATAAAAAAAATAAAAAAAAACTTTATGCTTCCTTAATTGCCACTACCCTAGGCGCAACAGAACTTCCTTCCAGCCCCATCAAAAACCAAAACCTTTGACACCTGCTTGGCGGCATCTCCTTTGGAAAGAGAGAGAAACCAAAGGGAAAGGAAGAGAGAAGCACAAGGGGAGTTTTCCAATACAGAGGTAGATTGCTCCATATCCATTTATTCCAACTGGAATTGGGTATTATTTTATTTTAAAATCTGGGTTGTCGTCGTTGATCGTTTATGAGGAAAATGAGGAGAGGATGGAGGTGGTAGTACCAGAATTGAAAGGAAGAGTGGGGTGGTGTTTGTTGCTAGGGAGGGTAATGGATGATTGGGGATTTGACAGTCGTTTGTCTATCGTGGATGATTTGGGAGGATGATGGATTTTTTTTTTACTTTTGTTAGTTTTAGTTTTTCTTTATTCTCTTTTAGTTTATTTAATTAAAGTTATAACAAATTTATAAATGTGGATTTAAAAGTCTTTTGCTAAAAGGATAATTATGTGATTAACATTTTGATTAAAAGGTGGGTGGGAAAATAAGACAATGGGGTGGTTTTAGTAGCACTCTAAAACAATTGGCAATATGGTTTCCCATCAATGTGGGGTTCATTATTACCACGCCAACTCACATGTGACAAATTTTTAAGCCAAACATGTGACCAATCAAATGAAGTGGCATGGAGCACGTGTGGCCGTTAAGCTTCATAGATGGGACAAACTGCTCTAATACTATGAATAAAATTGAGATTCCACCGCAAGACCAATTTGTAATATGGAGTATCCCAACTACTTATAAACTCATGCAAAGGTCCACTCTCCCATCAATGTGTGATTTATCCTCCACACCTATTTTTAGTCAAGTTGGCCAAAGCAACCTTTTCCCTCCCCACTAAAACGATTGATAATGTCCATCTTTGCATGGCGATTTGAAAACGGTATATCTTTCTCGTAGTGCTTTCGTTCCACTATTCGGTCACTATTCTGATTGAATTAAGAATCGCTTCCTAACAACCAACTCATAGTAAGATTAAAAAATGATTCTCCCCTCGTAATTTAGATAAATTTAGTGTAATTATCTGTCGTAAGGAAAAACATGCTTGTTTTCCCAAAGACCATGTTGTTCTAGACCTGCCACTCAACAAACTAACGCATATTCGTACGTACACAACAGATTCTGCGATTGCAAAACTTCATGACAATCCAAACGTTGAGGAAAGGCTAATTTTAGGGAACATTCTCGACACAACAAGTCCAGCAGCCAATGCAGTTCCAAACAAAGAATGCAATCTCACACAGTAGTACTTCGCCATGAATATCTTCTGCTTGTCCTGTAACAAAAAGAAATTTCTTATAAGCAAAATCCGCAACACTCGGAATAAAATGAGCAGATGTTGTCGTTCCTGTCGCTACACCGATGTATGAGTGAAGCGACAGGAATGACACTCTGCGCCAAATTTCAGTAGAATCACACATAACAGTTACAACAGAACCAGGAGAATTTTGAAATCGAGGCATCCTGCGTACTCACATTGTGGTTTTCTTCAACATAGCTAACCACCAGTCTTGCAATTGGTAAGGTCAAGCAACAGAGAAACTGAAAGAAGCCGCGATCAAACTCAGACTTATAAATGTAGGATAGAATCTAGCTACTAGGCACATGTATACTTCACCAATTAGATATAACTTACGATACAAGTAAAAGGAAGAGCGCTGCTCAGACCGAAAGTGAAAGTAAGAACATATAGTCCTGTTACTGCCCATTTCACTACCCCTGATCCTCTTTCGGTGCCAAGCCTAACCTGTATACCGATAGACATACAAATAAAAAGATCAACTGTAAGTGGTTCTCGTTAAGGTTTCAAGTTTAAACATATAAGAGCTCAGTTAAGTGTATATACCAGAGGGGATATTTTTCCTACAGCCCGGTCTCCTTCTATCTGTGTTACATGACATTCGTGTGAGTTTCGACACACTGTCATGCTATAAACCAGCCGGAGAGCTCAAAATTTCTCAATATAGAAAACGATAACTACCTGATGAAAGTGACTACAGAAGAGGATCAAGGCCGTTGTAATGCCAACAAGGAGTGATAGGGAGAGAATTGAACCGGTGAAAGGAAGATGGATCACTTCCCTGTCAAGACAAGCAATATTAACTAGGGTATCAAAGACAAGAAAAAGTTAAATCAACATCCATGGCATTATCGAAGTTAGTTAACCTTGTGCTGCCCTGCAATAAATAAAACCCGGTAGTAGCGAATGGACCAAATGCTGCAAAACACAACGGCTCTCCCAATCCCTTGTAACTTAACCGAAATGGTGGACACTGCAACCCAGCAGTAGAGGAAACATGCTTCGAAAATTCAGCTAATGCTTACCCCCATTTATAAAATTGCTAATTTCAAAAGATGTGACTCGAATTTTCATTTGCTAAAGAAGATCATCAAAGATACAGATTTGTTGTTCAGATTAATTTACTTGGTCTCATATGCAGCATTCTACTTACCTGATATATATAACCACAAGTGACTGCACAACCGAGTAATAATATTGCACGCATACTTCCTGCCTTAACAGATACCCAAGCAAGCCCCAAGAAGCCAAGAGCAAGCAGCAAGTATGCAGAAACAAGAGTGCCTGTACGGCTTGCCAAACACATTACAAAACAAAATCGGAAATTAATACTGGACATAACGACGACACAAGATTGCAGGAAAGCGCAGACACACTAAATTCATTAATATACAACAAAGAAGAAGAATAAACCTTACCTGCCCACCAGATTTACAACTGATTCTTTCTTATTTATGTCTGCTCCTGTATCGAAATCGTATACATCGTTGCTGCAAATTGATGAACGAATATGAATTTTAACGGTGCAGAAGTGAAGAAAGGAGTTAACACATTTCTAAAAGCCAAACGCATGCACTTATGAAATTATTACGATGTATACCTTAAGTTGAGCCATGTGATGATAAGAACCGAGGAAATCAAAAGAATAGAATAACGTTGAGCTGAAAACATGCCTGTCTGCAAATAAGCAGCTGCGCTACCTACCTGCTTAAGAAAGCAAGACATGGTGAAGCGAGCTAGTTAGAGGCGGGGAAGTGTATATCATTTCAAGCATAGTGATGATCAGAGCCAACGGTGTAATAGAAATGACTGCATTATTTTAAAAGCACAGAGTATATCGGTAACTTTAAGAGAGGAAGAGATATGCTAGAAGCACTCCGCGTAGCGTACTACTTCAAAATCCAAAGGAGGATATAAATTACAGCGAAGACAACTGGAAACCTGTCAAAATTGTAACGTGAACAAAATTCTACAGAATCTCATGTACGTGCCCTCACTGAATGTCTGTGTCATATAAAAATAGTAGTTACATAAACACGAGTTCTCAAGTGTAGTGTAGGAGCTCTGTGGAGTTTTCGGGATTCACATATCCAAAGTTATTTTAGTTATGTAGTCTTATGTTTTATAAACATTCAACATGTTTATGTTTCTTCCGCTGTGTGTTTAGTCCAGTATATTGCACACAGAGAACGGAAGCTGGATTTCCAACAGTTGCGGACTTGACAACCATATATGTACAAATACATAGAAAATTGAAACCTTAATATGATGTTAGTAGAAACGGAGAGATGTATGCATCACTCGAAAAACTCACCGTGAGAGGAATCAAAGCAACGGAGTATATTGGTAACTTGATCGCCCTCCATGTCAAGGTTGCTTTAGAAATATCCGCTTCCCTTTCCTCTTCTTGGTGGATGGTGGTGTTAGAATAATAGTCTGACTTATTGTTGACAAAAGCCTGTCCACAATGTTGCCACTGCCGCCTGACCTCTACCTCTCTTCTAGGGAAAACTTTTTGAGGATTACAGGAGAAACAAGACAACGTTTCGAAGCGTCGATAAGGTCTGAGATATGAGAAATGTCAGTACAATTATACAGAGATTCTCGGGAAGTTTCATTTATTCTAGCGATATTAGATCTAATCTAAAACAAAGAGGAAAATGATTCGGTCACAACTTAGCAATGGAAAATAAGGCCGGGAACTCGCCTTTTGGAGACACGGTAGTCATTCAGTTTTGTGAGACCAGACCCCGTGGGAAGATTACAGAATGTTGTTGCCATGACCCTGTCCAAGAGAGATGCTTAGGGTTTAGGGGTAAGCCAGCAGTAGTGAACAAACTAATTAAGTCATCAGATTAGTGTTAATTTACAAATACACATCCATGAACCAACCAACCTGATCATACGAAGACACTAATCACAGAAAGCCCATTGAATGATTAAAGCTTTTTCACTTGCGTACGCGTAGCAGTACAGCTGAAGTGGAAGATCATTCACCCATTTACAATGAAAAATTGCAGTCAAATATTTTCTAAGCAAATAGTTTACAACAAATATAGCAGAAAAATCTCCGAAAGTCAGAAGAAAAACCCAAAAAGAGAGACCGACCTCTCTAATCTGCCGATTGCGGTTGCGGTGGGAGTTAAGGCTTCAGCAACTTCATTTATCATCTGAGAATTGAGCGAGTCCTTTTCTGGTCAAGGAGAGTGAGTTCAGAGTCTTGAGGTTTTAGACTCGCCAACAAAATCTAGCATGCATGAGATAAGATAACGTTAGTCTGATTCTGTTTGTCCCATTGCCACATCTAAGTTCTCTTTTTGACCACTACTTTCAAATCCCTTAAGTTTTAGGCAATTGTCAAGTTGGTCCTAAACTTTTCAATATTTTCCAATTTTTACATCAACTCCAATAAACACTTGCATGTAAATCCCTAGTCAACAATGAGAGATTTTTCCATGTACATGTAACACAAGTCGCTATACCACGTGATTCTTTCATGTACACGGAATACAAACCGTTATACCACGTGTCATAGTAAAATTAAGGAGAGAATATTTTTCAATGCTCCCTTACTTGTACTATGACAAACTGTGTACCGACTTGTGTTATGAGCATGGATTTAAATATCGATATTATCGGCGAAATATCGCCGATAATATCGATTTTTCGGGTAATGGATATTTAAACTGGTTTCCGTGTAGTTTTCGTCCAAATATCGCGATAATTTGGAAATATCGAGAAATTTCGTTGAACGGTGCAATCGGATTCCGATATCGGACGCCGGAGAAGAACGCCGGAGATGGTGTGCCTGTTCCCGAGCCCATTTCGTCCCAAAAACCTTGCAAAAACACGAATTTTAACTTAAATTTCACATATATACTCCAAATTTCACGCATGCATCAACGATTCAACATATGTGATATCGGTTTAGGGCTTAGGGTTTCAATGGAATCTCACCTGAAATATCGATGACTGGGCCAACTCCTTGCTCAGCGGCGCACCACCAGAGACGACTGAGGGAGAAGAAGAAGGATGGAGAGACTGAGGGAGAAGGATGGACGGAGAGACTGAGGGAGAAGGATCGAGATCGAGGCTGAGGGAGAAGGATAGACGGACGGAGAGACTGAGGGAGAGAAGGATCGAGATCGAGGCTGAGGGAGAAGGATGGACGGACGACGGAGAGACTGAGGGAGAGAAGGAGAGACTGCGTGTGTGGTGTGTGCGTGTGTGGTGTGTGCGTGTTTTGCAGAGAAGAAGAGACTGAGGGAGAGAAGCAGAGAGAGGGAGAGCCTGGGAAAGTGGAGAGAAAGAGATGACTGAGAGAGAAGATAGATGTGAAGGATGGGGAATCGGGATGGAGGGGAGGTCACACCACACACGTGGTGCTGAAATGGGGAAGCATGCTGCACCTTTTCAAAGTTTCAATTTCAACCACCCACCCAACCATGATTTTTACTTTTAATTTTAAAAAGTTAAATATAACCATTCAAAATATCTTAAGTTATATGACTTAATGTATTTTTAAATTTTAGATTGGTTGGATATTCTTTTTACATTTTATCATTTGATTTATTTGTGGGCTAACGAGGGAAACCAAACTAGCACATATGAACAATAATTAGTAATTTATTTAGAGTTTTAATACTCACATCCTTATTAAACTCCTAATTAATTTTCAATTCAAACATTTCAAACATTTCAAATAAATAAAAAATAAAATAAGAATAAGTTTGTACCCATTAATTTTTATAAAAAAAAATTGATATGTACCCGTTATAAGAATAAGTCACTCATGTATCTTACCATGCAATATATAAAGTGTAAAATATTGTACTAATTCATTATATATAAATGATTATGGTGTGTTTAAACTTCTTTCATTAATTACTACATATATAAATGATTAATTACTACATATTTTCTACACTCACAATGTTTGTCAGCTCGCTATATAATCAACTTGATAATGTTAAATCCATCATGCAATGCATTTCCTTCCAATTTTTTGTGATAAACTAATAGATAATTGACTAAATAAACATCCTGCAAAGTTTCAATAAAAATTTCCAAGTTTTTCTTACAATTTCCGTGGTTTCCATGTAATTTTTATCGATATTTCCGTCGATATTTCCGTGTTTTCGGACTACCGATATTTCCGATATTACCGATATTTAATACCTTGGTTATGAGCACACTAAAAAATCTCTAGTCAAGAAGGCTATGAAATCTAGTTTATTTGTACCCATTACCCACGAACCAAGATGCAGTAGCATCCCTATACTTATCGTTATTATTTTTCCGTAGATCTGACAAAATTGCTTGTGGAGCAAAAAGTAATCAAGAAAATTATGGATGTGACACGTGGACTTTTGGGTAAAATGTACAAAAATTACCCTTGAATCACACCAGGATTCCCACGCGCATGCAACCGACAATAACGGCTCAATCAAGGAAGAGTCAAAGGTGATCAAAATGATATTTATTCAAATCCCTCTCATCACTCCTCATCAAATCCTTATTCAAAAGGTAACTCCTAAATTTCCTATTTAATTTAGGATTAATTGTCATGTTAATTGTAAGATATTATTTCACATAATATCTTACAATTATTCACCCAATCACACCATATATGGCCGACCACTACTCTTCAAATATGGCCGGTCACTCCCCTATATATAGCCTTATTATCCCACTAAAAAGCTAAGCCATTTCTTACCCACAAACTTCTAAACACATTATTTTTAGAATTTTAACTTTGGCATCAAAGATTATCGGCCAAAGCCCCCCATTCATCGTGGGCGCATGAGGCTTTTGGCCTTAATATTAGGTGTTATTATTTTGCAGGTGCATTTTCGTCAAATGAAAAGATGGCAGAAATTTGCATCCACAAATTGGTGCTTTCATTGAGAGTCTTCATTCACACGCTCGAAGAAGACTCTCGCATTCAAAGTTTCTCATTTCTCGTTCATTCGGAAACCACAACGAACGAAAAACTTCCTACATTCAAGGATTTGGACCAAGCGAGGAGATCAAGGCATAGCCCCACCACGACGATCCACAAGGCTCAACGCGACGACGAATGGAGCGGCACCATCTCCACGGGGCACCATTATGGCTTTGCCAACGGCAGCAGCCACTGTGGTAGCTTACAGTGAGACCCAAGCCCACAGTGAAGGCATCACCTTGCAGCTGCAAGCCTAAGCCCATGCCACATTGCAACCGCTAGCCTAAGCCCGGGCCACAAGGGAGACCAGCACGACCCATCGCAAGCAGGCCCAAGCTGCAGCAGTAACTGCCAAGGCAGCGGCCCAAGCCGCGCCAAGGGGAGCCCAGCGCTTACGCACTCTAGCAGCCCAGCCCACACTCACGTCTAACCCATGCCGACGACCCGACCTAGGTCTAGCCCATTCTCGTGGCCCTTATAGCAGCCTAAACTGGTCTAAGACCGGTTCAACCGTCCCGGCTTCAGATTTATGGATTGATGATTGAACATAGGTATTTTCACCTTATTTCCCTACAGATTTGACATATCTCAACTTAAATCTCGCATCTGGAGTCCATTACACTTACCCTACTCAAAGAGATGCATACCTTCCAAGCTCTCCCAACCCAAAGGGCGAACAACACTTGTCTCGACAAGTCATAGAGTTGATAAGCTCATTCGCGCAACAGACGATCTTGGTGAATCAGCTCTTGTAGCATGCCTCAGACGAGGTGTCCCGAAGTAGGACAAGGGCAGCTGACGAACCTCTCTAGTAGCGTCACAGAAAGCAGCATCTCGACCAACAACGAACTAAGCATTTGGGCGGTGTACAATCCCAACTAGGCCCCCAAGATAATGTATACCCTCGTCTTAGCACGTGGAAGAGCGTGCACTTTCAGTTCAGCCCACAAACGAACATACACTCACGGTTGAGGCCACACTCCGATAATCAACATGAGCAACCTTCCAGGCAAAGTGTTCATTCGTGACTAAGCCCACGAGAAGCATCTTTCACCTCACATCGGAGTAGGCAACACGATGGACAGAGAGAAATAGTCACTCAATCCAACTCAAGTTCAACCGACAGCTTGCAAGAAACTCGCTCGCTTGCTAAGAACGTACCACATGCACCTCAGTAAAGGCATAGACGAGCCAAACACATGGAAAAACAGCCTAAACCAGCCAGTCACGATCGAAAGCAGCCGAAAGCTCCACTACCCCAACAAAGGCAAATTCAAGAAAAAGTAGAGAGGCTTCTGACCGAGCGATTGTGTAATTTCCAATGCAACGAGGTCACTGACAAAACACTACGACGGGACATGACCATCATAAGTATGTCACATTTTACGAACGAGATCGAGCAGGCAGAGCCTCCACGCAAGTTCAACATGCCACGCTTCACATTCTTCAAATGAGATGGAGAGATGGAGACCTGGAGAGACACTTAAAGCACTATCAAAGTGCAATGATCCTCTATCGAAACAACGACACTCTTATGTGCAAGATATTTGCTATCACTCTACAAGACGAAGTGCATATTGGTTCCATACACTGCTGCCACAATCCATCCGGAGTTTCACCAAAGCATATTCATCATATCGCTCGATCAAGAAGAAGTCCAACCACTTGTTCAACATCAAGAAGAACCCAAAGGAGTCGCTCCGTGACTATGTGAAGAGGTTCAAAATAGAGAAGGCAAAGATAGTCGGATGCAACGACTCGATAACTAGTGTAGCCTTCCAAAAATGACTCACAACAGACAACCCGTTGTTCGGAGAATTGATCATAAAAGAAGACCTAACTCTGGCAGACTCATTTGCTCTGGCAGATAAGCATGCACTTTGGGTCGAGGCTTGGAGAGTAAAAAAGGCACCCGAGCAGCCTTGAAAATAATCTACAGTAGTTCAAAAGAAGAAGGACGAGAAACAGTACAACAACAAAAGCAGGCAAGAGGCTAAGCGCATGGACTGATCCCTAACTAAAGAAGGCCTGACACCCAAGAACTACTCTAAGTTCTCGATCCTGATCCACCAAAACCTCCGTGACATCAAGAATGAACCATGGTTCAAGCTATTGAAAAAAAATCAAAGGGAGATACCTCGAAGTTGGACCACACCAAGTATTGCGCATTCCATCGAGGTCCTGGTCACACAACTGACGATTGCTGCACTTGGAGGAACTACCTAGAAAAACTGGTGAAAGAAGGCAAGGTCGATAGGTACCTAGACAAGCCAGTTGCGTATCCTAGAAGAAACACAGATGCCAACGAAGAGCCGTCGACCAAGACAATCTAGATCAATGGCATTTTCGTCGAATCCGAGCACTTGGAGGCCACCAACAACACCAAGAAGAGGAAGATCCAGTAGGCTCTATTAGTCTCTCAGGTCCAGGCAGTCAACCCCCAACCTGGACCTATCGTTGGCTTTACTGAGCAAGATGTCGAAGGTGTTGACTTCCCACACGACGATGCATTAGTGGTATCTGTCCAACTAGCCCACACTATAGGCGACAAAATGATGGTTAACAACGGAAGTGCGGTCAACCTACTTCAGCTCTCAGTAATTTAGAAGATAGGCCCGGAAAGCACAATCATACACCGATCGGAGGTACTTACCGGATTAAACGGACACACCTCGACTGCTATTGGCAACATTACACATGACGTGAGAACAACGCAAGTTGTCTCAAAACAGATGTTCACGATAGTAAGCGACCAGTCTCCCTACAATGGGATTCTAGGGTGACCTTGGCTGATAAAGCTAGATGCCGTAACCTTTGTCAAGTATCAAAAAATATTATTCTGTATCCAGGGATAAGGAGTCGGAGAAATTAAGTTTGACCAGGCCACATCTCGATAATGCATTTTGTAAGTACTGAATGAGTAAAAAAACAAGACTTTTACCCCCGTAGAGGCTACCGAGGTCCAAAAGGACAATGAAGCTACCAAATAACAATCACAACAAACGGATCAAGAAGATGGTGTCCAAATCAACGCGCTAGCAAACGAAACAGGTTGGAAACCTGAAGAGGATGTTGAGCACATCATTCTTGATCCCTAGCAGCTGGAGAAAACTACTAGAATCGGCTCATGTTTGAGCCCGAAGGAAAATAAGGAACTCATGTCTTCCCTTAGGGAAAATCGTGACATCTTTGCATGGTCACCTTCCGACATGCCCAACATCAACCCCAAGATAGCTTGCCTCTAGCTGCACGTCGACCCCGCTGCCAAATCGGCGATCCAAAAGAGAAGACATTTTGCACCCGAATGAGTGGTGATCATTGAAGCGGAAATCAACAAGCCACTGAAGGTCGGATTCATAGAAAAGGTAGCACACTCAGTATGGCTAGCCAACGTTGTGCTAGTAATGAAGAAAAAGAATGGCAAATGGAAGGTTTGCGTGGACTACACCAATCTCAACAAAGCATGCCCAAAGAATCCTTATCCAGTTTCTCGAATCGATCTACTAGTAGATTCAACTTCCGGGAACCAGCTGCTCAGTTTCTTGGACGCATACTCTGGCTACAACCAAATAGCCATGCACGAGCCCGGCAAAGAGAAAATCGCTTTCGTGATCGAGTGAGGCACATACTGCTACAAAGTCATGCCTTTTGGCCTCAAGAATGAGGGAACAACTTACCAACAACTGGTAAACATAATGTTCAGGAAGCAAATTAGAGTAACCATGAAGGTCTACGTTGACGACATCATGGTGAAGGGCAAGCAACGATTAGACCACATCGGCATCTTGGCGAAAACTTTCGACATCCTTAGAAAGTACAAGATAAAGCTCAATCCCGCCAAATGCACATTCGGAGTATCTTCAAGCAGATTCTTAGGGTACCTAGTAACCCGGAGATCCAAAGCTTGACTGAACGAGCAGCTGCACTCAACCGTTTCCTCTTGCAGTCCATCAATCGATGCAAGCCTTTTTTCAAAGCAATTAAGAGAGCACGACGAGACAAATAAGATGATGAGTGCGAAAGAGCTTTCCAAGACCTGAAAAAGTAATGAAATAGGCATTGGAACTTGACCAGATACTTCATAGCAGAATTTACGCCTAGCTTAGGTGACGCAATAGAGTGATCCAACGATGCCCGAACCAAGCACTCCCTAGCCACGCTTGCCTCACCCGATGGAAACTTTTAGCATTTGCACGTCTACAACGCATCCAACTACAAGGGCTTGGGAGCATGCGTGGTCCTTATCACCCCAAACAATTCAATGCTCGAGCAGGCTATCACTCTAGGCTTCAAAGCATCCAACAACGAAGTAGAGTACGAAGCCCTATTAGTAGGCCTCCAAATGGCTAAAGACTTAAAGGTGAAAAAGCCTGTAATTCATTCTGATTCCCAGCTAATCACCAGCTAGATTACTGGAGAATACAAGGCAAAACTTCTGAAGATAGCGTAATACCTAGAGAAGGTACGAAGGCAACTTGAGGTGTTTCAGACTTACACCCTCACTTAAGTTCTGTGGGCAGACAACGCCCACACAGACGTGCTAGCCGGCCTAGGCTTCAGCTTCAACCACCAACTCAAACACTCTATTTCGGTGGATTATCTCGACAAACCAAGTATAGAGGCAGAGCTAGCAGCTGAGGTGTCACAGGTTAGTACAACTTTAAACTGGCTAGATTATATTATAGATTACCTGATCAATGGTACACTCCCCATAAAAAGATTGGAGTCTAGAAAACTCCAAACGAAGGCAGCACGCTACTACATGTGGAATGACATTCTCGTCCGAAGATCCTACACTAAACCACATCTTCGTTATCTAATGTCTCTCAACGACCTGAGGGTTCTAAGTTCAATCCATGAAGTCGTTTGTGGAAATCACTCCGAATGTCGATCTTTAACACAAAAGGCTCTTAACGTAGGCTACTACTGGCCTACTATGCATCAAGACGCTAAGGAGTTAGTACAAAAGTGCGACCACTGCCAATGCTACAAGCCGGTACCAACATTGCCTGCCATCGAACTACACCCACAGATGAGTCATTAACCGTTCATGTAGTGGGCAATCAACCTGGTAGGGCCAATACCGCCCGCTACTGGGGGCAAATGCATGATGATCATGGCAACTGACTACTCCACCAAATGGGTGGAAGTAAAGCCCATGACAACCATAACTTAAAAGGACATAAAACACTTCATATGGAAGAACATCATCTGCCAAATTGGTATCCCTTAATCCATCATCATAGACAACAGCTCGTAATTTGTAGGTAAAGATTTGGCGAAGTTCTTCCAGAAATATGACATCAAGCAACACATGTCAACGCCAAGGTATCCCCAAGGCAATGGGCAGGCCGAAGCATCCAACAAGTCAATTCTCGACTGCTTCAAGAAATCCATCTCCGATAAGAAAGGAAAATGGCCAAATAAACTTCCCGGATGTCTATGGGTGTATTGCACAACCAAACGATGAATAATTGGTGAGACTCCATTCTCTTTGGCATTTAGTTTAGAAGCAATCATTCATCCCAATGTCATCGTGCCAAGTATCAGTACTTCACTGCCAAGCATCGAGCATAACATAAATAAGATAGCCACAAACTTAGATCTGGCAGAGGAGGAACGCGAGAAGGTCATCACCCGCATCGCAGCCTATCAGTAGTATTCTCCAGCTACAACAAAAAGGCCAAGATCTGGCAGTTCCAGCCCAGAGATCTAGTCTTAAGAAAAGCCTTCATCACTGCCCGCAGAGAAAGCTACAAAAAGATAGATCACATCTGGAAAGGTCTGTACAATATCAGAAGAGTAGGCGGCAAGGGTAGTTGCACTTCACCACCATGAACAACAAAGAGATCAAAAAAAATAGTGGAACGCCTACAATCTGAGGAAGTACCATGCATGACTTCCCACTATATTAAACCCCGAAGATTCATGTAGCTCGACGAGTACCACCTTACAAACCGATGACTATCTAGTTGTTACGCAATTCCTACTTTACAGCTAAGTTTTCATTCGTTTCACTCGTTTTTCAATGAGGAATTCATAAGTAATTTGGAACTTGTCTTAGTTGTATGCTTACGACAACTGATCACTCCTACACTCCAAAAAAGATCGCGCCCTTCTTAGGGACTTATTGCAGGAATTGCACCCATTTGGGGACCAACCATGCTCTCCAGTGTGAGATGGTAAACCAACTCCCCAACACCCACATGGGTTTGCTCTCCAATGCAAGAGTATAAACTATACACTCAGAATATCCAGACGTAGATGAGTCGGGCTGCTCTGGTGTAACTAGATGCATGATGGCTTACACCAGGATTCCTAAAAGTAGCCATAATGGTCTTTTTCAAGGCTTAGCTAACTGAATGATTTTTGGTCTCTTGGTCTAATCTGTTGGGAACCGGGCCTCAGAGACGGAGGAGCCACATTACGTAATACGTCCTATGGATAGTTGCCCTAGAACCCTAAAGCTGCTACCGAGTGCACTAAGGTAGCCTATTGTTTCCAGAAGACTACATACGACTTGTCATTCGAGCAGTAAGCCACCCTAAACTTATACAACCGTATATTTTTTGTGAAAGGTTAAACAATTAGCATGCATATATGAAACTCTATCCACTACTGACATGTTACGCAGTCGATAAGCTTCATCCCTGCCATGCACAAAATGATCGTTCAGATCTACACTAATTCCTAAAGTGTTGTGATACTTGCTACGCAACCCATGAAATTGGTTACATAAAGAGTAAAGAGTTATCTTGGACCTTTGCCTACGAAACTCCATATAACCGTGTACTTTTGATATGAAAGGTTAGCCAATTTCATGCCCCCAAAATCTTTAGTATGTTGTGATGCAGGCCACACAGCTCAAAATATTGAAGAAAGCCAAAGTTAATAGCCGAGTGATTTGCTTCTATAAGTAAAGTGTTCGGCTGCCGACCCTATGGCTAACAACTTTGCAAAAGTTCTACACCAAAATCCATGCATGTTGCTGGCTTAAAAGTCAAATGTTAGGTGTAAACAAAATAAGTGAAGATAAAGAAAAGCGAATGAAGCAAGTTTATTAAAAAATTTAGCAAAATTGATAAACAAATAGCAAAGGCCGAAGGAGTTCAAGCAAAGAAAAAAGCAACAAGGAAAACAAACAAAATCCTAAAGGCTACTTAGAATACTACTCTTCAACAACTTAGACATCCTATGACTACTCGGTCGCCACACCTTCAGCAGCCACGACATTTTCAGCAGCGACATCATCCAACGCTTCACCCCCGGCTACCCCAACTTGGGCACCAACTTCTCCGACTACTACACTAATGGAAGCCTCAAAATTAAAGGTAAACAAATGTTTTGGAGAAATAGAGAAAGTCTCAAAGTTTTTCCTAGCAAAGTCAAAGTCAGATGGCCTACCAAAGAGATGATCTACATAACCCAGCTTGTAGAAATCGCCTTGACTCTGAACAAGCGAAGCCTCGAGTCCAGCCTTCTAGCCCTTCAGCTACTCGTTCTCTTCGAGTAGACCAAAATGACGTGCTACAACTCATCCACTTCCTTCATCATATTTTCGTTGATCTTCAGCGCACATTGAAGTTCCAACACTTAGGGTTCAAGCCTGTCGACGATCTTCTTGAAGTGAATCACTTGGTTATAAGCAGCAATTAACTCTTTATCCTTTGCGTAAACAGCAGAACGAATCTCAGAAACGGTATGCTCAAGATCTTAAATCTGAGGTATGTAACAACTAATTTCCTTCTCTGCATTTTCATACTTAACTTAGATCGCGTCAAGCCTAATCTTCAAGTCAACGATCTCTTGGCAAGCGGTCTCAAGCTGCAGAGAAGTGGGGGCAGAGATATTGGACCCCTTTAAAGTGAAAAACTCAGACTTCAACCTTTTAATCTTCTTGGAAGAAGAATAAGCTTCAGTTGCCATAGTTGTTGCCATCTATTTGGCAGCCTTAGTACCCCTTCGGTCAAGGAGCATAGACTCGGCAGCTAGAATCGTCATTTTCTGCATCATGGCTAGCAGAGTCCTCTTATACTGGGTCATATGTTTCGCAAATGAACTTGGGCAAAAAACCCCTCTAACGCCATCAACAAGTTTGGCACACGCGTCCATGTCTTCAAGCAGATCAGGCTTTAAAAGCGCCCAGATCTCAACAGACTCTCTAGAAACAGGCTTGGTGGATTTCTCGCGCCTATGTGAACAGTCTCATCTTTCTTAGTAGGCAAATTAGTCCTAACAACAAGAGGAGTATGCCTTAGCGCCACTTTAGCAACAGAGTCCACCGTATCGCTCTTCATAGTAGCAAGCCTCTCCAAATGTGAACCAAACCTAGCTTCCAATGAACATCTCGATACAAGCCTCTCGACAATAGGAGAACCCTCACAAACAGTGGATGAAGCATTCAACTTTTTCTCAACCGACATCTTTTGAGCAAGTAGGGAATATATCTTCTTTTCACCTTTATTCACAGTAGGCTCCACGACAGCGATCAAACAAGCCAATGCATTCGCCTTGATTCGCTTTATCTTCTCTTTCGGGGGTATCCCATATTTCTCCCGGTAAAAAGGACTAAGCAACCAACATTATTCACGGTACTCAACAAAGATACCTAAAACAATGTGCACCTTCTTCATATTTGGAGAAGTCTTGAGAGTTGAGCCAAATTTTGAATCTACATAGAAAGAGGATGATAATTAACAAATTAGATAGCAGCTCAACAAGCATAGAGCAACCTAAAGATCAACTTCGATTGCCCACAAGCCAAGCCTTGCGATTTATCTTTCTTGACTCAATTAAACAGCAGGGGAGCTCAGCCCATGTTAGCTTTTCCCTTATTATTTTCTCTCGCACTAGCAGGCAGGAGGCTTGCATGCCCAGCATTCTAGCAGCCTAGGAGGCCCTTGACCTTCTCATTTCTCTCAATCGCCAACCTGGCCCGCGTCAAGAGCCCATAGGGCTTGAGCCATGCGGCTTGCCCAGCACTGTGCCCTAAGTGCCTCAAGTTGCAGCCCCAGTCGTGGTCCATGCCACACCATCTTCGCGGCCCATGCCAGCCGATGTGTTGCACTACCCCGACTCCTAGCCTCTGTCAGCCGATGTGTTGCACTACCCCGACGGCTGCTCTGCGGAAGCACGTCTAAGAAGAAGACAAGGAAAATTAAATTTTTCTTACCTCGGTGCGGCGTGGAGAAGACAAAGAAATCAACGGAAAATGGTTCTTTGCACAGGCAAATGATGCAAAACATATAAGCACACAAATTAACCCCTCTTTTGACAATTGTAGTATATGTATAAATAGGGATCGTTCTAGACCGGGGATTAGGAGGGATTGCTAGAACACTTGAAACTGACTGGAAAACGTAAAACTAAGTTTGAAACACTAAACTAGACTCAAAGAATGCAAAACTAGACTCTAATACACTAAAACAACTCAAATAACTCAAAACAGCACAAAACAAGCTAATTGACTTAAAACAGACACTAAGAGTGAATTTGGACAAAAATTGGTTTTAACTTGACTTAAAACACTTAAAAACACAAACTAAAATAGTTTCTAACTAATATGACTCAACAAAGTAAAGGGGGAATTGGTTTTGACGAACTTGAAAGTAAAACAAGTAAATTAAAGACTTAGAGAAATTTGCACGAAATTGGGGAAAAATATGGATGATTGGTTAGCTAGAGTTCCTTCTCCACACATGACATACTTGCATACAAATTGATGTTCAGTTGTTCTTTCGATAAACCATAAACCTCGATGCCCCAGATTAACCGTGAATTGCACTAATTAACCTTCAGATTTTCCTAGTTTCATTGAATTGGACTCTGCGCCGACAACCAAATTATTCCTCACAAGTTCCCTATATGAATTGCATAATAGAGATACGAGCAAAGATCATTAAGTTCTATGAAAATCATAAGCATTGACAAGGCACTTGTAACTATGAATTGCATGATACTTATGCAAAAAATTTACTTAACACGATCGTGACCAGCAACCTCCACTACTCGTGAATATAAGTTCATAGCGATTAGGTGAAACTCCCTTATATTCTAGCATCAAATTCATGCATACAAACTAAGTGTCGACCCTCAATCAACATACAAGAATAAGTTATCAATCAAACTGTTAAGTAAATTGCATTCAAGGTTTATGAAATCACAATTGAAAGTAATCAATTCATATTGCAAATATGTTCATAACTTTGAATTCCCTCTAGCAAAAACGGGTTTAGTCACTCATGTTCACAGAACAAAGATATTTTCGGTAACCATTTGTCAATTTGGTTAGTGAACCAAAAAGCATCCCTACAATGGACCACATAGAATAAATTGTAAAGCCGTATTATATTATCTTCCTTCACCTTCTTGTTTACCGTTCATAAAAAAAAAAATAATTGTAAAGCCTAACTGAGGGACCACATAGAATAGTTTCTCACAAATACACGGATCGATAGGGTTGTAGCAAGCAAGTACGAGTGTCTTTACCTAATTAAGTCCAACTCTGCAGTGCTTCACAGAATAAAAATAACAAAAATAACTAAACTACGAAAGCCTACTAATTAATTAAAGAGAAACTGATTTGAGATCAAGCACTAGAGTGCAATAAACTAAAAGACGGTTTGTGTAATTAATTTATGAAAACAGTGGTGAAAACAGTGGGTATCCGACTTCATCGTATAAATCCAATTCTATGTCATTAGTTAACTTAGTGAAGAAAAATTAAATTCATGTTCTAGGGTTCGTTCTATCTTTATTATGATTGTCAGTTATGCGTCTGGATGTAACCAAGTAATTTTACCCACCAACTTAACCATAGCGTCTAGTCTAAGTCAATAATAAAAAATTCACCAAGTACAAGAAGAACAAAAAGAACCAAAAAATGTCTTAGCATGGCATCTATATCAACAACAATTCATCATTCAAGTGTCACGCCCCGACCCGCAAATAAAGACTATTCACAAGCTAGCAAGATGTTGCTTGCATCAAAGGACACGTAAAGGTTTATCTTAAGTTTTCTTCCTAAACCAAAACACATGAGTAAGTCTACAATCAATAGGCATACAAATGGAGTTTGGTAAAAGCTCCACGTTTCTCTCATAAAACTTCACTAAAAAAATTCACTTACAAGTATATTAGTAGACACAAAGACATGTTTCCAAGCTTTGACAACACCTCCCGTTCTATTAGTAATTAGGTATATATGTAAAATGATTTTAAATGATTTTAAACCAAAATAGAGAAATACAAGTACATAAGAATAGATTTTCATAAAAATATTACTAAAATTTTGTAACATAGAAATAGTAATCATACATATACATACACACGTACACACACACACACACACACATATATAAGCTACATAACAAAATTACAACAAGAAAGTCATTCTCCCCTTCATATTACCTTCTTTCTTTTACATGTTGTTAAGGCTTTAAGTTATCTTTCATTGTATTTGTAAGTCTCTCATATTTAGTGAAATACAAATGAAAGAAAACTGAGTGGATGTAGTCGATTTGACAAGCCACTTAAATCGTGTGTTTATGCATTTACATTTTGAGATCATTGCCCTAAGAAGCACTCCCACCAAACCATCAAAAATTTCACTTTACTCCACCTTGAGAATCAAGTAAAAGAAATGAGAGACAAATCCCAAAAAATGCATGAGAGCTTACCCAGCAAATCTCTGCACCAAACTCATCATCATTTTCTTTTAGTTTTCAAAATAATGAATTCCAAAATTTAGAAATTTGTCATACCTATTTAACAGACCAAAACGTCATTTTCTATAGCTAAGATATGGCTCATACCCTAACTTGTGAATAGTCTTCATTCATGGCTCGGGGCATGACGTCAAGAGAGCTATCTAATGACTAAGCATATGGCGTCTACACTAACTTTGTTTCATACATCTAAAAATTCATATTAAAAGTAGCAAATCAATATCATGAAGGCTACATCAAATCCCTATTAAAAAAATTAATTACTCAAAGCCATCATATTACAGAACATCGTAATTATGAAAATCATAAATACAAATTCTGAAAACCCCTTAGAGAGCCCTTGGCGTCAAGCTTCCTCCTTGGATTAATCGTCAATGGAAATCCGACTGTGAGTGTGAAAACACAATAGGTTGTACCATAAAGCCTAGAAGACGCCCTGATTCCAGTGCCCAAAGGACAACGGGATGGCCACGTGCTGGCCGATATCCGAGGGTGACACAAGCCATGTTCTCAACATATGCATTAAGAAAATGACTTGTGTCACCCTCGGGTGTCGTCCAACACGTGGCCATCCCGTTGTCCTTCGGACACTGAGATCGGAGCGTGTCAAGAGAGATGAATATGCTTAGTCCAATTTTCACAAACTTTACTTATTAATCACATTGATCAAGTATGTATCAGAAATAGTAAACAAGTTGTGATTAACAAGTGCAATGGCCGAATGATGCATGTTCAATATTCTAGTGGATAAGGTGTTGGGTTTCTACTAATGCATACCAGGTGTCTCGAAACACAATTGTTATACAAGCCTCAAGACGAGCCCAAATGCTGAAAGTCTCCAAACACTAGGTTCGAAACTCCCCCTTCCCTAAATTATTGTACAAGTTTCGAACTCTCCCCACTCCTCATAATAATAGTAAAATAGAAAAAAGTACAATGATCGAACGCAAATAACAATCAGACATCAGGATTGACCACGGATATCAATCTTATTATGCATATAATAAAGTGCAGAAAATTAAATCATAGAACACAAGGATTTAGCAAGGTAAAACTTCAATGCATGGAGAAACATCGTCGACCACACAACCAGCAAAAAAAAATCCACTGTGAGAAAAGTAAATTTACAAGACTCACCCAATGGACTTACGCAAGCACCAGGACGCAACCTTAGCCTAGCACACAAGACACCCTCCAAGACTCCCAAGACTTACATTGTCGGTATGTCGTCCTCCACGATGAAAATATCACTTCACGACTTTTCTCCCACAGGATCTTCCACGTACAATCTCAAGATAAGAAATTGTGATAAAACCCTAGAAAGTGATCCGAAAAGGAAACAAATCTTCTAGGAACATGATATGCACATTAACTTACTCAAAAACTATTTAACACGTATAACGTATTTTCTCTCTAATGCATATGAATTCTCTATGTTCTGTATACTGTGTATCTGTGTGTGCAATTTTTCACGGAAACAAGCTAGCAGATACATAATATTTCCAGTGTAAACCCTAGCACCAAAACTTCAGTCTGCTGGGCTTTTTTTCCAAAGCCTTAACCAGTACTTACTCATCTTAACCCACGCCTAAATTGTTGCCATAAAAGGAAAGTTAATAGAGTAGTGATATACTAACCATCTAGTTGTACCATCACTTGTACTATCTTTCTAATAGAGGTAGGGCTCGCCAAAATATTTGTATGAATGTAAACCACCTAAGAATGCATGTCTCACTTACCGTTCTAAACTTGAGATAATAACACTTCAGCTTCGTGTTTGAATCAACTTCGTCAGTATCTTGCTCCAAATTTATGTATAAAGATAATCAAATCTACTTTAAGTTTTCTTACTTTACATTGACATTTTTGCACATAAATCAAGTTTTGGTATATGATCCAGAATCATTTGGTGCAACTTTTAATCAATTTTTTATACAGAATATCAAGACAACTTTAAGCATTCATATGGATGACTAAATATCCAATACATTTACTTTTGAGATGAATAATGCTAAAAGGAATGAATGATACATGTTATGACGTTTGTATAGTGAAATAACGTTGTATTGTGAAAATGTGTTTTATTAAAATACCAATAGATAGTAGAAGACATCATAAAGAACTATTGAAAAACTCAAACGTGACTATTAAGAACAAAACCTTCGTCTAATAAAAAGAAACGCTGCCTTATCTATCATAGGGCAAACACTTGAACAAAAACTGCGTCCATATAGATAACTTATCTGGTTCCTCTAGAAAGAAAATGCACACGCTAACAAAACACCCTCCGTGACAAAAACATGTGTTGGAGGCTTAGATGTGTTTAGGATTTCCAGACTGTTCAGCCGTGTCATCCTCCAAGTCCAGTGACTGCTCAGATATTTCATCATCCGACTCCGGAGACTTCTCAGATACTTCAGTGGCTGGAAGCTGTTCAGGTCCCTCATCGCCATTTAACTCTTCTTCACTGAAAAGATCCCTTTGCACCGGGATAGTGCAGATCTTCTGAAATGAAATAATATCTCCAATGGCTCGATAAGCAGCCTCCTGATTGTTATCTTCCACAGTGTCATCTTTATTGTGATTGGTATCAGGCTCCCCGGTTGACGATTCACTTTTTGGTGGCGGCACAAAAAATGGTATCTTACCCCTCTGCCAGTCGTGGAGGACCATCTTTGCTGCAGTCATCAAGTCGGGTTCACCACCCTTCAAAAGTTTGCCTGACAATTTGCATAGCTGACATAGGAAGTCATTATCATCTTCCCACTTCTCTATCTTATATGCTCTTTTCAGGTGGATTTTTTTAACTCGTTTCAAAACTTCTCCTATGTGTTCTGTAGCATCCTGCAAATTTGTGACACGTACCACGCCCTTCAGTACGATATCTGTTTCAGAGTCACCGCTTTGATAGACAACTCCAGGGCAATCAATCAAGAAAATCCTCTTTGTAAGTGTTATATACTGCCACACTTTAGTCTCCCCTGGGATAGGAGCAACTTTGCAAACATTTTTAGTTCGCAATGTGTTGATAACAGATGACTTTCCAACATTGGGATACCCAACAAATCCAACAGAAATTGCTTGCTTGTCGCTTTTCAAACGGGCAAATTGTCTCAAAACTGATAGAAGAGTTCCCTTGCCAAACGATTTATTGATGCTAGCATGAAATGCAATAGTTGGAAATTCAGCCCTTAGTACGTTCAACCAACGTCTAAGCACCCATGAAGGAATCAAATCACACTTGTTCAACAAAAGAATTAAGTGTTTATGCTTGCAGTGCTCTTTCAAATATTTCTCTAAGTGGTGGCATCTTGTACCTTGTGGATCCCTTGCATCCAAAACCTGGACAACCACATCAGAAGAGTCTATGACTTTGTAGAGCTCACCCCAAATACGTTTACTTTGGCCCTTCTCAAACATTGTATGCCGAACCAGGTCCCGAAATCCATCCACTTCACTACCTTCTACAACATTGTCAGCGGCATGCTTCTCCTGAAACACATCAGCCTTCTTAGCTAAGGATGCATAATCTGCTGCCATGAGCTTAGGACGTTTCCTCTTTGTCTTAGGTCCAAAGACATTAGAAAATGTCTCTCTCTCTAAAAGATGGAATCTGGTTTGCTTCTGATGGTCCAAGAGGGACCATGGCAGTTGCTTCTCCTTCAAAATAACATTGTAGTTACTTGAAACCGTCCTACCGTGCTCCTCACGGAAAATGTCGATCTGCTGCTGAGACGCAGCCCGAGTAACCCCAAACAGGCCGCGATCGGGCTGGATACGAGTGTTAGGCAACTCCTTGGACTGGAACTTGTTCCTCAAGACCTTTCCCTTGCGGTTACGTTTGGGCCTAGTGTTGTACATCTGGAGGCGGCGGACAGTGGCGCCGGTACGCGCGTCCTTGTTCTTGGCCTTGCCATCGGAACGATTTGCGTCCAGAGAGTGCTTCGGATTCCCAGAGATGTTCACTTTCCTCTCCGTCTTCTTCACCATCTTTGCAGTGGGTCTGTTTGGCTGCTGAGAACGTGACGGAAATGTCCGAGATTTTGTTTTGAGCAAAACCCACAGATTAGGGTTTCAGTTATATAGAAAAACTAGGATGGTATCTTTATTTATTTATTTTGTGCTAATTACATTTTGCATCATGAGATTTAAAATTAAATCGATTTATGTCTTTTACCTCTTTTAATCATCTCTTAAATTGATTTACATGATAAAATTAAAACTTTAGATTTTGAATAAGAGTGGTACTATTCACATATTTATTTTTACTTCTTGATCTTCTTAAATTTTTACCGTCAATGACCTGGAAAAAATTAATTTCAAAGGGTGTAGTCAAACTCGGATTTGAGAGGATCTTAAAAGATTTTAAAGGATTTTAAAGGATTTTAAATGATTTTAAAATCCATTCAAATCTAGGTGTATTCAATTAAAAGATTTTAGAATCCATTCAAATCTATGTATAGTCAATTAAAAGTTTTTAAAGGATTTTAGAATCCATACAAATCTAGGTGTATTAAAAAAATTAAGATTTTGGAGGATTTCAATAAGTTGTGGATTATGTGGGATTTAAGAGCAAAAAGTACATATAACAAAACTAAAAAAATCCAACCTCATCCCTAGTAGTGAATAGTATCATGATTGACTTTTTAGTGTAAAAATGTGGTTTTTCGTTAAAGTGAACAGTACCGGGTGCTTTTCATTAAAGTTCCCTTTCAAAAGGAAAACTAATTAAAAGGGCTTGAAAACTTTGAGTTTTAATGATAAGGACAAAATAAAGGGTAAAGTGAATAGTACCAGGATTGACTTTTTAGTGTAAAAATGTGATTTTTCGTTAAAGTGAACAGTACCGGGTGCTTTTCGTTAAAGTTCCCTATTTCAAATCCTTCCACCACAATCCACCACAATCCATTTAAATTCTTTAAAATCCATATGAATTTATAGGAGTCTTTAATCCTTTTAAATCCTATCAAATCTATCACTTTTAAAATCTTTTAAAATCTTTAATTTGACTACACCCCAAGATGTAAGATGTAAAAATTAAGAGGGTGTAAAATGTAAAAATGGGTGTCTCAATGGTACAAACCTTAAACAATTGCAGATAATTTTTGTTCAACAAACGTAAGTATAGCCGGTGACATTTGTCAACCGGTCGTCTCTGTCTCTGTCTGTCTGATCGGGTCGTCTCTGCTGAATTGAAATTCCCGAATCGCAGCATCCTTCCTTCCTTCCTTCCTTCCTTCCGACTGGTGAGATTGAGAGGGCAGGCAGGCAGAGAGAGGCGAATGGGCAGGGACGGTGGTATCCTTGAGAAGCTGAGGAGTTTGGACGCCTACCCTAAAATCAATGACGATTTCTTCAGCCGTACGCTCTCCGGCGGCATCATTACCCTCGCATCTTCCCTCCTTATGTTCTTCCTCTTCGTCTCCGAGCTCGGTATGTAATCATATGCAATTCCAATTCCAACCCTTTGCTTAAGTTTGCTTTTTTTCCCTCCTGTATTTTACAAGTTTAGAAATTGAGTTGTATTGTTCTGGGTTTTATCTGTTGGCTTGAATGATATTGTTTTGGGTTGATATTTACAATACAATTTAGTTAGCAGAAGAAATATAATTTAGTTTGTTGACTTGATATTTACGATTTTTAGAGGGGATAACTTATAGGTTAATGTTATTATTCCTTCATGTCGCCACCGTTAAAGCTGCTGGAAGCCCGCCTTAATTAACCTTTCATATTCCCTCCTGTGATTTTTCTTTGATAGTAAGCACTACCCAATGCCAGTGATCAATCAGGGGATCCAAAGTGTATAAGAAAACAGCACAATAGTAATCGTGTTTAAATCTGTATGTATAGCTGAAATTACCCTTCTTACTGCTCTAGTGTAATGCGTTGAGACGAATGCTCGAGTGCTTATTATGACCACACCTTCTGCTCTCTTCAATCTTTGTTAACTATATAAATTCTTTTACTTGTTTGTGCTTGCAGGACTATACCTCCACACTGTTACAGAGTCGAAGCTTCTTGTAGATGTTTCAAGAGGAGAAACCCTACATATCAATGTAATCCTCCCTTTCTTCCTCCCCACTCCCTTCTGGGGTGATAAATATCTAAATATTCATTTCCAATAACTTCAGGGATTAAATTAAACTTCTTTTGCAGATATCAGTTTTGTAGAACACCATCTTACATGTTACGTTCATAGGTTTACCTCTGTCATAGGTTTTTACGAGATCAAATATTTTGTACCCAAAATGGGTGTGGCCTCTTGTGGCCTCCATCATTGTTTGACACATATTAAGTTTATGAAAACAAAATTAAGAAAAGTTCAGTTTATAAATACGTGTTGGTCAATGATTGGGGCCACAGAGAGGCCACACCCATTTTGGGTGCAGAAGATATGAACTTGGTTTTTACATGGAGTAGTTCTTTTGCATGTAAAAAATTGTGTCCTTCATAATTGTTAATGGTTGTAGATTTATTAATTCTCTGTATCTTGTTTGAAACTGCAGTTTGATGTAACTTTTCCAGCTATCCGATGCTCATTACTCAGTCTTGACACAATGGATATTAGTGGAGAGCGGCATTTTGACATAGTATGTACCGCAGGCAGCTGCTTCTTGATAATTATTTTCCTTAATAGTTTCAATTGTGTTAGGAACATGCCTATTGTTGACTTTTATCACAATCATACCGCCAGTGACCAACTTGCTTGAATGTCATGCTCACTTATTTTGTTAACTGACAATTTATGACACATCTACTTTCAGCGACACGATATAGTCAAGAAACGAATTGATGCGCATGGTAATGTAATAGAAGCTAAGAAGGATGGAATTGGTGCACCAAAGGTTTGTGGTGCCATTTTCTTCAGAAAGCAGTGGTTACATATCATACATGTTTGAATACCTGTATATATAATTTGGTAAACATAATATTTTGACTTGTATTTTACTCTCTGTTCAGTTTTTGTGCTTTCGGAAAAAACATGTAGAATTACAGAAAACCTTTCATAATGTGCACACAGACGTTTATCAAACAAAATTTTCATCCGTATTCCTCATAATCTGACTATTCTGTCTGTGGCTGGATGGTTCTTTGTGGGTGCAGCTAGATTAAAATTACCAGCATTCACCATCTGCCATAATTGTAATTAATCATGTGATTATGATACTTTCATACGGCTTTGTAGCAGATGCTTTGCTGTCTTTGTGAATATTCCATACATCCCTTCATCATAGCATGTGCTAGTGCACCATCGCTTGAATATTTAGGTTCTTTTTTATGATGGGTAGAATTTGACAAGGCATATGAACTACAGATTTGAATTAGTAATGCATTTGGCCTTATTTACTGACATGGAAAATGTTGCTAAAGAAAAATATTCTAGCGGCGGTGCCTTATGCACCATTTTTTGGTAAACTTCATTTAAAAGGTACTCTTTTTGCAAGTTTGTTCACCTTTGTTGCATGAGTAGTGCACAAGAAAACACCTAATAAAAGAGATCTAAAAGCAGACCCATTGAAACAAGAACTCATCATTGAAAACGAAAGAAGAGGAAAGAACCTGATCACCCCTTCATAAATGGAAGAAATGAAAGTAGATAATACATATGTTTTTTTGTTGCAATCCTTGTTCATTTTTTTGGGTGGGAAGCAAACAAGGAATACGAAACAGAATATTCTGTTTCTTATTCCTTGTTTGATTGGTACCCTGATCCTTTTATTTATTTATTTACTTTCATTTTAATTCTCTAATGCAGATTGAGAGCCCCTTGCAAAGGCATGGTGGAAGGCTTGAGCATAATGAAAAATATTGTGGATCGTGCTTTGGAGCAGAAACGGTATAAATGATTTTCTTCCATTCCTTGTGTTAATAATAGTTCTTTTTTATTTGGAACAATAATGCTAGGGACACCATGTTTGGTCCCAGATGATCTGCCTCCAATTTTGGAGCTTTCTAGACCCCGCAGCCGCAGGTACAGATTCCCAGAAAGAAGCCCAAAACAAAACCATAGAGAACTCTATGAGTGCCTAACAGGTTTTTTGTGTGTGTGTGTGTGTGTGATTAGTGGTTTCATAGAACGCCTAGTGTTTTCCTACTCCTTGTTCTCTCCTTCTAAACATTTTTTTCCAGAAAATTCCATTAACCTTGGGATACTGCGAAAGCTGTCAAGGGGAAATGTTATTACTAAGAAACCGTTCAAAAGCTCAATTCCTGTAAAATCTCCACTAAGTTATAAGGATTCCCTATCATAAACTGAAAAATACATTTCGATAATGCCATGTTTGAAGAATGCATATGTGTATGAGTCCTTAGCATGACCAGTAAATTTATTTTTTAGTTCAGAGGATGTAGATTAAGAAGGTGGCACAGCTTACCAAATCTTTTAAACAAGTTGGTTTTGTTCAACTTGCTTCCTTAACATATGTACACGAATGCAAATTGCCTTATTCGTAAATGTCCTGCATGCTTGATTCATTAACATTTGATCAAATATTCTTGTTTTGTTATTTCATATTTTGGCAATTCTGTTTTAGTTAAACTGATTAGAGAATTAGTAATCTTGAAGCGTGCATCAACGAGCAATGTTCTTCCATTGTCCTTTAATCTCTTCCTTTTTCTTTCTTATGCAGTCTGATGATGATTGTTGCAACTCGTGTGATGAAGTTCAAGAGGCATATAAGAAAAAAGGCTGGGCACTGACGAATGCAGATTTGATAGACCAGGTTAGGTCATAGAAACTTAGGATTTTTCTTTGTGTGATCTGGTTGACTGGTATAAACATGGGCATATTACACCAATAAGTTTTCATATTACAAATGTGTCTTCTTGTGAGTCTGCTGACATACCAAATTGACTGAGAAAGTTAATAATTGGCTGGGGCACAGTTTCTTTCTTCGAGATCTGTATCTGAAATTTTATACCTAAGAAGTTTTGGACACCCTCTCTCCGAAAAATTGAAAAGTGTTAAGGTAAGGAGACTGAGGATAAGGGGATTTTTGTTTACAGCTAATTTTCAGTTTTAATCAATGGGAGACTGAGGAGTAGGTTTGGAGCATCTAGAGGGTTAAGGCAAGCAGATCTCCCATCTGCTTTTTTATTTAATGTTGTGGTGGATGGGTTGAGTACATTGGTGAAAAGAGCCAAGGACATCTGGTAAAGGGTTTGATAGGTGGTAGGAAAGAAGTGGAGATTTCTTATTTGCAGTTTATGGATGATACAATTCTTTTACTTTCCAAGAATGATCAAAATTTGAGAAACTGATTGATTGTACCGGAAGTTTTCTGTACTACTTCGGGACTGAAGATGAATAGAGGAAAATCTTCGATTCAGGTATTGACACCCCATAAAGAAAAGCGGAGAAGCCAGCTTTGGTCTGGTGGTGGTGAAGTGGGCAGATGGGCTGTGAAGTATTTGGGGCTGATATTGGGGTGTAAGCCATAGGCTTAAGGACAACTGTAGATGCAAGCCATATGCTTGGTGATAATGCTTGCATTAGTATCAAATTGACCACAAATAAACACTTTCCTGTTATTTTACTTTACCTTTTCATAGGATCCTATGTTCGCATTGCTTTTGAGTTAAAAATTAAATGAACAAGAAAAGTGTGCATAATATTTTTTTATATGATGAGTTTGTGCGTTACAATTTCTGCGGAATTCCTGGCAAGAGGTAGGTACATAAAGATGATAATGTTCCAAAAAGATGACAAATACCCGTCACGAGCCTAGCAAATCTATTATTGAGACATGTTCAACAACAATTGGATAATTCCTTCATGTTGCTCAATCCGAAGGCTTCTTTCCATCCCAATGGACTGGAGCACCCATCGAAATATAGCACATATACTCCGAGAGAACTTGAGCAGACAAAGCACTGAGACTTCTTACTCTATCATTGTGTTCCAACATGTAAATGCCATTCATGTAGAACACGTAACCATAATTTAGAATTTAGAACTAGAGGATAGAAAGAAATAGAAAGGCCAAGTAGAATCCAAGATAAGACAGGAGTAAAACAGAAATCTAGAGGAAGACCGAGATAGAAGAAAGATTTAGAGCAAAGAAGATACACACGGAGAAAATATGATTAAACAATCTTTAAGTCTGTCTAAATACAATTAGAAAGTACATATTTATATCATTGAAATCCTCCAGCAAGGGTATCGTCTGGGAGAATCTTTTATCGGTTGTGGTTGTTGACTGCTTTTGCGGGAGGAAACTCAAGCTTAAAGGTGAATAAAGAGTGCTCGTTGTCGATCAGAGTAAGGTGGAGAGGTGGGTTACTTCCTGAGGTGTGAATGTGATTAAACAGTTGCCACTCCCTTTGTTGGGTTTTTTTTTTTGGGGGTGGGGGGTTGGATCCATGGCGGAAAAGTTTGAGAGAAGGTTACAAAGTTGGAAGTTAGTTTCTCTCTAGAGGTGGCATGTTGACTTTTGACTACATCAGTTACCGAATTTTACAATGATTCTTAGACCTGCACTTCACTTATTCATTGAATTCACTTCAATATCTGTAGTGACATCCACCAAAAAATTATTTAATAAATTTAATTTGAATCAGCAATAAGAGAGACTATCTCTCATTAAGAAGAATAAATATTTTTTTTATAATCAATATTTTAAGTAACAGGTAAACAGGCCTGCTCGTTTAAGGGCCAGCATGACCCGGAGTGAACCGGGCTGCAGGTGTGGTAAGTTTTAGGTGTAAGTTATTCGGGGCATTATTAAAGACTGGCCCGAGCGGGACATGGCATACTATAGGTCTCTGGTCTTGACGGCCATCTGTTGAACACCTTTACTCCTCCCAAGTTTGGACAGTTTTTTATGTTTGTGTGGCATTATGTTGATATTAATCATCAATGTGCTTTTGTTTGCAGTGCAAACGGGAAGGTTTTATTCAAAAGATAAAAGATGAAGATGGTGAAGGATGTAATATTGAAGGATCCCTTGCAGTTAACAAAGTCGCGGGAAATTTTCATTTTATGCCTGGAAAAAGTTTTCACCAGTCTAACTTTCATGTCCATGATTTGCTGGCTTTCCAGACAGATAGTTACAATGTAAGGAACATTTTATTTCCTTCGGTAGCAAAGAAAATAATATATTCATGAAGTATAATATAAGTTTTGCCATCATTTTTTGGTTGTAATTTTCTTTTTTTGTTTTCAAGTAAAAAGCATGTGCCAACTATTTCAGTTTCATATTTCGTGATACAGATAAGTCACAAGATAAATAGATTAGCTTTTGGTGACCACTTTCCTGGCATGCAAAATCCCCTTGATCGGTAATTGTTTCTTTCTATCCATCCCTAGTTATTTATAAATTGAAGAAATCTTAGTGGCATCAACTTCAAAATATGGAATTTGTTTCAGGTGGTAGTTTAATAGATATTGTTGATATGTTGTTAAATACAATATCATATGGTTGCAATTTGAATCTTTTATGTTATTTTCTTACTGCATTTTCAGTGTACAATGGATGCAGGAAAGACCTGGTGGTATGTACCAGTATTTCATCAAGGTTGGTCTTATCAGTAAATTAATTTGGGTTTTGCTATATGGTTATCCTTTCCAGGAACTCTGTTGAATGATTTCTGGAATTTCATCGCTTTCTTGGAATAATGACCGCACAGGATTGCGAGCAAGTTATTATTTGCATTTGTACTGTTTCTTTAAGAGTAGTTATTAATCAGTGAGGATATTTAGACACTTAATTTATACTTTGCAGGTGGTCCCTACGCTATACACCAATATTAGAGGCCGTACAATTCGCTCAAATCAGGTACTTTTAAGCTTGTTGAATTTGTTTGGTTTGTGTTTGCCATCACATCTGCCCTGATATGTAGTCAAATTTGTATGGTATAGTACTCTGTGACAGAGCATTATAAGAGTTCAGAGCTGGGACACTCTCAATTGCCGCCAGGAGTTTTCTTCTATTATGATCTTTCTCCAATTAAGGTGTGTTTCCTGGTCCACATGTAACGTGGTATTCTAAATCTGATGTAGTGTCTTTGATAATTATGGTGGTGTGCCCATTTTTCTTAATTTGCTTTTTTGCGCTTTCCTTCTCTGGTAATTACATAAAAAAATAAAATAAACTCTTCCATACTAAGATAAAAGTTTAGCCTTTCCACAGTGAAAACATTCTATGCTTGTGGAAGCAAGAGGGGGAAACTAATGAAAACAAAAAGGCCAAATTGCATAAATCATCCCTGTTATAAGAGACTAGTCTCAAAATGGCCCATGGGGTACGGAAATTGGCATTCAAACCCTTGTGATGAAGCCTGATAACAATTTAGCCCAAATTTGAAATTTTTGTCGATTCTTCATCTGAAGGATGCACGCGAGCTTCATGTGTGAGGTTAACTCTGTCTTCTCACCACTATTATTTCAGTAAGACAAGTGAGCCTTATAAATCTCATATACCTTCCTTGTGGTTTCAACTCTCAAGATGGCTCATGGTAAAACAATTGACATTAAACCTTTGCGGTGAAGCATGTTAGAAATTTAGCCCAAAATTTGAAATTTCATCAATTCTTCATCCAAAAGGATGCACATGAGCCTCACATGCGAGTTAACTTTGTCCTTTCACCTTTTTTTATTGAGAGATGATGAATTTCATTGTTTTAGGGAGAGGCAATACTGAATGGGTTAATAAATGTGAAGGTGTTTAATATATTGGAGTATTATCTATTTGCCTCCTTATGTGCAAGTTATGGCAGTGCATACAACTTTAAGATACAATCCAAAGCCTCAGAATTTCTGGTTCGTTGTGCACGTCAACAACAAATGAGAATCCAAGTCTTGATCAATTGCCCAGAAAGTATAACACAAAAATAGTAGGAGAGGAATATTGATGATAGTATTAGAGACCTGGAGAGTGAGAGCAACAAGGAAATTGTATTTTCTCTAGTTTGTTTGAGGGGTATCTTATTTATGGAAGTCCTAATAACCCTCTAATAAGAGTTGGGACTATTAGGCCAACAACTTTTAATATTAGTAGAAGTTGTGACTTAAGTGAAGAGGTGAAGCTCGTACCTGGGACTAACGTGTTAGATGGAGAGTCTACGAATAAGGGGGAAAAAATATGGGCTGACTGATGAAACCCAGCAGAAAATATACTTTTTATCCTGAGAATGCTCTTCCTTTTATCTAATTATAAATTTTTCTCAACTGAAAATAGATCTGTTGGTTTATCTTTTCCCTGTTAAGGATAAGATTGGGGCTCGAAATTGACTTGAGAGCACATCGATATTGACGTGACATGAGAACACTGTCATGCCAAACTAAAAAACCAGTAGGATTTTAGAGGTGTGGAACCCTACGTATGACCCATATCTAGTGTATTTGAGCTATTCCCTGAATATGGGGAAAAAAACCTTCTGGTTTCCAGTGTAAGTTTATATCGAGCCTATTCTTTGTCTCTCAAATATCAACCTCATCTAGATTTGAACAAAGAACAATATCACAAAATTGTCAGGTTTACAACTTCAGTTAATAAAGTAGCATATAATCATGTTATTGAGATGAACATTTGTATGAGCTGCCTTGTATATCAAACCATCTTTACGTTTCATCGATGTTGCAGGTCACATTCAAAGAAGAACATGTTCCGTTTTTGCACTTCGTGACCCATATCTGTGCCATAGTTGGAGGTAATCCTCGCCCATTCTTACATGCATTGATGTATGTCGAAGAAACTAACCAGTATTTGATAAGTCCTCAAAATCATTACGCACGTAGTATAACCATTTGATTCAAACTTCAAATATAAGCATGTATGAATGACCACACTGTTCTATCTTTTTTGTGGTTATGTTTTTACTTAAAAGACTTCTAACGAGTGTTAAAATTCTTGACTTTGTTCTAGGTATATTTACCATTGCAGGACTTGTGGATTCGTTTATATATCACGGTCAAAGAGCAATTAGGAAGATCGAAGCTGGAAAATTTGGGTGAATCCGGCAGTTGGGTATATGCTGCTCTAATATCCTCGGCTTTCAGGGAGACATCGATTACAAATTTGCAAGAGATGGTCGTCGAATTACTCTCTCTACTGAGTGTCGTCGTGATCACAGATTATTAGCAAATATGTGAAACTAAGTGGTAATGTGTAATGGTAAATTCATTTGGTTCAGTTTATCTTTTTGTAAGTTGACTTACGAGATATACGAGGTGATTTCATGCATGTAACCACCAAGCTCGTTCAGGCTTCCCAACAGATAAATACACCGAAGTGTTAATTAATGGGTAATGTAGTATATTTCAACAAAATGAAAATGTATGTGGAGTGATGTGTGAGGGTAATTTGTGTCACGTCTCGATCCCGAGATAAGCCAAGAATTGACGCGTGGCAAAAGGACGCAGCGGTACAAAATACATAGAGTCCATTGTAAACATATATATAAATCCACGTTAATCCACATTTTTTTTTATATGCAAATTTTTTATTTTCTTGAAATATTTTCCGTGAGCATTAAGGAAAACATCATAAGGCATTTGCAAGAGATTTTACAGTTTATTTAGCAATAAATGTATATTTAGTAAAATATTTAAGCTGAAAACTAAAAAAATTAAGTAAACAATATGGTAGTGAGGTCCAAAATAAAATCAAAATGAGATTCCACCCTCAAGAATATCAACAGAAAGTTACATTTATTTTTCAAAACTTAACGGAGAGGCAAAGGTGAAAATATTAGATTGAATGATGATTTAAGTAAAACCGACTAAAAACAATTAGAGTTAACCCATGTTTTTTTGTAAAAAAATCACGAAATATTTTCCGGAAATATTAAGGAAAACTTTATAAGGTATTTGGAAGCAGTTTTATAATTTATTGAACAACAAATGTATATTTAGTAGAATATTTAAGCCGAAAACTAAAAAAATAAGTGAAAAAATGTGTTCCACTCTCAAGAATACCAGCGGAAAGTCTTACATTAATTTTCAAAACTTCACGGTGAGGCGAAGGTGAAATAAATAGATTAAACAATGTACAAATTTGCAAAACCGACTAAAAATTGAAAGTGTTAACCCACTTTTTTGTCAAAAATGCAATTTTTTTTGTTCTCGCAAAATATTTTCTGTCAATTAAGGAAAACTTTATAAGGCATTTAGAAACGGATTTATGATTTATTGAGCAACAAATGTATATTTAGTAGAATACTTAAGCCAAAAACAAACAAAAAATAAGTGTAGTGAGGCACAAAACATTGTCAAATGGAGTTCTACCTTCAAGAATCTCAACAAAAAGTCTTACCTTAATTTTCAAAACTTCACGGTGAGGCGAAGGTGAAAATAAATAGATTGAATGATGATTTAAGTACGATTAGGGGAGTATCGGTGCCGATCTTTCCTATTCCAAATTATTTACTTCAAATATCTTTAAATTTAGGTCTTATATCGTTGATTACAAGTGTTTAAATATGAATAATAATAGATTTTGCACGGAAAAAAATATTTTTTTATAAGCGGAAAATTATATTTTGAAGAATATGAATATGATAGTTTATTGTTACGGTAATAGAAATAAAAGAAAAATTAACAAAAAAAAACTAAAAAATATGAAAATGAAGGGATCGGTATGATGCTAACTGCAGAACATGAAGATAATAGTTTGGTGTTATGGTAAAGGAAAACAAAAAATTTTAACAAAAAAAAAATAAAAAAAATAAAATTGATTAAATTGATGGTTTAGGCATAAGGAGATGCAGTTCCAGCCCAAGCCAAGCGAGCTCAGGCGCTAGCCGCATCCCATACTCATGCCTTTGAGAAGGCCCAAGGTGTAGCAGAAGTTGTGGATGCCTATGAGGTTTAGGTTTAGGTGCATGTGAATAATAATGGGCTGTAAAATAACACCATGAATTCAACACATTCAGCACCCCACACACTCGAATGTTTAGTGTATCAGGATTGATAGCAGCTTACAAATGCCCCACTCCCGACGACAATGCTTCATCCGGCCAACCATGGTTGACCCTTGAGATTAAAACTAAATCCTACCCTCTATTGACAAGGGCCCATAAATGCCTACCCCCAATACCAATACTTCATGTAGACAACAGTGGTCGACCCGAGGGATTAAAACTAAACCTTACCCCTATAAACGCCCTAACCCGACACTAATGGTTCGTACATGGAACAATGGTTGACCCGTGAAATTAAAACACACAAAGTACATGTGAGAGTTTTCATATGAAAAATAGTTTATCACATAATATTAAAGTCACTCGCCAGTAATCCTATGCATTCCACAATCAACACAATTGAAGTGTCATGCAAACCGAGACACACAAAACGATGCACATGTCATTGGGACGTCACATGTCTATGATGAGCCAATCAAGCTTCATCAATCCGTAAATACCTAACTCTAGTCATAATAAGGATCGTTGCACGAGTTTCGAGAATTCACTTGTGCAAAAGGACCAAAATGGCCCCGTGACTAAGCAAAGGTCAAACGTAGGATTCACGTCCAACGGGTATCAAATTTGAGTCACACACGTCGACTATGACACACTACGATGATTTTAGAAACTTCGATGTAAAAAGAGGTCAACCCTTGGTCAAAGCAGCTCCATCTAAGGTCACAACCCTAGATTCTCCAATACAAAAGATCTGAATCTTTGACTTTCATTCCACAAGTACCTATGAGCCACACAACACTCCAACTACAACCTATTAACAAAATAAAAACAATCGAAATGTCGGATATCCGCCATTTGCAAAATCACATGGCGCTCCAATTTGGTTCTACAATCAAACGACCAAATATTGATAAACGAACCTTGGATATGGGCTCAGGGTATCGAGAACGTTTCGCTGTCCAAAACCAAATCACCTGAGTGATCCAAGTGTTGCTACACTTCGTGGTCTTATGAATGGAAACCCAAGGGGAAGAATTTTTGTACTTGATGCAACGACTAGAGGTGGCCGAAAGAGGGATGGGCACGGTTCGGTTTGGTGTGGGTTTTGAGTGAAACCGCAAGTACATTTGATCACAGCAAGAAAATGGTATAGGAGAATGGTATATAATCAACTAGCTTAGCCTAGCTAGCTAATTGCCCAAATGATAGACTTTGTGAGCAAGAAAAAGCACCCAAATGGAGTGTTGTGGCTTATTATTTGAAAGATTGAAGATGCCAAGCTTGATGAAGGTTATAACTTATGAAAAATAATCCACATGTACATATATATAAATGTATCCTCATTAAACGAATCAGCTTTCTAGTTTATGCATAAAGCTAATGTATTGATATAATTAAGCATTTTGTATGTTAGGGTTTGGGTGTTGCAGAGCTCTGTGAAGGGGAAGGATATTCAGAGTTTCAGATGAAACAGAGAGGGATACAAGCAGCGAGCGAGAGCATTGCACTGAGGTCGTCGAATCTTAGATGAGTTTTGAGAGAGAGACCGATGAGGATTGAGGGATAATTTGAAAGTCTGTCGAATAAGGGTGGAAATGGATTACATTCTAGTGTAGTTGAGTGCATACTAAATGTATGAACTCTAACAAACAACCAATTAAAACATGACATCTAATTTAAGGTGCTGTTTTCAAAAGCCAAAACCAAAACCAAACTATTTCCTACACTGCGGTTCGGTTTCAAAACCGCAAAACCAAATCGTTTGATGCGATCCGATTTGGTTCGTATTTCGGTTTCGGTTTTCGGTTTCAAGTGCCCACTCCTAGGCCGAACGATAGTCAAAACCTCCGAAAAAGTCGTGATTCCCAAAACTTTCGAGGCTTGCCGAGTCGTTGTCGAAGATTCGATGACGGTGATACTAGTTAGGTTTTACTCATAGTGAGGTGGGCTACAAAACCCAGATGGTGTGCCACCGAGATCGTTGCTTAAAACGACCATCTTGAAGCCTAGGGTTTATAGTGATGAGCTTATTGGGCTCAATTTGAAAAATACAATGGTTGTAAGGCCAAACCGAGACCACCAAAAAATTGAGTTCGTCGAGGGCTTTCATGGACAACACAATCGTCCAAAATTGTGGTTTATCCAAGTCACAATTTTATCGGCTAAAATGGGTTGAATAATACTTAGCTACTCAAAGATGAGTAGGAATTCCTACTCAAAATTTTTCAAAATTGTTCGTTGTCAATTTATAGAACTTCGTGTTTGTAATAAGAACCGTCGATATTATAAATCACTCTATAAAGATCTCCTCTGCAGAAAATCAATTAAAACTAGGGTCGTTTAGTCATCAAACTGTTTAAAAACAAATGAACGGTATTGGTAAAAGCATTACGAACCGTCTATGTATTTGCTACAATAGATTGACTAAACGACTTTTGTTTTAATTTATTTTTTGCAGAGATGATCTTTATAGTGTGATTCATAGTATGAACAGTTCCGATCATAAGCACAAAACTCTGTGAATAAAACACTAAGGGTGTGTTTGTTACACCTTCTTAGAATAAACTAGCAGGGATTGGCTTAACTAGGACTATAGTCCCGTGTTTGACATGGTCTTGGATTAGAGTTAATGGGACTCGCCTCGACTACGAGGCGCCCCGCACTTCACTAAACCTCAATATCTAGTCCCACCGTTTCACTTGGTATTAAGCAGGACTAACAAAGAAACGAATCGACGACCTTAGCCCACCCTTTCTCCGCATGCGTCTCTCTCTCTCGTCACAAATCCATGTGATGCAGCCATTCCTCTGCAACCCCCAAAATTGATTCCCACCACTCTTGCGGTGCAGCCTTTCCTCCGCCGGTGGGAAACGGCGGTTACAACGCCATTTTTTTTCTTCTGGGAAGCGTTGTTGATGGTGCTGGGTGTGTGGCAGCTTACAAAACTGGGTATTTCTGGGTCTCTCTCTTTCGGGTCTGGTTATTTCTGGGTTGATTGGGTCTTCGAAAATCTGTTGTCGCAGACTAGTGAGTTGCTGCGGTAGGGAAGCAATTGAATCGCTTTAATAGATAAACAATTGAATTGGGATAGAACATCTGGGTATTTCTTTATTGTTGGTGTTGGAGAGTTGCTGCGATAGGAAATTAAAAAAAATTGCTGGCAATTGAATTGGTAGACGAAGCATCTGGGTCCTTCTTGGATAGAGAATAGAGAAGCAATTTAATTAGGTTTTTTTAAATCTAAAATAACTACAAAATAACATTTTATAATATAAAATTTAATATTTTTTCATGTCTGGCTTATTAGTCCGGCGCCATACCAAACACTGCATTATTTTTAGTCCTGCTTAGTCTAAGCCAAGCCAGTCCAGCTTAATCCCTGAAGCTAGTCTAGTCCGAGATAGTCCGGTGCAACAAACGCACCCTAAGAGTTTTGAGTGGCTAAGTATTATCCAAATGGGTTTAGGCTTTCTATTTTCGAAAAGTATGAGCTTTTTTTTGTTTTTTTTTTTTTTGGTTTCCTTCTATTTAGAATTTGGAAGATTACCGAAATGCTCTCTAACTTCAATTGTTATCTTCATTCTAACTTGTAATGGGGTGCCCATTTGCGCCTAAGCATTTGTGAGATAGAGCTTTATCTAACTATTCTAAAACCACGTCTAAATACCAAAGTGTAGTTTAAAATGACGAGAAGCACCCTGCATATCATTTTTTTCTCAAAATTAGGTCAATATAAAGTGTAATAAATTTAAATACACCTCAAAATTAAAATACAGTAAATACATAGTAATTCTTAGGACGGGATATCACAATTTGAGTATGTAAAGTGGGTACATTAAGATATTTTTTTTTAACAAACGATATTAAAAAGTATATCTAAGGTGTTTTTATCAACTTGAGCAGTTTTCAGTACGTAAGATGTATTTAACAAAATGTGGAATAATAAATGAGGGGACTGAAGGAAATTTTGTGAAAAACATGTTTATTTGAGCAACATCAATAGCATGCAATTAACAAATTAAAGGCGGAATCATGCTTGCATGCACTCAAAAACAAAACATCAACCATGAAATTCAAAGCCTAGTAGATTGGTGAACCTTGACTCAACTTAAAACAACAATTTGTTAGTTGAGAAATATTTACCTTTGTAGATTCCTCTTTGCATATGCAAAGGATAATCACCCAAGAGATAGGGCCTTCATTCTTTGCTTCTTAGCTCCATGGATTTGGTTAGAAGAAAAGGTTCTCCAAGTTCCCAAAATTGAGAACCTCTAAAGATTCGGTTATGAAGAAAAGTTCTATAAACGTCTACCTTCGCCTTCAACAGCAAAGGCAAACTCTCTCAACACTTCTTCATCTCCGAAATTTTTCATCTCCGAAAATGCCTTTCCATCAAACCCTCTCGAGTTTCTCTGTGTTTCTCATTCCCTGGGATACCTTTGCAAACAAGTCATCTAGAGCTAGAGTATTTCATATCATGAAGGTTGAAAGCAAGAGTATCTCATATCACGCTTTCTCCCTGTCCTTTTCCTTGTCTTTGGGGCAAGGAGAAAGCGGGCAATCAGCCAGCACTCGGTGTCAATCTTCCAATCTAAGAACCGACTGCCTGGAAATCCTTCCTGATTGCTTACCTAGCATTGCTCTCGAATGCTCTTCTTCAACCACTGATGTACTTCCGAAGAAGTCGCCACATCTGCCTGGAGAACAGACATGGCAAGTGAAAATGATACTTGAAGCATGTGGAGACAAGGTGCTGCTTCATCTTCAAGATCAAGTCTCATTTTCCTTGCTAAGAAGTTCCCCAGCCCAGTTCAAGCATACACCTGTGGAACGATACTTCTTCAAAAGCAAAAGTATCCCATATCATCAGAGTCAGAGGCAAAGATTTCTCATGGCATGCTTTTCCTTTACCCTTGCTCTTGGCTACGAGTCAGGGTGAAAGAAAGGAAATCGGTCGGCACTTGGACAGATTGAACAAAGAAGCAGACCACCACCTCTGCCTCGTGCCTACCTGCCATGCAGAAGAACAAAAAGAGAAGAATGTAGCCTGAGACTCAATCAACCCGGCAGAAGGAGTCCGAGTTGAAACCGAGAGCTTGAGAAGCTTCAACAACACCACCAATCAAGTCTCATTTTCCTTGCTAAGAAGTTCCGAGGCCAGTTCAAGTTCAAAGCTGTGGAAAGTCACCAAACAGGACCAATGTTCATTTATTAGTTTTATTCATTATCTTTTATTTTCATTTTCAATTTTTCGTTTGTTTTCTTTTATATTTTCTTGCGTGCGTAACTGATTTATTTCTTTTCTTTGCAGGAGCTTTTGGTTATTTCCACCCTTGAGGTTGATTGCAGAATTTAAGCTTCGGGGTCATCGCTCGATTTTACTGCAAATTAGGGAAGTTTTCAGTCCTATTGCTTTATTTTGTTTCTTTATATTTATTTATTTTATTTTTATTTGCATTTTATTATATTTTCTGACATTGGGGACAATGTCTAGTTTAAGTGTGGGGGTAAAGAGTATAAAAATGACCAAAGTGAAAATTTTTGTACCTTCGACTTTGAACTGGTTTCATTTGTTTCCATGTTATTGCTTTGTTTTCTTAATTAGTTTTGTTTTATTTAAAAAAAAAAAAAAAAAAAAAAAAAATCGGAAAATTTAAAAAATCCAAAAATATTTCCTTGTTTTCATTATTGTTTTGAATTATATTTTTGTTAGTTTCCCGACCCAATGATATAATTGGATAAAATTTTGAACCATGATCATCAAGAACTTAGTTAACATGTGTTGTGTGAAATTCCTAATTCTCGTGTTAGTTTGTACATATTTGATCATCTTTGAAAAACCAAATGCACATAGCCTTGTTGATGTGAAATTAAAGCATGATTTTAAGCTCCATATGTGAATTTAGTGACCATATACATCCTATGTGAGTTTTTGAGCCTATTGAAAGTGTGTGCATTTTTCATACACTCCTTTTTTTTTTCATGTGTGATGAACTTATGTGAGATACTTCTCTAGAACTTGCATAACGATCTTTCGAAATTTTTGTCATTGATTGCATGAACTTGAAAATGATAGAGGCATTAGGTTTACCACCATGGCCCAAATAACCTTGTTTCCCAAAGAAAAATAATATCATTAGATTGCCATTTTGAGCCGTATTTGTGAGCCTTTTATTTCTTATCACCAGATATGTCTACCCTTATGCCTGAAATAATTTTCCTTACCCTTTCCAAGCGAGCAATGCAAGATTGTCTTATGTGAAATGTTTGTGAAGTACTTTGAAGGTGTTTGGCAAAAGAATAAGTGTGGGGGTTTTTCATATTTGTTTCTGTTAAAAAAAAAAAAAAAAAAAAAAAAGAAAAGGAAAAGAAAAAGAAAGATTGTATACAAAGAAAATAAAAAGTTTTAAAGTTTCAGTTTAAGTTTTTGGTTGGAGATGTCTGAAGAATCGTTGGAGAGTTTGAGTTCTTATAAATCTAAAGAAAATAATTGCTTGCAATGTAGCTTGGAACTTGTGCTTTCCTATTCTTTCGTTTCAATAACCCTATCCCTAAGCCTCATTACATCCAATAAAAGTCCTCTTGATTTAAGTTTTGCAATTATGACTGTGGAGAAGTGATCTTTATGCAAGCTTATGGTAGAACTTTCACATTTGTTTCTTTGAGCGAAACACATTAAAACTAAACACATGTGTGATTGAGTGCATATCCCGTGAGAAGGTCGCTAGTTTGCATATGGTGTTTTTAAAAATAAAAATTTGAAATTGCATTAGCATGACTATCTCACACACTACACTTCAAGGATGATTCAAAGATTACTGCTAATATTTGAATAAGGAAAAATGAACTTGAATTGCTTATTGGTGTTAGCTATGGTTCTTGATGATTGTGTTCTCAAATGAAGTTCTATGAGGGTCATATAGGGGGAAACTAATAATTTTCATGTTATTACTTTTTCTGTTTTCGTTTGTTTTGCTCGATGACTAGCAAAAGCTAAGTGTGGGGGTATTTGATAAGCTCATATTTATACATATTTTACATCAAATTCTCTCGTCTTTTCTTAGTTAGTTTCTTATATTTTTGAGTTATTTGCTTTGTTTTTGTGTTTTATCGAATTTATCTAGCTAAGAAAATAAAAATAGCATAAATGTGATTTTATGTAATAAATTCGTCAATGTAGATTAGCTTTTAAATTAAATAATATATATATATATATATATAATAATAATGATTCATGATGATGTTTGAAACATCATCATGGTTTGTTTTATAAAGAAAAGGATATAAAAATAAAAAGAAAGGTTGAAAGCTTGGGATTAGATAAAGAAAAGGAGTGTGCTAGCTGGTGAGGGGAGGAAGGCACGCTGCCTTCCTGGCAGCTGTAAAGGAAAGGGGGGTGAGTACAGACATGCGGGGGGACAGAAATAATTAAAGAGAAGTTAGGGGGAAGTCTCGGCATTTTTGGGGGGGATTGAAAGGCAGCAAAGCAGCCTGGCAGCAAAGGAGGAGCGAGACGTAAGGGAGCTGCCTGACGCGCGGAAGGAAGGCACGGAAGGAAGGCACGGAAAGGAGGTCAGCAAGAGGCAGTGCTGCCTCGAGCAGAAGCAGGCGGAGAGGAAACTGTGCTGAGTTTGGCAGCGAGGGAGACACGCGGAGAGAGAGAAGCTGCTTAGCAGCTGCTAAGACGAGCTTGCGAGAAAATAGGAGATCGAAACGGGGCAGGACAGCTGCCTTAGGCAGCGCAAGAAGTGAGGTGGGCAGCGGAAAGAGAAACAAGGAAAGACTTGGCAGCTGGGTGAGGGCGACAGAGGGCAGCAGGAGAGAGCAGATGCTAGGGCAGGTCAGCACGAAGGAAAGCCTAAGGGGGAGCTCGCAGGTCAGCACGAAGGAAAGCCTCGGGAGACAGCTACGAAGAAAGAAAGACGGACAGGAGCAGAGCTGCCAAAAGCAGCGGGGAGGACAGCTGGCAAGCGCGCAGGCAGTGAGAAAAACAAAGGGCGCTGCCTTGGCAGCGAGGAAGGCAGCTTGAGCACAGTGGCGAGGGCACTCTTTTCTCTCGGTGTTATTCTTCCTCCAAACTTATGTTTTATTTTATGGTTTAATTTATGAATAATGTGTAATTAATTTCTGTTTAGTTAGAGGTGAATTTGAAACTATGGATAAATGTTTATTATAATTTGATTTACCCCAGTTATGAATTTATGAATGTTGGATGTGGTTTATTTTTATGTGTTGATTAAGAACTTGTTTATGTATGTGGGTTGAGGGTCGACACTTAATTTGCATGCTTAGACTTGATGCTAGGATATAAGGGAATTTCACCTAATCGTTATGAACTTATATTCATGAGTAGTAAAAATCGCTTGTCACGATTGTGTTTAGTAAACCCTAGGTTGGATTAACATGCGTATTCCATAGTTATGAATGCCTAGTCGATGCTTATGATTTCCATTGAACTTAATGATTTTTGATATGTCTCTCTATCATGCGTATTCCATAGTTAGGGAACTTGATAAAAATAATTTGGTTGTGATGCGTTTCCCGTCCAATTCAATGAATCTAGGGAAATCTGAAGGTTAATTTAAGCGGACCTAATTAACTTGGAGCGTTGTCATTTATTCGTTTGTCGAAGTCATAACTGGGAATTAAATTATATGCATTTGTTCATGTGTGGATAAAGACCCCTCTAACTAACGTTTCATCATTTTATTTCTATAAAATATATTTTCTTTGAAGTTTGTTTTTAAGTTTCAGTTTTAAATTCAATTTTGTAAAAAAATCAATCCCCCGTTTATTTTAAAGTGTTAGATTTATTAGAAATCATTTTAGTTTGTGTTTTCTTAAGTCTTGAGTTGTTTTGAGTCTTTTGATTTATTTTAGTTTATTTGTTAGTTTTATTTTGAGTCATTCTATTTAAGTGTTTTGGGTCTAGTTTAGTATTTTAAATTTTGTTTTTACGTTTTTAAATTAATTTTACATTGGTTAGCATCCCTAGTTAATCCCCGGTTAGAACGATCCCTACTTATCCATATACTACAATTGTCACAAATAGGGTTTAAATTTGTGCGTTAAGTTAATTTGCGCACCAAATTTTTGGCGCCGTTGCCGGGGATTAGCAAATTTGCTAATCCCTTGTTTATGTTTTTGTTTGTGTTTTATTTTATTTTATTTTTTTGTGTTTGTTATGTTTTTTTTTTTTAACTTTTGATATTTGATTTAGTTTTCTTTGATTTTAGGTACAATGGAGCGAGACATGGCACTCGAATCTATCCAAGCTCAATTGGCACAACTCACTGCTCAATTGACTCAGAATGCCGGAATGACCACAATGCCAAGTGGCCCTACATTTGATATGCCCTATGAGCAAGGATTTCAAACTCATCAATATCCCCAATTTTCTGCAAATGAAGATGTTTGGGGATATCAAGGCTATAACCAATCAAGGGGCAACATGTTTTCCAACGCTTATAATTCGGATTGGAGAAGTAATTCAGAGTATATGTGGGATGAACCTCAACAATTTCAACAAGGTGGATATTGGCAGCAAGACGAGTTCTATTCAAGACCTATGCAGCCACCACAGCCTCCACCACAATCTCCCCAACCAAATTCAGGTACGTCCTCGGATAATGACATTTTGAATAAGTTACTAACCTCTTTGACCCAGGACGTAGAAAATCGAAACATGGAGATGCAAAATAAAGCCAACAAGGTGGATGCTTTGGAGGAGCAAGTTGGGCAGATTATGGAATTCATGGCACAGATTCGAGATCAAGGTGACATGGAGGATGAAGTTGTCCCAGAACCATCCAAACAGAGCCCGAACATGGATGAATTGCCAATTCAAGAAGAAGATGAGGATGACGACTTGGGCAGTTTAGAAGAATTCTTATCGCAAACCCCCCAAGTCCTTATGTCATCCAACTCAGGTGAGGAGGTTCTAAGTTCAATTCATTCTAACATCGTTCCACCAAATGTCATTTTTCCTTGCAGGTTTTTAAATCCCAAGGAAGAAGTGAATGAAAAAGACGTTGTGGAAGCTCTTCCAGAGGTGAAAAGTGATATCCAAACTCTTGGTGCACCAAATCATGTTCCCGATGACGTTGAAACATTCAAAGAGATTTCTACACCAAGAAGAGGGATTCCAGAAAATGAGGTAGCCGGAAAATTTGTTGAACATATCAAAGAGGCTGTGCATGAGACAATCAAGCCCACAGAAGTTTAGACTGATGACACGGGACAAGCCACAACCATCATAATAAATCTGGCTAAGTTCAAAGTCCCGGAAATGTTCAAAAATGTGGTGTTTGTCATTGAGTTTGAACGAGAAAGTAAGCCATCTTCTCCATTTTTAATTTTATGTTATACTAACAATTTAATTTTGATGATTCAGGCACCGTCATTAGAACTTAGACCGTTGTCGGATCATTTCAAGTATCACCGTCCGTTCAATGATAAGCCCATGCATTTGAATAATGAAGGGAGGCCTAGGAATCACCCACAATCAGATTTGCATTCCTAATCCCTTCTCTTTACTGAATTTATTTTACTTTGTTTAGTTCTTTCATTGTTTGTTTGCTCTTGTGTGAATTTATTTTACGTTGATTATTTTTTTATTTTACGTTGATTTTATTTTGTTTTGTTTATTTAGTTGTGATTTTTGTTTAGAAAGTTAAACATAGTCTTTTTACTTTGATTTACTTATTTTACATTTTTATAAAAAAAAAATAAAATAAAATAAAAAATAAAAAAAAAACAAAAAAAAACATAAACATTCATATAAATAAAAAAAAATAAAAAAATAAAAAAAAATAAAAAAAAAAAAACTTAAATGCATAAATAATTTACAATAAATTGTAAACTAATTTCGTTCATTGGTCATTGGTTGGTGGTGCCTCGGAGGTCGTCGGAGCCCCTGAAAGACGAAGCGCTAGAGCTGGATCATTCGGAGCCTCAATACTTGGTGCTGCTCCCGAGGACGAAGGCAACACAAACCTCGGGAGTAACGCCATAAAACGTTGATGATCACTCTGAATCCGCACTTCGGACTCCTGCAGCTGATCTAGCTTCCTCTTCATGCTTGTGGAGTAATTGGTTGCGAGCATGTGCAAATCCCTGTTCTCATGCCTGAGCACTCTGACCTCCTGCCGAAGACTAGCCACTTCAGCCATCAACGATTCCACCTGACGGGTTCGTGCAAGAAGGCGCTGGCCCATGTTTGATATTGAGCCTGCGCATCGGACGCTGTAGGCCATAGAGTCCTGAACAGCTAGTTCGTCGGACCGCCTTGAAAGTATCCTAGTGTCTCTAGGAGTGAGCAGATTTCTGGCCACCACCGATGCGGTTGTTTCGTTCATCATCATGGAATCCCCAACTGTAAGATGACCATTTGGGGATATGAAGGATGGCTGCCAAATGTTGGTTGGAGAAGATATATCACTATCTTCCCCAACATTCAAGTTAAGGCGACGGTCAGAGGGGCAAGACATATTTGAAGGTGTTGAGAATGAAGAGTCGGACTGATCAAGATTAAAAGAAATGCAAGGAGGAAGTGTTTACAGGAGGGAGTGTTTACAGGGGGAGCTTAAGTGTGTTGTGGAACAAAAATGAGCGTTCTTATAAGAAGAAGAAATCGTTGAGGCATCACTCAGCAGTCGAAGAGGCGCCCTCTCGCAAATCGAAGAGCCGGGCTCCTTTCTCAAAAGCCGGATTCTTTTCTCAAAAGCGGCGTCGCCGTTCTCAAAAGTCGGGCGCCTTTCTCAAAAGCCGGAGCAGTCAGGAATCACGAGGCGAGCCGCTCCCTGATTTGTCCAGACGTGTCACATGCAATTCCTTTCTCAAAAGTCGGGATTGCTCAGAAACCACGAGCCGCTCCCTGATTTTTCCAATTTTGTCGTCACTCGTCACGCGCTGTCAGCTTTGCGCAAATTACGGGCTGCTTTTTCAGAAAGCGCGTGACCTGTACTGTTCATCCATCCACCGGCTGCCGACAGGGGTAAAGGAATAGTTTCGGTTATGAAGAAAAGTTCTATAAACGTCTACCTTCGCCTTCAACAGCAAAGGCAAACTCTCTCAACACTTCTTCATCTCCGAAATTTTTCATCTCCGAAAATGCCTTTCCATCAAACCCTCTCGAGTTTCTCTGTGTTTCTCATTCCCTGGGATACCTTTGCAAACAAGTCATCTAGAGCTAGAGTATTTCATATCATGAAGGTTGAAAGCAAGAGTATCTCATATCACGCTTTCTCCCTGTCCTTTTCCTTGTCTTTGGGGCAAGGAGAAAGCGGGCAATCAGCCAGCACTCGGTGTCAATCTTCCAATCTAAGAACCGACTGCCTGGAAATCCTTCCTGATTGCTTACCTAGCATTGCTCTCGAATGCTCTTCTTCAACCACTGATGTACTTCCGAAGAAGTCGCCACATCTGCCTGGAGAACAGACATGGCAAGTGAAAATGATACTTGAAGCATGTGGAGACAAGGTGCTGCTTCATCTTCAAGATCAAGTCTCATTTTCCTTGCTAAGAAGTTCCCCAGCCCAGTTCAAGCATACACCTGTGGAACGATACTTCTTCAAAAGCAAAAGTATCCCATATCATCAGAGTCAGAGGCAAAGATTTCTCATGGCATGCTTTTCCTTTACCCTTGCTCTTGGCTACGAGTCAGGGTGAAAGAAAGGAAATCGGTCGGCACTTGGACAGATTGAACAAAGAAGCAGACCACCACCTCTGCCTCGTGCCTACCTGCCATGCAGAAGAACAAAAAGAGAAGAATGTAGCCTGAGACTCAATCAACCCGGCAGAAGGAGTCCGAGTTGAAACCGAGAGCTTGAGAAGCTTCAACAACACCACCAATCAAGTCTCATTTTCCTTGCTAAGAAGTTCCGAGGCCAGTTCAAGTTCAAAGCTGTGGAAAGTCACCAAACAGGACCAATGTTCATTTATTAGTTTTATTCATTATCTTTTATTTTCATTTTCAATTTTTCGTTTGTTTTCTTTTATATTTTCTTGCGTGCGTAACTGATTTATTTCTTTTCTTTGCAGGAGCTTTTGGTTATTTCCACCCTTGAGGTTGATTGCAGAATTTAAGCTTCGGGGTCATCGCTCGATTTTACTGCAAATTAGGGAAGTTTTCAGTCCTATTGCTTTATTTTGTTTCTTTATATTTATTTATTTTATTTTTATTTGCATTTTATTATATTTTCTGACATTGGGGACAATGTCTAGTTTAAGTGTGGGGGTAAAGAGTATAAAAATGACCAAAGTGAAAATTTTTGTACCTTCGACTTTGAACTGGTTTCATTTGTTTCCATGTTATTGCTTTGTTTTCTTAATTAGTTTTGTTTTATTTTAAAAAAAAAAAAAAAAAAAAAAAAATCGGAAAATTTAAAAAATCCAAAAATATTTCCTTGTTTTCATTATTGTTTTGAATTATATTTTTGTTAGTTTCCCGACCCAATGATATAATTGGATAAAATTTTGAACCATGATCATCAAGAACTTAGTTAACATGTGTTGTGTGAAATTCCTAATTCTCGTGTTAGTTTGTACATATTTGATCATCTTTGAAAAACCAAATGCACATAGCCTTGTTGATGTGAAATTAAAGCATGATTTTAAGCTCCATATGTGAATTTAGTGACCATATACATCCTATGTGAGTTTTTGAGCCTATTGAAAGTGTGTGCATTTTTCATACACTCCTTTTTTTTTTCATGTGTGATGAACTTATGTGAGATACTTCTCTAGAACTTGCATAACGATCTTTCGAAATTTTTGTCATTGATTGCATGAACTTGAAAATGATAGAGGCATTAGGTTTACCACCATGGCCCAAATAACCTTGTTTCCCAAAGAAAAATAATATCATTAGATTGCCATTTTGAGCCGTATTTGTGAGCCTTTTATTTCTTATCACCAGATATGTCTACCCTTATGCCTGAAATAATTTTCCTTACCCTTTCCAAGCGAGCAATGCAAGATTGTCTTATGTGAAATGTTTGTGAAGTACTTTGAAGGTGTTTGGCAAAAGAATAAGTGTGGGGGTTTTTCATATTTGTTTCTGTTAAAAAAAAAAAAAAAAAAAAAAAAAAAAAGGAAAAGAAAAAGAAAGATTGTATACAAAGAAAATAAAAAGTTTTAAAGTTTCAGTTTAAGTTTTTGGTTGGAGATGTCTGAAGAATCGTTGGAGAGTTTGAGTTCTTATAAATCTAAAGAAAATAATTGCTTGCAATGTAGCTTGGAACTTGTGCTTTCCTATTCTTTCGTTTCAATAACCCTATCCCTAAGCCTCATTACATCCAATAAAAGTCCTCTTGATTTAAGTTTTGCAATTATGACTGTGGAGAAGTGATCTTTATGCAAGCTTATGGTAGAACTTTCACATTTGTTTCTTTGAGCGAAACACATTAAAACTAAACACATGTGTGATTGAGTGCATATCCCGTGAGAAGGTCGCTAGTTTGCATATGGTGTTTTTAAAAATAAAAATTTGAAATTGCATTAGCATGACTATCTCACACACTACACTTCAAGGATGATTCAAAGATTACTGCTAATATTTGAATAAGGAAAAATGAACTTGAATTGCTTATTGGTGTTAGCTATGGTTCTTGATGATTGTGTTCTCAAATGAAGTTCTATGAGGGTCATATAGGGGGAAACTAATAATTTTCATGTTATTACTTTTTCTGTTTTCGTTTGTTTTGCTCGATGACTAGCAAAAGCTAAGTGTGGGGGTATTTGATAAGCTCATATTTATACATATTTTACATCAAATTCTCTCGTCTTTTCTTAGTTAGTTTCTTATATTTTTGAGTTATTTGCTTTGTTTTTGTGTTTTATCGAATTTATCTAGCTAAGAAAATAAAAATAGCATAAATGTGATTTTATGTAATAAATTCGTCAATGTAGATTAGCTTTTAAATTAAATAATATATATATATATATATATAATAATAATGATTCATGATGATGTTTGAAACATCATCATGGTTTGTTTTATAAAGAAAAGGATATAAAAATAAAAAGAAAGGTTGAAAGCTTGGGATTAGATAAAGAAAAGGAGTGTGCTAGCTGGTGAGGGGAGGAAGGCACGCTGCCTTCCTGGCAGCTGTAAAGGAAAGGGGGGTGAGTACAGACATGCGGGGGGACAGAAATAATTAAAGAGAAGTTAGGGGGAAGTCTCGGCATTTTTGGGGGGGATTGAAAGGCAGCAAAGCAGCCTGGCAGCAAAGGAGGAGCGAGACGTAAGGGAGCTGCCTGACGCGCGGAAGGAAGGCACGGAAGGAAGGCACGGAAAGGAGGTCAGCAGGAGGCAGTGCTGCCTCGGGCAGAAGCAGGCGGAGAGGAAACTGTGCTGAGTTTGGCAGCGAGGGAGACACGCGGAGAGAGAGAAGCTGCTTAGCAGCTGCTAAGACGAGCTTGCGAGAAAAGAGGAGATCGAAACGGGGCAGGACAGCTGCCTTAGGCAGCGCAAGAAGTGAGGTGGGCAGCGGAAAGAGAAACAAGGAAAGACTTGGCAGCTGGGTGAGGGCGACAGAGGGCAGCAGGAGAGAGCAGATGTTAGGGCAGGTCAGCACGAAGGAAAGCCTAAGGGGGAGCTCGCATGTCAGCACGAAGGAAAGCCTCGGGAGACAGCTACGAAGAAAGAAAGACGGACAGGAGCAGAGCTGCCAAAAGCAGCGGGGAGGACAGCTGGCAAGCGCGCAGGCAGTGAGAAAAACAAAGGGCGCTGCCTTGGCAGCGAGGAAGGCAGCTTGAGCACAGTGGCGAGGGCACTCTTTTCTCTCGGTGTTATTCTTCCTCCAAACTTATGTTTTATTTTATGGTTTAATTTATGAATAATGTGTAATTAATTTCTGTTTAGTTAGAGGTGAATTTGAAACTATGGATAAATGTTTATTATAATTTGATTTACCCCAGTTATGAATTTATGAATGTTGGATGTGGTTTATTTTTCTGTGTTGATTAAGAACTTGTTTATGTATGTGGGTTGAGGGTCGACACTTAATTTGCATGCTTAGACTTGATGCTAGGATATAAGGGAATTTCACCTAATCGTTATGAACTTATATTCATGAGTAGTAAAAATCGCTTGTCACGATTGTGTTTAGTAAACCCTAGGTTGGATTAACATGCGTATTCCATAGTTATGAATGCCTAGTCGATGCTTATGATTTCCATTGAACTTAATGATTTTTGATATGTCTCTCTATCATGCGTATTCCATAGTTAGGGAACTTGATAAAAATAATTTGGTTGTGATGCGTTTCCCGTCCAATTCAATGAATCTAGGGAAATCTGAAGGTTAATTTAAGCGGACCTAATTAACTTGGAGCGTTGTCATTTATTCGTTTGTCGAAGTCATAACTGGGAATTAAATTATATGCATTTGTTCATGTGTGGATAAGGACCCCTCTAACTAACGTTTCATCATTTTATTTCTATAAAATATATTTTCTTTGAAGTTTGTTTTTAAGTTTCAGTTTTAAATTCAATTTCGTAAAAAAATCAATCCCCCGTTTATTTTAAAGTGTTAGATTTATTAGAAATCATTTTAGTTTGTGTTTTCTTAAGTCTTGAGTTGTTTTGAGTCTTTTGATTTATTTTAGTTTATTTGTTAGTTTTATTTTGAGTCATTCTATTTAAGTGTTTTGGGTCTAGTTTAGTATTTTAAATTTTGTTTTTACGTTTTTAAATTAATTTTACATTGGTTAGCATCCCTAGTTAATCCCCGGTTAGAACGATCCCTACTTATCCATATACTACAATTGTCACAAATAGGGTTTAAATTTGTGCGTTAAGTTAATTTGCGCACCATCGTGGACACCCCGATGGGGTGACTTTGACATAATCAAAGATCAAGGACTTAACCACAAGACAACTGTGATGCCTCAGGTCAAAGGACTAATTTGCATTATCCCAACCATGAGTTCTCATGTGACATGAGTATGAGAACTCCTCGTTGATCGTGTTCAGTGGACTCATTCTCTATTGAGCACCTACGTACTTGTCTTGATGTCACACACACCAATGACTCGAGACTAGTCACTCTCCCTGAGAGAAGACATAGCACGTACTGATCTTAACGGACTGTCAATGCCCAATTGGCAATCCTATGATCAGGAACGTTTAGGATGTGTCTACGAAAGAATGGTCTCATTAATCTAACTTCATTAGATTGCATTCTCCCAATCACATATTCCTTGGACTTTATCGTTTAAGCATATAACATTTATATGAGACGGCTCAAACAATAATGTTTGCCCTTTATATGTAAACTAGATTAGTTTAACATGTGAAATGTCCGTAAAGTATCATCATATGATTGGCTTTAGGGCACATTTCCAACAGGGACAATGTTGATGAGTTGACAAAACCTGAAGGACCAATTGTGATAAGCAAGTATTTTCAAATGTTCGTTTTTCTCCTTTTGCATTTATTCAATTCAAAGTAAAAAAAATTAAAGATAATTCTATTCATACACTTTTTTTTTATTGAACAACAAATGATATTATCTACATTAAAAAGGTAGGGAGTGAGTTTAGTCTCGCAATGAGCTAGTAATAATATGGTTCAAACTCGCACCCAATTTTAATTGGAGCTTTAATGAAAAAGGGTTTGAACTAAGTTTATTTTAACAAAAAATCATCCTATAACTTTATTTAATAAAAATAACTTAAATTTTAATGAAAATGACTTAAATATTAATGAAAAGAACTTAAGTTTAAAGGAAACTGTAATATAATAAAAAATAAAAAAAGGTTTGTGGCTTTCCTTGACAGACAACACAAGAAGTTTTCATGAGTTTCAGAAGCCTCAAGCTTCGTCATTGACTAAGTAATCAACTCCAAAAATTATGATGGATGATCAGGACCTGGGCTTCCTTGCCAATTTTCTTGGCATCTGGATTTAGTTAAAAGTTTTGTCATACAATATGACTTGCTTCATATGATTTTTCTTCACTGCAAACAAAAGGTAAAAAGAAAAAAATAGTAAAAAATTAACTATTTCTTAAACTGAAAACTCACTAGTTCTTCAATTATTATTTCTGAAAATGAACACGAATACTACACTATTTCTTAAACTGAATGCTAACTACTTTTGAGAACTGAACACGAGCATTATCATTATTTTGTAAACTTAACACTAGTAGTATCAATATTTTTTAAAACTGAACACTATTTCTAAAATTGACAATTTCTGAAATTAAACACAAGTACTATACTATTTCTTAAACTAACTATTTCTGAAACTAAATACAAGTACTATTTCTAAAACTCAGTACGCTTTTGGCTAGGTTTTTTTTTTTTCTCTTTCTTTTGTCCTTATCATTAAATAAAACTATTGAATAACTTTTGGTTAAATGTAAAATTTTAAAGCCATTTTCATTAGTTTTTTTTTTAAAAAAAATCTCCACGCACCTTGTTAATTTTTGTCATTGATCTTTTTCAATTCATTCGATATGATAGCCGAAAATTAAAAGAGGTGTGTGAGACGTAAAAATAAATGCATGAATTACGCTACCCAAAAATAAACAAGTGTGGATTTAAATAAAAGAGGTGTCCAAAAATCATATTTTTCCCTTTATACGAAAATTTGAATAGATATTTCTATCAAAAATACATGTTAAGAAAAATTGAAGAAAATTCATCTCTTCCACTCACTTGATAGTGCGATAGTGAAGGCAAAAGTTCCCGAAAAAATAAAACAAAAACTAAAAGAGTTGGAACAATAAATTAGATATCACCCAATTGGTACATGAAAACATATCAATCCATGGGGATTTTATGTACTCTCTATAAGAACCTGGATACCTCCCTTATGAATTGAAACATGGGAAAGCTTCAATCTAATGGCCTCAAAATCTGCATTCTGCCTCTCTTCACTTGTCAACCACAAATTGAAGCAACGATCAATCAGGTCCTTGCCGCAGCTTAAGTGGGAACCTCCTTTCTCAAACCTCGTAACCCTTGCTAGATTCAAATCCGAAGGCTCCTCGGCATAATTTTCTAAAATGCGCCGAATGGAACAGCACCAAATTGGTCGAGCTACTTTAAGAAAGTCACGCAAAACCAATACTGGAAGATTCACACTACCCAGCTCGGACTCGCCATGCCCGCCTCTCCCATGGTAATCTGACCCTCCAAGCTTCAGCAGATCGTAAGTATCAGCAAGATCACTGTACACTGTTGACAACATCAGCGGACAGAGATGAGTACAGAACTAAGAACATAAGAAAAAACTTCCATTGTTTCCAAGGACAACATCTACCAAATGAAAACCAGGATTCCACGCTTATGCCACAAGAAGTTAAGACATTTAAAGGCATAACCCAACAGGCATGTGATCTACACATCTATTCATGCCGGTTGGACACAGTTCCAACCAGAAGTTCACCGAGTATATTGCATTATCATGATGAAAAACATTGTGTCTTACCGAAATAATTGTGCAGTAGAAAATCACTGAATTGCATTTGACCTACACGCTTGTTAGATGACAAACAGTAAACTGACACCTCGATCCTATGACTCCAACGTATAGCATGGTGAGTTGGGAGCAATTCCAGCTTGCTCCTCCTTATAGTAAAACATACAACTTTTCGACTATCTTATAAGACACTTTCCTTTTCTACCAGGAATATGACCTGTAACACTTAGCATGAATTAACCCAAAGTTGAAGTCAATCCCTCAGTCGTTTTATATGCTTAGAAAGAGATGATTGACGTGTAAATCTATTCCAAGAAAAAACATTGATATCCATTCTCTTTCTAAAGATGACAATGTATAAGTAAAATTTCTGCATCGACCGTGTAAAACACACATTTTACAGAAAGGAACAAACAGTTGCATCTCGTATAGCATACCAGCTAGTTTTCCGTCACTTCTGTAAACTTCGATCCCATGAAGACCAGCTTCTTTCAAACTTTTGACGATGGCAACTGGATTTTTCAATGACCAAGGATGAGCTAGCACAGCCACACCTCCCGTGTCGCATATCAGTTTTATTGCTTCTTCTGCCAGAGGTTCGCTTCCCCTGAACTCATACAAAGAAAATATTTCTTTATAATTGTTTCTTAGTCATATATACGCATCAATAGTAATCTGAAAACAGTAAGCTCAAAATATTACGTAGAGTATGCTGGTCCACCATCGTATAGATAGCGGGCAAAAGCTTGTTTCAAATTTTCCACATAGCCGGCTTCAACCATCGCACGGGCCACATGCACTCTCCCAGGAGCAACTCCCTTGCCTGCAATCTTTGCGACATGCTCCCATTTAAGAGGGAACTTAAGCTTGTTCAATTTTAAGACCATATTTTTTGCACGAAGATAACGACCATCCCTTATATTTGACAAGAACTTTTCAAGATCTTCGAAACTTGTTGGTCCACAGCTGCTGTAGTATGCAAGGATGTGAACTGGCTCCTCTGGTGCAGACTCTCCTCTGAAACCATTGTGAAACATCATCGGAGGTGTTCAAGAACTACCGATATGGGATATTTCCTTTTCATTGCTAAAATAACCTTATTTCTCATTTAGTTTAAGGGTGCCTCGATTTGAACTATAGTTTCAACTATAACCTTTTTAATGAATAATAAACTTCCAAATTACCCTCGAGTAAAATGACAATAAGCAACATAGTTGGTTTAAGAAAGGAAAAATATCAGGAAAGAAGAATTTGAAACGGCAATCTACCCATAAACCCAAAACATTCATCACTCATCCCCTCCCACCAAAAATCTTAATACAACTTGTATCATTTCTTATAATAACTTCATCATAATTTAGTGCCAAAAATGCTATGAATTCTCAAAAAGTGTAACGACCAACTTTTTAGTTTTCACAAAACCGTAATAGTCCATGTGTTCAGCAGACCACGACCGAATGCAGAAGATTTACCAAACAAACAAATAACCAAAACCAAAATTTCTTTTCACTAGGCTTGGTCTTTCCCATTCTCGTATGTCAATTTTGGTATTAGATTGTAAGTCCCTCCACTATGTTCTTACAAGGTGGAAGATCCTACTGTTTTGGCAAGGATGGGAACTTGGTACCAGCTTAAGACCTTACTACCTCAACATGACAAACTCAAGGTCAAGTTTTCTGCAACCAAGGGTGAATGATGCAGGAGAAAAGTTCAAAATTTGTTTAAGTATATCCTTTCTAGTTTCTTATGTAATAAATGCAGTTTACAACAGCCCAATGTTGTACTTATTTAAAAGCATCCAGAAGGCATACTTCTTCCAAAGTTACCTTGAGTAGAATTTTGTACTTATTTCAACACCTGGAATTATCTTAATGCGATGTCTCCGAGCTGCTTCTAGGGCCTCCGGGATGCCAGACATTGTGTCATGATCTGTCAGAGCAAGAACTTTCACCTGTTATGAGCACATATATTAATTAAAGATCACTACATCTCAGCATGTATTCATGTATTTAAAATGTAGGAACCTTAGTTAGCTGGCCAAAGAACTTCTAATGTCAATACATACGATATTTTGGGTCTTTTCCGACATTAGTTACACCCATGAGAAAAGATGTTGAGTAGAAAAACAAGAAATTGTTGGAAGAGTCATGGATTCTGTTTGTACCATATTTCACCAAGCCCGAAACTACCAAGCACGGGCAACTATATACCTTCGGAGACTAACTGAAGAGTTCATGGTGAGACACACTTGCCGAAGCACATGAGTTTCTCTCCAACTAGGAGACCAATCACCACGCGCCATGTGTCAACACCAGTATAAAGTATCTAGAGTCTCACATCGACAGGGTGTAGCCCAACTTAGATCTTGCTAACGACAATTATGTGCAATCTCTTGTATTATGTAAACACTACATTGTTAATGAGAGCTCCTCTACCCTCGTGGATGTAGCCCAACTTAGGGTGAACCACGTACACCTTGTGTCTATTTCTCTTCCCTTTATCTCTCAATCTACTATCTCACTAAGTGACCAAAGCACCCTTGCGAAGGTCACTTTGTGACACTTTACGTTGTTCCAAAGTCAACCCAATTTTGTGCATCAACAGATTCGATTATGACATAGCCTTACATATCCTCCATAAATAAAATTGAATGGAATACGTATAAATAACCCCTAAAAATCATACATAAACCTCAACCATTTCAACTGAATCACTAATTTAGCTAACCCAAACCAGCACACTAAATTAGCTCAGCCATCCCTAAACATAAAGCTGTTCATCGTCTCCATCAACTACACTTCTCAAACTAGAGCATGGATATCAACATTCCCCAGCTTTCGGAAAATATAGTACAATACAAATTTAACAGCTTTTGGAGAAAAACTTAACGAGAATTGAGCAAGACAATAACAGAGACTAGAATGGGCTGTAAAGAGCTATATTGCCAACACTCCCCCACAAACTGGGAAATAGTAATGGCTGACTCAACCTGATACAAAAGCAATTAGATTAACTACCGCGGAGCTCATCGCCTTTCCCATGTTCGCAGCCTTTTAAAGTCCAAATAAACCCTATTCTTTCTACGATTAAGGTGAAAACAAATTGTTCTCCCCTACCCTATGCATACAGCAAATAGAAGGTTATTTTTTTGTGATGCCTTCGTAGTCCCCGAGTCTATTGAAAGCCAATTAAGTCTTCATTGTAACTAACATCCTTCGCCCGCACGAGGTTGAACCCGAGTCCCATCCTTCATTACAGCGTGTATGCTTAATCTGCTAATATTTCAGGCCAGAAAAAAAGACCCTAAACAGGTTAAAGATGCTGCATTTTAACCAATACAGGGTATGTCTCCTACTCCTACTACTAGAAAGCCGGAATGTGTGAGAAGATTGAATTCGACACCCACAAGCGGTTAAAGAAGTTAACATGTAATCTAAAAAGATAGACAAAGAAATTACATGATAGAAAATAAACAAACTATAACAAGTTAAAGAACCGACACCCACGAAACGAAAGATTTTCGTTCAGAATTTAACTCACCCCATTTTCGTGAGCCCTCTCGACCAACTTGGAAGGCGAAAGAAACCCATCACTGCAATTTGAATGGGAATGCAATTCAAAGAGTAGCTTGTTTGCTATGCTCTTTTGCACCAACGAAACCCCAAAATCATCCGAAGCTGCAGCGGAAGAAGCTTGGTGCTGTTCCAAGAAAACCCATTCGCTCACAGACTTGAAAGCTAAAGTCTGCTCGGTGGTCATCTTCTTCTTGCTCCCGCTCCCACCTCGCTTCTTCTTCTTCCTCGCTGTTTTCTTTGGGCTGCTCGAGTTGTTTGTGGCATCCATCACGTACTGCTACTGATCCAGGAGAAGGGAGAAGGGCGGCCTACGGTAGAGCAAGCTAGGGATTTTTAGGGATATCAGATTTAGACAGGGCGGCCTACTAAGGGCTGGTTTGGTATTGCTGTGCTTTGAAAAAAAGCTGCTGTGAGAATAAGCGGCTGTGCTGTGAGAATAAGCGGCTGTGAAATAAAGCCAGTAGAGTGTTTGGTAAACTTTTTTGTGAAAGTGCTTTTGGAAAAAAAAGCAGGATGATAGTGTGTCTTTTCATTAAAGGAGCACTGTAGCTCCGTGTGCTTTGAAAAAACTGGCTTTTTTTCAAAGCAGCAAATAGCAGCTTCAGCTTTTCCTTTGATTTTCAGCTTATTCTCACAGCAGCTTCCAAAATAAGCCTTTTTTTTCAGTTTACCAAACACAAAAATGACCCTCAGCTTTTTTTCACAGTGGCTTTTTTTAAAATCACCTCAATCCCAAACGGGGCCTAAGAGTGCCAAGTTTGCTTCATACAGAGAGAGTTCACAGGTGTCCTCCCCTCTCTTCTACTTTTTCTTTTCGTCAGACAAGCTAGTACCCCCAACCCAGTAGTACATCCTCTGTTAGAGATTTTTCATGACTAGAGACTTTTCGTCGGCACGAAACACGGATACATACGTTATATACACGGTGACCATGACTTTCTCATTTTTAATATTTGTTTAATTCAATTCAAATAATTAAGTTGCGAACTGCCCTATCCGCACATGTCCTAGTCGTAGATGTGTCCTGGATGTGGCTCTGTTTGTTACAATGAACTGTCTTTGTCTTACATAATACTAGCTTAAGGAGCTTAAGGTGAATTACTTTAACAACTGGCTTCTTTTTCCCAAATAGCATCTTATACTCCATGATTTCTGCATAGTAATTTGACGGTGGTAGGCGTAGGATTGGTGGTAGTGGTGGTAAGCGGTGGAGTCACTTTATTTTTCATGAAAAAATACATGTATAAAACAATCTTTGTTTAGTTTTTCTTCTTACCTTTAAATTAATTTTTATTTCATAAACAATCTACACAACACCAATAAACTTCAATTTTTTTCTTCAATTGTAAGTGAGAGATTATAAGTTTGATTTTCGCCAAAGGTAAATTTAAACCACATTATTATTAACCCATTATGAGGCTTAACTCACACTCCCACCATCTTAATGTAGATAATATCATTTATTCAAAAAAAAAAAAAAAATCATTCGACACAAAAAGCCTCATGTGTCGAAGGCTTTGCTGGCATTTTTGTGTTGTAAAAAGGCGAACAAAACCTTCACGTCCCCCATTTTTGAGTTAGCGAGAATTAGGCCCAAAGCATATGAAGGAACAAGTAGTCCTAGGAAATGCTTTGTTGTTCTTCCAGCAGCTCTTAGGTGCTTGGTTTGGTGTTACGTTGAAATGCTTCTAGCAGTTGTCAAAGTTTTTCCACGGCTGTTTGAGGTGGTGAGTTAATATGAAAAAGGGTTTGGCATGAGAGCTTGAAGTGTGGGAGCTAGAGATCCACAAGTTTAGCAAATAACAGTGCATGAGCTTCATTTTGGTACAGTTACGTTAAGATTTAGGAGAAGAATTTGTAAGAGATATTGATAGTGGTTGAGCTTTTGGTCATGGTGGTTGGTTGAGGTTTCTAAGATAGAAGATCAGTGGTGAAAGGAGAAAGCTTAAAGCTTGAGTCTATGGCTTGCTGGAAATCTTGTAGCAGTCAAGACCAGGGAGAGAGATTTCCTACAGCAAGGAGAAGATGTTCTTCTTTAAGCATGAGGTTGAAAGCGCGTGATGGAGAAGGTTTCTAGCAAGTAAAACACTACTATAAAAGGGGATATTACTTTCGGAGTAAAAACGACAAGAGACATTACTTATTGTCGAATTATTGGTAAAAATCCGACATTAAATTGTGTATAGAGGAACCGACACCATGGTGTGCTGGAAACTACTTGTTTTCATAGGGTAAAGGGATGGATTGGAACCTCCTTGTGTCCTAAGGATAACGAGGCACTGAAACTAGTTTTTTTCCAACAGCTAAAAGGGTGGAATGGTATCTTCTTAGTGACATATGCATAGAAGGGTGAGATAGGTTGCACCATGAATAGGTTCACGAGAAACGCATGTCTTGGTGCAGGAAAAGAGAAGATATATGTCTTGTGTGGATCGGTTGTTGTAGAGTTATGTTATTGTTATGGACAGTGCATTGATTAAAATAAGCTCATTTGCTTTCCCAACGTGAGACCACTCCAAATAATAATCATGGACTTTGGTGCTTCCAAGTAGACCAAAGTCTCCGTTATGGAAAAGTTTCTATGGGCCTTGTGGACGTCCATAACCTTCCACACCTCAACTCCTCTAACAAGCCCGTGAAACCATACGTTTTGGGTCATGTGAGCTTGGTAGGTGTTGGGTTTAAGGGAATGTGTTCGGTATGGTGTTATATATTTTACTGTTTGGCCTGACATGAGAATTTAACTTACGTAAATGCTTGCTAAACTATTAGCTTTACCACTAAATTTGTATAATACAATCGAGATTCACATGAGGCAATAAAACCGTAAGTTTAATGTGTTTGGGCCTTTGCGTGCAATTTTGGGGTCCAACAGAGAGCATGAATCCCGCTGTCCTACCCACTCTTTTATTTAGGTTCAGAAGCCTTCAGGTTAGTTGCATCGGATGGTCCTTCTGAATCTTGATCGTGGAATCAAATTGCCTAAAATGAATATGGTGAACATAAGGGGAGTTTAAAACCAAGAGACTTTACTTATGCTTTATAAGGAATTGTGTTACTCTTTATATTGCCAATTAATTTTATTGTGAAAAGTTATCAGAGCAGTTTAACCCACGTGTGAAGCCTAATGGTCACACGTGTGAAGCCTAATTGCAGTATCCATATTGTCGATTGATATTATGGTAAAACCTCAGCTTCATACGATCAAGATAGAAGAATAGTGGGATAGAAGAATAGTGGGAGAAAAACTATCTTGATGTGCACCTAACAAAATGATGATTCAGTCCATTATGGATGCCTCCTGCAGCTGCTTGCTTAGACCCCTCTTCCATTGTACAGATTCCCTCGTCCCTGAAAACAATATATAGAACGGAAAAACCGAAAAATCGAGGGGGCTGCTCCGACCAGTCTAGTCGAGTTGCCCCTCATAACCTCCTCGTGTATGCTCAATCTGCTTCTCTGAAGAATGACGCGGCATCTAAATTCCAATGTCATAACCTGCGCCACGCATTGTTAAATCTTGAAAGCCAAAATGATCGAATATGGCATTCATCACAAGGTGAAGTGAAGCAGCAACATTGGAATCAAATAAACTGGATAACCGATGACTGATCATAATTTGTAAAACATTGAAATTTTAAGACAAAACAAACGGTACAAATTTGGAATCAATATTCGGTTTCCAGCACGCCATCAATAAGCCCGAATTCCATAGCCTGCAATTTAAAAAAATAAAATAAAATAAAATAAAGGGGAGGTTAATAAGCTGGATAGATAGATATGTAGTGCTGGAGTATTACTAGCGGCTGGAAATTGAAAAATTAATTTGGTTAAAAGAAGTTTATCGTAGTTCTGTAATTGTACTGGGGTCGCAGAATTAGCAACATTACCTCGGAAACAGATAAGAAACGATCCCTCTCAGTGTACTGTTGTACTTTCTCTAGAGATTGCCCAGTAAATGCAACATACATTTTGTCGACTTTCTGCATCAAATACATCAGGACACAAGACCAAATTAAAAGACTTAATGTGGAGCAGATGGCACTCATAAATTTGATGAATAAAGCACAAAGAAATAGCTCTAAGGGAAACTAAGTACATGTTAAACACAGTATTGACAGAACCCTAAATCTCGATTTCCTAGAACTCGAAAAGCAATAATCACAAATGCAAAGTCTTTCAAACATTAAAAGAAGATTCCCAGTGGATGAGGATCCCGCCCATGCAGGGTCTGAGTAGTACGTATTTTCTCAAAGGTCCAGAGAATGCTTTTTGAGTTTTTGGAGCAGTAAGTGTTATTAAAGACATTCCTTCATTATCTGTGCTTCTCCTCACAATAGATCCACACTACTTCAAAATGGTGGTTATGGCTGTATTATCTACCACTAACTGCCCCAGATAACCAAGGTTTGTCTGTCACTAAATGAAGACTAAACTAATGGCACAGTGAATTTATATGTAACGACCCAACCTTGAACAGGGCTGAACCTAAATTTAAGTTGTCCCGGTAGCACTGTGAGGCAAAAGCTCTCAACACCCACATTCAAATTGTAATACTCTAAAATACCACATCAAAAAGAGATTTCCTTGGACACCAAGGTTTTGTCTGTCATTAAATGAAGTTGCAACTCATGCAGTGAATTTATTTGCAACAACCCAGTCCCAAATAGGGTTGAATCTAATTCCAGTTTCCCTAGTAGCCCTGTGCGGCAGCAGGTCTCAACAAGCCTTCAATTTGTAAAAGTCTATAAGCTTTCAACTTTGACTTGATCAGAAAAATTATATAACAAAATTGATTATTCTGCTCACAGTTTGATTTAAATCAATTAGGCTGCAACACTAATATATGATCACCAGAAAGATTTTCAAGAATACAACTAAGGGAGAAGAGACTGACATGGCGAGTTTGAACTGCTTCATTCACTTGGCGCCTCACATCTTCCACGTGGCCCTACAATAAGACAATTCCAAATCAATCCACGGATATAAAACAAAATGGATCACGTAGTAATTAGTATATAATAAATTATTTTAATTTTACGGAAAATAATTAACAAAGAATCTGAGAATTTGAAACTAATATCGTTAATTTCTCAGACAATATCAATTTGTTGCGTTATACATGGAAAAATCAACCACAAAGACATGAACTAATGTATTACTATAAAAATTCATGCAGTTATGATTGCAGGAGAAAATAGGGCAAGAAACAAAAACGACTATAAAAACTAGATTAAGTAACAAATCGGTTATGAGATTATTAGGTCATTTACAACAGAAAGTCAAATCTGAGACCTTCGATGGTTCAAGGATGTAACATAGTACAGAGGTATTTAAAAAGATCAAATACAAAAACTAAACAAGAAGTTATCTTCTCACGGTAGTATTTCTTCTTCATACTTGTATTTATTTTTTTGTTGGAGACCTTCACAGTTCCAAAAAATACATTGACGTTTAGGTAGTACGATAATTTTTGGTCAAACTCACATCACACCTTTAGTATTGAGACCATCATACTTAATCAAACACTTGGTAGAACCAATAATGAGATAATACAAAATTCAGCATTTCCATCATCATCTAAGGGCCTACTGAAGCCACCAAATTTTCTATCATCTCAAGCAAATGCAAGGATCAAAAAGAACATTTAAGAATTTTCAAAGGCATTAGTTCTAGGACTAAGAAATAACATGCTTCATGGTTATAATATCAATCAGAATTGGAACATAAGAAAAATGGAACCTTAGGCCACAATGCATATACGATTCTAAGGGATTTTATAATATGAAACATTTTACTCGAACTTCAATTTAAAAGTTAAAACAATTATATATTCGCTCTTTTTCCTGATCAGTACAAATAAACTGAAAAGAAATGTAATCAAGTTCCATTTTCTGGCATGGCCTTGCTAAAAATTAGTGGAATGATGGAAATGCTATATAGAATCCTAATCCAACCTAACATAGCCGTTCCAAATTCTATATTCTTAAATGCATGCGTTGTGGAATCGTGAAAATGTAAAAAGTGTTTTACTTGTAATCTAGAATCCTTGAATCCTTGAATCCTAGAATCAACCTTCAGAAAAATGTTTTACTTGAAATGTATGCATTATGGAATGGTGGAAATGTTAAAAATGTTTTACAAGTAATCTATAATCCTAAAATCCAACCTGCCGAAATGCCAGGTTAAAATAACCAAGTTCCAGCATCTATGTCCTTGCACAATATTAGTGGAATGATGCAAATGCAAGGATTGAAAAAAATATTTAGGCTATGTTTGGGTGGGGATTTCCAAGTCCCAAAGGATCGAGATGAAGTTGGTAAGGATGGATCATAAAATGTTTAGGAGGGATTAGAAAAATACCACATGAGCATTCCAAATCCCTCTCATGTAACTGCTCGATGAGATTTGAGATTTCTATATCATTATATTCATTACCAAACTTTGATTTTTAAATGATACTACAGAATTAATTAACATATGGTACAAAAAAGAAGTTAGGTCTTCCCTCCATACCCAAAACTGATAACAGCACAAGATACGAAAGACACCTAAAAGAATAGACCATCAAAATACAATTCACTTTTACTTCTTGTCATATAGCCCATTAATTCACATCCTCCTACCCTCTTATAAGCATCTTCTTAATAACAAAATAGGCAAGCTATCCAAAAAAAAGTTTATTCATACCCCACATCCACTTTGTGGTTGGTGTATCATGATTCGTGCATTTGGCATCGCATAGCGCATTCCTTTTTCACCCCCAGCAAGAAGAAGTGCTCCTTGGCTTGCAGCTACTCCGAAACATACTGTTCCTACCTTAGGTTTGATCTGATAACATAAAAAAATCATTTAATGAAAACAGAACATAATTGATAAATAAAACTATTTCTTGTTTGGTGCAATCGAGCTATGGTTATAATTTTGTCTTGGTTTTTCTTTGTGTTTTTGTTTGCCTGATTATTACTTAGTTAGGTTTATCTTGTTAAAGACAACGCAAACTTAATCAGAATGACGAATGTTAAAGTTAGTTCAAATGCTACTTGAGCCCTATCACCTCCTCAGGGCTACTGTGACAACAATCTAAACCGTAAATTCAATATAGGAGTTTGATGACAAATTGTTGATGTAACAAATAGAAATGAATGAAAATGCAATAAAGAAGAGAGCAAATGTTCTGTTTTGGTCCGCTCTCATGTCTTCTGTTTCTAATTAATTTAGACTTATTCCTTTCTCTACTATCTGCTGGCATTGGAAGTCATTTTAGAAGGGATTTGATTCCCTCTTTCATTTCTCTTATTTCTTACTAGCATATGGGCACACACAAAGTGTGTGAGAAATTTTTTTATTTTTGTTTTTGAAATATAAGGAGAGAGGAAGAGAGTGATAGAGAATGTGGGAGTGGGAATTTTTTTTTTTTTTAATTAGAGATATGTTAGGATTACATGTAGGTGAGGCTTTGAAAAAAAACAGCAAAATTTGGTTGTGTGAAATTACATTTATGCCCCATATTTGTTCTGTTTTAATTAGAGGGTTAAACTGGTAATTTCATAGGGTTTTGGTTAACAATTAGTGTTTTATTAATTAGGTAGAGATACTGGTGTACTTTAACACTCCTTTTTCTATGTTTTTTTTATTGTCTCTGTTGCAATACAATTTTCTTTATCCACAACAAAGTGCAAAGAAATGTGATAAAAATTTGGAAGAAAAAAAGAGAAAGATGACGAAGCTTCATGACATTACCCAAGACATGCAGTCATAAATTGCCAAAACAGAGTATGTACTCCCGCCAGGGCAGTTCAAATACACCTGAAATGATACAGGACAAAGTCACAATCTCTGAAAGAAACCGACTTTGACATGTTATTACTTTAGCCATGCTGAATCAATTGAAAGGGGGGCGCGGAGGGGAGAAGGGGAGAAAGTGTAAGTACACACCAGTATATCTGAATTCTCATCAATAGTAGCCAAAGTCACAAGCTGGGATATGACTCGTTGTGCCACCGCTGAAGTGACTGGCTGCCCAATGAAGATTATACGGTTCCTGAATAATACAGATGAGAGATCCAATGGTCCACCTGGGGTCATCACAGCTGGGAGTATGGGTGGATTCCCTTTTTTGGCTTCTATTGCACCATAACTAAAAAAATTCACAAACTTATAATCCTATCTAAAGATAATGGAATACATCATTCAACATTCTACGCATGAGTAGAATTCAAGAGCCTTGAAGGACAGAGATTGATAGAATTATTTTCCATTGAAATTCTAACGAGTTTAAAAAACGTATCATGCCCCAGTTAAAAAAGTTTTTGGCCCTAACCTATTTTCATCAATTCATCCTCAGTTATCAATATCATTGAATAAATATATGCATTCGTTTCCAAGGGACTTTGCATAACTTGTGACCCGATGGATGTAAAAACAAAAAGCCATTTCAACCTATTTTGATTCATAAAGGAACAGAAACACAGAGTGTGTGCAGGCAAAATTGGGGTGTGCAAAAATCATCTCCCAAGATAAAACTACCTTATGAATACAATATCATGTGAAAATCAATACAAATATAGTCTGAAAACGAACTTTAAATCAAATCGAAAAGAAAATTCTATCAATTATGCAAAAGGGCACGAGTTATAGACCTTGTACTGGTATCACCAAAATCGTTGCCGTCAAGCTTTAGAGGTGACCCACAAGTTCTACTTGATAATCCTGGAAACAGCAATACGTTTAGAATTTAATCTAGTCTGCAAAACTGAATATAAACTCCAAATAAATAGCCAAATGCACGTAATTATTGAATAAATGACCGAAATCACGGATTAAGCTCAAACATTGAACAATTGGGTCTCTTACTCTATGGAAATAATGTAATTAGTAAAAAGAAATTACCACTAGTTGCTAAAGAATCGCCGTACGGAGTGTGCAAGGCAGAGACTGTGGACTTGGGCGTCGAATTTCTGCACCACCACCACAAAACATGAACAAACAACAGACAAATACATCATCATATAAAATGAAAACTGTAAAAATTAAAAAAAAAATATTGAAAAATTGAAAGATAATCCTCTGCATTTGTTCGTACCTGAGACTGAGAGGCAACAAAGGAAGAGATGTTGAGTTACTACTGCGGCAAGAACCCAATGAAAAGCTCAGCCTCGGAGGGGCTGAGAAACCTGCTAATGCTACCATTTCGACTCACTCAAAAGATACGCAGAGAGAGCGAGCAGAGAGAGCGAGCAGATTAGGAGGAGCACATCTGTGGGCTGTACGGCTGGGCCCATTAAAAATGAAACAGTAATAATTCTGTTTACTAGTTCCGTTGATTAGTCAGTAAGTGTGTGTGTGTGTGTATATATATATATATATATTTTATTTTTTATTTTTAATAAACGATACATTAAATTTTAATGTAAGTCAAGCGTATATTGAATTTCAATGCAAGATATTCCACCTGTTACTAATTTCATACTATTTTTTGCACTTTCATCAAAATTCTAACCTCGAAGATTTTTTGAGCTTCTCAATGCATTGCCACCAAGTACTACACTTTAGTTGTATTATTATTTCACTTGTAAGTTAGAAGTCTTAAATTACCTTCCGTACATGGTAAGTTCAATACTAAATTATTTTGGTAGACTCATAGTGTGGCTAAGATGGGTCAATGTTATTTGTTGATTTTTCCCCTAAACTTGTAAGTCATTGCTAATTTTCACCCCTTTAACTTTTATTCAGCCAATTACCCTCCTGAGACCATCTCCAATGGTTGGGCTTAAAGCCAAATATTTTAGCCCGAAAAATTTAGTTTTTAGCCCAAAAACAGTTTTTCTGCTCCAACCGTTCTAGCCTAAAATTTTAGCCGGGGATTATTAAAGAATGAACTTAGGCTATTTTTTTTGTTAAATTAATTTTTTTTTAAATAAATATGTAGACTATCGTAAATTAATTTTATGAACATTTAAATCTAAAAAAATTTAAATTCCGATAAATATTGAAAAATTTAAATTCCGATTTCTGGGCTAAATTTCGAGAAGAATCTGGCCTTGGTTTAACATTTAGCATTTAGCCCAAATTTTCCCCTTGGGTTGGAGTGGGTTTGGGGGGAAATTTTGGGGGGTAATTTTGCTTTTAGCCCACCATTGGAGTTGGTCTAAGACCATCTCAAAACCTTCCCTAATATTCATGTCTTTTAAATCCATCATCGTCTTGAGTGTGTCATTTGATTTCTCCGTATTCAACAATGTCTCAATCAAAATATCAAATATGTTCTTCTCAATGTGCATGACATCAAGATTATGCCTAATCTTCAATTTCGACTAATATTCCAACTCGAATAAAAAACTATTCCTTGTCCAATTTAATTCTTCAGCATTCCACTTCCTCTTCTTGTCTTTATTAACACGATGCTTACCAAACATGTGAGGAACAATATAATCTAATTGGTCAAGTATGTTCTCGCCTGAGAAATCTCTCAGACTATTTCTCATCTCTAGATGACCATTAAAGAGTGCAGTATTCTTCCGCCATGAATGATTCATAGGTAAATAGCGACGGTGTCCAATATGACAATACTTACTTCTCAGCTTGGTGTACGATCCATCCTCATTACATATTGAACATGTCAACTTACCGTGAGTGCTCCAACTTGATAAATTTCCATAAGCAAGAAATGAAGGAAATTTTGTGAAAAACATGTTCATTTGAATAACATCATATAGCATGCAATTAACAATTAAAGGCGGAATCATGCTTTCATGCATTCAAAAACAAAACATCTACCATGAAATTCAAAGCCTAGTAGATTGGTGAACCTTGACTCAACTTAAAAAACAACAATTTGTTAGTTGAGAAATATTTACCTTTGTAGATTCCTCTTTGCATATGCAAAGGATAATCACCCAAGAGATAGGGCATTCATTCCTTGCTTCTTAGCTCCATGGATTTGGTTAGAAGAATAGGTTCTCCAAGTTCCCAAAATTGAGAACCTCTAAAGATTCTACACCAAGGTTGGATTGGAGAGGAAATGAGTGACCTTGAGGAAATAGAATTGCTAGACAATATCCCCCAAGGTGGTTGGCCTCTTAGAGAGAAATGGAAGCTTTGTGTTCTCACCAATTTTCTCTAAAATCAACAACTTATGAATTTTAGGCTATAAAGTTCTTTATATAGTCACTTCTTTAAATGACCTAAAGAACCAAAAACCCTAATTCAACACTAAATGGATATGGGCTTTTGGGCCTTTGTGAATCTTTATTCATTAAGTTGTCATACAACTTAAGTCAATGGGCTTTGACGTTCGAAGCCCATTGGGCCTTAAGGTCCAAAACTATCCTGAGGTCTTTAACGAACTTATTCGTTTGATTAATTAACATATTAATTAATCCTTGCTATAAATAATTAAACCATTTAATTCATCTCCTTTGTTTCTTCAATCTCCACCTTATTTGGTGTACGATACATTAGGTTCCTTTTAGCGAGGCAGTGGGCGATTAAAACCATTTTACATCGATTGTGAATTGAAACTTACTTTCAATTCTCCCTTTAGTGATTACACACGTTTAGGGCTTCCACAAACCATGAGTGACCCCTAGCAGCATATCATGGCTACCCAAGCTAATCAGAAGAGGTAGAGAACCTATTCAGTTTAGGATTACAAATGCAATACGGTCTTTCTCTAATCTAATACTCTTGACCACATTGTTTGGTTTGATAGTTTATTTATTCATGTCTACTATCCAATGTGATTCATTTGCATTTTATGATTACCTTGAATGTGATTTGGAACGCATTCCCCAATCTCATTCGTACTCTGGCCAGAGATTTTAATCATATCATAGAGTATTCTCCCTCAAGCCAATTGAAGGTTAGAGATCCCTTGTTGCGCATTCACTTGTCTCCATGACTAAGTGGCTTAACCCCAATGATGTCGTGGACACCCCGATGGGGTGACTTTGGCATAATCAAAGATCAAGGACTTAACCACAAGACAACAACTGTGATGCCTCAGGTCAAAGGACTAATTTGCATTATCCCAAACATGAGTTCTCATGTGACATGAGTATGAGAACTCCTCGTTGATCGTGTTCAGTGAACTCATTCTCTATTGAGCACCTACGTACTTGTCTTGATGTCACACACACCAATGACTCGAGACTAGTCACTCTCCCTGAGAGAAGACATAGCACGTACTGATCTTATCGGACTGTCAATGCCCAATTGGCAATCCTATGATCAGGAACGTTTAGGATGTGTCTACGAAAGAATGGTCTCATTAATCTAACTACATTAGATTGCATTCTTCCAATCACATATTCCTTGGACTTTATCGTTTAAGCATATAACATTTATATGAGACGCCTCAAACAATAATGTTTGCCTTTTATATGTTAAACTAGATTAGTTTAACATGTGAAATATCCGTAAAGTATCATCATATGAATGGCTTTAGGGCACATTTTCAACAAGAAAATCATTGATGGTCCATATCACAATTGCACGCAAATTAAAAGTACATGCAGCCATCTTATCATAAGTTTGAACGCCATTTTCCCATAATTCCTTAAGCTCATTTATTAATGGACGCAAATATACATCAATCTCATTTCCGGATGCATTAGGTCCAGGAATTAACAAGGTGAGAAAAGAGAATGGTTTTTTCATACATTTCCATGGGGACAAATTATACGGAAACAAAACAACTAGCAACATACTATAAGGCTTGCTCATATCCGAAAAATGATTAAACCCATCAGTTGCAAGGCCTAATCTAACATTTCGTGGGTCTCGAGCAAAATCAGGGTACATTTTGTCAAACTTTTTCCAAGCAATAGTCTACTAGATGCCTCATTGTGTTCACATCATTGACTCTTTTATCTTTGTGCCACCTCATGTCTTTGGTTGTATGTCTTGACATGAACAACCTTTGCAACCTTGGTTTAAGTGGAAAATACCACAATACTTTTCTCGGAACTTTCTTTCTTTGCTCACAAGCACTAGCCTTATATCTTGGCTCATTACACACTGGACATCTATCTTTCTTTTCATGTTCTTTATAAAACAATGCACAATCGTAGTTACAAGCATGGATATTTTCATACCTTAATCCAATACTTCTCAATATCTTCTTGTACTCATAGAATGATTTAGGAACGTGGTTGGGTTTGAGACACATCTTCATCATTACTAACATCTTATCAACTGCCCTGTCAATCATATGGTTGTCAACTTTGTTGTGAATTAATTCCACAACATGGGTCAAAACTGTATATTCATTGCATCCAGGCATAGTTCCGTTTGAGCTTCACAAAGCAACTTCTCATAATTATTAAAATATACCCTATGAGCATTAGTCACCTCACCACTCCACAATGTATCTTGATAACTCATTGTATCTTGATCATCATCATTATCATCCAATATTTGAAATGCATCCTCAATCATATTGATCATGTTGCCATTAGGATTACTAGTCGACTCGTCATTCGTAAATCCTGAAGTTTGTCCTTGCACTTGATGGATTCGATCTCCATGATATATCCATGTATCATAATTCATATCCATACCAGAATTCAACATATGAAGATGAACATCTTCAACAGAATGAAAAAATATGTTATGACAAACTTTACAAGGACATGATACTTATGAGTACTCACAATATGAGGTAGAACAAAACATTTAACTCTTTAAGCTCTAATTACCAGTTAGTAACTTAATATGGTTAGTCTCACCATCACCAACCTTATTCCTTCTACGTCTACACCCATCCCCTACTCTTGAAAGATAAACACATAATGATCAAGTTGAAATCACTTGTTAACATAGTTGATGTGCTGCAGATGGATTGCTGAGATATAGGCTTAAACATGTTTATGGTACATTCTCCAACTCCTGACAATAGTTACTTTCACAGTTAATAATTTATTATGATAGGGTTTATGCCTAATGTTAAACGTTACAACTTTTCTCTACTATGATTAATTTCACTTGCTGATAATCAATTTTTGCAATGCAAATCGACCGGCATACACTTGCATGTTGATTAGCCGAATGTCAAACATGTTTAAAGTGACTAATTTTCCTCTATTTATTTGTTACATTTGACAAATATCTTGGTTGATAAATAGGTCATGACCTAGCTCTAAGAATCAAAGCTACAGCAGCTACAATAGTTGTGCAGATTTCATGAAAACGTTCTGAACAAACACCATTAAGAAAACAACAAGGAAAATCTTCTACAATCATCCACCAAATAGCAATCATGAGCACTACACGGAACCAACACCATCGGGAAATTTTAAGGCTAGTTACTAGACAAGATAGTGATCAAAACTATAAATACTGAAACTGATAAGGATTCGATCAAATAAGTAAAATAATAAAACTTTAAGGGTGCGTTTGTTGCACTGGACTATTTCAGACTGGACTAGCTTCAAGGATTAGGTTGGACAACCTTAGACTAGACTAAACTAGACTAACTTAGTGAAGCGTTTTGTGCAGATTCGGACTTAGAAGCATGATAATTTAAAAAAAAAATCCATGATATATAACAAAATATTTTAGTTGCTTCAACTTCAATTTCAACCAAATATTCATGTTATTCCTGTTAAACATTTCATCTTCTCCATGTTCAAAGTATGTTTATGTCACTCAAATACCGTATTTAATCCAACCTCTTTCTTCTTCTGGCAATTGTCACCAGTGCCATCTACCATAATAAAAATTGCAAAATTCTTGAGATTTCAGAACCAAAAATTGATAATTTGCTTCACATTTAAACAAAAACCCATCCACAACAAAGCAACACATCACAAATTTTCCCAAAAAAAAATCAAATTTATAAATGTGGGTTTTGTGAATAAGGAAATATACCAACAAGAACAAATAATAGAAAAGCCATATATTAGATCTAGTAAAAACATATACATACATATATGTGTGGGTAAATACACACACACACACAAACCTAGAAAACGGTGCTTTCTATAATTTCAGCTTAAATTAGAAAGAACCACCATTGCAAACACCATTAAACCAAACAAAACATATTCAAAAATCTGAAATTCATATTATATTACCAAAAAAGGCCAACGATATCTTATTTCTGATTTGGGATTTGGGAGAATAAAATCTTGGATTTTAGGGTTACAAGTTTAGAAATTGCCATAGTTTATTCAAACAAAAGTTCATGTGCATAATCTAAAACAAAATTAAGATAAGGTAAGACCTTACCCAATTGTAGCCACCAAGTTAAATGCAAGTATCTGGGTGTTGAGGAGAGTGATTTAGGGCAATGAGGCAAATCAGAGTGCAATGGGAAGAAAAAAAAGGTGCGATCTGTGGGAGATGAAGGGGAGATGGGTGGTCGTCGATGATGGCAACCACCGGAGCGCAAAAGAGGGAGATGAAAGGGTGGGGCGAAAAGTGACGAAGTGAGAGTGGACTCTCTCTGTTCTGAAAAAAAAAAGGAAGGTGGACTCTCTCTGTGGAAGATTAAAAGAGAGTTTCAATTATTTTATTTTAAGTTTTAATATTTGGCTTTTATGAATAATTTTTTATATATAATCAATAAGGCATCTTTAGCCTCACATTTGAGTATGTCATATTATTTAATATTATGTGACGCATTCTACAATTTGTCTAAACTTTCATTTGGGTGGTAAAATTTCCTGCCCATTTATATGTGGCGAATCTGAAAGTTATATGTGACACATACAATCTAAAAAATCATCCTGGTCCTACAAATGCTTTCTAAAATCTCCTCACTTATTCTCGTAACATATGACGAATTCCAGGACGCCACCACAAATTTCGTTACATATTCTCTGTTTTCTTGTAGTGAAATGAAACAAGGCACAATATTTACGAGGTTCCTCTACAGTCAGTGCGACTGGAGTACTTCTTCGAGGCAGCAAGGGTGCTTTCCATTTATAATCTGAAATAATAGGAGTACAAAGATAACTCTCTCTATTCTCTTCTTTCTTCTTCCTCTTTTTTCTCTCTTCCTTCCATTTCTCTTCTATGTCGAGTCTTTCATCACCTCTCTTTCTTTCCTATGTATGTTTTCATTTTATAGGCAAAAGATTACTGTAGCAACACTATTCACTTTACAAACTTTCCTCAAATGAATAGTGAAAATACTATGCATAAATAGTAATCCATCTGATTTTTCTTTAGATGAATTGTAACAAACTATTCATGATCCACATATTATATTACAACACTCCCCTTGGATGGCCACAAGACTTCGATTGACTTGTTAAAATCTTGATTTGTTTTGGATGCTTCCCTTGATTTCAAATTCTTTAGGTTAATGTGTGTCAATGCAATGCTTGAACTTTTATGGGCTCATCGTTGATCTTTTTGCTTCAGTCTCTTGCATAATAGAAGTGGTGCACAATCTTTGCCTTTGAATGATTCTTCAAAATATCATTTTTCAGCGACTCATCAATGTTTGGCAGCTTCAGTGTAAAGTGCCAACATCATATCAATTGTTCTGAGGTATTTGCTGAGGAAATTTGAGACCTAACAATAGTTGAAGATGACTACTCAAGCGCAATGCTAAGTAAGCAATCAGGGAAAGGTCTCAGGTAGTCGGTTCCTGACTGGAAGTTTGATTTCAGGTTCTGACTGGTTGCTTTCTTTCTCCTTGTCTTGCAAGTAAGAGCAAGGGCAAAGGAAAAAACAGGGGAAAAACCTGATATGAGATACTTTTACTTTCGACCTTAATGATATGAGATACTTTTGCTCTTGAAGATAACGGTAGAAGATTAGAAGATTTTGATACTGATGTAAAACTTCTCGATCAAAACTATTTTCTTGCTGAGGAAATGAATTGAGTATTTTGAGTGACTTAGTTGAAGAGGTATTCTCGGAGAAGAGGAAAGTAGAGCATTTCAAGATGCTTTGTTGAATATGCATTCTCGAAGATGAGGAAGAGTTAGGCATTCTTCCAGGTTTGCCTTGCCATGGAGGATGGATGTCGACATATATAGGGATTTAAGCAAGTAGTGGTGTTGTTCCTATACTCTTGTTGGCAACAGTGGTGTAATTGGAACTGTAAAATTCACGCGTTTCAACTTTGTCAGTAATCTTTGACAAAGTTGCCCATGATATCTGAAAAGCTGAGATTGCGTTTGAAAAGTGCCAACGAACTTTATTAAGCAAAGTCTGACTTTTGAAATGGGAGAACGATGTCTCTTCGATTTTTGAACAAGTGACCTTATTGCCTATTCTTTTATAAAGGCATCAATTATGTTCAAAAAACCCTCAGAAAGTCGCTGCTTGTAGAAAATTTTCCTTTTTGTATTTTTGATATTTCAATTTATCTGACCTCATTTTCCTTCATTATTTCTCAAAATGGCTTGTCCATCTGACCATCGTTTCAATTTGAATGTTGTAGAAGATGCATATATGTCTCCTCAAGACAATATATGACACTCATTCTTCTTATCTGCTAATGGTTCTCTTACGGTTGGGGACTCTTTGATGAAGAATGACATAATCGCTACAGTAGTAGCTAAGAATCTTCTTACTCCTAAGGATAAAAAAGATACTTTTAAAACGGTCCGATGAATTGGCTATTCAAGACTCTCTGGCTTTTAGCGTTCAATGTGCTAGTTCTGTATCCAACATGGGCCAAGTCTACTTACTCGAACTTGCCAAGTTGAATCATTGATGACTAAGGTGGCAAGTCTTAGACAAGAAATCAGAGGGTTCAAGCACGAAAATAGAGAGTTGCACATGCTTGCAAATAATTACTTAATGAGTATGAAAAGAAAGCTTGACCAGCTGTAGGAATCCGATAGTCGGATTCAAAGTAACCATCAGATGTTTATGGCTCTATTACAAAGGCACTCATTGCCCCCACCGTCTATAGTTCTTCCAAGTATTGAGGCTCCAAATAATCAACCTCTGATGCTTCTTCTTTCTAGAGTTTCGCCAAGTACTGAGGCGTCACATGATCAATCTCCAATGCCTCCCCCTTCTAGGGTTCTGCCAAACATTGAGGCTTCACATGAGCAACTTTTTTGAAAGCTCATTCATGTTTGATTGTTTTAACTCATGTGTATGCACATGTCTATAATTTCTTGGAGATATCAATAGATAAAATTTATTTCATTCAGTGTATTGTGCTAAATACAATAAAGCATATACTTCACTAAGACGTGGTACTTCTGGATCAAATATCAATTCATCTTTTCCCTCACGAAGATAAATGATCATTCTTTGTATCTAAATATTGGTTAATTATTTGAGTGTCCAACTCATGATCTTCAATCCATATGGTCCTTTAATATCATAAACATCATGGATACGATTCGTGTTGGCACATTGTTCGATCTACAGCTCGTGACAATGTTCCTTTCAACACCTTATAATCTTTCTAGACTATTCAGGAGTCCTAATCTAATATCATCAACTCTTGCAAGAGATTTTAGTATGTTGCAACAATATCATAATGATAGTACTTACTAAGGCAATTTATACCATCCATTGATATTGAGTACATAATTTATGTTTTATCCTTCCAGGGCTTGCTTTAAGCCATTTGAATCCTTCATGGATTTTCTACACTTCATGACACATTACCCTTTTATAGATCAATTTGCTCTCATGTATACTTGAAGGATTTACTTATAGAGATATGATGTAGGCGACTCACAAACCCTTCGTATGTAATTCTCCATTCATATGAACTCGTTTATAGGAGTATAACTTCAGGTTTCAATTAGTAACCTTATGTCATATCATGTGAGTGTATTTTACTGTATTACAAATGCCCATATGTAACCTTCTGGGTTCAACATCATTTGACGATTTGTACTATAGATTTTTCCACGTTCTTAATAAATTGTAATGGAATTTCCTTTCTCCATCTTTTGCCAATAATTTTTCCTTTCGTCGATGAAAAAAAAAGAACGAGACTCAATATCAACATAGCTCATTAATGAATTTAGTAGCTACTTGTAAAAAAACCAAAATTACCATTGGTTATCATCAATTCATGATCCCATATTCTCATGTGCATGCACATGCAGAAAAGATTTTTATTTCTTTGGATATCCATTGCCTCTTCAATGACATTACACTATCTTTTCCTGGATAGTCATAGTTTAGAGAATGTCATAACCTTCTCTTGAGCGTTATAGAGCTTGGATTTTAATCTCCACTTCCGGGAGTTGAGTCATTGGAACCTATATGTCTATCATGCTTTATGCATGAGACATCAACATTCCAATGTCCGTGGATTGTCCTTTCTGGGACGTGTATCCATGCGGCGACTGTCATGCTTCGAGCATGCAACAATTATGCTTCGAGAATGCAATGGTTCAATAGTGTCATATTCTTCTTCTTTCGAATGACTGAATCTTTTGAGTCTAAGGGTCTGCCACGCTTCAGACGTGTAACAGATAAATCATTTGTTACCACATTGGTTTTGTCCTTCATGGACATCAATTCTTGTAGGTGGTGAGTCAAAACCAACATAAATTCTCACTCTGCAATGATGCCTCATTTTAGTACGTTGTGGCAGTGCAATAGGCACATAGATAACACAACAAAAAACTCGCAAATGTGTAATGTTTGGCTGATGCCCAAATACGAGTTGTACAGAGAAGTATTGATGGTTGGTAACAGGTCTCAACCTAACTATTAATGCATCATGTAAAATGGCATGTCCTCATGTAGAAAACTTGGCAATTTTGTTTTCATGAGCAGAGCGCATGTAATCAATTTCATCCGCTTAATAAATGCTTCTGCTAAACCATTTTGAGTATGGATATGAGGAACATGGTGTTCAACATAAATGCCCAATGACATGCAATAATCATCAAAATTTTGAGGTGTAAACTCTCTAATAAATATACATGGATTATATCATCATTTACATGATTCAAAGAACTTCTGGTCCTTATTTAATAGTCTGTGGACTGAGACTCTTATGTCCTTTATTACAATTAAGTTGTGGCACTACGGCACTTCAAAATTACGATACTCATCAAAGAACTTCATGTTCGATCTTGAGGATCAATGGACTTTATGCCCGATCTTTTTATATGATAGAACTTCGGGTCCAATCATTTTATATAATGAGAATCAAGAAATTGTAGGTTCTGATCTGATCAAGGAACTTCGGGTCTTGTTTATACTCATCGTAACAAAAAGAAGTACAATAATTAAATTAAAGCAATAGACGGTAATTCCAACAATTGTAAATAAATTGCTTTTAAGTAAATAAAGATTGTGACAATGACTCTAATTCAGCATCATTCACATAAATAAATCAAAAGTATTAGACCCTTTTTTTATTATTTATCTTTCTTCTTTTCAGAATGGTGGTGGTGCTATCAACTTCCCACTATCAACATTATTATTATTTTTTTCTTATGGTGCAACCAAAACCGCACATTTCCAAACTTTTTTTCACATGGTGCCTGAAGCACTAGTCTCAAACCCAGGGCCAGCTGGGTTGCTGTGGAGGTCGCACAAATCTAATTCAATCCAATGGGTTACCAGAGACTGGCATCGTTCTTGCATGGCCTAGAGAACACGACATTGTGAAGCAAGAGCCTCCCTGCAGGGACATAGATGACAGCGGGGTTGACAAAGGCATAAGAGAGGAAGGCCTGTGTGGAGTCAGTCCTGCCATCACCATCTTAGACAACTGAGTATTCATGGAAGTCATCGAGATCCGTAAAAAACGACGCGATTTGAGTTTCCAAGTTTGATAAGATTCTTTTGGATCTTTGGAAACCAAATGTTAGGTACAAGTTTTCTCATCTCATGACAACTACAGGTTGTTGTAAATTTCAATTCTTATCGAAATTCGGTGGGGCGCTTCTGGCACGGTGGGAGAGACGAAAAATAGATGAAAAAATGGACATACATTTTATTATGCAAATAATGGAAGTCATATAACAAGATATATAGTTGCTTCAAGAAAATTAATATTACAGAGATTTGAAGATGAAATGAAAAGAATTTCTTATCTGTGAGATTCCAACTGACAGTGGTGAGAGGTATGTAGTGCTTTTTCGGATTTATGGCGTTGTGTTTTCCATTAACACGATAACTTCTCATGATGATAACATGTTGTAAAATTGGCGGTGTGTGTGCAGTGGAATAAATGAAACAAGACACAATATTTACGAGGTTCCTCTACAGTCAGTGTGACTGGAATACGTCATCGGGGCAGCATGGGTGCTTTCCATTTATAATCTGAAATAATAGGAGTACAAATATAACTCTCTATATTCTCTTCTCTCTTCCTTCTGTTCTCTTCTTTGCCGAGTCTTTCATCACCCCTCTTTCTTTCCTCTCTATGTTTTCATTTTATAGGCAAAAGATTACTGTATCAATACTATTCACTTTACAAACTTTCCTAAAATGAATAATGAAAATACTGTGTATGAATAGTAATTCATCTTATTTTTCTTTGGATGAATAGTAATAAATCATTCATGTGGGCCATCCACATATTATATTACAACAATTTACGTTTTTCGAAAGTTCACTAGTTATCAAGTGAGAAATATGAACGAAATAATATGAAAATTTGAACATTTAAAAAAGAAATTGATTATTTATAAAAATTTCATGACGAAAGTTACCGGTTTGGACGTCGCTCCTTGGACCGGCCTCACGCGGCCGGAATCTAAAAGAAAACAAACCATAACCGGTTTGGACCGGCCGGACACATTGGAATCTGGACCGGACACGCATACAGCAACTGTCAAGCAGCAAGAAGAATGTCAATACACAATTTAACATTCTCCAGTTTAAAGCTTGTAGCGTGAGAATCTGAGATGTTGAAGCTGAACCCCATATTTAGCCAAAAATAACCAAATTCCCCCAACAATTTCATTCCAATTTTCCCCAATTTTCCACATATGCCAAACCCTACAATTTTCCATCACTTTCCTCCCATCCAAACACCCTCCCCCACAAAATTCCACTCCACCATTCCCCAATCCTAGTCCCTCTTCACAATTACACACACTCTACAGTAGTTGTCATTGATCGATGGAGGAGGAGGAAGGTCCCGACAGGGGCGAGATCAATGGCGGACTGGCGTCCATGGACTCCATCGAGTCGCGGTGGGTCTTTCAGGACGAGGACGACTCCGAGGATGCGGATACGGAGGAAGATGCGATGCATCGGACGGTTCTCGATTCGGAGGATGATGAAGAGGAGGACGATAATGCCGAGCAGCGCTTGATTCGCACTGGCCCTCGCGTCGATTCCTTTGACGTCGAAGCGCTCGAGGTCCCCGGCGCTCACAGAACCGAATACGAGGTGCTTCAAACTCCCAATCTCTCACTTTTACTATGTACTTTGTCATGAGCTTAAGACTTGCATTCCTGGATTCGGTTGAGTAGCCTCGCTCGTTCAGCGTTGCTTAGTGTGATGTAGATCAATGCTTGTAGCCACTTTACTTTCCTATTATGTTGTGCTACATACATACATTGTACATACATGATACATCCTGTGTAGCTTTGTAGTTAGTTTACGTTTTGGGAGATTCAGTTATTGGACAATTATCAGGTGCGTATATAGACGTGTTACATTCGCGATTGACTGTACACGTGAAGTTGGATTTGTTGGTTTTATTAACCCTGTTTTTAATAATTATTTTAGTTCTAATGAATGTCTTACAATGTTGATGCTTAGGCTCTAAGGAGGCATGTTTAGCATCTCCTACCCACGTTAAGAAATTGTCACTTTTCAGAGCGTGGAGTTTAATTTTTACTTTGTGCTCTTTGGCTAGCTTGATTTCTAGTAGAATACGGTGCTAATAAAATAAACTGCCTAAGCATCTATGCCATATACATTTTAGGATTATGTGTTTTTTCCGCTTCATATAAATTTTAGGATTATGTGATCTTTCCGTTTCATTAAGAAAATTCTGAATGTTATCTAAGAGCTCATGACCATGGTATGAGTGGCTTTGTAAAGGTAAATTAGTAGCGGATGTTGTAATTGTGGTAAATACGGATGTTGCAATTGTGGTAAACATTAAGGTTGGATTATTTTGAATCTTTAAGCAGAACTTCAGAGCAGTTACATGATGTTGTGGGTGGGTATAGACTATAGAGAGGAGTATGGAAATTCATTAATGTAAAATGGCAGCTTTTAGTGAACATAAGTTACACTGTCATAAATTGCATACTTGTTTTCCTTTCTAAGTTTGGAATTTGTGATGATTGATGACTTTTTTTTATAAAACAGAATGCTCATTCATCAATCACATACACCATTACGAAGTACTAGTCATAAATCATCAACTCCAAATTTCAAATGATAAGCAATTATGACAATGTAATCATACTCAATCCACTCTTCTCCAAAAACGGAACCTTTTATTGAACCATCTCAATTGCTTTGGACGGCTGAGTTACCTAGTAAAGTACAGATGTATACGTGGATAGGGTCATTAAATTTTGGTATTTCTAGTGTAAGAGACCAGATTAGTTTTCTATGTGCAATAATGGATTAGAAAATGTTGATTATATTATTTCTTTATTGCCCAGTAGCTCTTGGACTGTGGCACAAGCGGAGGTGGGGCTGAGTTGGGTATTCTTCTAGGAGAGGAGGTGATGGTTTTTATGGGGTAGGGTGAGGCTTTGGGCTTCCTTGAGTCCAATGGTAGAGACGGTATCAGAGATGTCCATTTCTTCGTTATTCATTTGGATTGGGTGCTGCAGTCGGTTGATTTTGGTAGGGTTGCTGCTGGTAGATAGGAATTGTATATTTGTTTTCGAAGTTTTTTGTTTTTTGTTTTTGTTGGAATAGGTTTTTCTTGGTGGTGAACCTCATTTCCACCGCTGGGCATTTCTTATGCTGTTCTTTCTGTAACTCATTGAGCTTTCACTTAATAAAGTCTCAATTTCTTATATTCTCAATGCTGGAAGGCTGATAGTGTGCTTCATTTTTTCTTCTGGGAAATAATGTGCAGATTTTTTATGTAGTGCTGAATATAGATTGCCTTTCTCACTATTTATGTTTCTAATCCCTTTGGACCATTATTTAATTGGAGTAGAGTAGTTAGAATTGGAAAAGACCTACAATAGCAGCAACTAGAGACAGGAGGAAATTTTTACTCAGTGATTTTCAAGAAGAAACCTTAGTTATGTTCTTATGTTTAATTTACTTTTTAAATCATCTGTTACTTTGTGCATATATGAAGAACATTGATTTTTAGGTTTTTAGCAACTTGGTATTTTCATGTTTTGACGATGGTAATATTCAGAAACTTAAGTTGTAATCATAACCCAACGAGTATGTTGAACTTTCACAATGAACTATACCTAGGCAACTCATGGTAACTCCAAAATTTTCTTCACAAAAGTAGTTAACTTGCCTTATCTTTGGCCACGGGAGAAAGTGGCATTTTTCTCGAATATGGATTAATAGATTAGTTTTCCTTAAAGTATATCGTCTGCCTTAGTTCATTGTCTGCCATATAGTTCATAAGGAAAGTATTCAGGTTTTCTAATTTGAATTTATACATAGGTATGGTTCATCAAAATGAAATTTGAAACTTCTTTGCCTGTGTTTCTTTATTCTTTTCTTTTATAATTTAGAAATTTTCTTTTTGCTCAACTGTTGAATTATGCTGATGTGCACGCGTATTGTGATTTGAATTTCTAATAATAATGTAGGAGTAATTTGTTTTAGGTGACAAAAAAAAATACTTATAACATTTGGATTGAGCCATTCAATATTTTTGTTTTTTAAGGAGAGGTCAATAAAGAGATATAGAGGAACGGGTGTTGACCTTGGTTGCGAGGAAGATTGTTTTATTGACCTTAATTTAAGAGTAAAATTGTTTTGATTAACTTACACTAGAAAATGAAATGACGATTGACCTATGGGAAATATGAAGTTATTTATTGACCTGAACCAAGTTTCCTTAATAATGTATATTTTATTGCAGGATTTCAGTCTTGGAAGGAAAATAATAATTGCTTTTCAGACCCTTGGGGTTGTCTTTGGTGATGTTGGAACAAGTCCATTATATACGTTCAGTGTCATGTTTAGCAAAGCACCTATTAATGGAAATGAGGATGTTATTGGAGCAATGTCGCTAGTCCTATACACGTTAATCTTGATCCCGTTGCTTAAGTATGTGCTGGTGATTCTTTGGGCTAATGATGATGGTGAAGGTATGCTGGATTCGGTAAATCAAGTCGTATTCTCTCTCTCTCTCTCTCTCACACACACACACACACACACACATACACACAGAGTACAAACAAAGCTATTATGTATGCAGTTATTGCAGTACAACGTAAATGTTTAGTTGAATGCATATTTTCTATTTCATGGTTATTTAACTTTTCCAGGTGGTACATTTGCTTTGTATTCATTGATCTGTCGACATGCTAAGGTCAGTCTTCTTCCCAATCAGCTTCCGTCAGATGCCGGGATATCGAGCTTCAGGCTAAAGGTGCCATCTCCTGAACTTGAAAGATCTTTAAAAATCAAGGAAAGGCTTGAGGCTTCACTGACTCTGAAAAAGCTTCTTCTGATGTTAGTGCTTGCTGGTACTGCTATGGTAATAGCTGATGGGGTTGTTACACCAGCAATGTCAGGTATTTGCATCATCTATTCTTATTCTGTTTTATCTTGTTGCAAGTTGCAACTATCAACCCATTATTGATGTGATGAAATGTGGTAATGCTGCATAGCTGCTTTAGATGTAGTGTTCTTGTTTTAAATCGTGAAGAGTGGGTGTGCCTAAAGTTTTTTATGTTTTGTGTACTTTGTGATTGCTTTTTATTTTCTTAATGCAGTAGTATCAGCTGTTGGTGGTCTAAAGGTTGGAGTAGAGGCAATTGAGCAAGGTATTGTTTATCCCGTGGACCGCGTCTCAAAAATGGGTCTTAGCTGTCATGATTCTATTGGAGTGCATCATACTAAAAAGTTAATTCTACTGACATCAATTTTAATTTTCTTAAGAACTAGAAGATTTGCAAAATTTAAAGTTCTATGCTACAACACCACATTGTGCAAGCCATCTCCTCTAACCAAAATCATGACAGTGAACCAATGTTTTAAAAGGCTGGCCTCAGGGCACCCCTAGGCGCTCTGTGAGGCTGGGCTTGAGGGTTGCCGCCTCTGTTTTGAGGGAGTGGGTGGAAGGCGGCGGAAGGCGCCGCCCGGAGCCGCCTAGGCACGCCTCAGAGGATTTTTTTTTTGTTTTTTGACTCCCAAACCCAAATTTTGGGTAGGGTTTTAACTGCCTCATACCTCTTCCTTGCACTATCATCTCTCTGCCTTTTTTTTCTGATTTTTATTTTTTTATATAATGGATGTGTGTGCTGTCTGCGTGCTTTGTTATATGTGTGCTCATTATGCTTTTCATCCTCTATTATATATATATAATATAATATATGTATATATATATGTGTGTATATGTATTTATAATATATGTGTGTGCTCAGGGTGATTATTGATTAATAATCATCTTTTTTTTTTAATGTAATATATGTGTACGCTCAGTGTACATATTAAAAAATTTAGGTCCCGTGAGGCTTTGCCTCACGCCTAGGCTGGGCTATCCCTCGGACGCCTCGCCCACGCCTCACGCTTTTAATACATTGCAGTGAACTAAGACCCATTTGCATATGCGTTTTATTTCTTTGTTCTAAATATGATAGTTGCTTGTGCTTTTTCAATTAAAGTGTTCTTTAATTTACCTCCCTTTTCTATTTGTATGCAGATGAAGTGGTGATGATTTCGGTTGCCTTTCTTGTTATTTTATTCAGTGTACAGAAATTTGGGACAAGTAAAGTTGGACTGGCTGTAGGCCCTGCCTTATTCATATGGTTTTGTTCCCTTGGTGGGATTGGGATTTACAACCTTGTTAAATATGACAGCAGTGTCTTAAAGGCATTCAATCCTGTTCACATCTATTATTTCTTCGAGAGAAACTCAACTAAGGCTTGGTATTCTCTTGGGGGTTGTCTTTTATGCGCAACAGGTAATCAGTCTGGAAAAAAACTTAGACCTTGGGGATGCATGGGAGTTGCTATCATTACTTTTTTGTAAATTTTTGCAACCTTGATTCCATTTTTAAATTGGCTCCACTCTTTTCTGTAATTAACTTTTCATTTTCTTATTGAGTTGCATTGTCATCTTTTAGCTTGTGCATGGATTTCATCTGGAATGAATTTCTATAATATTAAATTTTTTCTTCCGAAAAGTATACAAAATATCTTAATGTCTGATTCCCTGGCAATGTAATCCAGTCAGTAAAAAAGGTCCTTTAAGACAAGTTTATATAGAAATATGTATAAGGGGTTGAACTATTGCCTAGGTATAATAAGGGATTTAGTTTATAGAAAAAAGGATTTATGGAATTAGTGGCAGCATGGTTTATATGGCTGGTTAGGTTGCTCCCCTCACAATTGAAGCTAGACACGTACTGGAGTTAGGCTTGAAGAACTTAGAAAGTCTTTGGATTTATTTAGTAAAGCTGATAGTTAGGTAGTATATCTTCTGAAACAATGGTTTTCACATGCCATTTTTAGTCAAAGAAATCCACAGTTTAGTTCCTGCCAACTTTGGAAATAAAGGCACCCTTGTTCCATTGCTTTGACCTTGTGGAGAAGCCTATTTTTGTGTGAGGTTATGCTATCCTTGGGTATAGGTATCTTCAGAATCTAGGGATGGTTCCTATGGACCTATATTGTACGACTTGAATTCTTCTGGACACTAGTGTTTTTTTTTGGTCTGCTGCCATGGATATTTGTATTTTCCCGTCTTTGTTCAATTGTTTAGCTAGCATCTTCTAGCTAGGCTTGTCCTCTGTATTGCCCTGTTCCTTCGTATTGAAATAATGTGTGCTTACAAAAGATTTTAAAATGGAAAGAAACTGCTAACTAATCCCTAGATTGCATTTTCTGTTTTCTTCTGAAAAAAAGAAACAGAAAAAAAGAAAAAAAAAAGACATGATTAGAATGTACCTGAGGTTGCACAATTTAGGTATTGTATTATTGGAAAATGTTAAATCATGAATTATGGAAATTACAAAGGGGATGCTAAGAGTCACTCACAAGAGGTGAAATATTGATTGAACTGTTAAGGTTTATGTAAATGGGGTTCAATTTTGTTTGATATTATATGAACTGGGAACCTATATTATTGGTTATCACCTACATATTTTCCTTTTCTTTACTGATTTACTTGTATGTATCAGGTTCTGAGGCAATGTTTGCGGATCTTTGCTATTTTTCTGTACGATCAGTCCAGGTAAAGAATGAAGAATAATTGGTCTTTATTCAATATTCATTTTGTTTATATGATACATCGAAGTGTCAGAATGTGTGGTGTTTACCTTCTGATTACTAGAACTGTAATTTACTGGGTATTTGTTCTTTTCAGCTTACATTCGTTTTTCTTGTTTTGCCCTGCCTTATGTTGGGTTATTTGGGTCAAGCCGCCTACCTTATTGAGAACCAAGATGGGGCTGAGCTAGCTTTCTTTTCTTCAATCCCAAGTAAGCTTCACTGGTGCATTTATCGATTTTCAAGCAAATTATTCAGTTAGGATTTTCTACGAATGTGTCAGTAGTCAATACTTATTTCACTAATTCTTAGATATATGATATATCGTTAATTCGTTTTAAGTCCCTTTGCAATTTGCAAGCATATGTTATAGATGGAAATTTAATTATGGAGAAATCACTCTCTCATTGTCTGCAGGTGGTGTTTTCTGGCCTGTGTTGCTCATTGCTAATGTTGCAGCATTGATTGCTAGTCGTGCAATGACAACGGCCACTTTTTCATGCATAAAACAATCAATGGCACTTGGTTGTTTCCCTCGCCTTAAAATCATACATACCTCCCGGAAGTTCATGGGGCAAATTTATATCCCTGTCGTAAATTGGTTTCTGCTGGTTGTTTCCCTAGTGGCTATCTGCACTATTTCAAACATTGATGAGATTGGAAATGCATATGGTAATTCTCATCATGTTTCAAAGTATATAGTCTCGTTATCTGTTCAGTTTTGTTATTTGTTTGTTAACAAACTCTAGGTTTTATAGTTGGGTTTCCTGTAGCTATACTAAGTAAGCTTTTCCGTAAAAACAACTGTTCAGGTTTCTTTTCACCAAACTCTGTAAAAAAATTTGGGATCCCCTCACCTAATAGTACTCACCAAATGTTCACAGTTTACTAGACAACTTCATCAATCAATTGTCTTTTGGTTTCTGCAAAACATCTGTTGCACCAAAATGCCTTGTTGGAATTATGTTAGTTTAAAGAATTTAATTTTTCTCCCTTTTTATTCATTTTTATGTCAACACTATATAGTTTCCTCTAACACTATATCGTTACCTCTCTCTGTTTTTATCTATTTTTTTATTTATAAGATAGTTATGAAAGATATAGAGATATGAAAAAGGATTTGCACATGGTCTTTATAGATTTGGAAAAAGCGTATGATAGGGTCCCAAGAGACATTCTTTAGAGGATTTTAGAGAAGAAAGGAGTACGAGTAGCATATATCCAAGCTATAAAGGATATGTATGATGGAGCAAGGACTGTCGTAAGAACTCATGAAGGACAAACCGAAAGCTTCCCCATAACTGTAGGGTTACATCAAGGCTCATCTTTAAGTCCTTACTTTTTTGCATTGGTAATGGATGAGTTAACGGGACATATTCAAGATCATATTCCTTGGTGTATGTTTTTCGCAAACGATATAGTGTTGATAGATGAAATTCAGGAAGGAGTAAATGTGAAACTTAACCTTTGGAAAGAAGTGTTGGAATCTAAAGGTCTTTGCCTAAGTCGGTCAAAGACAGAGTATATGGAGTACAAGCTCATTGCAAACGGAGGCTCAAATGAGTTAGGGGTGAGGATTGGAGATCAGGAAGTACCAAAGAGCGACTGCTTTTTCATTATCTAGGATCTATTTTGCAAAAGAATGGAGAGTTGGTTGGAGACCTCAACCACAAAATACAAGCTGGATGGATGAAGTGGAAGAGTGCATCCAGCGTGTTGTGTGACCGTTGTATGCCGCTGAAGATCAAGGGAAAATTTTATAGGCCGAAAAAAATGCCGGCAATGCGTTATGGCACAAAATGTTGGGCAGTAAAGCATCAAGACGTACATAAAATGGGTGTAGCGGAGATGAGAATGTTTTGTTGGATGTGTGGGCACACGAGAAAGGAAAAGATTAGGAATGAGGATATCCGAGGTAAAGTAGGAGTAGCCGAAATTGAAGGAAAGATGAGAGAAAATCGATTACGGTGGTTTGGACATGTGAAACGAAGGCCTACTGACGCTCCGGTTCGAAGATGTGATTACGGGACAGAGGTTCAGGGCCGAAGGGGTAAAGGAAGACTTTGGAAGAGACTAAGAAAAGGCCTAGAGTACTTGGATCTAACGGAAGATGTGACACGGAACCGAGCGCAATGGCGTTCTAGGATTCATATAGCCGACCCTACTTAGTGGGAAAAGTCTTTGTTGTTGTATTTTTATAAGATAGTTATCCTATTTCTTCTGCTGTGTGTTCTTGTTATTGCCATAGCCACCAAAGCTAACCTCCTTCCAGCTACAATTTCTTTATTTTTAATGTTCAAGAACATAGACAGGTATTCCAAAATCTATCAAGTTCCTTGGTTCACACTTTTTATTAATAAAATTATAATTTTTAACAAATTAAAAAAAAAAGATATACAAATTGGCATTGTAATAAAAAATTTGTGGTTAAAGTTCTCTAAGATTAAAGATAATAATAGATATTTGGAGTCTTTGCTCTTTTTGTTACATGCCCTAGGATTAGACATCTGAATGTCAAGGATGATTTCTCTTTGTAGCACATAGCTGGTCTGGTGCTTCTTGCAGGAAGCACTTCAAGTGCCCTTGGAACCAAAAAACATATTCTCTAAAAGCGGTTACAGTCATTTAAAAGCAATTCTCAAACGTGCTCGTATGTGGTGAATAGGTTCTTGACCTCATTACAATGCTTATTTTTCTTAGGTTAGATCTACCTGACAGGACATTCCAAATATCTCTTTGGTTCCAACTCAAAATCAACCACTGATCTGGCTTTACCCACTTGAAAAATAACATGCAGGCACTGTCATGAATTATTTCAACATTTACCATCAGTTACATCTTGTATCTCCATGGATGAACTTTAGTTTTACATAAATCAATTTATATGCGGTTTTTTAGTCTTTTTGATAACTATCCTCTTTTACTACAGGCATTGCTGAGCTAGGAGTGATGATGATGACGACCATTTTAGTAACAATCGTTATGCTTCTTATATGGCAGATAAACATAATCATCGTGCTGAGTTTCGTAATCATTTTCCTGGGGTTGGAGTTGACCTTTTTCTCATCGGTTTTGTGTAGTGTGGGAGATGGAAGTTGGATTATTTTGGTCTTTGCCATAATTATGTTTTTTATAATGTCTATCTGGAACTATGGAAGCAAGCTTAAGTATGAAACCGAAGTCAAGCAAAAACTTTCAATGGATCTGATGCGAGAATTGGGTTGCAATCTTGGGACAATCAGAGCTCCAGGCATTGGTTTGCTTTACAATGAGCTGGTGAAGGGAATACCAGCAATCTTTGGCCATTTTCTGACCACACTTCCTGCAATCCATTCGATGATCATATTTGTTTGTATAAAGTATGTTCCAGTTCCTGTAGTGCCTCAAAGTGAAAGGTTCCTTTTCCGGCGTGTCTGTCCGAAAAACTACCACATATTTCGTTGTATTGCCAGGTAACATGCTTAACACTTCTGATTTGGTAGAGTAGAGTGATGTCTTTGTATAATCTAGTGCAAAGTTTAGATCCATAATGTATTTCATGGACGCCAAATGGTGAAACCCGTCATAGGATATATTTATGCTTAGTAAGATGTATTATTTTACCGTAGGCCTGACAACAAATGAAGCGGAAATCACTCATGTTCGCAGTTGAAGTGTTTTTTCCTTTGTTTTCTTTTTCATCCTTCATGTCTAGTTACCTCCTATATCTGCTGTTATGACTTCAACAGGTATGGCTACAAGGATGTTCGTAAAGAAAATCACCAAACATTTGAACAGCTACTAATTGAGAGCCTTGAGAAATTCATACGTAGGGAAGCTCAGGAGCGGTCACTGGAGAGCGATGGGGATGATGGTGATACAGACTCAGAAGATGAGACCTCTGTCTCGAGGGTTCTTATAGCCCCCAATGGAAGTGTTTACTCACTTGGTGTTCCTCTTCTGGCTGAGTACAAGGAGACGAGCCGGCAGCCTGTATCAGAAGCAAGCATATCAGAGGTGAAGCCAGTGCTTCCAGAAGATCCAACAGTTTTTGATTCTGAGCAGAGTATGGATAGGGAACTATCGTTTATACGAAAGGCCAAAGAATCGGGGGTTGTTTATCTTCTTGGTCACGGGGATATTAGGGCCAGGAAAGATTCATGGTTTATCAAGAAGTTAATCATCAATTACTTTTATGCTTTCTTGAGGAAGAACTGCAGGAGGGGCACTGCGAATTTGAGCGTGCCCCATTCGCATCTAATGCAGGTTGGGATGACATATATGGTATGAAGGTCGATTTTATATTGTATGAAGGTCGATTTTGCTACCAAAATAAGGCCAATTTTAACCTTTACACCGGAGTCGAGACAGGCTGCTGGTGTTATGAGTGGTTCTTCATGCGGCTCAGGACTTGTTCGTTGCTGCAGTTCGAAGACTTGTTCGTTGCTGCAGTTCGTGACCACGAGCTTCTGGAATTCGATTGCTGGCCATTTTGGTCCACCGCTCGTTTGAGGATGTCGCATGGCCGAAGTTTTGTTACTTATTTGCGGTTATGCATCTGGAAAGTGTGCCGTAATTACGATGTCAAAGTTATGTGAATGTGATATATAGCGACATCCTTCCACTTCAAATTGATTGCCATTCATTCATATAACTTTGTATAGACATTAATTTATAGGAAACTGAATCAATTAATTACCTGCTTTCTTTTTTGATACTCTCTCGTGTTTTTTTTTTTTTGGGTCCAACAATAGATTTGTTAGATTAGATGTCAGATTAGGAAGTGGACAAAGTTCGAACTTACACTATGGTGCAAGGGCACCACTTCTCTTCACCACTGTGGTAGAGGATCACTCGCATATTCTCTCGTTTGTTTTTACTATAACCTATTCCTTTTCACTACCACTTATGTATTAAACAACGATGTATTATTTACCAAAATGTTACTTGCGTGATTTGTGTTATCATACATCGAACAATTCAACCTGCTAGCCATTTCGCATTTGTTCAATTGTTTTGATATACGTTTTTATGCATATTATATATCAATGCTATAAACACACAAATAATTGATTTCCACGTGAAGTAGGATTGCTGCTCAAAACTTATTTATCAAGGTAACATCCCCCCATGGAAGGACTCTTTCAACCCTATGCCTATGGGCAAACAATCAGTCTAATTCTTAACTATCTTATGCATAGAATACAGCCAACTTACAGAAAGACAGGAGTCCTCAATGTCCTAATGGCAACTAAGGAATTGCTAAGCTCGGAGAGGAGAAGAGGAATCGAAACTCCTCTGGAACAAATGGGTGCTCCATAGCAGAAGTGCTCCGCAAACTTATCCACCACAATGAGCTGCTCGTTGAGACTGCCTAAGGAAGCAAGTAGTCGTGAACCAATAACGATTTTCAATCCTCTTTTCTTACATCTGATAAAACGGACATTATGCGCATATACACACCGCTGAAATTGAATTCGAAAGTCAGAGAACGTACCAAAAACTACTATGGTTCAGCCTGACAAGAAATCTTTTGCACTTCTATGGTGATATATCTCCTTCCGTAGCTCCCTGACCTGCCACTAAACCCAGAAAGCTTCACATAAATCATTTGGAAACCCTAAGAAGGCGAATAATGAATATATATACTTTTATTTTAAAGCTATGGTGTTCTAATTGGACAACCAGAAGTAAAGAAACAACACTCGAAGGAGTAAATAGATAATAGTCTGTTGTATTCAGCTGACCCAGTAAACTGCTATGAGTGCTATCATCATTTCCAAAGCAGCACAAAACCTAACCCACTTAGTTTTTGTCCATCTTGTTTTGTGGATGGATGGCAGCTGAATCAATTTCAACCTTCAAAAGCAATTAAAATAATATGACAACAGTACAACCCAAAGTTCCGAAAGAACTTTGATCCTCAACTTCTCAAAAGGATGTAGCAAATTCAACGGCATCACAATTTTTTAGATGTAAAAGGAGCATGCTTGAGTACCAAGAAAAGAGAAAGAGCTTGCTGGCTTTGAAATCAAACGGAGATAGAAAAGAAACCCTTTCAAGCAAGATCGATGGTTCTCATGCTCTTATGTCTGACTTTGTTTTTTCTTTTTGCAACCTTTTCTCTTTGAGAACCAAACTTTCATTAAAGAACTAAAGCATAATAAAAGAACATAGTGGACCACAGGTCCTCCAACAAACTGATACAATCCTCAAAACAAAACTAAAGTACTCTCTCACATTGCATTACAACTTGAAAAGCTACCCTACAGCAGCTACCCAATCTAATAAAACTAAAGAAAATGATAGATCACTAAAAGCTGGAGAAACAGAAGCCGAAAATGATGTTCAGAACCTGACTGAAGAGTTTTCTCTTACATCCCCACTATAGTTCTCAAAGATTTTTCTATTTCTCGCCAACCAAATTACCCAAAAGACAGCTAACACAGTGCAACTCCACAAAATTCTTGCTTTTTTCCACCACCAAAACATACTCTTTTCACAAAAAATATTTGAAGGTGAATGAGGAATAACCCAATGGACTCTTGCTTCCCCACCCTAACTAACCGTCACCGGTCTCAATGCATATGGATAATGTGGAAACAAATGATTTTCAAATACTTCCTCCTTGGTGCACAAAATACACCAACGAGGAGACGGGCAAAATGGTGATTTTCTTTGTACCAAAGCATAAGTATTTTCTCTTCCATGAACTATGATCCAAGCCAAAATATGAACCTGGGTAGGACCATTCGATTTCCAAATCACTTAAGCAGCAGACTGGAACTGAGGAAGTGATTGCTTGTTACTTCCTAGACAGAAATTTTAAAATTTCTTAAAAGACGACCCCTGATGAATCCAGTTTCCCCTTCCTATCTGGCCTAATTTTGCAACTCCACAATCTAATGATGTCAGCCTATATCCTCATACGCAACGCAATCAACTAATGTGCTAAAAAAAAACTCTGAAAGCCAACATCAGAACAATCACCATTGAATGTCTGCCAATATAAGTTAATCTTAATCAACATCATGTTAATGTATCAAGAACTTCAAGAATGTCTAGCATTAAAAATTAGCACTTCGGTGTTTTTCAATAACTGAAAAAGTTTAAGTTGTCACTGATTCTTGCAATGTTAATCTAAACGGACTCTTAAGGAAACAGTTTCATTACACTTTTCCTAATACGTGTATAAGTAACACCGAAAACACACTCGAAGAAAATAATCCACAAACTTTAGGTCCCAAATCAATATGAACATTGATTACCAAGTTTCAAATGTTATCCCGAAAAACAGCAAAGAACAAGCAATGCCCTTGAAAAGTAAAAAAGACTAGCCATTACAAGGATTAACCAAACATACAACTTTCCAAAAACTGAGAACCATGGAATTCATGGTTTAATAAGAACGATAAATATAAGTAACAGGCTGAATGCGAAACAATTGTGAAATGCTTACCGCGAAGGTTAGACTTGAAACCGCAACTGGTCAATTGGTTTGCAAGTGTCTCTCCTAACTGCTTTTGCCAGTTTGGTGTAGCCTTCGCTTCGGACACAGGCCACACAATTGCCGTCTCAGTTGTGAGGTTTACAGTCGCAGACGACACCTGTGGCTGCCATATATACATACACACATATATATAGGTGGTATTAAACTTACTTGAAACTTTGATAGCAAACGAAATACATGTAAATTTGAGGTAGAAAATGAAATTAAACTTACTTGATTTTCTAGAATTCGCTTCACACTGGCTGCACATCCTCCACATGTCATTCCCTGTCCAAGCAAATCACCAATCAATCAGACTGAGGAGGGGGGAGAGAGAGAGAGAGAGAGACTAGGAGAGAGAGAGAGGAGTTTCCGTATTAGTGTATTCATACTCCAACATCGAGAACAATGACATCAGTGGAGAGCGCCGAAACCTCATCGCCTCCAGCAGCAGCAACCTTGGACTTGGCATCGCCGCCACCGGAACCTCCCTCGCCGTCACCGCCGCTGCCGCCACTCTCTCCGCCAAAGCCACCATTTCCACCGCCGGAGGCAAAAGAAGAAGCGGAGCTACCGACGCACTCTAAACGGCGCCGTAAGAGCGGGCCAGCGACGCAGACACTTCTCAGAGACGAGGAAGAGAAAGGATCAGGTTTAGGGGCATGAAAGCCGTAGTAGCTGGTGTGAACCGAAGTGAGGTGCCTGAGAGCAAGAAGACGACTCGGGAGGCGTTGACTGAGAAAGGTCCTCCTTTCCAGTCGGCGGTTGAGGGATTTGGAGACGGCGAGGAGAGCTGCCGTTGTCGGCGTCGCTGCGGACAATGTGGACTCCATTGGAAAATCGCCGCCTCTCCCCTCAAGCTTCAAGTTTCTGCTCTACTATCTATCTTATCAAATGAAGATAATCGCAGAAGATTTGAAGTCGCACGTGCGTGCTTAATAATAACAGCTGCAGCAAATTCAGAGTGGAGCGACAGGACAATACTGTCACTGTGACAAATTGACAATTTGACAAACTGACAATCGAATCGGTGGTGGTGGGGTGGTTGTGCGTTATAAATGTGAAAGATGAGTTTATCTGTTTATGTGGTGGTGGGGTGGATGTGCGTTATTGAGATATAAAATCAATAGTTTTGAGGTTGTTCATTATCAATTATTTTAGTTTTTTTTTGTACAAAATTTTGGTCTTAATTTAACGGAGATTTCTCACCTAAAAACTAAAAATAAAATACGGCCGACAATCTAATGGTAAATTTTAGAGATCAAAGTGAGGAGTTATGTCAATCTTACAGACTATTTCTGACACACCCCGACCGAGATCGAGGCATGCTGGCTGTCACATGAGGGTGATGTAGCCATGTGCACAGTGGGGAAGCAATAAGGATAATAAATATACGAATAATTAAAAACTGAAAGCTACTAATGTGCACTAACAAGCAGAAAGTGCTAGGAGTCATTAGTCAATCTAGCCAGAGTCACTACAAGTGACCAATACAGCACTACAATGCACACGAGTCGGAACCACTGAAAGGGTCTGTACAACAAGACTGGGTGTAATATACTTATGCTCAATACTACGCTCTCATGATAGCTGTGCGATAAATTGCTAGTCACTTACAAGTCGGAACCACCTATAATGGTCTGTACGACAAGACTGTGCACCTAAATTGGATCCAATGTGAACATAGGGTGCGGGAGGTGACATTATATACAGGCCTGTGCCACATCTCTGGCTAATCACTAACACCGGGGTGCATGTTTATGAGCTCTATGCTTCTCAATTAATCACAACCGTTTTTCACATTCACAATTCATAAACTCACCTAGGCTTACCTGAGCATCCACAACATCACAATTATATATAATGCATCATATACTAATTCATATATTGAACATAAATTTATATGCATGACATTTCAAGGCATACTTTCATTTAAACGCATTTTCTGGGAAAATATCAAGTATATAAATATATACTGAAAACCAAAAGCCCACTCACTGGTATGTCAAAGGGTCGTAGCCCCCGAGTCGCCCTTGACTGCGCTCGTCCTCGGGATAAGTCTCCCCTTATATGCGAAACAACTATAAAAACGTTAATTTAAAGCACATAACCAATACTAGCTAATAACTTCTCATACATTGCTCAAATGGGATGTTTGAATATACCAACGTGATCTACACAACCTCACGAACATCCCCATATTTTTAGAAAAAAATTCCAATGTCCCACGCGCGGCCACGCGTCGGCAAGGGCACGGCAACATTCGCGGCCACGCGTAGGGACCCTAACGGAATCCCCTAAACCCGTTAGGAATATTCCGTTAAAAGTAACAGAAACCGTTAAAACTAACCAACGCCATTAGGAATATTCCGTCAAAGTTGACGGAATATTCCGTCATCCCCTACCTTCGAACTCCGACGACCGTCGTCGTCACCGGAAACTGGGAAAACTTAAAATCCTTATATCTTCTTCATTTTTCAACCAAATTTCACGAATTATAAACCAAAATGAAGCTTAAGACAAGTAGAACAAATCCTTACCAGTTTTAGGACCTAAAACTCATGGGATCCCGCCGGAAAAATCCACGATAATCTGGCCAAACTTAAAACTCGCCAATCTCAAGTTCCCGATGTCCAATTTACTTGGTTTTTCTTCTCCGAGCTTCATAAGAATGTTTTAAAGCTTTCTACAAGCTTCAAATCACCTAAAACATCCATAATTACGACCACATGAACAGTGCATCAAAACTGAGATTCTGAGTTCTCGGGTTTCACTTACCAAAAATGGTATAGACGGGTTTGTGACGATGATGAAGATGATGATGATGATGACTACGAGCTTGATCCGTCACGGGAAGTGAAGTTTCAAGGTTGTCTGTACGGCTTGTACGGAAAAACTGAAAATCCGAGAGGAAGGGAGTCAACGGGAGAGAAAGAAACAGGGTATAGGTGTTTATGTGTGTGTGTGGTCCTAGTTGGTCACAAACCAAACAAACTAAGTCCTTTTTAGTTCTAATTGGTTCTAAAATACTAGGGACTTAATGAATTGATCCAAACCCAAAAAATGTAAACCACACAACACCACAAACGCTTAAGGGCATAATTGACATTTCACGCCTAGAAATATAATATTTTGGGACGCGCTGTGACAATTTTGGATAAAAAGCCCACCAATGAATTTGTAAACAAAATCGGGAATTACCCTTTTCCATAGATTTTATTTTTTTTTTCGAAAATTGATAAAAATAATTAGAAATTCAATTATAATTGTAGAACTGATCAAAAGTAAATGTTGATTACAAATTAATTTATATTAACAACATAAAAATTAAATATTGACGACATATTGAAAACTGATTGGGAGTTAAGATTTGGAAACCTATCATTTTGACAAATTTATCAATTTCTAAGAAGATGGAGGAATCTGTTGTATTGCTTTTTAAATTGGGTTGCTTTATTCACACATCACATATTATTGAATACACTTCACATACTGAATACACTCTATTTATACATTTCCAATTAAAATTTAACTTAATACACCCGACATACATTCTCATATTGCCCTTGTACCTCACACTTTCTACATATACCTTGCACTCTTTACATACACCCCCATGTCAAAGAAGAAGAAGCAAAGGACGACAACTGGTTTCGATCGTGAATATTAAACATCTAACATGAATGTTGTTTACTCCCACGGATATCAAATGCAGAAAACATGAACATACATGACAAATCAAATGCGATATTTCATTTGATATTTCACAAATGCAAGATTTATGTGATCAATCATCAAATAAATACAAACAAATATGGATGAATAATCATAAACGTGTCATTAATAATTGAAAACATGTGAAACAGCATACCGCAAGAGAAACGAAAATTTCCTCCCATTTTAAAAAAAATATCAAATGACTAGCCTAAATAATAATTCTTAGATTTTTCAACACGTTTTGATTTCTGTCAATTTTAGGGTTTAGGTCCATCAATTTTGGGGTTCCAGGGGTTTAGGATTGAATTGATCACTGATGAATCAACCATGCCAACGTCACTTACATGTTTGGAAAAACGTGTTCAAAAATAAAAAGGCAGATTTGGCTATTGCCTTTTTCATGGAATCAACAACGCCATTGACTAGACAACCAAAAAGCAGAGCATGATGAAAAATAGGATACAAATTGAACATGATTTGGGGTGTATTCATAAAATAATTTCTATTATAAAATTTATGGGGCCTAAATAGTCATTTTATATTAGATTGTATAAATTATTTAAGGCTTTTCAACAAAAATGGTCCATGAGATTTGCATAATAAATCACTTTGGTCCCTGAGATAACAAAATCATTTTAGTCATTCCGTGCAAAATTATGTTAAATAAGGGCCAAAATAACAAATATAACCTCAATTTAATCAATAATGGGCCAAAATGTCACAGCCCGTCCCGAATAATTAATTTTCGATGACGTGAAATGACAATTTTACCCTTGAACGTTAAAGTGTATTGTGTGATTTAAGTTGGATTTGGACCCATTTATTATTTTCCCTAAGTTTTTGGACCCAATTGGAAGTAAGGAAATGGTTGGTTTTGATTGGTGGCTTTTAGACCACACACATACCTTCTCTCTCTCTCCCGTGGACTTCTCTCTCTCTCCCTCTCGGCATTTTTGTACGGACAACCCAGAAACCATCCCAAACCTTGCAGATCGAAACCAAGGTAAGCATTTTTGTGTTCCTTGTGACCTCAGGAATCCATTGGTACAAGTTTTAGAACCTGAAACCTTCGAAAACCCCGTGAAACCTAACCCTCGATTTGTGCACTGTTCATGCACACGTAAATATGTTGTTTTTAGGGAATTCTAAGCTCATAATGAGCTTTAGGAGGTCCTAAGGAAGCTCGGGGTAGTTCGTTGGAAGAATTTGGACGTCGGGATCGCGGGAAACGAAGAGTTGCAGGTTTGGTCGGAATTTCGAAGCTTCCCCGACGTGATTTCGTGAGATTTGAAGCTTCAAATAGGTATAACGCCATTCTTCTCACTCTAAGCTTTCATTTGGTTCAAATTTCGAAGAAAATGGTTAAAAAACGAGTGAGAATAGACGATTAGAAATTTTTCCAGCTTTCCGGCGACCGGCGACTCGCTGGAGACGAAGACAGAATATTCTGTTAGTTTGGACGGAATATTCTGACGCCATCAGTTAGGAATGACGGTTACCGTTAGGAATATTCCTGATGCCGTTTGTAGAATCTGTGCGCGTGGCGGCGCGTATTACCGTGCCTTGGCCGGCGCGTGCGGGGTCAGAAAATTATTTTGAAAATTTGGGGATGATCTTGAGGTTGTGTAGGTCACTGTGGTATATTCATATACCCAAATTGAGCATTCTATGAGAAGTTATTTGCTAGTTTTTGCCTATGTGCTTTAAAATAACGGTTTTATAGTTAATTCGCATATAGGTGAGGCTTATCCCGAGGACGAGCGTATCCACGGGCGACTCGGGGGCTACGACCCTTCGACATACTAGTGAGTGGGCTTTTGTTTTCAGTATATATTTATATACTTGATATATTTCCTAGAAATGCATTTTTTTAAGGAAAATATGCTTTGAAATAATATGCCAAATGCTTTTATATTCTGAATATGCATTTCATGGTTGCATATATATATATATAAATGTGGTGCTGTGGAGGCACATGCAAGTTCAGGTAAGTTATGTTTGGTTATGTGAATCATCGATAATGTGATATGTGATTGAATAATGTTGAGCTCATAAAATTGCACCTAGGTGATTGTGATTTATCTAGAGATATGAAGTACATGCCTATTTATTTACGTCAACTCCCGCACTATATGTGAAGGAAATTTTGTGAAAAACATGTTCATTTAAGCAACATCTATAGCATGCTATTAACAATTAAAAGGCGGAATCATGCTAGCATGCACTTAAAAACAAAACATTAACCATGAAATTCAAAGCCTAGTAGATTGGTGAACCAAGACTCAACTCAAATCAAAGTGAGTTGAGAAATTTATACCTTTGTAGATTCCTCTTTGCAAAAGCAAAGGCTAATCACCCAAAGAGAGGGCCTTCATTCCTTGCATCTTAGATCTATGGATTTGGATGGATGAAATGGATTCTCCAAGTTCCCAAAGTTGAGAACCTCTAAGTGTCTACACCAAGGTTAGATTGGAGAAGAAATGAGTGACCTTGGAGGAGTTGGATTGCTAGCTAATCCCTCCAAGGGGGCCGACCTCCTAGAGAGAAAATGAGAGACATGTTATCTCCAATTTTCTCCAAAAGAACCCCTAAATGAATTTTGGCTATAAAGTCATATTTATACCTTAATTCATGGGAGTGGCAAACTTGTAAATAAGTCCAAAATCCATTTCTTCTCTAAAATGGCCGGCCATAGGGTTTCATTGGGCTTTTAAGGCCTTTGTGAATTATTTGTCATTAAGTTGTCATACAACTTAAGTCAATGAGCTTGACGTTCGAAGCCCATTGGGCCTTAAGGCCCAAAACTAACCCGTGGTCTTTTAACGAACTTTATTCGTTTGATTAATTAACATATTAATTAATCCTTGCCATAAATAATTAAACCATTTAATTATTCTTACTCATCTCCGTTGTTTCTTCAATCTCTACCTTACACGGTGTACGATCCATTAGGTTCCTTTTAGCAAGGCAGTGGGCGATTAAAACTCTTTCAAATCGATTGTGAATTGAAACTTACTTTCAATTCTCCCTTTAGTGATTATACACGTTTAGGGCTTCCACAAACCATGAGTGACACCTAGCAGTATGTCATGGTTACCCAAGCTAATCAGAAGAGGTGAAGAACCTATTCAGTTTAGGATTACAAATGCAATACGGTATTTCTCTAATACAATACTCTTGACCACATTGTTTGGTTTGATAGTTTATTCATGTCTACTATCCAATGTGATTCATGTGCTTATATGATTACCTTGAATGTGATTTGGAACGACTTCCTAAATCTCATTCATACTCTGGCCAGAGATTCTTAATCATATCATAGAGTATTCTCCCTCAAAAGGTTTGAAGGTTAGAGATCCCTTGTTGCGCATTTAATTGCCTCCATGGCTAAGTGGCTTAACCCCAACGATGCCGTGGACACCCGCGGATGGGGTGACTTTGACATAATCAAAGATCAAGTACCTAACCACAAGACAACTATGATGCCTCAGGTCAATGGACTACTTTGCATTATCCCAACCATGAGTTCTCATGTGACATGAGTATGAGAACTCCTCGTTGACCGTGTTCAGTGGACTCATTCGCTATTGAGCACCTACATGCTTGTCTTGGTGTCAAACACACCAATGACTCGAGACTTGTCACTCTCCCTGAGAGAAGACATATCACGTACTGATCTTAACGGACTGTCAATGCCCAATTGGCAATCCTATGATCAGGAACGTTTAGGATATGTATACGAAGGAGAATGGTCTCATGAATCTAACTTGTTTAAATCACATTCTCCTAATTACATATTCCTTGGACTTATCGTTTAAGCATATAACATTTATATGAGACGGCTTAAAACAATAATCTTTGCCCTTGATATTAAACTAGATTAGTTTAACATGTGAAATGTCCGTAAAGTATCATCATATGATTGGTTTTAGGGCACATTTCCAACAATATGCTCATATTGGATCCAACTTAAGTGCACAGTCTTGTCGTACAGACCTTATTTATGGTTCCGACTCGTAGGTGACTAGCGATTTATTGCCCGGCTATTATGAGAGAGTAAAATTGAGTATAATTATATTACACCCAATCTTGTCGTACATACCCATTTTTAGCGGTTTCGACTTATATGCAGTATATTGCTGTATAGGTCATTGTAGTGACTCCGTCTAGATTGACTTTTGAGCTATAAATTCAGCCGTACAGACTACCACAAGGGTTCCGGTAACATATCATATTTCTATGAATTTATTCTTACCTGAATTGCTTACTCTGTTATATCTTGGCATGGCATACATTTGAATGTAATTATGTGAAGCATGAATTGAATTGATATGATTTCATATATATATATATATATTATGTACATGCTTATATCTTGATTCTGGGAAAAATTATACATGTTTCATAGCGAGGGGTTAATATATTGACTAATAAAATGGTTTTGTAAAGCATTTGTTTTTGCCCACTCACGTTTTTTGTTTTTTGCCCCTTCAGGTTTTAAGTAAGCTTGTTGTTGTTGGCTTGAGGACGTCGGCAGTTCTGACCTATCTAAATAATAGTAGGACATTCCTGGTACTGTATAACTAGTACTTGTCATACTGGACTGCACCTAGACTTATTATGCTCTGATTATGAGTGTTTACGTTTGTAACTAACTCATATCACTTCCTGTTAGTAGTGCACTCTAGTAATTTGGTTTTTGATTATTCGTATATTTCTTTTCATTATTGCTTCCGCACTATGCACATGGCTACGTCACTCCCACGTGACGGCCATCATGCCTTGATCTCAGTCGGGGTGTGTCCGTTTGGTATCAGAGCCTAGATTTAGCAGTCCTGTATAATTCTTGAATATTCTAATCCTTGTGATGTCTTATGTCAGAACTATGCCGCCTCGTAGAGAGCCCCGTCAATCAGCTGAATCTAGTTTCCCTGATATTGCTCAATTAGGGGAAGCTATAGTTTCTGCCATTCAGACTGCATTCCGTACTCATCAGAGGACACCTCTTGAGACAGTTTATAATCTGAAGTTGACTCACTTCATTGGAAATGAAGGTCATGAGGGGGCAGAAAAATGGCTGAATCACATGGAGAAAACCTTTCAGGTGATGCAGAGTCAGGGGAATCTTTCTCCTGATAGGTGGGTCGAGATGACTACCTGGTTTTTGGGAGAACAGCATGCATTCTGGTGGAGACAAGAGTCTTACCAATTGACCCCAGCAGAGATTGTGGACTGGGGAGTGTTTAAGGAGCTGTTTCGGAAAAGGTTCATTCCTCCTGCGTATATCGATCGTAAGAAACATGAGTTTACTCATATGAAGTAAGGAAAGATGTCAATTAATGAGTATTACAGGATGTTTACTGATCTGTCGAGATATGAACCGGAGGTTGTAATACCCCGTATTTAAAAAAAAAATGGTTATATATGTGTGTGTGTGTGTGTGTGGGTAATTATTTTTACGTAATGATTTTATTAGATTTATTTTGTGCAAGAATCTACTTTCGATATGTAAAATAGTTTCAATGTAAAATTTTTTTTTGCTACAGATTATTTTTAAAACTAGCTATTTCATGTTCATATGTAATTAGAGATATTTTTAGTTTGAATTGGAGAAGGGAGATTAAATGAGTTTGGTTTAATTTTTCTCACAAAGGGCCGAGAGTTTGAGATTGGACTAAATGAGTAATTTTGTCTTGATATTTTCTCTCAAAGATGAGGTGGAGAGTTTGTAACATTAGGAGTTAATGATTTGGTGATTACTCACCACTCTAAATGTGAAGGTGGAAGTCTATTTAAGGGTGAGTTGGCAAGTTTGTATTCATTAGGAATCTAAGAGTTAAATGTTTGGTGATGATTCATCCCTCCAAAATTTGAAGAGGTGGGATTCATATCCCTTAGACTTTGAACGTGGCTTTTGAGCTTTTGTCCACTTTGCATGATATTCACCACTCTAAATAAAGGAAGATGTCAACTTATTGTGGTTAGAACATTTCACGTGGCCCTTGATGCAAGGAACATCTTGCATATTATTCATTAGTTCATAATTAGCTTCACATTTGTTGTTTTTCTATTGGACCACATTTCATTGCTAAGTATTAGGACAACATTTATTTCCTTGTTATTGGAACACATTTCATGGTGATGATTAGGTTAACAATTGGTGTGTTTCTATTGGAACACATTTTATGTCTAATGATTGGCACATCACTTGCTTTCTTTCTATTGGCACACTTGTGGAGATTCTTTGGAGAGGAAGATGTCATGCAATCTTTATAAAGGAAGGAGCAAGAACCAACGAAAGACAATGGAGAAAAGAGAGAAGAAGAAGAAAAGAAAACAAAAAGAGCAACTACAAAAAGAAAGCCATTCTCCCTTTCATATTACCTCCTTATCTTTCTTTTACATGTACTTAGGGCTTTAAGCAATCTTTCACCGTATTTGTAAGTTTCTCATATATAGTGAAATACAATGAAAGTAAACCCAGTGGATGTAGTCGATTTGGCGAACCACTTAAATCTTGTGTTGTTTATGCATTTACATGTGGAGATCATTGCCATGAGAAGCACTTCCATCAAACTATCGAAAATCTCTATTTATTTCCCTTGAGAATGATATACAAAAAGTGTGAGATAAATCCCAGAAAAATACATGAAACCTTACCCAACAAATCTCTCCAACAAACTCACTGTCATTTTCATCTCTCCAACAAATCTCTCCAAAAGCACTGACAATTTGACAAACTGACAATCGAATCCAATGTGGTGGTGGTTGTGCGTTTTAAATGTGAAAGATGAGTTTCTCTGTTTTTGTGGAGCCGAGGGGTACTGATATTTTCGTAACTCTTATTTTATTTCTTGAGATATAAAATCAATAGTTTTGAGATCGTCCACTATCAATCATTTGTCTTTTTTGTAAAAAGTTTTGGTCTTAATTTAATGGAGATTTCTCACATAAAGACTAAAAATAATTGACGGCGAACAATCTAATGGTAAATTTCAGAGACCAAAATGAGGAGTTATGTCAATCTTAAGGACTATTTTGGATTAAAAGCCCACCAACGAATTTGTTAACAAAATTGGGAATTACCCTTTTCCATAGATTTTATTTTTTTCGAAAATTGATTAAAATAATTAGAAATTAAATTATAATTGTAGAACTGATCAAAATTAAATGTTGATTACAAATTAATTTATATTAACAACATAAAAATTAAATATTGACGACATACTCAAAACTGATCGGGAGTTAGAATTTGGAAACCTATCATTTTGACAAATTTATCAATTTCTAAGAAGATGGAGGAATTTGTTGTATTGCTTTTTAAATTGGGTTGCTTTATTCACACATCACATATTGTTGAATACACTTCACATACTGAATACACTCCATTTATACATTTCCAATTAAAATTTAACTTAATACACCCGACATACATTCTCATATTGCCCTTGTACCTCACACTTTCTACATATACCTTGCACTCTTTACATACACCCCCATGTCAAAGAAGAAGAAGCAAAGGATGACAATATTAAACATCTAACATGAATGTTGTTTACTCCCACAGATATCAAATGCAGAAAACATGAACATACATGACAAATGAGATAATTCATTTGATATTTCACAAATGCGAGATTTATGTGATCAATCATCAAATAAATACAAACAAGTAGGATGAATAATCATAAACGTGTCATTAATAATAAAAAACATGTGAAACAGCCTACTGCAAGAGAAATGAAAATTTCCTTCCATTTTTTTAAAAATATCAAATAACTAGCCTAAATAATAATTCTTTTCAACCAAATAATAATAATAATAATAATAATAATAATAATAATAATAATCCTTATATTTTTTCTACACGTTTTGATTTTTGTCAATTTTAGGGTTTAGGTCCATCAATTTTGGGGTTCCAGTGAATTAGGAGGTTAGGATTGAATTGATCACTGATGAATCAACCATGCCAACGTCACTTACATGTTGTTTGGAAAAATGTGTTCAAAAATAAAAAGGCAGATTTGGCTGTTGCCTTTTTCATGGAATCAACAATGCCATTGACTAGACAACCAAAAAGCAGAGCATGATGAAAAATAGGATACAAATTGAACATGATTTGGGGTGTATTCATAAAATAATTTCTATTATAAAATTTATGAGGCCTAAATAGTTATTTTATATTAGAACGTATAAATTATTTAAGGTTTTTTAGCCAAAATGGTTCATGAGATTTGCATAACACATCACTTTGGTCTCTAAGATTTGAAATCAATAGAAGTGGTCCCTGAGATAACGAAATCATTTTAGTCATTCCATGCAAAAATTATGTTAAATAAGGGCCAAAGTAAAATGGTATCCTTGGTAGATGAATTATCTGGTTTCTGATGGGCAGTTTTAGGATAAAAGTAATTAGCCTTTTGATGATATTGTAAAGCTTTTGGGTTAATGGAACATTGCTATTTTGCACTAGAGTATGCTGTTCAATGTGGATTCAAATTTCACTCTTATTTTCTTTTAATTAAATTACATTGGTCTATAGTAATTAAGGGTGGGTTCAAAAAATCGAAAATCCAAAAAAATGGCACCGAACACTAGACCGAAACTGAAAAATTGAAAAAAAAAAAAAACAGAACCGAAAAAGAAAAAATCAAACCGAATCAGATCCCTTTACACTTTATGAAGGTATGCCCATTTTTGTGAAACTTTGTTGCCAAGTTTGAAATTAAGCCTATGGCTTTTTCAAGAAGCATACTTCGTTCAATTAGGGAGGATATTTCATTGGTTATAGAGGAAAGTTTTGGAAGGCTTTAAAACTTGGAAAAACTTCTCTATTTGTTTGCTTTTTGAATGGATAAGGTGATTATTTTTCTTTGCAATTGAGGTTGTTGATATCATAGGATTGATTTATATGATATTGTATATGTACAACTACCTTCCCACTTTCCAACTTTTCCCATTTTCATATTATTAATCTACCAATATAAGCCCATTAATTTCATATTAAAAAATGATCAAATTTTATAAAATAAAAAAAAATCAAAATTGTACTGAATAAACCAAACAAAAGAAAACTGAACTGAAAAAATCGAAAGAAAATTGAACCAAACCGAATCGAATCGAAATTTTGATTCGGTTTCAGTTTTGACAAAAAACCGAACCGAATAAAACCGACCTCACGCTTAGTAGTAATGGGGAAGAAGATGAACATATCATTTTTATCTTATTTTTAAATTTTAATTGTACAAAAATAAAAATTATTATTTTTATTATTTAAATATTTTATCTCTGTGTCAATATTTAATTAGATTTGTGAGATCCAGCTATGTGCCACATTAGCATATAACATAATTTTTGATAAAATTGTAATGGAAACATCATATTGATTTGCGATATTTATTTTCAAGGACTAGTTGATCGATTTTCAATTTGTTGATGAATGAGTCTATTTCATAAACTATTTACGATAAAAACTGCCCTATATAAAATTTTCTTACTTACATCTGTACAAGTTTGACTTTGACTTCATTCATCAGAATGATCGAATCCGAATGAATTGAAGATAATAAAAAAACACAAATTAATAGGAAAATATGTGTGTGAATAGCGGACTTGAATAAAAGTCTACTTTGTATCAACTCGTGCTCAGCTCAGCTTCCTTGGCTTCAACTAGTCTTTCCATGGCGGAACGCGGATCGGACGCTCAGGGTCGTCGATTAGGTCAGATTTCCAACCTTTAATTACCCTTAATTATCTGGAACTTAAATTCCTGCTCGATCAGTTTCTGATTGGTTTGATTTCGTTCGTGTATGCAGACTTTCGGCAATTACTGGTTGAGGCCCAGCACCGATGGCTGCGCCCTGCCGAAATCTGTGAAATTCTTAGCAATTTTCACAAGTTCCATATTTCACCAGAGCCTCCGAACAAACCACGTAGTACGGTTATTTGTTTATTGACCTTGTAATTAATTAACAATATATGTGTTTTTTTTCTTTCAATTTTTTGTTCTGCTCATGTTTGCTTCTGCAAAGTTACATGTTATTTGCTCTTAATTGGTTTATTTAAAAAAAAAAAAAATTCCAGTTTGTTAGGGTTTTAACAGATCAGCTATCTGCAGACTCGGGTGTAGCCAAGTTGGCTTAAAAAACGTAGTTTAGTTTAAATTAGATTAGATTAGAATGAATATTCAGTGCCCCCTGATGTCTCGGGATATCGTTTTCGTATGTTTTCTGTCGAACCTTTTGATCATGTTAGGCAAACTCACTAGCTCTTTCTGTACATAAAACGTGGTTACGGGTTGTTGTGTCAGTTGTAGTATTTACACACAGAGAACATTCTGGTGTGGAACTTTTTCTGCCATGCCAGGCGGTTCGCTTTATCTTTTTGACAGGAAGGTTCTGAGATACTTTAGAAAGGATGGACATAACTGGAGGAAGAAACGAGACGGCAAGACTGTGAAGGAGGCCCATGAGAAGCTAAAGGTATCTGGAGTTTGTGTGTTTGTAATAAATTTTCTGTTAAAGACGATACCTTTTCTGTATGTACTGAAAGAATGCTCATGTATAATTGGACTCAAACTTTTTTCTTTATCAGATGTTTTCTGAAGAGAAATATTAAAATCATCTTCATTAAACTCAACAAAGAGTTACCGGAGTCTGCGAGGTAACACTCTTCAGTTTATTTCAGGTTGGCAGTGTAGATGTTCTACACTGCTACTATGCCCATGGAGAAGATGATGAAAATTTTCAAAGGCGCTGCTATTGGCTGCTTGAGCAGTAAGTCTGAGTTAGATACGTTTATTTATTTATATGTGTTCTACGTTTTGGTATAACATTTTGTATTTCACAGTTGACTGCTCATGCCTTTCCATAAAGTTCCAAATTTATCTGGTTATATTTCTTTTCGGAATGCATAAATATAGTTAGGTTTTGTACAGTTTTCTGCCTTTTAAAACTTTTCTTTTCTTTTTTCACGGTTTCTGTTTTTAATTTTATGTACTTGTTCAATTTGCAGGGATTTGATGCACATAGTTTTTGTTCATTACTTGCAAGTAAAGGTATTACTATTCTCCTCCTTGTTTTTTATCTACTTTTCATGTCCTTTATTGTTTCTGTTATGTAGACCAACTTTCCTCCACTTAAAGTACTTGCTCATGCTAGTCTCTTGAGTCTTTCTATTTCCTAACAGTTAATCTAAGGAATTAATAGCAGGGTTGCAACTTTACTTCATGTAAAAATAATCTTCTTGTCGAATTTCGAAGTTCCAATCACTAGTTGCCAAACTTGCCACAATTTCCCTTCATTGACCTCTCCTTAAAGCATAAAATGTTGATTGAGCCACATTATTTTGGACGTAATCCTATATATATATGTGTATTTTTAATTTTTTTTTTTAGTTTTCTCAAGTCTCTCTCTCTCTACTGGTGGGTGTGAATTAACGTAAAACGTGCCCTAGTCCCTGCTCACCATTTTTAATAAGCCAAGGCTCAGGTACTAAAATCAAATTGATATAGTAATTTTGGAAGATCTAGAACAGTACACAGTGGCTTAGAAAAAAATAACCAAACGGACTCCTTAGGTTGATTTGGAATGGCATTAGGGCTGAGTGACATGATCTAAAATTCCAAATAGCAGCAATTGTTGTAATCTTCACATTGTCAAGAAAGTAAGAAATTACAATAGGAGTGGAACTGCATGAAATATTCATCTGAAGGATAGGTTTATAGAAATAGAGGAAGTGTACAAAAGAAAAAGGTACAAGGAATGAGAGGAGGGCCTGTAGTTTCACAATTGCGGTTCGCATGATAAAATGCCTTGCGCAGTTCAGATATTTGACCTTTGCCGCGTACTTTCTCAACTTTGCGATTTTGTGTTGGTAAGACATTGGCTGTAAGTTTCGTCAGAGTCAAGATTCAAGTTTGTCTAAGTTTCTCAACCCAGATTATCTCCGCTATGCATACTTCTTTTTTTATTGTTGCTGCTTTCTTCTGAATTTTTTTATGCATAAAATATATTTGTTTGTGATTTACCTTTTGGTTATTTTGTTATTAGGGTAATAGGGCAAATGCAGGAGGCATTATAGAGAATGATGAGGTTACACCGGATCTGAAAAGGGGCAGCCCCTGGACTTCTAGCCCTTCTAATAGTAATGGTAGAACACCTTCAGGATATACAGATTATGCAAGCCCAAGCAGCACTTCGACATCAGCATGTGAAGATGTTGATTCCGGTATTCTGTTTCTCTGACTTTGTTAAAAGAGGTCATCTTTTACTTGTCGGGTTTTCTCTTATTTTGGGTCGAGAACTTTTTGTCTTCATTTGAGACAAATTGATTTTACCACTTCTTAAATTTGCACTAGAATTTTCATTTGACATGTGAGTTGATGTAGGAGATAGTCGCCAAGCGAGTTCCTTATTTCACTCAGTTTTTGAGTCACCAAAAATGGGGAATGGTCCTCTCATGGACAACGCAGAGATTGATCCCTCACTGCATCCAAGTTCAAGTAATCTTCTTTCTTTCTTATTTTTTTTTGCCGCAGGGTTGGGGGAAAGGATCTTACTTGTTTATTATTCCTTATTTGAATTGCTTCGTCCAGTAGCCTCTTATGTGGTGTAACACTGTGATTTGATTTTACAATCTTACCAGACAATCATGATGGCCAGTCAACAATTCATGGAGTCTACAGGCCACAATTTGAGAATGAGCAACATTGTTTCAGTGCTGACTCTACTGGTGTGATTGATTGTCAAAAAACACTTGGCGCGGTATCCTGGGAAGAAATTTTGGAACAATGCACCAGAGGATTCCACACCGGAACTTCTCATGTATCAATGTCTACCACCCAAATTGGTTCTGGTGAAGTTCCTGTTGAACAACAAATTTTAGGGAATAGTTTTTTAAAGGAGGAGTTTGGGAGTTCTATGCCATTTCAAACAAATTGGCAGGTATTTAATAGCTTCTGTGTTTTTTTTTATCTGCGGTAGGCATGCTTCTTAGCTGTATATCATTTGGGCTTATTGATACAGATAATTGCTGAAATGAGGTGCAATGCTTCTTCCATGTGTATGTCCTGGGTTTTAATGTTTTGCTGAACTGCAGCACTTTCACTACTTAAGTTTTGTGTATTGATATCCAAAACAGCTGAGGTATTGAATTTTATAAGGTCCAAACAATACTATAAGTATACAGTAATAACATGGTGTATCAACAAAGAGCATCTCAGCTTGGTAACTGACTGCCCAACAGTTTGGATTTCATTTTTTGATTTATGTGATTTCATTTATTGATTTGCGTGATTTCATTTCATGGATTCTCTTATTTGCTACATATATTTATTTGTCACCTTTTGTATGTTATAAAACAGAACAGATTTCTCAAATTAAGAAATACGAATTACATTAGTTTTCTAATTCTTATTTTCTTTATCCAGCTTCCTTTGGGAGACAATTCACTGCAGTTGCCTGAGTGTTTCCTGGACCAGTCAACGAATTTGCAAAGAACTCTTGATGCGAATCTGAGAAATACTCCTGACCTTGTTAGTGCTCATCTCAATCAGCGAAATGAGCAGCTTGTGCAGGACGACCTTCAAGCACAGCTTACAAATGCAGAATCTGAATGTTTAATCATATCAAGTTCTGAGCATGATGTTCCTAAAGATGGGAATGTCAACTATGCTTTCACTTTGAGACAGCAATTATTAGATCGAGAAGACGGTTTGAAGAAAGTTGACAGCTTTTCTAGGTGGGTTTCCAAGGAACTTGAAGAGGTAGATGATCTGCAGATGCAATCTTCATCTGGTATTCCATGGAGCACGGCTGAATGTGGAGATGTAGATGATGATTCCTCGTTGAGCCCCTCCATCTCCCAGGACCAGCTTTTCAGCATAGTTGATTTTTCACCAAAGTGGGCGTATACAGACTCTGAAATTGAGGTACAAAATTGTGAACCATATAATCATACACCTTAAAGAAGAAAAATTAAAACATAGGGAAGAAAAATAGTAACTTGTATCTTGGACTGAGTTTCTGCCACGTAAATACATCTTGTCAGAAGCTCACTAGAATTTGTTCTTAATGATTGTTTTTGCGCCAAATAATTTCTCCTTGATGAAAATGTATTTTATAACATGCCATTGTTTCATAAGCATGATTACTCTGAACAAGTCTGTAACTATTAGCTAGACTTTTGTACGTTGTGCTTAGAACTTCTTGCAATACTAACATATTCCACTTACGGAGAAGAAAAGAAAGACACCTACAATTTAATTTCCATTATTTTTATACTTGAGATTTTTGACATATTTTGGTTTTGCTTCTCCTCTGTCCCCATTTAAACTGATTGGTTAATTAATTTTGCTGTTATATTTGTTCTTTGGTATCTGTTTTGCAACTCAATTTCAATAATTAGGTCTAGTCTCCATTCATTTGTAAAGGGCTACTGAATATGTTGACATGTCTATTGCAGGTCAGATGGTTGTCGTTTATTTGTATATGTGCTCGATGTATTAGTTGTCATCTCATTCTTCTTACGTGAAACAGGTTCTGGTTTTCGGAACATTCTTGGTAAGTCAAAAGGAGGTAACAAAATACAGCTGGTCTTGTATGTTCGGGGAGGTGGAGGTTCCAGCACAGGTTTTAGCCAGTGGAGTTCTTTTCTGTTTTGCTCCACCTCACAGTGCCGGGCAAGTCCCTTTCTATGTAACCTGTTCCAACAGGTTAGCTTGTAGTGAAGTAAGGGAGTTCAATTATCAAGTGGGCTCCACTAAAGGTTTTGATATGACAGATATAGGCGATGGCGCTGCACATGAAATGCATCTTCACTTACGTCTTGAGAGTTTACTGTCTCTGAGACCTTTAAGCCCTTCAGGTCAACTATTTGGAGCTGTTAAGGAGAATCGAAACCTAATTAGTAAAATCATATCACTCCAGGAGGAAGAGGATTATTTACATGCAGCAGAGCCAACAGTAGTGAATTATTTGCTCCAAAATGAAGGGATGGAACATCTTATAAAGCTGATGAAAGAGAAGTTGTACACATGGCTCCTTTATAAAGCAATAGAAGATGGTAAAGGACCAAGTGTATTAGATGCTGAGGGACAAGGTGTCCTACATTTAGCAGCTTCCCTTGGCTACGATTGGGCCATAAAACCCACTGTAACTGCGGGAGTTAGCATCAATTTTCGTGATGTTAATGGATGGACTGCCCTTCATTGGGCTGCATTCCGTGGCAGGCAAGGACATCAGAACCCTTTTAATTTATTTTAGTCTAGCTTCTGTTGAATCTGCTCTACCTTTGTTGTATACTATGGGACTTGGCTTGTACTCTTTCCTCGGAGCAAGTTTGTTTTACCACAACTTTTGCAATGCTAGATCTCATCTAAAATATGTGAGGTGGAGTGCTCTGCCACTAGTTAACTAGTGATCTTACAGTAACAAATGTCTAAAATTGCTTTTAACCCGCATCTTAAGCTCTAAGCTATATATGTCATTTAGATTTCACCATTATAAATTTCTTGCAAATATCCAACACCACTCACATTTTACTCTTTTGTTTTTGCTTTCTTGAACCTATGCCAAATTCAGAGAGCATACAGTTGCAGTCCTTGTATCTCTTGGTGCAGATCCTGGAGCACTGACTGATCCGTCTCCAGAGGTTCCTTTGGGTAGAACACCAGCGGATCTGGCATCTGTTAGCAGTCACAAAGGAATCTCAGGCTTCCTTGCTGAGTCTTCCCTGACCACTTACCTTAAATCCCTTACAATGAACGATGCAAAGGAAGATGGTGCTGCAGAAATATCTGGAACAAAAGTTGTCAAAACTTTTTCAGAACGGATAGCTACACCTGTGAGTTACGGTGATATGCCCGATGCACTGTCACTGAAGGACTCACTTACTGCTATAACTAATGCTACCCAAGCTGCTGATCGGATACAGCAAATGTTCAGGATGCAGTCATTTGAGAGGAGACGGTTAACTGAGTATGACAGTGATGAGTTCGGAATGCCGGATGAGCGAGCAATTTCATTCATAACTTCCAAATCACACAAGGGACCGATCAACAGAAATGCTCATACTGCTGCAGTTCAGATACAGAAAAAGTTTCGTGGTTGGAAAAAGAGAAAAGAATTCTTGATAATTCGTCAGAGAATTGTTAAAATCCAGGTCCGTTGCAACTTTTTGACTGTTGATTATTATTTATTATCATTTTCAACTTATCATTATATACTATCATCATTAAAAAGAAAAATAAAAAAAACAATCTTATCATGGATAGCCTCTACTGGTGCCTCTAATTTTGGGTCACTAATGATCCATATAGAGCTCTCTATAAAAGTACTTTACCATCTGTTTCACATACAAAAATTCTACTTTTAGTTTTCTTAGACAAATGATGGAAAGGGTTGTAGACTTGTTAATTTTTGGACCACTTTAAAGAGTTCAGGGTTTGACTAGATCGCGGTCTGAATCTCCGCTTTTATTAACTATTTGATTTCAAGCGGAATCCTAATTGTATATTTTCCTCCATTTCCCATGCTGTTAACTTTTGCAGCAGTTCTGTGAATTTTTTTTATATGAACTTTCGAAAAACCCTCTTAATTTTCTGGGTATTGCTTCTCTGAAAGATTTGACCACGGAAGTGAATGTTAATTTCCCATTTTTCATTTTATGAAGGCCCATGTAAGGGGACACCAGGTAAGGAAACAATATAAGGCAATCACCTGGTCAGTTGGAATTCTGGAGAAAGTTATTTTGCGTTGGAGACGTAAGGGGACTGGTTTACGAGGATTCCGACCAGATGCAGTTGCCAAGATTCCGGACCCCCAAACTGTGGCCTCAAGTGAGGATGATTATGATTTTCTCAAGAAAGGAAGAAAACAAACAGAGGAAAGATTACAAAAAGCACTTACCAGGGTAAAGTCTATGGTTCAATATCCAGAGGGAAGAGCTCAATACCGTAGACTGCTAAATGTTGTTGAAGGATTCGGTGAAACAAAGGTATTGATGGATCTTAACTTGTGCATTTCGCTTTCATATTATTTGGTAAATTACTGTAGAACCGAATTTTTGATTGCGCTTCATTTTGGCTTTAGTTAGTTTACTTGTGTACTTGCTAATCCCCCATGATGGATTTAGTTTAGTGATACTATGTTATGATTCTCTTGCTAACGTTTTCACTTCTTGTCGATCATTAGTACCCACTAATTAACATGTTTGTATCGCTAGTTAACATGTTTGTTTTTGGTTCAGTTTTCTTATATTCTTGCAGATATTTTGCTTTTCTACTTTGCAGTGTCTGAATCTGTTATAGAAAAACATGTTCATCTCCACGATGCTTATTGGACGTCGCTGTGTCATTTCCATTAGATGATTAATGGAACCGTTAGGCGATACTAAATAACAATAACTCACTCCACTTCGATAACACGTTTTGCATGTTTTGGACTAACGGCAGGTAAATGACATGGCTGTCGAGGTATCAGAAGAAAAGGCCGAGGGTGGTGATGAAAAGGCCGAGGGTGGCGATGATCTAATTGATATCGACAAGTTGTTGGATGATGACACTTTCATGTCTATAGCATTTGATTGAGCCGACTCTGAGTTGCTCGACCTGTACATTATACATGACTGGCATCCTTATCCTGGTTTGGAGATCCTGGTTCATCTGTGCATATGTTTGATGAATTTAAGGAATTGTATACGATATCCCGCATTCTGCAGGAGCACGCCGGAGTGTAGTCGGGACATCTGAAATGTACTCCGGCTTACAGAATTTTAATGTGGTTGTAATTTCATGTATGTTTTTTAACCCTAGTGGAGGTAAATGTGTAGTTTGTATACTGGTTCAATTTGTTTAGGAAAACATGTCTAGATTGATTTTCTATGTCTCGCATAAGACTTTGTAGTCACTAATTTATTTATGACCCGAAAATCTTTGTATAACAGCTCGGGAGATGAACTCATGCACCCAGATGAACTCATGCATCCATTGAAATCTAGTACCCAATCATCGTAGATATGTATATGTATCGGTGCGGCCGGATTCTGCTAGTATTGTGCATCTCCAAAGATTCTAGGTTGAACTGAACGCGAGAGATAATTATCGTCTAAATTATGTTTATTCTTTCCCGATCAATGAGAAAAGTTAACTCTTTATCACTAGACGAAGAACTAGTTGGTTTAAACATACCGGCATTCCATAGATACCGTTCCCGTTGCTAGAAAGAAGAATATACAGGAGAGATATTAAGTAAAGAATATACATGTATAATTGAACTGAAGCAGGTCACTGAATCATCCAACAAATTCAGTTTCAATATTGGCTCAAAAGGCAGATGGAGCTTTCAGCTTATGGGTTGGTATTGATCAGAAACACGCCTCGGGGGCAGCTTTCGGAGGATGAAAAGCACCAAAGCCGATGGAACAATCTCCGCCGACTGCCAACAGAAGTGAAAGTAATTTACATCATAAATAAAAGCGCTTATATAACAAGCAGTCAAAAACACAAGTTGTCCATTGAGGTTTCGGTCCTTCCAGTTCACAAGTTCAGGATTTAAAACTTGCCATGTAATAAACGAGGTTGAGGATGGGATGACCAATGACATCGACATCTGCATCTTTGTCAAATGCAGAAACCGCGAGCTGCAATACAATCACGACAGAAGCCCTCAGAACTCAATAACTTTGCTGGTTACATGTGCTTCGCAATTGAAAGGGACTTACCACAATGCATCTTATCAAGAAACATGTGCAGCAAATGCCTGTGACCCATCCAACCTGCCACGTAAATAAGTTAGGCACCGTGCCTCCTTACACAAATTGCAACAATTGCGCTTGAAAACTACCAGTAAGAGTACATCTCATATCTTCGGTTCGTTGAAGGCCATAAAGAAAATAAGCGAAAGGAAATATAAGCACAAACCTCCTCTAGCTTTTTTTGACGTCCTCTTGACTCAATGGGGAAGTGCCTTAGCATGATAAACAACCTAAAGTCATACACACGTCAAAGTAAACACTTGTTTTATAAAAAGAAGAACAAAAAATAAGAAAAACTCGGGTGCTTTCCCTGAGCTGACAAAAGTGCTTGCCTTCCACCATATATCAAGAATCCCAGAGCAGTACAGAATGAAATAACTGCAAACAAAACGAACATCAACGTATATAGTTTTAGTTATTCTGTCTGCATAACCGTTTATCTTGCAAATAAAGTCACTATCGACTTCATGCGCTGACTAGGGATAATAATTGCCTACATCAATGAACTTACTATTCAAACTGCATAGATTGTGACAAGCACTTGAAATTAGAGGAAATAAATTAACCAAAGGCAAACAATTAATATATAGTATCGACTTTTACCTGAAAAGAAGATTCTAGCAACTTCTACGGCAACAGGACTTCTGCTTAACCACAACAAAATCCAAATGCACACCTATCATCATAACACAATGACCAGGAAACAGTGATGCTCGCAGTGGAGTAGCAAATTAAAATTAATCCGACATTGCAAGCGTCTAACCATTTTCAACAGGAAAAACCTCGTTTTGAGTTACCTGTGTGAAGTATACAAAACCATTTATAACATAATATGCAGGTCTAAGTTTATCTGTCGGAAGACTTCTGGCCTGAAAAAATCATAAAACGAATTAGATGATAGTAATTAACAATGAACAATGATTATTTCACATTGGATCCAAAGGCAAAGAAACGTTGGTATCTGTACCTGGTGATAGATCTCAGCCCAAAATAAGACAAGTAACGTATACGTGGAAAAAAATAGAAGTCCAGGAAGATCCATAAGCAGCATTTCAAGATCCTAGGAAACATTTAGGTAGTGTAATCAGAAGATGTTAAATATTAAGATACTGCAAAGCATCAGAACAAATTGATATTAGGGATCAAAAGTTATGATAAATCGAACTCCACTTTCAAATCAAAGAAATGCTGATGTATGACTCATGAAGAGTAGAATATATGATGCATGCTACTGGAGAACAAAACCAAGGCTATTGAAGGCTCGTTATCATGCACTTCTAATTGAACTGCTCCACCAACAAAGGAACCTGGTCAAGCCCGAAGCCTACTTTCACAGTGTGGGAGAAACAAAAACTTATACATGCTTTGTCAATGCACTCACCATACAAGAGAGAAAAACTAAACAACGCCGTACTTAGTTGAAAATGTGGGAGAGCAATCACAATATACATGAGATTTTCTTACAAGTTTTATATACCATCTTAATACTGCTTGTACAACTCTTCAGTATTCGTATTCTGATGACTCGAGAAGCTATGTTTTATCTTTTATTGCTCAACTCTTTTTGGAGTGTATTATACATGCTAATATAAATTAATCTACTTATACAAGGTTGAAGGTTCATGTTTCACCGGTCAAAAGGGAAACTCTACACGAAGTCGAAAAGATTTTCCAACATACTTAATTGATGAACCCTAAGCATTTTCAAGTATATCTTCCATACTAAGCACGAAAAGAAGATGGGTTCCACCCTAAAACCAATAAGCTCTCACAAAGTTTCTCAACTCTTTGAGGTGAGAAAATTTTCACATCCTCGTGAGTCACGAGTGTTTACCATGGAACATTAAAAATCCTAAAATATGAACAATTGTTACTTAAACTGTTAACATCATACACTTGTCCACTGCCTCTAGGGTTCAAACTGTCACCCCTCCCCTTAGTGTAGAGATTAGCATAGAATACCAATTGTACTTACATCATAGTACACTCACCAAAAACACATTTATTAATCCCAGAACAGGACAACATTTATGTGTGCGTGTGCGTAAACATAAAAATTTGAGGAGTGCAAATCAAATATGCCATAGTATCATACCTTGGGTTTAATAAGGAAGACAGCCTTGTAGACACCAAATAGGAGAGCCCTCACTGCCCAAATGCATTTTCTTTTCAGAAAAAAACAGAAGCTTATCCAATGAATTAACACCAAAAAATAAAAATAAAAATAAACTAAAAGCTTACATCCATTCACTAGAAAGTTCATCAAATGGAAAACCTTTTGTATCGTCCACCCATATTCTGGCACTCTTAACTGAATGCGCCCAAGTTGTACCTGCAAATCACTTTTTTTATTACGATTCGAGCACACTGTTATAGTCAACTTTACTACTGAACGAAATTAATTTAAATTTTGCATCTATAATAACGAAAAAATAATAGAAATGAGAATAATAATGTTGTTAATTGTACCAGTGCAACAAGGGAAACCAATCCATAAGAAGCACACAAGATATAGTAAGTGCTGCTGCTGCCACCGCTACTCTCCCATTGTTTCTGATCCTGATTCCACCAATCATATGAGCCTCCGCCACCGCCCCCGCCACCGCTGTAATTAAACACCAAGCCCTTCCTGCTTATCATGATCACTACCACCACCACCTCTCAATTCTCTCAAACAAAACAAACAAACTATGTCGTCTTCTTTTTTGCTATTCACAGAGGAAACTAATTAGTTAGGAAAACGATTTCTGTTTGGAGAAGCAGAGAAACTTGGCAAGATGACGGAGCCAAGGGAACTGACACGTAGAGAAAGGAGAACTAGGACACGTAGCTGGACTAGACCACGTGCGGGTCAGCCATGTTCATCGATTGCGCAAAGGACTCATCCTCAATGGATCGGATATGAATTTTAACTGAGTGCATTTGCCATTTGATCTGCATGCATTTGATAGCATCTTCACCACCCAAATAATCCAACGGCCTCCCATACACCACATCACTACCAGCATGAGATTCCTATGCTGGTGAATAGCCCACAATCTTACGGTCAAATATGCTGGATTGACATACAACGATCATATATGGTCGTCAAAATAATTGCACTGCCTACTTGTAAATATTGTAGCTAAATTTAGATCAGTAATGCTATACTTACTATGTTTTTATACCATACTTATATACTAACTTATGTGGTATTTGATGTGGACAACCACATCAATTAAATTAATAGAATTTAATTTAAATTAAAAACCATTTAATAAACCAATAATTAAAAAAAGCTGGAATTAAATAATGATTGTGGCATACGAGTCTTCCTTCCCCATTCAATCATGCTTCTTCTCCCGTTTCTTCTTCCACGCCAGTTCTTTCACGCCATTTTTTTTCAGGTCAGTCAAATCCACCACAATCTAAATTAAATCTCATACGGTAAGGTTCATACGCTCCCCTATTTGGATTATTGGTACGCATCTATCATTTTTTTCAATGAATTTAATTTTTTTAGTCTGTTTATTTCTTCTTCTCTCTCAATCTCCATTGTGCAGCAAGATAAATTCTTCTTTGGGTCTTGATCAGAGTTGATGTTAGTGGTGTCGAGATGAAGGGGTGGAGATTTCCTGACAACACGTACCTGAGATTCCTTTAATTTGATTATAGGTTCATGAATTAGAGGTTATATGTTCTTGCTTGAACTTTGTATTGTATGCTCACAATCGCAAGAAATATGATTATATGAAGTGCATGTAAGCTAGAGAAAGACCAGTCGCTTTGAAAGAAAAAAGAAAAAGAATGGGAAACTGTAAAAATTACAAGTCTAGTTCCACGTGTTTAGTGGTTACATTTTGTGGTTTGATTATTGTTTATTATGTTTTTTCTATGAATGCCAAGATGGATCGGAGAAGAATTTCATCTGAAACATTACCAAGTATGTACTACGTTTCTTGATATTGTGGGGATATTCTTCATCCAATCTTGTTTATTTGTATCATTTGATAACATTAATGTTTCTGCAAACAGAAACTGAAGCCTTTGGCGAGCACAACAAATCCTTCTTGTGGCCCTTGGAGATAATAGAGATGATGAAAAACAAACAAGAATAAGAACAAGAACATGGTCGAGTCCATATGGTAGAAACTAGGCTATATTCCTGAGATGACGAGCTCAACCATTGTGTCTTCCTAACTGTCCCAAGTACAAACCAATTTATATTCCAGAGATGGAGTCCATATAGTAGGAACAAGATGGAGTCCTTAATGACTCAAGAGTGTTAAACCTAGTTTCTTTGGAATTTTTGAATGGTTATTTCAAAATGCAAGTATACTTTTTCAATTGTTACGATGGGTTTCATTGAATAGACAATTGAAAGTCATTAGCTGATTCTTGATTACATAGTAAAGAGTTCATATAACCGTTTATCGTTGACTTACATTTTTCGTTTATGAATTGTTGTAAGAGAAGTGGCGTCCAGTTTATATAACCGTGTATCATTGACTTACATTTATCATTAATGCTCTCTTCCTACTCTTTAAATTTCAGAATTCAATTCGTATCAATTTTGTTGCAAATGGAAACATGAGACTGTTTAAGGTCCTTGAATTGCAAGCACAATGTAAATGACTCGGGTTTCAGTACAACAAGAATTAAAAGAGTAACATGTTTGCATACTGGCTATTGTTACAAAATATTTGAAATGCATTGAAATCTATGTTTAGAAGAAATAGGATCCAAATCCACAAAAACTCAAACTACAAAAAGAAATTTCTTTCATTTTTGCTTCCATTGCATAGTTGAGCTCCTAATCATCGTTTCCTCTTGAAGTAGTGTTGACCCTAAAAACTACCAAACCTATGTGACGCGCAAGCCGAGTAATCTATAAGCTAACTACGTCATTCGGTGAATGCGGGGCGTGCCAACTCGTTGGCCGAGCTCGGCCGATGAGTAAATTTGTTGATGTTGCGTTGGGTGCGCGGCTGACTTCTGCGTCTTGCGATTGCGGCCGAGGAAGGAACACGTCTCGGCCTCTTGGGTTCTCGAACCTGAAGACAAGGCTACTATTCTTACGAAGTTCAATATCAAATTCGGCTTTCAATGTGCCGAATGTAATAACTTGTAACACCTCACTTCGCCGAGAAGGCTAATGAGATGACCTCGACCAATAAGGATTCGGAAATCCTTCTCGACCGAGACTTGGATAGGTAACCAACCGTCCTCGCCGCAGTGCTGTTGATACCAACGGAATATGTTGCGAGATCGGTTGATTCTACGGTGACAGAGCTATCTATGCCGACTGAAGATATCATCGGTTGCTTTCATAGTGCTGTTGATGCCAACGGAAGATGTGTCAGCGAAAAGAGAAAATAAAAAAATCTCAAAGTTGTTGAGAGAGTTTGCGCAGGGCAGTTGTGTGTTCAATTGGAGAGGGCTCTTAATGATGTACTGCCTCTGTATTTATAGGGACCTGCATGCCCAGTAGCAAACCCGTGCAGTTCCAGTTGAAAGCAAAACACTCTTTTTGAAATAGTTATCACAAAAAATCCCTTGCCGTTATCTTGGTATCTGGGGAGGGTTGGCAATTGTACCTTATTTCCAGACTAGATACACTAGTCACTTGATAAAGCTCGTACTTAGAGTTGTTGTTAACCTTAAATTCTCATGCACCATGTGCCATATCCTATCACCTATTCACCAGATTATCATCATGATAATTCCAACTGGAATATGCCAGCGGCATCTCCTTTATCTTTTGCTCAGATGCATCCATGCATGCAACGCAACCTGACCACATCTTTTCCATTTTTTCAAAGCCCACGAAAGTTGATGTAATTTGTTTGACTAGATTCTTGGCAGGATGCCAAGGTTTATTCGGCCCCACCTTCATTCATGCATGTGAGCTAACCTTTGGCCATATCACACCACCATTTCGTTATCCCATCCGTAGGATGAAGTCCATCATAACCCACATCCCAGCCATGCCACATGATAAGAGTCCTAAGCCGAGCTGCTCTAATCCACAAGGTAACAACTCCAAATTAATTCGGACTATTTCGCTTGCTGTATCCCATTTATTTTGTACAAGAAAATCAAGATGATTTATTTTATTAAAAGATAATTATCATCATAACATTATCTCTTAACAAAATAAAATTATCTTAACTTTCTTATTCAACGGTTTAGAACCATGCTCACTCAACGGCCTCGATTGCACGGGCCGATGGTGTAAATTTGAGCCCAAACAAGTAGACTCATGCATATTTTACATACTATAACCTCCATTCCAGTATTGAAATTGTTGACCCTAAATAAAGAGAAGAAAAAAAACATAAGAACTATAGATAGAGCATTATACTATGTGATGTAAATAAATATTTTATTAATAACAATAAAAGAATTATATATAAGCTCTTAATATTTACCTGGATATAATTTCCATGCATAGTAGGGTAAATTATATTTCCAATCTCAAACTCTTTGTACAACGGGTTTGGATGACCACCTTGACTGAGTTCCAATAACAAAGTCATGTTTTCCTACAATATGTAATATTTGTTCAATAGATAACACAAAAGCAATTAAAAATCACTATCAATAGGATAAAATGTACAACTTACATTAGTATGGGGAAAAATAGGATATTGGTTGGCAGGCATGCAAATTTGACCACCTTGTGCAAGATGAGAATGCTAAATCCCAAAGAATAAAAGTAATTACAATTACAAAGAGTAAGTATGGTTATAATTGTAACTACAATGACAATGATTATTCACTAAGAAAAAAGATAACAAGAAAAGATTAATATATTTATCGCATACTTTAACAATGACATTACTCTCTTGTGTTGCAACTATGTTATCACTTCTACAAGGAGGTAGACCATCAATATGGCATATTGCATCACTTTCTACGGATTTCTACAAAAGTTGCAAGTGAAACATGTTATGATTTATCAACTTATTAGTTACATAAAACAAATATGTTTGTTACATGTGTTCCTTCCTCATTTGTATTGTCCTTATGAGATGTAATCTTTTTATGTCGTTTTTTGTCTTCTTTTGATTAATTGCTCAGTCTTGGATTGTTTCCTTTTAGATGGTGGACGACCTTTATCTCTAGCCAACAATGGCATAAGTATAAGCTAACTTGGGTTAGGGAGAGGATCATAGTTAATAGCAACAAGTGATTGTGGTGTGCTACTAGCCACTCCATCACGTTTACATATTTGCTCCTCTAGTTTATGCATCCATCTCACCACAAGCATACACTTATCATCAGAATCATTGTCTAATTCCTTAATGTCATCAAAGGTTTTCTGCATCTTATCGGGATTTTGTGCTTCAGGTGTAGCAACCCAATTACTGTAACTTATCATAACCCTTGTGAGGCATCTTTTCACATCCTTCCTCCATCTCCGAATGATATACTTATCTGGAATAAAGTCAATGTCATGATGGACTAAAACATAAAGCGCGTGTCTACATAATATGCCTCTAAACTCAAACTTGCAACAATTGCAATTAACTTCAATGTCGCGCTCATTAACTGGACCTTGAAAATGACAGTCTTCTTTTTGTTCTCCTTGATCAGAATACACTCAGCTATTTGGGACTTCAAAATTGTATTATTAATTTCAACTGAAACCCTGTCACAATACATTATACTTGTCAATGCCTTTTGGAACTCCTTGAATGTTGAAATCGTGTAAACAACTTGAACTTGCTTTTCCATGTCATAATGAGTTGCACAATGAACATTTGAAGAGAAAGAATCAGAATCTGCAGAGGCCTCTTTTAGCACCTTACTCCTTAATGCATTTTCATATTGCTCCACAAATTGTTTTAAAGTAGTCTTGGAGTTCAGGTGGCCATAAAAAAATGCATTCATATTCTCACTCATTTGTGTCGTTGACATTCTAGCCCAAAATTTATTTTTCACATACATAGGGACCCAATGATCTCTCTGCATACAAGCTTCTTAACCATTTACGTGCTTGCTTTTTAAATTTATATTTTCCAATCATCTCAGCCCAACGTTCTTCAAAATCTTCAGAAGTCATTGAGTCATAAACAATGCTATCTAAGGAAGAGCTCATGGACTCATATTCCTTATAACTTTTGAGCTTATCAGGAACCTTTTTCATTATATGCCACAAGCATAACCGATGTCTAGTATTAGGAAAAACAACTTTAATCGCTTTTTTCATTGCTTTGTCTTGATCTGTAATGATTCCACTTGGAGCATGACCAAACATACAAGCAAGCCAGGTCTTAAATACCCAAATAAAGGAGTCGGTATCTTTTCTTGAAATCAGTCCACATCCCAATAAAATTGATTGCCCGTGATGATTAACACCCACAAATGGAGCAAATGGCATATTACATATTAGTCAAGTACGTTGTGTCAAATTTTACAACATCACCAAATTCTTCATATGCTGCCCTACTCCTTGCATCTGCCCAAATACATTTCTTAAACGACCATTTTTGTCTAAATCATTTGCATAGAAGAAATTTGCATTCTGAGCTTGCATGCTTACAAAGTAGTTTTGAACTGCAGTAGCTTCCCCTTCTCCAAGTCGTAAGCGCCTTACCTTTCCAATATAATTTCTACAGTCTTTTTCTAAACACTTCATGTTGTCATGCCCCCCAAGTTCAACCACCACTGAATTATAACTTTTGTTGACCCTTATTCCAACTTTATCATTCATTTCAAGCTTCTTTTTTTAACAAAAAAACTAACTTCTCGAAAACATTTCCAATAACGAATTTTTGTTGGACTCAACCCATGATTATGATCAAGCTTTACAGAATTCACTCGCCACTTCTCACCCAAGTATAAACCTGTCCTTAGTTGAGCCATGTAATCATTCTTTATAATTGGATATGGCTTAAAAAGATTACTTGAAGTACCCAATCGAACGCAACACATAGTAATATACCTCAATTTCCCATCATCTCCATTCACTAATGATCGCTTTTTCACTGGAAATCCTGATTGTCTCCCATATTTCTTGTAACATGCAGCCACTTGATCTGCGTTGTCAAAGATCATTCCAACTTGAGGCTCTCAGACATTTTCTTCCACATTCATTGTGTTCTCCATGTTAGTCCCATTATTTTCCACTGCATGAACCCCATTACTTTCTGCTTCAGTGGCATCAAAAGTTGCTTCAATTACATCATCTTCTTCAATACTTTCATTAAAAGTTTCTATTGTATGAACCCCATCGCTTTCTGTTTCATTACAAAAACTCACTTCAACTACATCATCTTATTCAGTAAATTCATTAGAAGAACTCCCTGTTCCTAAAACATAAAACATAATTATACAAGTTTATATATTACACCACACTATCAATGCAAATACACTAGCCATATGTGCAACTCTCTTAATTCTAGTGTATGCACTGCAATGGCTGAAAAAACAAACCCCACAACAAAATATCTTTTATCCCTAACACGAAGTGATGTATAATGTCGATCACAACAATATTACAATATGTAATACTATTTCTTTCATCTTTGCTGTAAAGGTTAGGTTTTCTCAAGTGATCAGAAAACCTAATTTGAAAGTGATCAGAAAGCCTAATCTAAAAGTGATAACATGTCTCTTTATTTGTTTGCCATTAATAACGTCTCTAATGCATTATTGAAGGACTAAGCCACTTATAGATACTAACCTTCATCCCGACACCACTAACCTTCATCCCATCATTGTAACTTGCTTAAAATTATTATGCAGTAGAAACTGAATGCCAATAAATAATAAAAATAATTACCTTCATATATTGGGCGGCTAATAACAATCATGTGGTTAGTGTCCTTCAAATTTTCGGGTTCTTCTTCAACCCCCAGTGTCATTTTTCTATGAACAAAAAGGTTTATGTAAATAGTCCAATAGAGATTGAGAGAAAGAAGAAGAATCAAACAGACTAAAAAAATATAAACTCATTGAAAAATAATAGTAAATGCTTACCAATAATCCAAATAAGGGAGTGTCAATGAACCTTTGCCGTATGAGAATTAGTTGAGATTACTACCACATTAACATGAAAAAAAACTGGGGTAAAAAAAAATGGCGTGAAAGAACTGGCTTGGAAGAAGAAATGGGAGAAGAACCAGGATTGAATAGGGAAGGAAGGAGAAGACTCCTCATATGCCACAATCACCATTTAATTCCAACTTTTTTTTAATTATTGGTTTATTAAATGGTTTTAGTTTAAATTAAATTCTAATTAATTTAAATGATGTGGATGTCCACATCAGATCCCACGTAAGGTGGTATATAAATGTGGTATAAGAATTGAGAAGTATAAGTTGCTGATTGTAGATGATTAATACATGTGGCAACATTATGGTGGTTATTGACATGTCAGCATAGGTGGTTGCGATGTGTTGATTTAGTTTGTTAGAAATGTTGTTAGGTGGTTGAAAATGTAAGAAGAATACTGAGCACTATAAATAGGCAAATGTAAGGGATTACTGTATTAACTCAACAATTAAATACAATAGTGATTTCCCTCTCTCTCTTTTCTCATTTCATTTTCTTTCTTCGAACTCTGCATTTCTCAATTTCTTCATCGTTTTCATCCTGTTAATATGGTATCAAGCCAGCGATTCTGCTATGATTTGGGGGTTCGCTGCTGTTCGTAAAGTTGCTGACTTTTTTGGGTGCAGTGTATTTTTGCTGATTCTTGAAGGTGATTGTTGGTGTCAATTTTGGAGTTCTTGAAGCATTCATCAATGGCGATTTACAATTTGGAGTTCTTGAAGCATATTTCAAGTGATATTGTTTCAATTTTGTGTTTCCTTTTGAAGATGTCTGAGAAGTTTGGATGGTTTTAAAACGTCTGGGTTGTTGTTTTGAGTTGAAGGCACAAAGCCATTAGTGATTAGATATTTGGGGGGCACGAAGCCATTTCTGCATAATCTTGGTATTTTTTTTTACTGTGAATGTGATGGCACGAAGCCATTGCTGTTGATTGTTGTTGATTTATTGATAATAAGCCATTGCTGTTGGGTTTTCTTTGATTTCTTGAATTTCTTGAGTTTCAATTCGAAGATTTGGTAAGAAGCCATTGTTATAGTACTGAGTAAAATGACTTCTTCTTCTTCAGTAAAAATAAAGGGTCTCTTGGGTATACTTACAATCAAGTTGAATGATAAGAATTTTTCGAAGTGGGTATATCAGTTCAAATCAGTGCTGAAAGGTTATAAATTGTTTGATCAATTTGATGGGTTAAGTGTTTGTCCACTAAAGTTTGTTATTGATACTGAGAAAGGAGTAACAAATGAAGTCACTAATGCATTTCTTGAATGGGAGACTACTGATCTAGCCCTGTTAAGTTTGCTAATTGCAACTCTTTCTGATGAGTCTATTGAACATGTGTTGGGTTCCAAGACTGCTAACGAGGCGTGTCTGTGTTTACAAGATAGATATGCTTTAATCTCTAAGGCTAGAGTTATTACACTGAAGACATAATTTCAAACAATACAAAAAGTGGCCGATTCGATTGATCAGTACTTGTCTAAGTTTAAGCACATTAAGGAACAGTTGATTGTTGCTGGTGAGTTTGTTTCAGATAATGATTTTGTTATGGCAGCATTGTCTAGTTTGCCAAGAGAATATTTAGTTATTAGAACAATGATTAATACAAGGGATACAACTATTTCTTTAAGGGAGTTTAGAGAACAACTACTGTTTGCTGAGAGGGAGGCTGAGTCTTTAGTATAAGGAATGACACATAACTTTGCAGGAATGTATATGCAAGGATCTTTTGGCAATCCATCATCATCTGGTCCATCTCAAGAATCATCTATCAATTCTGAAGTTATGGCATTTTCTACAGGAGGGACAATCACAAGGGTGCCAAATGGTAGTTCTTCTTTTAATATGCCATTTCTGCAACAAGGTTTTTCAGTGCCTTTTTCCAGTTCCTATCCTGCGAGTTCATATTATTCTGTTCCATCAATACAACAACTTACACAATAGTTTCCTCCGTATATGGGACAACAATATGGTGCTCCACATTGTCCATACTTGGATTTACCTCAACATCATCCAGAGCAATTTCCTGATTTTTCAAATACCTATGGTTTTGTGTGACGGAATGGTGCTCTAAGGCAATTTCCTAGCTTTACTAGTAATTACAGAAACTCAAATGGGAATGCAAATTACAGGAACTCAAATGGAAATGGAAATGGAAATTATAAGAACTCGAATAGCTCTAATGGTAGAGGTCAGTCTTTTGGTGGTAAACAGAATGGTGGTTCATGGCAATCTTGGTCTGGGAGTATTGAGACTAGATCACATATTGTATCAAAATGTCAGATTTTCTCTTAAAGAGGTCATATTGCCCCTAATTGTTGGAAAAGGACAACTAATCCTAGTTCTGTGGGACACATTGTCGAATGCCAAATTTGTGGGAAGAAAGGGCATAGTGCTCTAGACTGCCATCACAGAAATAACTTTGCATATCAAGGTGTTGCTCCTTCTCCTACTTTAACTGCAATGCAAGCTCAAGCTTCACAACCATTCCTTCTAAATAATTCATGGATAGTTGATACAAGAGCATCACATCATATGACATCTGATATAAACTCTATGCAACAAGTAACATTATATGAAGGTAGTCACAAAATTACAATTGGTAATGGGGAAGGTTTGTCAATAGAACATGTTGGTTCTACAAAATTGGAAATGTTACCACAATCTCTAATTCTGAGAAGTGTTTTCCATGTTCCAAACATAGCTGTTAGTTTGTTATTTGTGAAACAGTTATGCAAAGATAATCACTGCTGGTTCATTGTGACAACCTATCAGCTTTGGCACTATGTTGTAATCCTATATTTCATACTTGTATCAAACATTTGGATACGGACTTTCATTTCATTAGAGAGAAAGTTCAAAATAAGGATTTGATGGTGCAGTACATCTCTACTGAATATCAAACTACTGACATTCTTACAAAGGGTTTACACGGACCAACTTTTGTCAAACATTGTTGCAATCTCAAACTTGGTTACCCAAGCTGAGATTGAGGGGGGATGAGAAGTATAAGTTGCTGATTGTAGATGATTAATACACGTGGTAGAATTATGGTGGTTATTGACATGTTAGCATAGGTGGTTGCAATGTGTTGATTTAGTTTGTTAGAAATGTTGTTAGGTGGTTGAAAATGTAAGAAGAATACAACACTATAAATAGGAAAATGTAAGGGATTACTGTATTAACTCAAATAATTAAATACAATAGTAATTTCCCTTTCTCTCTCTCTTCCCTCGATTCATTTTCTTTCTTCGAGCTTTGCACTTCTCAGTTTCTTCATTGTTTTCATACTGTTAATAAAAACATAGTAAGAATAGTATTACTGAATTTAAATAAATGAAAGGAATAAACATAATAATACTACTAAAAAATGGTCGACTCATGTCGGGTTTTAAAATTCTTTTAATAGAATCGCAATTCTACATCAAATTCATTTAAGTTAGAAAGATGAAGTTTTGAACTTGAGAACAGAGATGAGAACACACTGCCCTATCCAATTCGGCTAAACCTAAATGTACAAATGTCACCTGTACATTAGCTTGAAAATTTGAGGGTTTTTCTTTGCAAATGACTTGCCCTTTAGGAGTTAACGACAGTTGACAAATCTCAGGTTATTACAACATGAGAGAACCGTCTCTCTTAAAATTTTCTTTTAAGGTGACAAATTCTCAGGTCACATTTTGGGAGGCAAGAAACTCTAGCAATTGCTAGGTGGGTACCTTGAGAGGTGTCGAACCCCAGACCTCTTGGTAACAAACCAAGGGCCTGACCATTAGACTAAACACTCTTAGGTCTGTCACCTGTATATTAAAGGTTAAAAGCAAACAAAAATCACACTTTGGATCCGTCATGAATCCGAAAAAACACAGCACTTCGCATTCACCCGCAGTGCTTTAGGTCCGCTAACTGAACTGATGGTTAAGCTACATCATACATCCATTAAACCTAAAAGACGTTATGCTACTCAGCTAGTCAAACTGCTGTCGAAGATGCATTTCAGTTTCACTTTTCCATGTAGCATGAGACGACTGTCCCTTCATCCTCTTACTCTTCTCCTTATCTTTCACCGTAGATCCCTTCTTCTTGGAATCATTGGTTGGATCTGCAGGACGATCTCCGCATGTTGGGCAGACCATTCCCCTTGCATTGGAGTAGGTCTTGGGTATTCCACATTGCAAACACATCCTATCAAGAGAAATATTTAAATTTAGGCAATTACAAGAACTCCAACCAAATTACCTACTTCCTAAACAAAAATATCTCAACCAGTCATTGTCTCTCAGCACTAGCAGGAATCATGAAAGTTTTCTTTTCTAAGGAAAAAAAGGGTCGGGGAGAGGGAGATATAGCGATATGTACCTAAGAAGCGCTGCAGCATCTTCTGCACTAGGATTTGTTGCAGTTGGCACACGCTTGGCACCTTCAGTGGTGCTCGTAACCACTGATGTTGGAGGTTTCTTACCCTCAAAATCACTTCTTACTCGCTCATGAATTCCAACTAAATGAGCTTTGGACTCCACTACAGCACCTGTACACAAATTTAACAAGAGTGGATTCTTTTACAGTACACTTATGCAGAAAGTAAAAAACCAGATAATTATTAGACAAACTCATAGTACTATATACATAACCACTTAATTGTAAAATTTTATCGACATTTAACCAATTCCTCTTCCATATCTTCCTAATTAGTTTATTGACTGTGCAAAAAGTCTTTCTGTTCCCGCTGAAGAAAACACTGACATGAGCACCCAAAACACAGATAACGTCCATCAGTTTGACATAATGGGGCAATTAACAGTTCTATACATATTTTGGAATTCTTGTTCCAAGAGAATTGAGATTAAAGTCGGATAGACATGGCTTTATAACACAAATCCAAGACACCACAAACCTTCATGTTGATATTGCATAGACAGCTATGTTTTTCCTGACTTAAGAATTCTAATTACAAAATAAAGCATATCATATTGAAGAAGTCCTCTCTAAGCAACACGGCTCAAGAAAACTCAGGAGAAAACTTAGTATCATCTACTCTACTCCAATAAGTATATGATTACAACTCAAGTTTGAAACTTGTAGAAAATACATCTCTAATAAGCATCATAGTATAATGTCTACTTCCATAATCACCTCCATTATAAGAACTACAGGTTCGGATCTAACAAGGACCTAAGTTCAGGACATGCATCTCAACCATAGATGTACGGAGATAAGATGCATATCTAGTAGATAATTAACCTCAATTGTTCCTAGACAGAATATAAATTCGTATTCTAACATCAATTTTTTCCACCGTGCCTAGCATAAAAATTGTATTTACTGATAATCACGATGTTGTTAGCCGCTGCTATAACTTGAAACTAATTTTTCTATGACTTAAAATAGAGTAACTCTGACTGCAGTAACACAATTTTAGGTGAGTCTTATGCATAATAAGAGAACCAAATACTAACTGATAAATTGTATAACATTGATAAATAAATGAAATAGTACCAACCAGAAGGTAAATCTTTCTTTTCCTTCTGAAGTTTGCCGTTGCGGACACCATGCCTCCCTCGCTGTGGACCTGCATCCCTTGTGGAAGGGTCTTCTTGTACGCAGTTGTTGAGAAACTCGGGTGGTCCGGAAATCTCAATTAATCCAAACCAATAGACAAAATTAACCCAAAAAAATCAGCATAAGAGAGATTCAAATTCAAAGTGTATGGTTAATTGCAAAGAATTGAAAGAAAAATGGGGTGAATTAGGGTAAAATGGTACCTCAGAAAAGACGTCGGATGCAGAAGGTAGGGTAGAAGCAACGGAGGATGAGGGTTTTGGAAAGTCAAAGACGGATGTGGCTTTGTGGGCTTGGTCATCGCCGTCGTCGTTATCATCATCGTCAGTGGAGCTCGAGCCATGGTAATGGAGGCGGTGATCTTGCTCTTCTTCTTCAGGGGAAGAATAGCCCTGGAGGAACGCCAAGCTCATTGCTTAATGCAGGGACGGATCGAGGAAGGGAAAATGGGGTGGGAAATCGCCGCTGAAATATGAAAAATAATATCAAATTTAGTAAAACGCCCACAAATCTAAGATCTGAGCTGCAAAACCCTAAAATTGAATCCATAAAACCCCTAAAAGATTGAATCTTTAAATCCCTAAAACCTGTCAAATCCTAATTTCCTAGAGGGAGCATGGATTCGAAAACCCTAATTCCATTTGTAGAGAAGCTTACAAATTAAATTAGAGGGAAAAGAAGAGGACGGAGAAGCTGGAGAAGCAGTGACCTCACCTGCAAGTGAGGACGGAGAACCCAGTCGCCACCAAGTCGGACCGAAAGAGGAGACCCTATCATTACGCCAATTATTTTTCTATTTATTAAAATAAAAAGGAAAAAAAAAGAAAAAGGCAAAAAAAAGAAAAAAAAAAGGAAAAAAGGAAAAAGAAGAAAGAAAAGGACTCGCGCGTCAAACCCACGGTCGCAGGTTGCCATGTAAAACCCTGCCAAACCCCGAACCCCCAAAACCCCTTGCTGCTGCTGGCTGCTGGGCTCACTGCTGTCCTTGTCGCGATCGTTGATCGTTGATCATGTGGAAGCTTCAGCCGCAGCCACTGCAGGCGATCAAGGCCAATGTCTCCTCCAACCCAAAAACCTGGATCGTCATCGGTCTCACCATCGCAGGGATCGTGGTCCTGGCCGAGACCCACAGGCGAAGACGACGCCGAGCCGGAACCCAAATCCTTCTATCCGAACCATTTATGGAGCCTCGATTCCAGCTCAACCCCTTCCCTCAGCCCCCTCCCCCCGCCGCCACTCAGCCCCTCGCCTCTCTCTCCTTCGCCATCTCCGACATGTCTCTCTCTCGCTCTATCAGTTATTTTTGCATTCACTTTCATTCTGTTTTTGTGTGTGATTCTTTCTGATTTGGTTTATGATTTGGTTTATGGGTGGATGGGTTTGTTTCAGATTTGATGTGAAGGGAAATGTGACGGGGTTTGGGAGTCCCGATTGGGCGCGAACGCATGAAGCGGCGACCAAGACGGCGTTTGTGGTGACGACTCTGCTAAAAAATGGGGCTACTTGCCATGGCCACACCGTCATGGACGAGCTCAGCTTTGGGTACTCATCATTTTTCTGTTACTTTGTGTAATCCCTTTCAAATTAAAATGTCGAAAACAATTAACAATATATAAAAGTAACGAACTTTTGATACCTAGTTGTTGTTTGTAGGATTACTGGTGAGAATGTGCATTACGGAACGCCTGTGAATCCCCAATTACAATCCCATATTCCGGGAGGTTCTTCCTGTTGTTCTGCCGTGGCTGTTGCAGCCGGTCTTGTTGACTTTGCTCTTGGTAAGCTCCTCCGAGGATTTCTACTTCATTTTACTGTCGTTGCAGAATTTCTACTTCATTTTACTCTTGGTTCGGTTAAAATTTTGCCTATATTTTAGAATTCGATTCATACTCTTATGTTTCGTCTCAAGTCGCAATGAAAAAAGGTTGTAGCTATCAAATCACCTGCTTGGGCACTGAGATTGGGCTAACTATGTAATCATGCACATAAAAACTTACCCTCGTGGTTTGGCTTTTTTATAGTATCAGCTGATCCTTTCAAGTTCTTATACTTTTATAGGTACTGATACAACTGGATGTGTTAGAATTCCAGCATCATTTTGTGGTGTCATTGGGTACCGACCATCCCATGGGGCTGTATCTATGCTTGGAGTTTTGCCAAATTCACAAAGTTTAGATGCTGTTGGTATGCTTGGGAACTTCTACTTCTGGTTTATGGTTTCTCTTTTATATTTCTTTCACCTTCTTTAATTTGATATTGTTGTGGTCTTTTAGGAATCTTTGCCCGCGATCCATCTATTCTACGTCATGTTGGACATGTTTTGCTTCAACTGAATTCTGTGGAACCTAAAAGGGCAAGACACCTTATTTTTGCCGATGATCTCTTTCAGCTTTCTAAAGTTCCTACTGAGAAGACAGTACATGTTGTCAGCAAAGCAATCGAACATCTATCTGGGTGTAAGTTACCTCACTTGAGAATATGTACACACACACATATAGAGTTCCATAGTCATAGTCATTGCCATTTCCTTTAATCTCTATAGATCAATGTTAAAGTCTATGCAGTCTCTCTATTGTCATAATGCGTTGGGAGTTCGTACACAAGTAAACCAACTATAACTATGTTGAAGTTACTTCTTTTACTGCCTCTGCAGACCAACCTCCAAAGCATATGAATTTTAGTCGGTATATTGCTTCAAATGTACCCACTTTAAAAGGATTTCGTGAAGAATCCACAAAACATCAAAATGGAGTATTTACTTTGAAGGCTCTCTCTTCTGTGATGCTTTTGATACAGAGGTATTCTAAGATTATTCAGGTCAATTAAATCTTCTCAAATTCCTTTGAGTTACCTTTGTGGGAAAGGAAATTTGATAAGCTCTCTCTCTCTACTAATTTGATATCTATAAATTTGTTTCAGTTGTGAATTCAAAACCAATCATGAAGAGTGGGTTAAATCAGCGAAACCAAAGCTAGGGCCTGATGTATCAGATCGTGTTCGTGCAGCAATTAACTTTACAAATGAAAACATGAAAACCCTATATAAAGTAAGGACTGAGATGAGAGATGCCCTTCAAAGTCTTTTAAAGGTATCCCAACTCCGTACAGATTGTTATATTTATTTGGCTTCTATCGATATATACTACACTGGTGTTAAGTAGTAATAAAGTGACTCCCACAAAGAAATTTTATCAAGGTTAGAAATGTTTTAATTGTCACTAAATTGTAAACTGCATGAAATGTACTTCTTTTTCTGTTGCAGTATCTTTCTCTAAATATAAATATTCTGTTATTACTGTTGTTTGTTATGGTATTCTAAGAAGACCAAATCTAGCAAGTCTTTAATCTGAGGCAGGAGAGTTGGTTGTGAAAACTTCAATGTAGTGTGTATATCAGTATATGGAGTGAGCCGGAATATTTCTCTGATAAGTTGATTCCAAAGTACGCGTTTAGGTTTTAGGATAAGAAATATCAAGTCTTATTGAATAAAGAGAAGCTGAAAAGGATTTTTGTTGGACAATTAGATATAGGAACTATATTTAAACCTTAGTTCCCAGTTTAGTCACTTTAGTCAACATGTGTGCAAATCTTTCCAACGTTGTACTAATAATAATAGAAGTCAGCTAAGTTTGTTCCTTTGATTTGTTATGGCCAACAATTTGAAAAGTACAAATATTGAAGGGGTGGGTCAGCTTTAGCTTTCTTGTCTACTTTCACTGGCGTATTGAGCTCCAACAACCTGAGCTCTCTTATATTGTTACTCTTCCACCCCTCCTTCCTTCTGAAACCGGAAAAGGGGGAATAACTGTCTGCAGCTCCAGTACTCCTGCATAGTTTACATTTTAAATTGTTTTGAACAAAATTATTATATGAAAATATTGACTTGGCCTTGCTTTATTGTTATTCTTCTTCAATTTCTTTCAAAACGATTGTTTATATGTACAATACCTCATTTTATGTATCTATATTTCTTACAACCTCTTGGTGTCCCAGGATGATGGAATATTAGTGATTCCCACAATTGCAGATCCTCCATTAAAGCTTAATACAAAGAAAGGGCGGTCATCTGAGTTTAACGATAGAACATTAGCATTAACAAGCATTGCCAGCATGTCTGGGTGCTGTCAGGTAACTGAGTACTTTCAAGTTTGAACATTCAAATTTATCTTTGAGTATCTGTAGCTTTGAAACTTATTTTCATGATTATATTTGCACATGGCCAGGTTACAGTACCAGTAGGAAAGCACAATGACTGCCCCATCTCTGTTTCATTCATCGCGTTCCATGGTGCCGATAAATTTCTCCTTGATATAGTCTTGGACATGTACTCTTCAGTTCAGGAGAAAGTCAGCACTGCATCCCATTCATCGCCATTGCCAGATACCAATGGTAACATGGATGCTTCAGAACTCTTAAAAGAGAAGGTTTGTTCACCGCTAAAATCTCTTCATCTTAGTTTTCAATGCTTCATTTTGTCAAGTCCTCTTCAATATTTTATTATTTTGTCATCTGTACACATTCTCTGCATGAATGGTACTTCCCACCTTTATAGGATGATATATTGGGTCTGAATCTTTGTCCTTTCCTGTTAACAATGCCCTTTAGTGTGCATAACGTCTCATTTTCCATTGGCATAAAATATGGACAAAAGTGAGACAAGGGTCAAAGATCAGGGGGTGTTGTTCTTCCCCTTTTGTTATGTTTGTCGAATATTTTGCTCAGTTCTGTTAATTTCATTTTCTACCAACAAAAGAATTTTGAAACCACTGTATCAATTAGTATTATTTTGTTATATCAATTTCTATGTTTACTCAACTTTTTCCAGGGAAATGCTGCATTTAAGGGAAGGCAATGGAATAAGGCTGTCAACTATTATACTGAAGCTATCAAATTGAACATGATGAGTGCAACTTACTACTCCAACAGGGCAGCTGCTTTCTTGGAGTTGGGGTGGTAAGAAATGCCCATCTGATCTGTCAATTTATCCTTCTGTTGCATTTCATTTGTATCTCTGTGCTTATCAATTTCAATCATGCAGCTTCCAGCAAGCTGAGGAGGACTGCAGCAAGGCAATATCACTTGACAAAAAGGTAATAAAGTCATTCTATTGCATGCATATTCTTAGATTCTTCGTTTCCATAACTATTGGTCAAAGCACTACAAACCAAATCATGTTATGCTTATTGTCATCAATTCTGTTGGTGCAGTTGGGAGTTCAATTTACCTCCTCTTGATGGTTACCACTAAGTCGTTTAGGGATTTACTTTGTTCAACAATATCATGTTACCACAAAGTCATTTAGGGATTTCCTTTGTTCAACAGTGTTCTATAGTGGAGTAAGCTAGCAAAACTGGATGAGCAACAATCATTAGGGTAATTCATTTTATTTGTTTGATTGTGGTTCTTTACTCTTCAACGCTTACTGTTTCCAGGAGCATCCTTTCAATAGAATAGAAAAATACCAATTCAAGCTACTCGATGAAATTCATAGACCTCCCCAGTACACACCTGGCCATGGTGGAAATTTGGGCTCTATTGAATTCTTAAATCACTTGTGTTGAGAATAGAAATCTCACATAGAGAATTTGAAGCCTTGCATCACAAATTCATAAAATTCTGGGATTCTCCACTGAATGCCAATTGGTCGAGTTAGATGCTCTAAGTTTCATATGGTAGGGAGCATATAATTGACATGTCATATCAGGCCCAATTTGACCACACAAAGTTTCATGTCATTCGTGTTCTGCTCAGTCTGGCCACATGTGCCGGGACTGGAACAGGAAAGCGTTGTGAACTAGAGATTGAAGCGAAAGTAGTTATTAATGACTTACAGACAGTTCTTTGTGTAATAGGCCGACAGTTGATCCACCTGTTCAGCTCAGTCATAGTTGTTTTTATCTAATCTTTTGTATTACTTGCGACCATTTATTGAGTATGCCTACTTCATGAGGGTCGACTTCTAGTTCTAACAGAATTTACGCTGTGTGTATAGTTGTCAATGTAAATTCTATTCGAAACTGTACAAACTTTTCATTGTTTGTGACCTTTTTTATCTTTTCATGTTTTGACATTTTTGCAGAATGTGAAGGCATATCTTAGACGTGGAACAGCTAGAGAATCACTTCTTTGTTATAGGGAGGCTGCTCAAGGTCAGAACCCATTCATATGCTTTGTTGCGTTCTGCTGCTTCAATATTTATGAAAGCTGCTCTGATATATGACATATCTTGTATCATCACTTGAGCTCAATCGTATGATTATAAGACGAACTACTTGAGCTGAATCGAAAAATATGCAATTATGGTTGGTTTAGCTTGTTTCTTATTTTCTTGTTTGGCATTTGAAGATTTCAAGCATGCCCTTGTTCTTGAACCTCAAAATAAGGTTGCCAATCTTGCTGAAAAAAGACTAAGGAAACTGATGACTTGAGTCCCTGCCAACAACAATTATGCGTCGTAATACTCGTGCAGAAGAAAACCAAGGGAAAGAGGTGATGTTTTGTTTAGCGGCCGCGACGAGTTTTTGTTCCTCTTATGTGCATATTATTTATTGTTTGTAATTAATCTGTTTGGGACTGATGTTGAGAGGCCTCTATATACTTAATATATCATCCCCTTTTGAGAAATGAAAAGCACATACTTTGTTTATCTCACAGGAAAATCATTATAGGGAAAAAAAAAAAAAAATTCCCAAGTAAAGAGCCAGTGTTGTACCCGTTAATTTTTCTTTAGGTAATTTTCACTTAACTACTCTCAAGGTTCCCAAAATTCTGACTTTATTACGTTAGTTTTTTCATATCACTTTTATACTTAAAGTTTGATTTTTCTACAACTTTTATATTTCTGTTAGTCTTTCCGTCAAGTGCTGAGTGCTCCATTAATTGATGGTGTGGCGTAGCCCTGGCTCACCTTGCCATGTCATCAACAACAACAACAACAAAGCATTTTCTCACGAAGTGGGTCGGCTATATGAATCCTACAATGTCATTGCGCTCTGTTTTGTGCCACATCTTTCGTTAGATCCAAGTACTCCAAGTCTTTTCCTAAAGCTTCTTCCAAAGTCTTCCTAGGTCTCCCTCTAGCCTTTTGGCCCTGAACTTCTATCTCGTAATTGCATCTTCTAACCGGAGCGTCAGTAGGCATTCGTTTCACATATCCAAAACATATCCAAACCACCGTAACCGATTTTCTCTTATCTTTCCTTCAATTTCGGCTACTTCTACTCTATCTCAAATAATCGTCTCAGCCATGATTTTGATCAAATCTCTAAGGAGATTAGTAATAAGAAAGTGATAGGCAGTCATTGGATAAGCTTGAACCAGGAACAATTTAGCTAAATAGTATTTCATGTCGTAGCATACTGATGTATACATTCCTCTTCAATTACATTTACATATATAGATATGTATATGTAAGTTTAGAACAGGGGCAAACAATGACAACCCAAAATTTCCTAATTATTTCTTCAATTTCTTGACCAATCAAACCAACCATCATCGGATTGGGCCATGGAAAGGCAAAGAACTCCGCAGCCTAGGAGCGGGTTGTGTTCGGGACGTCGGGGGATCTTCTTCATCAAGCTGTCACACTACAAGCAAGACGTCTTCCAAACAACAGTAGTTGGAGATGGAGTTAGCAGTCTTGCGCCAGTGAGAAGAAGTAGCTAGAGAAGAAGCGCACTAATGAGAAGAAGTTGCGTGCCAGTGAGAAGAAGCTAGAGAACAAGCACGCTAACGAGAAGTTGCGCGCTACTGAGAGAGGGCCTTCTGCAGAGGCCCAAGCAATGTTAGCCTTTGGCATTTGCCTTCCCGATTCTCAAGCAGCCTTTATTCTATATTCTTCGCAAGTGTTATTTTCTTTCTAATTATAGAAAGTTTGGAGTGCAAAATGAGATTTTTGAAGTGTCAATAACAATTCCCTATTTTAATTAACTATTATTTTAATTACGAACTTCTGAAAAACATCAAACACTTTGCAACGCATACATTTGTCGAGCATGTGTTTATTGTATTTTTTTATTTAAGTTAATTACCCAAAGAATATTTCATGGGGCAAATATATTTAAATAATTTTATTTCTAGAAACCTGATGAAATAATGGTATTGGAAAATATTCATTCATTTGGCCAAGTCAGTCAATGCACTCTGCTCGACGAGATTATTTCGTCAGGTCGTCGGGCAAACATTTGGGCGAAAGATTTTGAGTGACGAACATTGCCCTACGGAATGTTATTTGACCTGACAAAATATTTTCAAAAGAGTTATTTTTTTGTATTATTTACAAAAGTAGCACAATTGTTTCATATTTAGGTCACACATTGAGTGTTGCCTTTGGGATTACATAGTAGTTTAATTACGCATACACCAACACCCAGTGGGCCTATAGCTTCAACCTCTTTCGGCCAACCAAAGTTTTGGAGTTTTTCTACTTTCTTGTGGTGACGTGTCTCCATTTCCCTTACCTTTTTGTTGTTGTTCTGCAGCCGAAATCATTCTGTTTAAATTATAAGGAAAACTAATGAAAATAGTTTGAAAATTTTGAGTTTTAACGATAAAGATAAAATAAAGGGTAAAGTGAATAGTATCAGGATTGACTTTTTAGTGTAAAAATGTGGTTTTTCGTTAAAATGAACAGTACCGGGAGCTTTTCATTAAAGTTCCCTAAATTATATTGGGGAAGTTTAATCCAAATTACTCTTTTTGAAAGGAACTCCCAAAATATAAAGATATAAAATATTAGTTTGATATAAACCATAATGCTTCCATTATTTTATAGATTAGTGTTATTCACGCATCAAATTTTATTTTTAACACTCTTGTAAATTTTTATCTATTGGTCTTCTTCTTTATTCGATTTTACGACAAAAAATTAAAATAGGTATATAAAAGGTAAAAACGTGTCTTGAATAGCACCATTCTATTCCATAGCCCCTTGTCTCACTTCCTCTTAACCTTTTTCTGTTTTATTTTCCCTTTTTATCTTCTGCTTCTTCCTCCTACCACTCTCAAGTTCAAATATTGAAGCCTTTTCTCTCTTGTCCAATATTTTGAGTTTTCTCCTTCGGTCGACATAATCGAAAAAGAAAAATACGGGAAAGAAAAATGCAGAAAGTTGAATAAATTAAGGTAAATTCGTATCATTTTATTGCTAGTTCATACAACTGAAGCTCATGATCTTAAAAACCACCGGAACAAACTGGAAACTTCTTACCTAACTTAGCGGCCTTTTACACTTGGTGTGGCCAACACCAATAGCATCATGCTTAAAGGCCACTGATGGGTGAACTTTGGCACAACTGTGGCCATTGTGATTAGTAGCCACAAAGTTTAGTAATTTTCATAGAAACGCATAATTAGAAGTCAAATTAGTATCATCCAACTCATGCTTCTTTAAGCGATGAGAGATTCATACTTTCTACACGTTTTTTTATATATGGCCAATTTTCAAACCTACTATGCGGACTACACAACTTGAATAATGTAGAGCAAGTGTGGATGATGGGCTTCGCACATAGAACTAGGCTATGATATCATAAAAAAATTATGATTCCACCATAATACTAATTAACAATATGCGGAGTAGCTCAATTATATATCACACTCTCAACGAATGGTAATGCCCGCTAGTGCGAGTGTGACGAACGACGTGTGACGGACGACACGCAAAGGGATTAAGAATTGGCATTTGGTGCAACATTTGATCTTGAGTAATGTTATTCATACCATGTTTTTATACCATATTTCTATACCACCTTAGGTAGCATCTGATGTGGACCACATCATTTGAAAAATTTACAAAACCAAAGGAAATGAAGGAGAAAAGACTCCTCGTGTTGATGCACAAAACCGGAAGTCTTGGAACAACGTAAATCCGACCGTGAATCTGCAAGAAATGTAAATAACACAAGATGTATCGTGGTTCACCCCAAGGTTTGGGCTACGTCCACACTGATTATTGTATTTATCTGAGAGGTGAGGGAGAGAACCTCTGAATATGAGAGGGGATGTGAGAGGGGTGATAAGGCCTAGGAATTGGCATTCCCTAATTGTGAGGGTGATGGGTCCTTTTATAGAATAAGGACTCCTCACTTATTACATATTTGCCTCTTCCTTTATCACATAATTACATTTAAGTCCCCCAAGTATTTGTACGAGATCTAAATACGAGGCCCTAAATATGGTATAAACAGTAGTCCCCCAAGTCTTCAGTCAAGAGAGTCTTTTGGCTGGAGACTTGAAATTCAGTCCATGTGTGGGCCGAAGTAACTAGATGTTGTCTTGAACTGATGTTCGATATGAGGTGGTGCTCAATCTGAAATGATGCTCAACTAGAAGTAGCACATGTTGCGAGGCTGCTCGGCTCGTGGCTTATGTTGCCTTGGTTGGCTCGACTTGTGGCGTTGAAGGTGAGGGAGTCCCTTTTATAGAATAAGGGCTCGCTCTTCAAACATGAATGATGGGCTAGAGTTGATGCTCTCTAATGATGGTGAGGGAGTCCCTTTTATAAAATAAGGGCTCGCTCCCCAGTACATGAATAATGGGTTAGGAGTGATGCTCGTGGCGAAGCGGTTGCTCAGCTGGCGGCGATGCTCTCTAATGAAGGTGAGGGAGTCCATTTTATAGAATAAGGGCTCGCTCCTCAATACATAAATATGGGCTAGAGTTGATGCTCTCTAATGGTGGTGAGGGAGTCCCTTTTATAGAATAAAGGCTCGCTCCTTAATACATAAATAATGGGCTAAGTCCCTCAAGTATTTTTCATGAGGCCCAGTTGAGGCCCAATAAATGGTACATAATGTAGTCCCCCAAGTCTTCGGTCAATAGAGTATGTTGGCTGGAGACTTCAAATTGAATCCATGTATGGGCCGAAGTGGCGGTTGTTCGGAGGCGGTATTTGTATACCCTGCATTGAAGCTTTGTAGGTGAAGCTTTGCAAGTGAAACTTTGAAGCTAGAGCTCTGTAAATGAAGTTTTCGAAGCTGGAGCTTTTGTAAATAAAGCTTTTGAAGCTAGAGCTCTGTAAATGAAGCTTTTTGAAGCTAGAGCTCTGTAAATGAAGCTTTTAAAGCTAGAGCTCTGTAAATGAAGTTTTTGAAGCTGATTGACATGAGTGATGCTCATGAATGTTTATGTTGATTGACATGAGTGATGCTCATGGATGTTGTCATGAGTGATGCTCATGAATGTAACATAAGTGATGCTCATGAATGTTTATGTATGATTGTCATGAGTGATGCTCATGAATGTTTATGTATGAATGACATGAGTAATGCTCATGTATAATTTGGAGTACTGGGCATACTTTTGATCACCTGGTTGGTGGCATGAATGGCTAGTTGCCAAATGATATTAAAGTACGGGTTGTACATTTCATCACCTGGTTGGTGGTAATAGCGGCAGGTTGCCGAATAATTGTGGAGTACTGGGCGTACTTTTGATCACCTGGTTGGTGATAATAAAGGGCCTAGCTCTTTTGGGCATATGGGCCTTCGCCCTCCACATGACATTGCAGCCCATTATTTTGGGCTTGTCGTTTTTTTTTTTTTTTTTTTTTCTACTTACCCTCTGATGGGGTTTATACAGATGTCTTCGAAGGATACGAAAAATAAATTACATCATTAAAAAACAAGAAAAATAAATCTCATCATTTTGATAGGGTGTTTATTCTTTGCTTTTGCTTTTGTTTCCCGTAGCTCACTTGATTGCTTTTCTTTTTGCTTTTCTGCTTTGCTTTCACTTTCGTTTTCTTTTTTTCTTTTCTGCTTTTGTTTTTGCTTTTGTTTCTGTTTCCCACTGCGCCTCTCTCTGTCTCATCACCTGTTATTGCAAATTTGAATGCTGCTTCCTCCGTGAGAATCTTTAAAAGTGCATAAACCCATCCACTTGCTTTTCTCTAAAGCGACAGCTGCTTGGACAACCTTGACACCACCCACTTGCTTTCTTTTAAACTTCATGATGAAAGTTTTACCCTTTATTATTTTCGAATGATTTTGTCCTTCCGGGCTAAATTGATCCAAATCTGCCAACTAGTGTTGGGTTCTTTTCCTTCAGGCATTTCTGAATGAACTATTCCCCTTCCTGCCGTCATCCACTGCACATCAGGGAAACAGGACTTGCTCATGGTTTTGTGGGATGCTTAAGAAGATTGCAAACATGGTGCCTGACCTCAATCTTTGACGAGTACCAGAGTTTTGCAGCTGCAAAAGCTCGAGAGCCAGGTATGGAAGACCAATGTCTTTTTCATTCCAATCAAGATTTTGTCCTACTTGATTTGACGATCTTTTCCGGTGGCCTTCCAATACCCTTGAATTGTAGCCCTGTTCAACCTGTGCCCATTTGGGTATTTTCTATCCTGTGGACAGAAGAAGAACCACTGCAGATCGGCTGTCTGTATCACTGATAAATCAGGCAAATCGCAGGCTCCCATTTGCAAACATCAATCTCACGAATAACAGCCACTTGTCCATAATTGCCATTGATTTTCGACCTCAAATAATAATCGATCAACTCCTCGTCCGTCGGCCGAAATCTGAACCCTAGTGGCAGACTATCCATTGACAGTGTCTTCATATCCGCCACTAGCATTCACCGCAACTCTAGAGAGAGAAACAAAGAGACTGAGAGATTGAAGAAAAACAAAAAAATCTAGCTTTTTTTTAAGAACCCAAAACTTTTTTTCCAGAAACCCAAAAGAAAATCCAAGGAATCGGATTGATTATCGAAATCGAAATGGAGATTTTGGTGTTCTGATTTCAGATGTGGACCATCTTTCTCTCTCTAGATTTTTTTTCTTTTAGCAGAGAGTAAAGAAGAAAGGTGAGAGACTACTGAGAGAGAGGAGAAAAAGACTGACTTTTTTGTTTCTTGGATTTTTGTGATTTTGCACATTCACGGTGGAGGTGAAAAATTGAAAGAGAACCGACACAACTTTTCGTATCGATTCCCACAGACGGCGCCAAATGTTGATGCATAAAACCGGAAGTCTTGGAACAACGTAAATCCGACCGTGAATCTGCAAGAAATGTAAATAACACAAGATGTATCGTGGTTCACCCTAAGGTTTGGACTACATCCACACTGATTATTGTATTTATCTGAAAGGTGAGGGAGAGAACCTCTGAATATGAGAGGGGATGTGAGAGGGGTGAGAAGGCCTAGGAATTGGCCTCCCCTAATTGTGAGGGTGATGGGTCCTTTATAGAATAAGGACTTCTCACTTATTACATATTTGCCCATTCCTTTATCACATAATTACATTTAAGTCCCCCAAGTATTTGTACGAAATCTAAATACGAGGCCCTAAATATGGTATAAACACCTCGTATACCACACTCATCATTTAATTAACTAGTTGTTCTTAATTATTAGTTTATTAAATAATGAACTAAATTTAAAAATCTAATTAATTCAAATGATGTGGCTGTCTACATCAAATGTCACCTAAGATTGTATGAAAATGTGGTTGTTGACCCTAAAAACTACCAAGCCTACTTGGCGCGCATGCCGAGTAATCTATAAGCTAACTACGTCATTCGGTGAATGCGGGGCGTGCCAACTCGTCGGTCGAGCTCGGTCGAGGAGTAAATTTGTTGATGTTGCGTTGGGTGCACGACTGACTTATGCGTCTTGCGATTGCGACCGAGGAAGGAACACGTCTCGGCCTTTTGGGTTCTCGAACCTGAAGACAAGGCTATTATTCTTACGAAGCTCAAGAATCGTCATCGTTGGATTCGGCCACAGTGATGGTATTCGTCAGAGTAAACTCACGCCGAATCGACACCAAAGTGTAAGGGCATAAATACTCAAAGCGGATATAAGTCTTAATAATGAACGTGGTTCGGCAGTCTAAATGCCGAACTCTAAATCTTACTTGAGAGTATCCAATCATAAAATAACTCGGCGTGCAATGCGCCGAGCTTAGTAAGCTGTAACACCTCACTTCGCCGAGAAGGTTAATGAGATGACCTCGACCAATAAGGATTCTGAAATCATTCTCGAGCGAGACTTGGATAGGTAACCAACCGTCCTCGCCGCAGTGCTGTTGATGCCAACAGAAGACACTGCGAGATCGGCTGATTCTACGGCGACAGAGCTATCTATGCCAACTGAAGATATCACCGGTTGCTTTCACAGTGCTGTTGATGCCAACGGAAGATGTGTCAGTGAAAAGAGAAAATAAAAAATCTCAAAGTTGTTGAGAGAGTTTGCGCATGACAGTTGTGTGTTGAATTGGAAAGACCTCAAACGATGCACAACCTCTTCTATTTATAGCACCGGATACCTTCTAGGTCGAGTTAAAACCCTACTCGGATTAGGATTTCTTCTTCTAATCAAACACCATCTCGAGTACTCTTACTCCCATCAGGATTTTGAACCTATCCTTTCATCGAGCCGAATTCACTTCTGAGTTATTAATCTCGCCGAGACTCCTTACTGCACCAGGATTCGACCCGTCTTACAGCATGACTCTACCGACCTAGGTTTGGAAGTCCACGAAGGTGCCCCTGTCATAAGGCCTTCCCGCTTATGAGGTCCTCGGCCTGAATTCTTTGATCGAGCTCCGACCTTGGAGAAGCGAAACTAATACTCAGAATCCAAATACTCTATTTCCAAGGGGCACTTATTGAGCATGATTGCACGATCTTGATCCTGCTGACCAAAACACCATGTGGCCTCCTTTAACACGGCCAATCCCTAATAATGACGTTTAAAGCGTGCGGCTCCCTGAACCGTCATACCATCATGACCTTGTGCTGAGCGCAACCATGCTACCTTAATCCGCGAACCATTCAGCATCGTGCAGACGCCAAAACGTCTTTTGCCATAAATCTCGCCGCCACACGCAATCGTGCGCCCCCAAAACACGAAACCCTCGATCTTCTCAACTGGATTTTTTGAATGTTCATAATGATTAGTGAATTTCTCGGTCGATTTTACCCTTCATTTTGAATTTCGAATGATTGCCCTTCCTTCCACTATTCTATAAATACTGAAATTCCCTCATTTGTTGCCATCACTCTCCAGTGAATCCCCTTCTTCCAGATATTCGTCTTCAAACCCCCTAATCCAGAAAATTTCTCTCGTGTCGCATCTTCAACCCACTTACAATGGCCTCCTTCATCTCCAAGCTTTCTAAAGAATGTGACCAATGCCAGAAAATTATTGATCGGAGTTCAATCAAAACCATACGTTTTGAAAGTGACATGAGCACCCCTCATCAAATCATGGGTCATCTCTTCAAAGCGATGGTACCACCAGCCATCATTGGACTTCTCAAGGAGCACTGCCTATCACCCTTACTGCAAGGGTTTAAATGGTCGAAGTGGGACTTGGCAAGGCCTCAAGGTTCGTGGCCCTCGACCACTACAACCTGGACAGCTTGGGTCGTACGAATGGAAAAAATCTTCGGTGAGCAATGGGAAGCCCATGGCATCTACGACACCATTCACCTTTCATCCATGGAAGTCACCCTGGATAAGGAGCTCATCCTAGCAGCCTTATGCTTCTGGTGTTCGACCACCAACACCATTGTCCTCCCTCTTGGCCCCATTGGTCCCACCATCCTTGATATTACTGCCATATTGGGGACTTCCCCGACCGGAATCCCAATCGACGCCGCCCTCTCTAGATACCCGTCGAACATTGACCTGAATGCGCTTTTCGACAAACGGGCCCTTGAGACGCTGAGGGGTGAAGGCCAATCGCCCTCGAAAGAAGAGGTTCACAAACTTTACAAGAACTTCTTCAACTATCACACCCTCTATCTCCATTTTGCCAGCCGAGAAGAAGAGGCTCTGCGAGAAGGGGAACACGAGGCTTTCCTCTTCTATTGGTATAACAAATTTATCTGTTGTGCCAAATCCAACAAGTATCTGGTCGAGAACATACCAGTGGCCGAAGCCCTAGCTAGCGGTCACACTCTGGCACTCAGCCAGGCCATTCTAGCTCATCTCCTAGATAAGGTTGATCCGTACCAGACTGGTCCTCTCTGGGTCTTCCAATTCTGGCTGCAGGTCTACTTTGCCTCTCTTTGGCCAGAGATTGCCGATTTCTCGCCTACGGAAGCGCTCAACCCTCAGCTGGCTTCTCGGCCAACACCTCTTCACCAACCTGAAGAGGTGTTCAAATACTTTTTTGCTCTCGACGATCTCTCTAATGACGAGTTCTTGATTTGTCGTCATCGAGAATACCCTTCGTCGATCAGGCTTCCTTCATCAGCGTGGGGCGCGGATGAAGATGCTGACCTTCGTCAATCCTGGGGGTCTTTCGTGCTTACCCGCGACCTGCCTCTCGGCTGTGATGGTCGTCGAGCGGGTTGGGAAGTGTATCATCCCAACTTCATCGCTCTGCAGCTTGGCTACCTTCAAGGTTGCCCAGTCATTCTTCTCTCCTCACAGTCCGTCCTAAGCCGCGGACGCGAACCCGGTTCTTCAGAGAAAGAATGTAATGATGCTAAAAAAGAGTTCCAGGAGCGGTGCCAAAAATTTCGCCTTCGACTGGTCACTCCAGAATCTCTTAACACCGATACTTTCGGCGACTGGTGGGAAGAATACACTCATAGCTTCTTCAGCGCACCGGTCGAAGACATCATTAACAAAATATTCGGCGATCGTCCCCACAAGGCTCCTGCTCAAGAGGCTACCCATGGTATGTAGCTTCCTTTACATATTGAGAGATATATATATATCCTTACTGTTATTGACTTGGCTCTCAATTTTCAGGTAGCCAAGCATCGAAAAAGATAAAAGCGGTGGCTGCAATTGCAGCCAAGAAAAAGACAATCCCCTCTTCCAAGCCGAGCAAACGACCCCGACAGGAGACTAAGACGACCGCCGCAGTCTCTCGTCCTACAAAATGCGTTAAGAAATTGGCAAACAAAGGGCAACGAGAAATTCACGTCATCTCTAGTCAAATGTCGGGAATGGCCACTCCCGACGTTTCTCCTTCCGTCCCAGCTGTACGCATCTCGACGGTCGTGCAACCGGCTCTGATAAGTCAGGCCCTCAAAGCTCGTCCTGACCCTCCAGTCGTGACCGGGCCAAGGATTGCTCCATTGGTCGAGCCGTCTGTAGTTTTGGGGTTGGCCGCTGCACCTGTCGTGGAAGAGGTGGCCCCCTTGGCCGAGACAACTCCCCTTAAAAATCCAAAACACGCGGCAGTCGTTCTAGAAGTGAATGACGGGAGCGACGAGATTCCGCTGGCGGGTCACCTCCAACCACGCCATCAACCTCATTTGGCGTCCGAGGCAGCAGTCCAAGTCGGCCCTTTTGCGGCCGATCGTGGCAAACGACCTGTAGTAGAACCAGATGAGAGCGATAGGAGTGACGAGATTCCACTGGCGGGTCGCCCTCAACCCCGTAGTCAACCTCTCCCTGCGTCTGAAGTAGCTGTCCCAATCGGCCATTTTGCACCCGATCGTGGCAAACGACCTGCCGTAGACCCAAAAGCGACGGCGAAAACGCCCGTTCATCCGCAGGACCAGGACTTCACCATTCCTCCCAAAAAAGCCACTTCGGCCTTCATAAGTAACCCTACTGCTTTCCTTGGTTATGTTTTCTGTCTTAGAGCTCTAAACCATGAAAATATTAAATGTCAGGTGCCTGCCCACTCTTTTCATCGAAAATTCTATGCGCCGAATGGTGTTATCTATATTTCTTGGCCGCCTCCGTGGCCATCGAATGTAGATAACCTTCATCGGCCGTGTAAATTAAGGAGCAGTCTAAGGCACTGGGCTCGACCATTAAGTTCTTTAGGTTCGAACAATGAACCTGAAGACATGGCCGAAGTTTCCTCTCGGCAGGTTTAAAACAAAACCTTCTTGTTATGTTCTTTTGTGATATATTTGAGCTTAAGCTGAGTTTCGTGTGTAGCCTTCATGGGAAGTCGAGTTTAAAGCCATCATGTCAAGTATTACTGGAGCGGCTGGCCCTTCGGCCACTACAACTGACCCCACCGATTCAACTGCTCTGGTTCGGGTGCAAGAAGTTTTGTCTCTCTCTGCGTCGCAAGTCCTTGAACGCAAATGCCTCGATTTATTGGGTGCCTGCCTAAACGACCTCGGCGCAGATGGTCAAATGAGCGCCGAAGCCATCGTTCAGGCGTCGTCCGCCTTAGAGCGAGTTCGGGAGACTTTTAGTGTCCTTGAGAACGCTCTTTGGGCTGAACAAGATCTGAAAGCTGCCATGGCCGTCCAAGACGCTCTTCATCCGAAGATTGATGCTTTAAAGGCGAAAGGGGAAGCCTTGGCCGACCTCGACCGTCAAATAGCCGAACTGGCAAAACGAAGGTCGGTTATTGCTTCTGAGCTTGCGAAAGACTTCGAGTCGAGCGGCAAAGATTGTCTGACCGAGTATGCGGCGAGCGCAAAAAGAATCGAGCAGTTGAAGATGGACAAGAAGATCCGGCAGGCCGATGTCATAATGGGCAAGGTTGGGTGGCTGGAGCTTAAGGCTCTTCTCGGCACTCTTCTTCATTCTTTGCCCTGAATTTATTTAAATGTAAATTGATCGAGCAACTCAATTTGTGTATTCTTCTATCGACCTTAATGAAATGAATTTCTAATCCCGCATTTCCCATGTGACCGGATAGTACTTCTTTAAAAACCCATTGATTGACAATTTGTGAACTAAACCAGTCCGGTCTCTAAGATGATATGCGCATTTGTCGAGAACCTTATGTATGACGAACGACCCTTCCCAATTTGGCGACCATTTGCCGAACCTAGGGTCTTTAATTCCTACGGGCAACACCGTTTGCCAAACTAATTCTCCTTCGCCAAATGTTTTCTGTCGGACCTTTTGATTGTATGCTCGCTCGGCAATCTGTTTTTGTGCCACCAGCAAGTTATAAGCATCAAGTCGCGATTCTTCTAAGTCTTCTAACTCTGTCTCATGGACTGATTATATTCGGCGCTGAACAGACTACTTTGTTCAATATTTCGTAACGAATTTATGCTTAGCTTGACTGGTAACATTGCGTCGTGTCCGTAGGTTAATGCATACGGGGTTGTCCCAGTCGCCGATCGGAGCGATGTTCGATATGCCCATAAAGCCTTATTTAACTTTAAATGCCACATGTCAGGCCTTTCTTTTATTATTTTCTCGAGAATGCCGATCAACACTTTGTTACTTGCCTCCTCCTGCCCATTTGCTTGTGGATAATATGGTGTAGACTGTTCAAGCCGAATTTTCAAACTTGCCGTATATTCTGTAAACCTCTCGACTGTAAAGATTGTGCCATTGTCAATTATAATTGTTTCTGGTACGCCGAATCTGGTCACAATGTGTTCTTCCACAAAGTTGCAAACTTCTTTAGACGTTAGCTCGGCATACGATTTTGCTTCGACCCACTTAGTGAAGTAATCGGTTGCTACCAGTATCCATGCGTGCTTGGCAGCCCCGGAAGATGGTGTGATTTTGCCGATTACGTCCATGGCCCATCCTCTAAACTGCCATGGTTTAGTGACCGAATGTAATGACTCGGTCGGGATCCGTTGTATAGGACCATGAATCTGACACTGTATGCACCCTCGTGCGAACTCGATACAATCATTTAATATTCTTGGCCATAAATAACCGTGTCGTCGAAGCAACCACCGCATTTTACGTCCTGACTGATGAGCTCCGCAAACCCCTTCATGGACTTCTGTGATTGCTTGAGCACCCTCTTAGGGGCCGAGGCATAACAGTAATAGACCATCCTCACCCTTTCGGTATAACTCGTTTTGATATGTGACATAGTTTGTGGCGTGAACTCTTGTCTTGCGACTGTGTTTGCCATTGGGACTGTCAAGATACTGCATAATTGGCTTTCTCCAATCATCTGGTATTGCCTCGACGGTGCAAACATCTATAAGGTCTTGTCGGTCTAACAACAAAGGTAAGAACATGACTCTGTATGTATCACATTGTCGCGTCGGAGGACTTGCTGGTTAACCAAGGCCGGGTATAGTTGTCGTAACACGGGTATTTCTCGGCCTAGCTTGCCCCCCAGGAGTTGTGCACCGGAGGCGATTTGAGCCAATTCGTCTGCGACAATATTATGGATCCGGGAAATATGTTCGAATGTAATACCGTCGAAGGATTCGGCCAAATAGCTGGCGACCATGTGGTAGGGTGCCAGTGTACAACTCATGCATCGAAAAGACCCATTAAGTTGGTTAATCACAAGTTTGGAGTCGCCGAGGATGAGGGCACGGGTTGCTCGCAAGTCATGAAGGATGCCAAGGCCGATGATAAAGGCTTCGTATTCGGCCTGATTATTTGTGCATTCAAAGTCTAGCTTGAACGAAAAATACCAACGATCGTGGTTTGGGGATTGAATGACAATTCTGACGCCAGCCGAGGATGAAGTACTTGAGCTGTCAAAGTACATCGTCCAATAGTTATCGTGCGTTTCAACCATGCCGATTTCGACGTCGGTGCCCCTAAAACCATAGGGGGAAGGGTGTTGAGCAAGGAAATCAGCCAGTGACTGGCATTTGACAGCTTTCTGGGGCACGTATTGCAAGCTGACAATGCCATTGTCCACTTCCCAATTCGACCTTTTACGATTGGTCGGGTGAGCATGTAGCGGATGACGTTGGTCTAGGCAATGACTTGCGTGGCCGATGAGAGCATGTAATGCCGAAGCTTGGAGGTGGCGAAAAATACGGCGAGACAGAGCTTCCTGACGGTGGAATAATTGATCTCCGGTTGATTGAGATTTCGACTGAGGTAGAAAATAGCATGTTCTCGTCCGGCATCGTTGTCTTGCGCGAGGAGGCAGCCGATGGACTCTTCGGCCGCCGAGATATATAGCTTGAGATGCTTACCGCGCCGGGGTGGGATAATGACATGTGGTGTTGTGAGGGAGACTTTGATTTGCGTAAACGCCGCCTGATGCTCGTCTTTCCACTCAAATTTATTTGAGTCCTTAAGTTTCAAAAGCGTAGAGAACGCTTTCATTTTACCCGCCGAGTTAGCTATAAGTCGACGGAGAAAATTTATCTTACTGAGTAAGGACTGTAGTTGTTTCTTCGTCATCGGGGGTGGAGCATTGATGATTGCGCGTGCTTTATTTTCATCCACTTCAATCCCACGGTGATGCACGAGGAAGCCGAGAAAATTACCGGTCGACACACCGAATGCACATTTGGCAGGATTCATTTTGAGGTTATGTTCACGCATACGGAGGAAAGCCTATCGGAAATCATCCAGATGTGTCTGCCGGCGTTTAGATTTAATTACAACATCGTCGATGTAGACTTCGACGATGGTTCCAATTAAATCATGAAATATGGTGTTCATTGCTCGTTGGTATGTGGCGCCGGCGTTCTTGAGGCCGAATGGCATGACAACCCATTCGTAAGTACCGAGTGCCCTCGAGCAGCGAAAATCAGTCTTGTGCACATCGGCTTCGGTAATGAAAATTTGGTTGTACCCGGCATGTCCATCCATAAAAGATAAGATCGCATGATTCGCCTCAGCATCGATTAACAAATCCGAAATCAGCATTGTATACTCATCTTTGGGAGTTGCCAGATTCAGATTTCTGAAGTCGATGCAAATGCGCAATGCACCACTTTTCTTTAAAACAGGAACGATATTGGCCAACCATTCAACGTATCGAGCTGTCCAAATGAACCCTGCTTTCAAAAGCCGAACCAGTTCATCCTTGATGCCGAGTTGCACTTTGGTCGAGAATCGTCGAGGTGGTTGACGGAAAAGTTTACACCCAGGTTTAATACGTAACTCATGCTCGACAAGAGTACGATCTAAGCCAGGTATTTCATGGTAGCTCCAAGCAAAACAATCTTTGAACTCCTCAAGCAGGGCACGAAGTTCGGCTTTCATAGGTTGGGGAAGCAAAGTACTAATAAATATAGTATACCAATGATCCAGCAGTCGTTCCATAGTAGATGAAACCGCGGCCCGACGTTTTTCCAGATCGGTGTCAAACATCAGGGTCAGGGATGAAGTTAGCTAACCCGAGTCTCGCCGAATCCTGGTGGACAGTTTCGGCGCCAACCTCGATAACTTTTTGAACATAAATCTAAGTCGGCCGTCCTTCATCATTGAAACCTTGTAGGGTGATGTAGCCGACGTGGTCATCATAATACCGTGCTTGGATCATGTTAGCTTCGAAGGGCTGACTATCGGCCGAGTGAACAATGACCCATTTACCGTCCCAAAAAACGAGCACTTGATACAATGATGAAGGAATACAGCTGGTTTGATGAATCCAGTCTCGACCGAGCAGTGCATTATACTCGGTCTTGGAGTCGACGATGAAAAATACGGTCATGTGATTACGGCCGGCAATGTTTACCGCTAAAGGAAGCACCCCTTTGGTTTGGGATTTGTCTCCGACGAAACTGCTCATTGTGATCCCAGAGGGAATAAGTTCGTCATTGGAGCGACATAATGTCTTCATGACGTTTACAGGCATGATATTGACAGTGGCTCCACAGTCGACAAAAACTTTGGAGACTGGATACCCTTCGATATGGGCCGTTACATACAATGGCTTCAAATGATGAAGTTTGGCCGATGATGAGCGAGGAAACAATTCGGCCAAAGCGGCCTTGAGGTTGTCATCTTTTGTTGTCGACTTGACTTTAGCAACAGTTACAAAATCAATGTGACCGGCTTCCTCGGCAACTACATCGCCATCGAGGAAATTCGGTTGAGATGTGCTCGACTGAAAATCAGCGGGCAAAACATGGACCATACTGATTTCCATGTTATCCAGGACTGACGGGCCCATCGGGTTACGATCATCCTCTTCAGCCTCTTCTCTTTCCTGGTCACCGACTGCGGCATCTGCTTCCGTCAGAGTTGTACTAAGAGACTCATTTGCTTTTTCTTCAATGGTTTGTTCCCGCGGTGTCTCTTCGGAAGCCTGTTTGTTCTGTGTAGGTGCCTCATGTGCGTCTGAAATCGGAATTGTGCCTGGGATTGATGCCATGATACGAGCTTGCTCTTGGTACATTATACGGGCATCCCTGGTGTCGAGATAGGCATCCAACCTTGCAACTCGTGTTATTTTATCGGTCGTAAGGCCGAAGAGAGAAACGGCCGAAAAGACTTCGAAGTGGTATCGTAAATACTGAAGGTCCTCCATTGAGAAAGAAAGGTCAACTGCATCGATATCAGTATATGGGTCGACTTGAAAGCCAAGGACTCGAGCTTCTCGTATGTGCTGGAACCTAGCTTTCAATCCGGGGTCTGAGGTCTTCTGAATAATTCGCTCGGCATCCGAGCAAGTTAGGACGAGATCAATTGTATCTTGACATGTTTTCGGCAAACTATATAGATCGTTGGCCGAATGTTTTTTATGAAACTCTCGCATATATTCCAAGGCCTTCCCGAGGAATGGTGGATGTAAATTCCGTCGAATTTTGATCAAAGGTTCTTGTGTGGTTGGCGGGGACAGTTTACTTTTAGCTTCTTGCCTGAAATGCTCGAAGCGTGCCTTCATTTCTCCGGGCCTAAGAAAAAGTTTGATCCGTTTATCAGCCTCCTCAAATGTGGTTTCAACATCTCGATTAACTAGCCATTTCCCTTGAACCAGCTCTGTCATAATAGTTGGAGATGGTTGTTCATCATCATTGACAACTGTTTCCTTCGGCCGCCATTTAGGGATCGAAGTTTCTTGGGCTGCCCGTTGGGGGGCCATGCAGTCTATTCTTTGGTGCCGACATTTCTGGGATTTGGACATTGCAGTGTAGACACCTTTCGAAGAGTGATATGTATACCAACGCTGGTCTCGAGGTTCGGGAGGTTTGAAAGTTTTTTGGCTCTGCGATGATTCCGAGCTGCTAGAATTGCGTATGTAATAATCTTCGTCATAAAACGGAGCATCAAAATCGAGGCACTGTCTGACCGAAGGTGTCTCTTCCACCCACACTTTAGGGCCGAGCCTATAAAAAACCCCTTGATGTTGGCCTGCGTTGAGCACCTTTTGCTGTGTTGCAGCTGTAGGTTGTTCTATTATAGCGGAGATGACTTTTCCTTTGGCTCGGCGTTGACATTTGCTTTACACTTTCTGCATAAGACTGCCGACCCACCCTCTTCATCAGTGCTTTAATCTGTCATGGGCTTGACAATAACGAGTCCTATTAGAGCTGTAGGTGGTTTGTTTGAGCGAAAATCAGCAGTGAAACGTGGCCAAGAATTCTGATTCAAAAAGCGTTGCGTTGTAATGACTTCTGCCTTCCCTTTTCCTTTGTCCCTAGGTAGGCGAGCATCTCTCATATTTACTGTTGCCGTGGGAAATGGGTCGGTATCAACACTCATCTTCTTCTCCGGGAACCTGAGTTTGCCGTTATCAATCCAGCTTTGGACGTTATCTCGAAACACGACGCAATTATTTGTCGTATGTTTGCTTGAATTATGGTATTTGCAATTTATTTTTCCTTTAAGCTCTTCGGCCTTGAGAATGTTATGCCCAGGCCGAAGCTTGATAATCTTCGCTGATAACAATTGATCAAAAATTGCATCGGCCTTTGTAATATCAAAAGTATAAACTTTTGACGTTTTCATTGTTTCTTCAGTGGCCGAGCGGGTTTTGACTTCCTTAGAGTCAATTTGAGTCAGTGCCTTGCAAACATATGGCTTATCTATTACTATCTCAGCCGCGTCCACGCTGACGCATTCACCTTCGGTCGATGCGTAACTGACAGTGGGATTTTTGTAGATCATCCCTCTAGATAGAGCTTTCAAAATCTTCTCTTCGCGGAGCAAATAATCATATTGCTCGACATGCTGGGCTAGTTCATACATATCCCGAAAGTTTTCCCCCAAGAATTTCTTTTTGTATTCTACGTCAAGACCGTTCAGAGCAAGTCTGACGAATTCGACTTCGGGGAGAGGTACTCGGCACCAATTCCTGGGTGATTTAAATCTGGTAAGATAATCCATTGGTGACTCATCGGATGCTTGATCCATCCTTGCTAATGAGGACACTGACATTTCCATCCCTGGCCGATAAAACTGCTCATGAAATTTCTCGACCAACTCCTTCCAGCTCTGGACAGAATTCGGTGGGAGGTTGATATACCAAGCAAATGCCGAACCGGTCAACGAAAAGTTGAAAAGTCGCAGCTTGTGAAAGTCGCTATTGACATCTTCGCATTGCGTGGTAAAACGAGCCACATGTTCTAACGAGGATAAGGAGGATTTTCCGGCAAAAAGGCTAAAATCTGGGATTTTGAACCCTCTAGGGTATTCGAACTGTTCCACATAAGTTGGATACGAATATATAAATTTAGGGAACTTCGACCCTTTCTTCATGGCCGAATCGATCATCTGTTGGACCTTGGTCATATCAACGGGTGTTGCTTCCACTCTATGGTCGGATCCGTCTGACCTACTATTTGATCCTCCTCTTTTTTCCAAGTTAATTGGTTTGAGCCGAGCAGGGATTAACTCGGCCGGTATAATTGGTAACAGATTATTTCTTGGTGGCAAGCGATGGGCAAGATCGAAAGACCTACCGTCGCTGACCTTACTAACCAGTATTTTGAGTAATCTGGTTTGTGCCTCACTGGTATTGCGTATCACGTCATGAAGTTTATCGATTCCTTGACTAAACGTCTGTTCAACCGTTCGAGACTGCTCGTCAAGTCGTTTTCGAAGAAATGATCTTGTTGGTGGATCAGATCCTTCACCACTATCCTCGTCACAATCCTCTATCATCCCTTCATTGAGAACGCAGGTGTTCCTGTTAGGGATTTCTAGACTGCGAAACTGACAATTTCCCTTTCTCGACGAGTCGTGCTTGTGGACTCAGGGGTCACGGCGTTAAGGGGATTCTGCGCCTACGACACATTTTGTCTTATGTTCTGAATTGGCAAATCGGCTGTTGATTTTCCCATAGCTGCTTTCTTTTTTACCGATCGTGTTTCAATTGGCATGAACTTCGTAGTTTAGCACTGGGTCCCATTGGGCGTGCCAAAATGTTGACCCTAAAAACTACCAAGCTTACGTGGCGCGCAGGCCGAGTAATCTATAAGCTAACTACGTCCTTCAGTGAATGCGAGGTGTGCCAACTCGTCGGCCGAGCTCGGTCGAGGAGTAAATTTGTTGATGTTCTGCGTCTTGCGATTGCGACCGAGGAAGGAACACGTCTCGGCCTCTTGGGTTCTCGAACCTGAAGACAAGGCTACTATTCTTACGAAGCTCACGGATCGTCGTCGTTGGATTCGGCCACAGTGATGGTATTCGTCAGAGTAAACTTACGCCGAATCGACACCAAAGTGTAAGGGCACAAATACTCAAAGCGGATATAAGTCTTAATAATGAACGTGGTTCGACCGTCTGAATGCCGAACTCTAAATCCTACTTGAGAGTATCCAATCATAAAATAACTCAGTGTGCAATGCGCCGAGCTCAGTAAGCTGTAACACCTCACTTCGCCGAGAAGGCTAATGAGATGACCTCGACCAATAAGGATTCGGAAATCCTTCTCGACCGAGACTTGGATAGGTAACCAACCGTCCTCGCCGCAGTGCTATTGATGCCAACGGAAGATACTGCGAGATCGGCTGATTCTACGGCGACAGAGCTATCTATGCCGATTAAAGATATCACTGGTTGTTTTCACAGTGCTGTTGATGCCAACGGAAGATGTGTCAGCGAAAAGAGAAAATAAAAAATCTCAAAGTTGTTGAGAGAGTTTGCGCAGGGCAATTGTGTGTTGAATTAGAGAGACCTCAAACGATGCACAACCTCTTCTATTTATAGCACCGGATACCTTCTAGGTCGAGTTAAAACCCTACTCGGATTAGGATTTCTTCTTCTAATCAAACACCATCTCGAGTACTCCTACTCCCATCAGGATTTTGAACCTATCCTTTCATCGAGCCGAATTCACTTCCGATTTATTAATCTCGCCGAGACTCCTTACTGCACCAGGATTCGACCCGTCTTGCAGCATGACTCTACAGACCTAGGTTCGGAAGTCCACGAAGGTGCCCTTGTCATAAGGCCTTCCGGGCCGAGAATGATTCTATACTCGGCCCAAACTAATATTTTGGGCCCAAACAGTGGTACAAAAATATGATATGAATAACATTATTCTTTGATGTTCACGAGGAGTGAGGACACAGGAAAGCAACAGAACCACGTAACAAAACAAAACAAAATGGGCCTAGAATTGACTAGAAAACATAATTGTCGTCGTCATGGTTCAACAACTGGAAGGATCATAGACCACCACCCATTTTTAATCCCTCCACTCGATCCTCATTCATTTTCTTCCTCTCAAGTTTACACCACACACCTTACCTTCCTTGTATATACTCACGCAAGTAATCTGAACCCCAACAACCTTTCTAACCAAACAAACAAAAAAGAACAGAAAAACCCTAATTTAGGAGGATGGTGATGATGGAAGGCTGGTCTCCAACCACCGTATCTCCTTTGCTTCTTCGCAACCTCGTAGCCTCCGTCTTTATCTTCGCAGACAAATCCTTCCTAAACTTGTCTCAGAAATCCAAACTCCTCCAACTCCTTCGCTACGTTTTCGTCACTTCCTTCATCTTCCTCCTCCGTTTGCTTCCTTCTCTAAACCCTAACAATACCCAACCCTATCACTATAAGCCTCCCACTTTCAACAAGTCTAGTAACCACAGCACTACTCATGATCATTACGATTACACTCCCGCCTCAAGTGGCAGTGCTGCTACTATTACTTCCGGCGGCGACTCTGCCATCGGCCGAGCGCTTTCGCAGCTGTTGTCCCTCGTCAACGACATCCCCGTAACCTCCCGCAAGTACCAAGTGGTTCGATCTTTAGCAGAAAGCCTCATCGACGACAACCAAAAAGAGGGCGTTGAGGCTTTACGTCAAGTCACCCGTACTGTTCTCTCCGCGGCTTTTTCCACTACTCTCAGCCAGCTTGAAGCCGTCGCCGCCCTCGAACAAGGAGATGTGCGGGGAGGTGATGGCGTTGATTTGTTAGGGCCCGCTCGACCGGCAGAGTACACGTTGAGCTGGGTTCTACGGGCCGTTCGATCGATTGGGGACGTGACGTGGATAAGAGGGGCGAGGGCGAGCGGGACGAGGAGCTCGGCGGAGAAACTGGCGGCTGAGGTGCTTTGGTTGGCTGAGAAGCTGGCAGCTTGTGACTCGGCTGATGAAGCTGTGCGGAGATGGGCTGCGGCCCTTAATTTAGCTTGGCTCTCTCTTTCGGTTGAGCCGCGCTTACAAGCATCCTTGGTCAAGGTTTCGGGTAAGTTCTTCTACACAATCGTTTTCATTTTCAAGTTTTTCTTCCTTCATTTTTTTTTAAATAGCGATAGAGATTATTTTTTCCATTTAAGAGAAACACAAAAAATTGAAGGGAAAAACTTAAATTACTAATATTATTTCGTATTACTTATTGTTGAAAAAAAAAAATTACATATTCAAGTCCTAACTCCTAACGAGGATGGAAATCATATACAAATCAATCTACATTAAATACAATATATTTAGCTAAAGGAAGAAATCTGGAATCTTCATTAGCGAATGATAGTGGACTTGCATCCTTTGTCAAAAATTATGATTTTCTGCTGGCGTGGGAGCACTACATTTTTGAATATCTATTCTCTTTTGTTATATATTTGTCAGTATTGATGATTGAGTATTTGAAATCACCATTTAAGGAGATATTTTTCAATGTAACTGTCATACGAGGTGGTACACCATGTATCTCTAAATAAATGGTGTGAGTTATGTATGTGTTAAATGATTAATAACTTAAAAATAAAAAATTTCCACACCACTTGCATAAAAATACATGATGTATCATCTGTGTTCCCATGACAACTAAAAATTTCTCCAAGATTTGGAGTGGTAGATGGAAAGTTTCATAAATTACGTACGGCTATCTCCCCCTCTGTTTGACTTTTCAATTTGTGAAAATAAGCATTCTTGATGTTAGAGTAACTCTAGTATGATTAAAATTGATAGAATTTTCACAGTTAATGGAATCCATTTAAAAAAATTTTATAGGTGATGTTTGAAAGATTAAAATTTTAATTATATTTTGTAAACTTCATGATGTGACGATTGATATTTGGATTTATTCTTTAAATTATTAAAAAATAAGTTCAATCATCAACCACCACATCACATCATGTAGATGATTTAAAATTTTGATATTCCTAACATTTTTTTTTCATTACACAAACAATAAGGAGTGTGAGGAATCAGACTCGTTAATTCGAGTACAATTTACTTAATTGAGCTACAAATTTTTTGCATTTTTTAACCATCTTTAATCCCATATTTAGTCATTATGGAGTTAAATCCAAAGTTATAAGAAAAAATTCCATAAGCTTGTACATTCTTAATTTTCACGTGTCATTGTTAAGCTGTAAAACAGTCTATTATCGAGTTTTCCATATGGCTATTTTATTTATGTTTTTGAAATAAGCCATGCTTTAGAAACACCGCACGCCGTGCACCCATCAGATGTCACCTTGAAGGACCTCAGGTGTGCTTAAGGCTGTAAATGAGTCAAATCAAACCGAATATTACCTTACTCAAGTTTGGCTTGTTTAGTGTTTTTTGAGCTCAAACTAAGTTTGGCTTGCTTCTCATATGGGCGGAGCAAGCTTATAAACTTTGAGCTCAATACTGAGCTGAGCTCAAACTGTTTCGAGTTAATGACTGCAATAAATTAGTCTACCCTTGTTAACATAGTCACATAAACGTCCGTTTCTTTTTTCATGCGTGTAGTTTATTTAGTAACAAAAGAAAGATGGAGTGATAAAGTACCAATCTCCGTCTTAAATACCAATTTTCAACCTTGGCTTGTTTTTTATAGAGCCAAATATAGGCTTGACTTGTTTCTTATGGAGCCAAATATAACCCTAATAAACCCTTTCGTGCAGCATTGTTGTTCAAGCATGCCAAACACTTGGGAATGGATGAAACTGACGACGAAAGTAAGAAAGAGCAACACAAGCAAACAAAGATGCAGATGTTAATGTCGTGGCTGCCATTGCTATGCAGAGCCAGCAACGGAACCGATGTCCCGGTATTGAGCATCGGAGAAAGGGCTGAGCTGGAGAGAGTATTGGAAGAGACGATAGAGATGTTGGAAGAGGAGGAGGATCAAGAGAAAGTGCTGTCGTTGTGGCTTCACCACTTCACACATTGCTCATCCTCTGATTGGCCCAACCTCCATGCCTCCTATGCTCGCTGGTGTAACGCTTCTCGGAAGCTTTTGCTGCACCACCATGAATGATGTATAATTAACGACGTCAGTAATAGTACGGAAGGGGTAGGGCAGGTACTAGGTAGTGAATCATATAAAAGCTTCTGGTCTTCTCCTTCCACAGTATATCATACAAAATTGAATTGTATTTTTATTTTTGGTTTGCTTAATTGTTGTTTTTTTTGGGGGGGGGGGGGGGGGGGACTAAACAAGAAAAAAGGAAAAACTGCTTACTGTTTGATCCACCATTAATCAAATTTTATGTTTAGAAGAACACACTTCTGTTTTTAAAGTACCTTGAGTCCTATAAGCCGTCCATTTAAACAAGTCCTGTAGAGAATATCAATTTCGTACAAGACATCACTTCATTCACGAATTCTATACTGGAAACTGCTTGGCTCTTTATGTGCAAGGAGGGAGGCGTTCCTCCTTCAACAACGGCATGGCATAACTTCGATTTACACATTATAATTGGGATCGTTATTGCACTCAACTGAGCATTACCTTACTCGAGTTTGGCTTGTTTAGTGTTTTTTGCACTCAACTGAAGCTTGGTATGCTTCTCATATACATATAGGCAAAGCAAGCTTAAAAACTTGAAGCTCGATACTGAGCTCAAGTTGTTTCGAGTTAGTCACTGCGATAAATTAGTCTGTTCTTTTTAACATAGTCACATAAACGTCCTTTTATTTTTTCACGCATGTAGTTTATTTAGTAGCAAAAGAAGATGGAGTGACAAAGTACCAATCTCCATCTTAAATACAAATTTTCAAGCTTGAATTGTTTTTATTGAGCTAAATATAGGCTTGACTTGTTTTACATTGAGCCAAATATAACCCTAGCTGCTAAACCCTTTCGTGCAGCACTGTTGTTTAAGCAGGCCAAACACTTGGGAATGGATGAAACTGACGACGAAAGCAAGAAAGAGCAACACAAGCAAACAGAGGTGCAGACGTTAAACTCGTGGCTGCCATTGCTATTCCGAGCCAGCAACGAAACCGATGTCCCGGTTTTGAGCATCGGTGGAAGGGCTGAGCTGGATAGAGTATTGGAAGCGACGATAGAGATGCTGGAAGAGGAAAAGGATCAAGAGAAAGTGCTATCGTTGTGGCTTCACCACTTAATGAAACAAACCGAATACTAGTTGCTAGTTGCTTGTATATGTCACAAGTATTGTTGTAAAGCAAATGTCATAAGTATGGTTGTAAACATCACTCTAGCTAAGTCATGGGTTAAAGTGATTTTCTCAACCATACTCTAGTCTTGCAGGCCTTGTCACTCACTTTGGTCTTTTGGCAATCTTTCTTCCTTGTTTCTAGGAACAACTTTACTTGTTATTAATATTTGTCTTGTCCACTTGTTAGGACTGATTTGGTAGTGAGGTATGGCTGTTAACCTTCCTCTTGTAGTCTTCTTTTCGGCTCTCTATAAGTGTTGCCCTTCACTCTTGTAAAGATGATGAGAAATACAATACAAGATTTAAAACTAAAACAAACTCAACATGGTATCAGAGCAGGAACCATAGGCACCTGACTCTGTCTGTTTTTTTTTCTCCTTTTTTCTTCTTCATTTCCTCATCATTGAAAGAGATGGTAGAAGAAAACGTCTCTAGTGCTCATAGCTCCTTATCTTCACCCTCCAACTTAACTCAAGGTGGTGAGAACAACCCAAATCAACGACTATGATTGGTGCTATTGAACGAGTTCAACTACCTACCTTGGTCAAGAGCTGTATCGCTTGCTCTAGGAGGAAGATCGAAACTAGGGTTTATCAATGGAAGCTCAGAGGCTCCAGAATCCACTTCATCAACCTATGATGCATGGCACGCTACTGACTAGCTGATCATGTCCTGGATACTTAACTTCATGGAGCCAAAGTTGTCTGAGCTCTTCAGCTACTCATAATCTTCCCTTCTTCTGTGGGAGTTTGTCAAAGACATGTATGGTAGCTAAAACAACTCAGTTCGCATCTTTCAACTAAAGAAGAATGTTGCTAGTTTGAAGCAAGGTGGTCACTCTTTTGTTCAACATCTTGGAAGCTTGAAATCCATATGGAATGAACTCGATATGTACTGTCCATACACGACTGATTCTGGTGTGCTTCTGAAGACGGCTGATGAAGACAAGGTGTTTCAACTCTTGGTAAGCTTGGAAGATGAGTATGAAGACCTGCGTAGTCATTTGTTAATGACTCTTGAGCTGCCCTCATTTACCAGTGTGTGTCATGTAGTCCATAGAGAGGAAACTCGATGAAGAGTGATGAATGTTGAGCCCAAATCCCACTATGAGGCTAGGGTTTTCACAACCAATCACAAGACAACTGGTGATATAGAGCTTGGGAAGAAAATAGACTGGAAATGTTCTTATTGTAACATGAAGGTACATTTGAGAGAAAATATTGGATCCTACATCCGGAGTTAAAACCTAAGTTTGATAGGGAAGGTCGGATGATCAAAGATGTGAAAGGGGGTCACTCCAAAAGCCTTTCACTCAGCTTATTCCTCAGCTAATAGGATGACAAATTTCTCAACAAACCCCATTTCCTTGATAAGTGAGTTTGCAGTTTTTCTTTAAAAGAAGCAAGGAAGCATTAAGCATGAGGAAGTGATGACTGAAAACCCTACTGTAATACTAGGGAAATTTGTTGGTTTCTTGGCTGACTCGAAGAGCACATCGAAAGGCAATATTCTAGGTATAATCAGTGCCATTTCCACTACTCTTAATGCTAATATTACACATGATTTTTGGATTATTGACTCAGGTGCCACTGATCATATAACTAATAAATCCTCTAGTTTACATGAATTTCAAAAAACTAGTGATCTAATTCATGTGTCTGTTACAAATGGGAAAGGAAAACCTATTCTAGGGAAAGGGAAAGTTAGATTGTTGAGTGAACATACTGATTCCACTGCCCTCTATCTACCTTCCTTTCCTTTTCAGCTTTTATCCATAGGAAGAATCACAAAAAACTTTAGACTGTCTTGTCATATTTTCCCCTCACAATGTTGTGTTTCAAGATCGAGTTACACAGAAGAAGATTGGTAAATGGTTCTTCTTAAATGGACTCTACTACCTTTCAAAGAAGTCCAAATTTGTCAAAAAACTCAGTGTCAACCTAAGTCAAGCTCAGGAACACCAACTATGGCACCAACGTCTTGCCCATCCTTCAGAACATGTGATGACCAAGCTGTTTCCCATTTTTTGTAAAAACACACTTGAGTGTGAAACTTGTCAAATGTCAAAAGCCACTAGGCTTCCTTTTGTTTCCTTTAATTCTAGAACTAGTAGACTTTTTGAGGTTGTTCACTCAGATATCTGGGGTCCTTCTCGTGTAGAATCCTTTGATGGGTATATCTATTATGTTACATTTGTTGATGACTATTATAGAGTGACCTGGTTGTATCTTTTAAAGTGTAAAAGTGAGTTGTTTGATGCTTTTAAAGACTTTCACAACCTAATCACATATCATTTCTCATCTAAGTTATATATGTTAAGATCAGATAATGGCACCGAGTACATTTCCAATAACATGAGTAGTTACTTGAGCAATCATGGCATTTTGCATCAAACTAGCTATGTTGGTATTCCACAACAAAATGGTGTGGTAGAGAGAAAGAATCGAGACTTATTGGAAAATACTCGATTACTTATGATCTTGTTCCCAAGAAATTTTGGTCTCAAGCCCTACTCACTGCCACTTACATCATTAACAGAATGTCAACTCGTGTTTTGAATACTAAATCTTCCTTCGAAGTCATGAAGGGCAGGTCTATAGACTTGTCTCACCTTAGGACCTTTGGTTGCACTTGTTATGTGCACATTCAAGCTTCCCATCGTGATAAACTCGACCCTTGGGCTGTCAAATATGTGTTTATGGGATACTCCAGTTCTCAAAAGGGTTACAAAGTGTACAATCCTAATACTGGGAAGCTAGCAGTCTGTAGAGATGTTCAATTTGATGAATATTCACCTTATTTCCACACAAAGGTTTGGAGACTAATTCCAATAAGGAAGATCTTATGGACCTATTTCCACTGCCTACTCTAGTAGAAGTTCATGAAGTCACTCCTGCTCATACCAACACTGAGAATTCTCACCCCACTAAGAGTGTAAGTGAGGGCATGCCTAGCTCCTCAAGACCATTAGAACCTGAACCAACTCAGCAAGCTATAAGTGCACCAAGGAGAAATCCTGCACAAGATAAACATCAACCAGTAAGGTTGCAAAAGTACATTACTTACACTGCAAGACATTCTATCTATGCAGCCATTTCTTATCACAGATTCTCACCATCTCATGCTTCTTTTCTTAACAAATTATCCAACACTTTTGAACCAAGGAATTTTCATGAAGCCTTATGCATGCCTGAATGGCAAGATGCTATGACTCAAGAGCTCCAAGCTCTGAATGACAACCAGACATGGAGTATGGTGGATCTTTCAGAGGGCAAGAAGGCAGTAAGAAGTAGGTGGATATATAAGACCAAGTTCAACTCCAATGGAAGCGTTGAGAGACATAAGGCATAGTTAGTAGCTCAAGGTTTTACACAAACCTATGACATTGACTACAAATAGACCTTTGCTCCAGTTGCCAAAATGAACACTGTGAGGGTATTGTTATATGTGGCAGTCAATAATGCATGGCCCTTATTCCATATGGATGTGAAGAACGCATTTCTTCATGGGGAGCTTGAAAAGAAGTGTACATGAAGTTGCCTCCAGGTCATCCAAGAGAAAAGGAATCCAACAAGGTCTGTAGACTTCACAAAGCCATATATGGTCTCAAACAGTCCCCTAGAGCTTGGTATTCGAAGCTTAGTTCAGTTCTTGAAGCTGCAGGGTTTAAAAGGAGTCATGCTGACTCTTCCTTGTTTGTTTGAAGTGGTAATACTGGGAAATTAGAGGTACTTATATATGTTGATGATCTTATTATTACAGGTGATATATGTTGATGATCTTATTATTACATGTGATAATGTGAGTGAAATCACGGCTCTTAAGCAATCACTTCATAAAAAAAATTGTCATTAAAGACTTGGAGACCTTGAAATACTTTCTTGGAATTGAGGTGGCCACCTCTTCAAAGGGGCTATTCTTGAATCAAATAAAGTATGTTCTAGATCTTCTGGATGAAGTTACCATGATGGAGTACAAGCCAGCTTGGACACCCCTAGCTAGCAAACTTAAGTTGCATGAAAAATGTGAACCTTTCTCGGATCCTAGTGTTTATCAGCGAGTGGTTGGGAAACTCATTTATCTCACTATTACTAGGCCTGATATTTCTTATTCAGTAAGCCTAGCCAGTTAGTTTATGCACTCTCCTACACTAGTTCACTGGGAAATTGTCAAAAGAATACTTCGTTATCTCAAGAGCTCAGTAGGTAGAGGAATACTTATGAAGAACAATGATTCAAATCACATCATGGCTTACCCCGATGTTGACTGGGCTGGAAATGCCATTGATCGAAAGTCTACCACAAGTTTTTGCACATTTGTTGGAGGTAATCTTGTCACTTGGAAGAGTAAGAAGCAAATTATAATTGCACGATCCAGTGCATAAGCTGAGTAGAGGGCCATGGCAGCGACAACATGTGAACTTATATGACTGAAAAGTCTTCTCTCTGATCTCGGTTTCACAAGCAACACACCAATGTCTTTGTTTTGTGACAACCAAGCTGCCATGCACATTGCCTCTAATCCAGTGTTTCATGAGAGGACTAAACATATTGAAGTTGATTGCCATTACATTTGTGATCAAGTTCAATCCAAGGTGTTCACACGAAGCCATGATCAACTGGCTGATTTGTTCACAAAAACTCTAGATTCTACTCAATTCCAACGTTTGTTGTGCAAGCTTGGATCAATTGACCCCCTTGATCCAGCTTGAGGGGGAGTATTGAAACAAACAGAATACTAGTTGCTAGTTGCTTGTATATGTCACAAGTATGGTTGTAAAGCAAATGTCACAAGTATGGTTGTAAACATCACTCTAGCTAAGTCATGGGTTTAAGTGATTTTCTCGATCATACTCTATTCTTGCAGGCCTTGTCACTCACTTAGGTCTTTTGTCAATCTTTCTTCCTTGTTTCTAGGAACCACTTTACTTGTTATTAATATTTGTCTTGTCCACTTGTTAGGACTGATTTGGTAGTGAGGTATTGCTGTTAATCTTCCTCTTGTAGTTTTCTTTTCGGCTCTCTATAAGAGTTGTCTTTCACTCTTGTAAAGATGATGAGAAATACAATACAAGATTTAAAACCAAAACTCAACACCACTTCACACATTGCTCGTCTTCTGATTGCCCCAACCCCCATGCCTCCTATGCTCGCTGGTGTAACGCTTCTTGGAAACTTTTGGGTGCACCACCATGCATGATGTATAATTAACGACGTCAGTAATAGTACGTAAGGGGTAGGGCAGGTGCTAGGTAGTGAATCATATAAAAGCTTCTGGTCTTCTCCTTCCACATTATATTATACGAAATTGTATTTAATTTTATTTTTATTTTTTTATTTTTGGTTTGCTTAGGGCGGAGCATGCCTTAAACAAGAAAAGGGGAAACCCTGCACTGGTTTGATCCACCAAATGGGTAGGGCTGTTGGAGCACTACTCCAACGATTAATCAAATTTTATGCTTAGAAGAACAAACAGAAGTGTTGAAAGTAGCTTGAGTCCTATAAGCTGTCCATTTAAACAAGTCCACATTTCCACTAGAAAATATCAATTTCGTACAAAACATCACTTCATTCAGGAATTCTATACTGGAAACTGCTTGACTATGTGTAAGAGGGAGGCATTCCTCCTTCAACAACGACGTTTATTTTCTTATCATCATTCAAGATCAACTTTAAAAAGATTCCCTCGATTTGGAGACCATTTATTCTTCCGTATGCATCAAACAAATTGATGATTCATAATAAAGTTGTTACTTGTTACCATAAACGTCGATTTGTTCGAGACATATGCATTCTTAAATGGTCTATGAATTGAATGAACTTTATAGATGATCTTTCGATTATAATAGAAAGAATGAACAATGGCAACTATAACTAGAAAGGTGAAATGATATCGCGTCATCATTGAATCAGAGAAATGACTCTTTACGTGTAATGAGTCAAGTTTTATGTTTTCTGTATTACTCAGTGCGGAAACAAATAAGTTCATCATAAATCAAGGTCATGGGTGTCGGGACTTTTATTATAAAATGCTCAATCTTGGCAGGCTGGACACGTGCGTATGTAATCACTTACACGTGCTAGTATGCAATCACTTTTAGTTTAAACCTCATGAAATTACTGCACCAACTTAGCTACTTCAATCAAACATAGAGTTACTATTTACAAGGCACAAGTGGTGGACTAGCTGTATCTATAAGTGCTTGTGACGATCTGAGTTGCTTGCTCAACTCGAACCATACATATATATCACACAAAAATTACTTTAAACGCAAAGTAAAAGCAGACCGAATCGGGCTCTCCACTACTTCCCAAAGTCATCGAATATAAGCTATAGTTGACAAAAAATAACTTGAACAAATCCCACCAATGCCACCACATAAGGCACTCAACTATTGTTCCATGCATGAATCAGAATATTAATTTAAGTAATCCTCTCTATTAAGTTCTTGGCATTCCAGTTGATATACATGTATAATTAGCACCTTGATTCCCTAAGTGTGATATATACACAGAGAAGCTAGGAATTGCGATGGCAGGTAGGAGAGAGAGGTGCAATGGTTGCGGAGTACAACTTGTAGTGCCTCCAAAAGCACAGATAATTCGCTGTAGTGTGTGTCAAGGCGTCACCCATGTTAATCGAACCTCCATCAATCCTTATATTCAAGCGAGCCATGATTCAATAAACCAAGCCGCTGACCTTTTTAAATCCCTAATGACTACTGTGATTACCACGGTCTCCTCCACGAGTACTGGCCACCCGTTTAATCATCAATACCATTATCAGCCTCCCCAGCCTTCAGTACCAAAACCCTTGATGCCTCCTTCACAGCATGGAAGAAAGCGTGCGGTGCTTTGTGGAGTCAGTTACCGTGGGCGGAGTTACAAGCTCAAAGGAACTGTGAATGATGTTCAGTGCATGAGATACTTTCTTGTTGACAGATTAGGCTTTCCAAATGATTCCATACTCATGCTCACAGGTATTGTTAATTACTTTCACACTTCAATCACAAAACAAATACTAATATTTTCTCAAATGTCATATCTTTAGATTTAACAACTGTCAATTCACAAACCTCTTGCAGTAAGTTGAGACCAAATTCTACTAGAATATCATTATTTGACCATGATCATCTAAACCATGTAGTATATACGACTTGATGTTGTCTTGGTGCAGAATATGAGACAGACCCTTTTAAGATCCCAACAAAACAAAACATACGATTGGCGTTACAGTGGTTGGTGCAGGGCTGCCAATCAGGAGACTCGTTGGTGTTCCACTTCTCTGGCCATGGATCAAGGCAGCGCGACTATAAGATGGATGAGATTGATGGCTACGATGAAACACTGTGCCCTGTTGACTATGAGACCCAGGGGATGCTCCTTGATGATGAAATAAACGCCACAATTGTTAGGCCACTTCCCCATGGCGCCAAACTTCATGCCATTATCGATGCCTGCCATAGTGGAACTGTTCTTGATCTTCCATTTGTGTGCAGGATCAACAGGTAATGGTTACGAGTACCTATATGCCCAGCTACGTCTTAATTAAACGCCTACAAATTGTGAAATTTGTTCAATGTAGGGAAGGATACTATAAATGGGAAGATCATCGATGCTCACCTATTTATAAAGGCACAAATGGTGGACTAGCTGTATCTATTAGTGCTTGTGATGATCACCAAACCTCTTCAGACACTACGGTGAGTATTTTTGATATATGCAAAAATCAACCAACTAGTTCTTAACTCATAGGTATTTTTCTTTCACAACGTTGAACAAGGTCTGAAGTTTAAATCTCTCTCACCCATATCAATAAAATATACTTATGTATATATATGTATCATTAATCTTATGTGCGCATTCGTGAAGAATAATCCATCACTATCTGAACAAGTTGATAATCAAAATACATAAATAAAGAATTTATTCTCTTGGTATAGCATATATTCATCATGTTCTTACTCACTATTTAGTTGGTAAATAAGAATAGCATAGGTTTATATTACCATTACTGTGTTTGAATTTTGTATTAGTACCATAGCAGCTGGGAGAGGGGATCTTTCTTCCACAAATAAATTGAATTTAAATAAAAAACAAATGCAAGGTAAAATGACACAAATTTGATGGGATTGTTCAGGCTTTATCGGGATACATTTCAACCGGCGCCTTGACTTATAGCTTTATCCAAGCAATGGAAAATGATCCCGGATTGACGTACGGCTATCTGCTCAATGTTATGCGCCAAATAATTCGTGAAGCAAGAACTGGCATACGCCTAAAAGGGCCAATCGCAGCTCTTGTAAATAAAGTACTTCGGACAGGATTATCACAAGTAAGTATATTTACATTTACATTTTGGAGACAATTTTCGACGTATCTGGAACACCAGCTAAGGATTTACAGCCCCACTAATACACGTTTCACACGTGGCTAATATGCTTTTTAAATGACACCAGAATTCTCTTGAAATAAAGACCCTAAACCTCTCATCTTCAACAATCTATGAATAAACACTTTAAAGGCCAAAACATAACAGGTAGCTCATAAAAGACTTCAAAATAACAAACATGCACCACATTTAGAGGCAAGCTCAATACAAGGTGGGGACGCAATCTGGTTCCATTTGGTTCCCTAAGCTCTTGAAACCATGAATCGAACAAGATATTCATATATGATCTGGTTCGGTTCATAAAACCAAAATATTATCAAGTAAATTGATACAATCCAGACCTACTCATTTATTGTTCAGTTCTACTGGTTAGTGGATCTAGGTTATACTATGATGGTGGTGCTTAAACCCGGAATTTGAGCAGTATCCACTGATCATACCAGCCATGAAAGTACGTAGCTGGTACTTCGCCACCTAAACAAGTCCATGAAGTTCACCAAGATCTAATTCGACATTTGCCTTCTCAACTTCGTTTTCTTGTAAACCATCTCTCTCCTCAGATTTAGAAGCTTTTCGTGGGTTTACTATCTTACGAGCTTACTCAAAGAGCCTATTCAAGATACTCTGAATAAGAATATGACAACAGAATACATATATTTTTCTATATGAAATATAAAAAAAAAAAAACTTTTAGAAAACACTACAATCAACTAACTCAAGCTCTCAAATAATGATATTGTTCAACAAAACCAAATAGGATTGATCTAATATTGTTGTTTGAAATTACAAATATGTATGTACCTCTTTTAGAACAAAATCAAAATGGTACAAACAAGTGTTATACGGGTTATTATAGCATAAATAAATTAATATAGTTATACTTGCATTCAGCTTAATGTCCCATAAACTGCAAAGTTCTCTATGTTTTATAACTTAATAAAAGGTTTTTTTTAATTTTATTTTCAGGAGCCTCAGCTGTCATCATCTGAACAATTTGACATTTATTCAAAACAATTGGTGTTGTAACATGGAAAATTAAGTTTATACCACTAATAATCCACCCCAGCTGGATTGGGGTCTTCTCAAATTGAGTCTTAATTAAGTTCACTTTTATACATGAGCTTTTCCTCAACTCTCATGTTTTTTTACTTTGTTAAAAAACAACAAATATTACATAAGATGAATTAGTTTCGCATTTTTCCTCAACGTTCTTCCCATGCTTACTTTTCAAGACCTTTCACCTGTGCCTACCTCATTATGTGTTGAAAAAATTTCTCACATCTTGTCATTTTATTAGTTTTTCACCATTTTGATGCAATCTATGTGGGTTGGATCTTGTACATACAAGCTTTATATATTTCATTAAATTCGTGGGCATGTACTCACACCCTGAGCCCACCCCGCAGCGCAGCCCGAACCCACCCGCAGCTCACCCTGCTCCCCACCCGGTCCCCTTTCCCGACCCCTTCCCGTCCCGTATATTCAATTCACATATTCAAGTATTCATAAAATGTTTCATACTGAAAAAATTAAATTCGAAAAAGGAGAAGAACATACTTATGTGAGAGCTTGAAAATAAGAGAAGGGGCAAAAAAGAGAGAGAGAGGGAGTAGAGATGGAGAGTGAGAGAGAGGGTGAGAGAGATAGAGAGTAGAGGGGGAGGAAGATAACGAAGGCTTTCGGCCTGCTATAAAAATCATGACATTTGCCCAAGGAATCCATTCGTCGGGCAAACCTCAAACACTCGACGGGCAAATTTAAAAAGGCCAAATTGGATTGTTCATCCCCGTGGTCATAGGACACTTGCATGATGACCCCCGTGGTGAAAAACTAGGAATTAAACCCCCGTGGTGTAGAATGTTAGCAAATTTAGTCCAAAAGTAAGATTTCTGTTAAAGGACTGTTAAAAGTTGGGGTAAAACTGTATTTTCAGTTCCTATTGACATTGAATTGGGGCTTTTTTTTATTTAAAAAATTAAGCATTATTTTTTTTGTTAATTGTTATAAAAAAAATTATTTATTTTAAATGTCAATTGGAACTGAAAATACAGTTTTACCCATACTTTTAACAATCATTTAACAAAAATCTTACTTTTGGACTAAATTTGCTAACATTCTTGACCACATGGGTTTAATTCCTAGTTTTTTCACCACAGGGGTCATCATGCAAGTTTCCTATGACCACGGGGATGAATAATCCAATTTACCCAATTTAAAAAATGTGACACGTATTATGAACTTGTTATTTCATCGAGCAAAATGATCAACGCGTAGGGCAAAGGTTGCATAGAAATGTCGACCCAATTTAATTTTTGGAGAAAAAAAAATGGTGGGAACATGCCAGACCAAATTTACAATACTTCGTCGGGCAACCATTTTAATCTGGGAGAAAGTTTAATTTTTCGAGAAAAAGTTGGGGGAATTTAAAAGTTTGCCTGATGAATTTAGTATTGTTGCCTGATGACGTAGTTAAGTTTCTCGACGAAATTTACCAACTTTAGGCGAACACCAAAAATTCAATTTTCCCTTTCATTTTTTTATTCATTTTCAAATGGTTAAAAGATAATCAAATATGATCATCAAGTCAATTCAGTGTGTGGTTTTACCTTCAATTAGTGTCCTTACAAAAAAATCATCAAAATCAAAGGTTCTATAGCCGTTAAATTGTGGTCATACATTTGTAACCATCTAACCTTTTGTCTCGTTACCTAATGTCACGCCCCGATCCCGACATAAGTCCAGAATCGACACGTGACGTCACCAAATACCCGTATATCTAACATACCCGTCTCCGAGTTATGTACCAAGCACATGCCATGCCTCGAATTGCATAGTAATTTTTCGAATACTTTATGGCTGCATCTAACCTCCTCGTTAGACTGCCTACGTACCCTCAATAGGGATCAAGCCATTCGTAGTTCGTCTTTCACTACCCATCTACATTTACCACAGTACGTTCAAGCCGAAAGATATAACATTCTTCAATCAATTATTAGAACTTGACAAGTATGAAAGTACTAGATTCAGGGCTACATAACAATCTAATATGACAATCAACATTTCCACTTCATCCGTCATATAAATCACTATGTTTTCAACATGGAACCTAAATCCACCACATGTAACATATCCAAGAACCAACAAAGCACAATATTATTCTCAAGCCACTTTGAGCAACGAGACTAATCATAATAATAACAATCATATCCACATCATTCCGCAATCATTCTACTTAATCAATTCTGAAAATCAAAGATGCATGATATCTATAATTACTATGCTATTCAATCAATAAGGTCCCATATCAATTCACAAATTTTAATAAGGGATCCCTACATAATTCCCCACCTGGATTCCAACTACTAGCATGATAAGTCTAATTTATGCACAATGTCTACTGTGAACAATTCATATTCACTCGACTCTAAGGTCGAACTACCTTTATGGAAATGAGCAAGAGTAGGGATTTCAGACCACTCAACAGAATCCAACCAAAATACCAAGCGATCTCTTGTAATCTCTTCAGACTTGACATCTATACCCTCAGTGCCTACACCATAGGAATGGTGCATCGGCATAAAAAACTCAGATAAGCTGCGAAGCTCGGGTGAGTTACAACAATGCAAGTATGTGATAATAATGATAAAGCCAACCATCAATCACAGTTTACATCTCTTGAATATAAATCTTTCATAAGAATTCAATACCAAACATTTGTAAACTTCGAAGGAGTTACCCAGACATCCAACGGTTCGTCTGAACAAATCACCACCGCTCATAATCATAATCTCATACAACACAATGAAAAGTAGGGTTAGAGTGACACAGTTCGGCCGAATCCTACATCTCTGAAGCTATCTCAATTCAAATTCAATGAATCCCAAGGTGAGTACGATCCCAGACCATCACTAAACGGAATCGCGAAATAGGAGGGATTTTGGACCATCTCTCAACGGAATCCAAACAAGCATATGATTCCGGACCATCACTCAACGGAATCACAGAATAGAAGGGATTCCGAACTATCACTCAACAAAATCCAAGCAAGCATATGGCACCTACGATATGTACCAGGTATATCTAAACCTCTTCATCTCCATAATTACAACGTAGTCACCTACCATATTCACTTCTTGTGGCCACCAACTAATATGTTCCACCAGCATATAAGTTCCACAGAATACTTCTAATAGGATTCTAAGATCACATGGTCATAACATTTATCATACTTATCATTCCCATTACTAAAAGATAATTAACACACATATATTACAATCCTCATCAGTACACAAACCAAATCATATTTAATAAATGTAGGTCTATGACTAAATATATATAAATCACATTTCCATAGAAATCACATTTATAAAACTAAGTCGTAATCACAATTGATATTAATATAAGTATTTAAGGTAATCACCATAGCCCATATTTTCAAGTCACTCTCTAACCAATGTAGGCTCACTCGGCCTCACTACGTCTCCCGTAGTACCAATTTTTGTATTTAGAACATTTCGAGACATGTTGACCAAAAGTCAACTTTCGATCAAAGGTAGGGTTCACAATTCTACATAACTCGATCCATAAGATCCGCACATTGGATTTCGGATCTGTAACTTTCTAAAGTCCACATTATGCTCAAAGAACAACATACTAAAATCTCATCACGATCCGACGGTCAAATCTCCGCAAATTGTTAGAATTAGGTGGCGATTAATAATTAATTTTACAAACTTAGAAATCTAATTCGGAAAGATCCGTACATCGGATTCCCGATCCGTCAATTCCAGTTATCCTCAAATGTTATGTTCTATAACGCATTAAAGTTTGATGACGATCCAACGGTCGGATCGTCGATTCACATTTTGACCAAGTAAGGTATCGTAATGAAACTAAGTCCAAACAATCAAACTACGCCATACGGATATCAATTATGAAATCAAGGCATCTATTTGAACTTAAAAGGACATCGTCGGCCCACTGGCCAGGCCGCCACCGCACGCACCGCCGCACGTGGCGGTCGGCCGCCCCGACTTGCCGGAAAATTTCAACTATTTTTAAAAATTACCAAAAATTACAGAAATGAAGACCTCAAAGAGTAGAGCAAACTTTATACCTGTGGCCAAGTCCAATTTGGCCGGGAAACACCTCAATTTCACTCAAACCCGCCGAAACCCTAGAAAATGGTGTGCTTTGATTCGGCTTCCAATCGAACTCCGACGCCTCCAAAAATGCTTGGGCTTTGTTCAGGGGCTCAAGGGAAGTCTTTTGGTGGTGGTCATTGGGTGTAAACATTTTGAATTTGGGAGATTTGAACACACACACCCGCCGCACCCTTAGTGCGGTTTCTCCCTAATTCAAGTCCAAAACCTTTGATTTTTGGGGTGAAACATGTAGAGGGAAGGTCAAGGGAGTGTTTCCAAGTGGTTGTTTGAAGAAATTCGTCGGAAAATGGAGATGGGTGGCCGGCAATACACACGGGTCGTACGGACCCCGTTTCTCCCTTTCCTCCTTCTTTTTCTTTTTTTTTTCTTTTTCCTTCTTGCCCTTTTTCTTTCTCACGCCACCCCCGTGGCTTTTTCTCTTCTTTTCTTTTAGCCACTGCCGTGGCTTTTTCTTCTCCTTTCAATTTTTTTTATTTTTTTTATTTTAGCAACGCAACTTCAAACGTCCGTAATTATACCGTTATTATCCAGACTTGCAAACGGTTTTCGCCTATGCGTTCATGATCTCGATATCTATTCAACAATATAATCTGTGACCTCGAATGGTCTACGGATTTTAAATAATTAAATTCCCGAAAATATATAAAATCTCAATAATACCAATACGTATAATATAACAGTGAAATTCAGGAACGAGATTTCACACCTAATCTCTGAAAGTTATTGGCATATGTGATCTCTTACTACATTCAAACAAGTTTGATGGTTGGATCGTGAAAATTGGTTTCGTTGATTGTGTATCCATCAAAACAGTAGATTTAACAAACACTTAATTGGAGTTTATTTTATACTTTTATTAAGTAGTATGTAATATTGTGAAGCAACCGTTGGTGTAAATATTTTACGGGGTGTGATATCCACACACCCCATTTTACTTCTCACACACCTTTTTAGTTTCTGGCCACCGGATCGGATGAATTGAAGAAGATCAACGGACATAAATTATCAAGGGGTATGTGAGAAGTAAAATGGGGTGTGTGGATAGCACACCCCTATTTTACATTGATGATGGGGGTGAGTTCGTTGTATTCTTCTTGGATCAAGGAGTGTAGTTATGAAAAATCACAAAAATCGGAGCTAAAATAACTCTTTAACTTTGATGATACGTTTCTAACCGTCAAAGAATTTTGTCATGTTACATAATCTCAGAAACTTGCATTGGGTGAATTTTGGCACATGTTATCTCGAAGTATATACTAACTATAGCAACGTTTGAATTGTTGAAATAATTTCTCATATTGCGAAAATCATCAAAGAAATTGAATGTGCGAAAATGTCCCTCACTTTTGCCCGAAGACCTGTAACCCTAAACACTAATATACATATTTTGCCCGATGAATTTCTTTCTGTCGAACAAAACGTGGCATGATATGTGCCAATTTTTTCTCTTGACACGAAAGCCTTGTCTAACATCGTTTATCACTTTGTCCGTCGAAATGTTTCGTCGCCTAAAGTCTCTAAAACATTCAAAACGTTGACCACTTTTGCCCGATTAATTTTTTTTTTCATCTGGCATTGCGCTCGACGGAACTTGATTCATCAGTCAAACTCTCGTCTGGCAAATGATTTTCTGGCTATGAATCGATCGTATTCCTGAATGAGATCAAATTACAAATTCCACAACACTGAGTTAAGGCTAGTTTTGAATACAATATAATCCAGGAGTTAACCGACTACATAATAATTATTAGTTGGAAAGTTTCCTGTGTCCATATGTAGAGAAATTGATTCTATAATTGCTAGATTATGGTGGGGACAGAAACATGATGAACGGAAAATTCATTGGGTTATTTGGGAGGAAAACTAATGAAAAGGACTTGAAAACTTTGAGTTTTAATGATAAGGACAAAATAAAGGGTAAAGTGAATAGTACCAGGGTTGACTTTTTAGTGTTAAAATGTGGTTTTTCGTTAAAGTGAACAGTACCGGGTGCTTTTCGTTAAAGTTCCCTTATTTGGGAGACCATGGGTTTGCCAAAAACTGATGGGGGTATGGGTTTCAGGAATCTACAAGAGTTCAACGCTGCCCTACTTGCTAAACAATGTTGGAGAATTATTAATGAGCCGGATTCTCTCTTTGTTAAGGTTCTTAAAGCCAGGTACTTCCCTTCCACCTCGTTCCTTGATGCTATACGAGGATGCGGGGTGTCGTGGGCTTGGGCGAGTTTGTTAGACGGGAGAGAGATTCTTCTAAATGGCACCCATTGGTAGATTATAAATGGTTCCAATGTTAGGATCTGGTTCGATAAGTAGCTCATTTCTCTCCCCAATGACCATCCTTCATAGTAAGATTCTATTTTTGTCAGTCAAAATCAAAAAGTTGAATCTTTAATCGACTGTTTTTTTTTTCGACAATGGGAGCTTGAATTTATAAGACCTTCTATTACGAACCATGAATATTTAGTGATAAATGATACACACATTGGTGATCCGCGGAGCATGGATAGGCTTGTATGGCCACTGTTAAAGAACGAGCTATATATGGTACGATCGGGCTACCATTGGAAGCATAACATGGAGGTTTCTATCAGATTGCAACGTCTCTCTTCTTCTATGTGCCAAGCAGTCAAGTTTGGAAATATATTTGGAATTTGAAGACGCCTCCAAAAATTAAAAATTTCTTATGGAAAGCTTTACCTAGGGCCCTTGCAACTATGGCGGACCTATTCAAACGAAGGTCGTCACCTTATCCAATCTTCCTAATTTGCAATGACAATGAGGAATCGGTGGAACATCTTCTACTCTTGTGTCTGTGGGTGGAGCCTATTTGGTGGTGGGCAACTAAACTATAAGATAAATAAAGATGAAATCACTACATTTGGCTCTTGGTTACATTCATTAATTAGTTCTCATCTGGGTTCCATGTTGGAGAAATCCACACTGATGTCTCAAATGGCTTTTACTTGCTGGCACATATAGAAGGCTAGGTGTGATGTTGTCTTCAACCATAAGCCAATCTTTCCTACATAGGCAACTCAGGCTATTTCTTGTGCTTTGGCAGTTTTTGAACAAGCTATGGAAAGAAATCCTGAAAGCAATCCAGTGAGGAGCGTGATTCTTCCCAACGCACTGTTCGGTTTCCTCCTGATTCAGAGTGTGTTAAGATCAATATGGATGCTAGTTGGAACTCCGGTACTCGAAATGAGTCTGTTGGAATTGTAATTCGAGATCAAAATTCTATGTTTGTTGCTGCTAGAAAATCCCCAATCAAGGCTTTTAAGGTTGTTGTGGCAGAGGCGTTGGCGGTGTTGGAGGGATGTATGTTTGCTAAGCAGTTGGGTTTAAATCAGGTGATCGTGGAGTTAGACTCAAAGGAAACAATCTTGTGCTTGAGGAAATCCATTCAAAATGGCAGTTAGGAAGTTTTCCCCATCTTACGAAAATTGCTCAATTGGGGGAGTCTTTTCAAGTTTGTCCCCGTCTTAGGTTCCAAGAACAGCTAATATGGCGGCTGATCATTTGGCATCTTTCACATCTCCAAAGATGATCGTTCAATCTTGGATCGACAGACCACCATCTTCGTTGGTTCATGTTCTCTACAAAAATGGTATGCCTTGTCCTCCTTCAAGTTAAAGTTTTGAGTGATGTAGAAGGGGAGACACTTAGCACCAGGTGCAGCGTCTTTCTTCCTATATCCCTCTTACGCTGCTTTTAGTTGTAAAATCATGTATATTTTTCTCCTTTGTTAGTCCCGTTGTGGGCTTTCATATGTATTATTTGGTTTTGCTTGATAATGCATTTTCAGCTTGATTTAAAAAAAAAAAAAAAAAAAACTAACCAATAAAAACAAGACACATTGTCCTCATCACAACCTTTCAATAAAGTCATTTGACATGATTTTATTAGGATAGGCTTTAAACTTTTCAATACAAGTCAATTAAACATTAGACAATATTCTAATTGATCCTATAAGAGAATGATTCTGCTCCCTCCAGATTCTCCTCTTTTACAGTTCTCTTCTATTTGAACGGTCATGATTATGATTAAATTGCGTCAACATCTTATGTTGACTTCTTTATAAAGAGAGAAAGACAGAGGAAAGTGAGAGGAAAGCAGGAGTAAGATTCTCTCACTTCCAAATTTTCCTTCCCTATAGCCCCTCCTATTTGAATAGTCACGATTAAACTATGTCAACATCTTTTGCTGACTTCTGTATAAGGAGATTGACAAAGAGAAAAGTGAGAGAAGAGGTGAGGGGGAGGGGAGGGGATTTGGATTCAGAGTAGGATTCTCTCCCCTCCAAATTCTCCTCCCCTACAAACTCATCATATTTGAGCAGTCACGATTAAGTCACGTTAATATCTTGTGCTGACTTCTTTATAGAGAAAGAAAGATAAAGAGGAAAGTGAGAGAGGAGGAAAGATGAGAAGATTTAGAGGAGAGAGAATCTTACTTTGCTGTTCAGGAGTAGGAGACTCGCTCCTCCAAATTCATGGGCTACCTTGTGTTTGTTCCTTAGTTTTATGGACTTATTCAACATGTGCGGGCCCAAATCACTAAAATATTGATATTGTAATTTTTTTTTATCAAAACACTCATATGCACGATTCTCACAATAATTGTAAGCCATTAATAAATGTATTATTGTCCTTTAGTAATAGAGTTTAGTGGTATTTCTTCTTCAGTAGTAAGTGAGATGGCTTAAATTTGACTCTCGTAGATAATAAGTTCGATACCAAATAGTATGACTAACTCATTGTGTAGAGGAGGCCAAACCATCTAGTGTAAATACGTGATTATATAAAAAGTAGGATAGTGCAAATAGATTTATAAAATGTGGTTTGAAAAGACGATATGCCTAGCATTTATGATTATTATGTAAATCTTAAAACAAAAGGAATAGGTATTCGTTAGTTGTTTTTCTTGGGCATTTGACCCCAGTTTTACAAAAAAAATAAATAGAAAAAGGAACCGGTTTTTATTGCTGCAGAGTTGGGCAGAACATAGTTTCCTATTTGAACCGATGGGTTGGGTTGCTGCCTTGCTGGGTTGCTGGGATTTAGATGTTTAGTCACTGGTCATGGGTCCGAGTTGTTTGATCAACTCGAATCATGCATATCTATCGCACACAAAAATTAAAAATTAAAAAAATTAAAAAATTAAAAGAAAAACACTTTATACGAAAGAGATTTAAAAGCGCGCGGACCGAACCAGGTTCTCCACCAATCCTAAAAATGATCGAATATTGGCTATAAATGAGTCGAAGCATCTCAGACCAATCCTACTAAAGGCACCCAACATTTGTCCCGTATCTAATATTCTCTACCAATTTCTGGGATTTCCAGTTGGTATATATAATACATATCTAGCATCCTCATTCCCCAAGCTAGAACTTGAAATGGCATGTCGGAATGAAAGGTGCAATGGGTGTGGACGGCAACTTCTTGTGCCATCAGAAGCACAAATCATTCGTTGTGATGCGTGTCAAGGCATCACCCGCATTAGTAGACCATCTGTCAATCCTCTGATACGAGCAGGCCAAGATACAATAAACCACACTGTCAACCGCGTTAAAAGCCGAATGACTAGAGTGATGTCCATGCCCTTCCCGAATACTGCCCACCCTGCCAATCCTCAATACTACCAGCATCAGCTGTCCCAGCCATTCGTACCAAAACCCTTGATGCCTCCTTCGGCGTATGGAAGAAAGCGCGCGGTGCTGTGTGGAGTGAGTTACAATGGGAAAAGTTACAAGCTCAAAGGAACTGTGAACGATGTTAACTGCATGAAATACTTTCTTGTTGACAGATTGGGCTTTCCAAATCATTCCGTACTCTTGCTCACAGGTAGTCCTAATTAGTTATACATAATTAATTTCACACTATTAATCACGAAAAACATTTCTCGAATTCTATTTCTTTTGATTTAACAACTATCATTTCATGAGGTATGAACTAATTAGCCAGTCGCATTCAGTTGAGAATAAATGGTACAAGAATATCAAATGATTATTTTAAAATACTTCTCCAATTTATAATCATAAAAAATATGTAAGGTCACTTGTTCTTGCTGTGGTGTAGAACATGAGACGGACCCCTTTAGGATCCCAACAAAACAAAACATGCGAATGGCGTTACAGTGGTTGGTGCAAGGCTGCCAATCAGGAGACTCGTTGGTGTTCCACTTCTCCGGCCATGGCTCAACCCAGCCTGACTATTCGATGGATGAGATTGACGGCATTGATGAAACGGTGTGCCCCGTTGATTTTGAGACCGAGGGGATGATCATTGATGATGAAATTAACGCCACCATTGTTAGGTCACTGCCCCATGGTGCCAAACTTCATGCCATTATTGATGCCTGCCATAGTGGAACTGTTCTTGATCTACGATTTCTTTGCCGGATCAACAGGTAATTGTTAGCAGCACCTACCCAGCTACATGTATCAATTAATGTGCTGAACACATTTTCTTAATTAGACCCGACTAATTGAGAAATTAAACACGATATATATATATATATATATATGTATGTATGTATTTGTTGTTTTTTAATGTAGAGGAGGACACTATGTGTGGGAAGATCATCAATTCTCACCTACTTATAAAGGCACAAGCGGTGGACTAGCTGTCTCCATAAGCGCTTGTGACGATCATCAAAAGTCTGCAGACACTACGGTGAGTATTATCGATGTATGCGGACATCAATCAACTAGCTCTTAATCGATAAACAATGTCAAAAGAGGTTGCAAGTTACACTCTCCCTCTTCTAACTCTAAACCCTATATACGATTAATGTGTGAACAAAGATATATAAACTGTTTGAATTTGTATTAGTACAATAACGAAGAGCAGAGATAGTTCTACTACACTCAATTAACTTTAAAGAAAACAAATGCAATGTCAAATAACACAAATTCGTGGGATTGTGCAGGCTTTCTCTGGAGACACTTCGACGGGTGCCTTGACTTATAGCTTTATCCAAGCAGCGGATAATAATCGCGGATCGACGTATGGCTCTCTGCTGAATGCTATGCGCCATAAAATTCGTGAAGCTAAAACTGGCGTTGAGATGGTTAAGTATCTTTCCAAGATTCATATAGTTGGTTAAACCTGTTCAAACACTCCGTACACACACTTATCGAAACAACACTGCAAGTATTAGGCAGCAACATATACCCCCAAATATAATTAATGCTATTTAGATACATAAAATTGATACCTCTCTCTATACAAGGGTAGAACGTACATCGATTAAAGTGTTGATTTGTGTCAGAATCAAATTATTTATACTACTTATTAATAAAAGATACACAAAAGAGTTATACATGTGATAAAGAGTATAGATAGGATAAAAACAGAAGTAAATTAATGTCCTATTAAATTTGGATTGGTTGATTAGACATTCTCTATATATGTTTTGAGAATTTATTGAAAATGTTTGGTCTTTTGATTGTAGGAGCCCCAGTTGACATCTTCTGAGAGATTTGACATTTATTCAACACCAATGGTGTTGTAACTTGAAATTTACAAGTGATAAAAATAGATCTATCATTCTTACTATCTTACTGTAACACATTAAGTGATTAATAATTCCTGCTACAGTGGCAGCCTATGTGTATTGCAATTTGCGTTAATCAATATGCATAAGTATAAGTTTGTATTCAATCTTTTTTTATTCCATCCTCTTCTAGAACTCTTCATATGAAATCTAGTATTTCCATGGAGGTGTAAACCCATTCAAATTGCGAACATGGATTTGGTGGAAGAACACGCATCATCTAACATAAATATGAGACTTATAATCATTCAATTTGTTACAAAATTTCACAGCACGATTGCAGCAATGAGGATTTTCTTCACATGAAATTTGACCCCTTTCAATTTGTTCTACTCGGATGGGGGGATGGGCAACGGATAGATGATTAAAGCCCTTATCTAGATCATCATAGACATAATAAATACTAATTTTGGTAGATTGTCAATACTCAAATGACAATCCCATATATGACATAAAATTTTAAATATATTCGAGAATGATCCCAAAGGCATGGGTTATGCAGGAGCACATTCCCAAATCTATTACATTTTTTTCTGGACTTTATTGTTTAATTATTAACAAAAAACTATCAAATGATTGGCTTCACCCCACTTCTGGCACAATATAGAGGAACTGCGACTTAATGGTTGAAACAATTTAGAACTTTTCCTAATGGAAGTTCTTGTCCAAACAGCTTTCTTACACCTTATATTTATGATTATATTATATTAGGAAAATTAATGAAAATAACTTGAAAAGTTTTAGTTTTAATAAAAAATCATGTTATAAGTTTTGTTTAATGATTAGTACAAGGCCCATATTAAAGTAGTCCAACTAAAAATGACCTAACTATAATAAATTATGATTTATCGATTTTACCCCTAACTTTTTTAGGTTGAGTTCCAGATTTTCGTCGTTAATGAAGTTCATCGTTGTTTTGCAGACCTTCTTCTTTTTCTTTGAAACAAAAATATAGATCCTCATGCTATTTCATTTGTATTTTGTATTATTTCGTTGATATGTGATCGTCGTTTTATTCATAGTGTATTCGAGGTACTGTTTTTCAATTTTTCTTCGTCAGTGGAGTTCATCATTTGTTTCTCCAGAAAATAAATTTGAGATCTACATGCTATTCAATAATAACGACGGGCCACTATTTCTTGATTGTAAAAATAAACTGTTTCTGGATTTTAAGTGACACTGTTTCTAGAATCTAAGTCACTGTTTCTGGATCCAAATGAAATAGACTCACTGTTTCTTAAATGTAAGCTAGAAAAGAAATAGTGAAATTCATTGTATTTGGATTCAAAGAAAAATAAGCACCATGTTTCTTATATATAATTAATTGATGCATGAAAGAAAAGAAACAGTCAAAGGTTAAAACATAGACTATTTTTGGAATCTAAGTCACTTTTTTTTTTTTTTTAATTTTGGTTCTTTTCTTTCTAGATATAGTGTTTGTTTGTGCATAGACAAAACAAACAACGTATCTGATTTTTTTTTTCCAGAAGCGGTGTTATGTTTTGGGTTCTCTAGAAACAATTTTATGTTTTGGTTCTTTTTTTTTTTCAGACACTTTTTCGCCGGTTTCTGCCATTAAACTTCTTTGAACTTATTTCCGTGGCTTTGTTCCGATGAATGCTTCCTTTTTCAACTTTGATTTGAACTTTGATTTGGTTGTTTTTGAAATGGGGAATTCCATTTGATAGGAAGACAGGGTGTTATTATGGCGATTTCGTGCTGGGTTGAAGTTGGTGAATAGTCAGGACAAAATCGAATCATTTAGGGGTATTTACAGAAGTGTAGATTTGTAGCGGGTTGAGCTTCTAAGTTTGACCTGTTTTGGATGGTTTTTTAGCCCTTTTGGTTAAATAACATTTTGTGATGGTTTTTTGTTAAATATTTGTTGGCCCAAGCCCTTTTCATTAAAGCTCCCTATGCAATCTATACTTCTTAGCACTTCTAGCTAACCATTTTTTCATTCACAATAAACTTTTGAATATCCAATCTGAATGCCTGCATGTTTCCGATAGCCTCTCTAGGGCTCCTTTCAACACTTGAAAACATGTCCTTTAACCATTCTTAACACTTAGGAGTTAGGACTAGTTTGGCATTGTTGTACTTCTTAAAAAACTGCTTCTATTGTGCTGTGAGAATAAACAGTTGTAAAATAATAAAGTTGTCGAGTATTTGGTAAACTTTATTTTTTGTAAAAGTGCTTCTAACAAAAAAAAAAAAAAAAAAAAAAAACTCGTGTCTAAGCAAGGTTCTAAAAGACGCTAGGCGCTAGTCGGGCGGCGGGCTAAGGCCTAGCGCCTAGGCGGCTAGGCGGGTTCTAGACGGGCGCCTAGGCAGACTAGGCGGATATAAGTAAATCCATTATATTTCGTGTAAATAAGTGTCTGTTTATACTTAAAATATATATAATTTCATCATAAACTACAAAATAGAATGACATATGTATTATAAAGTATTGGAACATAATAAAAACATGGGGAACAAGCATATAGTGTGTGCCCATTTAAGTATTCAACAAGTCTCTTACAATTTATTGAAAAAAACTTAAATGCAAATTGAAAGTTATCTATTTTCTATCAAAGTGAGTCGCAACCTAGGCAGGTGCATAGGCGGGTCTGGGTGGGCTAGGCGTTCTAGGCGGGCGCCTCAATTGGTCTAGGCGCCCTTTATTAATTTTCAAACGCCTAGGCATTAATCGGGGCGGTGACCAACCGCCTAGCGCCTAGGCGGTGCTAGGCGGGGATTTTTAGAACAGTGTGTCTAAGTATTTGGTATACTTTTATATAGATTGATATAGGGAATTGTTATTGGCACTCAAAACTTTCTATAATTAGAAAGAAAAATATACTTGTGAGGAGTGTAGAATGAGATTTGTGGAGTGCTAATAATAGTTCCCTTAAGGCAAATTTATTAATTTGCAAGCCTTTTTTAATTTTTACCAATTTTCTTTTCAGTTTTAATTTGTACCAATTTATTAATTTCTTGTTGTGCCCATATTTTTTAAGTTTTATTTGTATATGTGCCCATGTGTTTACCGTTACGTGACATTGTATAATTAATCAATGATAGAAAAATTACATATGGTATATTTTATGTTTTATGGCTAAACTTTGTATCATATATTTATATTTTTACTTTGTACCCACTTTTAATTTGCAACTTTTTTTTACAATTTATAGTATTTTTTTTTAGTTTTAATTTGTACCCATGTATTAATTTCTTTTTGCGCCCATATTTTTTAAAATTTCATTTGTACTCATAATTTTTTAATCTTTTATTTGTACCCTAATTTATTTATAATGTACCCATTCTTCTTTATTAATGTACCACTTTGTTATCTGTGAAATGTACCAATTTTTTTAACACTATGGATATATTCTTTTGCCATTTATTATTTCTAATTGTTACATAGTTTTTATCCATTTATTCAATCAAAATGTTTGATTTTTTTTTATTGTAGCCATTTCTAATAGTATTATAATGAGGGATTTTAAATTTATAGGATTATAAATTTCATAAAATATCAAACAATTAATGTCAAAACTATAAAAATAGTAATAGTAATAGTAATATAATGAGGTGTACAAAGCCAATAGACTTTGATCAAACTTTGAATATCATTAAGGTTTTAGTCAAAGAGTGTTAGGGACTAGGGACCGCATTCAAAGTATCCCTTGATATAAATATGTTAAATGTGATATAATAATTGTCAAATAGAATAATGTAGGGGCAAAAATTTTAATTTTGTAAAATATGTGGGAGTATACTTGCTATTTGAAAATTTCATTAAATGAGCACTGTTCACTATGCTTTAAAAAAAACACATTTTTTTCTAGCAGAATGGTAGATCTACTTCTGCTTTTCTACTATCATTAAGAGCAGAATTTTAAAAAACAAAACAAACACTTTTTTCTTTTTGTTTTACCAAACATATTTAATGTTCTAAATATTTTAATAAGCTGTTTTTTTTAAAGCACCACAATCCCAAACACATTTAATTTCTCCCCTTTAGAAATTGATTTTGCATTACATTTTATTTATTTGCTGAAAAAAAAAGAACTTAATTGAAGCGAAAAACCTTTTATTAACTTTATTATTTTTAATATTGACGAAAGAATATTTAATTTACTACCTTCTCTTGCACTTTATTATTTTTGGTATTGGGTACGGCCAAGTCGGTTTACCAAGAATTTTGTATAAGGGAAGGAGGAAAGAACCTAGTTTCTCGTCGATCGTCTCTCTTTAACCTTACGCGGCCACTCCAAGGCTGCTCCGCCTTCATCAGATGAGTGAAGTGTTCCAATCAAGCGTAATGGAGAACTTGCAGGAAAGTAATGAATTGAAAGTACGGAATCGGATTGGTATATTTTATAGAGTAGGATTCTCTCCTCTCTTAATCTCCCTCTTCTTCCATCCCCTCATATTTAAACGGTTGCGATTACACCACGTTTACATCTTGTTTTCAATTTTTTATATAGAGAATAAAGCAAAAAGAAGAGTGTGAGATGAGGGAATGGAAGGGGATGACAATAGGAGGGAGGGAATCCTACTCCATATTTTATGCGCTCTCTCACTGTCTCTCTGTTCTCTCATCTTTCTCTGAATTGATAATGTATCCATGTAAAGGTGATGTGTATATGAATCCCTAATTCCTGTAGAGGTTGTTTGTATATGAATCCCTAAAAGCATCTCCAATGGTAGTCTCTGTGGAGCCAAAAATAATCACAAGGCGACACGTGGGTTTTGGATAAAAAGAGGACAAAAATACCCTTGAGACATATTGGGATTCCTATGCGCGAGCAGCGGGCAATCATAGCGGGCAATCATCCCTCAACCAAGTCAAAAGTGCCCAAAATAGGTAACAATTCAAAACCTATCTCATCAAATCCCTTCTACAAGGTAACTCCCAAAACCTATTTCATTCCATATATCTTTTACATCATTTTCCCTTTTTTAGCTAATCAATTAGCTATTTATTTTATTCATTCCATAACCTCCCAAAAACATTCCTTTTATTATGATAATTAGCCAAATTAATATATTTATTCCTAATCAATATATTAATTGCTAAATAAATTAACAAATAACACCCAAAATGTGCATAAAGGGCCGGTCACTCTTTCTCCAAAGAGGACCGGCCATGCCCTATATATTGGCTCCCACTCTCACCAAAAACCTAGGTTCACACTCAGGCTCTTGGCCATGACCCTAAGGTGTTAATTGTTTTGTAGGTGCAATTTTGTCCAAGAAGAAGGAGGAAGAAATTTGCATCCACAAATTGGTGCTTTCATTGAGAGAAGAAATCCACACTCGTAGAAGACTCTCGCACAAAAAATGTTTTTCTCTATTTTCTAGTCTACTTGTATTTTTTCGTACGTTCTTATTATTAGAACTTTTTATTTGCAAAGATTATTTGATAAAACATAAAAGAAGAATACAATGGCTAGAAATTTAGAAAATTCCACGAGTGAAAATTTCAATATCCAAGGAATGGGACCACGGCGATCCACGAGGCTAAATGCGACAATAAGTGGAGCGGCACCACCACCACGAGTTTCCACCATGGGAACCACCACGGTGGCTACCTCGGTAGCCACCCGTGGCGAGGTCCATGGTGCCTTCACCACGGCTCGAGCCATGCCATCCAAGGCGGCTTACATCACTAAGGCCACGGCCCAAGCCTCACTCTCGCATGCATCACGCACCGAGCAGCCCACTCTCATGGCCCAGCCTGCTGCCACCAAGCAGCCTACTCCCGTCAAGCATCCTGTTCCAAGTGTTTCCCAAGCAGTCCAAGTCGGCCCGAGACCATCTTGACCAATCATCGAGCCAGGGGCATTTTCACCACATTTCTCCATGGATTTGACATTTCCTAACTCAAATCTTGTACCCGGGGCCAACCACCCTTCCACTGCTCAAGAAGGCATAGTACTTCCAAGCTTTTCCAATCTGAATGGTGAACAACATTTGTCCTAACAAGTCATGGAGTTGACGAGCGCCCTAGCACAACAGACGACCTTGGTAAATCACCTCGAGATCCAACGTGCCCCAGATGAAGTGTCCCGAAGTAGGACAAGGGCAGACGAGGAACCTTTCAAGTAGTGTCTTGGCAAGCAGCCACTCAACCAACCATAAATCGAGTATTCGGGTAATGTACACTCCTGATTGGGCCCCCGAGACAGCGTATACTCCCGTCTTAGCGAGCAGATGAGCCTGCACTCTCGACTAGGCCCACAGACAAGTATACATTCACGGTTGGGGCCACGCTCCGATAATCGACAAGAGCAGCCTTTTAGGCAAAGTGTTCATTCGCGATTAGGCCCGTAAGTAGCATTATCCACATCACATCGGAGCAGACAGCATGACGAACGGAGAGAAGCAGTCACTTGATTTGGTTCAAGTTCAACCAGCAGCCTGTGAAGAAACCCCTCGCCTGCTAGGAGTCTATCTCATATACTACAGCCGCGGCATAGACGAGCCGGGAGTGTAGAAGAACAGCCTAGACCAGCAGGTCAAGACTAGTGGCAGCCGAGAGCTTCGCTACCCCAACAAAGGCAAATCCAAGAAGAGGTTGAAAAACTTTTCAATGAACGTATACGTGATTTCTGATGCAACGAAATGGCTGATGAAGCACTAAGACGGGATATGACCATATAAGTAGGTCACCTTTCACGGACGAGATCGAGCAGGCAGAGCCTCCACGCAAGTTTAGCATGCTATACTTCACATCTTTCAAATGAGATGGAGATCTAGAGAGACACTTGAAGCACTACTGAAGTGCGATGGTACAAGGCGAGGCACAAGATTGGTTTCACACCTTGCCATCACGATCCATCCAAAATTTTGATGATATTTCCTTGGTTTTCACCAAAGAATACTTATCTTACCGCTCGATCAAGAAAAAATCTGATCACTTGTTCAACGTAAAAAAAAAACCCAAAGGAGTCACTCCGCGACTATGTGAAGAGATTCAAAGCAGAGAAGGCGACGATCGTCGGATGCGATGACTCGATAGCAAGTGCAGCCTTCCAAAAAGGACTCCAGGCAAACCACCCACTGTTTGGAGAAATGATCATGAAAGAAGACTTAACTCTAGCAGACTATTTCGCTCTAGCAGAGAAGCATGCACTTTAGGACGAGGCTCGCTGATGCACATTCAAGGACTTGAAAAAGTACCTGATCCCTACTATCTAAACCGGAAGCAGCGGATGACTCATTCGCATATTTGACAATATCTAAAGCAGCAATAAGCTCTACTATCATACGAGAAGAGCTGGGGGCCGGACTACCTGTATTCCACAGTTCAAAAGCTCTCATCGATGCTACCAGAAATTCAAAAGCTAACTTTGGCGATAGTTGTTACAACCTATAAGCTGAAGTTTTACCTTCAGACGTACGCAGTCATCCTTGTGACGCACTATTTCGCCCAACCAGACCCGCGACGATAAAGGCGTAGACATTGTCGGATGTAAAGTTTTCTGACAAACACAACAACTTGGCCCAAAAGGCTCGCTAAGGGCAGACGAACACTAGAAGGGCACACTCGGAAGCAAGTTTTGTCATCGTCGCCCCAAAAGATTCTACATAGGAGCAACATATACGGTAGTTGAACACCACCTCCTGTTACGTGTCACACGGCCCCAGCCGACCCTTGCTCCATAACTCAACTCTAGAGTGGTCCAATACTGGCCGTTGAGCATCACCTGCTGCGTGTAACATGGCCCCAGCTCCACGGCTCCCTACCACGCCTTCACGACACAACAGAGCGGCCTAACGACGCCCCGGAGGTAGCCGAGCACGCCCTAGCCGCGCCTTCTTCATGCGATGGAGACTTCTGGCATTTGCATGTCGACGGCGCGTCCAACTACAAAGGTTTAAGAGTAGGCATAATCCTTACGATTCGATACCCGAACAGGCGATCAATCTAGGTTTTAAAGCATTCAACAATGAAGCAGAGTACGAGACCCTACTAGCAGGCATCCGAATGGTAAAAGACTTGGCGGTGAAAAAGCTCGTAATTCATTATGATTCCCAACTAAGCACTAGCCAGACTACTTGAGGGGTTTCAGACTTACACCTTCACTCAAGTTCCACAGGCAAACAACGCTCACGTGGATGCACTAGCCAGCCTTGGCTCCGCCCTCGACCACCAACTCAAACGCTCTATTCTGGTGAAGTATCTAGACGAGCCAAGCATAGAGGTGAAGCTAGCAGCCGAGGTATCACATGAAGCTCCAAATCAAGGCAGCATGCTACTACATATGGAACGACATTCTCTTCCGAAGATCCTACACCGAACCACACCTTCGCTGCCTAGCGTCTCCCGATGACTTGAAGGTTCTAAGCTCAATCCAAAAAACGTTTGTGGAAATCACTCCGGAGGTCAATTCTTAGCACATAAGGCTCTTAACGCAAGCTACTGTTGGCCTACCATGCATGGAGATGCTAAAGAGTTATTAAAAAAGTACGACCGTTGCCAACGCTACAAGCCGATACCAGCACTGCCTGCCAACGAAGCTACACCCACAGACGAATCCTTGGTCGTTCATGCAGTGGGCAATCGACTTGGTAGTACCTATGCCGCCTACTACCGAGGGTAGAGGCATGATGATCGTGGCAACCGACTACTCCACCAAATGGGTAGAAGTAAAGCCCAAGACGACCACGACTCAGACGGACATAGAGCACTTCATATGGAGGGACATCATTTGTCGATTTGGCATCCCTTAGTCATTCGTCACCGATAACGGCCCGTAATTCGTGGGCAAAATATTTGATGAAGTTCTTCCAAAAGTATGGCAACAAACAGCATATGTCCACGCCGAAATATCCTTAAGGCAATAGGCGGGCTAAAGCATCCAACAAGATGATCCTCGATTGCCTCAAGAAATCCCTCACCAACAAGAAGGGAAAATGGTGAGACGAACTCCCTGGATGTATATAGGCATATTGCACCATCAAAAGACGAGCAACCAGTGAGACTCATTTCTCTTTGGCATTTGGCTCAGAATCAATCATTCATTCCAATGTCATCAAGCCAAGTATCACTGCTATACTACCAAGCATTGAGCAGAACAGTAAAGAGATGGCCACAAGCTTAGATTTGGTAAAGGAGAAGCGCTAGCAGACCATCACCTGCATCGCAGCCTACCAGCAGCAACTCATCTCTAGCTACAACAAAAGGGCAAAGATCTAGCAGTTCCAGCCTGAAGATCTAGTCCTAAGAAAAGTCTTCATCACTGCCCACATAGAAGGTTTCAAAAAGATGGATCCCATCTGGGAATATCCGTACAAGATAAGCAGAGTAGATGACAAGAGTAATTACACATTCGCCACCATGAAACGACAAAAAGATTGAAAAGCAGTGGAACGCCTACAAACTGAGGAAGTACCATGTGTGACCTCCCACTACATCAAAGCCTGAAAACTCAAAACAGCTCGACGGGCACCACCTCACAAGCCGATGACTATCCAGTTGTTATGTAGTTCCTACCTTACAACTAAGTTCTCATTTTTTAATGAGGAATTCAGAAGTAATCACAACTTGGCTCAGCCGCATGCTTACAACAACTGATTACTCCTACACTTCAAAAGAAGACCGCGCTCTTCTTAGGGACTCATCGCAAGAATTGTGCCCCCCGATGGACCAACCATGTTCTTCAGTGTGAGAGGGTAAACTAACGACTCTCCAGTGCGAGAGGATAAACCAATTCCCTGACACCCATATGGGTCAGCTCTCCAAAACGGGAGGATAAACTCTACACTCCGAATATCCAGACGTGGATGAGCCTGGTTGCCCTAGTATAACTAGATGCACGATGACTTGCGCCGAGATTCCTAGAAGTAGCCACAATGGTCGTTTTCAAGGCTTAGCTAACTGAATGATTTTGGGTCTACCGGGCCTTAAAGACGGAGGGGGCACATTACGCAGTACATCCGATGGACGGCTGCCCTAGAACCCTAAAGCTGATACCGAGTGCACTAAGGTAGTCTACGGTATTCGGAAGACTACCTACGATTTTCCCTTAAGCAGTAAAACCACACTAGACTTATACAGCCGCACATTCTTGTGAAAGGTTAAACAAGCTAGTATGCATATACGAAGTTTTATCCACTGCCGACATGCTACGTGGTCGATAAACTTCACCTCTGCCAAGCGCGAAACAACCTACACCAAGTCCTACAGTGTTGTGATACTTGCTACGCAACCTACGGAATTGGAGAAAGCCAAAGTTAACATCATAGTGGTTATGCGGACTTGTCTGCTTCTGTAAGTAAGGCATCCGGCTGCCAACCCTATGGCTAACAACTTTGCAAAGCTCTACACTAACACCTATGGCTGCATAGGCTACGCGGGTCTGTCTGCTTATAGAACAGTAGCACGCATGTCACTGGTCTATAAAGTTTAAAGATTAGGGCATGAACAAAAGAAGCGAAAATAAAGAAAAACGAAGGAAGCATGTTTATAAACAATTATCAAAGGCCGTAGGAGTTCAAGCAAAACAAGAGCTACAAGGAAAAACAAAGAAAATCCTAAAGGCTACATAAAAGACTACACTTTAGCAGCTTGGACATCCTACGACTATTCAGTCGCCACACATTCAGGAGCCACGATGCTCTTAGTAGCGGCATCATCCAGGGCTTCAACCCCGGCTGCCCTAGCCTGGGCACCAACTTCTCCAACTACTTCACCAATGAAAGCCTCAAAAGTAAAAGCAAGCAAGTCTTCCGAAGAAGTAGAGAAGGTCTTGAAACCTCGAGCCCATCCTTCCCACCCTTCAAATGCTCATTCTCCTCAAGCAGACTAACACGGATGCACTGCAGCTCATCCACTTCCTTCTTCAGACTTTCATTAATCTTTAGTACACCTTGAAGTTCCAACACTTGGGGTTCAAGCCTATCGACGATTCTCTTGAAGTGGATCACTTGATTATAAGCAGCAATTAACTCTTTATCCTTTGCATAAGTAGCGAAACGAAGCTCAGAAACTGCAAACTCAAGATCTTGAATCTGAGGTATGTAACATCCAATCTCCTTCTCTGCACTTTCATACTTAACTTGGATCACGTCAAGCCTAGTCTTCAAGTCAACGATCTCTTGGCGAGTGGTCTTAAGCTGCAGAGAAGTGGGGGCAGAAATATTAGACCCATTCAAAGCAACGAGCTCATAATTCAACCTCTTGATCTCCTCAGCCGAGTAATAAGCTTCAGTTGCCATAGTTTTCGCCACCTCCATGGCAGCCTTGCTACATATGCATCATAGCAAGCAGAGCAGTCATTCTATATTGGGTTGTAAAGAAACTTGGTCAAACCCTTCTAACGCCATCAACAAACTTGGCACAAACGTCTATGTCTTCAAGCAGATCTGGTTTTAAAAGCACATGGATCTCAGCAGCTTCCCCAGAAGCAGGCTTAGTGGATTTCTCACAGCTGCCCACGCGAGCAGTCTCATCTTTCCAGCAGGCGAGTGAGTCTCTGCAGCAGAGGGAGTGGGCCTTAGAGCCACTTTAGCAGCAGAGTCTACCTTATCGCTCTTCATAATAGCAAGCCTCTCCAAAGGTGAACCAGACTTAGCTCCCAATGGATGTCTTGGTACAGACTTCGGCACTGGGGGCACGACATGACCTATACGCTAAGCAATCACATCAGCAATCGTACTAGCCATTCTCAATGGCAGGCGCCACATGCTCAGATCTAGCAGCCTAATTTTTTCTTCCCATCAGAAGAAGTCATGCTAATCACAGACTTCTCGGCAGCAGGCGGACCCTCACGTGCAGCGGAAAAAGTCTTCAGTTTTCTCTTAACCAACATCTCTTGAGCAGGCGGGGAAGATCTCTTATTTCCACCTTCATTCATAGTAAGCTCTATGACAACGATCAGACGAGCCAATGCATCTGCCTTGATCCTCTTTGCCTCATCTTTCGGGGGCAACCTACCTTTCTCCCGACGAAGAGGACTAAGCAGCCAATGACATTCACGGTACTCAGCAGAGGAGCTCAACCCAACATTCTAGCAGGCAAGAGGCCTGCATGCCCAGTATTTCAATAACCCATAAGGTTCCACGACCTCCTCATTTCTCTCTGTCGCCAGCCTGGCCCGAGTCAGGTCTAATAGCCCAAAGGACATGAGCCATACGGCTCGCCTAGCACTGCGCCCTAGAGCCACAATCCACGGCCCCAACATCACAAGCTGCTCTTGGCTCTAGCCAAGTCGAGTTGCCCAAGCAGTGGTCCCTGCCACGACATCTCGCTGGCCCATGCCTAGTCGACTCCTGGTCCCTGCCAGCCGACGTGTTGCACCATCCCGACGGCTGCCCCGCAATAGCACTATCCAAGAAGAAGACAAGAAAATTTTATTTTTTCTTACATCGGTGCGACACGGAGAAGACGAAGAAATCAACGAAAGACGGTCATTTGCACGTGCAAGATGTAGAAGATTGCTAGAGGAGGGGGAAAAAATATCCTCTAAGCTCTCTCTCTCTTTTGTAGGGTAGAATAAATTGCTCTCCAAAGTTGATTTAATAACTCACTTAAGGTGGACTTAAATAGGCTCTGAGAGAAATTTATTTCTCTTTCCTAGAATGACCTAATTTCCTATTAAAGAGGGAATCTACATCAAAATAGGAAGCAGTCTTACGTTTCCTAAAGCAAGAAGATCTCTACACCTGCTGCCCTTTCCAACGAGCAGCCCAACAGGTGTGGGGGCATTTGTGGAGCCAAAAATAATCACAAGGCGACATGTGGGTTTTGGATAAAAGAGGACAAAAATACCCTTGAGGCATATCGGGATTCCTACGCGCGAGCAGCGGACAATCATCCATCAACCAAGTCAAAAGTGCCCAAAATAGGTAACAATTCAAAACCTATCTCATCAAATCCCTTCTATAAGGTAACTCCCAAAACCTATTTCATTCCATATATCTTTTACATCATTTTCCTTTTTTTTAGCTAATCAATTAGATATTTATTTGGGTAAAGTACAAAAAACTACCTCAACTATTGGTCTCACGACACTTTCATACCTCATCTTTTTAAAATGACAATGTCATACCTCATCTTACGAATTTGTGCCAATGTCAGTTTTTCTGTTAGTTTCTCTGTTAAGTGCTGACGTGGCTAGATACTGGCCAATCACTAATCCAACTGGATTAAAATATAATTAAATATATTTTTTAATAATTAAAATTTTAAAAAATTAAAAAAATTATATTAAATCTCTCTCTCTCTCTCCTCTCTCTCTCCTCCCTCTCTCTCGCCTATCTCTCTTCTCTGCATCCCCAAAACCCCTTCCCACCCGACTCCGCCGTCCCCGTCCCCTTCCCACCCGTCCCCCCAACCTTCTTCCACCACCTTCTTTCTCCCCTCTCTCTCTCGCATCTCCCTCTCCTCTCCACCATAGTCTCTTTCCTCCCCACTTCTCTCTCTCGTCGTGCCTAGAACCCCTCAAACCCACCTGGATTTTTTCATCCGCCCTCATTTCTCAGATCTACCTGCAAGCTCCGACCCGCTTCTCTCTCCCACTACATTGCCCACCGCTGATCTGCTGTCGTTGCCGTCTCCGAAGCTGTCAAGGAGAAAGGGAGAGAGGGAGAGCTGTCAAGGTCGGGGCCGACAAGGTTGCCGTCTTCCCCTAACCCAAACCCAGATCCCACCCCAAACCAACCACTCACATTCCCACCAGGTGCCTATCTTCTCTTCCTCCGCCACTCTCTCTATTTCTAACCTACAAGCATGCATAAAAAACAAAGCACCCACCAATTTCATTTCCTTTCTCCCACATTTTTCGAGCAACCAAACAAAGCAAAACCATTCAATTTGTCCCAGAAACAAAAAACCCCAATTTGTATTCATAAAAGACTTGGCAGCGGTGGTGGGCGCGGGATTGCTGCTGCGTTTTGCTGGGCTTGAAAATGGTGCTGGGCTACGGGAGCAAAGGGAGGTGGCAGAGGCGGTCCTCAACTTCTGCAAACCCGACGACGAAGTCGATTACTTGGTAATCGTGGGGCGACAAGGCTGTCAAGGATTCACAGAAATATTCGAACCCATATGGGTAGTTTGGTAAGGAAATGGAGGATATCAATGGAAGAAGTGGGTACCCGAAGAGGGGCGAGGTTGGTGTGCTGGAGATCGGCAACTTCGATGTCGTCAGTTAGAATGAGGAATAAGGTGATGGTCGTTGGTGGATGGAGTCGACAATGAAGATGAGAGAATGGAGGGTGAGTGAGAGTTGCAGATGAGAGAAATGTGGGTGGGGTTGCGGATGAGAGAAGGGAGAAAGGGGTGGATGGGGAATAAAGGGGGTGGATCGGATTTGGGGAAGATGAGAGGGGGAAAGGGGGTGGGTCCCCATGTAAAAAAATATTAAATGATTTTAATTTTTTAGTTTTTAATATTTAATTAATTTATTTAAGCCACGTCAGCACTTAACAGAGAAACTAACAGAAAAACTGACGGATGTATGACATTGGCACAAATTAGTAAGATGAGGTATGACATTGTCATTTTAAAAAGATGAGGTATAAAAGTGTCGTGAGACCAATAGTTGAGGTAGTTTTTTGTACTTTACCCTATTTATTTTATTCATTCCATGACCTCCCAAAAACATTCCTTTTATTATGATAATTAGCCAAATTAATATATTTATTCCTAATCAATATATTAATTGCTAAATAAATCACCAAATAACACCCAAAATGTGCATAAAGGGCCGGCCACTCTTTCTCCAAAGAGGACCAGCCATGCCCTATGTATTGGCTCTCATTCTCACAAAAAACCTAGGATCACACTCTTGCGAAATTCCAAAAACTCTCTAAACACTTTTTCTCTCTAAATTCTAACTTTGGCATCGGAGGATCTTCGGCCAAAACCCCCCCATTCATCGTGGGCGCATGAGGCTCTTGGCCTTGACCCTAAGGTGTTAATTGTTTTGTAGGTGCAATTTTGTCCAAGAAAAAGGAGGAAGAAATTTGCATCCACAGTCTCTATAACTGTCGTCACCACTTTATTTTTCTAAATTTAAAAACTTAATGACTTTCTTCACTTGTAAGTTTAGAAACTTAAAAAAAACTTAGTTACTTCAATGGGCCGGAACTACAATCCCTATAAGATAGGGACCGCCGGAAGTCATAAAAAATTTCCTCACAATTGAGGACTGGGTAAGGACTCACAAATGGGCTGGGGCCCATGTTAAATTTAAATAAGGTTGAAGTCTCCAACACGTGATGGGACTCTTTAAGACTCTGCAGCTTCCAAGGTTGCGGGTCCCATTACTTTTGTTTTGTTCGTCAATGGGAAATCAACGGTTGTGCAAGGTTTTTGAGACTTTTTTGTTTTTCATTGTTTAAATCAATGGTTGTCAAATTAACAATAAGTTTTTAATCTTTTGGTACTTAATATTAAGGATTATATTATAAGGACACTCTTATTAGAGCTAATTTTCTTTTAGGTACGTGAATATTCCTTAAAGTTCCTAAATGAATCATCAAAAGTGATGGTTGAAGTTCCTAAATAGGGACTTCCATTGAAGATGCTCTAATTCCTCTATGTTTTGAAGAAGAAGAACATTGCTGGCGTTGATGATGTATGAGTTTTCTTCCCCTTCATATTTCTTCAATTTGGTTCTCTATCAGTTTTTACTGCTTCCCTTTTCCTTTGCTGAAAATTCAAACAATTTATGCCTTTGGGTTTGCTTACTTTTAATTTTAATAGATGTGGATGAAAATTTCCGCCGTCTTCTATTTTGACAAAAATACACCTGTAAAATAATAACACTTAAGATTAAGGTCAAAAGCCTCACACGCCCACAATTAATGAGGTGTTTTGGCAAAAAAATCTCAGATGCCAAAGTTAGAATTCTAAAAAGAATGTGTTTAATAGTTTGTGAATAGCAAATAACTTAACTTTTTAGTAGGATAATAGAGGTATTTATAGGAGGGTGGCTGGGTCTATCTAGAGAAAAGTGGCCTGCCATATATGGTGTAATTAAGTGAATAATTGAAAAATATTATGTAAAAAATATCTTGCAATTAACATGACAATTATTCTTAAACTAAATATGAAGTTTTGGGAGTTACCTTTTGAATAAGGATTTGATGAGGAGTGATGAGAGAGATTTGAATAAATACCATTTTGATCACCTTTGACTCTTCCTTGATTGAACCGTTATTGTCTGTTGCATGTGCGTAGGAATCCCGGTGTGTCTCGAGAGTAATTTTGTCATTTTTACCCAAAAATCCACGTGTTACCTCTATAATTTTTTTGATTATTTTTGGCTCCACAATAGAGTATTAGTATAAGCTTCTCATGGCCTAACCGATGTTATGTACATATGCATATATGTTTGAATTTTCTGGCAACTTGCTATCTGATTAATGTTTCCTGAACGACCATTTTTCATCCTCTTATCAATTTACAAATCTAAATGTAAATTGTCTTATTTTGCAGGTACTCTCATTTTCTTGCTAGTTCTTGTTATGCTGCTATGATGTCAATTATAGAATTGACTGGTCCACCATGAGCGGATGCCCTGAGGTAGTGATGAAAAGTTTCTTTACAACATATTATATGGCGAGCTTACAGAAGAAAAGCTCAAGGAAGACTATGCAAAGATGTTTCCAGTGAGTTTTGCAGGCGTTTATTTAATTGTTTACTCTTATATTTTCTTTGGTTGCTGTGGATTAATCGAATACATTGCATTGTGCACACAGAGTACCTAGTACTGGAGCATGCTATACAATTAGGGGTTTTAACTTTTGAACATTACACTTTATGTTTTGGAAAATTTTGTAACCACTTTCGAATTTTGCACTCTGGTACTGTAGGACATGGGTATATATGAAAGTGATGACGACAACAAAGATGATGAAGATGTAGGAGAGATCCAAGAGGTCAATAGAGAATAGGATTACGACTTTGGAATTGGCGACAGAAAGGGATTAGAGATGGAAGATGACGAAGATGAAACCTAAACCTAAGAAACAAACGCTTGGAGTTGCTTCCTGTGAAGTATATTGTCACCACAGTTATATTTAGAGGTGTATTATATATTTTATATATTGAAACAAACCCCGTGTATTGTTAGGCACATACAAAGTTTTTTGGGAATCTTAATGAAACACTCCCGGTACTGTTCACTTTTAATGAAAATGATATTTGTACCTTGAAAAGTGACTCCTGGTACTATTCACTTACACTTTTTTTTTGTCATTTTCATTAAAACTAAAGTTTTTGAGGACTTTTCGTTAGTTTTCTTAAGTTTTTTTTGTTCTTATTGTTGGAAAATATTAGTATTTTGGTTTATTTAAATGTTTGGTTTTATGGGCTTAGCCCGTTAGAATTAGGTTTTGTTAGAGATTAGGGTTAGTTTATTATAAATAGGGTGCTTTGTTATTCATTAAAAAGAAGTTAGTCACAATGTAGCCTCTTAAGGTTTTGTAGCCGTTTCGGCATTCTCGTTTATTTAATAATATTCCTATTATTTTGTTAGTTTTATTTGTTGCGCACTCTGATATTCAACTCTTATTGTATCTTTACACGAGTCAATCTATCATCTATATATAATATATGTATTGATGATATGTCAATGTTGAAATGCATGCGAAGTTTTCGAGTCATTTTTTTTTTTTTGCAGGTATAGCTAAGGAGATGGGCTAGGAACCGGCAAAGTAAAGTCCACCGCGAAGCTTATATTCTTCTAGAGTCATCAAGAAAGGAGCTGAAAACAACTTCGGCTGTTTGTTTTGTCGATGAACAAAATCAAAACTTGTTAGTTTATACATAATTGGTGCATATCACAGTTTTTGGTTTTGAAATTTGTATTAGTTTGCATTGCAAGAACCTTATTTTTCTGGAATGTTTCTTATGACTGAAAGTGTACGTATCTAATATGTTAGTTTGCTATGATGTCTGGAATTATAGAATATATTAGCTTTCTAGGCTTTTATTCCGGAATCTAATTGAGAACTGAAGGCCCTGCCGGAGTAGAAGAGAAAGCAACCTCAGCAACAGAGAAAGCAGTGAAGGTTTTTTTAGCAAGAAAGTGCGGTTGGTAATTTGTGAGACAAAGATCGCAAGGTCGGAGAGGGAGAGAAGGCAGCTTTGGAGAGCGAAAGGAATTGAGGTTCAAGAGCGACAGAAGTAGGGAATTGTGAGAGAGAAAAGTGGAATGGAGGGAAAAGTCGAGAAGAAAGGTCGAGAAGCAGTCGATGCAGAGCGATGAGATATGAAGGGCAAAGTCATATTTTTACTATTAAAAAAGGAAAAAAAAAGGGCAAATAACAAATGAATTGGAGGGCATTTTCATCGGTTTACTGTTAATGAACAGTAATTGTTGTGTTGGGTTTTAGTATATGTATAAAGTCGCAATATATTTTGCTTGCTGGAGTTCCAACACGCCATTTGTGAGATTGTAGAAGGGCTGGCCTTAAGTCTTAAAAGCAAAAGAATTTAACAAACATAATCGTTCTTAAATATTTGATTAATTAGCTTGTTCAGAGAGAATTTTTGACATGAATAATAATTAGTTAATTTATTAAACTATGCGCCCTGCATGCAAAACTGTTAGCGTCATTACCTTAGTCTAAAGCATGGTCCGAAATGCCGATAATATCGGCGATATATCGCCGATATTATCGGTTTTGAGGAGTACCGATTTTTTTTTCTATATCCAACTGGTTTTCGGGATAATATCGCGATATTATCGATAATATCGATGGCTGACCGCTCGGAGAAGAACGCCGGAGCTGTAGAAGCTTCGGCCGACTGTAAAACAGGACCCTAGACTCCGATCTAGGTATGAAAATGAAAAACAAGACGAGATGAACATTTGTATATATGAAATTTGCCGTGAAACCATCGGAGGTGTTCGGAAATTGAGTCGACACGCACGGCCTCGCCGGAGTTCGCCGAGTTGCAGAGATGAGAAGGAGAGGGAGAAAGACGATGGTGATGATGATGGGTGTGCATGTGTGTATGTGGGTCTTGGACCATCGGCGCAGAGAGAAAGGAGAGAGACGACGGCGGCGGCAACGAGGGAGAAGCAGAAGCCGATCTGCCGATGTGGGTCTCTGTGCGTGTGTGGGAGTGGGAGAAAGACGATGGTGATGATGATGGGTGTGCATGTGTGTATGTGGGTCTTGGACCATCGGCGCAGAGAGCTAGAACGAAAGACGACGGCGGCGGCGACGATGTGGGTCTCTGTGCGTGTGTGTGGGAGTGGGAAAAGGATCGAGATACCTTGGGTCTCTGTGCGTGAGTGTGTGTGTGGGGGAGACGGATCGAGAGACGTACGTGGGTGGGATTGGGAGATCTGTGTTTGTTGTTGGTTGTGTGGCGGAGAACGAAGAAGGGGGAGAAGGGACTCAGAGAAGAGAAGGGAGAAGGTTCGAGAGAGTCTGAGAGAAGACCGTATGCGTGTGAGAGGTGAGTGTGCGTGGGTTGTGTGCGTGTGTGGTGTCATGTCGGTGTGTGTGTGTGGTGTCGTGTGAGGTGACTGTGGACCTGTGTATATAGACATATAAATATTATATAATGCATTTGTAACCTGTAAAGCTGTAAGCCTGTAACACCAATAATATTCTTACTTTTTGGTTTTAGATTCTAGCAATACTTGCAAAAAATTTATGTGGCCCTTTGATGTGGTTGGGTCATCTCATCTGAGATGCCTGACTGCTTTTACAATATGTCCATAACTTTTTGCAGTTTCAGACCATGGACATCAAATAATACTGCTTTCATAATGAAACCGTGTATGTGTGCGTGAGTCCGTGATATTCTTTCACATGCAGAACAGTGTGTCATTGTCTATTATATTCTTTCACGCGGCACGCCTTATCAGAGGTGGAGTGATAGTATCAGAGGCATTCAGCATTTTCGTTTCTTCTTCTTCCCTTACCATTTGCAAAGCTATTCCAGATCCATTCCAAAGCTTGAAAACAAACGGTTCCATATTTAAGGTAAGTTTACAAACTTAAATTTATATTATTGTAATTTATACAACAACAAATAAATTTGTATGGACTCGTATGTTAATTTTTTTAAGTAATTAATACTTGCATGTTAATTTTTGTAAGTAATTAAGTAATGTTAACAATTACATGTTAATTTTTTTAAGTAATTAAGTAATGTTGTATAATTATTCCCTAGGATAATTTTAATATGTTTAATGTTATTTATTATTTTATTAATATTAGGTTTTATTATCAAATTGGATTATTATTCATTAATAATAGGTTTTTTTTATTATCAAATTGAATTATTATTCATTAATATTAGGTTTTATTATCAAATTTGATTATTCTTCATTAAATTGGATTATTCATTAAATTGGATTATTATCAAATTGTATTATTATTCATCACCATGTTTTATATTAGGATAATTTTTTTATCAAATTGGATTATTATTCATTAATATTAGGTTTTTTTTAATTATCAAATTGGATTATTATTCATTAATATTAGGTTTTATTATCAAATTTGATTATTCTTCATTAAATTGGATTATTCATTAAATTGTATTATTATCAAATTGTATTATTATTCATCACCATGTTTTATATTAGGATTATTTTTTTATCAAATTGGATTATTATTCATTAATATTAGGTTTTTTTAATTATCAAATTGGATTATTATTCATTAATATTAGGTTTTATTATCAAATTTGATTATTCTTCATTAAATTGGATTATTCATTAAATTGTATTATTATCAAATTGTATTATTATTCATCACCATGTTTTATATTAGGATTATTTTTTTATCAAATTGGATTATTATTCATTAATATTAGGTTTTTTTAATTATCAAATTGGATTATTATTCATTAATATTAGGTCTTATTATCAAATTTGATTATTCTTCATTAAATTGGATTATTCATTAAATTGTATTATTATCAAATTGTATTATTATTCATCACCATGTTTTATATTAGGATTATTTAATTACCAAATTGGATTATTATTCATTAATATTAGGTCTTATTATCAAATTTGATTATTCTTCATTAAATTGGATTATTCATTAAATTGTATTATTATCAAATTGTATTATTATTATTCATCACCATGTTTTATATTAGGATTATTTTTTTATCAAATTGGATTATTATTCATTAATATTAGGTTTTATTATCAAATTTGATTATTCTTCATTAAATTGGATTATTCATTAAATTGTATTATTATCAAATTGTATTATTATTCATCACCATGTTTTATATTAGGATTATTTTTTTATCAAATTGGATTATTATTCATTAATATTAGGTTTTTTTAATTATCAAATTGGATTATTATTCATTAATATTGGGTTTTATTATCAAATTGGATTATTCTTCATTAGATTGGATTATTCATTAAATTGGATTATTATCAAATTGGATTATTATTCAGTAATATTAGGTTTTATTATTCCATATTATTTGTATAATTACTTAAATTTTTACAATCATTTTCATTACTTCGTATTTAATTCTTCTGTAGAATAACTTTATTATTTAGGTTCTCTTATTTTATCAAAAAATAATTGTCTAATTTTCATGAAAAATAAATATAGGTACATTTAAGATGTCAAGTGGAGTTACTAAACGTGATCCAGCTTGGGAACATGGAGACCCAATAGACGGAAACAAACATGGCACAATTTGCAAATATTGTGGTCGGGTAATGAAGAGTGGCGGAGTGACACGACTAAAGTACCATCTTAGTGGATTAGATCCAGCAAAAAATGTCCAACGATGCGATAATGTCCCCCCAGAAGTGAAGGCATTCATCAGCACATTATTAAAAAATAAAAAACAGCAGAAGGAAAAGATAACACATGGAATGGAAAATATTCGAGCTGGGCTACGAGGAGAAGTCATTGGGCAAGCGGTTGACAGTGATGATGATGACGATGAGGACGAATGTGATGATGACATAGGACCTGAAGAACGACGCAGTTTGAAACAAGCATTACGTGCCTCCAAACAGTCAGCATGGGAAAGAGAACACCTTCATAAAATTCCTAATAGGGGACAAGGTTCCGGGACAAGTGGTGGTGCACAAATGAGACGGGGAGGCAGTCTTAGAGAATCACAACCAACACCACCAATAGCCCCAAGTTTATATAAGTCATCCAACGCACGTCAAAAGAGTGTTTGGAGTTATTTCAAGGGAGGTAATGTGAAGGAGGGAATGGGGCGTCTAATTAGCAAGTTCTTTATCTATGAAAATGTCCCTGCTGAGAAAGCATCATCACATCATTTCAAAAATATGGTAGTGGTATGTCAACAGGCCGGTGTTGGAGTACAACCTCCCACTCCCTATGAGATAAGAAACAAATATTTGGATATGGAGTATAAAGACATTGGCGAGTATGTTAACAAGTTGAGGTTAAAGTGGGAAACTAATGGTTGCACAATCATGTGTGACGGATGGACTGGGCCGACCAGATTGTCTATCATAAACTCCAAGGGAAAGACAATTTTTTTGAAGTCTGTTGATGCTTCAGACCATATAAAGAACTACAAGTATATTTACAAATTATTGAGGGATGTAATCATGGAGGTGGGAGAGCATAATGTTGTCCAAGTCGTGACCGACAACGGTTCTGCATTTGTCAAAGCTGGAAAAAAGTTAATGAAGCATCATAATGTGTTTTGGACATCATGTGCAGCACATTGTATTGATCTCATGTTTGAGGCAATGGGGAAGAGAGAGAATGTTGCTACTGTGGTCAAAAGAGCTAGAACGATCACAAATTATATTTACAATCACTGTTGGTTATTGGCAAAGATGCGTGAATTTTGCAAAGGAGAAATCATTCGTCCAGCTACCACTCGATTTGCCACCAACTATATTGCATTAGACAGCCTACTGAAGAAGAAAGCAGGGTTGAAGGAACTATTCACTAGTGACGATTGGGCCAACCACAATTTCAGCCGCTCAAATATAGGTCGTATGGTGGAAAGTATAGTGCTTGATCATGCTTTCTGGACTCAATCAGAACATGTGTGCCAACTGTTTGAACCTCTTTACAAAGTTTTACGGATCGTTGACACAGAAGTGTATCCTACTATGGGGGCAGTATATGAGTTGATGCGTGTAGTGAAGGATGAATTGGAAAGAAAACATGGTGCAAAGTGGGTCATAAAGATAATTGAAGATCGATGGTATAAAACATTATACCACGATTTGCATGCAGCAGGTATAAATTATGTCATAATTTGCAATTCATTTCTTTAGTTGCAGAAGTTTTATTTCTCTTATTAGAGTATGTGTTTCTTTGAACAGCATATTATTTGAATCCTCGATACCAATACAGACCCAGTGTTGGAGATGATGGTACCCTTATACGTGCTGTACATAATGTATACTCTAAATTAGACCCTGCATCACCAGCAGTTGGCCAATTTGGAAATGAGGTACACAATTACTTAAATTATAATAATTACTTAAATTATAATATTAATAATTACTTTGTTGGATTAAACTAACACGATTTATTGAATTCAGCTAACATGGTTTAAAGATGCAAGAAGAACTTTTGGAGAACCAACATCAATTGCTGCTCGAACAACAATGTCTCCTAGTGAGTGTAAACATATTTCACTATAAGTTTATAATAGAATTTGTTCGAGTTATTAGGCTTATCAACATTGTTTTTCATTGTAGCTGAATGGTGGATCATGTATGGGACCGATGCACCAACTGTGAGAAAGTTAGCAATCAAAGTATTATCACAAACAGCTTCCTCATCTGCTTGTGAAAGAAATTGGAGCACATTTGCACTGATACACACAAAGCAAAGAAATAGGTTGGCGCATAGTAGGTTGGAAAAATTAGTTTATTGCTACTACAACTTGAAGCTTCAAATTCGAGATAAGGAAGCAGAAATATATCATGTCGACCGTGGTGACCCACTAGATGTGTTTGATATTGTTGGTGAAGATGATGATACGGAGGGTAACCAACTTTTTCAATGGATTAGACCTCTTCATTTAGATGATGATAAAGGCAACCCAGCTCCCAGAGTTGCTGAAAAAGCACGTAATGAAGGGATAAATGTAGAAAGAGTATTAGAGGAGGAGGTGGGATCTAGCAGCGCTGACTCTTTGGATGAACTTTTGTGCCCAAGACCAAGAAACACTGGAATTCCACCTTCTTCCAATCCTACACAACCACAACATCGTGCTGATACTAATGATAGCTCTAGTACAAGATCAGGAGACTCACCTACCACCGGAGGTGGGAATGATGAAGGACATAGTGGAGCTGGAGGTAGTGGTGGTGGATATGGAAACTATTATGGACCACCACCTCCCGGATATATGAGCCCCTTCACTGGTGAGGCAAACTTCACGCATGCAACACAGGATGATGACCATGGCAGTAGGCGGGCAGGACCAGGAATTGGTGCCATAGGGAATGACTATACTCGCAGAGAAAGAGGCAAGGGGATTTTGTCAAGTCAAGAAGATGACTCGTTATCTAGAACTTCAGACTCTGTTGGATTGGGAAGTAGTAACTATGGTTATACTCATAACCAACCATTTCCCTACCCTTCATATCCCATTCCTGTTGGGATGGAATCGAGCGACTCATGGAAACAATCCCAGACTCAATCTTCAAATGATTTTTCTTATAGACAACCTCAACCAATCTCGGATCCATATGGGTGGCATGTTAACAATTACATGCAAAACTATTTTGGGGATTTATCATTTGATAACTACTCTTCACAATACACTCATTCTACACATAGAGATGATAAAGATAGTGAAAAATTTGAACCTCATAGGAACTCTATGTGGTACTAAAGTGTAAAATATTGTACTAATTCATTATATATAAATGATTATGGTGTGTTTAGACTTCTTTCATTAATTACTACATATTTTCTACACTCACAATGTTTGTCAAATCGCTATATAATCAACTTGATAATGTTAAATCCATCATGCAATGCATTTCCCTCCAATTTTTTGTGATAAACTAATAGATAATTGACTAAATAAACATCCTGCAAAGTTTCAATAAAAATTTCCAAGTTTTTCTTACAATTTCCGTGGTTTCCATGTAATTTTTATCGATATCGATATTTTACCGATATTTCCGTCGATATTTCCGTGTTTTCGGACTACCGATATTTCCGATATTACCGATATTTAATACCTTGGTCTAAAGAAGGATCCTAAATTACACTGTTCAAATGAACAGTGTTTAGGTCCGAATTTCATTTTATTTACGACCATTCCTTTGCTTTAAAGAATGGGCTTTGTGGGTTTGGGCTCTCGGAGGGCTGCGAATTTTGACTCGGGTAGAGATGGCTGTGATTCGGTCAGAGCGTCGTTGGGGGAAGGAGGACAGATGGATGGGAGCTAGCGGTTTTGACTCAGTGAGAGAGAGAGATTTAGCTAGGTCCTCTGCCAGGAGCTATGGGATTTCCTCCGATTTTAGCTCACTAACACAGTACTAGCAATCCCGTGCTTGTAGTGTTTTAATGCCAACCATTAATATCTAATCTACTTGTGAGTAACCATAAATTCTTGGTTACTAGGTGGCCGGGAGAACAAGACGTTATCTCTTTTGTTTCTCTTCATAATAATGTAACCTCTCATAACTTTAATGAAGAATACTCCTTGGTCGATATGGTCCATGCCATAACTTCTTTCTAGCCTTATGCTATAGTTGCACAAGAAAAAAAAAAGTGATAATATTTAGATCCTTTTTTCACAATAATATAACTACATTAAGGGGTGAGATAGTAAATTGGTTTCAAACTCGTTATCTATGAGATTCAAACCTAAGACATCCTACTTGTAAATGAAGATAAATACCACAAGATTGTAGTACTAAGTACCCTTTACATTACTAATCACCTTTCTATTACAAGTGAGTCCCACATATATAGGTACGGAGTGTTCACCTCTATTGGAGAGCTAATAAAAGTAGTACAAATTGCATTATTAAACAAATCATACAGTCATTATCAATTTGTATGTATCCAATTGTGTACATTAAGTTATTTTCTGGTAGCATTTTAACATTGAAAAAAAGAAGGTAAATTACGCTTTACCACCTCAACTCTGGATCCTATAATAAACTCATACCTCATCGTTTAAACATTACAATATTATACACCAACTTACGAATTCGTTACAATGTTATACCTCTATTTAAAAAGTCCATCAATTTGTCTGTTAATTACTGACTTGGCAGGGACAGTGTCCACTTCCTCATCCAATTGGATAAAAATATTATTAAATATTAATAAATTATGAATAAAATCATTTATTTAAAAAATATAAAAAAAAACTATGGAACCCACCCCTACCAACACATGACCCTCACACTTCCCCGACTTCATCTCATCCCCACCCTCCACCCTCACCCTTCCCCTACTCCATCCGTCTTCCCCTTCCTTCCTTCGCCACCAAAACCACTACCCTCGCCCTCCAATCACCCATATCCAAGGCTGAGCTCACCACGGCCACTCCAACCAACCATTCACCTCAGATCTATTGTGAGCCCTGCCGAGGTTTATTTTTCTACGAGTCATATTTACCTAGTCAGCGGCATCGTTGCAGACGATTCCCAATGACATCATCAGTTCCACGAACCGGATCTAGTCCGCCCCGAAATCCTGGATCTGCTCGAAATTGATACCCTCGCGGTAAAGCAACTCGACCAAGTCTTGCCCACAGTCACAATCCCCGCCCACCGACGTCTCGATCCCCGACGTCATCAGACATAATTCACCCAAATAGGCCGGTGCTCACCACGGTCTCGCCTTCCCCAACAACTGTCACATCTCGGCCTGGGCCCCCTCCACATCCAGGACCCGACTCCACTGTAGCATGATATTGTCCGTTTTAGGCCCCAACCACGCCCTTACGGTTTTGTTTCTAGGAACTCACACGAGAACTTCCCAGTGGGTTACCCATCACGGGATTGCTCTCGTGCGAACTCGAAGCCAGGAGCTCCTAAAAGGCCTCGTGCTAGGTAGATATGGGAATATACATATAAGGCTTACAGGATCCACTCCCCTGAGTGATAAGGGATGTAACAATCCACCCCCCTTAGGGGCCCGACGTCTTCATCGGCACACTTCCGGCCAGAGATTGGCTATGATACCAAATTGTCACATCCTAGCCCAGGCCCCCACCATATCCCAGGCTCGACTCCACTATGGCACGATATTGTCCGCTTTGGGCCCCGACTACGCCCTCACGGTTTTGTTTCTGGGAACTCACATGAGAACTTCCCAGTGGGTCACCCATCATGGGATTGCTCTCGCGTAAATTCGCTTACCTTTGGAGTTCCGATGGAATTCGAAGCCAATGAAGTCCCAAACAGCCTCGTGCTTGGTAGAGATGGGAATATACATATAAGGCTTACAGAATCCACTCCCCTGGGTGATGTGGGATGTAACAACAACGATGATGCTAAGGATCGAATAGAAGGCCTCAATGGGAGGGAGGTGGAAATGGAGGAATGAGGTTCCAATTGTTTAATTATATCGACATTCGTTTGGCTGGAGGCTTTGGCGTGGGTGTTGTGGTTAGGGCTACGGCAAGGGAGGAGCCACAAGTTTTTTCACAGTGGTCTAGCTGAAAACAATACCACAAAATTATATGTTCATTTTTTTCCTATATAAAATTATATAATAATCAACATGAAATAACAACGCTGAAATATAAAATTTTCTCAAAATCATAATTTAATCGAAAAATTCAAGGACTATATAAATAATTAACTGTTATGGCCTATATTATCTGACAAGGGAAGAGGGCCAGAGGCAGAGAGAGAGTAGAGAGAGATATGTTTGTAGAATTGTGTAGAGGAATGTGTGTGTTATTTCCCCTACATAGTGCCTTTATTTATAGTAATAAGAGGGAGAAGAAATCCTTCATCCCCAAGGAATACAAGTCCATATAGGAAAGAATAACTAGAATCAAATCTAATCTAAGATTTACACAATCACACTTAAGCTAGGAAAGTTTACAATACTCCCTCTTGAGTGTGTAAACACTCAAGGTAGATTCGGCATCATGTAGAAGTTGAGGAAGTCAACTCGTTGGCACTGATTCTGGGAACAACGCTATTCTCAATAAGGTAGGAACTAGCATAAGGAAGTAAGTCTCACTAAAAAACCTATGACTATGGAGTAAGGACAAAATCCATAATCTAAGGAAAAATGCGTGAGAAATGCAAAGTCAAATGAAGTGTCTACGGAACATCATCAGGGATATGATCAACCTAAGGTGGGTGCCTCGTTAAAACCTAGTTAGGTAGCAAAAATCCAGTGGGGAAAATACTCATAATCGTAAGGAAAATGAGTACATTAAGATCAAGCAAGTATACTTCAGGATACTCCCCCTGAGTTTGACACAATTCTAAAGAGAACTAGTAATGTTACAACTCAGAAAGTTTACGCATACCAATTCCATGAACAAGCTTCTGAAACGTCGCATTCGGTAGTGATTTGGTGAAGAGGTTGGCCAGTTTTTCTTGTGAACGGATTTGCGTGACTTTAATCTTCTGATGCTCTTATTGTTGATATGAGAATAAGAACTTTGGTGCAATGTGCTTAGTGTTGTCTCCTTTAATGTAACCCTTCTTGAGCTGTTGGATGCATGCTGGGTTGTCTTCATAGATTGTCTTCGGGACATCAATGACGGGGTAAAGATCACAAGAGCTTCGAATAGAGCCCACAACTGCTCTCAACCAAATGCATTCCCAAGTTGCATCATGTAAGGCGAAAATTTCAGCATGGTTAGACGAAGTTTCAACTAATGTCTATTTAGTTGACCTCCAAGAGATTGCGGTGTCTCTAACGGTAAAGACATAACCCGTTTGAGAGCGCGCCTTGTGCGGATTAGATAAGTATCCTGCATCGGCATAACCAACAAGGCGAGAATTGAATAGAGATAAGGGAGTGCGACATCACTCAAGGATCCGTAGGGATAGAACAAGCCCAAATTCGTAGTACCCTTAAGGTAGCGGAAAATGTCTTTAACACCAGTCCAGTGTCTACGTGTTGGTGCATTACTGTATTTTGCCAAAAGATTAACAACGAAGGAGATGTCCGATCTAATGCATTGGGCAAAGTATAATAAAGCGCCTATCGCACTTAAATAAGGAACTTCAGGCTCCAAAATCTCTTCATCATCCTCCTTCAAACGGAGGGGATCTCGTTTGCATCTAGTGATCGAACGACCATAAGAGTACTCGAAGGCTTCACTTTATCCTCGTTAAAACAGCGCAACATCTTCTGGGTGTAGTTCATTTGATGTACTAAGATTCCATCCAAACGGTGCTTTATCTCGAGACCGAGAGAATATCTAGTCTTTCCTAGATTTTTCATCTTAAATTCCGACTTCAGGTACGCGCGAGCTCTTTATGAGTTCCGATAAGGTTTATGTCATTGACATATACTGCAACTATCGGAAAACTGGAATGTGACTTCTTAATGAACACATAAGGGCATAGTTCGTTGTTCACATATCCTTGACTAGGCAAATACTTACTCAGAAGGTTATACCACATTCTTCTGGATTGCTTCAAACTGTACAGTGAATGCCTCAACAGAATTAAGAGCGTGTTTTAGGGTTTGGAAATATTTGATCCAGTCAATATAAGTCATTCTGCATACTCAATTTTTTTAAAACTACCATAAAGATACACAATTACTACGTCCATCGGCTGCATACTCAGTTTTTTGAAAACTACCAAACTGATAAGGTAGCGAAAAGTAATCGCATCCAAAACGGGTGAATACAGGTAGAATACAGGTAGTCGGGCCCCCAGCTCTTCTCGCATGATGGTAGAGCTTATTGCTACTTTGGATACCGTCAAACATGCAAATAAGTCATCCGCTGCTTCTATGGAGGTGATGTCGGGTACTTCTTCAAGTCCTTGAATGTGCATTGGCGAGCCTCATCCCAAAGTGCATGCTTCTCTGCCAAAGCAAAAGAGTCTGCCAGAGTTAGATCTTCTTTCATGATCAATTTTCCGAATAGTGGATGGTCTGTTGGAAGTCCTTTTTGGAAGACTGCTCTAGCTATCGAGTCGTTGCATCCGACTACTTTTGCCTTCTCTACTTTGAACCTCCTCACATAGTCGCGAAGCGACTCCTTTAGGTTCTTCTTGACGTCGAACAAATGGTCAGACTTCTTTTTGATCGAGCGATAGGATGAATATTCTTTGGTGAAAACCAAAGAAAGTTCGTAGAAATTTCGGATGGATTGTGGCGGCAGGGTGTAGAACCAATCTTGCGCCTCGCCTTGTAGAGTGGTGGCGAATATCTTGCACATGAGATCATCGTTGTTTCGATAAAGGATCATTGCGCTTCGGTAACGCTTTAAGTGTCTCTCCGGGTCTTCATCCCCTTTGAAAGATGTGAAATGTGGCATGTGAACTCGCGTGGAGGCTCTGCCTGCTCGATCTCGTCCGTGAAGGATGACCTGCTTATGTTGGTCATGTTCCGTCGTAGTGCCTCGTCGGTGACCTCGTTGCGTTGGAAATCATGCAATCGCTTGGTCAAGAGTCTCTCTACTTCTTCCTGAATTTTCCTTTGTTGGGGTAGCGGAGCTCTCGACTGCCCCCAGCCATGACTTGCTGGTCTAGGATGCAGTGCATGTGGTGCGTTCCTAGCAGGCGAGCGAGTTCTTCGCAGGCTGCTGGTTGAACTTGAGCTGGATTGAGTGACTACTTCTCTTTGTCCGTCGTGTTGCCTACTCTGATGTGAGGTGGAGGATGCTCCTTGTGGGCTTAGCCGCGAATGGACACTTTGCCTGAAAGATTGCTCATGTTGACTATCGGAGTATGACCCCAACCGTGAATGTATGCTCATCTATGGGCCTAGTCGAGAGTGCATGCTCCTCTGCGCGCTAAGACGGGAATGTACACTGTCCAAACGTTCGGCTCGTGGCTGGTCGAGTGGCTGCTTACCGGGACGCTGCTGGAAAGGTCCGTCTGCCCTTGTCCTACTTCGGGATACCTCGTCCGGGGCACGTTGGATCCCGATGCGTTGCAAAAGTTGATTCACCAAGGTTGTCTGTTGTGTAAGGGCGCTCGTCAACTCTATGACTTGTCGAGACAAGTGTTGTTCGCCATTTGGATTGGAAGAGCTTGGAAGAGCAGGCTGGGCCACGGGAGTGGGCTGCTCGTCGGGAGGAGGCTGGGTCACGAGAGCAGGCTGCTTGGCAGGAGTAGGCTGGGCCACGGGAATGGGCTGCTCGACGTAAGCAGGCTGGACCACGGGAGTGGGCTGCTTGTCGGGAGCAGGCTGGGCCGCGATAGCAGGTTGCTTGGCGGGAGCAGGCTGCTTAGTATGTGATGCATGCGAATGCGAGGCTTGGGCCCGGGCCCGTGCAAACTTGGATGGCATGACTTGGGCCGTGGCCTTGGTGCCGTGAGCCTTGGATGGCACGGCTCGGGTCGTGGTGAAGGCTCCATGGACCTCACCACGAGTGGCTACCAAAGTAGCCACCGCGGTGGTTCCCATGGTGGCCGTGGTGAAGGCACCATGGACCTCGTCGTGGGTGGCTACCGAGGTAGCCACCGCGGTGGTTCCCATGGTGGAAACTCGTGGTAGCGATGCCGCTCCCCTTATTGTCGCATTTTGCCTCACGGATCTCCGCAATCCCATTTCTTGAATATTAGAATTTTCACTTGTGGAATTTTCTAAATTTCTAGCCATTATATTTTTCTTATACGTTTTATCAAAGAACCTTTGCAAGTAAAAAATTCTATAAATAAGAACGTATGAAAAATATTCAAATGGACTAGAAAACAAAGAAAAAACCTTTTTGCGCGAGAGTCTTTTACGAGTATGGATTTCAACTCTCAATGAAAGCACCAATTTGTGGATGTAAATTTCTTCCTCCTTGATCTTGGACAATTTTGCACCTACAAAACAATTAACACCTTAGGTTAAGGCCAAGAGCCTCACGCGCCCACGATGAATGGGGGGGGTTTTGGCCGAAGAACCTCCGATGCCAAAGTTAGAATTTAGAAAGAAAGAGTGTTTAGAGAATTTTGGGATTTTTGCCAAAGTGTTGGAAATTGGCTTTTTGGTGAGAATGAGAGTATATTTATAGGGATAGGAGGTGGCTAGGGTTTTTTGGGTTTAATTTAGGTTTAATTAGGAGTTACCAAATAATTAAAAAGGGAAAATGGTGGAAAATGTAGAGAATATGATAGGCTCTTTTTGGATGGGAATGGCCGGCCCTTGGTGTGATTTTTGGGGTATAATAGGTGATTAATTTGGTGATTAATGAATTAATTAGGAATTAATTCATTAATTAGCCAATTAATCTCTATTTTTATGGGATAATTTATAGGTTATGAAGTAATTACCTATAATGAGGATGGATGAGATAAATTGGAATTGGTTACATTTTTTGGAGCATTTTTGACTTGGTTGAGGATGATTGTCCGCCGCTCGCGCGTAGGAATCTCGGTATGCCTCAAGGGTATTTTTGTCCTCTTTTACCAAAAAATCCACGTGTCGCCTTGTGATTATTTTTGGTTCCACAGTATGGTCGTACTATACAGACCACTCGGGATACGCTTCATCTTCTCTAGAATACGCTTTTGGCCATATTCATAGGAAGTTAGGCACAAAAATTCAACTCTGTTTTCTACATAGGTTTCAACGTGGTAATTATTATCTCTAATGTCTTTGAAACTCAACAACGTTCTTCCGGAACGCGGAGAATAGAATGCCTCATTAATGGTTAAAATTGTACCATTGGACAACATTATACATGCATTACCATATAATTCGATTAGGTTGGATGGGCCTAAGAGGGTTGTCAAAGGTGCATTCTTATGTATGAAGTTAGTGAAATAGATGCGTTCATGTAAAACGGTGTGCGTGGTTGCATTATCTGCCAGACAACTAACTTTCCCACTAGTCATACCTAGAATGAAAAATTAATTTTGAATTGTTCACATGCATAAAAGTTCTAAAAACAAATTTCCATTCAAAATAATTTTAAGTATTCAAGGACGGTAATTAATTAAAACTTAATATCCAAAAAACAAATCACCAACAAATAATCCAAACATAACGGAAAATTGTTCAAAATTAACCAAAAACACAAGGGGGTTCGGCCACTAGGTGGAATTCGGCCCCAATGTCTAAATTTCAACTAGATAAATCGTTTATGTTTAAGACTCTAATCTTCCATAGGTGTGGTATCCTCATGAAAGTCAGAAACCTCCATCTTGGTACTCTCATGTTCGTCCACTTGCATAAAGTTTGATTCAAACTTCTTACAACGCGAATGATATTCAACTGCAACCTTCTGGGGAGCTTATTCGCATCCATGGTTTCAGGTGCTTTGCCATTATTCTTGAAGTTTGGGGCCTTAGGAGCTAGGTTAGGGCGCTTCTGGACTTTGTTTCCTCCTTTAGATGGGCCTTGACTCTGTTGACCTTGATGGGGTGGCTTATGGCCGCTCCTACCACGCCTCTTTTGGTATTTTGGGCTTTGGTTCATGCTATAGTGTGCTTCAAGCACAACAGTCACTCTAATAAGTCAAACTTGATGATTCTTCATCAACAGCAGATTTTGCTTTTCAGCGAGAAGTAAAACAGAGATCAAATCCGAGAACTTAGTGAACTTCTTAGCCCTATATTATTGTTGCAGGACAATATTAGTAGCAGAGAATGTCGAATAGTTCTTCTCCAGTAGATCCTCTTCGGTCAAAATCGTTACAAAACTTGAGAAGTGATCAGATTCGACACACTTCATAATTATATTCATTCACAATCTTGGAAGCGCAAATGCTGCCAGTCATGTCTTGCTTCAGGTAAGAAGATATCATTTTGGTGATCAAAACGATCAGCCAAAGCGACCCATAGTGCTCGTGGATCCTCCTCAGCAAGGTACTTGGTTTGCAATGTGTCATGAATATGTCTTCGTATGATGATCATGGCAGTGGCTTTCTCAGCTTCACCAACTGGGTTGTCCATTTCATCTTTAATGGCAGGACGCAAATTATTTGCAGTGAGGTTGAGTTTCACATCTTGGACCCACTTGAGGTAGTTCATTCTAGAGACCTCTAAAGCGGTGAAGTCGAGTTTGTTCAAATTCGACATGTACCTATCACAAAATAAATGGACAAGATGTGATTACTATAATGGAGAAAAAATCAATCCATTCACATAGAAGTAGAACACTCAGGTTCTAATAGACATGTATTAGTTTAAATTCGCATGAAAAAGCTTCGGGTTTTCATGGGTGATGTTTTTAAGGAAAACTTCAGGTTTTCAAACAAGGCATGTTTATAGAAACTTCAGGTTTCTAAATAATTATGAATTTTAGGTTCATATGTTCCTACAAACAAACGCAAATATATATATACATATATATATATATATGTAGAAATATGCAACAAGAAAATATGCAATTATAACTTCATGTCTATAATTATAATTGAAATAATTATTTGGACTTCAGGCCAAATTTAAAGTGTGGGTGAAAAATTATAAAACTCATTGGGCCTAAAATAATTAGGCAATTAAAACTTGAGGCCCAAAAACTTGGACCAAAGCCCACGAGTGGGCTAAGTAAAGTGTGTCGTGAGGTCCAGGCCCAGGAACTGAGTTGGGTTTGGCACGGGCCCAGTATCACAGAAAACATTGGGCTGCAGACGCAAGCCCAAAGTAGAAGCCCAAGAAGGGTTCTGATCAGGTGTGACACGACACGGGCTAGACAGCACCAAAATCAATTTTTGGACTGGTAGTAAGTGGGTTGGGTCCAACAGAAAACCCAATTGGTTTGTTGGATCTAGGCTAGGATAGCAAGCCTTGAAGGGTGCTGATGCAGGACCGAAGGTCCGAGGCCCAACATAGGCTAGGGTCGGAAAACCCAGGACATCCCAGAGGCGTTGGGTGTTGGATTTGAACCATAAAAATTCCGGTGTCACTTCAGGCGACTCTCCTCGAGTGGTCACGGTATGGCGATGCACGGGGGTTCAACTTGGAACCCAAATCTTGGACAGAAAATCAGGTTTCAACGTCGGGGGTCCGAGAAATCTTGAAGATTCGAAGAATCCTTCGAAGAATTCATCGATTTTTCTAAGAAAAAGCCTATCGTCGCCGACGATGGTGAAGTCCCAAACACAACTGCAGGTCTTGATTTCCCAGGAAAAATGGCGGTGAGGCCGTGGCCAACTGCGGGCGGCGCTGGATCATGGGTTCGATGCTAAAAACAGCATCCTCTCAGATAGAGCATGGCTCAGGTGCATCGCAGCCCAAAGAGGCTCGTGTGAGCCTAGGTTTGCGTCACAGGTCATGGGTTCGAAGAACCCTAACAGTTTCGATTTTTTTTTAGACTATAAAATTCAATTGCATGCATATTCAATTCAATAATTTAGTGCATGGAAATATATTTGATGCAATTCATGGTAATATCAAATTCCCGTAATTCAACAATTATGAATATAATGCATACACAATTTATGTAGAATCTAAAATTCGAAAAACGTAAAGTTGGGTCATGCATTATGGTGAATGTTCATGCTATTAGGGCTGCAAAAAATATCAAGATAAAAACCATTGTTTTGGAAGAACGTGATTGTGTGATGATATTGGATGAACTGGTTTGATGCAGAAAGCTTCCACGTCAGATTCCTAAGCACAGTGGGAGGAGCATGCTGATAATGTTTTGTGGCCTATATTATTTGACAGGGGAAGGGGGTCGACGGCAAAGAGAGAGAGAGTAGAAAGAGATGTGTTTGTAGAATTGTGTAGAGGAATGTGTGTGTTATTCCCCCTACGTAGTGCCTTTATTTATAGTAATAAGAGGGAGAAGAAATCATTCATCCCCAAGGAATACAAGTCCATATAGGAAAGAATAACTAAAATCAAATCTAATCTAGGATTTACACAATCACACTTAAACTAGGAAAGTTTACAACATTAACTTACTAATTAAATTAAGAATAGTAAATAAAAAGATTAAGAACGTACCAAATAGGATATTCATTGGCAAATCTCAACAAAAAGAAAGGAAATTGCAGAGCTAGGAGTTTAATGGTTGATTAAAACAAAATCTTTTGTTTTTCTTGAGTAAGAAGCACAATGGCTAGATTGCGTAGGGTAAAAAGTCTTCTTTTTTTTTTTGACAAACGATAGATTTGTTAGATTAGATGTTAGATTAGGAAGCCGATGGAGTTCGAATCTACGTCATGGTGCAAGGGCAACACTCTTCTCCACCACTGTTAAAGGATGGGGAATAGAGAGAGAAGTCTTTTTATTTTTAGCATAAAAATATTATTTATTACCTATCATGCACTAAAATTGAATGGACTATATAAACTGCATGCATTAACATAAGCAATTAAAGCATGAATTTACAAAAAAATCTCGTTGGACTACAGCCCATCTAAGCCTTGTGGGTGGCTCTGCCATTGGAGTGCAATTGGATTGTGGTGATCAGAGAAATGCAGAGAGGGTTTCATGGTGAAGAAGGAGGATAAAAAAAAAAAATTTAATTTAATTTTGCTTACACTAATTTTTTTAAATTTAATAATATTTTTTTAATTATTTAATCTAATTGGGGTGAAGAAGTGGACCCCGCTCCTGCCACATCAACCGTTAACAGATAAATTGACGGATTTTTTTAATGAAGGTCTAACATTTCAACGAATCCATAAGTTGATGTATGACATTTCAATGTTTAAAAAATGAGGTATGCGTTTGTTATACGACTCAAGGGTAAAGTGGTAAAATGTAATTTACCCAAAAAAAAAATCACAAGGTCTTGAGTATTAGTTCACAGTTGTTGCACTATTTAAGAAACTTGCAACAAACTGTCCCTAAAAATTATAGTTTTTATAAATTTAAAAGTGAATTTACGAAAATGCCCTTCGAGGCAAATGTGTTGTCTTTGTTGACCGCCTTGTCGTGTCATGTAAGATTTGTTTTCTTGGCTTATCCTCGTAGTACTCGTCGCTACAAACGCGTGGGCGCAAGCGGAATATAATTTGGAGTTATAACGAAGATTCTACGAACCTTTAAACGTCGAGGGCATTTTGGTAATTTTCCATTTGAAACACATGTGGTATTTTGTCTGACCATTAGATGAGTGCCACGTGGGGCCACCCCCACTTTTCTGGAACACTCTCTCTCTTTCTTTTTGTTCTTCTTCCATAGCTTCTCTCTAACTCTCTAACTCTCTCTCGGCTCTGCCTTTCTCCCGTGAAACAAACCACCATCATCACCAAAAAATTTGGCTTGTTGAACATTAAAACCACCATTATCTGCATGTCTTCACCACCATAAACCCAGTTTTGAGTTTTGTTTCATTGAAAACGAATCATAACCTCGAGTTCGAAGAACAAGGTTTTGGGCCGAGACTTCTAGGTGTGATTCAGACAATTACTAGTCATCTTTTGAAATCAAAACAGGTATAAATCGATTCCTCATGTTGTGTAGATGAAGTTTCATGTTTGGATCGTGTGATTTGGTGGAGAAATGAGAAAGTTATAACGATTTAAAGTTTGCCCAGTTTCATGCGACCTCCGCCATTTTCGAGGTGTTTTCCGGCCAAATCACGGCAAGATAGTCATCATGTAAGGTACCAATCTCTTCATCTCGTCGAGAAATATGATTTCCGTTTTTGAATCACTTGATTTCGTTCAGTATTGACAAAGTTATGGACGTTGAAAAGTTGCCCAGATATTCTGCCCAATTTCCATGTTTTCCTGCGAACATCCGTCTTTCAGGCCACTTCCTGGCCATCTTCGGCGATCGACTCAAAGCAGGTATAGTTGTGTTCTACACTTCTATATCTTCGTTTTGGTATATTATGGGTCGAATTTGGTTGACAAACAGATGAGATATGGAGTTCCAAAGATTGCCCAGAAAATCTGGAAAATCTGCAGAATCCGGCGAAATTTCGTTAAGGTTCACCACTGGAACATTATAGCAATCGACGATCCGACCGTTGGATCGTCACTAAAATTTCATACGTCATAGTTGGTAATATTTGAGGAATGTAGGAACTTACGGATCGGGAATCCGACGTACGGATCTTCCTGAATTGGATTTGTAAGTTTATAAAATAAAATGTTAACCTCCACTTGATTTTGCAATTGGCAGAGATCTAGCCGTTGGATCGTAATGAAACTTTAGTATGTTGTTCTAGAAGTATAATGTGGATCTTTGGAAGTTATGAATAGGAAATCTGAGATGCGGATCTTCCGGATTGAGTCACGTAGGGTTGTGGACCCTACCGACGGTTGACTTTTGGTCAATGGGGATGTGTTTTATGTAAATTACGTGTTCTATTAGTAAGGATTCTGAGATGTGATTTGATAATTGTTCTAGGCGCCGATTGTTCGTGACCCCTCGAAGTTTGTGCTAGGGAATTGTAGCGCGGGCTCCAGGTGAGTGGGCTTTTGGTTTGCTATATATACGTATGTATGCTTTACGTTTTTCCCAGAAATTGTTTTAAAAGAAATGTGATTGAAATGCCATGTCATACTTGCGTTATATTTTAGTATATGTATTAGTGTATTTATGCATAATGTTGCATGATGCTGCGGACGCTCAGGTAAGTTTCAGATGAGTATATATTGATGGTAGCGATGGTAGTGTGTATGATTATGATGAGTTGCATTTAGTGATTAATATCATGCACCCTGGTGTTAATGATCCTCCCGTGGCCAGGGCCTAGCCTTCACGTGATCGTTCACCTCCCGCACCACACACTCACCTTGGATCCAAGGCAGGTGCCAGCCTGTCATATAGACCACATTAGGTGATTCCGACTCGTAGGTGACTTGCGACACTTCACACAGCCTTCACATGATCGTAGCACTTGAGTGTATTTATTTACACCTAACCTGTCGTACAGACCACATTAAGTGGTTCCGACTCGTGTGTAAGATTTGATTGATGAGCTATGGACTTAGTCGTACAGGTCATGTTAGGTGACTCCGGCTAATATGTCATTTTATGTTGATTCATTTCACCTGGCTTACTTATTCGTGGTTGAGATGATTGACATGGCATACACATGGTTTCACTCCTCTCGAGCATAGTTCTTATATATGTATGTAGTATTATTTTTTGGGAAATTATACAGGTTTTACTGTGAGGGGTTATTACTTTTGGAAAGATAAATGGTTTTTTTTTTTTAAGCTTTGTTTTTGCCCACTCACATTTTCTGTTTTGCGCCCCTCCAGGTTTTAGTTGCTGAAAGTTCGTATCGACCAGGATTCATGGAAAATCTAGTATAAGTGGCTACCTCTACCCACACTATTGTACTTTACTTATGCTCTGACGACACGTGTGAAGTGGGTGCATACCCGCTCACCAACGCACTCTAATATTTTAGGCGCTCTTAGATTTAAATTTATTCACATTTTCCATATAACTGCACTTTATGGCTTCGTCACCTTCCTAGTGTCGGCCAGCATAGCTCGATTCGGAGTCTTAGTGGACATTCCGGATTGAAGTGTGTCAAAACTCCAACAGAAAATGTCATTACAAAAATTTCTTCAAGTTAACGTCAAACTTTTCAGAAGATGACAACATAGGTTCCTGCACACAACCACGTTAAGTGAAATTTAGCAATCTATGACAATTTCTTAGTTTTATAGTGTGTGTGAATTTGAGTATTCAATTCAATTGGCAATGTGGGGAGAAGACCAAAATCTTTTAAGAACTTATGCTAAACATTCATCCTTCCACATAGAATACTCTCAACAAAACAAAATTAGTGTTACTACATTGTGCACTCGTGGTTTGGAGCCTGGCTGTAACTGTTTTGTGTATCAACTTTAACATGAGCTGAATGAGCTTTGTACTCAACATGCATGTCACATATGGTACATATATATTGAAGAAAAAATAAGTGAAGATCGAACCCCATTTGATTTAACATGTTGCAAGAAGTGAAAGCAAACCTGTATGGTTTTGTGTCGAAGTAGAGTCCTCAAGAATCTCGAGTTACTCCATCTTTCGCGGTTAATCTTTTCGAAATGATTTAGCATCGAGTCAAGCAGAACCCCATATGTTATGTCAGGGTTGTTCTTAACAGTTTGAGTGAGAATGTATGTCATAGCACCTTGCATTGCTCTTCCAGTAAAAGCCTGCATCTGTTGATTAATACTATTGTATATCAGAAGAAAGAGAAAAAGGGGAAAAATTCCTGCATAAGTACAATGAAAGGGAGTTGAACGGATGAGGCCTTACTACAGAAAATTTACGCCTTTGAATCCTATCATCTTATGGGGACAAGAACGGATAGGTTTCTTTCATGACTAACTTTCGTCTCGATTCAACTTGAAAACATTCAGAAGTTGGCTTTTATATTTTCCTTAAACATACTTTGATCACATTGAATAGAAGGATCACTTACTGTAGTATTATCTTCGCAAGTACTGAGAGAAATCGCTAACCCACCATTCGTACTTTTTCTAACACCAGATGGAGGAATATTATCTTTCCAAGCATTCCTGCAAAACAAGTAAAAAGAAAACGTATGTCACAGTTAATTATAAAGGAGAAACCTTCTAGAGTTATGGTGAGATCACATTGCATGCCGCTGTGGTATACGGACAGTATTAATCTCTAGAATACGGATTCGATGCCCATGCTTTCTGAATTGTAAAACTTGAATCACATTTATAATACATGTTGTGGTATTACTCTCATAATCGTACAAGTATGAAGTCGCAGATTGAAAGTAATTTTTTTAAGTGAAATGGAGAAAGATTAGGCGAGATTAGCTCTCCGGCAATGGTCGCGTGCGAGGCATCTACATTTGGTACGTTAAGAACAGAGCAAATGATCTCTTACTTGTAATCGTATAAATTCGAATTTAAAGATTGAAAGTACTTCTTGTATATATAACTCACAGTTTATGGTTGTACACGTACTCCAGATCAAGAATCGTTCCATTAATGTTAGAAGCATCAACGATAGCGAGGAGTGTAACACCCTCCTTGAGTGGCTGAACAATGGTTTCATTAATATCATTGTCAAGGACAATTCCTTCTTTCATAAAATCAACAGGGCAAATGGTCTCGTCGAACCCATCAAGCTCATCGTCTTTGAAATCAGACTGTCGTAAGCCATGCCCTGAGAAGTAGAACACCAACGAGTCTCCCCATCAAGCCCATCAAGCTCATATCATTGTCAAGGACAATTCCTTTTTTCTTTGTGGGAATCCGCTCTAGGTCAAGCGGATCATCTTCTGCATTCATTGATGATTTGAAAACGTAAACATATTATCTTAAAAAAGCACAAATATCTTCTGCATTCATTGAATGGTTTGAAAGTGTAAAAATACTATCTTATGAAGCACAAATAATGTCAAAAGCGTCCAGCAAGATATTGTCCGCTTTGAGTCCGGCCCGCACGGTTTTGTTCGTAGGCCTCCATACCCGAAACATCTTGTTATGAGAGATAAGATGAAGTTCATCACCTTTCCTCACCCAAACGATGTGGGATTTAATGCCAACGCAGGGTCATCACAAATAACCACTTCCTTTATCTTTTCCCCCTTTTCTATCTCATTTCATCTTTTATTATTGGCTTCTCTTTTAACCTCTTTGCATAATCTTGGATACCAATGTTTTCTAATTGACGAATAATTATACATGTAATCAGCGAAGGCTTATAGGATTACGATCGATAAATATTAACTTGAGTAGCTAATTAATTAATAATTACCTGAAAGTATGCGTATGCAGTTGGCAGGAAAACCGAAGGTTTTGATCAACAAGTCTTCCATGTTCATCACATCATTATGAATGCCTTTGAGATTGTATTTAAGGTGCTTGTATGTCACACCGCAAAGAAGTGCACGCTTGTTTGGTCGTGATCCACTGGTCACTGGCTCCTCCAAGCGGGAGGAGGGAACAACATCGGCATCCCTGTCCCTGTATAAAATTGCTTGAAACTATTACGACTTGAACTACTAGTACTAGAAGAATTGTTTCGTGATGATTCCTTGGTTTGGAGGCTATGATACTCGCATTTGTGATCTCCACGAACATAACTACTAGTTTCTCCTTGTGTTTCTGCAGCAGCACCGTAAGTCATTACATAACCGCAGAGGCATCGTTGCTGTGTGCCATACAGGGGCAGTTGAACCCATTGCTTGCATTTATGGCAAGATCCTTTGTTTTTTATGTAAGATGGCTTGAAACTATTAACACTTGAACTACCAGTACTAGAAGAATTACTTGATGGTGATTCCTTGGTTTGGTAACGCCTGCTAAGCCCTCTCTCCAGGCTATGATGCTCACCTTCGTGATCTCCGCAAACACGACTAATAGTTTCTCCTTGTGTTTCTGAAGCACAACTGTAAATGATTACATTACTGCGGACGCATTGATGCTGTTTGCCAACCAGCGTCAGTTCCTTACAGTTAGGGCAAAGCATTGGTGCTGTGTACCACCCAGCGTCAGTTCTTTGCAGTTAGGGCAAGCGATTATTTTTTTTTTAGCCATGATCATCCATGTCTAACATAGATCATTTTTTTTTGGCTTCATGTATAATATATATCTCAAAGCTAGGCTACAAGGCCAGTCAAGCAATATCTATATATAGAAGCTTAGCTACATAGGTAAGCATGATACAACGAGCTAGGTGGAAAGGGATAGCTTTTATATCATCTGGGATTTTCAATAATTAATTGTTAAACCAATAACAACGATAAAACATAACCACCAGTGCAATCCACCATTTATCTAGAAAATTCATACATATTAATTTAAAGGTAAAGTGTGAATTCATTAATCTGCCCAATTACTTAGCACCATATGCATGGCCATGCATCTTATGCTTATTCTGAGTCATGTAATAAAAGGAAGAACTAGATGCCCTACGAATGGCTGATTTAAACATGGTATAGACAAGAGCCGCTATCATGGGATTTGATTGACTTTAATTTAAACTTTATATTTAGGGGTGTGTGTTACTTCCTACGCACATCTCTCAATTTTTGGCAGTTGGGTCGTATGAACAGAAAACAAATAGGTGTGGATAGCACAACCAGAATAACGCCTCGTAAAAACCAATCTTTGTATAGCACTCAACATATTCGCCCATGGTTTGCTTTGTGGATTTGGGATTTTTTTTTTTTCATTGTTTGAAAGATGGTGGTGTTATAACCATGCATGCTAAATGTAGGTTTCAAATCAAACTTGACCTAGCGGAAGTTTATAGAGCATGAACAAGAGCTACACATACCAAAAGAAACACCACAATTCCTCTATTACATACTCATTAGAAATACAACATAATTCCTCAGCCACGAAGGACCCACATCTAACGAGAATATCACTCTTTGTTGCCTCAGTGTAGATTTTAGTAGTAACACCGCTTGTATTAAAAATCAATATCAATAAACTGAGGTCTGTCTTATCTGTTAAATTAAAAAACAGGGGAATATCGGCACCATCTTACAAGAACTAGATGCCCTTGCCTTTATTAAATGCCAATGGCACCCTTTAATTTCGGTCTCTTAGATTCTCAGTTTACCGCTGACCGGAGAAAAGCGCAGAGGGAGGGAGAGATGCCAATTCACACTGCATAAACATAATAAGGTGAGGGAAATGATTTATTCACGCCATTTTTCACTTCATGCACACCTTTTTTTTTTTTTAACCCTGTGATTAAATAAATCAAGAAGAATCAATGGCCATAACTAAGAGGGGGCGTGCAGAAGGTGAAAAAGAAAATGTAGAATTCATTTCCCATGGTAAGTACTATCCAATTGAGGTTCAAATTGACCCCAAAAAAACTAAAATTAAAATATATATATATAATTTGGCAATTATGACTAAGAAATCCAAAAGGAGGAGGAGAAAACGTCCTAAAATAGTCAGGTTAATAAAAATAAAAGCAACTGACAACATTAGAAACTAATCACATGAAATGATAGAATACCGGATACCGTTGTTTAGAATGGATTAGCATTCACAGGCATGTCATCATCTAACACATTGAGTTGCCCAGAGATTTTTGTTTTGCAAGTTGGACACATAAAACCGACCGAATCTGGTTGTATTTCAGAATCAACAGCCTCATGGTTGAACTCTACTCCGCACCATACACACGCAGTTGTTATCTGACGTCCGCCAGCCATGCTTAGCATGACTTCTTCTGATTCAAACTGGACAGAGGAACCAAATGCCTTTTCCATCTCTGCAGTATTTGTCAAATCCATTGGTAACTCCTGCAGTGTAATAGATTCTTCCCCACTAGGAAACCCATACTTCAGTGGTTCTATTTCGTCCAACCCTAGCTCCTCAAACCCTGTATCATCATGTCTATGGGCAACACTACTAAGATGCTGGTCTCCCTTTCAACATGAAGAACGAACAACGAAATTAATTTTCTAAAATCTTGCACAGAACAAAGGAATATAATCACATCAAAGAATTGTTATTATAGTACTAATGAAGAATTATTGCCACTTATGATGTAATTAATTAGTTAGGGTCTATCATGGAAAATAAAAGTTCAAGGGGGTAATGGCTAAAATAAAAGTTTAGGGGGTAAATTGACAGCGGGTTCCAAGTTCAAGGGGAATTCGACAAATACCTCTAAACAGAATGCTGGCTTAACACCTACAACATTCCAGACTTCTTATTTGCTATATTTGGGGCAGGGTTCAAGGTTGAAATCGAGGAAAAAGAAAATGATATATCTTTTTTGTCAGTTCTTCAGCAATAACTTTGGTCTTAACTATAAGGAGAAAACCTTGAACACGATTCTGGTGTATCAGTATATCTAGAAACCAGAAAGAAACTAAATATGGCAGCAATGCTTGATAGTACCTCGTCCGATACTGCAGTAGATGTGGGAAAGCAGACCACTGATTTCACCACTGATATTGAGGAGTCCGAAATCCCAATTTGCAGTTCATTTCCTTCATAAGCTTGGAGTACAGATTCTATCAAGGTATCACTAGATTTAGATGGTTCCTGTTCAATGCTGCTACCAAAGTCAACTGCTTGTTCACTATTCTTGTTAGTGCTGTGATCAATGAAATTGGGATGCTCTAATGCACTTGTGCAATTCAAAATTTCATTCCCTACTGCATCACAAATAAACTCGTCATTCGAAGAAGCATCTATCTTGCAGCGAGTAGCTCCATCCTGATTAGTGCCCGACTTCTTTAACTCGTCAGAGGTGGATGCCAAGCCATCTTTGTCCAAAGAACATTCAGATGGTTTACCTTTTTTCTCTGTAGCAGATAACTCATCTGTATTCATACAAGAGTCATTAATATCTTCAACTTCCATAGGATCGTCAGCTCCTTCCATACTTCCATCAGTTATTGTATGCTCACTATCATGTTGATCTGAATCGATTCTGTCAAACAAGCGACCGTCCAGGTCCTGTTCACTAAGAGGTGAATCTATGTTCATTTCTTGATGAGAATCGGAGGCATGAATTTCTGAACTACATCCCATGTATGGTTTATCAAGTGCAGCATCACCTTTGGATTGATCATTAGGCCCAGCAGTTGAGGTTTCCATGATAGAGTTTTGAGCAATTTCAATCAGAGCATCCATTTTTGAAGTCCTTGATGGCAAACCTTCACTGTTTGGAGACTCTATTCTCTTTTGAAGAGTTGTTGGACCTGGCGATTCTTCCACCCTCCTGACATAATTTCGGACATGAATCCCTACATGACCATTGTAGCGACGCCTTTCCAGAAATACCTTATGGCAAAACTGGCATTCATATTTCCCATCTTTAATTATCACACCATCACCAACAGTAGAACCAAGTCTATACTTCCTCGTAGTCCTTTGGTGAAAGGACAATAGATGCTGCAAGTATGAATCCTTCTCATTAAAAGTCAAATTGCATTTGTGACATTCAAAAAGGTCATGTATCTGAACCTCAGCAAGATTGTCTACTCCCAATAAGGTAACTTCCTTTTCACGCTCATTAGACATAGAAGACACGACTAGAGCAGAGCTGGAATTCACATCTTGCCTACGGTCTCCATGCTTATCAGCATGCTGCTGCACCCCAAAAAAAAATTGGAAAATCATCCAAGGTACAATAAACCACACAGCTGCACTAATATATAACTTACATTTTCAGTAACCACTATGCACTCTTCCGGAACATTCTCACGCGCATGGCCACTATCTAGCTGTTGTGCATTATTGTGATCGGTGAAGGAGTGCAGAAATGAAGAAACTTCCTTGCAGGTCAGAAATTGTTCTCCAGTAGGGCTGGAAAGTGCAAGTAACTCGTAATGATGAGAAACACAAGAGAGAGAGGTGACTCCAAAATACAGGATATGAAGTAGAAGGAATACTGACATGAAACTATAAATAACCACCAGGCATCAGTTAACTGGTTACGAATTTTGTTCAGGTTATGAATTTTTTTTGGTCAATTAAATAGTTATGCATTTTGTTCAGGTTTTCAAAATATACAACACACATTTCTGCTTTCTCTAACACTGCCACATCAGGCATCAGGGTAGTCATGCGACATACTTCAACCAAATTATTAGGTTATCAGTATCTATCAAATTAACAAAGTAATTTCCAGGCTTTAGCAAACTATTCAAAATTAATGCTTTGTGGTAGAACATTCAATGTTATTGTCCAACCCTACAGCCAATCACGAAAACATAGACGCTAACACAAGTGACTGCCCTTGTGTTTGTATCTCCAGTAGTTCTTTTGTATGAGGGGTGAAAACCGGTACAGAATCCTAATTTGATCATCATTACTCAAGGATGATCTGCTAAGATAACCTATGTTACCATACAAGAGAAGCATTCTCATGGGTATGATAAAATAAAATAAATAAGCTTTGAATTGTGGGCAACCGTACCGACACATGCATAGAAATTTCTAACAATCGGGAGCCCATGATCAACAAAGAAGAATAAGTTTTATCAGGAACAATGCACGGATACTTCTGTTTGGTCCCGTATCCCGTATCCGATACTTGATCGGATACGATACTTGCCCGATACTCTCGGATACTCGTCTGAAACGTATCCTAGTTGATGGACACAAATTTGACATGATGAATACGCGTATCTTACATTTAGGATACACGTATCTAGCTTTTAGGATACATTTACACTTTCAAAAAAGGTAATGAGGAGGAGAAAGTTCATAGGAGGCATCTATAATTGAAAGTTGTTGAATAAAAAGAGCTTCCCTCTAATTAAAACATGAATACGACTCTCACACTTCTTCTACGGTATAAAGAGGATTAGATTTTGAACTTTTCTTCTCTAACAACTCAAATGTACTTGAATTTGAATGATGAATTATGTTTTAAAATGTATATTTTTGTTGCTACATAAATTTTTATTTGCCGTATCCATAGCGTATCGTATCTTAATTTTTAGAGATTTTCTGTATCGCCGTGTCGTGTCGTATCGTATCGCGGTATCCGTATCCATGCTTCATAGACAAGAACAAAATGCCATGGCAAGGTCAATGTCGAGCAATAGAAAATAAAACTATCAGACAAGAACTTATTAGAACTCAATGTTGCCAAGCCTAAAACAAGTGACTGAACTGAAGAAGAAACAAAGCAAGTAAAACCTTATGTATCGGCGGCAGTATATCCAAGCACGTCCTTCCTTCCTCTTAAGCCCCAGCAAGAGCTTCCAACCGACCGGCAAGGCATCCCCGAACTCACTGGCATCCACTATCTTCCTCTTCTTCCTCCTACTCCCCCACTGCCCACCCAATTCCCTCATAAACCCCAACAACTCCTCCTCCGTTTCCAAACCCACCGTCCTCCGCCTCAACTCCTCCCCAAAAGGCTCTTCTGCATTCCCCAAACCCGAAATGTCGACTGCAGCGCCCTCCGTATACACCATCCCCATACCCGCATAGCCCTCATTCTCCAAACCCAAGACTTTCACTTTGGGCTTCCTCCCTCGCTTCCTTTTCTTCACCCCCATTTCACCTCTCCCCTCAAAACCAACAATTCCGGTCCTCATGTCGTCATTTGCGATAAGCGCCCTGGAAAATGATGCCGCATGGTAGGGTTCGAAGTCGATTTGGTCGAATTTGGGGTCCTGGGAAATGAAGTTCTTGAGGTGAGCGATGATCACATGGTTCTCGTTGCGTTCGGGGTCATCCGGTAGCACCGGAGTGAGCTTAGGAGGGGTAGCGAGCAGGCCGGCAACGCGACGACGGTGGCCAGTGGCGGCGGCGGCAGTGGAGGTATCAGACTGTTGACGGCGGGGACGAGAGTAGGTTTGGCGGCGGGACCCGGCGCTCTCGTTGAAGACAGATCGGTCAATTTTGGGGACGACGAGGTCGTGGGTACGGCAGGGGTTGAAGGCCGAGGAGGAGGAAGAGGAGAAGAGGGAGAGGACTTGGAGCTCTGATTGAGAGAGTGTGCTGATGTCTATGTGGGTTAAGGAGTCTAAGGGAACGTCTGCTTGTTGTGGTGGTTGTGGCGGCTGGACAGTGGCTATTGCCGCCATTTGTGGTGGCGCTGTGTCGAAGTTGGGACTTGTCTGTGATAGTGAGGAAATGGTTTGGGATTGTGGAGAGGTTTCGTTGCTAACATGGTAAAAGGTAAAACTCTATGACTAACCCCTCGTGAATGGCTGCTTTTTTTCTTTTTTTTTTTTCCCTCTTCTTCTTCTTCTCTTTTTTTTTTTTTCGTTCTTCTTTTTCTTTTTACAAACCACATTATATATAGTACCAAGACTTTTTACAAACCACATTATGTAATTCAAATTCGTCTTTAGTAAGTATCAAATTTACGACCTCTTATTCCACTAGACCGTAATATTAAATGCCATAACCCCTCGATGTTACTATTCCAATAAAAAAATTAAATCTGAATAACTACTTAATCCTTTAATATTTTAAGAGCTAATTTTAAATTGGTCAAATTAGTGGTTCGCATTGAGTCGTTCGCATTGAGTTATGATGAATTTATGGCTTGAATCGAAGAAACTTCTTTGCGGCTATGTGACTTCTTTTTTACTTTTGGTGGATTTTTCCTTCACATTGGGGGGTTTTTAAACCAAAAGTCTTTTTTAGAAGTCTATGCTTGTCATCTTTTCCTTTTCCCCTTCTTTGTACTGCATTTGTGTGTTACTTTTTTGATGTTGGGAATGAAATTCAAATAACTACTTAAAGTTTTAAAAATAAACATCTGTTAGGTTCGTTAGAACTAAGTAATGACATAAACAAATATTAAAGCGTGTTTTAATTCTCAACTCATCTATGGAGCTTTAAATTTCCAAATCGACGCATATTAGCTAAATTTTGCAATTTAACTTGGCTAAAAAGGATCGATTTGAGGCGCAAGAGCTCCAAAGACAAGAATTAATGAAAATCAACTTTAGTATTTAATCACCTCATCTTTTAATGCTAGTCATGTCATCACTTAATGTTAAAAAATCTCGACTTAACGTTGGTGACCTAACATATGTCTAATTTCCACAATATTAGATAGTTATTTAAAACATTTTAAAATGTTGATTCAAATTTAAACGAAGAGTGTCAGTTAACGTAATTGGAGCCGTGGCACCACTAGGCAATGAAATAGGCGGCAAATGCAAAGCAGAAGTAATAACCAAATGCGGAGAGGACGAAATAATATGATCCGTGAAGAAGAAGAAATAAAAAAAAAAAAGAGAGAGAGCTAGGTTTTCAACCTGCTCTGTATAGCATGTAAAAAAAGATTATATGGCTGAATGTATATTTCATTGACACGTGAATAAGTATATACATTCCTTGTGTTGCAGGGACTCTTCCTACAATATAGGAGCACAATCACATTACAAATCTAACTAGTATCCTATTTGTCTAACACGTGGCACATGGTGAAAGCAAACAACTTGGCATATGAACAACAATATTAATGCAGTCAATATCTTCCTCCATTGGCATAAGCTCCAGCAGCAATGCCAATGGCACGCATTTGTTGGCTGCTGCTCAATCGCAGACTCGAACTCTGCTTGCTGCTTCATTAGAGAGAACACTATTCGCATCTTCGAAATTCTCCAAACTGCGAAAATCAACACGTACCCAACTTCTCGACATATTTAGATTTACTATGGTTGAACAATAAACATGACTGACAGGGAGGAGGTTTTACAAGTTGAAATTTTGTTCACCGTATTAGCCCAAGTTTAAGGCACCTCTGTAGATTACAATAATATATCACTAAACTTGTTCTTGATCAGAAGCTGACCCCTTCAACTAGCCTCTCTACCACCTCCCCTGCACGTAAATTTTCATTGATGAGGCCTACACTTTGGCCTCCATACATCACCATGCTTTCAATGTCACCTGTTGTCGTCTCATTTGGAACAAATTTCTATTTCCTGCTAGAGAATATAACTCAAGATAACTCAAGATTGCTATCCATTGGACTCCAAGTCAAGTAAAGACATTCCGGTTAGTTATAAGCAATGCATGAAAAATGCAGAAATCGGAATAATGGCATACTCTCGCTTCTAGTGGTAAGCGTTGCATGGCCTCACCCTATCATGTATTATTGAGCGCCGATGACAGTGCTGACCCGCTTCATTTTGATCAGCAGGAATAGATTTACAATCATTGAAGAAAGGTATATGCAGAACACGATGTGGTGCTCGCTTCATCTAGATCCGAGAAAGCAGGCTCACCTTACCGATCATATGCCCTCTTGCTTCACGCCCTTGAACAGTAATTGCGTCTGCACCAGCATATATTTCTTTCTCTGCTTCATCCAAGCTCCCAGCCTTGAACCGAAACAACTCATCAACATGTCCAGGAAAAAAAATTAACAATAAACATGCCAATGATTGTTCTGATGCTGCATCATACACATGTAGCGTGTGCACGAAGATAGATATAAGTAAACACAATAATTATGATAAACGAGATATGAATATTCACAATTATAATTCAGAACAATACTGCTCCGAGAACAGTTACTTGAGGCACAGTCTTAACCCCAGACCTATGAGCTTTCAATGCAAGCTCCTCTGAACATTCACCCCAGTAAACCTGCAGCACTGCAACCATTGCATCCAATACGACTTGTATATTTTTTTCATGAGGAAATGCTAGAACTACACCAACCCCAAATGATTTTTTAGTTAAGCTTCGAGTCTTCCTCCTGTTGATCAGTTAAAATCAGTGTATCAACAATTCCTTCTTTAAATTGAAAATTTAGCAAACTCATATGTACTCCATTCCACAAAGGTTGAAGATAACGGTTGACATTTCATATATCGATATGCAAGACATGAGAACTTATGTTCCCAACTTCACATCAACAAGACCCCCTCCCTTGTAGTTGAACAAGCTAAAGGTACTATATCAATTAAATTTGGTGACGTGGAGCGCACAATTACGTTTAAGGATTTTCGAGGGACATCCACGAGCGTGCGAATGGGAGACTCCCATCTCTAGCGTGGGGAACTGATGATTGAAGCATTGTAAGTATAGCATAAATAACTTATTAATAGAGGAATAGAATGATCACAATAACAAATGAATCACTGACCTGAGGAAGTAATCGCGCTAGGACTAAGGGTTCTTCTGCTTCTCTTCTCACTATATGCAAGGACTCAATGACATGGGGTTTGAGTTTCTTTATGAACCACTCACTGGTATCAACTACAAGAAATGGAAGCAGGATTTGGAGATTGTATTGGGAGTCATGGATATGGACTTGGCATTAAGGACTAAAGAACCACCACTGCTGGTTGATGGAAACACATCAAGTCACGGATCATGAGTGAAATCCTTTTAGACTTCTGCCATTTTTCATACTTTGGTCTCTAACTCGAGGTGCTTCCATCAACTGGCAGTGGTGGTTCTTCAATTCTTAATGCCAAGTCCATATCAATGACTCCAAAACAATCTCCAAACCCTGTTTCCATTTCTTGTAGTTGACATTAATGAGTGGTTCAACTGTGTTGAGGTTCATGGAAAGTATTAAACTTTAATCCCCATCTTTATATCACAGACATAACAACTTTGGATTGACTAGTTTGTGAATGTTTTTCCTTGTGAATGTTTTTCCTTAACACCATCATAATCAAAAATATGAATTTCTGTAAACGTAAGTGCAAACCTCTGTGATTTGCAGAGACGGTTGGATTCATACTTTGGAGTACGAAGTGTTATGCCACTTGGATCCAAAACATAAACAATTGACCTTCTTTAGATGACCAGTGTCAACGTTTCAAGCCCTAGTGCCATTACTGAAACATATTTAAATGAGCACACTTATATCCACACAGATAGCTTTAGCTATCATGTGCGTACATGATGCCATCCCTGGATAATATGTATATCAGTTCCTTTTAAACCTGCAATTTAAATAGTACTTGATGCTTTTCCTCTTAGGATTAATAGCTACGTGAAAGCTCTGATACCAAATGTAAGTATAGCATATATAACTTATTAACAGGGGAATAGAATGATCACAATACCAAATGAATCACTAACCTGAGGAAGTCATCGCTCTAGGACTAAGGGTTCTTCTGCTACTCTTCTCACTGTATGCAAGGACTCAATGAAATGGGGTTTGAGTTTCTTTGTGTGCGTGTATTTGAGAGAGTGTTATATACCACATACTATGGTGATCAACAAGGACACTTCCCACTGAATGATCCTTATCAATCTAACCTTATCACAATCCACCATTCATATCCAATGCAAGTGTTGTAATACTATCGTGACTGTTATAGATTAAAACCAAAGTTATACATGTTCCTTATCAGCTAACAAACATAGATGATATCAATCTATAATAACCTTACGTGTATAACCAGGACTAATCAAGTGTGGAGCTCTATATAGAACTTACAAGCATTGCTCTTACTAACAATATGAAGGTGCAGAAAACTAATACAGTGCAGGTAGAAGGACCTAATTTGATAGAGATGATAATACAATTGTCAGATAAATGCGCAACAAGAAGAATTTATTATTAATTGTACTCTAGAACATAAGTCGGTAGGCCACATGTTATGAATAAGTCGAAGGACACTGAAAAATATCTTCTCTTTTCACTTGTATTTGCATGCATGGTGCATTGACCTAGTGTGGAGCCAAAAATAATCAAGAAAATTATGAAGGCGAAACGTGGACTTTTGGGTTAAAAAGACAAAATTACCCTTAAGGCGCACCGGGACTCCCACGCTCTTGCAATAGACAATAACGGCTCAATCGAGGTCAAATGTGATCAAAATGGTTTTCTTTTAAACCCTCTCATCACTCCTCATCAAATCCCAAGTATCCTTTTCAAATTGGGATTAATTACCAAAATTAATTGATTAATTTCCTAATTGATTGTAAGATATTATTTGACATAATATCTTGCAATTAGAGCCAAGAAACCACCATAAGTGGCCAGTCCCCATTTCTCCAAATAGGCCAGCCACACCCCTATATATACCCCCTCATTTCTCCAAAAACCTAAGTCCAATTCTCTTCTAAAATTCTCTAAACACTTTCTCTCTCAAATTCTAATTTTGGCATCGGAGATTCTTCGGCCAAAGCCCCCCATTCATCATGGGCCCGTGAGGCTCTTGGCCTTGATCTTAGGTGTTAATTGTTTTACAAGTGCATTTTAGTCCAAGAAGGAGAAGGCAGAAATTTGTATCCACACCTAGTCCATGAAATAATCTCTCATCAACAAGGTTATCAACGACTTGCTTGGAGGGATATCAAACTGATCTCCAAAAGGTGAAGTGAAAGTAAAGAATTTAAGTTTTAACAAAGCAAGGGGTTTATTTATCCAAACAAAATCGGCTTACCAATTACTAGCGTAATACTAATTGCAGGGACAACAGTCACAACACATAAATATATGTTCCAAATCATCAAATTCCTCCCAATAGCTAGGCTAATATATAGCAATCATATATTTGCCAATTAAGTAAAACTAACAAGAAAACTTAATTTCGAACTAGAATTTAAGAACAACAAAAAAATAGAAACTGTTTGTACCATACTTGACCAATTCCGAAACTACCATGCACAGTCAACGTCATACCTTCAAGGACCCACTGAGGGGTTCATGTTGAGGCACCCCTATTGAAGCACAAGAGTTTCCTTCCAACCAGAAGGCCAATCACAGCACGACACGTATCAACGTCAGAATAAAGCTCATAGAGTCCCACATCGACCGCAGACGAAAGCTAAAGACTCTCCTCAACTATAAAAGAAGACCACTCTCCTACCTTTAATTCCTAATGTCTTTACTCTATTTAAACTAGTCATTAGAACTCACTAATGATGATTATGCTTGAACTCATGTATTTGTGTAAACCCTTCACTATTAATGAGAACTCCTATACTCCGTGGACGTAGCTAAACTTAGGGTGAACCACGTACATCTTGTGTTTGCTTCCCTATCTCTATCTCTTTACACATCATCATCACTAGGTGACCAGAGCAATCGAGCGAAGGTCACAAACTTGACATTTTACATTGTTCCAAAGTATTTACCGATTTTGTGCATCAACATTTGGCGCCGTCTGTAGGAAAAGACACTTATTCCTATTCTATTCAGCTTTGTCAAGCTGGTTTCCATCGTTCGTACACTCTCATTTGACCAGGCATCCCTCTCCAACATGGGGAACGAACGAAGCCACAAAACACAGAACGACAAGCCCTTTATTCACACGAGCCCATTACCCCTGTGGACGTCAACCATCACCTAGATGCCCCCCAAAATAGGGGGTCACCAGTCTTCAACATGCATATTCCCGATGAGGAGCAAGGTACTCATCAATGTGTTGATCAACGTGAGACTTCTCTCAATCTAGCTACTTCGACCCGAAGCAGGAGAAGTGGAGGGAGGCACCTTCTTGCAGAGGGAATGGAATGATCAAGAGCCATTTACCATGACTGTTGAGACTTCCTGAGACAACGTTGAGAAAATTCTATCCATATAAGCTCAAGGATCAAAAACCTAAGAATCATTGAAGGGCTCGGTCATCTACCACAACGTAGGCCAACGCCCAATCCAAGAAAGGAACGACACGCCTCTAAGGGACATGAAGGTGTAGGAGACTCGGGGGACTACCAACAGGCATGCCCTAAAAGCCAATACAGTGAATCTAAGGAAAAGCCACATGCCTATGACCAAACTTCTTTATTTCCAAGGGATGAGGGAAACTTGCGAATGAGAGTTCTAATGGTGCCTGACTCCACTCAGGACCTTCTTATCCTGCATCTTCTCGAAGAAGTGAATTGACTAAAGACCGAGCGTCATGCCCAAATCCCTGGCTGGGATCAGCCAAGGCCCAGCCTTTTGACAAGGAGGACCCTTGGCACCCCTCTACAAGGAGAAACAAAACAGAAACAACTCATCAACATGTCCAGGAAAAAAAATTAACAATAAACATGCCAATGATTGTTCTGATGCTGCATCATACACTTGTAGCGTGTGCACGAAGATAGATATAAGTAAACACAATCATTATGATAACGAGATATGAATATTCACAATTATAATTCAGAACAATACTGCTCCGAGAACACTTACTTGAGGCACAATCTTAACTCCAGACCGATGAGCTTTCAAATCAAGCTCCTCTGAACATTCACCCCAGTAAACCTGCAGCACTGCAACCATTGCGTCCAATACGGCTTGTATATTTTTCTCATGAGGAAATGCTAGAACTACACCAACCCCAAATGATTTTTTAGTTAAGCTTCAAGTCTTCCTGATCAGCTATTTCAAGTAATCTGGTGACTCCTGTTGATCAGTTAAAATCAGTGTATCAACAATTCCTTCTTTAAATTAAAAATTTTGCAAACTCATATGTACTCCATTCCACAAAGGTTGAAGATAACGGTTGACATTTCATATATTGATATGCATATGCATGACATGAGAACTTATGTTCTCAACTTCACATCAACAAGACCCCCTCCCTTGTAGTTGAACAAGCTAAACGTACTATATCGATTAAATTTGGTGACAGGGAGCACACAATTACATTTAAGGATTTTTCGAGGGACATCCACGTGCGAGTGGGAGACTCCCATCTCTAGAGTGGGGAACTGATGATTGAAGCATTGTAAGTATAGCATAAATAACTTATTAACAGCGGAATACAATGATCACAATAACAAATGAATCACTAACCTGAGGAAGTCATCGTGCTAGGACTAAGGGTTCTTCTGCTTCTCTTCTCACTATATGCAAGGACTCAATGAAATGGGGTTTGAGTTTCTTTATGAACCACTCACTGGTATCAACTACAAGAAATGGAAGCAGGATTTGGAGATTGTATTGGGAGTCATGGATATGGACTTGGCATTAAGGACAAGAACCACCACTGCTAGTTGATGGAAGCACATCAAGTCAAAGATCATGAGGGAAATCCTTTTAGACTTCTGCCATTTTTCATAACTTGAGGTGCTTCCATCAACTGGCACCGGTGGTTCTTCAGTCCTTAATGCCAAGTCCATATCCTTGACTCCAAAACAATCTCCAAATCCTGCTTCCATTTCTTGTAGTTGACACTAATGAGTGGTTCAACTGTGTTGAGGTTCCTGGAATTGGGGTTCATGGCTGTATTCATATAAAATGAAAAGTATTAAACTTTAATCCCCATCTTTATATCACAGACTTAACAACTTTGGATGACTAGTTTGTGATTGTTTTTCCTTATTCATGACACCTTCATAAGCAAAAATATGAATTTTTATAAACGTAAGTGCAAACCTCTGTGATTTGCAGAGATGGTTGGATTCATACTTTGGAGTATGAAGTGTTATGCCACTTGGATCCAAAACATAAACAACTGACCTTCTTTAGATGATCAGTGTCAACGTTTCAAGCCCTAGTGCCATTACTGAAACATATTAAATGAACACACTTATATCCACACAGATAGCTTTAGCTATCATGTGTGTACATGATGCCATCCCTGGATATATCAGTTCCTTTTAAACCTGCAATTTAAATAGTTCTCGTCTTCTTGATGCTTTCCTCTTAGGATTAATTGGTACGTGAAAGCTCTGATACCAAATATAAGTATAGCATATATAACTTATTAACAGTGGAATAAAATGATCACTATGTCAAACGAATCACTAACCTGAGGAAGTCATCTCGCCAGGACTAAGGGTTCATCAACAAGGTTATCAACGACCTGGTTGGAGGGAAATCAAACTGATCCCCAAAAGGTGAAGTGAAAATTAAGAATTTAAGTTTTGAACAAAGCAAGAGGTTCATTTATCCAAACAAAATCGGCTTACCAATTACTAGGGTAATACTAATTGCAGGGACAACAGTCACAACACATAAATATATGTTCCAAACCATCTAATTCCTCTCAATAGCTAGGCTAATATATAGCAATCATATATTTGCCAATTAAGTAAAACTATCAAGAAAACTTAATTTCGAACTGGAATTTAAGAACAACAAAAAAATGGAAACAAAAAAGGAATGAGGAAAGAAGGTTAGCCTACCCAATCAGGGGCCTGAGGAAACCGAGTCCACCAGCATTAGAAACAGCAGCAACAAGCTCCGGTCCTGATATAGCAGGTCCGATCGGTGCTTGAACTATTCCGTACTCAAAACCCAAAATTCCACGCCAAACCATTCTATTCTCTCAAAGCTCTTTCATTAACTGGAAACTGCTCTAATATTTCTATTGGCTTTCTAGTTTTCTTAGATTTATGATTACTAGAGATCCATGCATTCAAGGATTATATTTTATTAGTAATATTTTGCAGTGGGCAGCAACTAAGACGGCTGCTGATGCTGAGTGCTAAAGCATGAACGTGGACGGTATTTGTCTGGTTTGTAGCAGGATTGTTGGTTCTAGTTTCTACACGCAAGTTAAAAAGTAATGCACCATTTTCTTCCACTTTCAACTTTTAGATTTTCACAACAATTTTAGACCGACGAACACTCATCACACTAATTTTTTATGATTTTCAAGGTTCTCTAGTATCACCATAACTTTCTTTCTTGCAACAAATTTTGTCGCGGATGCCTATTAATCCCCTGTTTATAAAGCTCTTCTTTTTTATCATTTGGGTTAGGGTAGTGTAGAGGATTTTCTGTTTAGTGTGTTTTGTTAAGAGAAAATCACAGATCAATTTTTTTTTAACATAACGATTATTTATACCAAGAGGTGAGAGATTGAGTTAAGCCACACAATGTGTCAATCATAATAATTGATACAAATTCGCTATTAACAAGAGTCAAGCGCAATACCTCGTACTTAAAGCTCGCATGTTCGTATGTCTCTTCCTTTTTTAATTTAATTTAAAACATTTGTGTGGAGCCAAAAATAATCAAGAGGCGACACGTAGATTTTTTGAAAAATGACAAAATTACCCTCGAGGCACTCCGGAATTCCTACGCTCGAGCAGTGGACAATCATCCCTTAATCAAGTCAAAAGTGCCCAAATAGGTATTTATTTATAACCTATTTCATCCATCCCTCATCATATCTTCTCCACAAGATAACCCCTAAATCATTCCTTTTTTATTATATTAATTAGCTAATTAATTGATTAATTATTCAATTAATTTGCTAATTAAACACAAATCATGAACTTTACCCACAAAACCATCCAAGTGGCTGGTCCATCTCCTCCCAAGGTGGCCGGCCACACTCATATATAAACCCCCTCATTCTCTCCAAAACTCAATTCCAATTCTCTTGCTAAATTCTCAAAATTCTCCAAACACTTTTCTCTTAAAATTCTAACTTTGCATCAGAGGTTCCTCCTCGGCCAAAGCGCCCCCCCTCCCCCCCAAATTGATCATGGGCACGTGAGGCTCTTGGCCTTGACCTAAGGTGTTATTTGTTTTGTAGGTGCAATTTTGTCCAAGAACAAGAAGGAAGAAATTTGCATCCACAAATTGGTGCTTTCATAAGAGTTTGATTCAGACGACTCTCGCATTCAAAGTTTCTCATTTCTCGTTCGTTCATAAATTTTTCATACTTTCTTATTCCTAGAGTTTTTTAATTCTTTGAATAGAGGTGAGGAAAAAATACAATGACGGGAAATTCGAAAACCACGACTAACAAAACTTCCTACATTCAAAGATCCGGATCAAATGATGGAGGACGAGACGTAGCCTATCACAACGATCCACTAGGCTCAAAGCAATGGCAAAATGATCAACTTTGCCACCACGGAGCACCACCACTGGCAGCCACGGGGACCACCGTGGCAGTGGGGAGTGGGCCAGCTCCATAGTAGCAAGCCCACGGTAAGCAGCGAGTAGCGAGGCAACCACATGCCCAGGCGCTAGAAGCAACCCAAGTCGCTGCCCTGGTAGCGCAGGCCCAAGCCTCGTCTACTTGGCGCACAGCCCAATCTATAGCCCACATTGCAAGGCAGCTAAGCCAGGCTCAGTACCAGTCGGCCCAAGCCACTACCCTAACAGCACAAGCCCAAGCCTCCTCCACTTGGTTCACAGCCCAATATGCAGCCCACGCTGCAAGGCAGCCGAGCCAGGCCCAACGTGAGCTGGCCCGAGCCACTACCTCAGCAGCGCAAGCCCAAGCAGCTGCAGCAGGATAAGCAGCCTAGCGCTCGCAGGCCCAAGGCCAACACGAGCCCAACGCGCTCTCGAGCAGAACCCAAACCCAACGCTTAAGCGTACCCCATGCGGGGCAATCCACGCCAGCTGCCCGACTCGCACCAGCGATCCGACCCTCTCCCACGGTTCAATCTGAGGCCCAACCCACTCTCGTGGCCTACCAAGCAATCCTAACCGGTCCAAGACCGGTCAACCGTCCCAGCTTTATATTTCTGGAGTGACGATTGAACCGCAGATTTAACATCCTAACTCAAATCTTGCGCCTGAAATCCATTACACTTCCACTACTCAATGAGATGTATTTCGTCCAAGTTCTTCAAACCCGAATGGCGAACAACATTTGTCTCGACAAGTCATAGAGTTGACAAGCGCCCTCACACAACAGACAACCTTGGTGAATCAGCTATTAAAGCGTACCAAGATGCAACGTGCCCCAGACGAGGTGTCCCAAAGTAGGACAAGGGCAGACAATGAACCTCTCCAGCAGCGTCCCAACAAGCAACCACTTGACCAGTCACGAACCGAGCATTCTGACAGAGTACACTCCCGACTAGGCCCCCGAGATAACGTATACTCTCTTCTTAGCGCATGGAGGAGCGTGCACTCTCAGTTAGGCCCACGAACGAACATACACTCACAGTTGGGTCACACTAATCAACATGAGCAACCTTGCAGGCAAAGTGTTCATTTGCGACAAGGCTTGTAAGGAGCATCCTCCACCTCACATCAGAGTAGGCAGCACAGTGGACGGAGAGAAGCAGTCACTCAATACAGCTCAAGTTCAACCAGCAGCCTACGAGTTACTCGTTCGCCTGCTAGGAACATACCACATGCACCGCAACCGCGACATAAACGAGCCGAACACAAGGAAAAACAGCCTAGACCAACAGGTCACGACCGGGGGCAGCCGAGAGCTCCGTTACCCCAACAAAGGTAAATTCAGGAAGAAGTAGAGAGGTTCTTGACCGAGCAATTGCCTGATTTCCAACGCAACGAAGCTACTGACAAGGCGCTTCGATGAGACATAACCAATATAAGCGGGTCATCTTTCAATGACAAGATCGAGCAGACGGGATTATCCCACATAGATTGTCGAATACAAAGATTACTTTTGTTCCGACAAAGGTAGTAGCTCAGCTCAATGGCGTTGGGGGCAAAAGAGTACCAGAATGACGCATCAGCCCAACTACCAAGAACCGGGGGCAGGCCTTGTTCTCAACACTCCAGACGATTCAATACTGAAGCATCACATCACTGGTAGCTAAGCATCACGGACCTAGTGGTCCAATTCTTCCTGCTGTGCATAATTTGGCCCAAGCCAGCCTCAGCTTTGCTTTCACAACCGTGCCTACATGTTTCACGGTTCCCGACAGCCATTGATCTATCACCATGGCTTATAATTGTGCCAATCTTGCACCACGGCTCCCAGTCGTGCCAATCTTGCCCTATGGCTCGCACCAACCAAGCCTCGAAAGGGCACACGACGAAACACCTAATGATGGCGCAATAATTCTGGGAGCAGCTCACTGTTCTTACACCTTTACGTGGGTTCCACAAGCAGTTCGAAGTCTCAAGCATTTCGCCAAACAAGACCTCGCAGGCTGAGGATTATTTCAATTGTCCAGCAGTCCAGCTTTCCTCAGCTGTACTCACGACAACGACTTCTATGCTTTCTAGTGCGAGAGGGTAAACCAATCCCCCGACACCCATCTGGTAAGCTCTCGAATGCGAGAGGGTAAACTAATTGCTCTCCAGTGCAAGAGGGTAAACTAATTCCCCAACACCCATCTGGGTAAGCTCTCTAGTCAAGGTTCTAAAAAATGCTATGCACTAGTCGGACGGCGGGCTGGCGCCTAGGCGGCTAGGCGGGATCTAGGCGGGCGCCTAGGCGGATTTAGGTAAATTTCTTATACATCTTGTAAATAAATGTATATTAACACATAAAAAAATTATACTTATATGAAATCCATGAATAAGATAATAAAAGAATGTCAAAATACAAAAGAGTATTTAACAAGTTCAATCCATTCACACATTTTGTTAGGTTGTTCATCAGGTCAACACGTAGCTAAAACATAGAATTGTGAGACCCAACATCAAAATGTTTGCGGTGTTTTTTTGTGATATAGTGGATGTGGAGTGTGAGTCTTATTTGTACCATACAATCAACCTGTATATATTGACCATAAAAAAATAAAAAATCAACCTGTATATATATATATTATAAATGGGTTGGGTGGTCATAATAAAACTACTAGTAGGAAGCCATGTGAGAAACCAAAACCGGTCAGAAACCATGGAAAGTTGAGCCTGTTGAGGCCAGAAAATACAAAGAGATATTTATGAAGAGGTGCATACATCATTCCTCCCCTATTTCATAAAGCACCACGTGTGGTGTGACCCATTCCCTCCACCCATAGTCCACATCACTCACATCAGCCTAGAGTCTCTCAAAACGCCTTAAAAACCGAAAACTTTTCCTTTTTTTTATTCTTTCCTTTTCTTCATCGTCTTCGCTTTCTTTCTGTATCTTCTTCTTCTTCTTCTGTTTTTCTGTTTTCCTTCTGTAAAGTCTCCCTCTTTTTTCTGTTTCCTCTTCTTCTGTTTTGCGCTATAAGTTCCTCTTTTTTGATGAATTTCAGAGAGAATGAGTCACAACAGCTAAGATATTCATGGTGCACAGAGAGAGGGAGTTGAAGCGACGAGAAAGCTTTTGCGATTCTAGGTATCTGTTTGGAATTTCTTCCCAGGAAATCATTTCACTCCACCTAGACCGCCGCCTAAACAGCCGTCTAGACCGCCTAGGCCGCCTATGAGCGCCTAGGCGGCCGCCTATGAGCGCCTAGGCGGACGCCTAACAGCTCCCCGATTTTTCTTAACGATTCGGACCTAATCGGATCGGCACACCTACGCCCAGCGCCTAGGCGGCCGCCTAGGCCGTTTTTTAGAACACTCTCTCTAGTGCGAGATGGTAAACTAATTGCTCTCCAGTGCGATAGGGTAAACCAATTCCCCGACACCCATATGGGTCTGCTCTCCAATGCGAGAGGATAAACTAATTGCTCTCCATTGCGAGAGGGTAAACCAATTCCCCGACACCCATATGGGCCTGCTCTCGAGTGCGAGAGGTTAAACTAATTGTTCTTCAGTGCGAGAGGGTAAACTAATCCCCCGACACCCATATGGGTAAGCTCTTCAGTGCGAGATGATAAACTAATTGCTCTCCAGTGTGAGAGGGTAAACCAATTCCCCAACACCCATATGGGTAAACTAATTGCTCTCCAGTGCAAGAGGGTAAACTAATTGCTCTCCAGTGTGAGAGGGTAAACTAATTTTCTGACACCCATCTGGGTAAGCTATCCAGTGTAAGAATGCCATATAGCTCAAAAGATCGAATGCTTGAAGACTAACTAGGCAACAAATGGTCAGGGGGCAACAGCCACTTTGCACTCAATAGTTCGCTCATTTGACACTTCATCTTCAGCAGTTCCGATCTTGGCAGCTTCATCCTTAACTGCTCCATCTACGGCAGCTGAGAAATCAAACTCAAGCAGTTTCCTCATTTTTGGCAAGTAGCCCACACGAGGCAGCCCAAACCGTGGCCCATGCCACGCCACTTTCTCGGCCAATGCCGAGCCAATCCTTGGCTTCAGTCAAGATGAGTAGCACAAGCAATGGCCCCTGCCACACCACCTCTTTAGCCCATACCAAGTTAACTTGTGGCCCCTGCCAGCCGACGTGTCGCACCACCCCGACGACTGCCCCGTGGCAGCACCACCCAAGAAGAAGACAAGGAGAATTAAGTTTTTCTTACATCGGTACGGCGCGGAGAAGACAAAGAAATCAACAAAAGATGATCTTTTGCACGGGCAAGATGTTAAAGATTGCTAGATGAGGGGGAACAAATATCCTCTAAGCTTTCTCTCTCTTGTAGGGTAGAATAAATCGCTCAACAAAGTTGATTTAATAACCCACTTAAGGTGGACTTAAATAGGCTTTGAGAAATTTATTTCCTTTCCTAGAAAGATCTAATTTCCTATTAAAGAGGGAATTTGCATCAAAATAGGAAACAATCTTATGTTTCCCAAAGCAAAAAAATCTCTACACCTGTTGCCCTTTTCTACAAGCAGCCCAACAAGTGTGAGGGCATTTGTGGAGCCAAAAATAATCAAGAGGCAACAAGTGAATTTTTGGGTAAAATGACAAAATTACCCTTGAGGCACATCAGAATTCTTACACACAAGCAATGGACAATCATCCCTCAATCAAGTCAAAAGTGCCCAAATAGGTATTTATTTATAACATATTTCATTCATCCCTCATCATATCTTCTCCACAAGGTAACCCCTAAATCATTCATTTTTTATTATATTAAATAGCTAATTAATTGATTAATTATTCAATTAATTTGCTAATTAAACACAAATCATGAACTTTACCCACAAAACCATCCAAGTGGCCGGTCCATTTCCTCCCAAGGTGGCCGGCCACACCCCCATATAAACCCCCTCATTCTCTCCAAAACTCAATTCCAACTCTTTTGCTAAATTCTCCAAATTTCTATAAACACTTTTGCCTCAAATTCTAACTTTGGCATCGGAGGTTCTTTGGCCAAAGCCCCCCACCCATTCATTATGAGCGCGTGAGGCTCTTGGCCTTAACCTAAGGTGTTAATTGTTTTGTAGGTGCAATTTTGTCCAAGAAGAAGAAGGCGGAATTTTGCATCCACAATTTGCATTCGCTCAAATAGATAATTTGTCAACAATTGCAAATGTAAAGCATATTTAATGTACATAAAAGTTGGAAAGAAAGATAACAATTAAAAGTTTTGTTCTCTCCGAAGTGAGAGTTCTTTTCTCCATAGTGAGAGTGAGAGTGAGAGTCTTCCCCCCTGATTCTGTGAGATCTTCAGTTTTAAGCACTTTCAGTGGCATTGACCCTAACTTCGGCTGGGGTTGGTTGTTGGGTCCTCTTCTCCTTCTTCTCCTTCTACTCTTCATGCATCTACTGCTGGTCCTCCCAAATTTTCAATGTGGCATATCCAATTCCTTAACCCCCGTGGGTTTTCCTCTTCCTGGCCCTTCCTTGCTTCGATTTTCAGCCATGTTCTTTGTGGAGTTCGTGTGTAGAGTTTCGGTGCTCTCACTGGCTTGGGTGTTTCCAACACCACCACGTTCTCCTTGGTGTCTGCCGTTTCCGGCAATCCTACTCGGGAATTTTTCTGAGCTTCACACACACAGGTGGTTGGCCTCTTTTGTTTAGGTGTCGATTACCTCTTGCTTATGACTGTGCGCAGGAGGCGTCTAAGAAGGAGATGATCAACGGTGGCCGGAGAATCGGTTGCCTGGAAGCTCCTCGGATTAGCGGTGGAGAAAGTGGTGGATGCTTCTCGGATGTTCTTTCGTTTTTTGGGCCTTTGGGCTTTTTTATGTTTCTATTTTTTGTTTTTTGGTTTTTAGGCCATTTTTGGTTATTTATAGGTGTTGTTTGACCTTTGTTCAGTTGTAAGTTTGTGTATTGTGTGTTTGTTTGAAATAAATTATCTTCCATGACAAAAAAAAAAGTTGGAAAGAAAACATTTATCTTCTTCAATGTATCGTAAAAGTTAAATCTCATAAAATCTGTGGGTCAGACTAAAAATCATGGCTTTCATGGTATATATTAGAGTATAAAAGTGGAGTCCATGCGAACAAGAGAAATGACATTCCACTCAGATAAACAACATTTAAGTTTTAACTCCACCAATCTATAATATACATACCCAAGTCGTTAAAACTAAATACGGAATATAATCACAAATACATCCAAATTTACTTCTTATCACAATGCACAAAAACTATTAAAATATGGCAAGTTAATCCTTTTCGTAGCTCCATAAAAATGCATCAAACATCCATCCCAAAAGACATCAAATTCATCTAAAATAGAACAAGAAAGTCTTATCCCACTACGTGGGGTCGGCTATATGAATCTTAGAACATCATTGGACTAGGTTTTGCGCCAAGTCTTTCGTTAGTTCTAAGTACTCCATGTCTTTTCTTAAAGTCTCTTTCCAAGTCTTCATAGGTCTTCATCTATCTATTTTGCCATGAGTCTCTATCTTGTTCTTGTTATCGCATTTTCTCGTTATCGCATCAAATGAAGCTGCAATTCACATCCAAAATATTCTAAGGTTTCCAAATGAGACTCTTCTTCTTCATAGGAGACAGGTTCTTAACCCATTTGCTCCTTTTGGTGCTAGCACTTGCAAGACTTTGGAGTATGATATCTCCCATTAGCAATGCAGTGTTTGGTTCGCTTGCGAAAATTTGTTGCGTACTATTGAAGCAATATCCAGTTGCCTGCTTCTGCACTGCAGTGATGTCCCGCTAAAACCATTTGCAATTTGGTATGAAAAAATAGTAAGTTAGACTTACCATATCAGTTCAGAGGAAGTATAAGCTGAGACAGACGAATGTAAAACGGACTTAAGTCAACAACAAAAACTACGAGGATTAACGCAACATAGCTATCGCTTTTGATCTACTATCAAATTACCAAACAATCAAACTTTTAGTAGTTTCTTAGTCCTTAAATATACAGTACTTGTATATTGTAGTAGCAAAAATTTGCCGTCTTCAGTTTTGACGAATTTGTTGGTCAACTGTCAATGGACCTCCGATGCCTAATCTGCCGTCTTTAGTCTTGATGAATTTGTTCGTCAATCGTCAATGAATCTTCAATGCCTAAATCAGTTTATGTGAAAAGAGAGAAAGTTTAAGACTTAATTGAGTAGCAAAAGCTTACCAATTTGGTGTACAATTGAGTATTGATAGGGAGATGTGGCTTGGGGAGAGAGATCTCGCGCTATGTGTTGTTAGTCAGTTGGTCAAGTCATGTCAACTGTTGTATGAGAAGAGAATTATCCCAAAAATATTATTAATTAAATTATGTCTTGGAATTATCTCATAGCATCCTTAGTTAGATATAATTGTGATTTGTTGCATGATTGAGTTGGTTTTCAATAATGAAAGCTTAAAGATAGGAATTAATTATTAATTCTATCTTTAATTCCCTAGTCTTATCTCCTTGCATGGGAAGCGGAGCTTGGAGAACTCATAGTTAGTAGCTCAGGCTTCTTGAAGGTTTAACTGTGCTTGGAACAAATGTGGGCCTTTGCAATTTAATGAGGGCGTTCTCATCACTTGTGCGTAAAAACTCGCATATCAACTCCCGAATTTTTCAGATTATTTTTTACTCCACATATATGGCCTGAGTATGAAGTATGAATATTTCTGTTTAAAAAATAAATAAAACTCTGATAAATTTTTTCAGCCCAACATGTTCTACCACCAACATCGCCGATACTGTCCTTATTTAATAACTTATTGCTAAATGCGTGGTTCAACACAAAAGGCCTTGGAGACGTTATTTGTGAATCTTTCACATATTATTTTGTCATATCTCTAATATGGGACTTTACATTCTCCAACGAACTTTGCAATATTGGCATAATTGTTTTCATTTTTCTGAGGAAGGAAATAATTAAATCCTAAATAAACTGCAGCTGTATGAAATCGACCCCTTGGGAATATACAGTTGGTCAATAACTCACAGACCGACCCCGTATTGTATGGAGTAGGCTACTTGCCCTGTCCCGATTAATCACCCTTACCGATTTAATTAAATAATGTCTGTCGATACACGCGGAAAATCAAATAATAGTACAAGATAGATGGACTGCATCTGCATTTTTTCTGGGTATATAATTAGGTCAACTTGGCATCGTCTAATACAAGTTGTTTATTAGTGATAACTTCTAAATGTCATCAACTAGATAGGATGTGGATATTCAGACCACCTTAATTATTATTCAAATTATTCAACCAGATGAGAATAATACACGGGCTGGGAATTCAAGATGCCAGACCCACGGGCGGTATGAGACTGTTTTTATTTTGGTTTGACAAAGCTATAGTTCGTTTATATATCAAGTCATAGTAAATAACTTAACAACTTTCGAGTTTGATGAGGATGATTTATGAGTGATGAACTTACGAATGAACAATTCGGATCGTATAAAATATAATAGAGTCCGCTTAGAAGAGCTATTAACGTTGTATTAAATAAATAACTAGTTAACTTTAGATATAGACAGAGCTGACTAACTAATTATCTAATAATTACACTAAGGGATTTCAACAGTACATACAAGTTTAAAGTAGAGGGAGATATTTTTAACAGCTATTAAGCAGTTGTTAATGAGGTGATAGTGTAGTTAGTGAATATCCTTATCAACGACTGATCAATTATTGTTTTATAATTTATATTACCTATTATGAAAAAGAAAAAAAAAAGCGAAATGATTTATACACTACTCTTTTCACCTTATACAATTCCTTTATTTTGTTTAGTTATTGAATTTGAATAAATCAAAATATAAGAGGACTAAAGAACTACAAAAGGTGACAAGTGAAGGGATGAAATTCCTTCCCAAATAAAGACATTAAGTAAAAAAGAACAATAATAGCGTCTATGTTTGTGTTCCGTCGTTGTGTACGGGTAAGAGAACAACATACATTGTACGGTTATACGGCTATGTGAAGTTTCGTGTCAACAAAATTATATGTGAACAAAGACATAAACATATTTTTAATTCATTAACATAGAATGATACCGTATCAGTGTACCTATGTCATATAAATTGATGTCCATCAGTAATTCAATTACAGAAATTGTTATTAGCTCTTCAAAAATCTCATTTGGCACTTCAAACTTTATATAATTAGAAAAAAAAAATATACTTATGTAGAATGTAAAATGAAAATTTTAAAGTGCGAATAACAGTTCTCTTCATATATTCTCTTCAATTATATGGTCCCAAAGTTGAACGAACCAACACGAATCAAATGAAATTTGCATTTATGAAAGAAACAAAGACTTTGAAAATGGATGGGCTGCATGCATAATAATTAATAATAGTGGAAGAACAGAAAAACCAATCAAATTCCAAATCCTCTCTATGCATTATTTTGGTTCTCATGTCTTTTTGTTAAATTCGCAAACTGCGTCGCTATCTTGTCTAAGTCTTGGTATTTATGGGGAGGATTAGACCGTATCACTCCCTCTCCCCGACACCCAACAAATGATTGGTACCTAATAACATCCATTCATGCACAATTGCACATACATATGATGGGTGCATCTCACCTGTCTTATTTTTCTTATATTTTATGGACCTACTTTTTATTTCTAAATTGTACTTGTTTGACCGACCTAACAATACATGAGAGAAAATTGGACGGAGTTATCTCCAAGGATGACATTGATTTGGATCACACTGATTGAATTCAAAGAATAATTACAAGAGTTTTGAAGGACTATTGCTACTGAAAAGGCAAATCATAATACTAAAGGGGAATAAATTCAATAATAAGATGTGGAAAACGATTCATGTAACTCAAAAGCAATATTACAAGTACAATTTAGGTTGTCATATTTGAAGGGCTGGAATCCTTCACTTACTGAAATTTTAACACCACCTTAGGCGCCGTTTGAAATACATTTCAGTTTTTAGTTTTTAATTTTTTGTCTTTGATTTTCAGCTTTTAGTTTGCATTCCCAACCCATCAGTGGTTTGTTAGCCTTATAAGGTTATACAATTAAAACACAAACGAAAGAGTGACTGACCTGATTTCAATGGTAGTTACCGAAGATGCAGCAGCCATGCAAGCAAGACGTGATCGATAAAACTCCAATCTTTATGTTTGTCGTGACAAACAGAAAACACCAACTCTTCTGTAAACTCCTAGCTTTATGACAATGCTCTATGGGAAGCCTTAGTTGTCGTGTCTAGGGTTAGCAGGGACCGGTGTTTATATACTAGCCAAAAAGTCTTAGATTTCATCCATAAGGGAAAACTAAAACTCTCCTTTCTTGGCTCTCAAGTAAAATATCATAATCATATATTATTAAGGATTCCATCAATTCTATTTCCAATATAAGACACCTTATATAGAATTAATATCTTTACGAGATTAAATCACAATTAACATTATTCTCCAATATTACATTCCTATTACATGTAGTAGACCACTTAAATGTTGATTTATATTTGATAAATCCAACATTCTCCCACTTGGTCTACAAAATGTAATATTCATGTTTATACTTGAGATTGGAGACTAATGTCTCTTTAGTGGCCATGTAACAGTGATTACATCTCATCCTTAATGCAGCTTCTGTCAAATGCATTTCTTAACATGGAACTAACAAGGTTGTAGGGTTGACACAACCCAGAACCTTCATAATCACACATGCTAAGATCCTCATTCACATGAAACACAAATTATGATCAAGAGATGAAACTTTAAATTAAACTTTAAATTAACCAAAATGTCTTACTTTATATCATCTCAGGTCCACCTTATTGTAACTCACAAGTTACACTTTATGCTTTTTCGAAGCCTTAAATCTGCCAATGCAGATATCCTTCATCTAATGAAACCATCATAACCTGCAGGTGTGAATACATCTCCAAAACAATCATGCATCACTTTCATTAGATCAATAATAATACAAACGATGTTTGTAGCCAATGGACATAACTGAAAATACCAAATAGGTACATGTCCAAGTAAAATATCCCAAAAACTTCATAAAACAAATTAATTCAACACTTGTGAGCAAGATGAATTAATATGTTTTTGACACTGATCTATGCACCATACTAGTTACTTTCATAGTGATTTCCAACACCTGTGGGCAAGATGGAAATCCTCATAACTGAGGTAGTGCACAAGCCATGTCATGCCATTTAATATGCAATTTCATAACAACTTGATATCTGATATATATTTCATCAAATAATTGACTAGCACACGAAAAATGTGACTTAATGAATCCAACTGAAGATTAAATTGAATACATGGATTCTATACATACTTTATAGGTCATTTGCAAATGTAAGGCATTACTAACACGAAACTCAAACTCCCACTGATTTGCAACATCGTTACTTAATTTGCAAATCAATACTTAAATCATACTTTTGAAAATATGCCTTTGGGAATAGCCTTACTTAGTCAATGAATGCATATTACCTCAATAAAAGGTACAACTAAGCATGAAAGCATTCACTGATGTTTACACAAAAAACGTGCATCCAACAACCATCTTATATGTATTAATAAGTCCACATTTATGCTAAGTCCTTATGAGCCCAAAACAATATGATCAATCGAGAAATCTAAATGATTGCAAGTAATAGAAAATGTACGCATATACCAAGTATCCATTTGTGCAACTTAAACATATTATAGACATTCAAGTAACACAAATTCATGGAAGATAGAATAATGCTTTAATAGATTCATGCAAGTCCACTTAGTGCTCAAAATTTTAGAATGACTCCCACTAAGTTATCAGAGTTTATACTTGCAAATAAGTTAATGAGTGTGAAGCCCAATTTTCGTTCACTAATTCTCCCACTTGGGCAAACACTCGTTAATATATTCTTTCAAAGATGTACCTAAAGAAAATTTCTTTATATATTAGACATAATAAAATAAACATCACAACCAACATAAAGTTGTCAAACAGAATTTCAGCAATGAGTTACACTTACTTTAGAATTTTTCATAATTAATTTACAAGCTTGATTGCTACCAAATTTATACTGATCAAAATAGGCATACTAATCTTCATAAAATAGAAATACAAAGCCATTTTGGGTCAAAATAGTAGTCTAAAGTCACGTCTCAAAAAAACATCACAATCTGCCAGTAAAAACTGTCTATACGAGTATGGGTTACTAGTAAATTTACCATAATTAACATACATGGCAGAAAATTACGAAAATTTGCAGACACATATTAGACATCTATATGTTAAACATATCCAAAATTCAGGTCATTTGGTGACCATTAGACATGTCATTCACCCGATTTAAATCAAGACACGTAATCTGCCAGAAACAATTATGTGCTTCTATCATGAATTTATGCATCCATAACAAATTCAATTTCATATCATTTCAATTTCGATGTCCAAAGGAAACTTTAGTAGTCAAATTTCATCCTCTAAACCGACATCATAGCTCAAATTGAAAAGATTTTCAAGCATAAGACTTAAACAATGCGTACCTTAGCAATCCTCGATTAACCTTCATGGGTCCAATACTTTGCATCAACAAGTCTCATGAAGAGACACAAAATATGTCATGATGCAACTGATTTCCATGCCTTCAAACCACAACCTTTTATGGGGCTCATTGTGGAAATATTTGTCACTAATGGCATGGAACTTTATCCCAATAAACTTCATGAAACTAAATTAATTTACACCTGTAGGCAAGAAAATTAACTAGTTTCTAGTACTAGATTTTATGTCACAAAAGTTCCTTCATGAAAAACTTCAACACCTGTAGGCAAGATGAAGGTTTTCACAACTTCTGTGAAATAAAACTCATACTATGCCATCTTAATTAAACTAAAAGAAGTAATCCACACCTGTAGGCAAGAAGATTATTCCTTTTATTCTAATTAAGATGCAAAGTTGACCGAAGTAACTCAAAAACACAGTCCCATCGTCAACTAAGCCGTTGTGTCTTGCTTAGTTGAAAAGGTATTGGTCAACTCCGCCCTGAAACAATACAAGATGTCACATGAATTAATTAACTGTAAGTGACAAAATTATGATAACCTGATTCGAGCTTCAAGTCTAGCCAACAAATGGCACTAATTCCTTCATGACTCCCTTTGACATTAAATTAATCTCAAAAACCTGACAACATACTTGAAAGAGATTAATCACATATAGAACAAGTTTTATTCCACCACAAAAATGTCAATACTTATCATTATGGAGTCAATTACTTAATGGAAATACTTTATGTAATGGGAAAGAACAATACATTCCTTTAATTTAAAAGCTAAATCACTCAAATCAAACGGGTTCCTTTCCTTTTATATATTTCTTTCCGTAGTACAAAACTACTAAACATAGAGCATTAAAATCATGCATTAGCTTTGTAAATACCAAATTAAATAAAAGGAACAACCAAAATTATTTTCTTCCATAGAAAACATCTCCAATATATGCTCTACATTAGCCTTGAAAAGTTTCTTTTCTTCTCCCCTTATGGCACATAAAAATTTACTAATTAAAACACTGTTTAAATTCTTTAGGCATAGGAAAAACCACAAACAATAATACATGTTTGAAAATTCATGCTTATCAATTTAGTCACATACTTTGAATGAAATACATACCTCATGCCTTCATATGTTCACTACTTCTTTATAAACATATGTATAATCACATGATTAACCAAAAACTATAATGCACCACATTCCAAGCTCACGGCAATGTTTAAAATTGCATCATCCCATACATGCTTGAACCAACACGCCATTTGCTTAATTATGTTGCCAAAATTTATATTAAATTACCTTCATGCATAAGAAATACATTATATTCATTGACAAGCATGTATAAAGTTGATATGCGGAGAACTTAACATATGCATCCCTGAAACATAACTTTAATATATGTTATCACAATCATAGGCACAATATATCCGAATAGTATTGATAAATTATAGGATATGACTAATTTCGTCTCCTACAATCAGAAAGATGTCACGACATGGTTGGATTTTGCAGGAACAATATAACACTTCATGAATCCAACATAACCATTTCTTATATAATTTATCATGAAGACCAAAAGGAAAGATCATACTAGAATTTCATAACCGATGTAATACGAACCTCTTCATTGGGCTTGTTCGACTGAGGGATCTTAAGAAATTCTCCAATGCAAGGTTAGAACAAATGTAAATACATATACATGCTATGCGAACTGTTTGGCTTTAGAAAATTATGTATACTTGCTTGATCAAACAATTGCTGGAACTTATGCAATTGTTTCTTGTCACATTAGCGTATCACCCGTAGCAATTCATATAGAATATAATTCATGGAAAACAATATTAGTTCTTATTCAATAAACATATGCCCATTTAGATACGTATTGCCAAAATATATAAAAATTGGATCCATATTCATGACATACTCAACCGATACATGGTAATCAATGTATGTACATGCTCTACAATAATTAGCACATCACTCATGCAATTATATCTTTATCTTATTACCAATTTAAGCTTTCAGGGATCAACCCGAATATATATCAACCAAAATACCATAAACCATTATGGAAATTAAAAGTCAATGAAACAAACCATTTTGCTTTGGTAGATGACTTCGTTCTGCTTGCTAATCGGAGGGGCCTCTTCAGTAAGGTCAGAACAAATATAGCATGCTTACAAAAATTGAGATCATCAGTGGCACATGGTAAATCAACCAAAACATTAGCATGAAAATTGAAATAGAAACTCTGAAATATTCCATGGTTTTCAATCATTGTTAATCCAATAAACTGACGCTAGTCAAACTTTCTTAGTCATTCCTTTATCAGAACTATTGGTGGTAATCTATTTTGACTAATCAAATTGGCTTTTGTTGATCAAACAAACACATGTAAAATACAAGTGTCATGATAAAAAATTTTACATGTAAACCTTGTATATAATTAGTCTTAGAAATTGCATGCGCATGCAATTTTCCAACACAAGCGATTATTTCCTGTTATATTTGGTTGCTGCTTTGTTCAGAGTTGGAATTCTGAACCTGAGCAGGTTGCAAAGAACCTCCAATACGTTGTCCGAGACATCTACCTTATCCAGTAAAAATTCAACCTTTTCCAAACACACTGATTTCCATGAATTTGAGCTATTCATCATAGAACCCTCCCATTTAAAACTTTTAACATTTGGAGCAAAGGAAACTTAACGACTTGCTGCTAGTTAAAAGAATAATAGAGTTCCCACTGTAAAATACTTTAATACTACGTCTTACATATATGCTTCTTTACGTACCTATATCGTTATAGGATTCCAATTCCTATATGATTTTTAAATTTCATTCTTCAATTCTATAAGAATAGTACATATAAATTTATGCTTCAATTCCATAATTTAATTCATGCTTGATCAAAAGAGCCTCTAAGCGTAGTCCAATTTCCAATTGGCAAGCAAAGGCTATGTTGAAACTGATTTAAACAGCATGGTGATGTTGCCGAGTATGTGTAATAACTTGGATTAAACACATAATATTATATAATCCAATATTAAACCTAATAGGTTTTAATCATATAACCGGTGGCTCTGATACCAATTGTTAGCCTTATAAGGTTATACAATTAAAACACAAACGAAAGAGTGACTGACCTGATTTCAATGGTAGTTACCGAAGATGCAGCAGCCATGCAAGCAAGACGTGATCGATAAAACTCCAATCTTTATGTTTGCCGTGACAAACAGAAAACACCAACTCTTCTGTAAACTCCTAGCTTTATGACAATGCTCTATGGGAAGCCTTAGTTGTCGTGTCTAGGGTTAGCAGGGACCGGTGTTTATATACTAGCCAAAAAGTCTTAGATTCCATCCATAAGGGAAAACTAAAACTCTCCTTTCTTGGCTCTAAAGTAAAATATCATAATCATATATTATTAAGGATTCCATCAATTCTATTTCCAATATAAGACACCTTATATAGAATTAATATCTTTACGAGATTAAATCACAATTAACATTATTCTCCAATATTACATTCCTATTACATGTAGTAGACCACTTAAAGGTTGATTTATATTGGATAAATCCAACATGGTTGTGGTGGCAATGGTGGCATTTGTGGATTGTGGCGGTGGTGGCAAAAGTGGTGGCACTGTCCAAGTGGCGGCAGTAGTGGCAGCGGCAACAACGATGTTGGTGGTAGTGTTTGGCTGGTGGTTGCAGTGGGAGGAGATGGTGATGATTTCAGTTCTAATAGAAAAAAAAATGTGTGTATAGAAGGATAAACACTGTTATTTTTTGAAAACCAGTGAGGTTATAGTAGGAATTGAAATATTCATTATTGACTCAGCTAATCTTTTAATGTAAGCAGTCAATGCTTTTAAAATAAAACTTGATATTTTATTTTTACCAAACAATTTTTATTCCCTAACTTTAAAGTGAAACAACATTTTGATACAGAAAAATGGTCCTCAAATTATAAAAGAATAATACTAGGTATATCAAATTTGTGCACCAAATGATGTGGGAGCAATCAAATTTGTATTTTAATTCAAGTTATAATTTGGTTAATAATTGTGAATGTGACACCAATAAAAGTTTATATGGTATATAGGATGTATCATGTCATTTGGTACGTGCACGTATCTAATGCACAAATTTAGTGCATGAAGCACTACCCTATGTAAAAAGCTGCAATTTTATGAGACCCCTAAGTAAGTCCACATAACAACTTCAAATTAGTTACCTTCACCAAAAAACCAAAACAAAAAACCTTCAAATTAGTTATGACTGCTTTACACTATTTGGTCACTTTGCAGGTCCAATCGTGAAGTTGCCTTGATTGATGTAAAAATATCACAATAATCAATGTTTTCTTTTCGTGCCTTTGAAAAAAAATGAAAAAGATAGTAGTTTTTTTGGTAGTATTAGAGCATTTCTTTGAAGATGCAAAGAAATTTGATATCTTGAGACAATATTTTAGCACTAGTGTATTTTATATGTACTCTAGTTTATTCAAAGTATTTCAACGGTGTAACCCGTTTACTTATTGAAAAAAAAGTAAGAAACGTATGCGGAGATGAAAACTTGTCAATTGTAGAAGGACAAGGATTGTCTGTCCTCCACTTCCGGTGCCCTCCCCGTGCTCTCCTGTTTGTGTGATCACGGTTAAGCCACATCAACATTTTATATTACTATTCATTTTTATCTTATTATATCTATAAAAAAACAATATAAAATGTTAACGTGGCTTAACCGTGACCACACAAGAGAAGGACATCGAAAATAGAGGGCAGAAAATCCTTGTCCATTGTAGAAAGTTAATAAGGGCTAAAGTGAAGAGGGTCCATCTGCTCCAACCCCTCTCATATTTGGTCCCTCGTATTTCAATGCCTTGGGAAAAATGTAATTACCCTACCCGGCCCCTCCCCATCGAGCCCCCCAACACCGCCATTTGACCACAGCTTGTCGGTCGCCGTCTTTGCCGACGTTGCTGCACTATTGCAACTCACGTGAAACAAAAGGCCTTGTCTTGTTGACAGTCACGTGACAAAAGATCCTTTTTATTTTAAGAATTTTAACGAAAAGCTTCCGGTATAGTTTATTTTAACGAAAAATCATATTTTTACACTAAAAAATCAATCCTAGTACTATTCACTTTACCCTTTATTTGTCATTATCGTTAAAAATCAAAATTTTCAAACTCTTTCCACTAGTTTTCCTTTTTAAATTATATTATGACACGAAGACAAGTCACCAACTTTTTTTTTTCCCTTCAATTTCTTATTGTAATTTTCTTTTAACATGACAAACTAGTGGTCCTTGTAAATATATGATTTAAGCTGAATTTGCAAAAGTATAATGTCATGAGACTAAATTTGTAAACATGATTTTGTAAATTAAATGATATGAAAGTTGATGATATGACTTAAGCGTTGATAAATGTGCTCATTCATATTGGTGACACATCATTTAGTTTGCAAATTTTGTCTACAAATTTAGTTTTCCTAGCATTACATTTTGCAAAATTGGTAAAGAGTGTAATAAACAATATTTTTCATTCCACGTGTCAACGACACAGTAAAGAAAATTAAAATCGATATTAAATATACAAAATATTTACTTATCACATTTTACATACACATTGGTACTACATCTCCAATAGATACAACTTCATGCTTTGTTGTACAATTCTTCCCTCGTAGCGCCCTATTTTGGATCCTGGTTTTGCCTCTATTTATATCAGTGCATCCTTATTATCACACAATTACTTTGTTGGATCAATACCAGTAATTTGTTAATCTTTCAGAACTTTTAAAAGAAAACCAAACCAAATTACAAAAACCAAATTAACTCAAATGTATGTAGCAGTTGTCAAGAGATTTGGATGTGTTAAAAGTGTACTTGTGTCTTGGTTTACTACAAGATATTTTAGGTAAAGTCAAATTAAAACCAAATTAGATTACAGATGCTAGTTCCTCCTAAAAATGTCCTTAACAAATAGGAAAACTAATAAAAATGGCTTGAAAACTTTGAGTTTTAATGATAAGTACAAAATAAAGGGTAAAGTGAATAGTACCAAGTTTAACTTTTTAGTGTAAAAATATAGTTTTTCGTTAAAGTGAACAGTACCGTGAGTTTTTCGTTAAAACTTCCTTAACAAATATCTCTTGCATACCTTTAAAATAAAAAATTTATTAAACCGATATTTCCCAACTCTGACTTCGCCATGGATTAGGTGAAAATTATTGTTACCTTTTTACTTTTGCTTTTGGAGACCATAAATGTTTGATAGGACCCGTGCTGAAAACCACGTAATGATCAGCACCTTAAGTTTGGACTAACGAGTATATTGTTTGGATGATATATTTAGTGATTAAAACATCGATGTAAATAGAAATATCAACATATAAATTTATAAAAATATAGATGAATAAATCGATATTGTTTTTTTTTTTTTTTAAGATTATAGAAACTTACAATAGAGTTGGTATATCTACTCATTTAGTCAAAATTATCGAAAAAAAATTCAAAAAGAATTCAAAAATTGGAAACTTGTGGTTGGTTCAAGCAAAATTTAAGTAGAAAATGGATAAATGTTATTGAAATTCAATAATTTTTTTTATATCTTGCCCAATAGGTGAAGTTTGTACTTTACCTTCTTTTCCATATCAATCCTTGACTTTTTGAATGTTTGAAGACAATTTGTGAATATTTTAAACACTAACTGCTTTTCTCTGCTTAATTTACGTTTTTAACATAATTTTCGTGTTCTATTACTTTAAAAAAGCAGTGTTTAAACTTTGGAAAACCCTACTACTAGGCCACTATACTGCGGACCACCCCTAGGGAACCAAAACCAAAACCAATCCTACCTTACCTTGGTTGTTGGTACTAGGTGCTCAGCTTCAGCGCACTTCCCAATTATGCTACCAAATAAAAAACACCACGCTGACGTAACCAACAAGCGCCCAACAAAATGTTTGTGGATACCGCATTATCGCCGGTTTCTCCTTGACTATTCTGAAGATTCCTTAATTTTGTCTGTTTATTATATATTGTATGATCATAAATTAATTTATTTTAAATTAAACACAAACATCACTTAAAAAAATTGATTACGATAAACGAACTTGATTCACATATCTTTAGAATTTTCACTAAAAGAATCTGGAGAAAATCCTGTTAGCCGCAGTAGCTCACAGGAAAAATAAGTTCGAATATTAAATTATCGTGAACTGGTTCCACGTAAATTATTTTATGTTCTACAAGAAGCGACGAGCTTCATATTTAATTATATAATATTCAACCGGCAACAATCATGCATGCGGGAGCATAATATTTTTGGAATAATCCCCCAAAAGCAGTGAATAAATTTTGGTCTGGAAGTTTGCACCTGGGCAAAGCTTTCTACTCTTCTTGTAGCTAGATGATGTCATTGTTTATCAACAAAAAATATTTTATTTTTACCATCTATTTGTATTATTTTTGTAATAGAAATAAGACTCGTATGCATTGGACGGCCTCATTTTTATTAGAGAAATGGTACAACTAAATGTCAAGTGTAGTAGTACTATTTATCAACTCCTCCATAGTGGACCTCCTTTGACTTTTTTTTTTTAAGGACAACCGGTGGCATGTAACATCCTACATCGACCAACGGAGAGGGGGTGATGTGCCTTATATGTACATGCCCACCTCCTATAGCACGAGGCCTTTTGGGAACTCACTGGCTTCGGGTTCTATCGGAACTCCGAAGTTAAGCGAGTTTGGGCAAGAGCATTCCTAGGATGAGTGATCCACTGAGAAATTCTCGTCTGAATTCCCAGAAACAAAACCGTGAGGGCGTGGCCTGGGCCCAACGCGGACAATATCGTGCTACAGCGGAGTTGAGATTGGAATGTGACAAAATGGTATCAGAGCCACTCTGCCGTTTAGTGCAAGTGTGCCGACAAGGACGTCGGGCCCCTAAGGAGGTGGATTGTAACATCCCACATCAACAAATGGAGAGGGGGTGATGTGCTTTATATGTACATGCCCACCTTCTATAGCACTAGGCCTTTTGAGAACTCACTATCTTCGGGTTCCATCAGAACTCCGAAGTTAAGCGAGTTCGGGCGAGAGCATTCCTAGGATGGGTGACTTACTGGAAAGTTCTCGTCTGAGTTCCCAGAAACAAATTCGTGAGGGCATGACCTGGACCCAAAGCGGACAATATCGTGCTACGGTGGAATCGAGACTGGAATGTGACATGGCAAACCACGATTTTTCCACTCCTTCTAGGCCGGACCTACTTTGACTCTCTCAAGGCAGCCTTCGGTCCACGTCATAGCTTTGATATGAAACCCTACTAGGTGGGGCTGCCAAATGGGAGAAAAGAACCGATGGAGATTAGAGTGGAGGTTGCAAATGAATGTGTCACGAATCCTAGTACCGTTGTACGCCTCAACAAGTATAAATTAATACACAAAACGAAGCAAAAGAGCACTGAAAGAAAACTTAAGAATGTGATAATATGATTAATATCTATCGTTAGACTTTCAAATTGAAAACTGAGAATAATATTAGTAACATCATCACATTTCTCAATTATTTATCTAAATTGATATGACAATAGTTCACTCGTTCATAATACAAGATTATACCGCGTAAGAAAAAAAATGAGCTGTTGGAAAAAAATAGCTGACGAAAGGCACCATCATCCACCATGCCGCCAATGCCCAATACGACAATACGACGAAGTCGAACCAGTAAAGGGTCTTCTGCATGTGGGAGCTAGAGCGAGCTCGGACGATGCTCATTTCTTCGTCGAAGGTAGGCATCAAGGCTTGAGAGAGGACAAGAAGCCATGGAGGACTTGGACAATGACTCATGAAGTTGGATTGATTGCAGCCATTCCATTAGTGATGCGCTGATGGTGTGCAACATATGTTGGGAGTAATGTTAGGGATATTATGTAATTCAATCATATTAGTGTACTATATATTGGGGCAGTTGATTCATACAATTAATATTATACACACCACTTGACATATTAGATGTTACACCAAGTACAAAAATATGATTTTCCTATCATTTTTCAGATATAGGTAACAACAAAAGAAGAGAGGTAAAGGGTAAAATAATTGGGATTATAGGAGGTGGCATAACTCTTAGCCATTGAATCTAGGTTGAATGGTAACTTTTAGCCATTGAATCTAGGTTGAATGGTCCTGATTAAAAGAAGGGTAAAGGAAGGGGAGAGAAAAAGTCCTTTATATGTCGTCAAGGCAAGAAAATAAACGATTTTCATCATATGTGACATAGCAGAATTTATGGTTTGAGGTTTACAAACGGTTATCTTTGGATAGAATTTTGGAATACTATCATTTGTGAGAAAAACTCTGGTTTTTTTTATTTCTTTATTGAATGAAAGATGGTCAATACATGCCCTAAAAACAGATTAAAAGGCATGCTCAAGAAAACTAAAAGACAAGGCCTAAAAACCCTAACGGCACAAACACAACTGGGAATTTGCAAATATTATTGAAGGTCGATCCCAATTCTGGTAACCATTAAAAACAAACTCACATATACAATGGGAGTAATTTTGACATAATCATTTTAATCCTTCACAATTTATTTTTATTTTTATTTTTATTTTTATGTGTCAAATAAAATAATCACACAAAATTATGAGGGTGAGCATCAAGTTCCTGGAACAACCCTCTCTAGTTTCATTACCCCGCATCCGAGAAACCTTACAGCCTGGCAAATTCTCCGGTCTCGAGTGCCCTCAATGTCTAATCACCAACTCCCACGTGGACGCCTCACACAGTGACACCTTTGCTATCTACAGCTGTCTCCCTTATCGTCCGAATATAAATACCACCCCAAACCAAATTCATAGTATTCATTCACTCTCCCCACTCCCAATTCCCAACAAAAGCCTTAAACTCTTGCCCCTCGCAATGTATCCTATTTACCACTTTGCCACTTCTCTCTTGCTACTCTTGTTTCTGGCCGAGCCCGGTTTGGGCGCTTTAGTGGAGGAGCAGCCCCTGGTGCTCAAGTACCACAACGGCGCTCTTCTCAAGGGCAACATCACCGTCAATCTCATCTGGTACGGCCACTTCACCCCAATCCAGCGCTCCATCATCGTCGACTTCATCCACTCCCTCGCCCCCCGGCGGGGCCCACTCCCCTCTGCCTCCTCCTGGTGGAAAACCACCGAGAAGTACAAGGGCGGCGCCTCCACTCTCGTCGTCGGCAGGCAAATCCTCCACGAGGCCTACTCTCTCGGAAAGTCCCTCGGGAACCGGCACCTGGTAGCCCTCGCGGGCAAAGTCAACGCGTTGAAGGCCATCAACGTGGTTTTGACTGCCAGTGACGTGGCGGTCGACGGATTCTGTAGCCGCTGCGGTACCCACGGCTCCGCCCGGGACAAGAAGTCGGCTTACGTGTGGGTTGGGAACTCGGTGGTCCAGTGCCCCGGCCAATGCGCCTGGCCCTTTCACCAGCCCATTTACGGCCCGCAAACCCCGCCATTAGTGGCCCCAAACGGCGACGTCGGAGTTGACGGCATGATCATAAACCTCGCCACTCTCTTGGCGGGAACAGTAACCAATCCGTACAACAATGGATACTTCCAAGGGCCGGCCACCGCGCCGCTCGAGGCGGTCTCTGCCTGCACGGGCATTTTCGGAACCGGGGCATACCCGGGTTATCCGGGTCAAGTCCTGGTGGACAAGGCGACCGGGGCGAGCTACAACGCGGTCGGGGTGAACGGGCGTAGGTTTCTACTGCCAGCCATGTGGGACCCGCAGACCTCTGCATGCAAGCCGCTTGTGTGACCGACGTGGCAATCATCTGCGCCGCACGCGAACGTGTAGATATTATTATAATATTATATATAATTACATAATGTGATGATGGGATGGTGTCCGATGAGGACGGGGAGTGGATAGGGTTGGGGGGTTTTGTACACACTTCAAGTTTGTCGTCTTGCGTGACGTGTAGATCAAGTGGAAATAAAGTGGTTATGGTTAAATAGAGCAATTATAGAGAGAGAAAATGTTGTCCTTAAAAGTTAAAGATGAAAGGATGGTGCTCGTTTTCGCTTTACAAGCAAAAGTTTGTATTTTATCGCATAAACAAAAGCTTAATGATGAGTTAGCAACTAGTGGACAAAGCTGTGGACCATCATGGTGGCGTATCAAGTCAATAATATATATTTTTATATTATCTTCGTAGTCTTAACATTATAAGTACGAGACGTCGCTCACGTAATTCGGTTTCTTAATAGCCGGACCGAGGGCAAAATTTTAACGGGGTGTGATATCCACATCTTATTTTACTTCTCACACATTTTTAATTTTCAATCGTCGGATCAGATGAATTGAAGAAGATCAACGAACATAAATTATTAAGGGATGTGCAAGAAGTAAAATAGAAGGTATGGATAGCAATCCTATTTCAACTCGTGTATTGATAGAGAAAAGAAAAGAATCCCGTGTAACACGTTACTTTTCAACGACACAAGATTTTTTTGTTTTTATGCTTAAGTGATAAGGTGCCACATTTACTATGGTTAGTTTTTTTGTCGTATTCACTGTAGTCTACGTCAATTTGACTATCCACAAGTAGATTTATTTATTTATTTTATATTTTTCTTTTCCAAACAATATTATTTAGCTAAGAGGAGGAGGTAAACTTACTACCACAACGGACTAGCAATAATGTTGTTCAAACTCGTCTTTGACGACCTAATACCTTTCACTTACAAGTGAAAATAAATGTCACGGACTCTTGTGTCCATAACAACAACGTTGTAACATAATTAATAAAGAGATTAGCTATGTGACTTTCATCACGTGAACATAATACAATATCATGGTGCCCATTTGAAAGTACTTGGAAGACAAAATGCAATGAACATAAACAATAGTACCATGCTCAGCAACTTCTTCAATGCATAAGAGAAGTTTCAGTATATTTGTACCTATGTTTCATGTGTAAACCATACCAAGCTCAGCAACTTCTTCCTCCGAAAATACTCGCGTAACTGGCTAATTTCAATTATTCAACATTTATATTATAGAGCAACAGCTACAGGAATAACAAAAGAACCAGAGGTTGAGTTTTGGGTGGACAGAGATGCAAAGTATTAACCAAACATTTCAAGTTCCATACTTATCCAGCTACAATTAAAATTCATATGTTCAAGTAATATATCGTATGAAAAGCATGCTAATTACCAGAGGAAATGTGAAACAGTAGACATCTTCTGAACAAGTTTGTAATGGAGTTGTAATGGATGAATGCATATAGAAATGCAAGTGGTGATTCACAAAATTGCAGAACCGTGAGCGATTAAATACGTTCTGAACACTTCAAACCCATCATACATGACAAAGCATGGAGTACAAATTCCGGCACAAGAAACAGTGAAGCATGCTAGTGAAAGGACAAATGAATAAGATGATCAAACCGAACGACAAGGATTTTGATGATTTGAGAAACTAGGCCTTGTAGATTTTGTAAACAATATCAGCAAGTTCATCGATTCTGATTAAATTTCATAGCATTCCAAGTAGTCAAGAATCTACTGTAGTGTGACCAAGTGATTAGACAACATTTCCTTCTCAACATTTGACAATCCTATGAACAAAATTGTGATCAAACAAGTACACCGACATATACAAGTCATGATAAAATGCTCAATACACATTGATGATTCCAACTACATTTCCAAAGGTGAGGGCACAGATCAACGAAGCAAAAGCGATCAGAACAATAGTAGTTAATACTAAAACACAAAACCAGACAAAGGAATTCATTACCAATTACAAAAAGAGTTGAAAACCCATTCGATTACTTAACGGGCCTTTTTCTTTCCAGCAACAGTGACCCTCTTACCCTTCAGGGTCCTAGTGTTGTTCTTGGTGCGCTGTCCTCTGCAAGGCAATCCCTGGCTGTGGCGTATGCCTCTGTAGCACTGAATCTCCTTGAGTCTCCTTATATTCAAGGCATTGAACCTCCTCTGCAACATCCAAAAAATCCCAATAGAACTTTCATCCAATGGAAACTGTGGCCATGTCCCAAACCAATCAGGCAATCCCATGTGCGAAAGTTACAACCCAGGACGTGCATGATTGACTTGAGATACCGCCACAATGAGATCCCGTTATATGAAAAAGGAAACCCTAACAAATTAAGGGTGCATTTTGCTCCACCCACCGCAATTGATTGCGGTTAAATGAAGGTGATCTAATGTATTTGCTACATAAATGTCGAAATTTAAACTCATCTGATGACAATCAATGTTATGCCAGTGAGCAAAAGTATTGTAGTTGCAACAAATAAAGTTTGAGGGTTTACCAAATCTCCTTCAATCATGTACTTGGAGACTTCATCTCGGATAATGGTGAGCTCTTCTTCCGACAAATCTTTGGTGATTTTGTTCTCCATGTTGAGGTCGATTAGGATTGTTCGTGCCCTAGTACGCCCAATTCCATGAACGTACTGAAGAGAGTACTCGACCCTTTTGTTGTTGGGGATTTCAACTCCGCCAACACGCACACATTTGATGCTCAAGCCACCAACCTGCACAAAATCGACGAGACCCATGAATTTTGAGGTCGACCCATGAAATTCTGAGGTCGACCCAGAATTTAAAACGTGAAATTTACCTGATTGGGGGGTCTGATTGGGAAGGAGAGGCTGTTGGAGAGGGGATTAGAGTTTCTTCCATTGCAGATTACAGAGAGGGAGGGTGCCAGAGGCATTGCCAGTGTTTGCGCCATGACCGTGTCTGAGTTGTGGGAGTGATGAGCTTTGTGTTTGTGTGTGGATGAAGACGATGGGGTCGAGTTATCCTGTTCTGGCCAAATCTCAAGTGCGCAACACAATATATGCGCAGCGTTTCAACGCCGTTGGATCAAATATGGACGGTTCTGATTAAGTTGAGATAAAAAGGTTTCACGTAGAAACGTCTGAATACTCGGTGCGGCTGAGGCTGGGGCAGTTGATGTTCCCCTTGAAAGCTGTTGGAACCAAATTTTTGCATCACGGTGGATGATAAGAGTATGCAAGAACGATTATGTTCACAAGGAGCAAACAATTGTGATTAACATGGGGTACTAGTGTGGTATCGGCCAAAGCCTCTTCGACAGTTAATTTTGTACAAAGCATTAGGAGGTTTAGACCTAGTTTGGGAGTGAGGTGCTTAAAAAAAAAGCACCCATGAAAAAAAGCTGTGAGGGTTTTAGGTGTTTGGTAAACTGAAAAAAAGGGCTTATTTTGGAAGCTGCTGTGAGAATAAGCTGAAATCAAAGGAAAAAGCTGAAGCTGCTATTTGCAGCTTTGGAAAACTGGCTTTTTTTTCAAAGCACACGAAGCTACAATGCTTCTTTAATGAAAATACACACTATTAGACTGTTTTTTTTTTCCAAAAGCACTTTTACAAAAAAGTTTACCAAACACTCTGCTGATTTATTTCACAGCCGCTTATTCTCACAGCATAGCCGCTTATTCTCACAGCAGCTTTTTTTCAAAGCACAGCAATACCAAACCAGCCCTTAGTCTGATTCGGAGCCGTTAAGTGAATGCCAGACTTATGAAGCAGTTGTATTCCAATCCATCATCCGGCCAATAAAATTCTTGATCCCACAATGGGAAAGAATTGAAATCATTTTGATTCTTGTGTTTTCGGCGTTTACTAAAATATGGGTAAGATAATTATTTCACTCAATACCTAAATTCAAGAATCAGATCGACAAGAGAAACTAGTTGATCTGATTCTCATTTGTTACTTCTCTTTTTATTATAGTTTTACAATTCTTTTCTTTATCCATTTCTGTTAACCAAACATGCCTCGATTTGACCTATCCGCTTACAAAAAATGAAAAGAACTGAAAGCGTTGGCTTTCTGTGGCTTTCTGTGGGGGTGGAGTTGAATCACTGAGAGCCAAGGCCAAACGGAGGCGCAGCAGAAGCCTGAAATTAGCCTACATGTACAGCTGAACATTCCTACAACTAAATTTTCAAGCTTTGGAACTCCATCCGGAAGCTGTGGGAAATTTCAGCATGGTACCAGTCATGCTCCAAACTCAAATGCTGTCCTGCCCAAGGTACTTCTCAGATTGCTCCTAATTTACTGCAGTAAAGGGTTAAACTTTCCCCAATTAACTCACAGAGGTTTCCAGGTTCAACCTAATCGAGATTTTTCTGATGTTTTATCTTTACAGGGGTGCCTAGGTAAGCAGAAATGTTCAGTGACAATATCAAACACCAACTTCGGAGTGTACCCTCGTCCAAGCAATCTTGAAAAATTGTCTGTGGAAGCTGTTTGTGCCCCTGTAAGTTCTTGAACTGCCAGAATGAAATTCAAGGGTATAAGACCGAACTTCGTAAAATCTAGTTCCCTACGAAAACTGGATTAGGCAGCAGAGCAGTCGCTTAGCAGCATTTGTGTGTACGGAAATGTAAAAGTATTGTCTACAGAAGTAGGCATGAAATGCTGATTCTTTCAAAAAACTGAAAGGAAACTTCTCAATCACAAAGTTGTAGGGACGACACAAGAAATTTGTAATAACAAGACTTGTTGAATTTGATTTCACTTGGTGGCACACCCCCTCGTCAATTAAATCTAAGAAAAGTTCACTCGATATTTGAAAGCGCAAGCTTTGGTGTTCACTTTGATTTACTGCGAAGCTCGGAAACTGATGGTTACCTTTTGATCGAATAGAAACCAAAAGAAACTTCTCAGAAAATTCTTGAGATTATAATACCTAAGAGTTGGTTTAACATAAAAGTTGGAAAGGTTAAGAGAGATGGGGGGAGTGAAACTTTGTGGATAATTATTAAGACACCTAACAACCATGGCTTCAAAACTCAAATGTTGTGAAAAGAAGCTGCCTTTTGCATCCAAACCGATGACTGCTTTTATACTGACTACTTATTCTTCACCTTATTTGATGATGCAACCGCAATCCGTGGATTAGCTTTCCTAGTCCTGGCATTGGTGCTGGTGCGCTGCCCTCGGCAAGGCAACTTATCGATGTGCCTGATCCCTTTGTAGCACTGAATGTCCTTCATTCTCTTGATGTCTCTCTCGACAATAGTCGCCTGAAAACACCCGAAAAACCCAAACCTGTTACTGATGCAAGTAGCACTAAAACAGAGGGAGAGGAGGGAGAGAAACAGAGAGAGCTACGTATACCAATTCCCTTCCAACTAAGAACTTGGAGATTTCATCGCCAATGGCAACAACTTCTCTTCGGGTCAAGTCCTTGGCACGTTTGTTGGTCATGTTTAGCTCAGATATGATCAAGCCGGCCCTCGCTCTGCCAATCCCACGTATGTACTGAAGCGCATACTTAAGGGGCTTATTGTCTGGAATCTCCATTCCTGCTCTTATATTCAGGCATTGCACACGGACCCCATGAAACTGCAAATGACACAGGAAGCTCAAATATGACCATTAAACCAACATATGAATCTGTAACCTTTCAAATGGGGTTGGTCAGAATATTTGTTCCCAATTTTTGGATCTTTGAGTGTAGTTACAATTTACAATGAAAAACAAACTAATCAAAACTGCAGATATAATTGTATTTGCCATTTCATAATTCACTAGTCAATCATTTTAGTCAAGTCCCTGCTTTGCGAGGTTCGGCCCGGGGAACAAAGAGGCTGTTTTCGTGACTCGAATCTGTGATTTTCGGTCACAAAGGAGCAACCTTTCTGTTGCGCCAAGGCTCGCCCACCATGTAAAATCTCAGTTACCGGACAAATTTTGCAGGATAGCTGGGAGATGTGAGTAACCTATCCACTAACTGTATTGAGCCAATTGATCGGCTCCTCACACCCCGCATTGGAAGAAAACCACTTAGTCAGCAAACATTCTCCAATGCATGACAAATCTTAGGAAAAAAAAAAAAAAAAACCTCATGAGGCATGAGTTATTTTTTCTTCAGTTACATAATTTTACAGCAACCAAATGAGGGACAATTTCAGACCCAAAAAATAAAAACCAGACGAGGCAACCAACAATTTATGAAAACCCCAGAAAATTTCTAAAGCACCATCTTTAGTACGAACATGATCCACAGTCATAAACCCTAAACCCTAAACACAGTTTGTTTGAATTCAACAAAAGAAACGATTAGTCTGATAAAATGAAGTTTTATAAGGTATTCGAACTTACCGATACAGATTGAAGGAGTCGACGACTCGCATCACAAACGATTGCGATTGAACCGCGTAACCCCAACATCATCAATGATCAATTGGTCGCTGGATACATAGATTTTGCCAAAGTTGCAGAATGCCAAAGGAAAACTTCCAGTCAAACCACCACTAGGGATTTTTGTCCGCCAAAATAACCGGCCTTTATCTCTTTTTCATTTGGGCTTGGTCCGCTTCTATGTGCACAGAAATTTACCAAGTTATCCACATTATTTTATTTAAAACTTCCCACCTTATTTTTGTATTTGTTCACACGAAGTTACGGTCACATAGTTGCATTTGTTTCACAAGATTATTTTGGACTGGATTAATTTTAGGATTAAGTTAGATTGGCTTAGACTAAATTAAATTGGACTAACTTAATGAAGCGTTGGGTTCAGTATCGGACTAAAAAACTGAATATAAATAAACTATAATATTATATTATTTAACACTTATCTAATAATATTTTATTATTTTATCTAATAATATTAATTTAACCCTTTTCTTTCTCTTTTCACACTCTACCTCTCTGTGGAACCTTCACTCATCCATTCTCTCCGACTCCATCCATTCTCTCTTTTCCTCCTTGTATTTCTTGTAAAACGCAGTCTTTCAAAACAAGGTCATGGTAGATCTTTCAAGACAAGCTCATCCCCCTTCACCCTCTTCCTGCCGTTAGGCATCTCCACCTTCCTCACATTTTTTCTCCCAACAATTTTCGAATCTCTCTGCTCCCTCTGATACATGCATCGGCATCTCCGTCTGCAATTCCAGAACGAGATAGCCATCTCAGAATTTTCTGGGAAAAAGGAAGAATGCATGAAGACTGCTTGTTGATCAGCTTCTCCCATTGTTGTTGTTGTTTTGCACTTTTTTTTTTGTTTTGAATTTTGGTGTTTCGATTTTGAGATTTTGGTAGTGGGGGAAGCTGATTTGGGCGTGGGTAAATGGAGACGAAGCAACGTACATACGATGCAGTGTAAAAAGGAAGCACATTTGGAGACGGGACTAACAATCCTGACACGCCCCGACCCTGATATTCCCCGAATACCAGGACCGATACGTGCTGGCCGACACCCGAGGGTGACGAAAGCCATTAATTGATACAAAAGCTAAGAATAAGAAATAAATAAGGCTTAGAAATTTAAAATACCAAAAATTAATAATTTAGGAACGTGCTCAGAGCATACAACTAAACCTAATCACTAAAAAGAATTTAGATAAAATTTAATGAATAAAAGAGTGAGTCCTACATTCGAGAGGATCCGAAGATGCTGCTGCGGAAGTGTCTTGACGCCGAGATTAGGTGCCTTGATTCTAAGTCCTGAATGGGGGCGCAAAACAAAGGTGAGTGGACCAAGTTTATATATATATAATAATAAAACAGTTATCAACATACTAACCCCCAAAATTTAATAATGAAAACTACTAGCATAATAAGTGATGGATTTAATAAAAATCCTAGCATGCCAAAAATATCTCAAAAGCCATATTGCGGAATCTCATCGCAGAAATCGAAACAGTAAACGCCTCATAAATCGTCTCGTAAACGCGGTGTGCTGCTAGAAAGATCACTGAATAAATATAACTCCCGGCCCAATGCCTGCACCTCAGTCTCTGTGCCCGTAGCCAGAGATAACTCCCTCCCGGCCCAATGCCTGTCTCCGTGTCCCTCAGCCTTTCGCTAGGGATTATTTCTCCCGGCCTACATGCCAACACCAGATCCTCGCCCCAGGCGGCATAGTGTCCACTAGGTACGCACAAATAGTTACGTCTCTCGTAAATACCACTTCATAGCGTAGGTTACCGATCATCGTCTACACTATAAAGAGGGGTTCAAAAACATGTTCTAGCATCCTATCGTCATCTATCAGATAGTCTACCAGTTCATGGTTTTTATAGAAAATATGATATATATTAAAATATAGCTCAAAATAGGCTAACAATTATTTCCTCACCAAAACACGAGACGAAATCAATAAATTCAGTAGACATGATTGATATAAATCAATTCACAAATTTCGTAGGCATGCTAAACATTTATGCAATTAAATTATAAAATCATGTAATTTTAGAAGGGGTCCACTCACAGTACTTAGCCGTCAAAAGCTGCGCCACTAGCGAAGACAGAACATCAGAATAATTGCCCCTAAGCACATAAAGAGTCCAATAAATAAAACTATATAATAGAAATTGAATTTGGGAAAACGGACATTGGAAACGGATTTAGAACGTTGAATTACCCTAAGAAGGGTCCCGGACGAAAACCCGAAAAGTCAACCCTAAAGTCAACGTTGACCGGGGGTCAACAGTCAAATTAGGTCTAACGGGTTTTAAGCTTGAATTCCGAATTAGGGCTTAGGTTAAATAGGATTAGGATTTATTGGGTTTTAGAATTATAGGGTTTTGGGTTAAAAGGGTTTAGGGTGAAAATGGGTGGTTTGGGCCTAAGCCCAAACACACACACGCACCACACAAACACACACATGCACGGCATGCACATGCATGCAAGCATGCATATACACACACGTACACATGCACTTAAACACACACACACACACAAACCACAAAGGCCTTAAGGCCTCACACAAGGACCGGGCTTTAAGCCCTTTTCACTCAAAACCGGCCCAAGGCCCTTTGGGCTGCTGAAAATAAATAATTAAATAGAATAAAAACGGGCTGGGCTAGGCAGGGAAGGCCCAAAGCCTTGGGTTTTGGTGGGTCGCCGGATCCAATGGGAGAGAAGGCCGGAAATTCGGCCGGAAAACTATCCCACTTTAAACGGCTATAACTTTGTCACTACTCAACGAAATCAAGCGAGACAAAAACGAAAGTTGTAGCCCTGGAAGAGACGAAGAGAATGATACCTCACACGACGTCTAACTCGCCGTGTTTTGGCCGGAAAATGCCTCGAAAGCCGTCGGACTCGCCGGAAACTGGGTAAGATTCAAATGAGTATAACTTCTTCAATACTCAACGAAATTGAGTGAAACGAAAAGGAAAGTTATAGTACTCGACGAGACGAAGAGATTGATACCTTGCACGCCTGCCAACTCACCATGGTTTGGCCGGAAATGGCCTCGAAAGTCGCCGGAGCTTACTCCGTGCCGTCGAACTCGCAGGGCAGGGTCCGGGGTTCGTTGCGAGCCTCTCTTCGATGGTGACTCGGTCCTAGTGAGTCCAGGGGAAGGGAGAGATGCGAGAGGTTGAGGGAGAGCTGAGAGGAAGAGAGCTAAGGGAGAGTTAAGGGGGAGAGAGACGAAGAAGAAGGAAGAGAGAGACCGGGGGAAAAACAAAAAAAATTATAAGGTGGGCCCTACGGGCTCACCAATTAAGACCTTAAAACAATTTTTAAATAAAAGTGGGGTTGGGGTGTTTCAAATCCCATACATTTCGGGGGACTCGCTAATACTACCTAGCGAAGGACTTAGTCGGGGCGAATCCGACTTAGTCTCATTAACGCTAGTCCTTCTTCACACCAAACACGGCTTAGCAATTCCAGTTAAGCCAGTCTTATCCAACGAAGTTTAGTGAGGGCAAACAAACGCCCCTTATAGTCTAATAATATTTTTATTTCCTTATAAATAAGAATTTCTAGGCTCAAATCTCAAAAATGATAAGTTTGATATCAATATATTTTTTCATCCTTAGACCATCTCCAATGGTGACCTAAAACCTAAAAATATTTAGCCTAGAAAATTTAGGTTTTAGCCCAGAAACAGCTTTTATACTCCAATCCTTCTGGTCTAAAATTTTAGCCCGAGATTATCAAAGAATGAATTAAGGCTAATTTTTTTTAAATTAACTTTAAAAAAAAATTATGTAGACTATCCTAAATTAATTATATGAATATTTTAACCAAAAAATATTTAAATTCCGATAGATTTTGAAAAATCACTAAATCAATACATAAAAATCATGATAAACCACATAAACTTAATACAAACAACATTTAATAAACCACATAAACTTAGATTTTTTTTTTACCGTTAGATTTGATTATATTCGATCTAAGCCGTTGGATTCAATAAATATATAAATCTAAAACTAAAAAAACATTAATTTGAACCTGGTCCGTTGGATTACCCAATGGCCCATTTAAATGGAACCGTTGGATGAAGAAAAGTAGCCCAACGGCTACTTGACGGTCTGACAGTGGGGGAACAACCCCACGTGGGTTGGTACAAAATTTTGAGAAAGCCTAGCGCGTGCAGCGTGTAGGCGAGTAGGGAGTGGGCAGTGGGCTTCACAGCCCCGGTTTCAGTCTCAGTTGGTGAGGCCCATTTTTCTTTGTGGCCTAAAATTGGGCCGGTATTTGCCCTCCATTTGGGTTTTAGGTTTTAGGTTAATTTTAGGTCATGGGTTGGAGTGGATTTTGGGGGGTAAAAAAAAGGGAAATTTTAGGTTCTAGCCCACCATTGGAGATGGTCTTAGTGTAAATCTATCGTTATATAAAACAATAGCAAAGATAATTTTGTACTGTAGCTCAGGGTTAAGGTCATATCTAATGGAGAGGCTAAATGTCCAAAAGTCAAAAAATGGCTTGATTTGTCCAAAAACTTATCTTCAACTGATGATTAGGATATAATTCTATGGAGCTTACTAGAACATTATTTGGCCAAAGGGGCATTAAGCTGACTAAATGTAGCCCCCTCTTAGCCTGTTTCCTGTGGATTAGCTCCTCAGTTATAATAATTGATTCAAATCCAACAATTAGATTCGAAAACATCCAAAAGTAGTTTAATTAAATTAACCAATAAATTTAAAGTATAAACTTAGAACTAACAAATTATTATAGGATATGTTTAGCCTCTTCGATTGGAGATGGTATATAAGTATGAGTTGACATTGTTCATTTAAGATAATTTTTTTGCAGGATTATAATTCTGGACGCGGCTATGTTTAATCATTTCGGTTGGAGATAGCCTAAAGAGTCATACCCTAATTTTCTGTTATAAATTTGTCCGATCATTTTTTTTTTTATCCAACTCATGAAATATTTACTTTAGGAGTTGGAGATTTGAAATTACATCACTAAACGAATCGCTAATGGGTTCTTAATTTCTTTTTAAATTCAATTAAAAGTAAAACAAACAAATATAACTCTCCAAATGATTTCAAATGAAATCAGTCTTAAAACTTGAAAAATACTTTTTAGAGTAAATTGAAGCTATGGTCCCTGAACTTTAACCAAATTGGAGCAATGGTCCCTCAACTAAAAATCCATTACCATTGGTCCCTCAACTCATCAAAACGTACAGCTATGGTCCCTCAACTAAAAATCCATTACCTTTGGTCCCTCAACTTTAATTCAACTGGAGAAATGGTCCCTTAACTTTAACCCAATTGTAGGAATAGTCATTCCAACATAACTCGTTTTGACAAAAAAATTTACGTAGTTGACGAAAATGACCATAATTACACACTTTGATGAGTTGAGGGACCCTAATTATATAAATGGTTATTCCAACATAACATATTTTGACAAAATTTGGAAGAAATTGATGAAAAGGACTATAGCTACACATTTTGATAAGTTGAGGGACCAATGGTAATGGATTTTTAGTTGAAGGACCATTGCTCCAATTTGGTTAAAGTTCAAGGACCATTGCTACAATTTACTCTACTTTTTATTACATAAGGAGAAGCATTGTGGTAAATTCTTCCTAATATGGTAATTATAATATTATTACACTCATGACATTGTTCGAAGTAGGTGTATATATATATATATATCTATCTACTCGCACAGCTTTATTTGTATTGCGTCATCCCTTAGAATTTGTCTGTCGTAAAAACAATACATAATATTGATATTGTGCTAGTGGTTCTCTCCATGCACGGGCGTAGATGAGGGATTAACCAATACTTGCATGTTTCGCTTGGTAGGCATTGACAGAAGGGCCGTAGTACTAGTCTTAACTTTCTCTGTAGTCTTGAGGATAACCAAGAACATAACTCGATATAGAACTATCATCCCGAACAACACAGCAACATTCACCCACTTGGAATATCTCATTTCCACTTGACATCTCTCTCTCAAAATTTGTTCGCCGCTGATGAATGATCCTCCGGCTTCACTTGCTGGAAACATTGTTCCTTGGAATTCATTTTTGAACAATCCCTGGTATGCATACTTGTGGAAGGCAATGTAGTACATTGGATACTTCCACACCGGCTTGGGAAGATCACTTGGTAATTGGAAGAATCCACCACATAACATCAAAAGACCTTGAATTCCAGCACCAGCTATTATTCCCATGAGGTAATTGGGCACAATACTAGCAACTATCATCATAAGACTCTCAACCAACATCATGCAAGCAAGTAACACACAAGAAAAGTACACAAAGTGTTCTAATCCGCTATGAAGTCCAGCAAGGTAATAAGTTATTGCCCCGGGAATCACTGAAATCATTATCAAGAAAGGCACAGAAGAAAATGTATTGCCAAAAGCAAATGCACAGACACCATAGTGCCCGTTTAGTCTTTCTCGTTCAAATACCTGCATTTACAACAAAAAGTAGAGTTTAGGAACGCTAATTTTAACATTGATCGCTAATGAAGTATTCTAAATTAATTTACCTTCATATCTTCCACAAAGGAAGGGAATCCACCAATGGCCATGAAAGTTAGAAAACTAGATATGTAAGTGAGCAGCAAGACTCTTGCCTGCAACATACGAATGTTATGTACTAATTAACTGCCTACTAAGGGGACAATTTCCTTGTATACATAGTACATATAGAGATCTTTCTCTCACTTACCTGAATAGATCTATAACCATGTCCAAGCTCATGATAGATAGTACCGAGGCCTAGGGTCATGAAGATGTAGATAGCCAGGCGCAACCAGTAATAGCCTCGATCTCTATGCATGTTCACGAAGGATCTTCTTGTAAGTACGAGAGATTGTGTAAGAAAGCCAGCACGGCTTCTCTTCTCTAATTTTTCACCAGAGTCCTAAATTTCATGTGAATTAATGTTAGTCGATGTTGCCCCCATTAATCCTGGGGTCACTACTGCAATTTGAAATTTTATTCAAAAAGGTACATACATAATTACTTCTATGAATCTGATTACTAGTTTACCTGTTTACACAGTTCAGCTACTTGTCTTTGAACTTGCTGAAAGGTTTCAGATTCTTTATAGGACCTTATTAGAGTATCAATTGCTACTTCTGTTGGTGTGGTTACGCCTTGCTCAATGTCCTGCGACGTGTTACAAAGTTCTATTAGATTTCTAAAGGTTTATCAGCATGTTATGTGATTTCTTGTTTCCAAAGAGATTTTCTTACCTGCTCAAAATCTTTGTTTATGGTCTTAAGGAAGTGATCCGATGGATTTTGGAGAGTTGGGCATGGGAAACCAGTTAAAGTGAAAAACTGCAACCAATTAAGGACATCAGTACATAGTTAACAATATATTTAAATAACTCTGATTTTCTGAATAAGCCATCTCATATACATGGAGCTAGCCTTACATGATTTGCTGCAGAAGCAGGACCAAAATAGACAGTTCTTCCAGAAGACAGAAGACAAAGACTGTCAAAAAGTTGAAAGACTTCAGAGCTAGGCTGATGGATGGATGTAACAATAGTCCTTGGAGTTCCATCACTTTTGTCAAGATTTGCAATTCTGCTCATGACATAATAAGAAGCTGCACTGTCAAGGCCGCTTGTCGGTTCGTCAAGGAAGAGAAGCTTAGGGCTTGTGAGAAGCTCAATACAAATGCTTACTCTCCTCTTTTGGCCACCACTGAGGCCTTTAGCTCCCCAACCTCCAATCCTTGTGTTCATGGCGTCCTGCAAACCCATCTCTCTAATTGTAACTTCTGCTCTCTCTTTCTTCTCTGACTTGGTTATGAAGTCTGGCAGTTGCAGCTGAGCAGAGTAATATACGGCTTCTTTAACGGTTAATGTCGTCATTAAAGTGTCATCTTGTGTGACATATGCCTGTATCCGTATATAAGTAGATGTGATTTATTAAAAAAAATATGGAAAAAAAGAGTGAAAAATTAAGGGAAATTTCTTCAAAATACTGCATAACATTGAATAATACAAGAATGAATGATTGAGTTTGAAAATAAATGATCTAAATAATGTAAAATCAAATCTAACAGCTAAAACACTTGAAGCATTGAATGATACGTATAATTGAAGCCACACCCACCGAAGTTCCATAAGCTAGTGCTTGTTTATGCCCATTGATTAGGATCTTCCCTGTTTGCCTTGCGTTTGAACTCAATCTCCCTGCAGTGTGTAACCATGAGTTGTAAGTTAGAGTACCTATGCACAAATCAGGTTGTGTATGTGGTTAACTTAGGACAATATTTGAAAATTTGACATAGTTTGAGATCGAATTTTATTTGAGCTATAATACTGGGTCTTTAATTACTTGGACATGACCCCAATTAATGGGTCTAATCCAAGCGTGTAGTATTCACGTGCTTGTCTTCTCCTTATTCGTTGTGGAATTCTCTTTTCACGTAACCCAATCAAAATATGATGGACAAGGATTGTCTGCCCTCTTTGTTCCCGTGCCCTCTTGTTTTGTGTGATCACGGTTAAGCCACGTCAATATTTTATATTGTTTTTTTTATAGAGATAATAAGACAAAAATGAATAGTAATATAAAATATTGACGTGACTTAACCGTGATCACACAAACAGGAGGGCACGGGAACAAGGAGGGCAGACAATCCTTGTCCAAATATGGTCTCATGTGAGGGCCATGTTGAAAATACCATGCTGGCTTGGTAATTTGGCAAAAATATATCTTATCTTAATTATAATTACGTGGTTCCATTCCTACTAATACCGATGCATGTTATAATAAAGTCCAACACCTACTAAACTTTATAGGTTCTTAAATTAGGACAATATTGATGCGTTTAGTAGGGGATTGCTTGCACAATTCTAAAATCTTGATATTTAAATGTGGAACCGTTCATTATATATTGTATTTATTTTGTCAATTTTCCGACGCGAGATTTTAAAATTCTTTCACAAATTCATATAAATATTGTTTGACTAGACAACCAAAAAAATAGCATCCGGATGCTTATCTCTGTACCTGCATGCAATCGTTAACCATGCTGAAATTATATCTCGTGGAATGGAAATTGGAATGAATTATTAAGTAGGGTATCGATTATTACCTCCTAAAGCATCAAGGAGAGTGGACTTGCCACAGCCAGAAGGACCCATTATAGCCAAGAGCTCCCCAGGCTTGGCATAACCAGTTAGACCTTGCAGGATTGATCTGCTGCTGCTACCAATACTGTTCTTCTTGGAAACTACTGTCACCCACAAGTCCTCCCATGTCAGAAACACACCCTCCTCCAAATTTGCATGGTTGTTGTTTTGGACGCGGCCACCTCCTCCTCCTCCGCCAGCCCTTGGCAGTACTTGTGTTTCAACCTCCAGTATAGCTGAACCATATTCATGCTCAGTAGCATTGTGGTGGACATTAAGATTAAAAGTAGAAGCCATATGGATTTGGGCAATTTCTCTGTGTGTGTGCGTGTGTGTGAGAGAGAGAGAGAGAGAGAGAGAGAGATTTTGTTGGGGGAAATGGTTAAGGATGCCCGGTATTTAAAGAGCCTTAAAATGTAGGTAACGTGTACAAATTTTTTTCTCCTCTCGGGAAAAAATCGCGGGAAGAAGAGGACGGGACCGGGGCCCTCGGGTAGTCGTGTGGTTCAAAGTTGTGGAGAAATTTTTAGTTGTGACTGGAACATAAGTGTACATCACGTGTTTTAATAGGAGTGATGAAAAATTTTATTTTTTAAGTTATTAAGTTTTTAGCACACATATCTTACCATTTGTATAGTGATACGTGATGTACTATCCTGTATACCGGTCACACTAAAAAAATTTCCCAAGTTGTGATATAGATTAACCAATTAGCTTTTTTGGTTGTTAAAAGGTCTTTTTTGGCTCCGTTCGGTATGCGACGAAATTTATGGGAAATTAATTTCCATGTCTTTTCTTTATTTGATAAGGAGCATTCGACTGTTTGGTTAAAGTAAAGCAAAGCGATAGTCTGTGTGAATGCTAGTGCAATATGATTTCTGTTAGTGTTTTGGATGTTAAAATGAAGAAATTCAAGTAAGCGCGGGTAAACAACTGAAGTAACTATGACTCATTTTAGGTAGTCAAATGTCTCGTCATCTAATAATGAATTAATATTAACAAGATTTCTACTGTTCCTGTCTACCATCCAGTGAAATCATAGCCAAAAGAATGAGCTTGGCAGAATTATCATGGAAAGAAAATCCTGTTGAGCTTGACTCTAGTCTAACTTTGTTTAAATGACTAGAGAGGTGTAGTATAAGTGGGAGCTTCACATCGAAATTGAAATACCACTACTTTTAACGTTATTTTACTTATTTTATGAATCGAATAAATGAAAATTTTGAAGATTTATTTCATTTGGTGTTAATAACAACTATTTTTATAATGTTGATTCATGTTGGTTCAAAGAGCCTCCAGATATCACCTAGGATGCTCTTTTACAAGATTGGTTGTATGACTTTAATATTTTTATAAAATCTCTATCGTTTCATCCAAAAAGGAATAATAAAAGAATAATGCTAGGGGATGAGAGGATGAGGGTTCGAAACTACTACAATAATATAAGAGTGTGAGAGTTTCAAACCCGGGGCACATGAGTAGAAATCATTACTCAATTACACACACACACACACACACACACACACACATATATATATATATATATATTAGTATTGAATTCGTTACCCACGAAATTCAAACTTAAAACCTCTTACGTATAAGTACAAAGGAATACTACAAGACCGTCCAACTTACATGTGTATGATATATATTCAGCTTGTCCATATTACAAACATGATATCCAACTTACACTTGTATGATTATGTTATTCAACTTGTCCATACTACAAAAATGATATTCAGCTTACACGTGTATGATATACACTTAATTTATCAGGTGAAATGATACAATAGTAGAAATTTTTGAAACCACGACGAATGACACTTTCTACGTGCTTTCTTTTGATCCATGTGGCGGACCACGAAGTGACGAAGGCTGCCATCACTCCCTACCACTGCAATGGCCATGTCTCCAATCTAGGAAGCAAGAAGGCAGCTGCGCCAGCCTTCAACCCATACAGAGGTAGCTACTAGCTAGCGAGCTTAGAACCAGGCAACAGAGGTCCAGACCATTTACATCAAACTCTCCTTACCTAGGGTGAACTAATATATACCAATTAAGGCTTATTATTGCCCCTGAAACTTTTATCCAATCTCAATTTATCATCTGCATATGGTTTTGTCTCATTTTGACCCTTAAAACTTTCATTTTCAACTCTTTTGATTTCACTTCATCTTATTTTGTTAAAAAAATGTTAAATTCAAAGGCTTTTTGGACATTTCATTTTTTACGGACTTCATTTTGTTAAAGGAATGTTAAAAAAATAATGTGAATTAATAGCAAAAAAAATTGGGATTGTTCTGCAGCTGCTGCTCTCTCTTTCCTTCCCTCCTACCAGACAGCCACCCGTACTAATTTATAAAAGTCGAGCAGACAAAGTGACAACAATCACCACATGGAAAGTTCCTTTCACATTAATAGAATCTTTTGAGGCAAATCAAACTAGAAGATGCAAAATCAAAATTCATAAGTCCAAGTTTTTATTCTTGGGTTCACACTATGTAATGAATATCTTCTCCCAGTGAAGTTAGTCGCCGCTTGGTGGAGACACTAGCATGCAATGGCGGTGGCATGAAAGGGAGTTCGCCGTCTGGTGAGCTGGTTGCCTTGTGGGACTACTTTAATTAACTCTGTCAGAGTTGGATTATATGTACAACAATACTAGAGAGATTAAATTTATAGATTAAATTTACAAGCTAAATGATGTGTTACTAATAGGAAATGAGAACGTTTACCAACGTTTAAGTAATAATCCATTCATCAACTTACATATCATTTAGTTTACAAAATTTTATTTACAAATTTATTACTCTTACATTGCTGGTCCCAAGCCCGGGTAAAGGAGGAGGGGGAGGGCGTCAGGTAGTCGACAGTTGACACTCCTCAGTTACGTCGAATCCTTATTAACCGACCTCACTTAGTGGGAAAAAACTTTGTTGTTGTTGTATCTGTACAGTATTGGGTGTGTTGATGCTACATACTTTGCACATAAATCGAGGAAGACTTATCACACTTATTCACGTCACTAACGAAGGAAGACTTGGGAGCCTTGAGGATGACATGGAGGGAACCATTTATCCCACGAGTGAAGGATGGCCAAGTATCCCACAAGTGAAGGACGACCATGCAATCATCTTGACTCGCCACGTCAACTCAGGAATACTCGCCGACGCTAGCATGACGTCGGGTCATGCCTTCTGGCGCAAGGTCGGGCATAAGTTGCTCGAGCTTTTGGGTGGGTTTCGCATGGCCCACCACTTGTCCTCTTCTTCTTGGATCGCTGGAGGTGATTTTTGGGATTGCAGACATGTTTCTTGCCCTTGTTCTGCCTTTTGTTCAACTGGCGGAGATGCTCTAAGGCATGCCCTAAATCATACATTCTTGTCCAAGGGCCTTTAAGAGGAGGAAGGCGGCTAGAAGGAAACCTGGGCACACTACTCTCCCATTTCTCTATGTAAATGCCTTCTAAGCCTTCCTCTCCCTCCCTGGATATCATAGCTCTTCTTATATAAATTGTACACCCCAAATACATGGTGGAATACAAATTCAACCACAGTAAACGTAGCCCGATTAGGGTGAACCTCTAAAATCCCATATTTATTATTTGCTAATTACGACCTAACCCAACTAGTTGTCCTCTCAATTTTTTATGACAACAGGGTGTATTGAGAAGTTTTTACTTTTTATTGTAAATACGTTTTGTACTTAACGGTAATTACATATTATGGTAAAATAGATAATTTATAGGGTTTTGAACTTTAATCCTTGAAAATTATAGAAATTTGATTTATAGTTCTTTGCATGGTAATATAGATAATTTAACGGTAATTACATATTATGGTAAAATAGATAATTAAAACTTTGTCTTAGATTAAATATTGATTTATAGTTCTTTGTATTTTAATTCAAATGATTTTAATATTTAAAATGCTTTATTTAATGTCTCCCCATTAAATATTTGAATTTAGTAATACACATTTTAATTGATTAATTTGTTTAACTTCCTCCGATTATATTCTTATAAACGTACCTAAATGAGAAACATTAGAAAAATAGTGACACATAAGAGAAGTATGTAAATGCATACCGAAATATGTTAAAATGAATTGATGTGCTCAAATGTTTGTACTGAAATACATTATAATGAATTAATGTACCTAAAATTTCAGGGCTGTCTCTGAGATTTGAGAGGTCCTGTGCGAATTTATAAAAGGGGCCCTTCTTAATACAATATTTAAAAATAAAAATTTGAATTTCGTGGTTCTTTTTCTTTAAAAAAAAAAACCTATCAATAACTCGTTTTTTAGACGAGCCAGTTGTTCAACTTTTTTTTCTTTGGTGTTTCAAGTAGCCACATGAATATTTTTTAGTAGGTGTCATCTTTTATATCTCAAACAATATCACAATTAAATTATATTAAGTATAAACAATAAAACCTGATAGTTTGCAATACATGTGTGTCTATTGGTTTTTGTTTATTGCTCCACTCTTGCTATGACGATTACTTGATTAATTTTTAGGAAATTTTAACGAAAAGCTCCCGGTACTGTTCACTTTAACGAAAAACCATATTTTTACACTAAAAAATCAATCTTGATACTATTCACTTTACCCTTTATTTTGTCCTTATCGTTAAAACTCAAAGTTTTCAAGCCATTTTCATTATTTTTCCTTAATTTTTATGAGTTTTGCCCTAAAAAGTACAAAAGGAAAAAAATTCATTACTTTAATCGAAGTCTACACCACTCTGACCACTTCAATTGTCTTCATGATTTGAAAATTTTTCTTCAATGACATGAAATTCTGAATTTAGGGTTTAATGATTTGTGTAAAAAAAAAAGTAGTGAGGAGGGGCGACATAGGAGGGAAAAGGATCCTCGTTGGATCCTTTTCCCGGGGATCCTAGGGATCCCGTGATAGGGACTGTCCATCGTACATCGTATGGTCAGAAATCATTTTAAAATTTAAAATTTAAAATTAAATATAAATAGTAGCTAACAAAAATTGACCGCATGATGTACGATGAACAGTCGTGATCACGGGATCCTTAGGATCCCCAGAAAAAGGATCTGACGAATATCCTTTTCCATACAGGAGAAGCAGGAGGGGGGGCATCTGGACCATGACTCTTAGAGTGAGAATTGAGAAACATTGTGAGAAATATCATTATTTTATGATTTTTATAAAATTTCTTACTATTTGGTGGTTTATATATGCATTCATGTAGCTTGTGGCTTATGGGGCCACTAGGATTTGTATATCTTTTCTTTGGTTTTGATTAGTATTTTTATGTATATAAATAATATAATATTATTTAATAGGATACCCGATTAGATAGAAAATTATTTTGGAAGCCCTTAAATTTTGGAGCCCTTTGCCATGGAACCGGTAGCTCCCCCTCAACGTCGACTCTGATCTAAATATGTGTATTGAAATGTATTATATTAAGTTAATCTACCTATATATCTATACTGAATATGATATACCAAAATATATTAAATAAATTAATGTACCTAAATAAAAAACACAAAATGTTTCAAAATATTATATTAAAAATTTAAGAAGAAGAAGATAAATTAAACTCAAAATATATTAGTATATGAGGTGATTAATGTATGCTGACATGAACATTAAGTCAAGGGACTAACATTGATTTTTTTTATTTTATAATTTATATATTTATTTTGTCCCTAGATGTAATTTGAGGACCATGGACCATAGTTCATAAGACTGAAACGTTCACTCGTTTTGTTAAAAGTCAGAGCTCATGCTACTTATTACTACTGTTTAATGGTATTTCGTTTCATTTGTAAGTGAGAAGTTTTGGATACGATTCTCGTCAAAGGCAAATTTGAACCCATCATTGCTAGCTCATTGTGAAGCTTCACCCACTCTCCCACCCATTTACTGTAGATAATATCGTTTGTTATAAAAATAAAAAAAATAAGTTAGTGCTCCGAATTATTTTGTATTTTTGGTACAATTGGATAGAGACGGTTATGTAGAGGAGTAGACTAATGAGAATTGTGGGTTTGGTTTCTTGTTCCATCAAACTAATGAGAATTTAATGTTTTGGAAATTATAATTCTCAACCATCTGCATTTACACGAAGAGTTTACTGATCACGTTTTCATTATATTTTGTGTGTTTGCCTGTGAATGCATGAATGAGCGAAACGTTGTTTTCAATATACCTTGTGGGTTTTGTTGTGTGGATGCATGAATGAACAAAACATTAATTGAGCACAATTAGTTACACTGGTATAACAAGGTACTAAAGTGGGTATTAATCTGTTTAATGAATAAATGGATGTACTAAAATGTGTTATATTAAGTTAATGTACCTATATGTCTGTACTGAGTTTGATATGTCAAAATATATAAAATAAGTGGTAAGGTGGGGGGCTGCAAATCCTTTTTCCCCAGTTCAAATTCGGGTGTCGCCTGATCAACAAAAGAATAGAAATACCTTCTGTTGACCTAAAAACTACCAAGCCTACGTGGCGCGCAGGTCGAGTAATTAGTAAGCCAACTACGTCATTCGGTTGTGTGCGAGGTGTGCCAAATCGACGGCCAAGCTCGGTCGATGAGTAAAATTTGTTGATGTTGTGTTGGGTGCGCTGCTGACTTCTTGATCTTGCGATTGTAGCCGAGGAAGGAACACATCTCGGCCTTCGGGTTCTAGAGCCTGAAGACAAGGCTGCTAGTCTTGTGAAGTTTGGTTATGTTGATTATATTCGTAAGAGTATAAGCATGTCGAACCGGCTCCAAACTATATGGACACAAGTACTCAAAAGAAATGTATGTCTTGATGGTGAATGTGGTTCGGCTGTCAAAATGCCGAACACTGAAACTTACTTATGAATATCCAATCATAAACAACTTGACGTTCAATGTGTCGAGCCCAGTAATCTGCAACACCTCACTTTGTCGAGAAGACTAATGAGATGACCTATGCCAATAAGGATTCGAAAACCCTTCTCGACCGAGACTTGGATAGGTAACCAGTCGGCCTTGACGCAGTGCTGTTTATCCAAACTGAAGGTTCTCCTCAGTCTGCTGATTCTACGACAACAGTGCTGTTTATCCAAACTGAAGATGTGTCGGCGAAAAAAGAAAATAAAAGTCTCAAAGGTGTTTGAGAGGTTTGCGCAGGGCAATTTATGTGTTGAACTGAAGGGGTTTTACAATGCTGCTCTCGCTGATGGCTAAGCCGTAAATCTCTGAGTCTCCTGACGTGTCACGGCTATTAGAAAATAATCTCTTAGTCTTCTGATGTATCACGACTACCAAACTGAAGCAATCCCTGAGTCTCCTTACGCCACAAATCTTTAATATTTAAATACACCATGTCTAACTAAACACGCCTACTCCTTATCCCATTATCATGTGATCAATGGTCAAGAAATTACCATGTCACTATCTTCTGATAATTAGTTTTTCCATCATGTCCATAGGCTGAAGCCTACTCCTTTTTTTTTTATCTAGATAAAACCATCCTAATCACATCACATCACCATCTTTCACCTTTATCTCATGCATAGATTAATTGCATGAAATTAATCCAGTATTAGCTGCACTGCCAGATACTGAATATCCCATCATCATTCAAATTGGGATTTAGATAAATATCAATTTTAAATAATTTAATATATTACTAAGAGATAATATCATGATTAAAATCACAATATCATTTCTTAATAATAATTAAAAACCATTTCAACGACTTTTGTCACGCCCCGATCCCGACGTACGTCCAAGATCGACACGTGACGTCATCAAATAACCATATATCTAACATACCCCGTCTTCGGGATATGAATAAAGCCTAATTCAATACTCGAATTGCGTTAGAATTTTTGTATACTTTATGACTGCATCTAACCTCCTCGTTAGACTTCCTACGTACCCACATTTGGGATCAAGCCATTCGTAGTTCGTCATTTCACTACACTCGAATATTCATCACATAGATCGTTATATCTCAACAATATATCACAATGCATATCATACAATATTACAAAGAACAAACGACAGAGCACAATCATATTCACTAGTCACTATGGTAAACGAGTCTAATCATAATTACAATACCATAGCCAACATCATTCCATAATCACCTCAAACAATAATGCCAACCATCGTATCATCAATATCACATACCACTCATCAAAATGTAGGGCTAGAGCGGCACAGTTCGGCTGAAGCCTACATCTCGGAAGAACGAGATTTCGAACTACACAACGGAGCCAAGACAACAAAGGGGATTCCAGACCATCACTCAACGAAATTCAACAAAGGATACGATTCCGGACCATCACTCAACGGAATCGCGAAGTAGAAGGGATTACGGACCATCACTCAGTGAAATCCAAACCATGATACAATTCCGGACCATCACTCAACGGAATCACGGAGTAGAAGGGATTCTGAACCATCACTAAACGGAATCTAAACCAGGACACGATTCCGGACCATTACTCAACGGAATCGTGAAGTATAATGTATAACACCAATCAATGAACCAAGACATGAATCAAGTTACTCAAGTTACAAAGACTCAACGAAATGAGAATAAAATAATGACACAAGGGGTGAAACATGTTTCGAAGCAACAAACCCCATGACAATGGGTTAACGGTTCACTATTAGCCCTCGCATTTCATTACATCAATCCAATCATACAATACAAACCATATTTCCAATGCACAAGTCAAATCATACTTAATGAAAATAGATCAATAGTCAGAAATAAAAATAACACTTCAATAGAATTTACATTTAATAAACATAGGTCTATGGCGTATATATATAATTCACATGTCAATATAAATGTCATTTATAACCCAAATCATATTCACAAATGATATTAATATAAGAAATTAAGGTAGTAATTACATCACATATATTCCAGTCACTCTCTAACCAATGTGACCCCACTAGACTTACTTAGTATCCCGTGGTACTAGATTTAATATTTAAAACGTTTCGAGACATTTTGACCACAAGTCAACTTTCGAGCAACGGTAAGGTCCACAACCCTGCGAAATTCGATCCGGAAGATCCGTATATCGGATTTCCGATCCATAACCTCCCAAAGTCCACATTATGCTCATAGAACCATATACTAAATTCTCATCGCGATCCAACAATCGGATCTCCGCCAATTGCTAGAATTAGGTGGCGGTTAACAATTAATTTTACAAACTTAGAAATCTAATTAGGGAAGATCCGTACGTCGGATTCTCAATCCATAAGTTTCTATGATCCATAAATATTATTTTCTATCGCACATTACGGTTTGATGACGATCCAACGGTTGGATAGTTGATTCATATTTTGACCAAGTAAGGTATCGTAATGAAACTAAGTCCAAACTATCAAATTACGTCATACGGTTATCAATTATGGAATCAAGGCATCTATTTGAACTTAAAAGGACATCATCGGCCCACTGCAGGCCGCCGCTGCACGCGCCGTCGTGGGTGGCGGTCGGCCGCCCCAACTTGCCGGAAAATTCAACTATTTTTAAAAATTACCAAAATTTACAGAAATGAAGATATCAATGATTAGAGAAAACTTTATACTTTTGGCCAAGTCCAATTTGGCCGGGAAGAGCTCCAATTTCACTCAAATCAGTCGGAAACCCTAGAAAAGGGTGTGCCTCAATCCTTCAATTCATTAGCTCTGCCGCCCCCAAACTTGTTTGGGCTTTCATCCAGACCTTAAGGGGAGTTGAACCATGGTGGTAGTCAATGGTTTGGTCTTCACAAATGGTGGAATTGCCGTTGTCCACCCCGCCACCCACCGGTGCATATCTCACGAATACAAGGCCAAATTAGCTCGATTTTAGGTGGAAAGATGAAGAAGGAGTAACGAAGTGATGATTGGTGGTGGTAAATCATCTCAATTCGTCGGAAAATTGACAATTTTCATCGGAAATTATACCGGGTCGAAACAGGGTCGCGATGGGTCAAGGGGAAACTGATTTTCCCCCTCGTTTTCTCCTTCCCTCATTTCCCTTCTTTCTCCCTTTCTGATTCGTCACTTCCTTCCTCTCCCCTCTTCTGATTTGTTATAACCCTTACCTAAAAATAACCTAGTTTACATTGGGCCAGGCTCATTCCTTTGTGAATTAATGTAAGGCCCAAGATTTTCTTTAATTTTCTTAAGCCCAAGGTTGACCCAACCCGTGAACCCATCTTCCCCCTTATTCTTTTCTGCACCCAGTTCCGTAACTCTCTCTAAGCTCTGAGAGCTCTACCTTTGCTCTCATTTTGAAAACCCTCTCATCTCTCTTTCTTCCTAGCACTCGCACACTCTATTTTGGATCTCTGGAACCTGAGGAAGCTAACTATAGCTTTGCATGCACCATCGGTGCACTGCGAGTGCAGTGACCAGTGAACCCGAGAGCTTGAGCTCTCTCAAAATTTCCATCTCAGGTATGTTTAAACTGTCCCCTTAGTGGTAGTCTATCTGTGGTGACCTTTGAGCCTGAGTTGTGATTCTAATCTCTGCATGCATACCTTAGGTGTTTATTTCCAGAATCTGACGAAATTCGAAATCGAATTTCCGACCTCTTCGTCACGGTTCAGCTGGGGTGGCTCTAAACTAGGTATAATCTTGTTTTCCCTTCTCTCTCAGCGTCATTTTTTTAATGTTTTAACTTCCTATCTTTACTTAGTTTTAGGTCCAAATCGGAATCGGGAGGAATCCCGATCAAAAGTTCTGGTGTTCTTCCCCGATCTGCACCCAAAGCCACTAGGCCATCCGGCCTTCTCAATCACCCTCGGGCCTTAGCTTAGCCCATTTCCCTTTTTGTTTAGTTGGCTTACGGGCCGTGCCCTGCATGGGTCGTAAGTGTGTGTTGTGCCATATGTGGTGTGTTGCGTGTGTGTGTTATGTGTTGTGGGTGTGTGCGTGTGCTGTGTGAGTGTATGTTGTGTGTATATGTGTGTCCATGTGAGTGTATGTGTGCAGTGCCGTGTGTGTGTGTGTGCAGCACAGTGTGTGTGTATGTGTATATGATGTGAGTGCATGTGCGCATGTGTGCTGTGCATGCATGTGAGTGTGCTGCCGTGCATGTGTGTGTTGTGTGTGTGTAGTACGTATGTACGTGGTGCAGGTGTGTGTGGTGTGTGCCGTGTGTGTGTGAGTATGAGGGGTTTAAACCCAAACCACCTCTTGTTCCTAACCTATCCAAACCCAAGACCCATTTCCATTTCCTGGAATTATATCGTTTGGGTAGTTTGATTTATTTGTACATTCTTGTGTTTAGGTGAAATTGCTAGTGAAGAATTCCTTAATCTTTTTCCGCACAATTCTGCTGCTACGGAGTATCTGTGAGTTGACCACCTTCAAAATTGCATGTTTTATTTATAGAATTTCATAATTTAATAGCATGCCTTGCAGAATTATTGATTTGAGGAATACTTTACAGGAAGCATGATGATTTAATTATGATTGATTATATATATATTTTGAACTATTTTCATTATATTGTATTTTCTATAGAACCCTCGTTCTGGTAGACTATCTGATCGATGACGATAGAATGCTAAGAATGTGTTTCAAATGACTTTCGAACACCTCTTCGTAGTATAGAGGATCAATGAATTTATGCTACGAAGTTGTATTTTAGAGATGAATTATGTTTTGTGCGTACCTAGTGAACATTATGCCGCCTGGGGCGAGGATCTGATGTTGGCATTGAGGCCGGGAGAAATAATCCCTAGCGAAAGGCTGAGGGACACGGAGAAAAGCATTGGGCCGGGAGGGAGATATCTTTGGCTATGGGCACAGAGACTGAGGTGCAGGCATTGGCCCGGAAGTATTATTATTCGGTGCACTCACTAGCAACACAATTTGTGTTATGCTTCCTGATATGATTTCTGAGTTTGATTTGCAGATAGTTATATGAATTATTTTTATGGCATGCTAGAGGTTTTGAGAAACCTATCACTTATTATTTAGTAGTTTTCATCATCTTAACGGTGGGGGTTAGTATGTTTATAACTGTTTTCGTAGTATGTATATATATAAACTTGGTCCACTCACCATTGTTTTGCACCCCCATTCAGGTCTTAGGGACGAGGACTACGACGCAATATACGAGGCATTCCCCTACCAGTAGTTGCATCCATTTTCTTTGTGTGATATCTGTAATAGTCTTTCCTTTTGAAATCTCAAATTAGAACATGCTCTGTGCACTCTAGCCACTTTCTTAAGCACTGTTTATTTCCTTTAGACCTTTTGATTATTATATATATATATATTTTTTTTTTTCTTCTAATCTTTACTCTTGTATTCAATACATGGCTTTCGTCACCTCGGGTGTCGGCCAGCACGTACCTATCATGATATTCGGGGAATACCGGGATCGGGGCGTGTCATGATTCGTCCCCCTCCTCCCTCCTTTCTCTCCCACACCTCCTTTCCTTTTCTTCTTCTTCCTTTTCTCAGCAACCCCCGTGGCTTTTTCTTTAAATTTTTTTTCTCCTTAATTAATTAAGGGCAACTCTTTAATTGTAGCTTTTTCACCTTGATAACTTTTGAGTACACAATCTCAACACTCTACAATTAATATAAATTCCAAAAATAATATAATAACTCCTTAATACACATACGTAGTTTGCAATAGTAAAAATCAGGGATGGGATTTCACAACTTTATCTTTCAACGGTCTAAAATCCTGCTCATTCAGCGGCCTTGATTGCGCGGGTTGATAACGTAAATTTGAGTCTAAACACCTTCTTGTGTTTTGCTGATATAATTTGCAAAAAATTTTCTAGCTGAAGCAAGTGGAGGAAAAAGATTTTTGGTTGATGATAAATGTGAAATGTAAAAGAAAAAAAGAAGAGGGATCGCTATTGGGAATGACATTTTGTTATTTGGACTTCTTTTCACAAAAATTAGAGAGATGAAGATATAGTTTTTTATTGGATTTAGATTCTTCGAGACTGACGGGGCTCAAATCCATAGCTTCCGCCTTGATAGAGTGGTGCTCTAACCAATTGAACTACAATCCCAAGTAAATACCATATAAAATAAAGATACATATTTTTATGATTTCATTCTAACCCTTTCGATTTCAATTAGAATTGGTGGCGTGTTGCAATGGAGCCGTGAGTGTGATATATCAATACCCATAGGTATATGTACTTTAGTGAGAGCAGCTGGTATTACCCGAGCTTGGAGAAGGAAGAGATAAGAGGGCCTATGGAGAATGTGGTCAAAAATCCATAATAGAGTTCGACCACAATGACCGAATTGATTATCTTCATGCATAAGGATACTAGATTACCAAGCACAAAGTGTATCAGAATATTATATTAAAAATTTAAGAAGAAAAAGAGAAATTAAACATCAAAATATATTAGTATATTAGGTAATTAATGTATGCTGACAAGAACATTGAGTCAAGGGACTAAAATTGATTTTTTTATATAATATATACATTTGTTTTGTCCCTAAATGTAATTTGGAGACTGGACCGTAGTTCATAAGATTGAGACGTTCACTCGTTTTGTTAAAAGTTACTTAGTATTACGATGTAGTGATATTTCTTTTTACTTGTAAGTAAGAGATCTTATATTCGATTCTCGCCAAAGATGAATTTGAACCACATCATTGCTAACCCATTGTGAGGTTTCGCCCACTCTCCTACCTCTTTAGAATAGATAATATCGTTTGTTAAAAAAAAGAGTCAATGCTCCTAATTATTTTGTATTTGTGTTTGCTTTTTCAGTACAATTGGATAGACACGTAGAGGAGTAGACTAATGAGAATTGTGGGTTTGGTTTCTTGGTCCATCAAATTACTGAGAATTTAATGTTGAAAATTCTAATTCTTGACCATGTGCATGTATCATACTGAGTTTACTCATCACGTTTTCATTATATTTTGTGTGTTTGCGTGTGAATGCACGGATGAGCCGAAATTTTGTTCTCGATCTACATTAATTGTGTCTTTTGTTGTGTGGATAGAATTGAATTGTATGAAATAACTAATTAGATTCATTATCTGTTTAATCAAGAAATGGATGTAATTTTAAATTTTGTCCAAGTTAGAGATATGCATTAGTAATGAAGGAAAAGCATCGCTTTCCAATTTGTAATAATTGATACAATTAGAGGGACAAGTTTCATTCATGGTTAATTCATCTTGTACACTCAAACTTGACAAAGTTTAAAAGTTGTATTAAATTTTTGCTTCAACATTATTGAATTTAGAGAATCGTCATATTCAATACACTCCTAAATACTAAAAACGAGTTTTATTTTTTCTTTTTGTATAAGTATCAAACTTACATCTATGATATTTGAATTTAAAATCTCATATTTGCAAATAAAGAAAAATTGCATTAAATTATGGTAATAAGGGGAAAATACTAAAGGAGGTTTTAAGATTTAGAAATCCAAGATTGGTTTTGACTCTTAAGACAACTGAACAAAATAAAAATAAAAATAAAAAGGTTGCTCTTAAGCTACCCGCCAAGGCAATCAATGCATAAGAAATATATAGAGAGAAATGTTAAGGAGACTTTCTTAATGTGAAACTCTTCATAGATTCTTTGACACTTCATAATTTAACTTTAGTTTTTGTGCCAATCTTATAAAATATTGTGCAAAAAAACATGAGGTAACAGAAAATCTCATTTTTAAGAAAATCTCCTTAGCATTTCTAACATAAAGAAAGGTTTCACTTATGACAAAATGGAGAGATTTTTCAGTGTGACCGGCACAGGAGGTGATACAACACGTATCACTATACAAATGGTAGGATATGTGTGTTAAAAAGTTAATAACTTAAAAAATAAAATTTCTCACAACTTACATAAAAACACGTGGTCTACCATCCATGTTCTCGTCAAAATGAAAAATTTCTCGACAAAATGCTAAGGAGACTCTAAGAAATTGGACTCTTCATGAACTTTTTATCATCTCATGTTTTGGGCACAATTCCCGTGCCAATGTTATAAAATATTGTACAAAAAAATATGAGATAACATATAATCAATATAAAGTCTCACTCCAAAAAGTTTCTTTAGCATTTATGTTCCACCTATCGAAGTTATTAGCCCAAGACTAGGGATATTGACATCAATCGTTTTTTGAAAAGGACTATTAAGCCAGCACTGCAATACTACGAGGTCACTCGCAGTTCGTGGTTGTTAAAATGGTACAAGGCATAGGAAAAATTTTAAAATGTTTCTTATCACGTCAGCGCCCCAAGACTATGAGGTCACTTGCAGTTTATGGTTGTTAATGGTCACTTGCAGCTTATGGTTGTTAAATGGTCACTTGCAGTTGGTCACTTGCAGTTTATGGTTGTTAATGGTCACTTGCAGCTTATGGTTGTTAAATGGTCACTTGCAGTTGGTCACTTGCAGTTTATGGTTGTTAAAAACAGAAACATATACTAAACGACACTATTCAACTTTTTTGAAAAGATTACAAAAAAACTATAGGAAGGATTATCTTTGATGCTATTACCATATTATTAACGCACGATCCCTTCATGGCCATTAAAACAATATTAGCTCTTTGGACCTAATAGATGGCCGTTGGGAGAGCCCACAAAACAATGAGAAGATGAAAACAATACAAACCAGCCCAATGAATCCAGCAGACGTTGCGCTATCGCAATAAATGCTGTCAGGCCTAGCATTTGGACAAAATGCTATTCAACCTCTCTTGGATGAGCGTTGTGCTCAAAACGCGTCGACCCAAGAAATCATGTTAGTAGCCATGTGTAAATGTCACTTCCTCCACAAATGTCGAGTAGAGAAGTACTTGATCGTGCTTATGTGTTCTGCCTATTTATTAGTAGAACGGTGGTAGAAGTAAAGACCCAAGACTTTTAGGATTCACCAAGGGCGTAAACAAAGAAACCGAGTACCCTTATAAGCGGTCAAGTCCAAGAGAAATAAGTAGATTACTTAAGTCGAGATCTTTTGTAATTCACAACTCATATATACAAGAGTACTCCAGTGGATGTAGCTCATCTTTTATGAGTGAACCACTTAAAAAAAAATTATTTCTATATCTATCTTATTTTTCAAACCCATGTAGAGTTGACCATATTAGTTTTTATTGACCTTCCAATTTTGAGCGTTAACACATACAAATCAAATAATAATCTAGGAACTATTGCCGGTTGAAAATTACAAAACCAAGAGTTAAAATTGATAGCAGAAAATTAGGGGTTATAATTCAATGTCTATTCTTCTATCCAGGAGGTGAAATATATGTACAAGCTGACCAAGCATACAAGAAATCTCATAGAATAAGAAAATTACAATCTTATAATAAATACAAAGAATCATTGCCTCATGACTTGTCAAGTGAGTCATGAAAGACTAGCAAATACCGAATGTGAAGAAGGAAAAAGGAAAAGTAATACAAGCGGGGGAGCTGATAGGAGCATATTTATGCGACTTAGTTAGCTTGTTTCTTGGCATTTATGTTGTTAGTTCGTAGTTATTTTAGTATTTTAAGCTATTTTCATGTGTTTTTAGGTCCAAAGGGTTAATGTGGCAAAGAATTGCATTTTGGAGCATTTTTGAGCATTTTTGGGCATGAAATGGATGACATATGCTTGGAGCAAAAGGAATGGACGAAATTTGAAGTTTGTGCATCATCCTCTCCCTATAAATAACCATTTTAGCACACTCATTTCACCCAACACATCCATTCACCTACCACTACATCCACTCATTTCACCCAACACATTCACCTACCACTACATCCACTCATTTCACCCAACACATCCATTCTCCAAACATACATCCACTACACCCATTACATCCACCCACTACACCCATTACATCCACTCATTACCAAACACTACTCATTACCAAACACTCATCCACTACACCCATTACATCCACTCATTACCAAACATCCACCCACTACACCCATTACATCCACTCATTACCACAACCCACTACACCCATTACATCCACTTATTACCAAACACTACTCATTACCAAACATCTACCCACTACACCCATTACATCCACTCATTACCACAACCCACTACACCTATTACATCCACTCATTACCAAACATTCATCCACTACACCCATTACATCCACTCATTACCAAACATTCACCCACTACACCCATTACATCCACTCATTACAACTACATTTCACATCTCACAACTTCATTCATAAACACAATTTCCTTGCCGTGATCTCCATCCAAAGACACTACATTTTCACATCTCACCAATCCATACACTTTCATCTCTTAGCCGTGCAAATCCATTCCATCCATATATCCATACACATCCTAGACACTTGTGCTACAACAAGGTGGTGAAAACAAAGGTCCTTGGCGTTTCAAGCTTGGAACTTTGGAGCATTTTAGGTGTACTTCGTTCTTGCTTTCAATGTCTACTTTGTTATTTTCTAATTTTGTTGCAATTATGAGTGGCTAAACCCCTATTTAGTTAGGGGGAAGTTTGAAGCCATGAACATGCTTGAGATTTGAATTGATTTCTTCCAATTGTGATTTGATAAGTTGTGATTGCAATTCAATTATCTATTTTATTCATAACTGATTCTTGTATGTTTATTAAGGATGCATACTTAGTTTTCATGCATGAATTAGATGCTAGAATATAAATGAGTTTCACCTAATCGTTACAAGTTTATATTCATGAGTAGTGAAGGTTGTTTATCACAATCGCGTTAATTGAATTCTTGGCAATTGTATCATGCATTCATAGTTATAATTGCCTCGTCAACACTTATGATTTTCATTGAACGTAATGATCTCTGATTGTATCTCTATTATGCATTCATATAGGGGACTTTTAGAGAATAATTTGGGTTGTCGCATGCATTCATCCAATTCAATGAGTAAAGGAAAATCTGAGGATTAATTTGTGCATCACGATTAATCTGGGGTGTTGAACATCATAGTTTATTGAAAAGCAATTGGAAATCGATTCATGTACAAATGTGTCATGTGTGAAGAACGGACCTCTAACTAATCCATCCATCATCGTATTCCTCAAATTTGTCTTACAATCTGCCTAGTTTTATAACTTGTTTGTTTGTTTCAAATTTATCAAAACCAAAATCCCCATTTTACTTTCTTGTTTCAAAGTGTTAAATTTCGGTTTTGTTTGTGTAATTTGAGTGTTTTGATTCAAACCAAAACACTAAATTCGTCCAAAATTGTGTTAGAGTCAAATCTGCCCAGTTTGTGTTTTTATGCAGTTTCGAGTCTTTAGAATATGTTTTGAGTCCTTTGAGTCTATTCAAACGTTTTTAACTTTGTTATTATGTTTTTGAGTAAGTTTAGAGGTTGTAGCAAGCCCTCATAATCCCTGGTTTAGAACGATCCCTACTTGCATTTATACTACAATTTGACAATAAGAGGGTTTAATTTGAGTGCTTAACTTTCATCGCATTAAATTTTGGCGCCGTTGCCGGGGATTAGCAATTTTGCTAATCCCTTGTTATTTCTTTTTGTTTATTTTCATGTGTTTTTGTTCCTAGTTGATGACTTTACTTGTTTTCTTGTTTTAGGTGGTTTATGACTTGAAGTTCTCAACCTATTCATAAGCACATCCGTGACTTTGACGACGATTTTGAACGAACTTTGAGACGAGCAAGGAATCAACAAGAACCCCAACCATCTCAACCTGCACCAGATCTTGGAGAAGACAAAGTAGAAGAGCAAGAGGAGCCCACGACACAGGTTGTAGAGGAAGATCCCAACATGGCAGCGGACAATCGAACAATCAAGGAGCTTTCCGCTTCAGGATTGGACAATGCCGCTCCCCTATGCATCCAATACCCCATGGCTGCCCTAGGGAAGACGGACGAGTTCGAATTGAAATCAAGTTTGTTGCATCACATTCCTAAGTTCCACGGGATGTCCATGGAAGATCCTAATCAACACTTGAAAAAGTTTGAGGTTGTTTGCTCGAGCATGACCCCTGTGAATGTTGATGGGAGAGTATGAAACGGGCATTTTTGGAGAAGTTTTTCCCGACCTCTCGAGTCATTCTACTACGCAAAAGGATTAGTGGCATTCAACAAAACCAAGGTGAATCCTTTCCCACTTACTATGAGCGTTTTAAAACCCTTGTTGCTTCATGTCCACATCACCAGATGAAAGAGGAGCTTCTTCTTCAATATTTCTACGAAGGGCTTCTACCAATTGAACGCCAAATGCTAGACGCCTCAGCGGGATGAGCTTTGGTGGACAAAACACCCATGGCTGCCAAGACCTTAATTGTTAATCGAGCATTGAATGCTCAACAATATGAAGGCGTTGGTCAAGGGGACACCCCACGGCAGCAAGTGAATGAGGTAAGTTTCACATCCGACATTCAATCGCAATTAGCTAATCTTACTTCCATTGTGTCTCAGATGGCCGAAGGAATGAGGATGAAAGAACCAAGTGTATGTGGTGTGTGTTCTATCCAAGGACATGCCTCTGAAAAGTGCCCGCAATTGATTGAAAATGGTGGATGGGAAAGTGCCAATGTAATTGGATTTCAAGGCCAAAACCAGCCAAGGAACGATCCATTTTCTAATACGTACAATCCAAGTTGGAGAGACCATCCAAATTTCAGGTGGAGGGAGCCCCAACAACCCCAACAACAAGGAGGCTTTAGGCAGCAACCTCCGGGCTTCTATACCAAGCAATACGCACCAACACAAGCCCCATAACAACCTGCCCAAAATACCTCAGGTACATCTTTAGATAATAAGACACTTCTTAAGTTACTCACCAATTTGTCTCAGGGGCAAGAAAATCAAGCCAAAGCAATGCAAAACCAAGACAAAAGGGTGGACCAAATGGAGAAGCAAATTGGGCAGATTGCGGAGTTTGTAGGACAATTCAGAGAGCAAGGTAAGTTGCCTAGTTCAACCGTTGTCAACCCGAAGGGAGGATTCGAATCTGCAAAAGCCATAAGTTTGCGAAGTGGAAAACAAGTTGGATATGATCCCCAATCGTCCAATTCACGTTTCAATGAGGTTGAAGATTTGATAATTGAAGAGGAGGAGCAAAACACCCCCACGGAAAGGGTGGAAACACCTTTGCTGTAGGCCTCAAAAGCTCCTAAACCATCCAATTCGGCCAACAAAGGTAAGGAAGTTCCACTTTTGATTAATTCTAACGTTGTTCCTCCAAATGTACCCTTTCCTCGTAGGTTTATGCAATCAAAGAAGGAGGAGGCTGAAAAGGATATTTTGGAAACGTTTAGAAAAGTTCAAGTTAATATACCACTTTTGGATGCAATTAAGCAAGTTCCAAGGTATGCCAAGTTTTTAAAAGAACTTTGCACAACTAGGAAGAGAATTTCGAGCAAAGAGGTTGTCAAGGTAAGTGAAAATGTCTCAGCTGTTTTACAACGTAAATTGCCCACTAAATGCAAGGATCCGGGAAGTTTTACCATTCCTTGTGTAATTGGTAATACTCGTTTTGAATCGGCCATGTTAGACTGAGGTGCATCTATAAATATCATGCCTTATTCAATCTATGCATCTATGCACTTAGGCGAATTGAAAAATGATGGTGTGATTATACAATTGACCGATCGTTCTAATGCCTATCCAAAGGGAGTTTTGGAAGATGTTTTAGTGCAGGTCAATCACTTAATCTTTCCGGCGGATTTCTACGTGCTTGAAATGGACGAGTCAGACCACTCCCCTACATTGCCCATCCTCCTTGGACGACCATTCATGAAAACGGCTCAAACCAAGATTGATGTAGCCAAAGGATCAGTAACTATGGCATTTGGTGGTGATATGATTAGCTTTAATATTCTTGAATCTGTTGAGAATACTAATGATGTTCGTTTTTGTTGTGCCATTGATGTGATTGAAAATATAGGGCATAAACGTTCAACACTAATAAAAAAGAAAGTACCTCGAACCACTATCGATGAGGAAATTGGAGTGAACAACAAGGAGTGCACGACCACACCTCTCAAAACTCCAATTCTGACCGAGAGCAATCCTTGTGCATTTGTTGATAGTGCTGCCACTTCATTGCAACACATTGGTACGTCACCTAACCCAATTTCAATTCCCATTTCAACTAATAGGTTGTTACCTTCTATGGTGCAGGTACCTAATCGAATGCAAGGTAGTAGGGAATGGTACATCGATTGTTGGAAGCAACACACCAAAATCAGGAAGGACTACTATCCCGTTCCGTTCAAGGATTCAATGTGTGAGCACTTTGAGGAGCATGTCGTGGAGAATGTACCCCTCCATGCCGTGGGCCCTGTACAAGCTTAAATGGAGGTATCGTCCGGCTGGAAGACGTTAAAGCAAGCGCTTCTTGGGAGGCAACCCATGTATTCAAATAAGGAAGATTTTTGAATTGCTCCACAATCAGTTTTGCATTTCTAAAAACCTTCCCTTTTCTGTAGTTTTATTTTGCCATGATTGTCATTTTTATCTGTTGCTTGTTTAATTGTTTTTTGTGTGGGTTTATTTTTGAAACACTGATAGTTATGCAAGGTATTTTTACATTCATAAAAAAAGGAAAGGAACATTAAGCAGATAAATACAAGAGGGAGCCTTCACAAAGGTTGCTTAGGAGAAGTCTCAGTAGTTGGCGGAGCCTCAGCAGTCGACGGAGCCCCAGAAGGAGGAGGCATCAGAGGTTGATCATTTGGAACTTCATTACGCGGTACAGCCCCAGAAGACGAAGGCAAATGTTGTTGGAACAAACCTACAAACCTTTGATGATCAAGTAAAATCTGACCATCAGATTCCTGCATATGGTCAATCTTCCTCTTCATGTTTGTAGCATAATTATGTGCGAGCCTGTGCAACTGTTTATTCTCATGCTTAAGCCATCTAATCTCCTGCTTGAGACTCATCACTTCAGCCGCTAATGATTCAACTTGACGGGTTCGGGCAAATAGGCGTTGGGCCATATTAGACACGGAACCTGCGCACTGCACACTGAGAGCCAGAGAATCCTTAACAGCCAACTCATCAGACCGTTTGGCAAGTAGTCTGTTATCTTTAGGAGTGACAAGGTTCCTGGCCACCACCGCATCAGTCATATCATTCTTCATCATCGAATTCCTAACGGTAAGGGGACCAGTAATGGATATGAAGGATGGGCGCCATATGTTGTCTGGAGAAGGCGGGACTGCCTCTTCACCAAGGTTCAAGTCAAAACGACGGTCGGAGGGGCCAGACATTTTCAGAGGTGTTAAATAAAGAAGAGGTCGGACAAGTCAAGATCGTAGAAGTGTAAGAAGGGAGTTTTTACAGGCATAAATTCAAGTGTGCTTTGAACATCCTGCGTACCTTTATAAAAATCAGCACGAGATGGGATTTCAGAGATCGAAGAGGCGAGCTCAGAAATCGAAGAGGCCAACTCAAAAATCAAAGAGGCGCTAGCTTTCTCAAAAGTTGGGCTTGCTCAGAAACCACGGCCAATCTTCTTTTCCAGATTTGTCCGCACTTGTCACATGCAACCTCTGCACTCGACGGGATTTCAGAGATCGAAGAGGCAATTCCAGATATCAGAGAGGCATCTACTTTTCCAGACGTGTCAGTATCTGTCACATGCAGAGTAAGCTTTGCGGAAATCACGGGCAGTTTGTCGAAGCGTCGATTCCAACCATCTACTTTTCCAGACGTGTCAACATCTGTCACATGCAGAGTCAGCTTTGCGAAAATCACGGGCAATTTGTCGAAGCGTTTTTCCAGACGTGTCAACATCTGTCACATGCAGAGTCAGCTTTGCAGAAATCACGGGCAGTTTGTTGAAGCGCCGATTCCAGATATCGAAGAGGCACTTGCTTTTCCAGACGTGTCAGCGCCTGTCACATGCATACTTAGCCTTGCAGAAATTACGGGCAATCTATCGAAGATCTCTTGTGAAGTAGAAAACACGTGAAGTTCACTATTAAATCATCCAACGGTTGCTGACAAGAGTGAAAGAATAGTACTGGTTATTAATTCCTATAAATGTCACTCTTCACCCTTCATTGCAAGGCAGACATACAAAACCTTCCGTCATCTCCGAGAATGCCTTCTCAACGAAGCCTCTCGAGTCACTCAGTGTTCCTTATTCCTTGGGGTACCTCTGCAAACAACTCATCCAAAGCAAAAGTATTTCATATCATGAAGGTTTAAAGCAAAAGTATCTCATATCATGCTTTCTCCCTGTCCTTCTCCTTGTCGTTGTTTTCATCTGCGGGACAAGGAGAAAGAGAGCAATCAGCCAGCACTTGGTATCAATCTTTCGATCTGTAACCGACTGCCTGGAACCCCTTCCTGATTGCTTACCTAGCCCTGCTCTCGAGTACTCATCTTCAACATCTTATGATTCCTCTTCGTCTAACACATCTGCCTGGGGAACAGATAAGGGAAGTGAAAATGATACCTCGAAGCATGTGGAGACAATGTGCTAATTCATCTTTAGCTAGGGACAAGGAGAAAGAAAGCAATAGGTGGGCACTTAGAAAGATTGAAGAAAGAAACAGACCAACACCTTTACCTCGTGTCTGCCTGCCGTGCAGAAGAAACAAGCAGAGAAGAATGCAGACTGCACAATCAAATCAACCCAGCAGAAGAAGTCTGATTTGAAACCAAGGAACTCTGATATTCCTCGCTCAGAATTCCAAACCAGTTCGAGATCAAAGCTGTGGAAAGTCAACAAGATCATCTATCTCCAAAACCAGATTTGCGTTCTTAAACTCTACTCTGTCTGTTTTTTTTTACTTTGCTATACTTGTCATGTTTATTCGTTGTTTGTTTATTTACTTGTTTTTGTGTGAGTTTATGCTTGAAACATTGAGGACAATGTTTGATTTAAGTGTGGTGGGGGGTAACCATTGTTTTGCATGAAATTCGTAGGAGTTTATCACCTATTACTTCTTGTGTTATTCCTTGCTATTTTAAGTTTTTTTAAGCTGTTTTGGAGTGTTTCAGTGTGTTTTGACATAAAAATCCGAAAATCTCATAAAAATTTGAAAAATTGTTTTGAAAAACCCAAAAAGAGTTGTTTTTGTATGTTTATTTGTGTCTTAGGGTACCTTCCAACACAATGATGAGGATTTGGTTTTTAATTACATGACTGTTAAAGAGAGTTATAAACATGGATGAAAATTTGATTTACTCTTTGGTGTATGCTTGGTTGTGGTTATAATTTATGAATTCACATGCAATCATAAAGGAAAAATCAATTTTTGTAACATACTTGAAGGAAGGAACTCAAATGAACGCTATAACCTTGTGAGACTTGAGCCTAAACGTTTATTTGGTGAGTTAATAATCTGTGCACTATTGTTTTCTAAAGTTGTTGCATGATCTCAATATTCTTTGCTTGGTTGCTACTTAGAAGGCGTTTCATCATTTAGTTCCAAATGCTAGAACTCATGCCTATTTCATTCAAAGCATGCTATTGATTTGCATAACACATATTCAAGATGAAGTTGTGTAGTGACCACCACAGCCAAATTGTCGTGCCCTATTTCATTATGCGTTTAAGTTTAACCCCGTTGAGCCTTTTGTAGCCTATGTTCTTTGTTAACCCACACTATCCTCACCTAGCCTAGATTAGGACCATCCATACCCTTGTTCTTGAAGCATAGTAAAACATAATTTCGAAGGAATTCCTTTTGTTGAACTTTTGCAGAAAAACAAGTGTGGGGGAAGTGATTCTTGTGTGTGTGTGTGTGTGTGTGTGCCAAAGTCCTTAATAAGGCACAGGTAGAAAAGAAAAAGAAAAAAAGAAACATTCGTGGAAAATAGAATGAAAAGAAGAAAAGTTGTGAAAAGAGTGAAAAAGAGTTGAAAAATATGTGAAAAAAGAGCTCTAAAGTGTTGTTTGTTGAAGAAAGGGTCCAAAACATTGAATTCGGCCCTAAGTGTTGCTTGAATCTTCCCTTTGTGTTTAAAAGTTAATTTCTGCATTATTAAGTGAATTCCAAGTGTCTATTTCATTACTTTGCTTGTTATTGCTTTCAGAACATTTGTTATCCTTATCCTTTCTTTGTTAGCCATTACCCTTAATCCCCGTTACAACCCTTAACTTTATCTTGAGTGTTATGCGTTTCAATATGTGGAGTTTGGAATTGGTTTGAGCATATGGTGTCACTGGTTCTTGCATCTAAGTAGTAGCATTCCATTCATGAGATCATATCTAAACATGCTGAATAACTCCAGAAAATTGCCCTCTTTGTTATACATATATGTGAGTGTTCGTTTTCATGTTTACATCAATCTTCTCACATATAACTAGTGTAGGGTGTGTAGTCAGAAAATGTGTGTGAAAATAGAGAGTATCTTGTAAGGAATTGAGTAAATTCTCTAAGGCATGTTACTACATTCAAAACATCGTTTTAATTGGTTAATTGTGAACTAGTAAGTGGTGACTATAAGTATGTGCTCAAGTGTAAGGATGACCAAAATATGTGGGAATGATGATTTTTAACATGTCATGTTTCATTAAAAATCCCTGAGGCAATTGTTGGAAGGTCTAGGTTGTGTTTTGTTTTGTTTTGTTTTGCTCGAGGACTAGCAAAAGCTAAGTGTGGGGGAATTTGACAGGAGCATATTTATGCGACTTAGTTAGCTTGTTTCTTGGCATTTATGTTGTTAGTTCGTAGTTATTTTAGTAATTTAAGCTATTTTCATGTGTTTTTAGGTCCAAAGGGTTAATGTGGCAAATAAGTGCATTTTGGAGCATTTTTTGGCATGGAATGGATGGCATATGCTTGGAGCAAAAGGAATGGACGAAATTTGAAGTTTGTGCATCATCCTCTCCCTATAAATAACCATTTTAGCACACTCATTTCACCCAATACATCCATTCACCTACCACTACATCCACTCATTTCACCCAACACATTCACCTACCACTACATCCACTCATTTCACCCAACACATCCATTCTCCAAACATACATCCACTACACCCATTACATCCACTCATTACCAAACACTACTCATTACCAAACACTCATCCACTACACCCATTACATCCACTCATTACCAAACATCCACCCACTACACCCATTACATCTATTTATTACCAAACACTACTCATTACCAAACATCTACCCACTACACCCATTACATCCACTCATTACCATAACCCACTACACCCATTACATCCACTCATTACCAAACATTCATCCACTACACCCATTACATCCACTCATTACCAAACATTCACCCACTACACCCATTACATCCACTCATTACAACTACATTTCACATCTCACAACTTCATTCATAAACACAATTTCCTTGCCGTGATCTCCATCCAAAGACACTACATTTTCACATCTCACCAATCCATACACTTTCATCTCTTAGCCGTGCAAATCCATTCCATCCATATATCCATACACATCCTAGACACTTGTGCTACAACAAGGTGGTGAAAACAAAGGTCCTTGGCGTTTCAAGCTTGGAACTTTGGAGCATTTTAGGTGTACTTCGTTCTTGCTTTAAATGTCTACTTTGTTATTTTCTAATTTTGTTGCAATTATGAGTGGCTAAACCCCTATTTAGTTAGGGGGAAGTTTGAAGCCATGAACATGCTTGAGATTTGAATTGATTTCTTCCAATTGTGATTTGATAAGTTGTGATTGCAATTCAATTATCTATTTTATTCATAACTGATTCTTGTATGTTTATTAAGGATGCATACTTAGTTTTCATGCATGAATTAGATGCTAGAATATAAATGAGTTTCACCTAATCGTTACAAGTTTATATTCATGAGTAGTGAAGGTTGTTTATCACAATCGCGTTAATTGAATTCTTGGCAATTGTATCATGCATTCATAGTTATAATTGCCTCGTCAACACTTATGATTTTCATTGAACGTAATGATCTCTGATTGTATCTCTATTATGCATTCATATAGGGGACTTTTAGAGAATAATTTGGGTTGTCGCATGCATTCATCCAATTCAATGAGTAAAGGAAAATCTGAGGATTAATTTGTGCATCACGGTTAATCTGGGGTGTTGAGCATCATAGTTTATTGAAAAGCAATTGGAAATCGATTCATGTACAAGTGTGTCATGTGTGAAGAACGGACCTCTAACTAATCCATCCATCATCGTATTCCTCAAATTTGTCTTACAATCTGCCTAGTTTTATAACTTGTTTGTTTGTTTCAAATTCATCAAAACCAAAATCCCCATTTTACTTTCTTGTTTCAAAGTGTTAAATTTCGGTTTTGTTTGTGTAATTTGAGTGTTTTGATTCAAACCAAAACACTAAATTCGTCCAAAATTGTGTTAGAGTCAAATCTGCCCAGTTTGTGTTTTTAGGTAGTTTCGAGTCTTTAGAATATGTTTTGAGTCCTTTGAGTCTATTCAAACGTTTTTAACTTTGTTATTATGTTTTTGAGTAAGTTTAGAGGTTTTAGCAAGCCCTCCTAATCTCTGGTTTAGAACGATCCCTACTTGCATTTATACTACAATTTGACAACAAGAGGGTTTAATTTGAGTGCTTAACTTTCATCGCATCATGAGCTAGGCCAATACCCGCTAAAAACATCTTTTGAAGCCAAACCCTAACAAGAAGTAGAAAACTGCTTGAAACAAGAAAACCCAGTTACAAAACAAACAAGGTAAAAACCCGATCTCAGTAAGCAATATACGGAGCCATAAGTGCTCCCAAAAAATGCATTGGACAACACATGAGTTGAGTTTACTTCGTTGATTTTCTTGAACATGAACATGCGGCACACATCCAAATTTACATGGCGTAAGATTAAGGGTAGAGGATAAATATATGGTCTACCAAAACCTCAAGAGGAGTCCAGAAGTCAAGAATCCCAGAGGGCATCCAATCCATCAGACATATAGCATAGGTAACTGCGTCAGCCCAGTAAGACTGGAGTTGATGCATCTATAAGAGCCCGAGCTATCTCCAATATGTGTATATTTTTCTGCTCAGCCATGCCATTCAGTTTGTGGACATGTAGCTTCATGAAGATACCATTTTTGTGGAAATTTTTTTAGAGTTCTGAATTGACATACTCACCGTTAATTTCAGACTGGAGAACTTTTGATAGAGTGAAAATTGAGTTTGAACCATCTGATAAGAGTTTTAGAAAATGAATCCAATATCACTCTTATTCTTCATGACTTATAACCAAGTCATCCTAGTATAGTCATCTACAAATATAACAAACCACCGAATTCCATGTTGAATAGATATTGGGCCTCTCTGTACATCAGAATAAACTAAATCAAATGGGTTCGGTCTTTTTATTAAAACTCAAAGAATAAAAGAAAAATACGACCTTTAGCTAATTTGAAAACCTATATTTTAGATTAGAGTTTGAAACACCACTAGATGAAGATGGAAGTAATGCCCACAAATAACCAAATAAAGCATGCCTTAACCGACGATGCCACAACCATATATTTTTAATCTTCTTGCTGTCACCGTAGCAAACGTGATTCACTCGACCTGGTGCCACATCATCCACATAGTGCAACCCCTTCTCTTAATAATGCGCAATTATTGCCCAAGTCTAGATATCCTAAAGCAAGCAAAAAAGAGGAAACATTAATATAATGCAATCCAGTTGTTTAGTAACCTAACCAACATACAAAAGATGAGCAGGAATTTGCAAGGTACGATGTAAAGATAAAGTAGGTGTAGCGGCAACAGAACCGGTCCTTGTCACAGGAAGAGATTCTTTAGTTGTTGTTACTACGTTTCCTTTAGGAAGGGATGTCATATATCGAAATAAGGTTTCTGATGCAGGGCAATAGTTAAAAGAATTAAATTAAGAGAAATAAAAATTGAAATATAAGGTCCACTATCTCCTAGAGCTAGCCAGCTAGAAGAGACCTGAAAACCCAAATAGAGCCCCATTTCTAGTACCATCCCACAATCGCAGAGAATTTGAAAACAAAAACTGAACAATTAACCAATATCAATTAGGTTTATTGGAACTAAGATTAAGAAGAGTAGACTAACTAGTGAGGATGACCAATATCAAACTAGTCCTACTTGGTTGACATAATTCTTCAAAGCTTAATGGGTTTTTATGTGTTTAACTGTATGCCTAACCAATAGGATATAGTTTTCACGTATAGGCACACAAATTGATGCCTGTCCAAGGATTAATTCATACCTTAGAAAGAACAACCTTAAACATTGGCATGGTAATTGGATAGTAATCAGCCTGAAGAAAAGGGAATATGATTGTCATTGGTGGATTCATGACCTTAGGCTTGCATCACATTAATTTCTTTTAAACTTTCTTTTGTTGCGTGTTTTCGTTATTCATATTTTTAGTCTAATTTGAAGTTGAAGTTTCAATTATTTTTCATAATCAATTAATCAATCATTCGTTCCTTAGTTAAGTTAAGTTTCACGTAATCAACTGGTTGACTTGGCATTAAAAGCAATCCCTGTAGGATCGACCTCGTATTTGCATTTATTTCTACAATTGATTCGTGCGCTTGCGAGTTTAATTTAATTTAAATTAATCTATTATTTAGGTTAGTTTAAATTTACATCAAGTTTTTGGCGCCGTTGCCGGGGATTGCCCCTTAATCCCAACTCGACTTGTTGATTACACTTTACTTAATTGATTTTTCTTAATTTTAGGTTATTTTATTTTATTTTTAGTTTAGTTTTTATTTTATTTATTTTATTTTATTTTATTTATTTATCTTGTTTTTGCTTTCATTTTATAATAAAAATAAAAATAAAAAAATCACTGATTGCATAAATATTTTCCTTGTTCGACTATTAATTCGGTTGTCATTATCCAGTAGATACCTTCTTCTTTTGGCTTTTAGTTTTCCTATCCCAGTCCGAGTCTTTTCATTCTCCTTCTTCCCGTTGGAGTCTTTTGTGGTTTAATCAGTGCGTTATTAGGAATTGGACTTCTCTGGTTCACTTTCTCTTTGTGTTCATTTAAATTAATTGCTGTTTGTATTAATCCTCACCAGGTTCTTTGCGACACATCTACCAACATATTATTGAAATCGTTCTTTGATTCCTTGTAGGTGAATGATTGAAACTCGTTCCTCAGAAGGGCAACTTGTAGAATTCGAACCAGAGATTGAACAAAAGCTTAGGCGAATTCGCAAGGAACAAAGAGAAGAGAAGACTAAGGAGAAGAACGAACAGGAAGAGATGGCTGCGAACGGCAATAACGGTGGTGTTCCTCGAACCATTCAAGATTTCTCTATGCCGCAATTTTCTTCTCGACAATCATGCATAGTTTATCCTAAACTTGATGCTACTTCTTCTTATGAGATTAAGGATTATGTTATTAACATGTTGCCCAAGTTTTCTGGTGATGAGAATCAAGATGCTAGTGAACATGTAGATAACTTTCTGGATATTTGTGGGACACAGAATATTAAAGGCGTCTCCGATGAGTTCATTCGCCTAAAGCTTTTCCCTTTTTCTCTCACGGGTGATGCTAGAACTTGGTTCAAGACTCTGCCAGCGAGATCAATTACCTCTTGGACTCAACTTTCTAGTAAGTTCATTCAAAAAATTTACACTCAATCTAGAACTCAGAGGTTGAGGGATCACATATTTCACTTTAGACAGAACAAGGGAGAACCACTCTTTCAAGCATGGCAGAGATTTAAAGCTTTGATAATTAGTTGTCCACACCATCAGTTCTTACCATGGCAACTAATTTTATACTTCTACCAACACTTGAGTGATGACTGTCGACATAGATTGGATGTTGCAGCTGATGGAAATATATTGGGTAAAGAACCAGAGCAAGCTACTACTATCATTGAGAATGTGGTTGCAAATTCATCTCAATGGGATAGTAGAGAGTTAACTCGGAATACTGTATATGAAGTAAGTTCATCTAATGAGGTGGCTGCACTATCAAGGAAATTAGATGCAGTTGTGACTATGTTATCCAGGAATGCAGAACCATATGGGATTTGTGTTACTCAGACTCATCCTACTCATCTTTGTCCTCAAAGTGATACTTGTCCAGAAGTTGAAACGGCTAATCAAGTCAATGCGTTTAACCGTCAACGAAACGACCCCTTCTCAAATACTTATAATCCAGGGTGGAGAGAGCATCCTAATTTAGCTTGGAAGAATAATTTTAACCAAGGATCCAAGCCATGGCAACAAGGAGCAGCACCTATAGAAACCAAGAAACCGTCTTGGGAAGAAGCTTTTGCTCAGATGACTCAAGCTAATTCGCAAGTTTTGCAAGCTCTCCAACAAGGGCAGCAAGCTCTCCAACAAGCGTTCCAGCAAGGGCATCAAGTAAATAGTCAAGCCATCAGCAAACTAGAAGCACAAGTCGGTCAAATCGCTGCTGCAATGAGTGAAAGAAAACCTGGGCATTTTCCAAGTCAACCCGAAGCTAATCCCAGAGACAAAGAGCAAGTTAATGCCATTAGAACATTGAGGAGTGGTAAACCTTATGATAGAAGGGAAGAAGTCGCAGAATCAAAGGACCAAGAAGAGAATGACAAGGAAGCAGCTCCACTACCTTCTTCACCACTCGCTACTCCTATTCCTGCTCCAAGGTTGAAGAATTATGATCCTCCTATGTTTTTCCCGCAGAGATTTCAGAGGCAAAGAAAGGACAAGAATATGTTAGATATACTGGAGCAATTTAAAAAGGTTCAAATCAACATTCCATTACTTGATGCTATAGCGCAAATTCCATCATACGCGAAGTTTTTGAAGGGTCTCTGCACAAACAAAAGGAAATTTACAGATCATGAGAAGATTGAGCTTACCAATTGTTGCAGCGAGGTTTTGATCACGAAGATGCCTCCAAAATTACAAGATCCAGGGAGTTTCACTATCCCATGTGTTATTGGTGATTTTAAATTTAATAAAGCTTTCTTAGACCTTGGTTCTAGTGTTAATCTCATGCCATATTCTATTTATGAACAACTAGGTATTGGAGAGCTACGAAGAACATCCGTCTCTTTGCAATTGGCTGATCGATCAGTAACTTATCCCAAAGGCCTTGTTGAGGACGTTTTGATCAAAGTAGACTAATTCATATTGCCAACAGATTTCCTTGTGCTTGATATGAAGGAAGACCAAAACATTCCTATCTTACTTGGTCGTCCTTTCCTTGCAACCGCTGGAGCTTTAATTGATGTCAAAGAAGGCACACTCAAGCTGCGAGTTCAAGGAGAATCCATAGAATTCAAGATGTTTGAAGCACTGAAGTTACCAGCCGACGTAGAAAAGTGCAGCAGCATTGAGCTTATTACTCCTATTGTCAATGCCAATTTCGTGGAGAATATCTCGGCAGATTTTCTGAAGACATGTATTGAATATCCAGAGTTAAATATGGAAAGAGAGGAAGCCATGGGCATAATTGCAGCTCTAAACTCGTCCCCCGTTCATGCACCAAAATGGCAGCAAGCATGGGAACCTCTAGGACCAGCGTTACCTCATATATTGCCTTCCATTGAGCAAGCTCCTGCATTGGAACTTAAGTTGTTGCCTGAGCACTTAAAGTATGCTTTTCTTGGCGAGTCTAAGACGCTTCCAGTGATCATTGCAGCAAACCTAAGTAATTACCAAGAACAGCATCTATTACATGTGCTAAAAGAGTATAAAACGGTTCTGGGATGGACTATTGCAGATATCAAAGGCATAAGCCCAACCATGTGTATGCACCGAATCTTTTTGGAGGAGAATTCCAAGCCAAGCATAGAAGCACAGCGAAGATTAAATCCCAACATGAAGGAGGTTGTGCGTAAAGAAAATTTGAAGCTCTTAGACGTTGGTGTGATTTACCCGATTTCGGATAGCAAGTGGGTTAGTCCGATTCAAGTAGTTCCAAAGAAAACCGGAATCACCGTGGTCAAGAATGAAGACAATGAATTGGTGCCAACAAGGCAGACAACTGGGTGGAGAGTGTGCACTGACTATCGCAAATTAAACTCTTTTACTCGCAAAGATCAGTTTCCTTCCCCTTTTATTGATCAAATGATTGAACGGCTAGCAGGTCACTCACATTATTGTTTTCTTGATGGTTACTCAGGTTATAATCAAATTGCAATTGCTCCGGAGGACCAAGAGAAGACAACTTTCACATGCTCCTATGGAACCTTTGCATATAGACGCATGCCATTCGGTTTATGCAATGCTCCAGCCACATTCCAACAGTGCATGATAAGTATTTTTTCTGATATGGTTGAAAGAATTATTGAAGTCTTTATGGATGATTTCTCTGTTTATGGTTCTTCTTTTGATCATTGTTTGGCAAATTTGAAATTGGTGTTGGAAAGATGTAAAGAAACTAACCTTGTTTTGAATTGGGAGAAATGTCAATTTATGGTTAAACAGGGAATTGTGTTAGGCCATTTAATATCGAGCAAGGGAATTGAAGTTGACAAGGCAAAGATTGATTTGATATCTAAATTGCTGCCCCCTACATCTGTGAAGGGAGTGAGGTCTTTCCTTGGACATGCCGGATTTTATCGACGTTTCATCAAAGACTTTTCCAAGCTTAGTCATCCGTTGTGCAATCTTCTTGCCAAAGATACTCCTTTTGATTGCTCCGAATTGGAGCTTGCCTTTTGAACTAATGTGTGATGCTAGTGATTATGCAGTGGGTGCTGTTTTAGGACAAAGAAAAGAGAAGCTTCCTCATGTCATCTATTACGCAAGTCAAACTTTGAATGATGCGCAGTTGAACTACACTACCACAGAGAAAGAGATGCTTGCTGTCGTCTTTGCTTTGGAGAAGTTTCGATCGTATCTCATTGGCTCAAAAGTGATTGTGTACAATGATCATGGAGCACTCAAGTACCTATTGGCAAAAAAAGATGCAAAACCTCGACTTATCCGGTGGGTGCTACTCCTACAAGAATTTGATTTGGACATTCGAGACAAGAAATGAGCTGAGAATGTAGTAGCAGATCACTTATCTCGCCTTCCACATGTCCAAGATGAAGAAGAAGACGTGCTGCCCTTAAATGAAAGTTTTCCTGATGAACAACTTTTTGCCATTCATGACGTGGTCCCTTGGTATGCCGACATAGCCAATTACCTTGTTCGTGGAGTCATACCCTCTGCTGTGAGCACTCAACAAAGAAAGAAGTTTCTCTCTACAGTGAAGTTTTATTTCTGGGATGATCCATATCTCTACAAATACTGCTCAGACCAAGTGATAAGACGATGTGTGCCCGCTATTGAACAAGAAAGCATTCTGAAATTTTGCCATAGCTACGCATGTGGAGGACACTTTGGCCTGAGTAAGACAGCTGCCAAAGTTCTACAAAGTGGATTTTTCTGGCCTACCCTCTTCAAGGATGCATATTTGTTTTGTTCTACTTGTGATCGGTGCCAACGGTTAGGCAACATATCAAAGAGAAATGAGATGACGCAACAGAGTTTATTGGTTGTGGAGCTTTTTGATGTATGGGGAATCAATTTTATGGGTCTTTTTCCATCTTCTTTCAACAACCAATACATCCTTGTCGCTGTAGACTATGTATCCAAGTGTGTAGAAGCCATTGCTACACCAACTAATGATCACAAAGTTGTGCTGCGTTTTCTGCAGGGTACCATTTTTCCCAGGTTTGGCACACCTCGAGTAATTATTAGTGATGGCGGTCCACACTTTATCAACAAAGCCTTTGCTGCTCTCATGGTGAAATACAACATTAATCATCGTGTTGCTACTCCGTATCATCCACAAACGAGTGGGCAAGTTGAGATTTCCAATCGAGAGATCAAGAAGATTTTAGAGACAACGGTAAATGCATCACGCAAAGATTGGTCTCTCAAGCCCAGTGATGCATTGTGGGCGTATAGGACAGCATATAAAACGCCTATTGGGATGTCTCCTTTTCGTTTGGTGTATGGCAAGGCTTGTCATCTTCCCGTTGAATTGGAGCATAGAGCTTATTGGGCTATCAAGAGGTTGAACTTTGATTACCAAGTTGCAGGAGAGAAGCGAAAGCTTCAGTTAAATGAACTTGAAGAATGGCGGAACGAGGCCTATGAAAATGCCAAAATCTACAAGGAACGCACCAAAAAGTTTCATGACAAAACCATTATTCGAAAAGAGTTTGTACCTGGTCATAAGGTCTTGCTTTACAACTCCAGACTTCGTCTTTTTCCAGGCAAATTGCGTTCTAAGTGGATTGGTCCCTTCGAAGTTACTCAAGTTATGCCTCATGGTGCCATTGAAATCAAGAATCTGCAAAATGGAGAGTTGTTCAAGGTTAACGGGCACCGTCTCAAGCACTACTTGGATGGGACTTTACCAGAAATCAAAGAAGTTGCCTACTTTGAGGCCCCGTCATCTGTCACTCCCTAGACTCCGACATAGTCTAGCTCATGACTATAAATAAGCATTTCTAAACCTTTCCTTTGTTTCGTAGTTTTTCATTTTCGTTTATTTTTGTTGGCGTCAGTTTTAATTCCTTTCTTGCTTTCAGGAATGGTGGTTTGCAACACTTCAAGTTTAGGGGAGTACGTTACAAGGCATGTCGTCTCAAGTTCATCATTGCTCCTGCCCATTCCTATAGCAAAAATCCGGGAAGTTTTCATACCCTACCTTTAATTGTGTATTTGTTCTGTTTTCTTTGTTTCATACATTGAGGACAATGTTTGTTTCTAGTTTGGGGGAGGATTTAAGGATTTTGATCTCTGTTTCTGTGTTTTGTTTTCGTTATGTGTTCATGCTGTCTATATTTGCTTAAAACGGTTTTATTTGGAAAGGAATTGGAAGATTTTGTCCGCTTTTTGTTCTTCAATTTTTTGTCCTTTTTCCAGCCATATAAAGACCATGAAAATCGGATTTTCATTTCAAAAGTTATGATCAAATCTTTGTCTAAAGGTCGAACTGCCTGTGTTGCACCGTGCTGTTTGCAACCTATGTTGGCATATGTTCATTTCCTTTGATTATGTGTTCTTTGTTTTGTTCTTTTATTCAAGTCTTAATGTTATAATAAAAAGTGTAAAAAAAAAAAATAATAATTCAAAAAGAGTTTCTTTTTCTTGAGTTGTTTTCTTTTAATTAGACCTTCCATAAGTCAATGATAATAATTTGTTTTCTTCTAGGTCACAAACTTATTTGAATTTGTTCTTTTTATGTGAAAATTCAATTGCTTGATATGGTTAATCTAATTCTTACATGATCATTCGCAAATTTATTTTATACCAATAACCAATGTCGGTATGATTATCTCTTACTTAGAGAATTATATGCGGATTTTAAGTGAAAACTTATTGAACCCTTGTGAGATTTTGAGCCTCTTGCATATTCTTTCTTGTGAGTTTCATGATTGCATTATCATTCACTAGAACTTGCTTCAATATCTCTTGAGGTGAAATCCTAAGTCATGCAACATTAGGGAGATGATTAAGGCCATGTTTGGATCGTTTGAGCCTTTCTAACCAACCTTTTATGTTATATTATCTTTAGTTACCCTTTTGAAACCAAACACTTAGCCTTTTCTTTCATCACCCACATTTATCCATACCTATTTAACCTATATTAGCCATACCCTATAGCTTAGGAGATACCAAGTGGACGTCAAGGAAGATAAGGTTGGGTTCTACAACAAAGAAGTGGCGTGTACCGAGGTACCATGTGTAATATTATTTTTATTTTATACTTTTCGAAAAAAAAAAGAAAAAAAAATTAGAAAAGAAGAGTTCGAAATTGTTCCATTCTTCTATCATGAGTCCTGGACGCCAATAATAGAAGATCTAAGTTTCAAAGAGGACTAACCGAAAGTACATGATAAGGATATCTTGGTATTTCTTAAGTGTTAGTTTTTCCCTATTCATTCTTTGATAGTTCTTACCCTAGCCTAATTTTACAACCCTTGTAAAGACCTTTGATCTTTGATGTTGCATTGATTTACATTAGTGGAGAGACGATATGAAGAGCAAGCTTATGGGGTTTTATTTTGCATATCATGATTTGAGTGAAACACTTTGCCCTTTAATGTGTGATTTATTTGTGAGTGATATTCATGGTAGAGGATTTGAAGTGGAAGCTTTGGTTTGCATATACCTATCCGGGTTGAGTAAGTTATACTGATATTGGTTATGTCACTCCTTATGCTTGGGAGTGTTGTGTAAGGTTTGGGTAATTTGATTTTGGAAAAATGTTTAATTCTCTTAAGTTTGGTGACCATCTCTGGATTGCTTTGAGGCTAATTTATGGAAGGTCTATTGTTTTCCTTGTCTTTTATTTTGTTTTGCTCGAGGACTAGCAAAAGTTTAGTTTGGGGGTATTTGATAGGTGCATTATTTATCACATTTTCAGGTTAATTCTCCCTAAGTTTTGTTAAGGAATTGGTCTTAAAAGAGCCTTATTACTTTCCTATTCTTTGTTTAAGCCAATCTGCGCATGCAATACGTTTTTGATGATAATTCGGCTTTCCGGAGGAGTTTTGATGCAAGGCCAATTGGAGAAGGAAGCTAAGAGGCTGAAGATCGTTGTGTCCAAATCTCATAATTTTCCATGGAGCCAAACGTTCCAGTTTTACAAGTCAATTACGCAGAAGTAACTTTCCTGTCAGAATTGCGCAGATGTGGGAGAATGAAGATTTGAAGGCTTTCCCGATTTTTCCTAGTGGTGTGTGACATATGCTTGAAAAGATAAGAGATCAAGCTATGTTTCCCATATTTTTACAGAATTTTTCAAAAGATAAATCGACCCCAAATCTGGCGTGCAAGACAGATGCCGTGTTTCCCAAGTCAAGAAGGACTCTTTCCTAATTTGTTTCATTAATTACTTAGGAGTTTGTTTTCTTTAGGAGAGTTTTTATCAGACTTTTTAAGATATTATTAGAAGACATAGAGTACAAAAGGCTATCTGGGGGGGGGGGGACGAAATACACACAAGGGAATTCGTCCAAAGTGAAGAAGGAAGCCCAGTGTGCTCTTACCATTCTTTTGGGGGTTGTATTTTCTTCCATGACTACTTTTGTGATTTTTATTATGACTATGTGTAACTAAATTACTTTTCTAAGGTTTATGATGAAGCCATGACATGATTGTTTCCGAATTATTTTGTTGATTATTATCTGATTACATGCCATGTTTAGTTCTTAATCTTTGTGCTTAATTTATTCTAGTTTCTAATGTTCGTGTGACTGGCCATCATTGTGAACTTGGTTCTAGATATTTAGATAAATCTGAGAGGATAACCAATATCAATTAGGTTTATTGGAACTAAGATTAAGAAGAGTAGACTAACTAGTGAGGATGACCAATATCAAACTAGTCCTACTTGGTTGACATAATTCTTCAGTGCTTAATGAGTTTTTATGTGTTTAACTGTATGCCTAACCAATAGGATATAGTTTTCACGTATAGGCACACGAATTGATGCCTGTCCAAGGATTAATTCATACCTTAGAAAGAACAACCTTAAACATTGGCATGGTAATTGGATAGTAATCGGCCTGAAGAAAAGGGAATATGATTGTCATTGGTGGATTCATGACCTTAGGCTTTCATCACATTAATTTCTTTTAAACTTTCTTTTGTTGCGTGTTTTCGTTATTCATATTTTTAGTCTAATTTGAAGTTGAAGTTTCAATTATTTTTCATAATCAATTAATCAATCATTCGTTCCTTAGTTAAGTTAAGTTTCACGTAATCAACTGGTTGACTTGGCATTAAAAGCAATCCCTGTGGGATCCACCTCGTATTTGCATTTATTTCTACAATTAATTCGTGCGCTTGCGAGTTTAATTTAATTTAAATTAATCTATTATTTAGGTTAGTTTAAATTTACATCAACAATCTCATAAGAGAAAGGCTCTAAATACCACGCAGGATACCCATGTTTATTGAAGCACATTTCATCAGTGTGTTGGGTTCCATTGCAAAAAACAGAATGAAGACTATCTTTGTCAACATTTTCGGAGGAATGGGCGGACCGAGACATTCCAAAATATGGACTTTTGCAACCATAGCCATGGGAGAATCATCCACATGGCTTTTAGCATGGTTGCTTGCCGCTGAGCCTCACGATGAACAAAGTTGAAACATTTTGCCAACTCCGGAAGTGGTTTAATCTGGAGAATATCACTTCGAACTTTGTCACACACATCACCAAGGCCAGCAAGAAAATCATAGATCAGATCCTTCTTTCGGCTCTTCAAGCCAGCCGCACGTACCGTCTTGCTAGGTTGATGTTTGTCAAGCTCTTGCCAAATACTGTTCAATTAAGCACAATACAATTAAATTGGACGACCTTGTTGTTTTGTCTGGGGAGCCTTGCATCGTAACTTATAGATCAGGGATTCATCAGATCCATCGTAACATTGAAGTCACACTTTTCCAAATATCTTTAGCCATAAGCAATTCGATAAGTAAGCCAAACACATAGCCATGGTTTTAGCAAAAGAATTTCTGATTCAAAAACCTGCAGCAAAATCTGTTAACTCTTAAACCCCATGAAAGATTCAGTTGCTAGAATCACAATCAAACAAGACACGAAAACATCAATCCATATAATAACTAAAGCATGCTTACCTGAAGAGACTTCTGTTGGATGCAGCCATGATCCAATTTGTACAACCTGTGAACGCAACATCTTTTCTTCTCTATGTCAGGATACTTATTGCTCAAACGAAGAATAAGGCTCGGTGCCTTGAGAGCATGAACCTGCGAGAGAAGAGATTGCCATATATATATATATATATATATATATATATATCCTTCTCATATTAGAATGTGGATTCCCTATTAAAAATCCTTATGGAAAACAACTTAAGTTTTCCCAAATCATATCAGTTCACTACTGCAATAAAATACAAGGCTTTCTTATACCTATTGGACTCAAATAGCTAATGCCCGATCATCAAATCTCATGTCCATATACTTACATTCTCCCACTTGAACATGAGACAAAGATCAAACATAGCTTTCACCAATTATAAGAAGTGATCACATAGCCTTATTCAAGATTTTACCATCATGACTATCGTCCCATTACAGCTCAAAATACAGAAACCAAGATTCACAGACTACAACCAAAATGCACTATTGAATCTAAGCTCACATGTATTCAATATGCATATATGACTCATTATTCAAAACAACATAAACAGTCCATATTATGCTCCCAGTTTTCAAAAGATCATAGCACAAAACAATATTCAATGAAAAGCAACATTTTAATGACTGAATAAAATCCATTAACCATAAACTTTAAAACAGATAAACTGTTTTTCAAAGTATCATATGAATCTAACTTCTAACATGGTCCATCACCAAAACTACAATACTTTCAAAACTAAAGCATTGAGTCTCGAGACAAGGACACTTATCAAAACACAAAATCAAACTAGCAAACTAGCTATAACTTAACCTCAACTTGTCATAACTACACTTGATTGTTCTAAATCCTTCACAGTTGCAACCCCGAGGCCTCAAAACATCCTTGGTTACTCCCATTGATCAAAACTTTCTAGCACTCCCATCAAAGAAACATGTTTTCTAAATTCTCCAATAGGCAATGCCTTAGTTAACGGATCAGCAAGCATCATTGTAGTGCTTATGTGCTATACTTCAATAACTCATTTCTTGACCTATTCTCTGACCTTAAGAAATTTCACATCCATCAAACGTGAAGCTAAAGTACGCCTATTATTCTTGGCAAAGAATACAGCCGAGTTGTTATCACAGAACATCTTAACAAGCTTCTGAATCAAATTCACAACCTTTAAATCTGTTAAGAAATTCTTCAACCATGCTGCCTATTTCATGCCTTCAAAACAAGCTACAAACTTAACCTCCATAATAGATGTAGCTATAACAGTTTGTTTCGCACTTTTCCATGAAACTGCCTCTCCATTGAGCATGAAGATATAACCTCCTGTTGACTTCCTGTCATCCACATCTCCAGCTAAATCCGAGTCTATATATCCTATAAGTTCCAAAGAATTGCTTTTGCCATACACCAACATATGACTTTTGGTTCTCTGCAAGTATCGTAGAACTTTCTTGGCTACCACCCAATGTGCTTCACCTGTATTTGCTTGAAATATGCCTAGTAAGCCAACAATAAAGGCAATATTAGGCCTTGTACACATGGTTGCATACATGAGACTTCCAACCAATGAGGCATAAGGTTTAGCTTGCATTTTCTTCACTTCTAAATCAGTTCTTAGACACTGACTCTTCGAGAACTTATCACCTTTATTAGCTGGAACTTGACCATTATTGCAAATTTTCATATGAAATCTCACCAATACTCTGTCAATATATCCCTTTTGAGATAAGCCAAGAAGCCTCATTTGTCTATCTCGAACAATCTCTATTCCCAATACATAATGTGCTTCACCAAGGTCTTTCATCTCAAAGTTGTCACTGAGCATTCTTTTGGTACTTTGAAGCAATTGAGGACATGAACTAGCAAGAAGAATATCATCAACATAAGGCACCAAGAAAATGAATTTGGATCCTGAGAACTTAATGTATATGCAATCATCTAGCTTATTTTCCACAAAACCTTGTGCAGACACAATTTGATCAAATTTCAAGTACCATTGCCTTGATGCTTGTTTCAAGCCATATATTGACTTGTTGAGCTCTGCATACCATACTCTCATTCCCCTTTCAAAAAATCCAACAGGTTGCTTCGTATAGATATCTTCTTGTAGGTCTCCATTAAGAAAAGCTATTTTTACATCCATTTGATGTAACTCAAGATCAAAATAGGCAGCTAAAAACATTATAACTCGCATAGAATCTTTAGAGGAAACTGTAGAGAAAGTGTCATTGTAGTCGATTCCCTCTCTTTGAGTAAACCCCTTAGCAACTAACCATGCTTTATATCTCTCAATTCTTCCATTAGCATCTCTTTTAGTTTTATACACCCACTTGCAACCCATTGGCCTAATTTCAGAGCTTTCCACCAATGTCCAAACTTGATTCTTGAACATTGAATCTAACTCATCTTTCATAGCATTGTTCCACAAACTGAATTGAAGAAGATCAACGGACAAAAATTATCAAGGGGTGTATGAGAAGTAAAATGAGGTGTGTGGATAGCACACCCCTTTTAGAAGATCAAGATGTCTCACATTTGTCAAGGGAAGATTTTGTTGTTGATCTTCTTCAATTCATCTGATCCGACGGTCGAAAATTAAAAAGGTATGTGAGAAGTAAAATGAGGTGTGTGGATATCACGCCCCTTCTAAAAAGGCTGCATTATGTGTTTCTTGAATTCGAGTGTGACTTTAAGGGACATAGAACCTGTATCCTTTTGATTTCTCAGGATAGCCTATGAAGTAACATGATTGAGTCCTTGAAACCAGTTTTCTTTTTATTAGGATTATAGAGCCTAGCTTCTGCTTTACAACCCCAAACATGGAAATAAGTAAAATTAGTTACTCTCACATACCATAACTCAAAAGGTGTTGAGGAGATTGCCTTGCTTGGAACTTGGTTCAATATATAATTGGCTGTTTTCAAAGCTTTTCCTTAAAAATATCCTGGCAATTTTGATCTTGACATCATGCTTCTAACCATGCCAATGATAGTCATGTTTCTTTTTTCAGATAGACCATTTTGTTGAGGTGTTCCAGATGTGATGTATTGTGCCACAATGCCATTCTTCTTGAGATAGAGGGAAAATGGACCCTTTTGTTGCCCAGATTCAGCGTACCTGCCAAAGTATTCACCTCCACTATCTGATCTAATAACTTTTATGACTTTCCCTAACTGTTTTTCAACTTCTGTTTTGTAAATGACAAAGCAATTAAGTGCATCTGATTTCTCATTAATAAGAAAAGTATAACCGAGCCTAGAAAAGTCATCAATGAAATTGACAAAATATCTATTGCCACCACTGTTCTAAAAAACGGCCTAGGCGGCGCCTAGGCGCTAGGCGGTGGTGAGCCGAGGCGTTTTCTTGCAAATCGGTTGGAAAAATCGGTTGGCTCTAGGCGGCCGCCTAGGCGGGCTAGGCGGGCTAGGCGGCTAGGCGGGCTAGGCGGCTAGGCGGGGTAGGCGGGTTAGGCGGGGCTAGGCGGAGCTAGGCGGTTTTTTTTTTTTAATGAAATTAAAAAATAAAATAAAAAATCCTATCTAAGTCTAAGTGGTTTAAAATTGTGAACTTGTTGTACATTTGTCATCCTACAATACTCCTCACTATGGTTATATGACATATATGCTTAATGTGTTTTTAAATTTTGCACTTGTTGGATACTCTTTTTGCATTTTATCATTTTTTTATTATCTTATTCAAGGATTTCATTCAAGTATAATTTTTTGTAAGTGTCAATATGCACTTATTTACAAGATATACAAGAAAATTACCTAAATCCGCCTAGGCCGCCTAGGCGCCCGCCTAGACCCCGCCTAGCCGCCTAGGCGCTAGGCGCCAGCCCACCGCTCGACTAGCGCCTAGCGTTTTTTAGAACCTTGATTGCCACAAATTGTTTTGACTAGAAAGGGACCACAAATATCAGTGTGTATGATTTCTAATAACCCTTGACTCCTCTTAGTATCCATTTTTCTAAAATTAGTCATTTTGCCCTTCAAACAATCAACACACTCATTTGTAGAAGTAAAATCTAATTTTGGAATCAATTCAGCCTTTGAAAGTTTCATAATTCTTTCCTTAGAGATGTGCCCTAGCCTCTTGTGCCAGAGAATATAAGAAGTGTCAGTTTCTAGCATCCTTTTGGAACCAACATTCAATATTGAGTAATTATTTAACTATATTGAGCATTCTAGACTCCACAAATTGTCTAATAGAAGGGCAGTACCTAAAACGGAATCTAAAGTTCTTTTTAAAGATTTTCAAACATTCATCATCAGCAAGGAAAGAAAAACCGTCTTTAACAATTTTGGAAGCAGAAATTAAGTTTCTTCTCATCTTTGGCACATAGAGCACATCCTTTAATTTTAAAAACAAAACCAAAAGTTAATTTTAGATTTACAACCCTTTTGAATGAACTGCAACTCTAGTCCCTTCCCCTACATAAACATTATACAAAGTATTTCCAATTTCCTTTTGTTTTTGAAAACCATTTAAAGAGTTAGTTATATGTACTGAGCATCCAGTATCAAACTACCAAGAATCAACAGGTACTTCACAAAGATTTGACTCAACATGGACAAGTCCTTGTTCTTTGCTCTTCACATAATCTTTGAAAATTTCACAGTTGACTTTTAAATGCCCCTTAGTTTTGCACCAAAAACATTTAAGTTTAGACACATCTTTAGGTTTAGCCTTAAACTTTATAGATTTTCTAGGGAGTCAACTACTTTAGCAGAATTATTAAGCTTATTAGAATTCTTAAATGGCCTAGAATTCTTATCGGAACCAGAAGGGCCTCTCTTGTTGAACGACTTCTTCTCATTTGCAGTTTGCACAAAGTTGATATCCTCAATCTCTTTGCCTCTTTCTTGTTTTTGACGAGTTTTTTCTTGCACACATTGTGCAATCAATTGATCAACATCCCAGTTTTTGTCTTGAGTGTTGTATGAGATCTTCTACTGGCTATATTTGTTGGGAGTGCTTGAAGAATCATGAATACTAGCTGTTTTTCACCAATATTTATATCCATTGCATTGAGTCTTTTTACAGCATCGGTCATCTTCATTATGTGATCCCTTATAGAGCCAGTACCCTGCATCTTGTATGTAGTCAGTAGAGACATGTACTGACTCACTTTAACTTTTTTCAGATTCTTGAAATTTCTTTTCTATGGCATTTAGATAGTCAGCAGCCAAATCATGTTTCTTAATTCCTCCTTCAATTGTGTCAGGCATGCCACTCTTTAGAATAGACAGTGCCACCTTATTGGCTCTTGTCCATATCTCATAATCTGCCTTTTCAGCTCTAGTGCTCTGATCATTGATGACAGTCTTGGGGTGTCAATTACTATATCAAACTCATTGAGGTTTAATAGCAAACTAAGATCCCTTCTCCACTTCTTGTAATTACCCCTACCAGTGAGGATTGAAATATTAGCCAAATTGAGGGTCTTCATTGATATTGTAGACATTGAAGAAGACAATGAAATCACCATATGAACACTTAGGCTCCTGATTTCTATTCCCAGTCTATTGCACATCATATCATTTGAATCAATTATCTATATACATAACCATAACAACCAGAGGTGATACGTATATATAGAATAAGAGATCTCAACAGAAAACTTATGTCTCCTCGGACGATCATTCCATTTAAATAAAAGGAATTTGTCTCATACAAAATAAACTCAGCATATCAATTTTAATCTTGTAATTATTCAGAAATTTTTGAAGAAGATCCAGGCCCTAAATGCCTTTCTTCCACAGATGATTAGATAGTGAATAAAAACACAAAATTTCAGATCACAACAAAACCAAATTTGCCTACGTTATTCAAATCATGCTGACAAAGAATGTATGCAACACAAGTATAAATTGAGAACATCTGGGTTTTCAATTTCGGATTCAAGTTTCAAAGGACATACCATGGAAAAAGAGCATAAATATCCAACGGCGGAAGCATTTATTACAGGTATCATAAAACTCAGGCATGGTATGAGCCATCATGAAGCACTCGGAATATCGAAGTTGAAATCCAGAAAGGAAAAGGAAAGACGAAAGGTGTGTATCCCAGCCCAGAAAACCCCAATTGAATAGGTTTGAAGTTCAAAGTCTAACGGTCAAGAAATCAAAAAATTATATTTAATTAAAACGCACCGTTTTGACCATGATTAACTTTAAGTCTAGAACCAGTTTTGAAACCAGAAGAAGCAAAAACCACCCTTTTTCTTCTTTTTTTGTTTTATTTTTTTCGTTTGTTTGGATTCTATCGATTTTGTTGATTGAATTTAAGAATATGAACCTTAAGCTCTGATACCACATCTTAACTCTTAAATCCCAAGAAAGATTCAGTTGCTAGAATCACAATCAAACAAGACACGAAAACATCAATCCATATAATAACTAAAGCATGCTTACTTGAAGAACTTCCGTTGGATGCAGCCATGATCCAATTTGTACAACCTGCGAATGCAACAGCTCTTCTTCTCTCTGTTAGGATACTTATTGCTCAAACCAAGAATAGGGCTCGATACCTTGAGAGCATGAACCTGTGAGAGAAGAGATTGCCATATATATATATATATATATATATATATATCCTTCTCATATTAGAATGTGGATTTCCTATTAGAATCCTTATGGATAACAACTTAAGTTTTCCCAAATCATATCAGTTCACTACTGCAATAAAATCCTTTATCGACAAGAACTGATATTCATTTTCCTACAAGGCTTTCTTATACCTATTGGACTCAAATAGCTAATGCCCGATCATCAAATATCATGTTCATATATACTTACAAAATCACCATTAGATTTGACACGACCGTAAAAATTAATTTTAACATAATCATTATCTGGAGGTTTCCAGCCAAAATCCTCATAGCTTTTCATTTTCCATCGTTTTAATCTAGTTTTATTAGCTTTCCAAAATTCACCTAAAAAATTCACATGTGTAAAAGCTTCCGAAATTTGAGACGTCTCAACAGCAGTGCTGATGTTGTAGGCTATTTTTGCCTTTGAGATCATATTAGACCTTAATTTCTCATGTCAAAGATGTGAGACACTCACATTTGACGAGTAATTTTCCTCCCAATAAGATACCAAACGACTCTAAACTCTACTCATTGTTTCTTGAGCCAAACCATCAAATTTTGTCTCCCTCGTAAGTGCAAAACCTTATAAACACCTAAATTCAAGCTTCGGATTAAAAACCTTCACAATCGTTGTTCGTCATTGTCGATTTTATGACATATCCAAAAGTTAGTTTCGTCCAATATGTAAGGCAAAGTAAACACTTTCTGATTTGATCGATTCGATTGTGATGAAGGCATCAGACTCAACTATTAATTAATTCATTCATTCAAATAGAAAACAGCGCAAAATAAGTACAGAATTAAGCAAATAGGAACCCTACTAAAACGCCTCAATGTAAAGCAGAAGAGTAAACTACTAAACCGCCAACTAGATTGACAAGGAGCCAAGCCTTGATGACATTACAAGTAAAACTACGATTCTGTTGATGACATTATAAGTAAAAATACTCTAATTACAACTAGATTGACAAGGAGGAGTCCCATAAAGTGGATGGAAGTATATTGTGTGTTATATTGTGGTATCCCTGTAACAAGGCTATGATAATACTACTTATGTCTTGCAGGAAGGGCAGTGGCTGATACGGACTCATCTGTTACGGATTGATCCAAAGACGAGCTTTCATCTTCATAGACTTCTGATTCAGTAACCCTTATATTCTCCAGCTCTCTCACAATTTCATCCATCCCTGGTCGCTTCTCAGGGGACGGATCACAGCAACGCATTGCAATTTTTAGCAGTCTAACCATATCACTACTGGCTCTTCTGTGCATAGTTATTTCCCTATCGAATATCTCAGCCGTCCATTCCTCCCTAACTGCTCGGTGAACCCAACTGCAGATGTCGACACCATTCAAGCCCGGTTGGGCTGTGCAAGCTGAGATCTTTCCCGTCAAGAGCTCTAAAACAAGGCTGCCGTAGCTCCAAACATCAGATGCCTTCGAGACTCTCTTGGACTTTTGGTACTCCGGCGATTTGTATATGACCATGCGCTGTGTTGCAACTGGAATCGCAACAACCGAAGCAAAACCATAATCAGAAACAAGAACCCCATCATTATCATCCAGAAGAACGTTCGTCGACTTTAAGTTCCCGTGAGGGGCGGTGCTAGTGCTACTGCTGCTGCCGCTTTGTATTGATGAGGTCGCATTCCTGTGGAGATACTCGAGTGCTCGGGCTACACCTCGAGCAACTATTAGTCTTGACCTCCATCCAAATGGAATGCGGTCTGGACCTCTTTTTCCTGCATATATATAAACAACTATCTTCGTAAATATCAATTAGAAGAATTAACTCACTCGTATTCATAATATATAGGTACGTACCAAACAATCGGTTGAACAAATTCCCTTTGCGAATGTATTTATACAACAACAACTTCTCATTCTTGGAGAAGTAGTAAGCAAGAAGGGGCAGCAAATTGGGGTGCTTCAGACTGGCAATCAGCTGCAACTGCTTTGTGAAATCTTCACTAACCAGTGGCTTCAGATCCCTTAGCCGCTTAACTACCACGGATTGCTTAATTTGATTGCCCGCCACGTTATTCATCGTCACTATCTCCGCCTTATAGCTATTCCCAAAGATGCCATTCCCTAAACTCTCTGCGGATGCTTTTAGAAGATCTCCCATTTCAAATATTTGATGATCATCTGCTCCGTGGGGCTGAACGAATTCCAGCTTCCCTCTCTTGTGTTGATCCTGTCCTTTAACCTCGGCAGCTTTCATTGTCTGATCTTGACGGCCTTCTTCTATCCTCTTGTCTTTATCATCACCAACCTCACCTTTTTCGTCCTGATTCGTTGGTGCCGATTTAGTCATCTCCAATTGCTTCATCATCTTTTTTAGCTTCTGTGATTTCTTATAGTAAAGAAGGAAAAGCAAAATTACAGCTACAAGAGCAGCAACATCCAAAAGGAACCAGTACATGCTTAACTTATCCTCGGACTTGGAAGAACTAAGTTCACCAACTTGACCAGATGCTGGGTTCTCAATTCCACGAACGGTGCTAGAAGAGTTGCATAAAATGGAAGAAGGCGGCCCGCACAATCCTGCGTTACCAGAAAAAGAATCATAGCCAAATGCTTGGAGAGCATGAGTTGTTGGGATCAATCCGCTAAGATTGTTATTCGAGACGTTGAATGCCTTTAAGGTCAATTGGTTAAATTCTGGAATAGGACCCCCGAAGTCATTATCTTGAAGCAGCAACAACTCCAACATCCCAAGACTCAAAAGCGAGTGTGAAATTTCCCCATGTAATATGTTGCCGGACATATCAATATGCGTCAATTTCAGGTTGAGACTAAAGTCCATCATGTTTCCCCATAGAGAGTTGTTCTTCAAGCTCAGGGTTGCCAACTCAGTGAAGTCCATGAACGCGTCGAGCTTGATGTTGCTTCTGAGTTCCATACTGTCCAACACAATTCCAGTGACGCGGCCGATGATACTGAAATTAGTGCATTGAATTCCATACCACATGGAAGGCTGACTCATGAAGCATGGATCACCCGTCCAGTTAGCATTTAGGAAGGGATGATTGAAACTAGTCTTGAGGGCAGTAAGAGCATCCTTCTCCTTTCCGCTGTACCCAACCTGGGCTGTAGCGCACCTAATGCGTAACAGCAAACACGGAACAAGAATAAGAACAGCAATAAGGTAATGTTTTTCCATCATCAATATTCAATATTTGTGCTGATGATGAACAAGCAACTGATGGCATAAAGATCAATAAGTACAATAAGTAATCGAAAATCTCGACGGACGATTTGTAGCTAAGCAATGGCAAATATTCCCATAAAATTCTATTGCGTACAGCTAGCTATTTAAATGTTTCTATGTCGATGGAGGATAAAAACAAGGACGGACATGGTGCACGTTCTTGCTGAAAAAACCTAGGAGAGGGCTGTTTTTACATTGTTGTCGACGTTAGCTAGAACTGAACCTAAAAATGTCCCTTACATGTAAATGGATACTTATATTCTTGTGCCTTGCTGTATATATAATGCTTTGGTTTTATATGGAAGTTAATTATCCAACAAATAAAATGTATACACAAATGAATTATTGTCGATTTCAAGGATTATGGACATACGTACATATAGTTAATCATAAATATAATGTGATAAAGTATTTTTATTTTTTATATATAGAGGATTTTGGGTTAGTTTATATGGAAAATGATCATCGCCGGATCCTTTTCCTAGGAATCCGGAGATCCCGTGATCATGACCGTTTATCGTATATCGTACGGTCAGAAATCATTTAAAATTTAAAATTTAAAATTAAATATAAATAATACCTAACGAAAATTTACCACACGATGTATGATGAACGGTCATGATCACGAGATTCCTCAAATCCCCAGAAAAATGATCCGATGAGGATCCTTTTCCATTTTTTTTTTTTGGAAAGAAGATCCTTTTCCATTTTATATATATGTGTGTGTATGCATCTGGACATATTTTACTGTAATTAATTATTAATTAATTTTCTTCAAAAAAATTATTAATTAATTATGTATTGGTTTGTCACTTTGCACAGCAGAGAAAAAGCTTTATTTGTTCCGAACTACAATTTTGTTGCTATCTTACATTCTTACCACCACCTACTAGTACCAGTGCCGCTTAAATTTAAAAAAAAAAACTGGGCGTTTCTAGTGTTTGGTAAACACTTGTAACCATTGTCATATCCCGACCCGAACTCCACCACATCTCGGACTCGACTCCGCTGTAGCACGATATTGTGCGCTTTGGGCCCCAACCACGCCCTCACGGTTTTGTTTCTGGGAACTCACACGAAACTTCCTAATGGGTCACCTATCCTAGGATTGCTCTTGCGCGAACTTGCTTAACTTTGAAATTCCTACGGAATCCGAAGCCAATAAGCTCCCAAAAAGCCTCATGCTAAATGAGGTGGGCATGTACATGTACATATAATGCATAGAGGATCAACCCCCTGGGCGATGTGGGATCTAACAATTAGGGGCCCAACGTCCTCGTCGGCACACTTCCGGCCAGGGATTGGCTCTGATACCAAATTGTCACATCCCGACCCGGGCTCCACCACATCCCAGACTCGACTACACCGTAGCGCGATATTGTCCGCTTTGGGCCCCAACCACTCCCTCACGGTTTTGTTTTTGGGAACTCACACGAGAACTTCCCAGTAGGTCATCCATCCTGGGATTGCTCTCGCGCGAACTCACTTAACTTCGGAGTTCCTACGGAATCCGAAGCCAGTGAGCTCTCAAAAAGCCTCGTGCTAAAGGAGGTGGGCATGTACATATAAGACATAAAGGATCCACTTCCCTGGACGATGTGGGATCTAACAAGTTTTTCTCACAATTTTGAGTGAAAAAAGCCAAAAAACTGAAACAGCAAAAGTTTTTTTTTTTTTTTTTTGTCTTATAACACGGGTGAACAATATCATTAAATGAATTTTTCAAAAATCAATCATGCCCTCATTTTTCCCTTTATTATACACTACGAGTAGCAGAAATCAGATCTGAAATTTAGGGCGTCCTTCCTCCCAGCAATCTCTCTCGTCTCCTAGGTTGCGTTCTCCTAGCTCACGTCCATCATCTGGTAAGCTTCTCTTGTATGAAAATTTCAACCAAATTTCATTTTTTGTTTTGTTTGATTTTCTTGTTGGGTTTTTAAATTTGGGGATTTGAGAGTGTGAGAGGTTTAAACTAAGATATAAATATTTTTTAATAAGTATTTTTAATAATTGTCACTTAGTACTACAGTCTAATGATATTACTCTTCACTTGTAAGTGAGAGGTCTTAGGTGTCTTAGGTCTGATTCTCTCCAAAAGCCAATTTGAATTACATTATTGCTAGCTCATTGTGAGGCTAAACTGATCCCCTCCCTTTTAGTGTAGATATATATTTTTAATAATTAACCTTTATTTTCCAAATGATGAAATTAATACACATACGTATTATGCCTTTTTTTTGTCATTTTACATAGCCAGTGCTATTTTATATAAAAGTTTATTAAACATTATAACAAATTTTACAACTATAGTTTACCAATTATTTTACTGCTTTATTTCAAAGCTGTTTATTCTCACTACTCAACACATGTTTTTTTTTTTTTTTAAAAGCACAACAATACAAAACTAGCCCTAAGTAGAACCATTCATTATATATTCTATTTTACGTGAGACTGCTACATAGTAGCTAACTTCCCAATATTGATCATATGTGCAGATAATTCAACATCTATCATTAATTTTCTTTTGTTAATTCGTACATGCAAAGTAAAAACCCAACAATATTTCTTGGGGAGTGTTATTGACACTCAAAAAATCTCATTTTCTACTCCTCACAAGTGTTTTTTTCTTTCATAATATAGAAAGTTTGGAGTGTAGAATGAGATTTTTGGAGTGCTAATAACAATTCCCTATTTTTTATTCAAGCAATCAACCTACTATGATACCATATTAAACTTTTAGGGCGATGGGCCAACGCCCCACTACTAATAATACTGGTACTTTCTCCAACTTACATCTTACCACATGTAACATAACAAGTACCGAAGATTTCTACACAAGGTTTGGGTCCCTTTAGGGTTAGAACCATTCATTTATCTAAACTACATATTAATAGAACATTCTTTATCAACTAAAAAGGACAAAAAACTATTTAGTCTTTTATCATAACAAAATAGTTAAGGACAGTAACGTAAATTCACAAAACGAAATTTTTTTTGTTTGTGTTTAAGCCTCTATAGATGATTTTGACATCTCTAATTTAAAAAAAAAAACCTATCTCCCCACCTCTACTTCCACGTTCTCTCTCACTCCTTTTCTCCCACCTTCAATTTTAAAAACAAAAATTAAAAATTTCATGTGTGGGCATATAATAGTATTATATATTTGAAATTTTTTTTTTTTAAACAAATGATATTATCTATACTAAGGAGGAGGGTGGGCTTAGCCTCAAAATGGACTAGCAATAATTTGGTTCAAATTCGCCTTTGAACCAAAATGGGCCAACGCCCCACAACTAATAATATTGGTACTCTCTCCAACTTACATCTTACCATATGTAAAATAACAAGTGCTGATGTGGCACATAAATGGGTCTTATAAGTATTTTTTTTTCCCTCACAAATGGTCATTGAAAATTGACCCACGGCATCAAAAAAGTTCCTGAAATTGACCTGCGACATCAAAATGGTCCATGGAATTGAAAATCGATCAAGGTAGTCCCGCAAGTAAGTGTCCCAAATCAATGTAGTCATTCTGTCACAATTCTGTCAAAAATTTTGTTATGTGCTGATGTAAAACATAAATGGATAACACAAGTCTAATTAAATTTAAAAAAATTACAATAGGTTTAATAATTTAATAGTTAATAAAAAGTTGTGAACCCAAAAACCCAATCCTGTAATTACCTCCAATCCCAATCCACATTCCTCTACCTCATTCGATGTCTATTCTCTAAAAAAAAAAATCTCAATACACTCATCTTTACACACTTCAACACCCTTCATCGAGCTGAACCTAGATTGAGATCACCTTTGGTGACAGCTTGACTGATTGGCAACGACTTTTGGGACATCACCGCTAACATTTAAGCGGTCAACATCCTCACAACCTTAATTTGGGAGAGCTTGTTCGGCACTTCCCTGGTGATCTGGTGACTTAAAGAACGGCGAGGTATGCCTTGAGATAATGAGGTTATAACCGAGGTGTGTCTATTGTTGGTCGAAAATTAATTCCAAACCCCCTCTTATGCCTTGGTTAAGCCTTGTGCCTTTGAAAATTTATGGAAGGGATCTCTCTTCGAAGTAGGTCCTACTATAAGAAAAAAAAATTCCATTGTGCAAAAACGTATTTAGACAATTTTTAAAACTAATTATTAAGCCCACATCAGCACATAACAATTTTTTTTACAAAATTATGACGGAATAATCATATTGATTTGCAATACCTATTTTTAAGAACTATATCTATCAATTTTCAATTTTAGGAATCATCTTGATGGTGTTTCAAGAACTATCTTGATGGTTTGAGTCAATTTCAAAGACCATCTTGATGGTGTGAGTCAATTTTAGGAACCATTTGTCATACAAATTTGTAAATCTTGTGGGGCACATCAACACTTAACAAAAATTTTAACAGAATTTTAACGGAATGATCACATTGATTTATGACACTTATTTTTAGGGACTACATTGAATGATTTTCAATTTCAAAGACCATCTTGATGGTCAGAGTCAATTTCAAGAACCATTTGTAATAAAAACTCTATAATTATATATTTGTATTTTTTTTAACAAATGATATTATCTATACTAAGGATGAGACGGTGGACTTAGTCTCAAAATGTGCTAATAATAATTTGGTTCAAATTCGTCTTTGGCGAGAATCGAAACTAAGATCTCTTACTTACAAGTAAAGATGAATACCACTATACTGTAGAACTAAGTAGCATTTTTTTGTTTTTTTGTTTTTTTAGTTTGTCAAATTTCCAATGGATTTTCACATACACCATCTCCCATCCTCACGGCAGCCCCTCCCCTCTCTCCCTCTCTTCCTCTCCGCCTCCTCCCATTCAGCTATGGAAGCCAAGAAATCACCAGAATTGAAAAATTAACTGAGATAGAGATTGATCACTTTCAAATACTAAACACCAAAGTTTCGGAATCCACGACGAGCATAGCACAAAGGTGCTGCATCCATCTTTTAGCCAAGACAAGTTCACTTTTCAAAGAGATTGAAATGCAGAACCTGACACACCTCCAACACCAGCTTCATAAACGTTTGCTGCAAAAGCGAGACCCCAAAATTAGTCATTCTACCACACTAAGCAACATTCAAGTTTTTCATGGTTTTTGAGGAAGACCCATCTTCCAAAAATACACCAAGTTACCCAAACCCACGATCTTTAATCAATGATCTATCTTGCAAACTCAAAACGCTAATCAAATTACTGCCCCAATTGCTCTAAGAGCTTGGTCTGAGACCAATCCAGACTATCCCAAATCCAAAGGTGTCAAAACATTTCACATGTTAATGAAATATTAATGGTTTCAAGCAAACAGGAACTCAAGGTCAAAATAAGGTTTGAGGGCAAGTAAAATACCTTACTGTTCATGTCTTGACCAAAGATTCTTGTGTTGCATCCTCATTTGCTTTCTTAAATCGAGCAACGTGCTTCTGATACTCTTCTAGTTCATTCTCAAGCTTTTCAATGAACTGACTTGTATGTTCGAGGGACTGCTCGTATTTATATTTTTCCAGTGCCTGCAGTGTTTTAAACACAAAAGCAATTGTAACGTTAACCTTTGCATTCACGTGAGAATCAATGGCTTTTAAACCAATTGATCGATTGGCCTTTATGAAAAAGTCATTTCCAATATCACAACCTTCTGGGGTGATGATTTCATAATAGAATCATAATGTCGAGTACAAATAAGATAAGCTAAAACTGTAAATTTAATTTCATTCTATTTAAGACCTTTAAAAACAGAATAATTTTGTTATCAAAGACGAACACCATAACCAAATTTGACTAGCAGTCAACAAAAGATACTATCCTCAACCTAAGAAACAGGACACAAAAACTAAATTGGCATTGCTAACTGTATTTCAAAAGACTTCACAGAGAATCACTCTCAAAGCTGAGAATCCCACAGCCCACCCTCTGCTATTACTCTGCCTGGTTCCGTCCAAGGATCGAGACCTGCAAGGTTTGCTCAAGAGGAACCTCCACAACCACTTACCAAGAGAAGACCTATTTCTCTCCTCTAAATTCTCATTGCTAACAGTTTCACCCTTGGTTATTTGCATAAGGTATCACCTGAAATAATATGAGCACGCAACCCAAAACCAATTGAGCAATAAGTTGCATGCGACTCTATCGAATAAGGGTAACCCTTGACGAACAACCTTTCCTCCACCCTTCTAAATTCTTCCTAACTTTCTCTACCACTGAATTGCAGATTTTAAGACACATTGGTTTGCCACCAAGGAGACCTGAATAACTGAGGCCACTCAACTCTCCAGTGAAACTAACCTACTGTCCCCTACATTGATGTCAAGCAAACACACTCTTGAAAATATCAATCCTATGCCCCGATACTAGCCCAAACAGCACTATAATCTTGACGAAATTGTCTTCAGAAAATTGCATAAGGGATAAACTCATTCCCCAGTGATAAAAAATCTCCAATCATGTTAAAAATCGTAGCCTTCTCCACCAGCCCATGAAGTGAATCAACTAGAAGCATGTAGCGAAATGGGGACAGGAGGTCCTATTGTCTGAAGCATCTACATGCTCTTAAAGAAAATACTTCCATGGAATATAGTTAGAGGACTTAAAATAATTCATGGGCAACCAGAATTATTTCTTATTTATGCATTCTGAAATACTAAATTTCTTACTTGGAATCTAACAATTTGTGAAATTTCAGTCCTACTCAACAATATCCTTTATCTCTTCTCCATAAAGGTACTAAAACAAAAACGACAATTTAACCTGAATCAAAATTTAAATTTCAAGTAACTCACCCTTCTTTTAGTTAAAAGTAGTTTATGTTTCCTATAAAACAGAGATTAGAACTACGCATTTAAAGAAAAGTTTCATTTTCAGATCACATTTTCTGTGTCAATTGTTATCCACAAAAAGATAAAAAGCAGAGCAATGCAAAAGACAGCAGCGATACTCCCAACAATATTCATATTTGGTCAAAATTGAGTACAGTAAAAACACAATGCTGTAGCAGGATTAAAAAAACGACAATCAACTGGAGAAGTATAAACAAGTGTTACATCCGGTAGATTGGCAAATACAGAAATTTCTGAAAGAGAAAGGAACCTGTGTACTCTAACTATAAATCCCAAAATAAGAAGAAATAATGGTGTATCACATCCAGTATATTGCACACTCCTTGTAATGCAAAAAGCTCAATAATCACATCATATCTACTCAGCATTAACAGAAAATTATTTCACTCAAACAAATTGATAACTTAGAACGTGTAAAAATGTTACAAACACTTTATTTTCAGGACAAGACAAAATCCCAGTCTAAACCTCCGATACTTTCTGGCGCTAACTTCCACATTAAGAAAATTGAACAATCTAATGGTAGCTGAAAATTACCTTATTTTTGGATAATGTATCTGGAGGTGACATTACTTTCGGCTGCACATAGTTCTTTCCCCGGTAGAAAATTATGCTATTATTAGGTTTTATGTCAATCACAATGCCTTTACTCAGTCGAGCAAGCTCTTCAGCATATTCATGAACCTGTCCTGGCTTACAAGGCTTGCAAATGACCTTAACAGTCTCATGCTTCTTCCAATGCAGATGCATATTTAAAACCACCCCTCCGAATACTCCTCGCCTTCCTACTGGGACATAGTTCTTCTTTTTCTCACCGGTTCGCTTAAGATAATGTTTTTCTTCCTCAGTTAAAATTTCAGGATCATGTGTTTCAGCGGGGGCTTTGGGAACCTCAAATTTCCTCAACTTCTCAATCAACCATGCTTCCTTTCGTTTTGCCTAAAGAATAAACCAATTTACTGAGATAAAAGTATCAAAAGAATATAGTTAGAAAGAAAATAGTTATCTGAGATGGTCAAAAGCCTAGACAATGTAGAAATTAAGAACAGAGAAAAAAGTGAAAATTTTAACGAGAGTCCACTTCTGAAAAACTAAACATGAATTCTGCAACACAACAACAAATCTACCCTAACAAACAGATACATCGACGTAAAACCAGAGGATTCAATCGAACAGAAACCGCACTGCCAAGGGAACCAAAATGCAAAAAGTAGTGAGATAGTAGCAGCAAAGCATTTACAGATAACAAAGCATCTAACCAACCTTTTCGAGTTTGTATATAATTCTAACTTGTGGATTTGGAGAGTTCATCTTCTTTTTGGCCTTGAGGCGGAAAAATCGCAGTTCATTCAGTTTGGCCTTCTTGGACATTTTAACACGTCGGGTTACAGCCATCTTCTTGTTCCCATTGTTTGAGGGACCAATCTTATCGAGTGGCTTGCCGATTGAAAACCTGACAACATCATTGTCCGTCTTCACCTCGAATGATGTACCGCCCATGCATCTAGCAGTAGCAGGCAGGCAGTTTCGAAGAATGCTATGAGACGTAAAAACATTTGACCTCCGCACGGATAATGAGTCCAATGCGGAGGATGTACACAAAGCTTCGGAAGGAGAGTGTGTAAAGCATGTTGTGGATGGCAACGAGTGATCGAAAACGTTTTGGGTTACACAATACAACCAGAGAAAAGGGTCCCTGTATAAGAAAACATACACATTCCAACACAATCAATCCAGAGTTTGATAATTTCGTAACCCGTATACTAATAATTCTTGGCAGAAAGATGAATGAAAATGCCAAAAAACAGGAGAGGGAGTGAAATGAAAGGAAAAAAAAGTACCTTTGGATCGCATTTGGGCAAGAGCGAAAAACGGCTCTAGCTGAAGCTGAAGAAGCTAACATTTTGGGCATCAACCAAAACCGATCCTAACAAGGAATTTGACGGGAAATTTAGAAAAATTCTTAACCCAATTCTTAAAATTTAAACCAAAATACCTAAGTAAAGTAATCACCCTTGAAAATAAGCACCATGATACATATTGTAATTTGTACGGGGCTAGACTGGGGAACTCCTCCGGGAGTGGCTGAGGTCAGGCAGTGGGTTGCTCTTGGTGATGTGGTGGAGGGAATGGTAGCCCTAGGTGGGTCGGGATGGGTAAATATTATACAGTTTAATCCGAGGTGGTTGGCAATGGTAATTTAACGATTTTGGTGCCAGGGGAAGTAGTGGCTCGCTGGCGTTCTGCTTCTTGAGTGAGCGGCGGCGGCGGCGGTTCAACCATTAGAATGGTGTACAGATTTCAAGGAGAAAAGGCACGCTGGGACCTGTTAATCACATCAATAATTTTCAAGGAGAAAAGCCCAATTCTTATAATGGTATAAGCAGGATTATTGAGCTTTTTGCAGTACAAGGAGTGTGCAATATACTGGATGTGATACACCATTATTTCTTCTTATTTTGGGATTTATAGTTAGAGTACACAGGTTCCTTTCTCTTTCAGAAATTTCTGTATTTGCCAATCTACCGGATGTAACACTTGTTTATACTTCTCCAGTTGATTGTCGTTTTTTTAATCCTGCTACAGCATTGTGTTTTTACTGTACTCAATTTTGACCAAATATGAATATTGTTGGGAGTATCGCTGCTGTCTTTTGCATTGCTCTGCTTTTTATCTTTTTGTGGATAACAATTGACACAGAAAATGTGATCTGAAAATGAAACTTTTCTTTAAATGCGTAGTTCTAATCTCTGTTTTATAGGAAACATAAACTACTTTTAACTAAAAGGAAGAGACATAGTAAGTCGTTACAAAAGCCTACCAGAAAATTTTAAGAGGCTACACGGATAGTGCTTATTGTTATTTTATGGCACCTTAATCTCTAGTCTATCCAGATCAACAATTGAATAGAAAAAGGGCAGTACGCGTTTGTTCCCGATCAATTCCTATAAATTAAATAACTACTTGATCACCACACATGAAAAAATTTATAAAGTTATTAAACACCTAATTTGGGTAATTACAGAAGACAAACGGGTGGAGACTATACGTTTTTTAACAAAATTGAAGAGAAAAATAAAAATAAATTGCAGGGTCTCCAAGTAAGTTCCAAATAAACCCACAACTCCAAGTAGATTACAAGTTCGAGATTTCCATACCTTGAACCGAAGGTGGCGTGGCGTCTGCTACTCCAAAACTTGATCCTTGATAAATTGAACTTCCTTCTTCGATCTAACAATCGAAAAAATAGTATTCACACAAAAACCCAATACACAAAGAATAAGATAGGCATACACAGAGAATAAGAAATCGACAACTCCAGCAAGAATGCCTCATTGCATTGGTAGAAGAACCAGTCCAGACAAGAATCGAAAACAGATGACCTGCAGTACACTGACTAGTGACTACAATCTCACCCATTTTACCTTAGCTGGCACAGTGTCATCCTAAATGCATCAGACCTGAACCCATTTTCTCTGAATTCCTCTATTCTCTCTGATATGTCTCAACCCGTCTCATATTTTCTTTCGTTTTACTGCTTATTTTCCTTCTCTTTCTAATACTCTGCATTTTCACATGTTAATTGGTAATCCATCTCTGAAAACAACTAAAAGATAAAGCAAATATAACCATTAAAGTCGGATTATACCGAAGAATCGAGGGGCATAACTTTACTTTCAAATAATTACATGTTCCATTAAGTACTACATTTTCTACGCATCATATCCTTAAAGACAAAACTGGGACCTCGTATTCCCATTTTTTCAACTTTCTCCTACAATTTTCCCTTCTTCTTTTTTACCACAAACCTAAACTTTATATAGGACAGCAGAAAAACTTAAGCGACAAAGGGACACATGACCATGAGTTGATCTATAAGATTGACATTGCTCTGCCAGTTTTGTCCCCAGTTCCTGGCCATCAGTATCCACCCGGTCCTTGAACCCTTCACTTTCAAAGTAAGAACCTCCCCATCTGAACCTACATTGGTGATTAGGACTTGGTAGAAGTGAGAACTCCCACCCACCATGAACCTTATCCCTCCAATTCTCTCACATTTTCACACCAACAACCTCATGTCGTGATGTTGCCTAATTCTAAAGAAACCCACAACCTCATCCCCCAATTTTCCCAACAGCTGCCTAATTCCAAAGAAACCCAATAAACCCAGCTGCAACAAATCTCCGAAACCACCAATAAAAACACAGAATTGACCAATTATACAAACAATCAAACATTCATGCAATTCAACACAAACAGATAATACAAGAGAGAGAAAGGAGAGAGAGAGAGAGTTACAGAAAACTAAATCCGAAATTGGAGTCACAAATACACAATGTGAAAAGGGTCTCTTCGAATTGGATTGAGGAATTGCAGTCTCAAAGTCCCAGAAACTCAAAAAAAGGGATTACCTGTTCGTCTTTATTCTTGGTCGCCCGTCGTTGGTGAGGCGCAAGGCCTGCTCGTGGTCTGCGAGGCGCAGCTCAAACCTCCATCGCGGCAGGATATGAAATCGTGAAAAAAAAAAAAAAAACCCCTAAAACCTGACTTTTGTTGTTTTCAAATTATAATGGCTGTTTTTAAAATTTTTTGAGTCCAGTTTTGCAAAGGGAGATTATATTTACACCCCAAATTATTTATCCTATATCTTTTTAATTTTTAAATATTTTTCTATTAAATGTTAATGGTGTGTAGAAAATATTAAAAAATTAAAAAGGTGTGGGAGAAGTAATTTAGGGTGTGTGAATATAATCTCTCTTTTGCAAAATAGGCCTACCAAACAGATTTTTTTACTTTAAAATCTAAAAATTGTTTTTGAGTTAAAAACTTTAGACTCAAATCCAATACCAAACAGGTCCTTATTTTCTTGAGCTCGTTTGGTGACTGGTTAGGGATGGCACGGTACAGGGGTTCGGATGTACCATTCTCATATCCAAACTCGTTTATTTTCTCAGAATTCGAACCCGTAGTATTTCCGAACGGATTTTCCCATAACCGAACTCGTTGGGTAACAAATTTTTGATCCTGGAACGGTTTTCCGCATTATGATATTTATATATTTATTTATATTATTAACTAAATGTAAAATATTAAAAAACGATATTAAATAAATTGCTATTATTAATACAATTGATACAATGCATCTAATAAATAATATTAAAAATTTATATTACTAAGAAAATATTTACTCTTGAAAATTATAAGCATATAATTACTATTATTAATGATATAAAAGTAAATAATTAATTTCATATTTAATAATGCATGATTATTAACAACCTCTTTTAATAAATGTTTATATTTTTTTATTCATAGATGAAATGGTTCGGTTTCAAGTATGGGTTTGGGGCGGATACCCCAATAACCATAACCGAACCCAAAACAGAAAAATTTACCAGACAGTTACCCATAACCGTAAAATACCCAAAATTTTATGCCCGAAACAGAACCATTTGGATCGGTTACTTGCATGTATCGGATTTGACGGGTTAAATTGTCATCCCTATGACTGGTACAGGGACAGGATACGCCCAAGTAATGCAATTGCAAAATTTAAGTAACACTCAAATAATAATTTAATAATCAACTTTCATGTTATTTAATTTAAAAAATTTAGTCTATAAATTTGCACACTTAGATTACAAAATTTAGTCTACGAAAATTTATCATTTTAGTTTTAGAAAATAACTTTACTGGATGGGTAATGCTAGGAAAACTAAATTTTGTAAACTAAGTGACATGGAAGTTGACAATTGAATTATTATTTAAGTGTTGATTAACGTACTTATTGTTTTAATGGTGACACAACATCTAATTTGTAAATTTAGTCTACCTAGTATTACCGTATTTTTATTATTATTTGAGAACGTATCTGTTAATTTAATCTGAAAATAATTTTTTTAAAATAAACATAATGTAAACCGGCTCGAAACAGTTCGAATTCGCACGGAGTTAAGTTCATATTTGACTTTTTAAAGCTGGACTCGTGAAAGAACCAACCAAGCCTAGTTTAACTTGATTAAGAAACAAATCAAGTTTAAATACTAAATATATTCGGCTCATAAAGCTCGCAAGCACCTCAATTTTTTTGTCAAAAAAACTCAAAGTAAGCTTGAACTTTAGCTCAATCATTCAGCTTCGACAGCAAATAATATTAATAAGACGATGAAATTGACAAAAACAAAAAATACAATTATAAAATCACAACAAATTACACCGAAGCTTGTGGTGAAAAATGGAGTTACCCAAATCCGAAACTCACTCATATGGCTCTTCTTGTTCTGTCTTGGCTCTTCTTGTGATCTTCTCCCACTGTCTGTCACTTAAACCCAGCCGCCGTCCGCGCCTGCGCCTGCGCCTGCGCCTGCGCGTCTGTGGGAGAAAAGAAAACTCAACACTCGACTCAGAGAGAGGAGAAACCGCCTAAACCAAGCTCTCTCTCTCTCTCTCTCTCTCTCTCTCCCACTACTCAGATTACCAAACCCAAAGTCAACATTATGGACTTCCACCTAAACCACAGCACCCCCACATCCTCTGCCTCCTCCACCACCACCGCCACCGCACCCAACCCCAACCCTAACCCTGATTCCACCTCCAACTCTGTCTCCGCCGACGACCCCATGCACTCCTGGTGGGAGTCTATCTCCAAAGCCCGCTCCCGCATCCACTCCTTGTCCTCACTCCTCGATCCTTCCCTTTCCCAGTCCCTCTCTTCCCTCGCCGACTCCGACCGCCCCGCCCTCTCCCTTCTCTCCTCCCTTCAATCCTACGACGCCGTCTCTTCTGCCCTCTCCTCCCCTCTCTCCGGCTCCGGATCCGACCCCCTCTGTCACTGGCTTTACGACACCTTCCTCTCCTCCGACCCCCATCTACGGCTCGTCGTTTTCTCCTTCCTCCCCCTCCTCTCCGGCCTCTACCTCTCCCGAGTCCACTCTCTCTCCTCTGACTCCCCCTCTCTTCCCTCCCTCGCCGGCTTCGAAGCTGTTCTCCTCGCCATCTACGCCGCCGAGACCAAGGCTCGAAACGGCAAGCCTGTCGTCGTTTCGATCCCCGATCTCTCTCAACCCTCTCTCTACCACACCCCTCTCCTCCAGAAACCCAACCCCCTCACTGCCTCCACCGCTCCCCACCAATCCATTGGGGTTTTGTCGCCGCCGCTTGAACCCCAGGTCGCGGTGAAGTCCACCAAACGTGCCTGCATCGTCGGCGTTGCCCTGGATTCCTATTACAAGCACATTTCCCAGATGCCCACTTGGTCCAAGATCGATTTTTGTCGATTCCTAGCTTCTTGGGCCGGCCAGGATTGCTCTTGTCTGCGACAATTCGGTGATGATGATACCAACGAGCCCGATATGAATCCGGGATTGTTCCTGGAGGGCAGCGATGAGATTGACGTTGTGACCGAAGAAATGGACCAGTTGACGATGAGAATTGAGAAACCTGGTAGCAATGGTGTACATTTGGAGCCAAAGGGGTCCAGAATTCCATTACCTTGGGAGCTTTTGCAGCCTGCATTGCGAATTTTGGGACATTGTTTGTTGGCCCCATTGAATTCTCAGGATGTTAAGGATGCGGCTTCCGTTGCAGTAAGGCGATTGTATGCGCGAGCGTCTCATGATTTGGTGCCCCAGGCAATTTTGGCTACCCAGAGTCTCATTCAGCTCGATAAGAGGACACGTGAGGCTGCCAATACTGTAGCAGCTGCTAATTCGTCTTCAAATGCTAACACCCCGAGCAAAGCTAAGAAACCGGAAGTGTTTTTGGTCTCAAAATGAGTAAGTGGTTGACTGGTTTGTATGCTGATTTGATTTTGCACATTGGATGCTGTATAGCTATATATCCAACTGTTGAAAGCAGTTGTTGTAGATTAATGTTGTATGATTGTCAGTCTGTGATTTGTGTTTGTAGATCCATCCTAGTGACAGGTAACTTTTGATTACAAGTTTTCTTGTGGTTAGTTAAATGTTATGAACCATGCCCTTGTGTATTTCTTTGTTGATCTTGTACTTGCAAAATTGACTGAAATGTTAGTTACTTAAAGTCTGGTAATTTATGCAGCTTATCATTTATGTATGATTGCTTTCTCACTTCATATCGTCATTGTAATACATTATGATTTGTATTGTCATCTGATCCAGTGATGCTCTATCTGTTTTTGTTTTTGGCATGCACTTTTCCCTTCACTGATGCCGCATCTCGTCTCTTTGGATATTTTCAACCCAGTAATTGTTGGAGGAAGATGGATATGAGAGAATACAGAAGAGAGTTTAAAACGGGAAACTGAAGCTTTATTGATAACTGACTTTATTGATTTCAAATTGATTACAACACTAGGCCATCTTATTGGCTATTTATAATAACATTCAGACCTTTTCATAACAGACATAACTCTTGGATTGGTTCCAAGAGTTGCAGACATAACCCTGGACTTCTAAAGAGATACAACTCTTCCTAAACATAGCTCTTCTCAAGAGACACAACTCTACTTAACAACTGTTACAACTAACAGGGAGAAAGTGCATTACGTTTAACAGTAATATATAATGTGTGTTTACAATTATTGTTCGTGTTTGATATTGATGTGTTGGTTTGAATGTGTGAACCACTAGCATTCTTACTTGATGGTTTGTGGGAATCAATAAACAAGTGGTTTGCTTATCTGCCCACTCAGTTTGATTGTTTGGCATTAATCTGATGACTCCAAAGTCATTTTAGCTCTATATCATTTTAGACCTGTTTACTGGTTAACCATTGGTTCATATGTGAAGTTTTTTTTTAACAGTGCTTACCGGCCATCTCCATTAAGCTTACTCCCAGGCTTAACCTTCTCGATTGCTTGACCTTCTTGGTTAGGCTAGATAGGGTCTGCCTTGTACACTTTCAGCTTCGTTTTGGGCTGATAAAAAGAAATTATATGTCTTCCTGTGTGTCAATATCTGGATGCAATGTAGGGTGTGGTAAATACAGTAGTCAAATTGTTACATGGGTAACGGTGGTTCTTGTGAAACCGGGTTTCTTATCATTCTTTTTGTTTGCTTTTGTGGGACTTATGTTAAATAGACTCTTATGAGTGCCGAGGGTTGGTTGACAAGGAAGAATTCGAAAGGCAAAGTTACTTCGATATATGCAATATGATAGAGCAAAATAGGGTTCATTGGATAGAACAATAGTGTATAATAAAATGTGGTGATGGAAAAAGGGTTAGGACTTAGGAATGTGATTAAAAGTAACAAGGCACTACTTGGGATTTGGTTGTGGAAATTTGTTAAGGAAAATAGAAAGGTTCTTGAAGAGTGATTAAGCTATAGGGTGATGTTAGGAAGATTAAAAATTTAAATTAAATTTGTAAACTAAATGATGTGTCACTACTAAAAAATAAGTACGTTAATCAATACTTAAATAATAATTTAATTATCAACAATCATATCATCTAGTTTACAAAATATAGTTTAAAAGTTTAGTCAATATATAGATGAATGTGTGAAGGCACCAGCTATCTTTGATTGGAGGCTACTTAATTCTGAATCAAAGAAACTCTGTGTGTGTGTGTGTGTGTTGTGTCAATTTGTTTCCCATTAATTTTGGCAATAGAAATATTAAAAGTTCAAAACTAAAAATAAAACTAGTAAAAAAAGAGGAAACATAGCATTGAATAGGTGAACCCCTCGAAGGAACACATGGATCTTAAAGGACTTTTAGGGATTTGTTAATCAATATAATTCATTGATTTGAACACATGTCCACGTGATTCCTCCCAACCACCCCTTGGAACCCCACCACGGTGACCACACTATACAATTACAAAATTATTGTAGTTGGAATTTAGTAAGGAAGGAAGACGGGAATGGGGTAAGGATGAGGACTTGAGGAATTCATGAGTAATATTCTTTATGTTTTGTACTTTTGTTTATATTAATAAGAGAGTGAGAAATTTGTTTTTCAAGTAATACAAATTGTACAATAAAAGATATTCTAAATCTCATAAGATTCCTATACATAATCTAATAGGATTTACACAATCACGCTCCTAGTGAAATTAGAACGGCAATACTCTCACTTAGGTCTAAATACTCAAATAAATTGTGTATCAGGTCTTCATGTGATGATGTAGAATTATTTGATGAAAGTGGTATCGTCTAGAATGCATAAGTAGTCAAACTCACAAAACCTAATTATGGTAAATCCAAGGTAAGATAAAACCGATAGTCTAAAGAGAAAGGTAAGAAGTTGCATCAAATCAAATCTAAACACATTCGGGAAGCACGTGGAAAGCACACAAAGGTATGCCCATCCTAGGATAGGTGCCTCGTTGAAACCTCGTCTGTTAGCTAAAACCCAGTGGGAAAAAATGCTCTTAATCTAAGTGAAAGAAAGTATATTAAGGTCAAGTGAGTATATTTCTGGATGCTCACCCTCAGTTTAACAAAACTTCTAAATGAGAACTACAAGCATTGCAAATCAGACAATTTATGTATGCCAATTCCTCAAACAAGCTTCTGGAAGGTAGACTTCGGCAATGACTTCGTGAAGAGGTCGGCAAGGTTGTCTTGGGATCGGATTTGTTTAACTTCAATCTTTGGATTCTTTGTTGATGTGATGAGGGCGCAATATACTTGGTGTTGACTTGGTTGATGTATCATGTGTTGGTCTGATTGATACATGCGACATTATCTTCATAGATTAATGTTAGGACTCAATGATGAATTAAAAACCACAGGTACTTTGAATATGTTCAATAAGAGCTCTCAACCATATCTCTCATGTGTGGCGTAATGGGATGCGGTTAGCTTGGAACGATTCGAAGATTTCACAACTAGGGTCTATTTCGTTGACCTCCAAGATATTGCGGTATCCCTAACGGTAAATACATAATCGTCTATGAGTATGCCTTGTGCGGGTTTGATAGTAAGATGCGTCAGTATAACAAACAAGACAAGCATCATTTCAAGGATCATGGGGTTGGAACCACTCAGGATGCGGAGGGATGAACCCAAATCCGTAGTAACAGAAAAAAGTCTTTATGCCAGTTTAGTGGCTGCAAGTAGGCGCAATGCTGCATCTTTATCAACATATCAACAATGAAGAAGATGTTTTGTCTAATGCAAAGAGCTAAGTACAACAAAGCACAAAGTTGAACTTAGATATGGAACTTTAGGTTCCAAAACCTCTTTAAGAATCTCATTTGCATCTAGCATATGGATGATCATAAATTGGATGGAAACGGTGAAAGTCTTTGAATATTAGTTATAGAAGATCCTTCTCCAAAATTCTTCAATTCATTACCGTAATAATGGGACCATGCTGATAATGTGTTGTAGTATGTATTTAGAGGGGAAATAAAGAGAGAGATCGACTAGAGAGAAAAGAAGGGAGAGAAAGGATTAAGGAATTCATGAGTAATATTCCTCGTGCTTTGTGCCTTTATTTGTACTAATGGGGGAGAAAAAACCTGCTCTCCAAGTAATACAAGTTGTATAAGGAAAAACCTTCTAGATTTTATAGGATTCAGATCTACACAATCACACTTCTAATGAAATTAGGAATGCAACAAAAACATGGCTTTATCATCACCACATTGGTACTCAATTTTCCATTCTATCCATGTCAATAGTTAAGCGTAATAATTTGGTATCAAATTGCTACTTACATGAATCAAATTTAAAATTACGCATAATGAGTCCACTATAGTCATTATCTCCGGTTTTTAGTCTTTATTTTTTTTTATTATAACAATATGTTTCATGAACGGAATAAAGAATGAATGAGAGAACTTAGAAATAAGAAACATAAGGAAAGAGAATAAGATTAACTACCCCTTTCTAGTTGATCTGACTCCTAATATTTAGGTATTTGACTATCATAAGAAAGCTTAGAAGTAAACTGATTCTCATTTCTATATTTTAATAAACGCATTTCAATTTCCGTTCAATTGACATGCCTAAGAGTGAGGAGCCACACAATAGACCAAAACTCATCATACACTATATTAGAACATAAGACTAGAGGCAGAGCTATACTTCGACCCTAGATGGCCTACCCCCCTCCCTCCCCGACACTGGGGAGAAAACGGTAGCAATGGTCCATCAACTTTAATTGAATTGGAGCAATGATCCCTCAACTAAAAATGTATGACCATTGATCTCTTAACTCATCAAAATATGCAGCTATGGTCATTTTCGTCAACTCCGTCAGAACTTTTGTCAAAATGAGTCACGTGCCACGAACGTGAGGTTGAATCAAGAGACAAATATGGAAAACAAAGTGAAAAATTGTAGCAATGGCCTCTCAACTTTAACCCAATTGGAGTAATGCCCCTCAACCTTAACCTAATTGTAGCAATTGTCCTTCTACGATGACTCATTTTGATGGAAGTTCTTAAGGAGTTGACAGAAAAGACCATAGTTGCACGTTTTAATACGTTAAAGGACCATTGATCACAAATTTTTAGTTGAGAGACCAACCCTCCAATTAGGTTAAAGTTAATAAATCATTGCTACAATTTTCTCTATATCAGACTTTCATTAAGCGGGTTTAAGAAAACTTGCTACTAATGTGGACCCTAAACACCCCCCCCCAAAAAAAAAACTAAAAAATTGAAAAAGTAATAAAGGCAAAAAATAATCGAAAACAGGTTGTACTAGATATCAATAGTTTATATGGTAATTTTTCTCTATACAAACCACAATGGTAGAAATTCAAGTATGGAATCGTTTTCTTGGTTTATGTACTGCTCCTCCCGCATCTGAAATCTTTAACACCGCCTTAAGACCTCACACTCACATTTAAAAGAAAAATAAGTAGTCATAAGTGACAGTCCTTGTCTCTTTCCTTACTCTGTCATATTGATCAATTCTCCTGGGGTCGTTTTACTAGTTAATCAAAATAATAATAATTCATAATCATCATTAATTATTATCTTTTAATATCTAAAGAGACAGTGGGATCTGTAGGTAGCACCATATATTTTTATAGACACAGTTGGAGAAGGATGAATCGAAAGATACTAAACAAGTAGTACGACTCTCCATATATCATATGGAGTCCTCCTCACCTACTGATCATGCAAGTGGTGGCCAATGCCGTACCCAAATTGTCTCAAAAAAATGTAACTCTATATTTCCAGCCATGAAAAAGTATCAACACTCTTCTCAAAGAACACCGTCATTTTCTTCCTCATCTTCCTCGTCTTCATCTTTCGTATCGTCGTCCTGTAATCTCGATCGTGATTCTTCTCCTCCTATTAGTCCAGCCACCCCGCTTCGATTTTCCGGCGTCCCTTTCTCTTGGGAACATGTTCCCGGAATTCCAAAGAAACCTAGCAGCAGCAGCAACAAGAAGGAATTATTTTCCTCACTGAAGCGCCTCCCACAACCTCCTCCCAGAGTCAGTAATCAGAAAATCACCTCAAAAAAGTTGATCGTGGATGATATTCAGGTGAGGCACAGCAACTCCAAGGGCAAGGGGCATACAGCTAATTATCTCCCAAAGGATCCTTTCTTTGCTGCATTGGTTGAGTGTTCCAAGGATGACGACGGCGACGACGACGATCAAGGATACTCAAGTGCTGGTGCCAAGGTCTCAAGGAGTGTGAGTGAAAGATTTGGATTCTTCAATCTTTCTACATTATCTTGTAAGACAACTTGTGCAGTTTCTGAATCAATCATACACGTTCAAAGGCCGAGTAGAACTTCTTATCATCTGATTAATCGCCGTTCCCGATGAGTTTACGATCCTTATTGTCCTCGATCCATCACTCATCTTAATTGTGTGTCTTTTTCTAAATTTATTTTTAGTTTTTATTGGCTGCTGTGAGGACGAAATGTAATTCTGAAAATATATAAATATTTAACTGGGGTTAATATGTTCATATACAACTAAGGAACACAAGTGTATGATTTCTGCTGTTTTGTTCTATATATTATTTATATATATTCTGCTACCAAATACTGTATAAAATATATATTGTTTGCTGTGAATTTATGTGATGTTTGTGGCAGCTGTATGAGTGAATTTTACGTGATATCCCACGTGGGAGCAGGAGGGCTACTGAACCAGATGTAGAAAAGCTATGATTGGATTTCACTGCATAATTCATTCCAAGTTACATAATATCTAGAAGAGAAATGCTAAGGGAACTCTTTCAAAAGTGATCACAATTTAACGTAAATTTTCGTGCCACTATTATAAGATAGTCCTACTTTTAAGAGAATCTCCTTAGCATTTCTCTATATAGAATACATTTGATGTAGTATTAATTACAATTGATTCATTTCCTTATATCACTTAATAAACTTAGCTCAATCTAGAGAACTGTGGAGTAATTACAATTGATTCATTTCCCTATACCACTTACTAAACTTAACTCAATCTAGAGAATCTAACCGGTGCTAACATCTCCCTACAAACTCGACGGTCTAGGAAAGACGAGTTTGGAACATGAGGAGAAAACGTTGCTTGTTTGGAGAGGCCTTTGGTAAGACCATCAGCAAGCTGATCAACCAGAAGGAATAAAAAGAACCTTATGACTGCCAAGTTTGACACGCTCCTTGACAAAGTGGTAGTTTAATTCAATGTGCTTGGTCCAAGCACGAAAGATAGGATTGGTGGCCATGTTAGTGATCATATTATCACAATAAAGGAAGTTAGGTGATGGTGCAAGGTAGGGTGGAGAAGTTTACACAAGAGATAAGCATTAGAACGGAAGACAATTGGCAACTTAGTTGAGCTCCAAGTTGTAAGATTAGGTCTATGAAAAAGGAGATTGCCGAAAATGGAACAGCAAACGTCCGGACAACTAGCCCAGTCAGCATCAGAATGACCATGGAACGTGGGAGGTCCAGCGGAGCGTCAAAACACAATACCAAGATCGAGAGAGCCCTTGATGTAGTGCATAATACGTTTGGTTGCAATGAGATGTGTATTTGTAGGCCTTGACATAAACTGAGCAATATGATTAACGACAAATACGGTGTCGAGACGTGTCAAGGTGAGATATTAAAGCCAAGTAAGTGTTGAAATTCAGTAATATCAGAAAAAGGCATTCCATCTTGGTTAGATAATTGCGACTTGGAAGCAATGAAAGTCGAGCAGCGTTTACAATCAATCATGGCAATACGCTTCAAGAGATCGAGGGCATACTTCGTCTTAGAGAGGTGAAAACCATGAGCCATGATGGTGACTTCAAGACCAAGGAAATAATGTAAAGAGCCAAGGTCCTTAATATCAACCCTCACGGCCAAGAAGAGTTATAAACTTGTTAATCATAACTATATCACTTCCGGTCAGCACAATATCATCAACATAGAGGAGTAAATACAAAGTGCAAGATGAGTGTTGAAACGTGAATAATGAGGGATCATCTTGGCTTTGAACTAAACCATGGCGCACGATAAAGGATCTAAACCGGTGAAACCATGTCCGAGGTGCATGTTTGAGGCCATAGAGTGCTTTGTGAAGTTTACAAACAAATGAAGGGCGTTAAGTATCAACAAAGCCAGGGGATTGTGACATATAAACATCCTCATTCAAGTAACCATGGAGGAAGATATTTTTAGCATCAAGTTGATAAATGGACCAACCATGATGAATTGCCAAGCTAAGAACCATCTGAATTGTAGCAGGCTTGACCATAGAACTAAACGTCTCATCGTAATCAAATCCATGTTGTTAATGAAAGCCCTTAGCAATTAACTGAGCCTTAAAACGTTCAATAGACGTATCTGCATGTCGTTTAGCTTTGAACACCCACTTGCAACCCACTATATTTTGGGACGAATGAGAGCGAACTAAAGACCACATACCATTTTTCAGAAGAGCATTAAACTTCTCACTCATGGCAGCACGCCATTCAGAAATGAAAGCTTGAGAAAAGCAAATGGGTTCCACAAAATCAGTCACAACAGTGGCAGCAAGGGCCACGAAAATGGGATATTTGATGGTGCCATCTGTGAAATGTCTGGGTTGAAAGTGACCTATGTGAGAGTGAGTAGCCATAGGATGATAGGCCTTAGCTGATGAATCTGTGAAATGCTTGGGCCCAGATTAACCTTTGCGAGAACGAGTAGTCATGGGATAACGGGCCTTAGCTAATGGATCTGTGAAATGTTTGGGCCCAGATTGACCTGTGCGAGAACGAGTGGCCATGGGATAACGGACCTTAGCAGAGATGAAACAAGAAGATGAGATGTGATAACGGGGTTGCAATCACAGGAGGTGGTGGTGCATATGACTGTTGTGCATCGGGGACAACAAGAGAATGAGCATCAGATTGTGAAGAAGACGAGTTATGGTGAAGATGTGGCGATGTTTATGCTTAGCCAAACCAATTTATTGAGGCGTATGGGGACATGAATAATGACAAACAATGCCATTAGTGGGATAAAATGTTTGAAAAGAGGAATTGATATACTCAGTTCCACCATCACTTTGGAAGAATTTAATAGTTATATGCAAAATAGTTTTAATCATAAGACAGAGGGTGCAAAAGTGATGAAAAACTTCGTTCTTTGCAAAAGTGAGGAAAAACTTCATCCTTATGACGCATTAGAAAAATCCATGAATAACGACTATAGTCATAACACGTAATCTTTGAACTCATACATAGATTCATTAGAAGTCATCCAGACATCAAGGTGCACTAAGTAAAAATGAAAATGTGCCACAACTTTATTTGAAGGAAAAGATAACTTGTGTGACTTAGCCAACGCATATGGCTTACAACATGACTTAGATGAATTGGATGAAAACTCAAACTTTAAATGGGATAAGACATCAACGAATGGATGGCTAAGATGCGAATGCCACAAATGAGAGGTGGAAGCGTAAAGAGTTGTGAGTGAGATAATGTAGAGGTGACGAGGTAAAGAACATCCCTATAGTGACCTTGAAAGAGAGGCAAACAGAGGCAAGGTCAAAGAGAACCAGTGGGGAAAACTGTCACATCCCAGTTCCGGTTTCGCCGTAGCACAATATTATTCGCTTTGGGCCTCGGCCACACCCTCACGGTTTTGTTTCTAGGAATTCACACGAGAACTTCCCAGTGGGTCACCCATCATGGGAATGCTCTCGCCTGAACTTGTTTAACTTCGGAGTTCCAATGGAATCAGAAGCCAGTGAGTCCCCAAAATGTCTCGTGCTATAGGAAGTGGGCATGTACATATAAGGCACATCACCCCTCTCCGTTGGTCGATGTGAGATGTTACAATTCACCCCCCTTAGGGTCTGATGTCTTCGTTGGCACACTCGCACCAAATGACATAGTGACTCTGATACCATTTTGTCACATCCCAGTCCCGGCTCCACCGTAACACGATATTGTCTGCTTTGGGCCCCGGCCATGCCTTCACGATTTTGTTTCTGGGAACTCACACGAGAACTTCCTAGTGGGTCACCTATCCTGAGAATGCTCTCACCAAAACTCGCTTAACTTCGGAGTTACAATGGAATCCGAAACCAGTGAGTCCCTAAGAGGCCTCGTGCTATAGGAAGTGAGCATGTACATACAAGGCACATCACCCTCTCTCCGTTGGTCGATGTGGGATGTTACAAAAATAGTAAAAGCAACCAAGTTATCATGAGTAAATTTAGATGAAAAAATTAGTATCTTTTTAAGATTAGGAATAAGTAAAACATCATTCAAACAAAAATGGTTGAACCAATAGTTAGGGGCATACTACTAGTATAAGTATTGGGGATGGCATCTCCACTACTAAGAATAACATAGACATTACCGTGATAGGGCGTGAAATCCTGGAGAGCACCCTCATTCTTGTAATATGATGTGTTGCGCCCATATCAAAGAACCAAGTATGACCAACAGTAGCGGTATTATAGTTATAAGATGGACTAGCAATGATTGAAAGTCAGTAAATGGTGTAGAAGAAGAGATAGGTTTATAGGGATACGTAGTCATAAGATGACCAGGTATGTTGCAGAATGTGCACCAGAAACCAAGAGGTACGCCAATAACTCCAGCAACATGGTTAGAATAAAAGGGCTTCATCTGACTCAACCAGAGAAAATAGTTAGAGTCAATAAGCTTGAGGAATAAGGCAACGTTAGGGCTCGAGATAGAGACTAGTGGAGGAAGAAGTGGTTGCGGGGGCAGAGGCCATGGAGACGGTGAGGGGGTTAGGTTTTAGAAACAGAGAGAACCGGGCATCTTGATACCATGTAGAAAAAGCTATATTAGATTTCACTACACAATGCATTCCAGGTTACATAATATATAGAATACATATGATGCAGTAACTAATTACAATTGATTCATTTCCTTATACCACTTACTAAACTTAAGTTGACACACCCCGATCCAGAGGATCCAGGCGTGCTGGCCGTCACGTGAGCGTGACGTAACCATAAGTGCGAAACGGAAGCAAAACCATAACATTCATAATAAGGAATTCAAACCAACTCTAGCTGAACAACCTAATAGAATAGCAAGATGAGTTATAAAGTAACCACATGAATTCAGAGCATAGGTTTAGGTGCAGTCAAGTAGGACAAAAACAAAAGTACATCACCCTCGGGTGAGTCCTACATGTCAAGTGTCTGTCAGAATGCCGGAAATAGACCTCGAGAGCCACCAGAAAACCGCTAACTAGAACCTGGAGGGGCGCAAAACAAAATGAGTGGGTCAGTAAAATCAAGATTTTTCCAAAACATTTCATTAAAATCACTTCTAACCCCTCACCGTAAAAACCTGTATACTTTCCCAGAAAAATAGTATATATATATAAACATATGCAATCTCAACTCAAATCCCAAGTCTTTAACATTTTTCAAGAAAAATATGCCATGCCATGAATCAAAATATAAATCAGGTGAAATAAGGAATCAATCGGAGACCCTGCAGTTGGTCCTATACGATTAATTCTATAGCTCAATATCCCACTCAGCCGGAGTCACCACAGTGACCTATACGGCCCTACTATGCACATCACTCGGAACTACGTAAGGTAGTCTATACGATGAAAGGTGTAAAAATACGCTCTAGTGCTTCTCTCAACAATCATCAGCGCGCATAACTAAAGTCACCCACTAGTCGGAATCACATCTAATGATCTATACGACTAGCATGTCGGAACCCTCACATGGTCTGTACGACATCCACCTACTTGGATCCAAGGCGAGCGTGCGGTGTGGTGAATAATATAAGCACTAACACCTAGGGTGCATATTATGAGCTCAAAACATTTCAACATCAATCAATTAAATAAATAAATGAACTCACCTGACTTACCTGTGCCTCCACAGCACCATGCAACATGTATGCATCATATATCAATTCATGTTTTTCATAAACTTCTATGCTTGACATTTCAATTCATACTTTTCATAAATTTCTATGCATGGCAACTTAAAAACATTTTCTCATATAAAAGCATTTTCTGGGAAAACAATAGTATATAGGTAATACGAAAACAAAACTGCCCACTCACTGGTAAGTCGATGGGTCGTAGCCCCCGTGACGTCCCTGGATGCGCTCGTCCTCGGGATAGGTGTCACCTATATGCGAAACAACTATAAAAACGTTAATTTTAAACACATCACCAACAATTCGAAATAACTTCTCATACGATGCTCAAATTGGGTATATGAATATACCACATCGACCTACTCGACGCCACGAGCGTCGGGGAATTTTTAGAAAATATTTTGGAGGGCTCACGCGCCCCCACGAGCCGCGCGTGGCACGGGTCTACGCGCCCCCACGCGCCCTTCTTCTTCCTTGGGTCGCCGGACTCGTTTTTCCGGCGGCCGGTTTCCGGCGAATTTTGAAACTCTTCGTTCTCCTTCGTTTTTCACCCATTTTCTTCGTATTTTATACCAAATTGAAGCCCCAAACATGTAGAATCACATTAGACTAGTTTAAGGCTCTAAAAACAACTAAATCTCACCGGAAAAATTCCAAGGAATTCGGCCAAACTTGAACCACGTGATCCCGACGTCCAAATCCTTCAAACGAAGCACTCCGAGCTTCCTTAGGACTTCACTAAGCTCACTATAAGCTTAGAATTCCCTGAAACACAACATTTTATGTTCGCATGAACAGTGACCAAAAATGGAGGTTTCGGGTTCACGTGAAATCGAAGGTTTCGGGTTCACGTGAAATCGAAGGTTTCACGGCCTAAAACTAACACCAATCAACTTACAAGGACTCAGGGATGAAGATGCATACCTTGGTTGCCTCGATCCGTCGAGTTTTGGAGGGTTTTGGGTGTGTGCCGTACGGTTTGGGTGTGTAGAGAGAGTGAGAGTGTCGCGAGGGAGGAGAGAGAGAGAGACGGGGAAGAGGGAGAGATAGTGCGTGAGGTCTAAAACAATCCCCACCATCCATTTTTCTAATCCTTGATCCCTAACCAACAATTAACCAAATACCAAATCAATAATCCCATTCACATAAATAATCTTCTTTTAATCTATATAAGGTTAAACCAACTAATGTCACACTCATACCTTAACAACGTCAAGGGCATTTCCGACATTTCATACCCTCGATATGAAATTCTCGGGACGGGCTGTGACAATCTCCCCTCCTTATAGAATTTCATCCCCGAAATTCCCATAACCAAATAACCCACTTAATACCCATAAAATAACCTTGGGTACATCTCTCTCATCAGATCTTCCGTCTCCCAGGTAGCTTCCTCCACAGAATGGTTCTTCCACAACACCTTCACCAAACTCACCGTCTTGTTCCTTGGAACCTTATCTTTCCAATCCAAAATCGTGACTGGTTCCTCATCATATGACAAATCCGGATTAATCTCTAACGGTTGAGGAGGAATTACATGAGAAGGATCAGAAATATAATGCCGAAGCATAGAGACATGGAACACGTTATGGACCTTAGATAGCTCCGGAGGCAACTCCAACCGGTAGGCAACTTCACCAACTCTTTCAGTGATCACATAAGGTCCAATGTATCTCGGACTTAGCTTTCCTCTTTTTCCAAATCGTACCACACCTCTCCAAGGTGACAATTTCAAAAACACCCAATCACCCACATCATACACTCGATCAGTAGTATGCCGATCCGCTAAGCTCTTCTGTCGATCCTGGGCTGCCTTCAGGTTTGCTTTAATTACCTGAACATTTTGAGTTGTCTCATCTACAATCTCTGGGCCTTCTAATACCCTTTCACCAACCTCAGACCAACATAATGGCGTTCGACACGCCCTACCATAAAGTGCCTCGAATTGTGACATACCAATGCTCGAGTGAAAATTATTGTTGTAGGCAAATTCCATCAAGTCCAGACGATCATGCCAAGAATCACCAAATTGTAACACCGAAGATCTCAACATATCCTCCAACATCTGAATCGTCCTCTCTGATTGACCATCAGTTTGAGGGTGATAAGCAGTGCTATACAGTAATTGTGTACCCAGAGCTTCCTGAAAAGCTACCAAAAACTTAGAAGTAAATCTTGGGTCTCTACCAGAAATAATATTCACTGGAACTCCATGATACTTTACAATCTTCGAGATGAACAACTTAGCCAATTTATTCAGAGGGTACTTCTCCCTCACTGGAATGAAATGCGCTGACTTGGTAAGTCGATCCACAATCACCCAAACACCATCGAATCCATTTCGTGTACGAGGAAGCTTATACACGAAATCCATGGTTATATTTTCCCATTTCCACTGGGGAACGGGAAGTGGCTGCATTCGCCCAAAAGGCTTCTTTCTTTCTGCTTTCACTTGCTGGCAAATAATACATCTACTCACATAATCTGCAATTTCCATTTTCATACCCGGCCAATAATAAAATGGTCGAATGGTATGATACATTTTAGTTCCTCCCGGGTGCATCGCATAAGCTGAACAATGCGCTTCATCCAAAATTTCCTTCTTTAATTCCTCATGATTCGGAACATACATTCTGTTTTCCTGCATAAGCATACCATCTGATTCCCGAATTTTGAGATCTTTCTTTTTCCCTTCACTTCTTAACTGAACCAACTCCTGAATTTCCTCATCCACCATCTGAGTTGCGAGTATACGATCCACCAAAACTGGCATGACTTGAAAACTAGCAAGAAAAGCTCCACTTTGATTTTCCAACTCCAACCTTACTCCAGTTGCCCTCAGTTCTGCAAGAAGGGGAACACGGCAAGCATATAAGGCATTGAGTCTACCTTGAGGCTTTCTACTTAGTGCATCCGCTACCATATTAGCACGACCTGGATGGTATTCAATAGTACAATCATAATCACTTAGCAATTCCATCCACCTTCGCTGACGAAGATTAAGATCATGCTGAGTAAACAGATACTGAAGACTCTTGTGATCAGTGAAGATCTTACACTTCTCACCATACAAATAATGCCTCCAAATCTTCAAAGCAAAAACGATTGCTGCCAGTTCAAGATCGTGAGTAGGATAATTCCTTTCATGATTTTTCAACTGCCGAGAAGCATAGGCAATCACCTTATTATGCTGCATCAAAACACATCCCAAACCATTCAAGGAAGCATCACTATAAATCTCGAAATTACCGCTATCATCAGGAAGTACCAATACTGGAGCATGAGTGAGGCAATGTTTCAATTGCTGGAAACTCCGCTCACAATTCTCATCCCACTCAAATTTAACATCATTCCTGGTCAACTTCGTTAATGGCAAGGCAATCATAGAAAAATCCTGAACAAACCGTCGATAATAACCTGCCAAACCAAGAAAACTTCGTACCTCAGTGACGGTTCGAGGTTGCTCCCAATTCTCCACCGCTGCTATCTTTTGAGGATCAACTTGAATTCCTTGAGCCGATACTACATGCCCCAAAAATGCCACTTCAGTCAACCAAAACTGACATTTACTGAACTTGGCATACAATTGATGCTCCCTCAATTTCCTTAAAACCAAGTTAAGGTGTCGGATATGATCTGCTTTGGATTTAGAGTATACCAGAATATCATCAATAAAAACAATAACGAATTTATCAAGATATTGCTGGAATACCTCGTTCATCAACCTCATGAAAGCTGCAGGTGCATTAGTCAACCTAAACGGCATAACCAAAAATTCATAATGTCCGTAACGGGTTCTGAAAGCCGTCTTAGGTACATCTTCATCTTTGATCTTCAACTGATAATAATCGGATCTCAAATCAATCTTAGAAAATACACACGCACCTTTCAGCTGATCAAACAAATCATCAATACGAGGCAATGGATAATGGTCTTTAATCGTTACCCGGTTCAATTGCCTATAGTCAATACACAATCGTAGAGTTCCATCTTTCTTCCTCACAAATAATACTGGGGCACCCCAAGGTGACGAACTAGGTTGAATAAAACCTTTATCAAGCAATTCTTGCAACTGAATTTTTAATTCTCTCAACTCAGCAGGAGCCATTCTATAAGGAGTTAGAGATACAGGGTCAGTACCTGGAAGCAAATCAATAGAGAATTCCACCTCTCTGTCTGGCGGCAACCCCGGCAAATCATCAGGGAATACATCAGGATAATGCCTGACCACACCAACTTCTTCTACACTGGTAGGAACCACATCATTTAACACCACATGTGCTAAATATCCCTGACAACCATTCGATAATAACTTCCTTGCTCTTATGGCGGAAATAACACCATGTCTCACCCCACTTCTTTCGCCCACAAAAGTAACCTCGGGTAGTCCAGGGCGATAAAAAGTAACTGACTTCCCATAACAATCAATATGGACACGATTATAATGCAACCAATCAGCTCCTAGAATCACATCAAAATCCACAATATCTAACGGAATAAGATCAGCTAGCATAACTACGCCTTCTACCGCCACTGGGCACCCAAGATACACATTATCAACATAACACTTATCTCCTCTAGGCATGGCAAACTCTAAATCAAATCCTAGAGGTGAAGGGTGAGGTTGAGTCATTTGAGCAAACGTATGAGAAATCACAGAGTGCGTAGCACCACAATCAATCAAAACCTTAGCAAAATGACCAAGAACATTTAACATACCCATGATCAAGTCGGGATGGTTTTGAGCCTCCTGCAGTGAAATATGATTAACTCGCCCCTGAGCTTGTCGTCCACCTCAGCCTCTACTGCCCTGATTACCTCGTCCCTGAGGATTGCGCCCCTGGCCTGGTTGACCAGGCTGCCTGGATGATCCTGCACCACCAGTAGCAACTTCCCCCTGACGGGGCTGACCTCCCTGATGCCACTGCGATCCACCTGCTGGCATAGAGGAATAAGAAGAATAACCTCCAAAATCCTGAGAATACCTAGCCTGAGAATGAGGCTCCTGAGGATACTGATAAGGTCCGGAAGCATACGGAGCAGCATCCCCTTGGTAGTGGTAGGCACCACCACGACTCGACTGGCCATAACCACCTGATCCAAAACTCTGCAGAATCGGTGCTTGAGGTGGCATAGTGGTCTGCTGCGGTCTCTGCTGACCCTGGGGACACTGAGAAGCCCGGTGTCCCATTTGCCCACAAGTAAAGCAAGCACCACTACCTCTCCTACACTCACCATGGTGACGAGAGTTACAACGGCGGCACCACGGAGCGCTAGAACCACCAGCACCACCAGAATCCCTTTGTCCCTGAAATCTGGGTCCACCAGAAAATCTTCCACCACCTCTCATCGGGCCAGTAAAACTATATCCCCCGCTAGAAGAACTCGAACTCGCTCCACTCTTCTTAAAATTCTGCGTCTGCCGAGGTCCCGGAATGGAGATACCCTTACCTTTATCATTCTTCTTCTGACCATCATTCTTGTCCTCGTCATCCTCACTGTCAGGAAGATTATCAGAGTCCTCCATCCTAACCAAAATCTCAAAATACTCATGATAATCGGCGCAGTGAAGTGCATTAGCAAAAGTCCTCCATTTCTTCTTAGATCCCAACTTAAAGCGACGAAGCATCTCCACTGGATTACCAGCTATATCCGGATCATAACGAGACAAATCTGTAAATTTTCTGTAGTACTCATGAGCTGACATATTTCTTTGTTTCAACCTGGTGAATTCCTGCTTCTTACGATCAATGTACTATGGAGGGACAAATCTCTTCTTAAAATTATCCTTAAACACTGCCCAGTCGGATGCCATCTCCGGTGACATAAACCGAGTCTGATTCTGCCACCAACCTGCTGGCTCTCGCCCCAAAAACCAAGAAATGGTTTCAACCGCTCTGTTAGCAGGAAGGTTTCCCTGACTCTGCATTACCTGAAAAGTCTTTTCTATGTGGTCTAGCCACTTTTCTGCCCCTTCATGCCCCTCATTTCCCATAAAGCGATCTAACTTCAGGTTGTACATGGTCTCCAGGGGGGTTCTCTGAGGAGGGGGAGGAGGACGGACTACATTCTGAAAAGCATGGGCAATCGCTTCCCCTAACTGAGCTATGTCAGGGAAGTTAGGTTCAGGAGCACGGCGGGACTCCCTACGCTCTCTACGAGGCGGCATAATTCTGACAGAAACATCAAAAGATCATTAGAGCATTAACAATTATACAGGACTGCAACCTAAGCTCTGATACCAAACTGACACACCCCGATCCAGAGGATCCAGGCGTGCTGGCCGTCACGTGAGCGTGACGTAACCATAAGTGCGAAACGGAAGCAAAACCATAACATTCATAATAAGGAATTCAAACCAACTCTAGCTGAACAACCTAATAGAATAGCAAGATGAGTTATAAAGTAACCATATGAATTCAGAGCATAGGTTTAGGTGCAGTCAAGTAGGACAAAAACAAAAGTACATCACCCTCGGGTGAGTCCTACATGTCAAGTGTCTGTCAGAATGCCGGAAATAGACCTCGAGAGCCACCAGAAAACCGCTAACTAGAACCTGGAGGGGCGCAAAACAAAATGAGTGGGTCAGTAAAATCAAGATTTTTCCAAAACATTTCATTAAAATCACTTCTAACCCCTCATCGTAAAAACCTGTATACTTTCCCAGAAAAATAGTATATATATATAAACATATGCAATCTCAACTCAAATCCCAAGTCTTTAACATTTTTCAAGAAAAATATGCCATGCCATGAATCAAAATATAAATCAGGTGAAATAAGGAATCAATCGGAGACCCTGCAGTTGGTCCTATACGATTAATTCTATAGCTCAATATCCCACTCAGCCGGAGTCACCACAGTGACCTATACGGCCCTACTATGCACATCACTCGGAACTACGTAAGGTAGTCTATACGATGAAAGGTGTAAAAATACGCTCTAGTGCTTCTCTCAACAATCATCAGCGCGCATAACTAAAGTCACCCACTAGTCGGAATCACATCTAATGATCTATACGACTAGCATGTCGGAACCCTCACATGGTCTGTACGACATCCACCTACTTGGATCCAAGGCGAGCGTGCGGTGTGGTGAATAATATAAGCACTAACACCTAGGGTGCATATTATGAGCTCAAAACATTTCAACATCAATCAATTAAATGAATAAATGAACTCACCTGACTTACCTGTGCCTCCACAGCACCATGCAACATGTATGCATCATATATCAATTCATGTTTTTCATAAACTTCTATGCTTGGCATTTCAATTCATACTTTTCATAAATTTCTATGCATGGCAACTTAAAAACATTTTCTCATATAAAAGCATTTTCTGGGAAAACAATAGTATATAGGTAATACGAAAACAAAACTGCCCACTCACTGGTAAGTCGATGGGTCGTAGCCCCCGTGACGTCCCTGGATGCGCTCGTCCTCGGGATAGGTGTCACCTATATGCGAAACAACTATAAAAACGTTAATTTTAAACACATCACCAACAATTCGAAATAACTTCTCATACGATGCTCAAATTGGGTATATGAATATACCACATCGACCTACTCGACGCCACGAGCGTCGGGGAATTTTTAGAAAAAATTTTGGAGGGCTCACGCGCCCTTCTTCTTTTTTGGGTCGCCGGACTGGTTTTTCCGGCGAATTTTGAAACTCTTCGTTCTCTTTTGTTTTTCACCCATTTTCTTCGTATTGTATACCAAATTGAAGCCCCAAACATGTAGAATCACATTAGACTAGTTTAAGGCTCTAAAAACAACTAAATCTCACCGGAAAAATTCCAAGGAATTTGGCCAAACTTGAACCACGTGATCCCGACGTCCAAATCCTTCAAACGAAGCACTCCGAGCTTCCTTAGGACTTCACTAAGCTCACTATAAGCTTAGAATTCCCTGAAACACAACATTTTACGTTCACATGAACAGTGACCAAAAATGGAGGTTTCGGGTTCACGTGAAATCGAAGGTTTCACGGCCTAAAACTAACACCAATCAACTTACAAGGACTCAAGGATGAAGATGCATACCTTGGTTGCCTCGATCCGTCGAGTTTTGGAGGGTTTTGGGTGTGTGCCGTACGGTTTGGGTGTGTAGAGAGAGTGAGAGTGTCGCGAGGGAGGAGAGAGAGAGAGACGGGGAAGAGGGAGAGATAGTGCGTGAGGTCTAAAACAATCCCCACCATCCATTTTTCTAATCCTTGATCCCTAACCAACAATTAACCAAATACCAAATCAATAATCCAATTCACATAAATAATCTTCTTTTAATCTATATAAGGTTAAACCAACTAATGTCACACTCATACCTTAACAACGTCAAGGGCATTTCCGACATTTCATACCCTCGATATGAAATTCTCGGGACGGGCTGTGACATAAGTCAATCTAGAGAATTGTGGAGTAATTACAATTAATTCATTTCCATATACCACTAATTAAACTTAACTCAATCTAGAGAACCTAACTAGTGCGAACACCATACAGTGGATGTTGGTGGTAGTCACATATCTATTTGGCTAATCCATTTTGTTGTGTGTACCAATTTGTATTAGCATATTTTAATATGAAATTTATTTTATTTATCGTCGTTTAAAAATTACTTCTGTGTAAAAGGTAATGAGATTGACGAATGTTTAATTCTCCTTATATCTACACAAATATACGACTCGTAGTGAGATGCTAATTACTAGTAAAACCATTGATTTGTTCTATACATATAAATGATTCAATTTGCTAATTTGATTGATATTTTTATGAATGATCTTTATATGATTATTGAGAAAATAATGACTGTTCTCACTAGGATATTTGTGTTGAACTGTTTCACATTGAAAAGTTAACATAACAAGGTTTGTAACAAGTTGAGCACTCTTCATGTGTTGGCCATTGGTTTTGAGATGAAAAAAAATGATTCAATATTAAAATCAAGTTAGCCCACGTGAAAAGGAATCGGTATGCGTAACTATCAAATTTGCAATGCTAGTAGTTTTCAAAGGGAGTTTTCTCAAACTCATGGAGAGTAGTATACTCATTTTACCTTAATGTACTCTTTTTTCTGAGATCAGGAGCATATTTACCACAAAGTTTTTTCTAACCTAACTAGGCAACCATATCAGGATGGTCATACCCTTGTGTGTGTTTTCTATTACTTACGTCCTGAGATGTTAGTATTGACAATGTTGCATTAACTCATTTTTTCTCTCCTTAGACTACGGGGTTTTATATATCCCATTGGGTTTTACCGTAGCAAGGTTTTGGTGAGGCTTACTCCTATGTGAAATCCCAATTAGAGACTCGCGTTCACTACTTGTGCCGACTAAAGGAGATGACTTCAACAGCTGCTTTTACATCATCCATGAAAATCAGATGCAACAACTACTTGAGTATTTACACACTAAAGGGAGAATTTTGTGATATTAATTATAGCACATGTGTGATGGTGTAAATCACTAGCAGATTTTACTTAGGATGCTACAACATTAAAAATTGAACAAAACGCAAAACATTAAAAATCATTTAAACTGCAAATCAAAGACATTGAATAATTCATCAATCAAAGGCAATATGGAAAATGGAATTAAGAAGATTATGATGGAATCAGGTTCTACTCTCTAGAAAATTTAATATTGTATTGTCGTGTGCTTATGCACTAAAGTTGGTATTGTGAAATTCGACATGTTTACTATGAAAATAATTTTATTGCTAATGATTTGACTCGTTTGGGTTTGCATGCCGTTTGGGTCAAGTCAATTTTGAGCAAGCTTCTCCTTCTTGTCGTCGGTTGCTAGTTGCAGATATAGCTGGGGTCTCGTGGCCTTTTGATATTCTTATATAATCTTTCGTTTTCTTTCAAGCTTATGCCCCGTCGAACAAAAAAATTAAAAAAAAAAGAAGCAATATAAAAAATATATGTGCAATAAATGATGTGTTAGAAATAGGGGTGAGCACTTGGAATTGAAAACCGAAACCGAAACACGGACCAAACCGACCGCACCTAATGGTTCGATTTTTGCAGTTTTAAATAGTTTTGGTTTGAAACAGAACTGCAAGCGGAAAAAAAGGTTTGGTTTTGAACCTTGAACCAAACCCGCCCCCCATAACATAAAAAATATTTAATTTAATACCCAATTAGGTGTTGGGTGTTATTACAAGTTGGCCAATTAGAATCCAATCATCGAATCCCTTACTCTTAATCCACAACTATAACAACAAACTCCAAGGCAATCTCAAGCTTCTAGTTCACAAGGTTCAATGACTTTTCATCCATTGGTTTCACTTCACAAGGTCCAAGGTCTAACCAAGTATCGCATTCTCAAGCTCAACGGCCTTCTAAACCTTCGAAGAGTAAGTGTCCACAAGGCAATGAATGGGATACGGTTGAATGATTCAAAGTAGTGACTTGAAACACTGAAACTTTTCTATTGAACTTCATGAACAATTTATTTTTTTTGGGTTTTACTAAAGCCATAAGGCATTTTGATGTTGAACTTTAATTTTAGTATGGTAAACTTAACTTATTCGATTAGATAATCATGAATTTCTTTTTAATTGGGTTGTATTAACGGCATAAAGCATTTAGTTTGCAAAAGACTAGGTTTTGAACTTTTGAGCCCAACACCTTTTGAAATCAAACCGAACCAAAACCAAATGGTTGGTTCTATTTTGATTCTTACCCCCAAACTGCACTGAACCGAAATAAATTTTTATTTCAGTTTTAGTTTTACCTTAAAATAGCAACTGATCAAAACGTGCCCACTCCTACTATTGAGTAGTCGTAGAGGGTAAAATAGGTATAAGAATTTTGCTCAATTTTTGTCTAACCCTAATCTGACCCATCACCATAAAAAAGGAAAGTTTGGTTACGGAGAAAGCTGATGAAAGGGTTTAATTTGAAGATATAGAAGTATTTTTTTTTTTTTTTTTTTTTTGAAAACTTGAAGATATACAAGTTTTGAGTTTTACTAAACTACTCTTATCAAATTTGGGCTAAGATCAATTTCTCTAGGTCTCTTGATCTTAGACCCAGTCATCCATACAACATATTGTTAACCCTAAAGGCCCATACATATTAGGGGAAGAGTTTTTGGATGCGTGGTCCAATATATAGCAGCCGGACAAATGCACCTCCATACACAATACGATTAGATTTGTACCAAATCTTCCATTGTAACCAAAAGGCTGGCGCATGCGTAAAATTAAAAGGATAAGAACGTTGGTAAAAGTCATGAGTTTTATCAATGGACACAAAAATTGTACATTCAAATTACACAACAGAACAAAAGCTGTTAAATTATTAGATTTAACCAAGCTTAACTGCTCTTATTATGTTATATAACAGAAACGTGCACTCTTGCTGTGCTTTGTGAGAGTTGTAGTTACAAAACCGATAAATAAGGGAAGATAGAAAACAAAGATAGTAGGGCAGGAATGAAACTGGAATTGGCCGAGTGGTCAGATAGTGAGCCGGCGTCTGGTGCCACAAGGGTCTCTCGCTGGACACGCGTCCATAAAGCAGAGATCAGTGGTGTACCTGCCACGCCCCACCCGACCCCACTGCTTTTAGCGGTGGTGAATTTCGTTGCTGCCCTAGCTTCATAGAAATTTTTCATGCTGTCTTGAATAAAGGTACGGAAAAATCTCTCCTAGCCAGGAAATTTTTTAGTGAAATACACACACATATACATATACATATATATATAGGATGATGACGTGTAGTGTGGCTTGTAAAACGAAGGTGCTTGCCGCTTTCTCCCCCTGAAATTTCTCCCGGTTCTCGTTGTGCTTTTGGTGTGTAGCAGCCAACCTTATTTATCGCTGCCTATATATTCTTGAGTTGAATATTGATAAACCATAAGTTGGTTGTTTGTTATGACTCTTCCACTACAGATGCTGCTACTAAGAGTTGGGAATATACTCTTGTATTATCTCTTATATTTCGGGATTTATATAGACTAGTTGGTTGTAATCAGTTTGACTTGTAACTCTCTGATGTAATTCATTCCTATAAATACATACACACAACCTCTCTCAGATTTAACTGAGTTGAGCATCATTAGTTCTTTTGTCCTTTATACTCTTATGCATGCTTAACTCTCCTTCATGGTATCAGAGCTAACAAGTCTCACGACAAAACATCAATTTTTTTTTTAAGAAAACTAATGAAAAGGGCTTGAAAAATTTGAGTTTTAATGATAAGGACAAAATAAAAGGTAAAATGAATAGTACCAGGATTGACTTTTTAGTGTAAAAATGTGGTTTTTCGTTAAAGAGAACAGTACCAGGAGCTTTTCGTTAAAATTCCCTTTTTTTTTTCTAATGGCCTCCTCTTCCGACTCCTTTTCTTCTGCCCTACCCACTTCCACTGTTTCCAACGTCTCTAACTTTTTAACGATCAAGCTTGATCGTACAAACTACCCTCTTTGGCATGCCATCTACGAAGTTGGCTAAATAGCCAAAATGGTCTCTGAGATTTGCATAACTCATCACTTTGGTCCCTAACATTTCAAATCGATAAAAGTGGTCCCTGAGATTGTCCACCATCCATCATTTGGTCCTTCCGTTAAAAACTCCGTTAAGTGTCCCGGAGCTCTTGGCCGAAAGTTTGGGCAATTTTCAAATCTTCGTAACTTAATCGTTTATTAACCAAATTCGACCCATAATATATCAAAATGAAGATAGGAAAGTGTACGTAGAATAAGATCATACCTATTTGGAAGTCCAATGGCTGCCGAAGATGGCTGGAAAATAGCCTCACTGGTTCGAGGGAAAACTGGAAAACTCATTGGAAACTGGGTAACCTTTAAACATTCATAACTTCTTCAATACTCAACGAAATCAAGTAATTCAAAAACAAAAATCATACTTCTCGATGAGAGGAAGAGAATGTTACCTTTTTAGACTGATAAATCGCCGTGGTTTGGCCAGAAAACGGCTCGAAAGTGGCTAACTCGAGACCAAGACAGCCACTTTTGAGCCGTTTTCCGGCCAAACCACAGCGAATTAGCCATAAAAAAAGGTACCATTCTCTTCATCTCGTCGAGAAGTATGATTTTCGTTTTTGAATCACTTGATTTCGTTAAGTATTGAAGAAGTTATGAACGTTTAAAGTTTACCTAGTTTCCGACGAGTTTTCCAGTTTTCCTTCGGACCAGTGAGGCTATTTTCCGGCCATCTTCGGCAGCCATTGGGCTTCCAAATGATATAATCGTATTCTACACTTTAATATCTTCATTTTGATATATTATAGGTCGAATTTGGTTAAGAAACGATTGAGTTAAGAAGCTTTGAAAATTGTCCAAACTTCCGGTCAAGAGCTCCGGGACACTTAACGGAGTTTTTAACGGAATGAGCAAAATGATGGATGGTGGACAATCTCAGGGACCACTTTTATCGATTTGAAATGTTAGGGACCAAAGTGATGAGTTATGCAAATCTCAAAGATCATTTTAGCTATTTAGCCTACAAAGTTCCATATCTTTGACGCGGACCAACACCATCCACTACTTAATACATATATAATATATAATTACTTGCCAATTGCCATGCATGCATCTGTATCTGATGATGAAGACTCATATATATCTGGTTATTAATGAAAGGCAGACATGAAGTCCTCCTCCTCTTCCTGTGCTTAGTAATAGTAAATGAATGCTAGCTCTCCTCTCTCCTCTCTCCTCTCTCCTCTCTCCTCTCTCCTCTCTCATCACTATCTGATCATGTTCTCTCTCGTATTCATCCCAGATTTCAAAGCTTACTTTCTCCTTCCAAATGCACTTTTTCTTTCACAACTTAAAGTAACAGCAATTGCTCTCTCTCTCTCTCTCTCGTATGTGTTTATTCCAAAACCTTTTTTTTTATAGCTGGCTATCCAAAGAAAACAAAAGAAAAAGGAAAAGATAGAGAGAAAAAGAATCAAAGAAAAAGAGATTTGAAGTGGGGGGAAGGGGGGCATCATATTCATCATATTTTATACTTTTTTCCATGAATCCTTACCGAAAAGCGGCCCAGTGTTGCATGGAGCCGCCACGTAGCACAATATGTTGTGGGCATTTCACTTTGACGTGGCAGTGCAGCCCAACCCTCCTCCATCAGACCTCACCTTCCCCACCTTACCCAACTAAATAAATACCCTCTCTTGTGATCCCCTTCACTCGGTCTTTCTCGCTCTCTCGTATATTTCTCTCTCTCTATGTTCTAAGTTCTATATATTCCAATATTATTGCTTTAAATAAATATTTATTAAAAGAACAAACTATATATACAATGGCAGGGATGGATAGTAACGGTGGAAATCAAACTCCCAACGGTTCAGATCAATCACCGAATCATTTGCCCTCCTTAATCTCTTCCACTAATTGCTTTCCTATCACTCTCAAGGTAACAATCAACCGTATTCGGAACTGCATGTGTCTCAGTTGACCAAAACTTGAAATTTACTTGACTCTACCTATCTAGCTAGCTAGTTAAAATCAAATTATGTCATATTCTATGATATGTATATATATACACGTTCTTGATTCACATACAAATATATATGTATGCTGCTCATGATGATGCAGTTTGTGGACGTGTGTTACAAAGTGAAGATAGATAACAAATCAAAGTACAGAGGGTGTTTGTTTGGTCACAAGGACAAACCCGGACAAGAAGAACAAGAACGGACAATCCTGCATGGAATCACAGGAATGGTGTTCCCCGGAGAAATCCTAGCCATTCTCGGCCCATCAGGAAGCGGCAAATCAACGCTCCTCAACGCCCTGGCCGGCAGGCTCACCCACAAACATCAGGGCACCGTCCTCGCCAACGATCGAGCCCTTACCAAAGCCGTCCTCCGTAGGACCGGCTTCGTCCCTCAGGACGACGTTCTCTACCCTCACCTCACCGTCCGTGAAACCCTCGTCTTCTGCTCCCTCCTCCGCCTCCCTCGCACCCTCTCCAAGAAGGATAAAATCTCCGCCGCGGAGTCCGTCATTTCCGAGCTCGGATTGCACAAGTGCGAGAACACCATAATCGGCAACACCTTCGTACGTGGCGTGTCGGGAGGGGAGAGGAAGAGGGTGAGCATAGCGCGCGAGATGTTGATGAATCCAAGCTTACTGATTCTGGACGAGCCGACATCGGGTCTAGACTCGACGGCGGCACACCGGCTGCTAAGCACGCTGGGGTCGCTGGCGCACAAGGGGAAGACGATCGTGACATCGATGCACCAACCGTCAAGCCGAGTGTATCAGATGTTCGACTCGGTGTTGGTGATGTGTGACGGAAAATGCTTGTATTTTGGGAAGGGGAGTGAAGCCATCAGCTACTTTGGATCTATTGGCTTCGTGCCGGCTTTCCCCATGAACCCTGCCGACTTCCTCCTTGATCTCGCTAATGGTATGTCATCTTTTCGTACTGATTTATTTTTAATTTAATTACTTTGCTCCATCAGATATCACTAGCTTATACATCTACTTGCTGGTCTTAGTTCTGCCAAAATTAGTTCTTTTGTTCTCGATTTTTTCACTCAACCAAATGTTGGTGCATCAGACTTTAACGTCCTCTAACAAAACCGACACCAAAATATAAATGAGCCAAAGTTAATAACGATAACACAAATTGTATAAGTAGAGCACCTGTGGCCATTATACTTCACATGTAGATCAATCTGGCGCTAATACTATAAACAAAGTCGAGATATTCCAACATTAAAACAATTGGTTATACAAAAATAGTCAAACTTTTTATATACACATGCAAAATTTAATTAACTTTACATGTGAGACATTCTTCATATCCTGACTTAATTGTCCAAAGCATAGGGTCAAGTAATGGTCCAAAGCACACAGTCAAGTAATTGAGGTGATATATATATATATATATCCAAAGTCAGTCTCAGTCAGTAGTATAGAGAGGGAGACCATACATATGTATGTGGGGCAATTATTTCTCCATACATAGGATGTGAGTTACTGATGTGGATCGATAAACTGATCATATATGGTGATGGACTTGATCATGGTTATATGTTATATGGTATGGGTGATGGGTGATTGGTGATGGGTGACTCCATTCTCATGGTTGTGTCCTACTTATCGAGGGTGTAATGGTGCACTGATCATTATAACTGCCACAAGTCCAAAACAATTAGGGAAATTTTATTTGAACCCATGTAACCTTTTTCTACACCCAACTTAAATTTAAATTGTTAATTGTCTATTTTACCTTATTACATAATTACTATTAAGTATAAAATAAAATTAATAATAAAATTCAAATTTATCAATAAACCCATTAAACCCTACCATCACTTCTTGTTTATCCTACATTCATTCTGGCTAAAACCCTAATAGGTCTTGTAGAGAAAAATCAAGTTTTTTATTTTATTTTATTTTTTATTGATGGATGGTGATTTTGAAGCTTTGAATCCTCCAACTAAGGTATGACTCAATTTATGAATATTTTGTTCGTTTGATTTCAATTTTTTTAAAGTTTAGAAGATGAGTATTTGAGTTTCAATTTTTTTATCAATCCCAAATGGTTTGTTAAACTTTCTGGAATTGGAAAATTCTAAGGAAAAACTTCTTACCAATGTTCTTAGATTATAAACCCCCTTGCTTGTTGATAAATATAAGGGGATGAATTGTTTGATTTGTTGCTTATGCACATCAGTAGAAAGAAAAAAGGCAAATGTCTGGATTTGGTAGCAGAAAGAAAAAAAAAAGTAGCCATGGAAGGCGGTGGGGCAAGGACACCTCTTTTTTTTTTAAAAAAAAAAAATCAATTACGTATGTTATTTTATAAAGGGAATGAGTTTAAATATAACTTAACATTTTGATTGGGTTTGAGAGGGTAGTTTAGGTAATAAATTTGGGTTTAAAGAGAGATTAATTCTTTAATAAAAAACAATATGGGTGAAGAGAATAAATTGGGTGTGGAAAAAGGTTACATGAGTTCAAATAAAATTTCCCAAACAATTATTAGGTCGAAAACATTATATAGATACCACTTATCTACCATTACTTTTGATTCTTAACCCTGATTATCAAGTGTCAAAAATTATTGCTTCTATTTATCATATTTATTGACATATTACAGAGGTATCAGTAAATATCCTATAGATATCACTAATTAATCTACCATTACTTTTTTTTCATAAAATAGATTTTAGCATTATCCTAGATATTAATTAATGGTGGTCAAATTAAAAACGTTTTAGTGCTCTCCACGGGTCTCTGATGTTTTGCTAATGCTTTGACCTTGGAGTAGTGCCTGAAAAATACTCCTTGTTTATCCAAGGCCTCACTGCTCGGATTGGAATTAATAACTGACATGCACAGTACCAGCTAGTTGTAACTTGTGCTACAGCTTCAGTTTGATATACAATAATAACTTAAGAAGATTGGGTTGAGTCAATAGCCAAATATCTGTAGCCTTGTAGGAAGTTAAATGTTATTTGGTTAGATAATTTAACATGTTACTACGAAGTAATTTTATTTAGGTTGGTCTAAATAATTGATAATCCACTTTATAAGCTAGCTGATGACAATTCGTGCAAGGAGTGGGAATCATTTTAAAAAAAAATATTGTGGGAATTATATAAAGACCAGCTAGCTAGATGATTTCAATATAATTAATCATCATTATCACTAGTATTACGATTTAGTGGTTATAATAAGAAGTAGTCTGCTCCTCTAAATGAAGATATTATTAGCGACGGCACGATAATCGTGAATTTGTTTCACGTCCTCCTCCTACTGCTACTAACTATTGTTAAAAAAAATAAAGCAAAAAACAAATGATTAGCAGGTGGGGATTGAAAATGCTTTATGCAGTACAGAACCACCCGAAAATGGTTTTCATTAGTAGATTTTGACTTCCAAGTAATTTAGTAGGAAGTAGATTAATGAGAGAGAGATGTGGTATGGGATAGTGTTATTTCAACAGGGGTTTCAATGATCTATTTTATGGGAAATTGTATACCTCTTAATTTGGACCGTCCACTGAATCCCAGCCATCGCCGGAATTTTTTATTTTTTTAATTGAGGGATTGTGGATCATGCATGTTATGTTGCTCATTAACATGCAAGTTCGTTACATGTGCGGAAGACTACCCTAGCTTGCACCAACTTTAAAGTTTTTTCTTAAGCTGGTCTTTCGGGAACTTGAAAAAATTTTCTCTCTTCTCGACAACATTGAAATGGGAAGAGTTTTATTGGCTTCATATCATTTTAAACTTTTGAAATTCAGTAGGCTTCATATCATTTTAAACTTTTGAAATTCAGTAGTTGTCAAATATGATGTCAAAGTAACAATTACGATACTTGATGATTGTGATCTGAAACCTCTAATTTCAACGTCTTTAGCACTTATTTTAGGATTATCTTCGGTTCATTATTGAAGTTGCTATTATTATTGCTCGAAGAGAATATGGGTGGGGTTTGTCACTCACCTTTACAAAAGCTACAATTAAATAATACACTACAACCAAGTGTAGAACAAGTGCCTTTGACCAGCTAGCTAGGGAATTTTATCATTTTTTTCTATTTTTGAATAAATGAAATTATTCACACTAAGGAGGTAAGGGAGTGGGTTAAAACCTAACACTGGCTAATTATAATAATGTGATTTAAATTCACCTTTGGCGATAATTTAATTTAAAAACTCTCACTTACAAATGAGATGAACATACATAATATGTTAATTAGACCATTAAACAAACTTAGAGGGCTTCGTGTCCCTCATTTAACCATTGCCCTTAATCTATTCATAGACAATATAATGAAATATACATGTTTGAGGTGGAGAAATTGATGACGGAATTAGTGGCGTGAGAAACCATCAATTAGTTAAGGAAGCATAAACATTCGGCATCATTGTCTCTTTGATGAGCCCTTCATATATATTAGACTCTTTAAATTTGTATATAAAACATTTTCTCGATTGCCTCATAATCTTAATAGTTAGATTATCCTATAGTTTCATCTTAATTACTTTTAAGGTCGTTCCATGCTATTAATATTTAGTAGCATAAGACTGGGAAAATATATATACCTGTATGTTTTTTTTTTATAGGGAATAATACTTGCGCCCCACTTCCGGTGAAACCTCTTTGTTCTCATTTAATAGTTTTTTCCTATACATATGATGCAAACTGAACTTTTTTATAAGGAGTTTCTTTGGAACGATTTCTGAAATAATCTTATTTGAGGTGCAACTTTTAGGGCTAATTGTGTTTTATAACAATTTTGGAGTGTGTCCTTAACGATGCAAAATCACACAAACTGAAAATTATTTGATCATTTGATTAAACAACAGTCTGTTTTACTGTTTTTGTAAATCACCGTGTCTGTCAATATAGTATATGTATGTTTGACCAGGATATTTTTAACTTGAAATTATTGAGTTGGAATTTGGATAGTGGACTGGATAAAGAGTGAGGATCCTTGTGGGATTCTCTTTGTGAGGATTTAGGAGATCTTCAAATCAGATCCGTTCATCGTACATCGTGCGGTCAGAAATTATTATAAATTCTTTTATTTAAAATTGAAATATAAACAGTATCTGACAAAAAATGACCGTACGATGTACAATGAACAAATATGATTGGAAGATTTCTGAGATCCTCACAAATAAGGATCCGGCGAGGATCCTCACCCCCGGATAAATAGTCCAATACTGTAACATGATTACAACAATTTCATCAAAGCTTCGCGTGAGTATTCATTTCGTTTGGCCACTTTGAATAATTTAAGTGGATTTTCTTGGTCGAATGAGGATCCTCTCCGAATCCTTTTTGTGAGGATTTTGAAGATCCTTAGATCATGTTCGTTCATCATATATCGTACAGTCATAAATTATTTTAAATAATTTTATTTGAAATTAAATATAAATAGTATTTAACAAAAACTGACTGCACAATGTACAATAAACAAACACGATTTGAGGATTCGAGGATCCTCATTCTTCTTGGTCACCGTGGAAGATCCTTAAATCGTGTTCGTTCATCATATATCGTACGGTCATAAATTATTTTAAATAATTTTATTTGAAATTAAATATAAATAGTATTTAACAAAAACTGACTGTACAATGTACAATAAACAAACACAATTTGAGGATTCGAGGATCCTCATTCTTCTTGGTCACCGTGTCTGCCTTTTTCGTCCTTCATTTATCATCAACTTTTTCTCGAATCTTAGGTCATCTCCAACCGAAGGGTCCAGAGGGCCAGAGGGCCGAAAATAGCCCTAAAACCGTCTCCAACCGAGGGCTAGGCCAGAGGGCTCTGGAATCTGGGAGGGCCCCACGGGATCAGAGAGGGCTGGAGGGCTGGAGGGCTGGCTGCTTTCGGCCAGCCAGCCAGCCCCGGGCTGGCTATTTTTTTTTTAATGTTTTCCTATTGCTGTCGGTTATAACCGACAGAATTAAAGAAGAATTTTTTAATACTGTCGGTTATAACCGACAGTAATAGTTATTAAAAAGCAAAATTTTTCTTTTTAATTACTATTAGTGTCGGTTATAACCGACACTAATAGTTTGAATTTGTTTGAATATAACGGCTAGTAGCCGTTGTATTAACTTTTTTATTTTATTTTATATGAATTTAAACTTCTTTTTTTCCCTTTTTTGTCCTTTTCATATGAATCAAATTTTGTTTCATATTTTGCTTCAATTCTATTTTACAAAATTTGTTTCAATTTTTTTTTAAATTTTTTTTTTCTATAACTTCTATTTTACAAAATTTGTTTCATATATTTTTTTTAAATTCTATTTTTTTCCTATAACTTCTATTTCACAAAATTTGTTTCAATTTTTTTTAAATTCTATTTTTTTTCCTATAACTTCTATTTTACAAAATTAAATAACATTAACCAACATACAAATTATACAACATAAAAAACATTTAACAACATGAAACTTAAACAACATTTTTAAAAACATTTAATAAATTATGTTTGGCCCTATAGCCCTTTGGCCCTCGGTTGGAGACGGTTTTTTGTGATAGGGCTAAAACGAGCCCTCTGGCCCTCTGGCCCTCGGTTGGAGACGGAGGCAAATATGGCCTTGTACTGTTCATTAAAATATTAATATCTTGGGGAATCTTGGAGGGCCAGAGGGCTAAAACGAGCCCTCTGGCCAGCCCTCGGTTGGAGATGGCCTTAGGACACAGGATTATGGCCAGGATTATACTGAGAATTAACGCTTGTTAATTGGCCCCTAGTCTTACCATTTTTTGTTCGTAAATTAAAAAGTTCAAAAGCTAAAATTAGTATAAACCTTTCCACGAAATACAATTTGAGTAAGTGGTGGCCACCCCTTCAGTGGCAGCACCAACATTAGTGGATGCTCTCACTTGTGCTAAATTCGGTCTACAATTTATTTATTATTTGCTTACACATGATGACGCATACAGGCTATGTTTTTCAACCTTTAGATTATATACACTATGTTTTCAACCGTTAGATTATGTAGTATAGTAATCAAATAATATTTCTTTAGTTATTGTGCATTTCCTATTCATTTCTTTTCTTATAAGAAAAAATCTTTGTTTGTGTATATGAGTACCACCAAAATGTGCTATTCGATTAAACGGACCAATGTGATGACTGATGACCTAAAATAAAATAAATAAATAAATGGACCGATGTGGTTATCCGCATCATACTCGGTAGTGGCATATTCTTTTCAATGTTTTTAAACAAAATATTGAATCTATGCAGATAGCTATATCTTCTTTAATTAGATTATGTAAACAACACTTGGAAACTAACAAGTAAGGAAATTCTCATCCTTACACGAATAAATATCTCACATCGGAAAGTTTGGAATATTCTAAGGACTAATAAGGTGTTGAACTATTTATTTTATTGTCAAATGATTTTAGATCGAAACATCGTCTTCCTTTCATTGATATTATTGGACTATATAGCTAGGACTTGAGCATTGTTCATTGCTTTTACTATTACTATGAGAATATTACGTTCGGGTATCTATCTTTTGATAGATAGACCCCTTAATTAATGGTTTCGATGAGGTTAATTTTCTAGATAATGAATGTTTAGATCAATATTGATTGTAAAAGACTAATGTTTTGAGTTAAATAGATAATGGTTGATGAATCAAGTGACCACAAATAAATGTATGACTACATAGATTCATAAAAATAAAAAATAAAAAATGTCATTAGATACAATTTATGCACACTTTGTTAAGCTTTGTGATGTTCTGCCATAAATTTGTGCAATTTCTTCAGCTGCAAAACATGGTCTTCAATTCTTGGGAAGATTGAAATTTTATTGTCTAGAATTTATCCATGTTTACTTTGGTGGGAGAACTATAGCTTCCAAAAGAAGTGATCCAAATTAGATGGTAACTCATTCATTGAATATATGCAGGAGTGTGCCAACTTAATGGTCTAAGCGAAAGGGATAAGCCCAAGATGAAAGAAATCCTTATTTCCTCATACAATACCTTGTTATCTCCCAAGGTCAAAGCTGAACGCTTGGAAACTACCAGTGCAACAACAAAAGAAATGACTTACGTCCAGAGCCATTGTTCGAGAGAGCGGAGAACAAGTATCGGTGATGTTGTTTCCACTTGGTTCAACCAATTCAGCATTCTGCTGCAAAGAAGCCTTAAGGAACGAAAGCATGAGTCTTTCAACTCGCTGCGAATTTTCCAGGTAGTGGCCGCTGCATTGTTAGCTGGTTTAATGTGGTGGAAATCAGATTATTTAGATATCCAGGATCATTTGGGCCTTCTCTTCTTCATCTCTATTTTTTGGGGAGTCTTACCTTCTTTCAACTCGGTATTTGCATTTCCCCAAGAACGTGCCATCTTCGTCAAGGAGCAGGCCTCGGGTATGTACACTCTCTCTTCATATTTCATGGCTCGAATGGTTGGAGACCTACCGATGGAGCTTATTCTTCCTACAATCTTTCTCATCATGGTTTACTGGATGGCTGGATTAAAACCCGATATGGGCGCTTTTCTAATAACATTGTTGGTACTACTCGGCTACGTGCTAGTGTCTCAAGGGCTTGGCCTTGCTTTAGGCGCGGCAATCATGGATGCCAAACGGGCCTCCACGATAGCAACAGTGACAATGCTAGCTTTTCTGCTGACCGGAGGATATTACGTGCATAAGGTTCCGTCTTGTTTGGCTTGGGTCAAATATATTTCTACTACCTTTTATAGTTATAGGCTGCTAATTAATGTCCAATATGGGGAAGGTAGTAAAATATCATCTCTCTTGGGCTGCTCATCTCATCATCATGATCATGCAGGTGATCACAAAGCAAGCTGCAATTTTGTTGAGCAAGATGTCGAAGGGCAGATTAGCCCTGCGACAAGCATTTGTGTCATGTTGTTTATGTTTTTTGCATATAGGTTACTGGCTTACCTTGCATTGAGGCGCAGCAAAGTTTGACATACTTATACAATAATTACATGCATTTGGATTCCTTGTTCTTCAAAAGACCTCTTTAGTTGTATTTGTCCGGAGTGGATAAATTTATTATCTCTGTGTTTGTTTGGACAAGTTGATATATCGTATGTCGGCAACAACACTCTGTGTTGTATTGCAGTTCAATTCACACCAACTGTGACTATTGATCAAGAGCGATTTTGTTGAGTAAATGTAAATAATGAAAACATTAAATCGTTCAATGATTTTGATGCAATGCAATAATAAATCAATCTTTATATATTACGTTAATTAAAATGTCATATCCTAATGATGATAATTGGATGCATATATGAATCAATTCATATATGTTATTGTATTAATTTTTTGGTCATTACATATTGCACAAGAACCTAATGGATATTATGACGGAAAATACAAGATCGATCTCTAATTTGCCCATTGGCACTGTGAGAGCTGATGCTTCTTGTTGATTTTCAAGTGTATATTTGTATATTCATTCATGAGAGAAACTTTATATTGGAAGACTATAAATAAAGCAGATATATAAAAGGAGGGTTGGCAAGTAATCGAGATTGCTAAATACAAGGAGGATTGGCAACTGATTAGCATCTACCTAGAAACCAAGCGGTGCACACTCAATATCCAGTGGAAAGATAACCGATAGTTGACCACACTTTAAATACCCAGAAACCCTAATTACCCAGTGAACTTCCAATACTCCCCCTCAGGATCCAGAAGATTGATGGAACCAAGGTTGGAAAGCAGTCGTTGAAACTGATTTGTGGCTAAGGGTTTTGTTAGGATGTCTGCTAGTTGATCAGTGCTCCTGGTGTAGTCAATATGAATCACTTAAGACTGAAGTTGAGCACGAACATAATGGCAGTCCACTTTGATGTGTTTTCTTCTTTTGTGAAAAACTGGGTTTGATGCAATATGCATTGTTGCCTGGTTGTCACAAAAAAAAAAAAAAAAAAAAAAAAAAAAAGGACATGGGTTGATTTGTATGAAACCCTAAGTCACCTATTTGCATTCCCAGCCAAATTAGCATCATAGTACCCTAATTACCTGAGTGTTTGCAATTTTTCTCATGATAAATTCACTCCAACTGACCCCTTGAGGTAGTGCAGAATTCTTTTGATAATATGGGAGTGCTCCAGTGTAGGGAAGTGCATGAATTTACTAGCTATGGTAACACTACTAGAATTATGCCCATAGGACACCATTTTTTGCACACCATTTGCAATTGGTGACCATAGATATAAAGTAATTACTCTTTGTATTTTTTGGTATCTTTATAGTTGGATGCCGCTGATATCGGTAGCCTTCAAAATTGAGACACCAATAATTGGTGTCTATTAAATAACTTTATTTCTTAAAATTACTTTTCTTCTACATTATAATTTTATTATTTAGTTTGTAGGCACCGAAGTGGTGCTGGTTATTTTTTTGTTTTGAAAGCTGCGATATATATTGCAATTTTTTTTTTTTGAAAGTTGCGATATATATTGCAAGGGGGACAGAGGCCAAAACCCATAGAAGGACAGAGCCTTCGACCCTAATAGCATCTATCACCCAGTATTACATCAGTGATGAAGTCGGGCGGTTCCTCTAACCAGGAGCACTCGCAAGATGCTGACAGGGCGTAGCGGGCAAGATGATGAGTGGCCTTGTTTAGTTGCCGACGGGCATGGGCAGTAGAAGCTACACTCGTAGGATGCTGGTTATCTGCTTCTCAAACCTTGCCCTCTCAATTTCTCAACAGATTAAGCTCCTCGATTTTTTATTTTTTTCAGTTGGGTTTTGTACAATCAAATTGGGGCTGCAAGACATAGAATTGATTTTGGGGATTTCCAACAGGTAATTTTCAGTTTCTTATATTTAATATTCAAATGGAATGATGCTAAATTGTTCAGTTTGTTTATCATGCTTATTAATTTGTTTGATTCTCCAATTATTCACATTTTAGGGTTCAACTAAAGAATTGATTTATCGGCTTCCTAGTTTCTTGCCCCTTTTGTTCCCCATTTGTAAGCTTCGTTATATTAATGACCGCCCGACCGACAGTATTAAGTATATGCTATATTTTCTTCCTTCTTCTGGTAAATTATATGAACTTCTTATTATCCCCTGCACCCTAAAATCTATTGGAAGTCTCATACATACAATGTCACTCATAAAATCGATTGAATTTTTGTTTTCCTGTTACAAATGATTCTTTCGTACAATATATACTCTCCCTTGTAGTTGCGTTTGTAAATTTTTATCTCTTTATTCGCATACTATATTTACTTAATTTGTTTCAGTTGCATATTTTACTTGACTTCTTAATCGTTAGGCACCTTATTGTGCCAATCCTGGAAAATATTGATTATATTCAAGCAAGATGGACAAAAGTTGGGCCACTTTGAATCCGTTTACAGAGGATTACAAAACAGGGCTAGCAAAATTTATCTCAAACTCATTGGAAGTATCTTCTCATGATGGCAACATCAAATGTCCATGTGCTAAATGCTTGAATAGGTTCTGGTTGAGTAACAATGAAGTCGAAGCACATCTAATTGTTAAAGGTATGGACTGTTCATACTTGGAAGGCCTATGGGTATGGCATGGAAAGGCATTTGATGACCCTCTTCCAAATAGCCAAGTTGCACAACAAATTGTTGGTGTTAATACTCTTCATTGTGAACTAGGCCCCTTGCTTGAAGATATTTTCTCGGTGCCTAGTTGAATAGGTGGCATGCCTATTAATAATCACATTGGTCAGGAAGCTCCAATACCTGCATATGCACGTACATTTCAAGCCATGGTGCAAGACGCCAACACAGAATTATATTCGGGTTGTGGTATGAAGAAAATGGATTTCCTCATACGAGTATTTCAAAACAAGTGCTTATATGGGTGTGCAGCGAAAGTGCAAGCAAGCTAATCTTCAGTTTTTCAAACATATACTCCCAAATGGTCATTTGTTACCAAAGAAGCTGATGAGTACAAAGGCATTGCTGAAAAATTTCATGTTGCCTCACCAAAAGATCCATGCATGTGAAAATGACTGCATGCTGTATTGGAAACAAAACAGTGGTTTAAATGTTTGTCATACATGTGGTGTGTCCAGATATACAACCGACGTAGAAGACACATCGCCAAACAGTAAAAAAAGAATACCTCGAAAGGTGCTAACATATTTTCCTATTACACCTCACTTGCAAAGGCTTTACATGTCTCGACACACTAGTGAAGACATGTGTTGACATGGTCTTTCTCGCCCTGAGGATGGCTTTTTAAGACATCCAGCTGATTCCTTTGCATGAAAGCAATTAGATATTAAATTTCCAAAATTTGGTGGAGAAATGCGCAATGTACGTCTTGGGTTGGCAAGTGACGGATTCAACCCATTTGGAAAATGCAGCACCGACTATAGCACCTGGCCAGTATTGTTGACCATATACAATTTACCACCTTTGTTGTGTATGAAATCACCATTTATATTGATGGCTTTGTTAATATCGGGAAAAGAATATCCGGGAAATGATATTGATGTATACCTTGAACCATTAATAGATGAGCTGAAGGTATTGTGGACCTCACGGGTTGCCACTTATGATACGTTTAGGCAAGAGACCTTCACCTTACGAGTAGCTGTTTTGTGGATTATTAGCAACTTCCCTGCATATGGGAACTTGTCCGATTGGAAAACACATGGGAAATTAGCATGTCCTCATTGCAACTATAAGATTGAGTCGACATATCTAAACAAGGGTAGGAAATATTGTTATATGGGTCACCGTCTTTTCTTGCCTATGTCACATGTTTTTTGTCAACACAGGAAAGCCTTTAATCTTTCTAACAAAAGAGAGCAACCTTCCCCCATGACCGGATGGGAATGCCTTCGTCGGTCTTACCATTTTACGGTTCAAATATGGTAAGACCCCACAGAAAGAGGTTGGAGGAAAAAGACCAGCACTTACACCAATAGTTGGGCCATGGAAAAACATAGTATTTTCTTCAAATTGTCGTATTGGGAACATCTTCTACTTCGACACTGCCTTGATGTCATGCATATTGAAAAAAATGTCACTGAAAGTTTGGTTGGAACTCTGCTGGGTATTGTTGAGAAAAGCAAGGATAACTTGAATGCAAGGTTGGACTTAGAATTGATGGGCATGAAACCGGAGTTACATAGAAAATTTGTCAATGGAAAGCCAAAGATGACTCCCGGTGCATATACTATGAAACTAGTAGAGAAGGAATTGTTTTGCAAGGTTTTAGCCTCAATAAAAGTGCCAGACAATTACTCATCAAATATTTCATGGCTTGTGCATGTAAAGGAAAAGATTGTAAGGGGACTTAAAAGTCATGATTGGCATGTTTTAATACAACAGTTTCTTCCAATTGCCATACACAAAAGCCTCCCAATTGGGAGTGCAAAGATATTATTAGAACTAAGTGCATCCTTCAGACATTTATGTACTAAAAAAGGGTCAGTAGAAGGCTTTCGCAAACTTACACCCAAAATAGTTATGATCCTATGCCAATTGGAAAGGATATTACCCCCTGCATTCTTTGTCGTCAGTCTTCACCTCACAATACATCTTGCCGAAGAAGCTGCACTTGCAGGTCTGGTACACTACAGATGGATGTACCCAATAGAGAGGTATTCCTTAACTTTTAATATGTTACCATGGGTATTACATTTGTGCATCATACAATTTATAATAGTAGGACTGATTTTGCATTATTTAAATTAGGTTCCTGCTGACCCTGAAGAAGTATGTTCGAAAGAAAAATTGACCTGAATGAAGCATGACCCAAGGATATATGGCTAAATAGTGCTTGTCTTTTTGTGCGATGTACTTGGAAGGCATGGAGACACGTTTGAATCGTCTAAGCCAAAATGAAGATAAAATACATCCTGACCATGAGGGTGACATTGACAGATTTTGTGGCATTGGGCATTCACTTGGTATGCGGAAGATTATCATCTTGACAACCATGATTGGGAGATTGCACGCTCATATGTTTTAGCCAATTGTGATAAGTCAATGCCATATAAGAGGTGATTAAACTTAACTGTTATAGACTATAGTTGAATTTCACCAAATTCTTCAACTCGACTTGTGGTTATACAGAGTAACATTGACATTATTTTCATATATAGAAGTTACGTGGAGAATGCTCAAAGAACTCAAGGGAGGCGTGTAACCATGCATAAGTAGAGAAATAAGCTATTAAGTCCTTCCCAGATTGATTTGAAAAACATGTTAGTACGAAACAAGTTGACTTTGCATATAATGGTTTCCTATTTATCTTCATATTCTTAACTGTGAATATGAACCTGTGTGTAAATTGTGTAGGTTAATCAATTGCAATAATCAGTTAATCCAAGGGCAACTGATGACTTGGTGATACTTGCTAATGGACCTAGTAAGTGGTGTAAGAGATATAAGATTTTTGTATGTAATGGGTTCAGGTTTAAAGTAAGAGGCACACAATCCAATGGGAAATACCTAAACTATGGTGTTTTCCTACAGTCTGATGTTCCAAGTTATGCTAACCCACGTGACCGGAACCCTGTTACTGGTTTGCTAGACTACTATAGGGTTCTGACTGATGTATTTGAAATCAAGTACCATATGGAGCGCAAAGTGGTATTATTCAAGTGCAACTGGTTTGATGGCACTTCCAGAATTACTGGTCAGGGAGTAAAAACAAACAAATATAGCTTTACATTAGTTAACTTCAATAAGATTTCGTCTACGAGTGACCCCTTCATATTCACATCACAAGCACTACAAGTGTTCTATGTAAAAGACCCAACAGATATTGAATGGCACGTTGCAATCAAAATGAGACCACGTGATATCTTTGATATGTTCTCAACTCATGATCATGATCTGTGCGATAGATAGGATGTGGAACATGCAACTGGTGATAATGATGAGGCTTGAGTTAGAAGTGATGTAGACGCCCAAGACTTCGAAGAATGCCTGTAATAGCATCTCACTTTTGATTAAGGTAATAGTTATAGGAAGTATTGATTCGATGAAAGTGTTGTAGGATATGGAAATATTTGTATGTTTTGACATTCAATCCTGAACCAAGCATTGCCCTGGGTATTATATTTTTTATTTGGTATTATATGCAATATATTAAACTGGTGTCTTTATGTGACAGCTTCAGGTATGAAGGATGATTGAAGGTGCAGTGGAGCATGGGTTTGTCCTACTTCAAATCACTACAATATGTTGAAGCCTTCTGGACATAGCATTGCTGCTTGTTCTTTTTTATCTCGCACTCGATCATTTTGCAGTAAGAATATAATCGAGGTATGAAATGAATTGTGAATTAACCAGTTATACTGTCATGATATTTAATTAGCGAAACTGCAGTTGAATACATATAAATTAAACTGGTACACATTTTTATAATTGCAAAATACACACAGTAGTCTTACATGATTTTCATTCCATAAACCATCCATACAGAAATAAAAATAACAGAGCAGTCTATATAGTTACCAACTACCTAGGTTCAAAATAAAACATCCATATCTTCTGCGCTTATACAAAATGAGAAGGAATGTTTACATAGAGCAAAAAACTTGAGAACGTTTTTTTTAAAGGTTGATATCTTGCCTGCAATGGACATACGTGAATAGTAATACCATAATATAACATCCATTCTGATCTTGGTTCAACTATTCTTACCATATGAGTCATTATATGGAGATTTTGCACTCTGAATTTGAATGGGGCTAGCTTCCTGTTTTGCTTTACCTGTATCATGATTCATCCAATCACAGTGTTCTTGACCACCTACATATTCGCACACAGCATACTTCTTAACAGTGTTGTAACGCTTTTGAGGATAATGAGTCCTCAGAATCGAAGTGTACAACATTGCAAATCTCAATAGGATCAAAGCGGTATGAATAACTCGGAAAAAGATGGTATTATTTTCATTGTTTCACCATTGATGGAAGGTTGCTTTTCACTGGTCATTAATTTGTCAGTATCACCATTGATGCAAGGTTACTTTCGACTCCTACCGTGCTTCACGTAACCAATTTCGTTGGACCAGGGTAGCAGCACGTTCACACCAAAACCTAGAAGATCAAATGGAAAATGCTTATCTTTCAAGATCACATTTTTCACTGCCATATCATAACAAGGACAGTAAATATTAATCAAGGGATTGGGTGATTGAGGAGGGTAAACGGGCAGGTTAAAGCCATGAGAAAAGTCTTTCCATTCACCTTAAGCAGCATTTGTCTTTGCAGGGGATTTGAACTGCTGATTGGTACCTGGCTGCAATGTAGGGTTTACCTTGTACTCCAATTCGACGTGAAAGTTAGCATCTAGGTAACGCCAACAATTAGGATCTTCATGATTGGCAGTGAGTACAGAGACAACGTTTTCCTAGGTGGCAACCGGGGTTACAATGTTATTGGTTGGGGCAGGTATCATGGGACCAATAACTTCATGATCAACCACAGGAACAAGGGGTTCGCTTGTGTTACGAAACAACTATCTGGGAGCGTTTGGGAATAAAGGGGCCATTGGTGATTAGGTGTGATTTAGAGAGTTTTGGAAACTGGTGTAAGTTGCAAAAACTCTTCATTTAATATTTATAATTGATTAATTCATAGTGGAAGGCATGGCACTTTTAAGTTCACACCACTTAGTGTAAAAACATTTAATTCCGGTTTCAACAATTAAAAGTCTTGGGAGTATCCTTACAAAATCACTGAACTTTGACCAGACAATGTATATGCCAATCTCATCAACCATGAATTCCAAATCTGCCAAATTATTAACAGCTAGCCAATTTTTTAATTTGGTAATAGAGACACCTGGCCATTTTGTGTGGCTAGGGGCTTACCTCCATAAGGGTATATCATTAATTAATGGTTGATGGGGATTACTAGGCGGGAGGACTTCCCGCTCACCTTAATTCTCTAAAAAAAATTGAAGATTGGATATTCAAAAAGGAAACGTGTATGTCTTCATAGATATCACTTTATACACTTGTCTTGTTTAATTGCATCAAACTATCAGCTCAAACAAGAAAATATCTAAGGGCAGAGAAGTTTCATTGAAGCAATTTCAAGAGGTATCTACTACACTTATCTTCTTACCAGAAAATTAATTGTAGAATTAAATAGAAATGCTTTTGTTTACAAATGTTAATTTAACACATTTGTCTTGTGTTTACATGAAAGGTAGTTGACAAATATAATGTGGTTCAGGAACAATAACTCACTTGCATCAATGTCGCTTGACGATGACATTGAAACTCAACCATCAGCATTCAACCTGATAGAACATGACCATATAGATCATTTAACGGTTCCAAAAATGTCGAAGGGGCCGTGGATGAACGTCATCGTATGACCCGTAGAGCACACGGTCATCAAGGAATAAATAGGCGACTATGGGCACCAAATGGTACAAATGAGCTGATGAAATTTAATGACAAAGGGCAGCTAGTAGAGCGTCCTCAGATTGTTGCTAGATTTTCTAGGTTCTTTGGAAGGCTATCTCAAGGACCATCATATTTTCCAATTAACATAATTGATTGGAGGAATTTCTACAAGGCTAACATAGATTGTGCTTGGCAGAGGATTAAGGTAAATAAACAGAAGATGCATTAATGGTTGATTGGTTTTCCTATATATATAGCTAGTTATTTCATTGTCTTTTAGTTTGAACCCTCGAATAAAAAAACCCCACAAAGTGCCATCACATTGGCTTTTATTTCCTTTGCCAACAAGCAAGTTAAAACCATAAGTTTGCTGTAATGATTAATTCATTCCAATCCTACTTTGACCTCAAATGCTGTTATCCATACACAAGTTTAACTCTTCATTTGTTATGTCAATTATTTTGCAGTTGGTCACTCAGAAAGTAGCACTAGAATAAATCCTGGTTCATTGTGATAAATTTGAAAGAAGACGCACCAAATACTTAGTAAGAGGCTCAATAGACAATTAGAATTAGGTCCACATCACATTATGCACCACTAAGGTGCAGTAACCATGCAGATTGGTGATGTGCAAGATGGCTTCTTTTAACTTTGTCTCCTTTTATTTTTATTTGTTTTAGTAGAAAAATATTTGAAACTTACTGGAGGGGTATTACAAAGTATTGGTACAGATTCATATTTCATATATTAAATGATGGTGCATAATTAACAACATCATATATATGTAAATGGGCAAGGGACTCTTGATTGGACAGATGGTATAACACTAGATTGGAGCCAAAAATTCGGTGGGTTTGTCAGATGAAGTTGAATGATAGATGGAAGCATTACAAGGCAAGTCTGAAGGCATACTATACTCCATTTATGCACTCACCATTAGCGGAAGAGTTCCATTGTCATGATGGGCGTGTCAACCAAGACCAATGGAAATTGTTAGTGCAGCTATAGGATACCGTAGATGCTCAAATACCACACAGAATCAACAAATGTTCTTCCTTTTTTATACACCATATATGCATGATTTAGTTATGACATAATGAAGTTTATAAATGTCTAGATTGTAGATTAGGATGAATTTCCTTGAACGTAGCCTAACTAATGAATGATAAACTTGACATATGCAGAAGCGTGCTACATCATGTAGAAACAATAGGAAGGCGCTACAAATAAGTCACAAGACTGGAACCAAGACTTTTGCGGAAATCAGACACGAACATGTAAGGCTCTTCTAGTTGTTTTGTGTTATGTTAACTTAAATACATGTTAGTGCAAATGGAATAAAGGTGAATGTTGATGTTAAGATATGAAATAATGTGTAAACTAGTTGTTTGACAGTTTATGTTTACAGGAAAAAGTTAATGGAAGCAAACCGAACTGCATTACATTCTTTACGCTGACACATACTCGGAAGAGTAGGGAACCAGTGGATGCTCGGTCTGTTGGAAATATGCCCTGAAAGTCAATCTTTGGAAGAAACCTTTCAGGACAATGAATGTGTGTATAGATGACTCTTATACATCAAAAGGCAAAGATACTAATTAGGACTATCTCAATGAACGATATATGTCCTAAATAGTGAATCCATGGACAATGGATCGATGTAAGAAGTAATCTAATGATGTTAGACTACAGAGACCTTCTTCACATAACCATCATGTCCAAAAAGGTTCCTGGTCATATGATTGTCAGAGGGATACTGACAATGCAAAGACCAGTACATACTATGTCCCCTTCAATTGGAAGGATGGAAAGTCTCATTTCATTCGTGTAGTGACACTAAGACAGGTATGTAGGTGCTCATAAAGGGAATGAGTTCACTGAACACAATCGAACGAGAGTACCTGCATGGAGGTCTACTCACATGTCAAGCAAGTAACTCTAATGGTTGGAATAGTGTAAGTAGTCCTTTGACCTGAGGCATCATAGTTGTCTTGTGGTTAGGTCCTTGATCTTTGATTATGTCAAAGTCACTCCATCTGCGGGTGTCCACGGCATAGTTGGGGTTAAGCCACTTAGCCATGGAGGCAAGTGAATGCGCAACAAGGGATCTCTAATCCTCGTTATGAGAGGTTGAATACAAGATATGATTCGGGAATCTTCGGCCGAAGTATTGAGCGTAATAAAGGAAAGTGTTCCTATACGACTCAATTGAATCATATAACATGGAATAATCACATTAGGGGTTTGACATAATATATCCATACCCTAATAGTGTGATTGAGAGTATTGTTTTAGAGAAGGATCGAATTACATTGTAATTCCAACTGAATAGGTTCTCCAAACAAATTCTACATTAGCTTGGGTAGCCATGATATATGGTTAGATGTCACTCATGGCTTGTGAGTGCTTCTAGATGATTAAATAAGTAGTCATCAAAGAAGAAGGAGAATTAAAAGTAAGTTTTAATTCACTAAGTGATTGGATTAAATATAATCAATTGGATTGGTGCCAATCACCTCACTGCCTTGCTAATTAGAACCTAAAATGATTGTACACCGATACACTCTTGTAGTGAGACAACTAATGGATGATGGAAATAATTAATTGGATTAATTAAGTGTTGTGATTAATTAGAAAGTCTAAAGAAATCATAAAAGCGATAAAAGATCGTTTTGGGCTTAAAGAAAAGTTCGGGTTTATTTGGGCCTATTGAGCCTAAACCCATTGGGCTTTTATTCAAGCATAGGATAACTTGAAATGATAAAAGCCCAAAGCCCAAAACAAAACACAAAGGGCCGGCCAAAGAGAAGGAGAGAGAAAGTCAAGTTGTTGACTTGTTTCTTTGTGTTATAAAAGGAACTTTATAGTGAAAAGTTTCATTAGGGTTTTGTGAGATAACTTTCACCAAAAATTGAGAAAACACTATCTCTCTCTCTCAAACACAATAGGCCGGCCACCAAAGGGGAGACTTAGATAATCATCTTATCTCCTTTTGGTTATTCCTCCATCCATCTCACTACACTAGTGGGTGTGGATCTTTAGAGGTCTTCAATCTTGGAGACTAAAGGAGAACCAAGGAGCGCTCATTCTAGCAAAGTGGAGGAAGCAATGAGGGAGGCTAGGCTCAAGGAGTTCCAACAACAAAGGGCTTGGAGGTGGTCTATCCTTGGTCTCAAGTCTAGATCAAGAGGTATAAATCTACTCCTACACTTTGTTCTTCAATAAAATGTTTTGATGCATCTTATATAAACCTATGCTTCTTGAAGGGGATTTGCATGACTATAGCCTTGATATTATGTGATAACATGCTTCTGTTGCGTATGTATATGAATTTTGAAATTGTATATGCATGCTAGTCACTAGAAATCCCACATAAACCTCATTATTTCCCTTCACGGTCAGCTGAAATAATTGTAAGTACACCATCAATTACCAGTTACTACTATTTATATGTAGGTGAGATACAGAAAAGGTTTGTGGATTCTGAATGATAGTGGTTTAGATTAATTGGTATTTAATGTTAGTGAAACAAAGAGCATAAGCCAACAGAAGCTTGCATTATTTAATACAATGGAGTAATGAAAGAGATTCCCATGCATATGAGTTTGTTGGTATGCACTATAGACCGAAGAACAGAACATTCACTCATAGTACTAGTATTATTGTGAAACATGGTTGGAATATCTTTGATTTAGTAGAATTTCAAATGTATATAGAGTGCATATACATTAGTAATTAATCTTGTCACGCAATTGTAGGATAATTTCAATAGAAAGCTGAAATTGTACGAGGATAGGAATGAGATCATAACTGATGAGGTTCACCATATTGTGTACGCTAATGTATTGGGGCCTGAGAGAAACAATTGTGTCAGAGGGTTTGGGACAGGGGTTGTGTGGTTTGACGTGCCAGGTATTATAACTAAGAAAAAAAGAATTTCTAGAGAGGTTGAAGCAATTAGAGCATCATATAAGGAGCAAATAAAAGCTACTAATATTGAAATTGAGAGACTTAGGATGAAGGCAAGTGAAAGAGATGAAAGGTAAATGATTGAGTCAGCAAATGTGCTTGGACAATTGAGGAAAGAGCATATCGATTCAATGGTGGCACACAAGAAAATGGTGGACTTGGAAGTGGAGACCATGAAGCGTGAAATGAGAGCTAAAATTATGTCCACACTGAAGAAGACTGCTGATGGAGACATGGTACAACCAATTGGAGTAGATGTGACTCAAGTTTGTATCAATAGAATTAAACTAGGGACTAGTTTGGAGATCCAAGCAAGTGGAGACGTTGAAGCTGAAGGTTTTGTTGTGGTGCAGAATATTGGCACAGATGATGAGATTGGGTATCGTCCATGCATTCTGAATGTCATTGGCATCAGTAAGTGAAAAGTTAACTATGATCCTTTTTGTGAATTGTACTTGATGTATATAGTACGGATGCCATAGGGAAGGCATAGAACCAATTGGGTGGATTTTGTTAGTTATCAGATTGATGTGCATAGGTACATAGGTGGGATAAAATGTAATGTCATCACCCTTGGGTACTTGGTTGTGTTGGACAATATCGTTGAATGTAATATGCTTTCTTATGTAGTACAAACCTTATAAATCTATTGTATATAAAGTGTGGTTGGTTGGAAATGTGAATCCTTTTGCAAATATAAATTTCATGTGAATTTTATATTAAGAACATGTGTTTTAATATAGTACAGAGCTATTACTAAAATGCATGTAATACAATTCAAAATATGACCATTTGGATCGCTATATATTGACACCAACTTTGGTGCCTATATCTTCAAAGCCACTAATCCTAATATAGACACATAGGATTGGTGTTTGTATGGATATGAATGGCATCAATGTTAGTTTCAAATCTAGCCACTAATAAGAGGGACAATGAGATAATTTGAATTTTAGAAATAATTATAAAATATAAAAATGTTGTACTATTCATATACACACCAATGCAATATTGGTGGTGTTTGTAACAATAGAGTCCTCTACATAGGACATGTTCTCTAATTTAGTGGCTACTTGGTGGCAATTGAGGTTTGCCAACAATGTGAGTGTCAACAATTGACAATAGACACCAATGAAAAGGGTGTTTTTTTTATCCAAATTTCTAGTAGTGTAATAGCAAAGGTAATATCGGGTCTTGTGGTGGTAAGATTAACTCACCAACTAATAGTGATCAATATTTGGTAGAGGCTTGCCTTCCAAGCTAAGTTTATGCTTGCTGTCAAGATGAGTATAGACTAGTTTACCATCACCCATGTTGGATTCCTTGAGAAAATCCTTGACGTACTTCCTTTGGTTCCAAAATAACCCTTTGTTGGATGTTGCCATTTCTATTCCGAGAAAATATTTTAACACTCCAAGGGCTCGTTTGTTTGGCTTCTCTAAGTCTCATTGGACTAGACTGGACTAATTCCAATATTTTTTTTAGCAGAGACTACTTTTAATGGTACTATGAGGAACTCGCCTTGACTAGCAATCTCCTTAGATGATCTTAGCGAGAACCCCCCCCCCCCCCCCCGGCGAAAACAACAGGACTGCTAAGACCAACTTCATTCTTCTGCTTTGCTTGTCTTTTTCATTCATCTGCTTTGCTTGCAAACTCTTCTAACATGTCTCAATTTGCTGGGCTCCAACTCAGAGAAGAGTCTAAGTCGGTCGGATCTGGGGCCTTGGAAAAGACAGTGGTTTGTTGTTTGATACAGGATCTGTCATAACCCAGATGACAACCCATATGACAAAACCTAGATGACAAAGTCTAAAACAAAAAAAACAAACTTTTTGATGGTGATGTTAATTACCAATGATACGATTTGAATTCTAAGAAATGGGGTTGTCGGAAATGGATATGTTTGGATTTTCCGATCATAATTTAGCAAAAATGGAAGATGAAGGATGTATAATAGAATCAGAGAGGAATGAGAGGAGAATCAAACATGCTTTTAGTCTGCAATTTCAGCATCCAAAATGTTCAAATTGCAAAACCTAGATGACAATAAGCTCTGAGAAAACCCAGATGACAAAACGATAACCAAAAGAGAATTTTAAATAATTTGGAGTGATCCAGAAGATTCTGGAAAAATGGATGTTGAAGATTGTGAAAAATGCCCAAGGCTTTTTCTGAGAATGAGTGAAAAGAATGAAATTTGCTGATGAGGGAGAAAATAGATAGACAGAGATTGAGACAGAGATGGACAGGAAAGTAAGAGGAGAGATTTGGGGAAGCAAGAGAATTCTAGAAAAAGAAAAAGAAAACGAAAAAAAAAAAAAAGGGAGAATAAATTTTTATTATTTTTTATTATAGTCCTTATCCGACACTGCACCAAACACTTCACTAAATCAGTCCAACTTAATCTATTCTAAACCAGTATAATTTAGTCCCTAAAACTAGTCTAGTCCAAGATAATCTGGTACAACAAACGAACCCCAAGATCCTTAATTGTAAATTTATGTTGGAGTGAATGTTTAAGAGTGGAGATCTTATCGACATTGTCACCTGCGATGATGAGATCATCAACATAAATAATTACCACAATATTGCCAACTATCCCATTGCGACAAACATGGATGAATTAACATTGCTCCTTTTGAATCCAGACTCTTTAAGGACAAAATTTACCTTAGCATACCAAGCCCTTGGTGATTGCTTTAGTGCATAGATTGATTTGTGTAACTTACAAACCAATATGACTTGGTGGCATCTTCATATACACTTTCACTTGGAGATCACCATGCAAAAATGCATTTTTCATATCCATGTGATACATAGACCATACTGTTGACAACCACTAACAATAACACCCTAACAATGTTCATTTTTGCCACTGTGCAAAGTTTTTTTTTGTAATCCACTGCATATGTTTGGGTGAATCCTCAAGCAACCAACCTTGTTTTATGCCTCTCAATGGATCCATCAGAGTGAAACTTTACCTTGTAGATCTATTTGCCACCAGCTGCCTTTTTTCCCTTGGAGTTTAACTACACTCTATGTTTGGTGTTTGGTTAGAGCTTGAAGCTCTTCTCTCATGGTTTCTTTCCACACAACATGACAATTAGCCTCTTGAAAGTTTTGAGGCTCGCAGTGGCTGCTAATGGTGCTCAGGTAGGCAACATGAGGGGTTGTGACCTTCTGATAGGAGAGGGTGTGATTTTTTTTCGAAGTGCAACCAGCTCTGTAACTAAAAAACTTTCATATTTCAACTAAAAAAATTTCAAATTTCGACAATTTTTGAATAAAAAGGACGCTCAGTCAAACAATTCAAGCCCCTATTGACCATGTCTAGGCGAGTTTAAGCCTATTCCCACTAGCAGAGTCGTTTTCATGGTTGCCCCACTTCTGAAGCCGCCTAGGCATGTCTTAAAGCTCGTTTTCTAAAACATTACTTGCCATCACCACAAAACCAAAAACCAACGAACCAAGCCATAGCCTCCAAAGGCAAGGCCATGAATGCCCAAGCTACCTGAGAGGGAGCTGTAATAGCTTTAGATTCAGGGAACTTTAATGAAAAGCTCTCGGTATTGTTCACTTTAACAAAAAACCACATATTTACACTAAAAAGTCAATCTTAATACTATTCACTTTACCCTTTATTTTGTCTTTATTGTTAAAACTCAAAGTTTTCAAGCCATTTTCATTAGTTTTCCTTTAGATTTACACATTGAACCTACGCGGACACTCTAACAACTGCCATTGTGAAACATGACTAACACACTAAATAGTTCAAGACCAACAAAATTAAGGCCACAATCATTAGGATGGATCATGGCCTGACTGGGCCAAACTAGATATAGAAGTTGGATATGCTGTTATGGGAAGAGAAAAGGGAAGCGAGGTTAGGGGTCAGGGCAAGGTTGGTAAGATGTGTGTGATGGGAGGGGAAAATGAGGGAGTGGATGAGGAATCATTTAGACCAACCGATCGATGACAGGGGTCACCAGAATTGTCGGATTACTGTCGAAAAACTCTAACCCGAACTAAGCTCGTAGGTTACAGGAAGATGATGTTGATGTTGATGTTGATGTTGATGTGAACTTTAACATGTCAAAGGTGAAGGAAAAGAAATTCAATTGGAACGATTTGGAGATGAAATTTGGTGAGGGGAAGTCGAAGGTTTTTTAGCCGAATATAAGTCAACCAGGAGTGGGAGGAAAGTGATGAGTGCGGGGCATTTTCGTCAATGGCAAAGAGGTTTTTTTTTGTTTTTTTTGTTTTTGAACAAAAATGGCAGAGAGGTATTAACACAAACTTAGCAAATACAAAATAGGATGAACAATGTTCCAGTGCATTTTGAGTTTTAGTATATTTGAATATCGGATTATTATTTAAGGAAAAATAATTAAAGTTTTGTTAAAGCTTTTCGTTAAAATAATCTGTACCGAGAGTTTTTCCGTTAAAGTTCCATATTATTTACTACTATTGGGGCTATTTGTTAAAGTTTTGGATCGCTCCAATAAAGTTTGAGGCCAATTTGTCTTTAGTTTTTAATGAAAGCCCAACAAATTTTTAGGCCCCTCTTTTTTATGGTCAACCCAAACAGATGAGAAGTCTGGCGCTTCTTAAACCTAAGAATCTTGTTCATCTTCAGTGTTCATATTTATTCAACCAACTTCTTTTCATTCTTATTTCCTCCAAAGTATCTTCACTATATGTGTTCCGTAAGCACTCAAGTGATGACAATGCAAGGTTTGTAAACTTGACGTGTAAAAGTTCTGAGAACGAGGTGGTGATATAGGGGCAGGTGGAGAGTCTATGGTACAGATGGATGATTTTGCTGATAGTTGAATATCAGAGTGCGCAACGAACAATCTTACAAAATAATAAGAACATTATTAAACAAACTGAATGCCGAAACGGCTACATAATCCCAAGAGACTACATCGTGACTGACTTGTTAAAACTAACTAATACAAGCACTATTATATATAGTGAAAACTAAAGCAAACCCTAATCCTTAAAGGATATAGAAAACTAAAGCACAATCCTAATCCTTAAAGGATATAGAAAACTCTAATAAACCCTAAATCCTAACCCTTAAAGGATATAGAAAATTCTAACATCCTTGTCCCACATGAAAACCATAAACAAAAATAAACTAATAACTAATTTTCCAACAGTTGGAAGGATTTGTAAGCAATCTATACTGATGAGAAATTTGGCAGGGATTGAAAATATTAATTAGTGAGTCATCTTGTATTTAACATGAGGTGGAACTAGGCCTGGCAAATGGGTCGTGTCTGTCGTGTTCGTGTCGTTTTCGTGTAACACCTGTTATCTTAACGGGTCGTGTCGTGTCACACCCGTTATCTTAACGGGTCCTTAACAGGTCGGGTCACTTTACCCCCACTTTACCCAACGGGTAAAGTGACCCGACCCGTTATGACCCATTAAGAAAAATATTTTTTTTTTCTTAAATTTGCACATACCACACATTGCCATATAAATATTACTTCAAAACATTAAATTACATTTGTCGTTTAAGTATTACATCTACACTCGAAAATAAGAGCCTAATAAAAAAATAATACATACACTACTAATCTATTACAAATATTAAATGTGCAAGGATATGCAAAATGAAAGAGTTTTTGTTTTCAAGGTTGTGAAGTCTTTCTCAAAAGTTTAAACCTCAATTTACAAAATCCTCGATTTACATTGATCATCATGAAATTGTATTGGAACTTTGGATTGATCTCAGCCGATCCAATGGTCATCAAATTTTTTAATTTAATTTAATATATATATATAATTATATTATATAATTATTATAGTTTTTAGGGGTATACAATTGTTAAATTAATATATATAATTAGTATAGTTTATTCATACTGTTCTTAAGTATAACATAAGATTTTGTGATATCCACTAGTGTAAATATTTTAAATTGAAGATCAAATTCATTTTTTGTATTCATATAGGGTCAAGGCGTGTAGCTATAAAAAAATCATCAAAATCGGAGTTAAAATAACCGTTAAATCGTGATTTTTTGTTTTATAACCGTTGAAAAGTTTTGTCCCGTTACTTGATCTCTGAATATTTGTTTTTTGCAATTTTTGCATATGTGATCTCGAAGTATATACAAACATGTTTGATAGTTGGATCGTTGAAACTAGTTTCGTAGAATGCGTATATCTCATCAAAACAATAGATTCACTAACACTTAAAAGATTATTCATACTTTCATTAAGTGTAACATAAGATTTTTTGGTATCCATTAGTGTAAAATATTTTAAATTGAAGATCGAATTCAATCATTGTATTCATATAGGGTCAAGGAGTATAGCTGCAAAAAATCATCAAAATCGGATTTAAAATGACCGTTAAATCGTGATTTTTCTTTTTATAACCGTCGAAAAGTTTTGTCTCGTTACTTGACCTCTGAATATTTTTTTTTGTTGCAATTTTTGGCGTATGCGATCTCGATGTATATACAAACATGTTTGACGGTTGGATCATTGAAACTAGTTTCGTAGAATGAGTATCCCATCAAAATAATAGATTCACTCATACTTAAGAGTTTATTCATACTTTCATTAAGTATAACATAAGATTTTGTGGTATACACTAGTGTAAATATTTTAAATTGAAGATCGAATTCATTCATTGTATTCATATAGGGTCAAGGAGTGTAGCTGTAACAAATCATCAAAATCGAAGTTAAACTAACCGTTAAATCGTGATTTTTCATTTTATAACCGTCGAAAAGTTTTGTCCCGTTACTTGATCTCCGAATGTTTGTTTTTTGCAATTTTTGGCGTATGCGATCTCAAAGTATATACAAACATGTTCGACGGTTGGATCATTGAAACTAGTTTTGTAGAATGAGTATCTCATCAAAACAATAGATTCACTAATACTTAAGAATTTATTCATACTTTCATTAAGTGTAACATAAGATTTTGTGGTATCCAATAGTGTAAATATTTTAAATTGAAGATCGAATTCATTCATTCTATTCATATAGGGTCAAGGAGTGTAGCTGTAAAAAATCATCAAAATCGGAGTTAAAATAACCGTTAAATAGTGATTTTTCGTTTTATAACCGTCGAAAAGTTTTGTCCCGTTACCTGAACTCTGAATGTTTGTTTTTTGCAATTTTTGGCGTATGCGATCTCGAAGTATATACAAACATGTTCGACGGTTGGATCATTGAAACTAGTTTTGTAGAATGAGTATCCCATCAAAACAATAGATTCACTAATACTTAAGAGTTTATTCATACTTTCATTAAGTATAACATAAGATTTTGTGGTATCCACTAGTGAAAATATTTTAAATTGAAGATCAAATTCATTCATTGTATTCATATAGGATTAAGGAGTGTAGCTATAAAAGAAAAATCAAAATCGGAGTTAAAATAACTGTTAAATCGTTATTTTTCGTTTTATAACCGTCGAAACGTTTTGTCACATTACTTGATCTCTGAATGTTTGTTTTTTGTAATTTTTGGCGTATGCGATCTCGAAGTATATACAAACATGTTTGACGGTTGGATCGTTGAAACTAGTTTCGTAGAATGCGTGTATCTCATCAAAACAATAGATTCACTAACACTTAAAAGTTTATTCATATAACATAAGATTTTTTGGTATGCACTAGTGTAAATATTTTAAATTGAAGATCGAATTCAATCATTGTATTCATATAGGGTCAAGGAGTGTAGCTGCAAAAAATCATCAAAATCAAAGTTAAAATGACCATTAAATCGTGATTTTTCTTTTTATAACCGTCGAAACGTTTTGTCCCATAACTTGATCTCTGAATGTTTGTTTTTTGCAATTTTTGGCATATGCGATCTCGAAGTATAAACAAGCATGTTTGACGGTTGGATCATTGAAACTAGTTTCGTAGAATGAGTATCCCATCAAAATAATAGATTCACTAATACTTAAGAATTTATTCACACTTTCATTAAGTATAACATAAGATTTTATGGTACCCACTAGTGTAAATATTTTAAATTGAAGATCAAATTCATTCATTGTATTCATATAGGGTCAAGGAGTGTAGCTGTAAAAAATCATCAAAATCGGAGTTAAAATAACCGTTAAATCGTGATTTTTCGTTTATAACCGTCGAAAAGTTTTGTCCCGTTACTTGATCTTTGAATGCTTGTTTTTTGCAATTTTTGGTGTATGCGATCTCGAAGTATATACAAACATGTTTGACGGTTGGATCATTGAAACTAGTTTTGTAGAATGAGTATCTCATCAAAACAATAGATTCACTAATACTTAAGAGTTTATTCATACTTTCATTAAGTATAACATAAGATTTTGTGGTATCCACTAGTGTAAATATTTTAAATTGAAGATCGAATTCATTCATTGTATTCATATAGGATTAAGGAGTGTAGCTATAAAAAATAATCAAAATCGGAGTTACAATAACCGTTAAATCGTGATTTTTCGTTTTATAACCATCGAAAAGTTTTGTTCGGTTACTTGATCTTTGAATGTTTTTTTTTTGCGATTTTTTGCTGATATGATCTCGAAGCATATACAAACAAGTTTGACGGTTGGATCGTTGAAATTAGTTTCGTATAATTCGTATCTCATCAAGTTCAATGGTGTGTATATATATATATATATTTATTTATTTATTAAGTAGATTTAAATCTATTTATTTTGTACGTATAATTGACGGTACACGGAGTATTACATCACATGTCATTATAAAAATAGTGGGATATGTCATATGTGTGATAAAAAGTTAATAACTTAAATAAAATAAAATTTCTCACCACTTTTATTAATTTTCATTTTTCCCTCTCTTTTTTGTTTCCTTTTCAGCTTTTCTTATAATTTTCATTTTCCCCTCCCTTCTTTTTCTTCAAAGAGGAGGCAGCCTACCCATATTTCCTTCTCTTTTTTTGTTTCCTTTTCAACTTTTCTTATAATTTTCATTTTTCCCTCCCTTCTTTTTCTTCAAAGAAGAGGCAGCCTACCCATCTTTCCTTCTCTTTTTTTGTTTCCTTTTCAACTTTTCTTATAATTTTCATTTTCCCTCTCTTTTTCTTCAAATGACGGCATGAATGGAATGGAATTATGGAATCAATGGATGCATATTAATTAATAATTATTATAGTTTTTATAAAATTTAATATATGTATATATATATATATATATATATATAATTATTATAGTTGATATTTTGGGGGTATAATTATTATAGTTAATTTAATATATATATATATATTTATTTATTATAGTTTTTAGGGGTATAAAATTGTTAAATTAATATATATATATATATATTATAGTTTTTTTTTAGGGTTATAAATTTATAAAATTAATATTCTGCTTATCGTGTATCATGTTACCCACGTGTATACCTGAATCAACCCGTTATCTTAACAGGTGTTTATCGGGTTACCCGATAACGACCCGATTCGTTATCGTGTCGACCCGAACACCTGTTAATTTCGTGTCGTGTCGTGTCGGGTTATTGGGTCGTGTCAGGAATTGCCAGGCCTAGGTGGAACTCATAGCTTCAATGTAGCTATGTAGGTATCTAACTAAACTTATGTAAGTTTATTATCATACTAATTAATATATATCAAAATAAAATTTAAACAGAAAAATGTATGTAGTTTTCACATATTTTTTTTAAATGCAGATTTCCACAAACATGAGGAAATTGATGAAAATTATTTGGGCACCATCATTGCGGTTGTAACTTGTAACCAAATAGTGGCTTGATTTTGTTTTAGGTTTCGTAGTACTGAGTCATTAACAAAGCGAGAAGTCATACGTGCAAAGACATAAATTAACTACATTTAATAGAAGAACGGTATGTGGACTATTAGCTCAAAATGACAGATTTATTCTTGATGTATTGAGCATATATCACACTAGCCCTTAATGGGCTAAGCATTTGCATGCCTTATAGGTCATGAGCCTTTGGGTCATACACATATCAAGGTGTCCTTCGCGCCTATTATATCCCCACTCAACTCATCGCGCCTTCTCCGGCTCAAGGAGGCTGCAGGGGTCAACTCTCTGCTTCTACGGATTAACCTGCCAAAGACTACGCCTACCACCAAAGATTTCTCCAGTATTTTGCAGAGTGTGGTCTACACCACACTAGCAGAACATAACGGCCTGCCTAGCATGGCCTGCAAACTTGCTTCCAGGCTACATGTGAGGAATCTAGCCTATACATAACTAAGTCAAACTGGGAAATCAACAATCACAATTTTGCTATTAATAATTCTCTTTATGTTCAGTTTTTCTCAAACTATTTCTGACTTAGGCATATGAGGCCTTTTGGTGGACACCCTCCTTCCTTTTTTAAGTTTTCAAGGATGTTGGTCAATTAGGCTAACAATGCTATTGCATATGTGATTTTCATCAAACTATCATGTGATGAAACTTGCATCCAAAATAAATAATTGGTTATATAATGGAACTAAAATTGAGTGTATTGAATACCTTCGAATTAACAAGCATATATGTGTTTTCAAAACTTCGTCAATCTTGAAAGAAATGGTAAGTTGCAAAGAGCAAGGCATGTATCAGTCAAAAAAGCAGTCGCAATATTAAAAACATTCTTGTGTTGAAAACATTAGTAGTGTTGAAAATATTTGGCAAATTCATGAATGCCACACAGATTTTCAATACCCACATAGTAATATGGACTTTGGAAATGAAGGAGATCATATTTTCAAAAGATGTGTGTTGTAAATTTCAAAATGTAATAATACGTTTGTTTGGAGTTGTTCTATAAATAGAGTGCTCCGACTACTATCAAGATATACAGAAAGAATAAGGAAAGATCAATAACATCATTATCTATCCCTTCCTCTTTTATTTGTCATCCCCTTGTGTTATAGTTACAGTGTGATATTTTACACCTGCTTCGCTCCTGTCACTAATAAAGGTTATCTCTCTAACTTTTACCTATTTATAACACGTTATCAGCACGACTCTCTAATCATTCTCTCATTTCTCTTCGCCGAAAGAAAAAAGAAAAAATGTTTCCTCTAAGGATTTTACTGTTCTTCTTCTTCCTCTGCCTCAACTACTGGATATACCCTCGCGAAGAACTGTTTGCACCATGCCTGCTTCTAGTTCTCAACCTAACATTTACTTATATCTTTGATTTCTTGTTTGGTGTAGCTCCTGACTACTAACTCATTGTTTATTTATGTTAATTTTACTACAATCCAAGATGGTGCGGTACAATCACCCATCTGGAACTGCAAATTTAATCTTACTGCAATCCAAGATGGTGTGGTATCATCACCTATCTTGGACTACATATCTAATTTTACTAGCAAATTTTAGGTGGAGCAGTATAATCGCCCACCCTACCCTGCATATTTAAATTTGCCTGGTGTTTAAATTTATTGCAATTTTAGGTGGTGCGATATGATCGCCCACCCTGCTCTACGTATTTAAATTTTCCTACTACTTGAGTGGTGCAGAATAATCGCCCATCCTATGTTATGAGAATGGTGTGGTATAATCGCCCTCCTCATTCATCTTGAAAATCTCGAGCCTGAAGTTTCGAGTGCTTATCATTTTGGCTTGAAGATCAAAATGAAAAATTTGTAAAAACCAGAAGTTCTAACACTACATACCTCCAGAATACATATTATTGCAAGTTCTTATACATCTCAGTTTTCTTTTAGAAAAGAAAATGGCGAACTTGGCAAATCTTGATTTTGTTGCCCTGGACATTACTGGGAAAAACTACCTTACCTGGGTAGTGGATGCCAAGATCCATTTGGAGGCAAGGAATCTTGGAGAAACAATCAAGGAGGAGAACAATGCATCTTCTCAAGATCCGGCAAAGGCCATGATCTTTATCCGTCACCACCTTGATGAAGGACTAAAGAGCGAGTACCTAACGGTTGAACATCCGTTAGCTCTCTGGAAGGCATTGAGAAACAGATACAATCACCAGAAAACAGTGATTCTTCCAAGAGCTCGTTATGAGTGGACTCACCTAAGGATCTAGAATTTCAAGTCAATGGTTGAGTACAATTTTGCGATGTTCAGAATTAGCTCCCAGTTGAAACTCTATAGGGAAACCATCACTGAGGAAGATATGCTGGAAAAGACTTTCAGCACCTTTCATGCCTCAAACGCGCTCATACAGCAACAATATAGAGAGCGAGGTTTCACTGAATACAACCATCTGATATCTGTGCTCCTGGTTGCTGAACAAAATAATGAACTCCTGTTGAAAAATCATCAGTCCCGACCTACTAGATCTGCACCATTCCCATAAGTGAATGCTGCTTCCCTCGAAGTGAACGCCACATCCTCTGGTGGCAATAATCATAAACGAGGACATGGCCACAGGCAAGGACGGTGGAACGGTAAAGGCAAGAATCATGGTGTCCAATTTCATAACCAGGTTCCAAGGCATAATTCAAGCCCGAGCTTCAAAAAATGTGAATCGCCACAAAAGCAAAGCTCATATGAACAATGCTCCCAGAAACTCTGAAGGAGCCTACCATAGGTGTGGTGGCAATGGGCACTGGGCCTGTACTTATCGTACCCCAAAACATCAAGTGGATCTATATCAAGCCTCTATCAAGGAGAAGGGTGTTGAGACCAATTTTCTCGACCAAGCTAAACCAATGGATATACCCGATCCAGTGTGCGACTTATCAGTTGAACATAACCCACCTAGATGTCTCAGACTTCATTGTGGAAAGGGGGAATGAAGTATACCGGTCCAACTGAATCATTTATGTTTGATGTACTGAACTTGTAGCTTAAAACTAGCATTTCAAATTCAATAAAAGTGGCATTTAAATTTCCTATTATAAAGAGCATGGATAAAAATTATGGTCATTCTCAAAACATGAGAAATGGCGAAGATATTTGTCTTGCAGACAACGCAACCACGCATACAATACTTCGAGATTGAAAGTATTTCTCAAGATTGATGCTTACAAAAGTAAGGGTAACAACAATATCAGGCCAATCAGATGTAATTGAAGGCTCAGGGAAAACCCAGATTATGTTACCAAATGGAACAATATTGTCCATACATAATGCATTGTATGTTACTCGATCTACTCGAAATTTGTTGGGTTTTAAAGACATACGTTTAAATGGATACCACATTGAAACAAAAAATGCAGAAAATGTGGAGTATCTATGCATTACCTCCAATGATACCCAGAAGTGTATCTTAGAGAAGTTGCATGGTTTGACGAGTGGATTGTGTTGGTACCAAATTATATTGGGCCTCGTTACTTGGGCTTCCAGACATTGAGCCCATGATTTATGTAAAATGGGAGGAGCCCTTAGTCTATAAAAGGGCCTTATCACCCTCACAATCCTTAGGTCTCATCCTCACATACAGAAGCCATAAAGCTCACAAACAGAGAAACTCTCTCAAACTCTCTCTTTCTCTAAGGGATTCCCCCTTACACTTGTAATCCATACATTCATACAGAGAAATACAATCAACATCAATGTGGACGTAGCCCAAACATTGGGGTGAACCACGATACATCTTTGTGTTCTTGAGCGTTTGTGTGATTCACGGTCGAATTTACGTTGGTTCAAGATCCTCCGGATTTTAAGCATCAACATTTGGCGCCGTCTGTGGGAATCGACACGAAAAGCTATGTCGGTTCTCTCTCAATTTTTCATCTGACCACCGTGAAACCTTCACAACCTCACCACTGTCCACCGTCGATCTACAAAACCTAAGAACCCAGAACCTCATCCTTAGGCATTTCCAGAAAACCTTCGCATACCTCTTTGGGCTCAGTTGTTGAAGGCTTAAAGCTCCAGCTCTTCATCTCCTACGCACAGTGACGTGGCATCACACAGATAATAGAGAGCAGCTCAAAAGTTGAATCCAAACCAAAATTCTCCTCCTTCAAGTAACTCAGATCGTTGGCGTCGCCACCAACTCTCTCTCATCACTTACTTTCTCTCATCGTCATGCAGTCCATTCAATCATCCACTCTCCGGCCCGCTCCGCTCGACCCGATTCGGAAACGGACCCCCTATTTCCCCAATGTTGCTACCAGAGCAACCAACTCCTCCAGGTGAATCTCATTCATATCCGCAAGCCCATGGGTTCCTCCACCAACGTGAAGAAAATAACACCAGCAGCAGCATCAGACTGAAGAAGAACACAAGCAGCCATAACTTCCTCCACAGAGACAGAGACACAAAAATGGCATCAGCAGCAGCATCGGACTCTTCGAGCAGAGCTGTATGTGTAATGGATGCATCAGGCCACTTAGGCACCAGCCTCGCTGAGCACCTGCTGCAAAAGGGTTACACGGTCCATGCTGCCCTTCAGAAACATGGGGAATTGCGGTTGGGTGGGATTTCTTGTGACAAAAAGAAGCTCAAGGTTTTCAATCTGGATCCGTTCGACTACCAGAGCATTCTCAACGCTCTCAAAGGCCGTTCTAGCTTGTTTTATTCATTCGAGATCTTCAAGGACAACTTGAAGTTCATCGACGAGCATAACGCACTGGACCGTCCGTACAAGGTCGGTCTGAATGCTTTCGCTGATCAGACCACCAAGCTCTGGGACGTTCAGACCGACCTCTTACTCTCCTCCGACGACAATGGATGGAGACAAAAAGGCTTATACTTTGGCTGAGTTCTCTGGTCACAGTTCCACTGCTAGAGCAATGATGGACGACCAAAGAACATAAGAACTTTATTATCAGACTGATGACTTTTGTCGACCACCAAAGAAGATGCCCACCAACAATGAAACTTTCATCATGAAAGGGAATGCATGTTCCCTACCCATTTTCTAAGAAAGTTACGGGAAGACCCAGAAGGAGATAAGGGTTCCTTACCATTATTTTATTATTATTTAATAGTTTATTATTTACCTTTAATCATTTCTGACCATCACATGCATTCTGTGGTAATTTATTGTTTATCTGTAATCATTCCTGATCATGATATGCGCACTATACATCATAACTTGTTTATCTAATCTGACATTATTATTATTAGTCACATGCTATATATATATATGTGTGTGTGTGTGTGTGTTTGTGTGTGTGTGTGTGTTTGTGTGTGTGTGTGTGTATGTGTATATATATATATATATATTATTCAGCACCTAGTGACACATATTTAACCCAAGTACATGTGCAATATTTATTCATTACCTAGTGACATATGATTGCCTTTGAACTACATCACTCATACAACATGTGATTTACCACACGACTGAATAAATTATTTATTTATAGAAGGCACATAGTACAATAATTTGCCTTGACAAACTTTGTCAATTTGATTTATTCATTATACGGGCATACTTATACTGTCATTTATTGAACAACTAGATCCTCTTATCAACATTCTTGTTGATTTAAAGAACCCAATATGCGAACCCGACAAGCGGACCCTGTTCGACTTGAGGAATTTCCGCTGGGGACGTTTCCTGGCCAACGAGCACACAGCTCCCCGAGAGGTTGGCGCCGATTGATATTGTCTGTCGGGCTTCTGCTTATTGGCGGGCTGTAAGAGAATGACAGAGTTAATTCTGAATGGTGCCTTTGTGGGGCCTTAAGTGTAGGCCTTGAGGCTCACAATCAAAATTAACTTTAAGTGTTCAGGCGTGCCACTGCCATCTTTAGCATGACAGATGTATGTTTAGTTTATTTGTATATGCCCGAGAGACTAAGTTAGCTATGAAATGTGCCTTTGTAGGGCCTTAGGTGTAGGCATTGAGGCTCACAATCAAAACTCACTTAGTACTCGAACATATAGTGGTTGTTTCATTGTTGCGGAAGTATTATAACTGTTATACTTAATCACCCGAGCCCGAAGAGCAGAATGAACCCAGATAGGTGCCTTTGTAGGGCCTTAGATATAGGCCTTGAGGCTTCCCATCATAATTAATTCTATACTCAAACATTATGTGGCAATCATAATATAACATAAGTAAAACTAAGAAATAGGCTTAATTACTTACGCCCCAAGTAACTTCGGACTTCTTGTTATCAAGGATTGTCGTGGATGGTTTAAGTCCACATAAAGTTCTTTTTTATGCCTTGAGACCAAGGACTTTTGGTTGATCAATCTTGCATGCCCGAAAGGTTAGAACTTAGAAGTCTTTCACTTATAAACTTGCTAGAAATAACTTGGATACAGATGGCAGTATACATCATATTACTAGATTTATGAATGAAAAGACAGAACAAAGAGGGTCGGGCAAGGTTTCACCTTGTCGGGCAAGGCTGATCGTCTTGCAACTTCCTCTCTTTGTGATTTACAAAGGGTTTAAGTGCTAAAATGGGAGATTGGGAGATGAGTTTATAGGGGGAAATCGATATTACAGCAAGATTCAGACAAGGTATTAGAGCTTTTACAGAGGCTTTTTGGTGAAGGTTAATCCTGAAAATGATGAAGGTTTGGTGCTGACTACAGCTTCGTATGCAAATCTGGCTTGAGCAGAGTTTGTGTATTTGTTTGTTTGATTGAGTGTCCTTATCTTTGATTTCTCTTTCCCCTTTTATAGACGATTTGGCTTGGCTGCCTGCAGCATCAATCTTGCCCGAATGCAACTGAAGGGTAGTGACTATCAGTTTTTTACTTGTACTGCCATGGTAAAGTACTTTTGGGCTGATTAGCTGGCTAGTCTACACCACTTGACCTCTAGGTAGGTGAGCAAGTGGCTCAAGTAATCTGCACTTAGTCGGGAAAAAGGCTTCTTCTGCTTTCTGGGCTTCGGCTGAACCTTGGGCTTTCTTCCTTCTAGACCTTCTTCTGGACTATCTTCTTTTTTAGCCCAAAGTTCAAGTTTTAACCCAAACAGTGCCCCCTTCAATTAATATTCAGGCTGGAATTCCAGGCGCCAATGTTAATTGAATAGATGCATGCGCATATACGTCTTCTCTCAGAACTTGTGTATTTTGGACGGGATTAATGTAATATCGCGTTTCTTGCTCTTCCTATGACCTTTGAACTATCTTCTGATGTTCCTATAAATTCTGGCTCCAATCTTCATTTTTGAACAAATAACTCAAGCCAAAAGTTTCTTATGTCGAGCCAACAGATCTTCTTCAACCTCCCCCTTCATCTCCCTCAGGCATTTCTGCCTTCTAAGTTTTCTTCTAAGACTAGGGAAATGGGTTCCTCAGGACTCATGTGGAGTTTCCTAAAACGTGAGAAAAAGGATTTTCATCAAATAACTATTATCTCCAACACCTTTGGTCAGACACCCCGTTATTCCCAACACATTTGGTCAGGCGGTTTTCTCATTCTAAGCTTGTTTGAACTTTTACAAGTTTGGTCGAGGGAACACCATCCTGGTAGTTGCCCCGATAAGTCGGACTTCACCATCATACCTGGTAGTTCGCATTGAGGGTCCTCTACCAGGCTTATCTTGGTCGCACAACCCGATCACTTGATCGGGTTTTGTCCATGAAGACACCAGAAGACTGATCGAGACACCACTGCAACCAGAAAGAATCGAGCATAGCACATTGGAGCTGAATCTGATGTAAATTTCACCAATTTGTCGAAATGAATAAAACATCATTTTAACAACTTTTATCTTTCTGTCTTCTTGAATGTTTGATGAATAATTACTGCACTCTGGCACCCCGAAGCCTGCTTTATCTTACATCTTCTTCAATATAACAATCCCTAACATCCCATAATGTAGGACAATACGTCTTTAAGAATTTGACATTGATGAGATGTTTCTGCCAATTTCTTTCGATGTCCGCCAAGTAGTATCCTCCTTTGTCTAATACTTGACTAACAATGAAAGAACCTTCCCACGTCGGGCTCCATTTCCCAAAGCCCCTAAGCTGAGCTCCTAGAGGAATGACTGCATTCCATACTAAATCTCCTTCCTTAAAAGACTTCAACTTTACCTTTTTGTTATAAGCTCGGGCAACAGCTCTCTTCCCTTCCTGAATCTGATTCAAGGCCTCAATTCAGGCTACATCTAAGTCTTCAATCCCTTGACACATGGCTTCTATGTACTCTTCACTGTGTAACCCAAATTGATTTTGAATTCTGACAGAACTTACATTGATCTCCATGGGAAGAACCGCATCTTGCCCGAAAGTCAAAGCATAAGGAGTTGTCCCTGTTCCTGCCCTCTTAGAGGTTCGGTATGCCCACAAAGTATTCCCTAGCTTTTCATGCCATTTTTTCGGATTATCTGTCACCATTCTTTTGATAATGTTTATCAAAATCTTGTTACTGGCCTCTGCTTGGCCATTTGATTGGGGGTAGTAAGGACTGGACCGGATCATCTTTATTTTGTATTTGTTTGCAAATTCTTCAACTTCTTTTGAAATAAAAGATGGCCCACGATCCGTGACTATGGTTTCAGGCACCCCAAACCTGTGCAGAATCTTGGTCTCAATAAATTTATTGACTGCAACTGAGGTTGTGGTCTTTATGGCCGAAGCTTCTACCCATTTGGTGAAGTAATCCGTCGCCACAATTATGAAAGTATGCCCCTTGCTAGAAGCTGGATAAATATGCCCGATGAAGTCCATTGCCCACCTTCTGAAGGGCCAAGGCTTGACCACTGGATTTCAAGGTACTGAAGGCACATGTTGGAGGGGTCCATGCCTTTGACATTCTTCACAGCCTCGAGCATAGGACTTGCAATCTTTTTCTAGTCGGGCCAGAAATACCCTTACCTTCTAAGCAACCACCCCAATAGTAGTCTATCTGGAGTTTTTCTCAGCAGCTTCTCCGCCCATAAGACATACTTAGTTGCTTGCTGTCTGTTCTTCTTACTTGTTGGTGAAGAAGGATCTTTCAAATGATGAATGATAGGCAATCTCCAGTCTTCTATCTCGGTTTCTAGAACCATTACATCTAGATTGAATCCCCTTTATAGGATAGAAGGAAGATTTCTTCTTTGAATCTCAACATTTACTCCATACTTCCTTTCCTCGAGCGGTACTCCTGAGGCTATTTGCGCCATCTCATTGGCCACCAGATTGAATCCCCTGGGGACATGATTAATTGATATCTCAGAATCCCAATAGCTCAATAATTGCATGGTCGCCAAGTAATACCCAGCCATGGTAATGTGTCTGCACTTATATTCTCCATTTAGGTGGTTTATTACTAACTCTGAATCACCAAACACCTCTACCTCCATTGCCCCAAGTTCTATCAAGATTTCCAAGCCAATTATTAAGGCTTCATATTCTGCCTGATTGTTGGTGTTCCCTTGATAATCTAGGAAGAACGAGTAATAATGGTGAATACCTTGGGGATTTATGATGATAATCCCAGCTCCAGAAGCTTTCTGAGTGCAAAAACCATCAAAATACAGCTTCCAGGGAGTAATTCAGAGGCCAGTTACTCTTTTTATTTCTTGTTGGATCCACTCATCTTTGCACGAGATGCCTTTACCTGGTGGGATCCAAACACTAGTCACATCCAGGGTCCCCTGGATATTGATAATCTCATCTTGAGACTCTTGATGCTCTGTCAAGAAGTCGGCAATTGCTTGGCTTTTGACCGCCATTTGGGGTACATATTGAAAGCTGAACTCTGATAATGCTAAAATCCACTTCCCAATTCTTCCTGTTAACATTGGTTTTAACAACATATACTTTATCACATCTGTCTTGGCAATGATGTGTACATGACAAGGTAACATGTAATGTCTCAACTTGCTAGCAGTGTAATATAGAGCTAGGCACAATTTTTCTACTGGGGAGTATCTCGTTTCAACCTCAGTCAGAATTCTACTGAGGTAGTACACTGCCTATTCTTTCCCGCCTTTGTTGTTTTGGGCTAGTAAACTCCTGATTGATTTTTCTGAAGCAGAGATATATAGCTTTAAGGGTTTTCCCCTTTAAGGTGGTACCAACACTGGCGGAGAAGTCAAATAGGCTTTGATGCTGTCGAAAGCCTTTTGGTGTGGTGGTCCCAATTCAAAATTTTCTTTATCCTTCAGTCTCAGCAAAGAAGTCAGCGGCTGGATCTTGCCTGCTAAATTGGCAATGAATCTCCTTAATAAATTAATTTTGCCTAGCAGCCTCTGAAGTTGCACTTTGTTGGTGGGCGAAGGAGACTCCATTATTGCCCGAGACTTGTTCTTATCCACTTCTACACCTCTCTGATGAACCAGGAATCCCAAAAAGTTGCCCGCTCTCACTCCAAACGAGCACTTCTTTGGATTCATTTTGAGTTTATGGATCCTCATCCTTGTCAAAGCTTGTCTGAGGTCTGTCAGATGCTGCTCTTCTGTTTTGGATTTCACCACAATGTCATCGATGTACACCTCCATGTTCTGGCCAATCAAATCATGAAAGATGGCATTCATTGCCCTTTGGTAGGTTGCACCAGCATTCTTGAGCCCGAATGGCATGACTAGATATTCATATGCGCCCACATGTTCGGGACACCTAAAAGCTGTTTTGTGTATATCTTCCTGGGCCATCTTTATCTGATTATACCCAGCATTTCCATCCATAAAAGATAAGACTTTGTGTTTTGCCACTGCATCTATAGATAGATCAGCCATGGGCATGGGATATTCATCTTTTGGTGTAGCGCCATTAATATTTCTGTAATTAACACAACATCGTACTGCTTTTGTTACGGCTTTTAAAACGGGTACAATGTTGGCCAACCATTCCACATATTTGGCAGGTATAATAAATCCAGCTTTTACTAGTCTTTCAATTTCTTCTTTAACATTCTCTTCTATTTCTTTTGACATCCTTCGTGGCGCTTGTTTAACAAGTTTATATCCCTCCTTGATGGGCATTCTGTGTTCTACCAAGGTTGAATCTAAACATGGCATCTCAGTATAATGCCAAGCAAAACAATCTTTAAATTCTTGCAAAAGACAGACAATCTTTGCCCGATCATTAGTCTCTAACAAGCCACTGATTTGTATAGGTCTTGGATCTCCTTCTGCCCCCAAGTCAATGACTTTCAAAGGATCTTGAACTTCTGGTGGTGGCTTGTCAGGTTCTGCACACAAAAATTCAACTTACTCTGGGCTTTCGGGCAAGTCGTCTGGCCCATCCACGTCATAAATGCACTCAGCCATTCGTATGGCTGCATCCAACTCTTCTCCACAAAGCTTTTCTCTGCTTTTATCCTGGTTGGTCGGAGTTCCTAGCTGCCATTCCTGTTCTTCTTTCTCTAAGAGCTCCATTTCTTGCTTTATTCCTCTCTCATACACCAACAGTCTTTTGATTAGGGACCTGACTGCCATTACCTGATCTTTTCTCTTGTGTTCTGTCATTGATGGTGTTGAGGTGTTGGGACGATGCAGGGTCTATCCCATTCTTCTCTAGTGAGGAGTATTCCTTGTTCTAAGAGCTTTTGGGCCGTCACCTTGGTAGGGCGGTCGTTCTCATCTGCTCTTGAACATTCCAGAATCCCTACATTGGGATTGTAGAAACTTGCCTTCGCAATATTGGCGGTAGGGAGCTGTGATTCGGCCTCCACCATCTCCCAAAAGACTGGTCCCTCCGTCCCTGCCTCATGGTAAACAGCAACTTGCTGATATAGATTAGAGGGTATGGCGAGACTTTGATGGATCCAGTCCATTCCGAGTAATGCTCCATAGGTAGAAGTGCAATCCACCACAAAGAACGCTAACATGATTTGTTTAGACCCTAAGTCCACTTCTAAGGGCAATATCCTATGAGTTTTGGTGATAGCGCCCGAGAAGCTCGTAACCGTTAGGTCCGTGGGAATGAGATCTTCTACACTTCTCCTCATCTTCTTCATTTGATAGGCTGGTAGTACGTTAACAGCCGCTCCACCATCAATCAAAACTCTTTTGAAGGGCACCCCCTCCAAATGAGCTGCAACATATATTGGCTTAAGATGGTTGGCTAGCAACATGTTTGGGCGGCTAAACACCATTTTATCTGTGTAGATCCTTAAGGGACCATCTTTGGAAGTCTCGGATGACTCAGGTTTTCCTAACTCTTCATCTCCAGCTACTTCAACACTGACATGGGCCATCATTGGCTCTGTTGTCAATTAGTCACCTTCCATAGTGGCGGGCTGATCAAGCTCGGCACCAAAGATGGCAGATAACACATACGTCATGTTGAAATGAAAATTGCTAGGCTCTGGAAAGTATTCTTTCTTGCTCCCGATTTGGCCCATAAACTCATCTAACCAGGCCATCGCATCATCTGGGAGTAGTGGTTCTGGTGCCCCATCCTGTTGATTTATGCCCGAATTTGGTATCTGCTTTGGCATTTCGCCGAATTTGGTATCTATCCGGGAGTTGACATCATTATCATATCTTCTTGAGCTCTCCTCAAGATTTTGTACTTCCCGAGGTGTAGGCTTTGTGGTACATGGTTTCTTTCACCTTCTGTTTTGCTGTTAGCCCTTTCCACCTATTTTTTACTCCTCTAGTGGATCTGGCTACTTCCCCCAGATGTTTTTTCAAACTTTTGATTCTTGGAGGTTTCAGACGTCGCGGGAGTCTTTAAAGAATTCATGTAGGCTTTGTGCTACCTCTGGACCCTTCTAATCATAGAGGCTCTCATTTGTTTGGCGGGTTGCCCATTTTTTCCGACCACGTACCATTTTCGCCCGAGACGGGCAGGATTATCCTTTTTGACAGGATTTGTTATCCTATCATTCATTTTGACTTCTCTTCTTGTATGGCCATATTGAGGATGCCCTATTTCCCTCTCTTTTGGACCTTTAGCTTCCTTGTCTTCTGCCTCATCAGAAGCTTCATGATTTCGAAACACTTCTGATAAAGCTCTAAGTTGGGAATCCCCTCTCAACCGCTGAAAAACACTTCGGGAAGTCTCTCTTCCTGCTGTTCGCCTAGCTTTCTCACGGGCTTCTTTTCTTTCTTCTTTTTCTTTCCTCATGATCAACTCATGATCAATGAGGACTCCTACTAGCGGTATTTCGAGCTCACACTCGCATTGGCATCTACTGCACAGAACCATCCCTTTGATTATGGTTACTTTCGGAGGTTTGGGCAATTTGATCACCCCTTTTGTGGCTTTGTCCGCCGGCCTTTCTTCTTCTGTCTCCCTTGCAACCTTTCCTTTCCCCTTCTCAGCCCATGCTAAATTAATCATATTTACTGGTGCCTCTGAAAAAGGGATCTGGATATTTGTCCACCATTGCTTCGACCTACCCCTGATTATTCTGTAAGAATATTGATGGGCTATCTGACTGGTTGGCCTTAAGTTTTTTTCTTTCTTCTTCCCCATCATCTTTTCCCCCAAAGAGAGGTAAAGATATGGGACTAGTCGATCCCATCATCAGGTCTGCTTTCCTTCTGAAGCTTGCGGAGGCATTTTCCAATCTTTGCAACATTTGCAACAAGGTAGTTTGCAAGTCTTCATGTATGTTTGACATATTTTGTTGGCAAGTAAGATTTGATCAAGGGATCCCACCGGGCATGCCAAAACTATGTTCTATTGGAGGAATTTTCACTGGGGAAGTTTCCTGGCCAACGAGCACACAGCTCCCCAAGAGGTTGGCGCCGGTTGATATTGTCTGTCGGGCTTCTACTTATTGGCGGGCTGTAAGAGAAGGACAAAGTTAATTCTGAAAGGTGACTTTGTGGGGCCTTAGGTGTAGGCCTTGAAGCTCACAATCAAAATTAACTTTAAGTGTTCAGGCGTGCCACTGCCATCTTTAGCATGACAGATGTATGTTTAGTTTATCTTTAGCATGACAGATGTATGTTTAGTTTATTTGTATATGCCCGAGAGACCAAGTTAGCTATGAAATGTGCCTTTGTAGGGCCTTAGGTGTAGGCCTTGAGGCTCACAATCAAAACTCACTTAGTACTCGAACATATAATAGTTGTTTCATTGTTGTGGAAGTATTATAACTATTATACTTAATCACCCGAGCCCGAATAGCAGAATGAACCCAGATAGGTGCCTTTGTAGGGCCTTAGATATAGGCCTTGAGGCTTCCCATCATAATTAATTCTATACTCAAACGTTATGTGGCAATCATAATATAACAGAAGTAAAACTAAGAAATAGGCTTAATTACTTGCGCCCCAAGTAACTTCGGACTTCTTGTTATCAGGGATTGTCGTGGATGGGTTAAGTCCACATAAAGTTCTTTTTTATGCCTTGAGACCAAGGACTTTTGGTTGATCAATCTTGCATGCCTGAAAGGTTAGAACTTAGAAGTCTTTCACTTATAAACTTGCTAGAAATAACTTGGATACAGATGGCAGTATACATCATATTACTATATTTATGAATGAAAAGAGAGAACAAAGAGGGTCGGGCAAGGCTGATCGTCCTACAACTTCCTCTCTTTGTGATTTACAAAGGGTTTAAGTGCTAAAAGGGGAGATTGGGAGATGAGTTTATAGGGGGAAATCGATACTACAACAAGATTCAGACAAGGTAGCAGAGCTTTTATAGAGGTTTTTTGGTGAAGGTTGATCCTGAAAAGGATGAAGGCTTGGTGCTGATTACAGCTTCGTATGCAAATCTGGCTTGAGCAGAGTTTGTGTATTTGTTTGTTTGATTGAGTGTCCTTATCTTTGATTTCTCTTTCCCCTTTTATAGACGATTTGGCTTGGCTGCCTGCAACATCAATCTTGCCCGAATGCAACTAAAGGGTAGTGACTCATCAGCTTTTTACTTGTATTGCCATTGTAAAATACTTTTGGGCTGATTAGCTGGCTAGTCTACACCACTTGACCTCTAGGTAGGTGAGCAAGTGGCTCAAGTAATCTGCACTTAGTCGGGAAAAAGGCTTTTTCTGCCTTCTGGGCTTCGGCTGAACCTTGGGCTTCATTCCTTCTAAACTTTCTTCTGGACTATCTTCCTTTTGAGCCCAAAGTTCAAGTTTTAACCCAAACAGGCCCATATCATGTCTAGAATCAACTCATACTGAGTGCACGATGACATAAAGTACATACTTGCAATGAGGAATACCAGGAGCCGAGCCGCCTCGCAGTAAGCATAGCCTCTAGCCGAGCAGCCTCGCAACGAGCATCGCCTCCAGCCGAACAACCGCCTCACCACGAGCATAGCCTTTAGCTGAGCAGCCTCACAATGAGCATCGCCTCCAACCGAGCAGTCTCGTAACGTGTGATACCTCTAGCCGAGTATTGCTTTATGTTGAGCATTGCCTTATGTTGAATACTAGTTCAAGACATCTAGCCACTTCGGCCCGTACATAGACTGGATTTGAAGTCTCCAGCCAAAAGACTCTCTTGACTGAAGACTTGGGGACTACTGTTGGTACCATATTATATTGGGCCTCGTTACTTGGGCTTCCAAACATTGAGCCCATGATTTATGTAAAATGGGAGGAGCCCTTAATCTATAAAAGGGCCTCCTCACCCTCACAATCCTCATGTCTCATCCTCACATAAGAAGCCACAAAGCTCACAAACAGAGAAACTCTCTCAAACTCTTTCTTTTTCTGGGGGATTCCCCCTCACACTTGTAATCCATACATTCGTACAGAGAAATACAATAAACATCAATGTGGACGTAGCCCAAATATTGGGGTGAACCATGATACATCTTTGTGTTCTTGAGCGTTTGTGTGATTCACGGCCGGATTTTGTACATCAACAGATTGTATTATACATACATAAATACAGTTGAATCACATACTGTCATGAACCAAAAGTTCATTGATTCAAAAATTTACATGCTTTGGCATGACTGTCTGGGTCACCTAGGATCTACCATGATACGTCGAATCATTACAAACTTTAATGAACATCCATTATTGAGTAGACACATTGTTATCTCAAATGATAACCCTTGCAAGGCTTGTTCTCAAGGGAAGTTGGTAATTAGACCATCACAACTAAAGGTTGATGCTGAATCCCCATCATTTCTGCAAAGAATTCAAATGGATATTTGTGGGCCTATTCAACCATCATGTGGACCATTTCGATATTTTATGGTTTTGGTTGATGCATCTACCCGATGGTCACATGTTTGTCTCTTGTCTACTCGGAATGTAGCTTTTGCGAGACTTCTTGCTCATATAATTAAGTTGCAAGCATAGTTCCCAGATTACCCCCATTAAGTAAATCTGGCTTGATAACGTTGGTGAATTTACGTCCCAAACCTTTGATGATTACTGCATAACATTGGGCATTGATGTTGAACACCCTGTTCCTCATGTCCATACTTAAAATGGTTTAGCAGAAGCATTGATCAAGCAACTTCAGTTAATAGCTTACACTCTGCTCATGAAAACAAAATTGCCAGTTTCTACATGGGGACATGCCATCTTACATGCTGCATCATTGGTTTGATTGAGACCTATAGCCAACCACCAATACTCCTCAATGCAACTCGTGTTTGGGCATCAGCCAAACATTTCACATTTACGAGTTTTTTGTTGTGCTGTTTATGTGCCCATAGAACCACCACAACGCACTAAAATGAAACCTCATCGTAAACTGGGAATTTATGTGGGTTTTGATTCACCATCTATCATAAGATATTTGGAACCCTTGATAGGTGATATGTTTACAGCTCGTTTTGCTGATTGTAACTTTGATGAGACAGTCTTCCAATCGTTAGGGGAAGAAAAGACCATTCCAGAAGAACGGCAAGAGCTGACATGAGTTGTTCCCACCTTATCTCATTTTTGATCATCGAAGCATTCAATGTGAAAATGAAGTAAAAAGGATCGTTCATCTTCAAAATATTGTCAATCAAATACCAGATGCATTTAATGATGTTATGAAAGTGACAAAATCACATATACCAGCTGCAAATGCACCTGCAATAGTTGATGTCCCTGTTGGACAAAATAAAGTGGCAACGAATGATTCATCTGGTGCACGCCTGAAGCGTGGTAGACCCCAGGTTCAAAAGATTCGGACCCTTGAAAGAGAAAGACGAGGGCACAACTGAATCCAAATGAAATCATTCAAAAAGAGAAAATGAATGACAAATCCACAATTCATAATTATGTACTTTCAGAAAAAGAAAATGTCCTTGATGAGACACATGTACTTGAAGAAACAGAGGTACATCATCGACGACATGTTTACATTCGCAGTAGCCACTGAAATCATATTAAGTGATAATCTTAAGCCCCGCTTTGTTGATGAATGCAAACAGAGAAAAGATTGGCCTAAGTGGAAAGATGCAATCCAGGCAGAATTAAATTCCTTAGAAAGATGAAATGTTTTTGGACCAGTAGTCCAAACCCCACCTAGTGTAAAGCCCGTGTGGTAAAAATGGTATTCACAAGGAAACGCAATGAGAAAAATGAGATTGCAAGATATAAAGCACGACTCGTTGCACAAGGCTTTTCGCAAAGACCTGGAATTGATTATGAGGAGACATACTCTCCTGTAATGGACGCAATTACGTTCCGTTACTTAATAAGTTTAGTGGTTTCAGAAAAACTTGACATTCGACTTATGAATGTCATCATTGCGTATCTATATGGAGAATTAGATACTGACATATATATGAAAGTCCCAGAAGGACTTAAGTTGCCTGAAACAACTAACAAACCACGAGGTATGCTCTCAATCAAATTAAGGCGATCATTGTATGGGCTAAAACAATCTGGACGAATGTGGTATAATCGTCAGTGAGTATTTGATCAAAGAAGGGTATACCAACAATGTTATTTGCCCTTGTGTGTTCATTAAGAATCTAACTCTAGATTTGCTATAGTGGCAGTATAAGTGATGATATGAACCTAGTTCGAACTCCTGAAGAACTCAATAAAAATGCTGAATATCTGAAAAGCAAATTTGAAATGAAAGACCTTGGAAAAACAAAATATTGTCTCGACCTGCAAATCGAGCATTATGCTAGTGGAATTTTGGTCCACCAATCAGCTTACATTGAAAAAATCCTGAAGCGATTTGGCATGGACAAGGCTTATCCACTAAGCACGCCAATGGTCGTTCGTTCTTTGGACGTTAAGAAAGATCCATTCCGTCCAAAAAAAGATGATGAACTGGTCATTGGTCCAAAAGTACCATATTTGAGTGCAATAAGTGCTTTATTGTATTTAACACCATGTACTAGACCAGATATAGCTTTTTCAGTCAACTTGTTAGTAAGGTATAGCTCTACTCCAACAATTCGTCATTGGAAGAGAGTCAAAGATGTATTGCGATACCTTCGTGGGACAACAGACATGGGTCTCTTCTACTCAAAGAAATCCACAAATGACCAGGTCCTTGTTGGATATGTAGATGTTGGTTTTCTCTCTGATCCGCATAAAGCCCACTCACAAACTGGATAGGTGTTCAAGAATGGAGATACAACAATCTCTTGGAGCTCAACAAAGCAAACATTAGTTGCTACATCTTCAAATCATTCAGAAATACTTGCTTTACATGAAGCAAGTTGTGAATGTTCTTGGTTAAGATCAATGATCCATCATATTCGGAATTCATGTGGTCTACCCTCAAAGACAGACACTCCAACTGTCATCTATGAAGATAATGCAACATGTGTTGCCCAAATGAAAGAAGGATTCATCAAGGGCGATAAAACTAAACGCATATCTCCAAAGTTTTTCAATGCACATGAGCTTCAGAAGGCTAAAGTTATTGAAGTCAGATAAATCTGTTCCAATAAAAATCTGGCAGACTTGTTCACCAAATCTCTACCAAAATGCACGTTTCAGAAGATAGTGCAAAGTATCGGATTACGTCGACTTACCAATCAGATAAATTTGAAGAATGCGGAATCATGAGGAGATATATATATCAGGAGGAGCATCCATGATACACGCATGTTGTACTCTTTTTCCTTCGATTAGGATTTTTCCCACTAGGTTTTTCCTATCAAGGTTTTAACAAGGCAACATAAGCATACTTTACACTATATCAACAATCCAGGTAAAGTTGTACTCTTTTTCCTTCGCTATGGTTTTTTTCCATTGGTTTTTCCAAGCAAGGTTTTAATGAGGCAACTGATGTTGATATATGGGCATCCAAGGGGGAGTGCTAAAAACATTGGCAATGTTGAAAATATTTGGCAGATAAATGAATGCCCACACAGATTTTCAATACCCACACAGTAATGTGGACTTTGGAAATGAAGGAGATCGTATTTTCAAAAGGTGTATGCTGTAAATTTCAAAATGTAATAATACGTTTGTTTGGAGTTGCTCTATAAATAGAGCGCTCCGACTACCATCAAGATATACAGAAAGAACAAGGAAAGATCAATAACATCATTATGTATCCCTCCCTCTTTTATTTGTCATCCCCTTGTGTTATAGTTACAATATGATATTTTACACCTACTTGCTCCTGTCACTAATAAAGGTTATCTCTCTAACTTTTACCTATTTATAACATTTTGGGCATAATTTAAATTATAGTCATCATTATTCAAAGAATATCTCCCATGTAAACTATTATAGATAGTTTTATACTCTGTTGTTCACCGTAATTAGCAATGAGTATTCTGTCGCGCACCTACTAACAACTAATTATCGAACTCACTAATACTATCATTCTACCAAAAAATTTACTCTGTTGCGCACCGTAATTCAGAATATTTTGGATATTTTAAATGTGATCTTCAAGGTGCAAACTTAAACAGATGGGGACGTTTGAAGTACTAAAGATCAAAATTGATCTTCTTCATTTTTTTTTTTGGTTTATATTTGTGGGTGGGTGTGTTATTGTCAACTAACTAATTTACCTATATTTTAGAATTATCTAGGAGCCTTAGATGGAATTCACATCTCCGTAATTGTTGACTACATGAAGCACCACATAAAAAAGTACGAAGGTTTAGCCTCTAGAAGAAAGCATCAAGAAAATAACCCATATATAGAGTTAAAAAATCTCACCACAAGTTGCAAGAGCTGAGTTTCCCTTAGAGCAACTCCACCCTTAGAGCCCTCCCCCCAGGCAATCCACTATTCAATCCACCATGTGAACAGTAACTACCATAATGAATAGTAATTACCTTTTGCATCTCCACCCTTGCACTTGAATAGCCCTGGCAATAGGCAATAAAATATTTATTATTATTTTTTTTTTTTACAAAATAATACTAAATAAATTTTTTTTGTAATTTCGGATAAGATATTTTAAATCATTCTCGTTGCGCCACGTGTCATTTACCCAAAACGACTATTATTGGTCATAGATTTCGATAAGATTTTTATCCAATGTCATTGTGCCACATGTTGTTATCTTTTCAGAATCTTTGAGGATAGATTTCGAACATATTTTAAATCGTTCTTGTTGCGCCACATGTCATTATCCAAAAAGATAATTATTGGTGATGGATTTCGATAAGATTTTTATCCAATGTCGTCGTGCCACGTGTCGTTATCTTTTCAGAATCTTTTAGGATAGATTTCGATAGATTTTTAACGAATGACGGCATGCCACGTGGCACTATCTACAACCTAATCATTTCAGAATCCTCCATATAATCCATCATCCATCCTTTTAAATCTCACACCAATTTTCTCAATAACTCTATCATTATTCATAGTTTCTGCTTCCTTCTTCACCAAATCAAAATATGTATCATTATTCATAGTTTCTACTTACAATGTCTTCTTCTTCAAGCATAATGTGGGAAATCAATCAAGAAGAGGAAGAATTGTTTAACCAATCTGAAAGAATGTTCAATCTCCATATAGCCCAAAATGAGAAGGATGAGGATGAGGAGCGGAGAATGAGAGATGACGAAGCAAGAATGGCCAGAGACTCACATTCTCGTCGAGTCATCCAAGATGTGGCTTAGATATGCAGGCCCACCTGTTCCGAAAACCTTGATAGAAGCAGGCAACAACGAGGTAAGGAGCTGTTGGACGATTATTTTGTCCATAATAGTGCATTTCCTGATACGTACTTCAGACGTCGTTTTAGAATGGAACGACATTTGATCAACAAAATTATGATTGCTGTTTGCAACCATGATTCTTACTTTGTGCAAAAAAAAGATGCTTGTGGTGCTATGGGTCTCATTCCCGAGCAAAAAATTACTGCTGCGCTGCGGATGCTTGCGTATGGAGCATCTGCAGACCAAGTGGATGAGATAGCGAGGATGGGGAAATCAACCATTCTTGAGTCCCTGATGAGGTTTTGCGGAGCAATCGAATCTATCTACACCGCTGAGTACCTCCGGAAACCTACTCACATGGACTTGGAAAGGCTTCTGAAGAAGGCTGAGATGCGAGGTTTTCTTGGGATGATTGGGAGCATTGATTGTATGCATTGGACGTGGAAAAAATGTCCAAGTGCATGGCAAGGCGCTTATGGAGACAGGAAATGAGCAAAAAGTATCATTTTGGAGGCGGTGGTATCTTCTGATACATGGATTTGGCACGCCTTTTTCGGGGTTCCGGGAGCTCAAAATGACCTCAACGTCCTTGCCCAATCCCCAGTGTTCAACGATGTCCTGCAAGGAAAGGCACCAAAAGTCACATATGAGGTCAACGGACGTATGTACGACGGGCCATACTACCTAGCTGACAGCATTTACCCAAGGTGGTCAACATTTGTCAAAACAGTGCCACGTCCACGAAGTGCAAAGGAAAAACACTTTGCAAGATGTCAAGAGGGGTGCAGGAAGGATGTGGAGCGATGTTTCGGTATCCTCCAAGCTCGCTGGGCGATCGTCAGGGGTGCTGCCAGATTGTTTGATGTAGAGTCGCTTCGATCCATCATGATGACGTGCATCATTCTTCACAACATGATTGTGGAAGATGAGTATGATTATGAAGCCGTTGATGAATATGAGCCAGACACGATGAACAATTCAAGAACACGTATATATTGTACTCATGACGCCGCCGATGAGCCCGTGCAACATGAGCCATTAGAAAGGGATGAACGTTACAATGAAAGGGTCATTCAACGATATACTGCATTTCAAAGGCCAGACATGCACAATGCCCGGCAAAATGACTTGATAGAGCACCAGTGGGCATTGAAACAAGCTGAAGATAATTAAGTTCATTTAGTGTGTTTTTTATTATTTGGTATGTTTATGTAATTTTATTTGGTGTGTTTTATTTTAGTTCATTTAGTGAGGTTTTTATTATTTGGTGTGTTTATGTAATTTTATTTGGTGTGTTTATGTCATTTGAATAAAGATTCTCTTATAGTATAAATATATTACCATATTAAATAAATTTATTCTCACTTTAAATAAAGTACTAAATTCAATAAATTTGAAACAACATAAAATACTCAATTCAATAAATAATAAATTACAACCCAAGGTGATTGGAAAACTATGGGCTCCGATTACAAAAAGTACTCTAATCATCTCTTAACCAATTTGTGGTGCTAGGATGATCTTCTCTTGTCGTGCTAGGACCATCTCCTCTTGCTCTCGCTTCTCTTGCATGCCTCCTACTCACCACATCCTCTTTCTCCGACTTCCAAAAATATTTAGAATTTGGAGACTTCCCTTCTAAAGGCGTGTTCATAATCTCACGATCTCGTTGAGTCATTCTTTCTTCTCTAACCAGTTCCCTTTCTTGCCTAAGTAGCTCTCTTTCTCTCTAATTAGCTTTAAATTATCTCTCAACAGCTGCAGCTTTTGCCTCCTCTCTAGCCTTATCAGCCTCAAATTTCGCCATTTCCCGCGCCAAAGTCAATTCACTATGGCGAGTAAGTTCTTCCATGTACTTTGCATAATCATGCTTGGAAGCACTTCCTTTTCTTTTTGAAGCCTTCTTACCTTGAGGCCTAATTGGATAACGGGTTGAACCCGACGCTTGTTCAGGGATGGGCGTTTCGGGCACTTCTTCTGCATCATCTTCATGCGAGCCATTATCAGGTGTAGAGTATAGCGGGGTGCTGTTCATGACAACTTCTGGACTGACAGGTACAACTCTGAATTTAGGACAATCCTAAACCAAATAAATCATTCCCACCGGTTGAATGATTTATTTTTGGTTTTGGTTTTGGCACCATACCAAGCTTGTGCTTGAATTAGCTACACAATGAGGGAGAAGAAATAATTATAATCAAAGTAGGTAACAAATAAATAATACAAACAAATCATTATAATTAAAGTAGGTAACAAATTATTGGTAACAAATAAATAATACAAACAAATCATTATAATTAAAGTAGGTAACAAATAAATAATACAAACAAATAATTACAATGTAAATTTGGGTATAGTACAAACAAATAAATAATATATTGTTACCTGATCTGTGTAATTTTCCCCACTTCGAAGATTACTACTAGCTTGTGCCAAGGCGTCTCTGCAAATAGTAAACGATTGGCTAAGTAATTTCCAACGACTAGACATCGATTCTTTGGTTCTACTCCCACCCATTTTCTCAAGATAATTGGTATGAATAAGACTCCACATTTCTCGCAACTGCATCTCATTACCCGTACGGGAACTATGAGTAACTTCAACCCAGCTAATACACAATGCAACATCTTCAAGAGACGTCCAATTTGTACCTGCATCAGTAGTCATTTTGTTGAAAAAAATTGGATTGAAACTTTGAGAGAAAGATAGGAATGTGATTGAAAGTAGTTGAGAACATATGAAATTGTGGTGTAAGGTAGATGATAATGAGAAGGTATTTATAGAAAAGTAGAAACATTTTTAAAAAAAAAAATTCAGACATTTTTTCGGATTTTTTTACAATTTTTTTTAATTTTTTTATTCAAATAATTAATCTCTGCCGTTGGATTTTAAAAAAAATTGAATTCCAACACTCCAGATTGTGCCACGTGTCACAACAGTAACTTTTCTTAATTTTAAAACTATTTTTTCGTTTATTTATTTATTTATAAAGCATATTAATATCGACCATTGATCTCAGATCGAACGGTTGATATTAAATAAGATTTTTTTTATTTTTTTTACCGTTGAGATTGAACGGTCCAAGTTAAATAGCCGTTGAGATCGAACGGACCGTGGGAAGCCACGTGGCTTCCCAACGGTAACATTGAAGTCTGAAATGGCTTCTGTTTTTTTCTGAAAAGTTGTCGGGCGACGCGCCCCCACGCTCGAGTGGGGTGCACGAGCCTGACAGAAAAAAAAATTAAAAAAAGGCCCGGAGCTCGGGCTCGCGGGCTGTCAACTCTTCACAAGCCCGGAGCTCGGGCCTCCACCTCCGCTCGGGCTCCTTCATGCTGGAGCAAATCCACAGGGCCTCGAGCCCTTTTCTCTCGCATGTCCCCCAAGCAATCCACAAGGGTGGAGTTGCTCTTAGGAAGCACATCCGTATTAACTTTTTGACCCAAGTATATAGGAGGATGCTAAATTACCAAGAGAAATTAATGTTAGGACTCTATTGAATTGTCACTGAGCATAATAAGGACAATCATACGTGGAATTAATTAATTAAAGTCAAAACCATTTAAAGGATAAAATCCCTTTTTTGTAGGACACTAAATACGTGCTTCAGTTGTGGTTTAACAACTGACAAACGTGGAGGTTTTTTAGGCTTCAACGATCCCACGATAGTTGGGATGCAGTTGGATTATAAGTCTATGTAGGAGGTGTCCCTGCTCATGGGAAGATAACGTCAAAACAAGATCTAGAACTATCGCTAGGGTTTTGATATCAGGTTCCTCAGTGAGTAGAAGACTCTCTTGGTTTTGTTGCTGTCTTTGCTGCTTGATCGATGGGGTTATCAGGTATGATTGATCTCTTTCTTCATTCCAATTCTTGCAATGTTATATGTAAGATATGTAGGAGATGTGATCCTTATTGAAGACTAACCAGATGTAGGTCTAACATTTGGTATCAGAGCAAGGTTAGTCTACTTGGATTCAGAACTATTTTAGTCTAAACATATCACATATAACCCTCAGTACTTTCAGAACAAAGTTGAAGAATTTTAAGGAAACAAGACTTTGCACCGATGCACAATTGTTTAGAAGATCACATCAAAATGGGATTTTGTCAAGCATTGTTGCTTGAATTAGGTTGCAGGATATTGTAATTCATTTATCATGACATACATACTATTCTCTTCAAAAAGGGAGTATATGAATGGTTCAATTAGTGAATTAGAGCATAGTGATTGCTGGGTTTCCTCTAATATCACTGAATGGCGGCATAAAAGAAGTCGGGAAGAGCGGCGTCGATTTAGTGTTATTCGACCAGTTTGAGTTGTGGAAAATGCTAAACATGACGAAACTAATTTCCCAATGAGGTGCTGGAGCACATGTTCTCATTCATACAGACGGACCAGGATCGGAACTCGATCTCGACGGTGTGCAAGTCGTGGTATGAGATCGAACGGTGGTGTAGGATGTGATTTTTACCGGGAATTGCTACGCTATCATCCCTAGGATGGTGATCAGGTGGTTACCGGACGTTTGATCCATCGGGCTCAAGGTTAGGCCTCACTTCGCTAACTTCAATATGGTCCCTGAAGGTTGGCGTGGTATGTGTACCCCTGGATTGCCGCCATTGCTGTTAATTTGCAAATGGTTGGAAGCATAACAATAAAGTCTTAGATTTGGTACAACAGTGAAAAGACTTCGGATAATGGATTATGTAAGTTGTGTGTTTTGTTTTTTAAATCATAACATGTCAATATTCTTTTCCAAAGAGAGGAATGTATAAATGGTTTGAGATTTATTCTAATATAACATTTTTGGGAGAATTAAGTTGACTGTTTTCTTGTCCAAAGACTTGAAATCTTGGTTGTTTTCTTAATCTTTTACATGACTGCTATACAATAAGGTTACATAATCTACTTTCCAAATGATGGTTGTTTACATTTCTTACCCAAAGGTGTAACATAAACATGTATGAATGATGGAAGTGAAATATTTGTCTATAAAGAAAAAGGTGAAGGCAAGAATGGTGTCTATAGAACACATTGACACCACTCTGATGTTGGTTGACCCTCTTATAAAACCTCTGGCAGTGGGAGTTTCCAAGAATCATGTGGCAAACATGGGCGTGGTTGAATCCTTTGATTCAGCTACTATACGGAAGTAAGAGTTATCTTTCATTTGATTTCATCTTTTGTTAAAAAATAAAATAAATAAAACTTGAATTCATGTACTCTTGAATTTTACCATGTTAATGGTTGAGGTTTTATTTCAGCTATTGTGTATATGTACAAATATATGTATGCAATATATTGAAATGTTGCGGACTGATGAAAGATTCAGACTAAATGTGCTTGGTATCATAAGCATTCCATTGGAGCTAAACAAAAGCTTGACAATGGTGGACTGCTCTGATTAGTGGGAGCTTGGAAACAAAGCTTTGAATTTGTTTCGGTAATTATATCATGCATAAGTTATTTTGGGTGATGTGATCTTAGGGTGCTTGTACGAGTTGATGTATAAGATTTTCTAAGGTTCATTTCTTTGAAATAATTTATGGCAGATATGCAAAGGGATTCATGGTTGTGTTGACAAAAGTGATCACTAAGGGATTAATTTGATTCAATACGTTGATTAAGGATATGATCAGTGATAATTCAAGTGGGAGAATGTTAGGACTCTATTGAATTGTCACTGAGCGTAATAAGGACAATCATACGTGGAATTAATTAATTAAAGTCAAAACCATTTAAAGGATAAAATCCCTTGTTTGTAGGACACTAAATACGTGCTTCAGTTGTGGTTTAACAACTGACAAACGTGGAGGTTTTTTAGGCTTCAACGATCCCACGATAGTTGGGATGCAGTTGGATTATAAGTCTATGTAGGAGGTGTCCCTGCTCAAGGGAAGATAACGTCAAAACAAGATCTAGAACTATTGCTAGGGTTTTGATATCAGGTTCCTTAGTGAGTAGAAGACTCTCTTGGTTTTGCTGCTGTCTTTGCTGCTTGATCGATGGGGTTATCAGGTATGATTGTGCTCTTTCTTCATTCCAATTCTTGCAATGTTATATGTAAGATATGTAGGAGATGTGATCCTTGTTGAAGACTAACCAGATGTAGGTCTAACAATTAAGTGTTTATCCAACTCAACACGGACATGACCAGGAGAGGAAGCTCCAACGTGTATAATCAAAGTGAAATAAAAACAACAAAGCCTTGAAATAAATGAGGTTTTCGAACTTCACTATTTCACATATCTTTGAGATAGTCATTAACTATAAAAACTCAATATAGCCAACCAAACGTTGTGAAGTTGCGGATCTATTAATTATATTTTACTTTATTCCATCTAAATACCAAAAAAGTACAGAGACCCGCATGAAAAAAAAAATACTACGTAGAAATCATCTGCAGCATGAAACACACTCCTAAGGTAGTTTAAGATTTTACCGTTATACCCGAAGTGGGGGTGTAACTGAGTTGTCTTGCAAATATACAAAAAAGGTAGTATCACACTTCTATTTATATTATGGTTGGTTGCTATATCACACCCATGAAGATGAATATATTGTACTTGTCGCTTGTAAGTGTAAAAGGGATCTCGCGTACAGGAACAAGAACAGACAAAGGGTTCAAACCCCACAAGTAATCATCAAGACCTCTACGTCTGAGATACATTTAGGGCAAATATAAAAGGGACAACTTGGGTGTGTGAGGAGACATGTCATGATCAACCTTCTCTCTCTCTCTCTCTCTCCTGGAACAAGTTTAAGTCACTTTCTTCAAGCTTGTTCAACATTTTATCATAAAATATATATATATATATATATATATATATATTTTCTAGAATGTTTGTTGCAAGTATGATATATAGATAGGGGATATTACGAGGAGGATTGAAAATGTGGCTAAAATTTATAGTCTATGGTAATTAAATACATTAATGTACGTGGGACGCGGGCACCCAGTCCCACAAACCGCCCAAGCATCCAACTTAATTGCTTCCTTTGCACTATTTCTTGTTTGGGAAAGCAACCCCACCAACCACTCTTGAGTCTAACCATTTACAAATTACAAACATGACGATGATCATCATCCATCAGCTACGTATTCTTGCTGTGTATCAATCGTTCCAACAATTTCACAATATGTTGCAAGTTCGAGAACCATTTTATTAGTTCGTTTTACAGCTTGTTTTCCAGTCTCCGATCGGATTGTGACCAAAAAAAATAGACATCAAATTATGTAGACCAACAGAAGGACAAGTTACAATCTGATTCTTCCCATATATAAATATGTGTGTGTGTGTAACTGTAATTTTTTATAGTTTTACCATAAAATCAGCAAAGAACGAGTTAGTTGTCAATTTTATAAGATGAGGTTAATGACACCGACTTATCCTGTTAGAAGCCTGTCCGAAACCGGCCATGAAACAGACCTCTGCAAATTGATCAACTTTCGACTTAATGCGCGCAGTGTTTATACATATTGTATTAAGGTGTTGGCTAATTATGATCTCCCACTAGCTAGCTAGCTAGTTCCACTTGTTTGCCATATGTTTCCATGTCCAAAGTATCAGACTATATATTGAAATTTGAGAAGCCACGTGAGGAAGTGTATTGAGAGTATATTCAGTCTATGAAATTACAAGCCTTGCATTCACCGATCCCTATTATGTCTCTTATTTTATTAGGGATTGTTATACCATGCAGGCGATTGGGTAGACTTTTAACACATTTTACATTTGTGTGCACAAAAGTATTTGTGGCTTAATACACAGATAAAACATATATATAACTCGCTCTTAGCCCTCGTATATGGCTTAAGAATTCACAAAACGAACTAGGGGTACTTATAATATTCAAAAGTTCAATTCTGTGCTGAAATCCATCAAATGAGATCTGCCACCATGATTGTCATTCTTGTTTTGAAATCCTAAGGAATAGTGAATGGTTCTTCCGTCAACCCTTGTTCACACAAAACTGAGATCATGGAGGATACATGAGCTATCCACATGCTTCTCTCTTGATTACATTTTTCATGCATGCGTTTATATGCCAGCATGTATAAAACGAAAAATTATTGTGTGCACCGTAACTGGATGGCATTAGTATTTCACATGTTATAATAATGTATGTGTGACATTACATATTTTAAAGAAAACTATTATGTTTATTATTTTTTTCCTCTTATGCATGCTGGCACTAATGATTCACAACCAAAGAAGTACTGCATAGTAGTCCCTAGTCCTTACATTATGACAAATATTGTGTAGTTAAGCTTCTATTTTTTTAAATAAAAAATATATATAATTAATTAACTTGAACGTCTTTCAAGTTTCTTAAAAACTTGATCAGAATGCTAAAAAATAGCAAGAGTTTTAACACTAAATTTATTTAAACTATCGAGATAGGAATTCAAGTTTTGATGAAAATGATGGAGCACAATACTCTAGTCAGCCTGAGGTCATGTCTGCCAAGGAGAATTTAATTATATAGCAAAAGAGAGAAGAAAACAAGTAGTGGTCAAGTACGTACGTAATACCCTAATTAAAAATGAGAAGGCTAAGTGCATGGTTGCCTGCTTAATTAGTGAAAATTAACTAACCTTAAGTTCATGGAGAACTCATGCACCCATATAAGCTCATTGCGCCAACAATCTCGTTTTTGTTTATCTTGGCCTAATTCATTTCAACTTTTTATACAGTAGTCATTAGAAGGGTCACCTTTAAATATTCAGTTAAACAGCAGAATCTAGCATAAGATCCTATGCACAAAGCTTTTCTTAATTCCACGCCATCCATCATAAACCCTAGCAACATTTATATGTTAACTTTTAGTAATTAATTAAAAAAAAAGGGTACCTGCAGCTAATACTGTAGCATATACTAGTCTTAGTCTTTAAACCAAATGATTAAGGTATTAATTTAAGCAATTAATCCTGCTAGCTTGTACTAATCAAGATGAAAGCGATTTCTAATACCATGGTCGTTGAGTAATGTTATGTAAAATACAAAAATAAACACATATAGATTAATAAAGGAAAGATGTGATGATTTTAATAGATTAGGTTCATGATGATATCATATATCTAGATGATTCAACCTTGAATGGAAAGGTTGTGGGATAATTAAATTTCAAGAATATGGATTGAAAACAACAGCTAGTAGGTAATAAAAGGGTATTAGCGTTGGGTTGGGGCAATTGAGAAGCTAAAAGTTTATCAAGCTTTACTTGCTGACATTTTGATGGTTCAAGGTTTTGCAAGATAGAGTAGTCCTTGGTTAAAAGTCTCTTTACTCTTGTGGTATGGGTCTGTAACACTAATTTTGATCCTTTAACTTATAAGACTTAACAGAAAGAAAACATAATGTTACGAATCATTACATATTTACAAACTTGAAGGAAGCTGAATAAAATCTATAAATTGGAAAAGTCATATGTAGGACTGCACTCAACAATAGAACCAAAGTACTTCTTTCCTTTACCTCTGTGTTATTAGGGATGTTTGACATGTTGAATATCAGAGTGCGCGATAAACAAGACTAACAAAAATATTATTAAACAAATAAGAAAGTCGAAACGGCTACATAATCTCAAGAGACTACATCATGACTAACTTGTTTCTTAAACTAAATTACAAACTATATTTATAGAGAACTAAACCTAAGAAACCCTAACTCGGATGGGCTAGACCCAAATTCTAAACTAACTAGCAAAACCCAAATACTAAAATAAACCTAAATACTAATATTTTCCAACACCCCCTCCCCCCCTGCCTCAAACTCATGGCGGTAGACAACATGAGTTTGCCAACAAGCAAATGCGGATGCAAGCTCCATTATGCTAATTTCCAATGCCAATTCCAATATGAAATTCCATCAGTGCAAGTGCAAGTTTCCAATGCTAGTGCCAGTGCAAGTGCAAGATTCCATGTCAGTGCCAGTGCAAGACAAATACCAATGCTAGTGCAAACTTTCCCAATGCCAATTGCGAACTTCTGAACAAACAAGCAAAAAACCCAACTTTCGCAACATCACTCGGGTGGTCATCTGTTCAAGCACTCGAGCAATCGTTGCGGTGAGCAACAACATACAAGCCAAACAGCATCAACAAACTCATTGTGGGCCTGCAACTTCAAACAAAAGTGGACCCCAAAGCCTTCTAACCAATTTTTTTCCCTTGCCCGTGTGGGGCTTTAATTTTTTTTTTCTTCTTTTCCCCTTCTTCCTCTTTTTCCTTTCCATGGTTCCTTTTTTTTTTCTTCTTCTTCTTTTCTCCTTCGTCGCCTTTTCCTTTCTGTGCAAACAAGTGCAGCAGGAACTCTAGTGCAAAACGCGTGGGTTGTAGAGGGTGCAGATGCAGTGCAGGAAATGATGTGGTGATGTGGCTGGTGAGATGCAGATCAGACGCTGGACTACGAGATAATAACGAATGACGACAAATTGACACGCGACATGCAAGAGCAGATTAAATCTCGAAGAATCAAAATTTCTCTAATACCAAGTTGAATATCAGAGTGCACGATGAACAAGACTAACAAAAATATTATTAAACAAATAAGAATGTCGAAACGGCTACAGAATCTCAAAAGACTACATCGTGACTAACTTGTTTCTTAAACTAAATTACAACCTATATTTATAGAGAACTAAACTTAAGAAACCCTAACTCGGATGGGCTAAGCCCAAATCCTAAACTAACAAGCAAAACTCAAATACTAAAATAAACCTAAATACTAATATTTTCCAACATGGCATTGCTTGCATGAAGGGCTAAAACCGTTTCTGACTGCTAGATTAGAATAACAACTTCCAAATACTCTTTCAAGAAAGTATGTAATGTTTATCTCATTTTTCCTTGATTCCAGGTTAAAAGTCCTGACAAGATTTTTTAGAAGTTATTAGAAGTTATTAACTTCTATAATTTGTATCCTATACTCTTGTGCAACTTTTTTTTTTTTTTATGTTTAATGAATATCATACATTTCACTCAAAAATAACTTGTTTATAATCAAAACATTTCGTGCATAAGCACTTATAAGCAAACAAGCCTAAACTTGTCTATAATTTTCCATTCATTCACGAAAAGGAAAGAACTTTTTTTCACTATGTTTCTCATTTTCGTAATTTTCTTCAACAATCCAAACTTTCTACTTTTTAGTATATTCATTCATAAATTATCTTTGCAAAAAAATTAGACAGATTCAAACCCATTAAGACAATTAACTGTAGTAAAGAAAATATACAAATACAGTTTTTCAAAGAAACATAATATGACTACCATTTAATCTAATAGTAAAATGGTTTTGAATTTGGATGATATTTTTAAAGATGATCCTTGAGGGGTAAACCTAAAAGATGAATGGGTTAGTATGTTGAAATATGATGTGGAGTGAGCTCTACAAAGAAGCTTATTTAAGGGATTACTCAACGGAATTGGACTCTCTATATATAGACGTCGAAATGTTCAAAGCAATGATCAAATGGCAAAATGATTTGGATTTGTGAAAATTTACAGGGATAATCTTTAAATGAAGTAGTTTTTTTTTTTCCCCTCTTCGGAAAAATAATTTCTGCAGAATTGTAAAGCCAACGGATTAGTGACTTTTTGTCACATTGCAAGGCGCAGAATAGCTTCCTATAGGGAACTTTTGGTGAAGCAATGTGTCTAATTCAATGGGTGTAACTGGAGAGTTACACACTATTTGAAGAGACACATTACTTATATATAGGGGCAAATCTCTGCAGATTTTAACATGAGTAAGATGTATGAAAACACACATATACATGCTTCTATGATCTAACAAAGTGCGCATGTTATCTCCTAGGAATCTTGAGTCACCTTGTAAACATTCTTTGAATATTAGGGTTAAGAGTATTAGGAGTGTGCAAAACTTTGACAAAAACATAATTTTGTTACTACGTGCCTTAAAATACTCTTTCATCCCTTACAATAACCGTAATATGTTTAAAGTATACCCTGAAAGCCACTCATTTAATGTAACTGCTTTAGAAATTCTTATGTTGTTAAACTCTTATCTAAACTACTTATTAATAAAAATCTCTTTGTCAACGAAAAGAGAGTGAAAATACGATTTAGTCTTTTATCATAGAAAAAAATGATATGAAATAATGTAATTTCATAAAACCAAATTTTATTGTTTTTTATTGAAGTCTCACTTGCAGGTGATTTTAGCATATGTCTAATATTAAAAAATAAAAAACAAAAAACAGAAGTCTCGCTTCTCACTCCCACTCCCACATTCTCACTCTCCCTCTCTCCTTCCTATTTTAAAAACAAAAATAAAAAAATATTCACACATACAAAGTGTGTAGGCAATGCTAGTTTTAGTTTAATGGAAGGGCAATGTTTGTTATAGTGTTCTTACATATTATGTATATAATCAATAATAGAATCCAATGAATGTAATTAACCTAAGGGACAAGTGATCTAAGATAGTTAAATCAATGAGACTTTTCTCTTATATTCATTCCTAAAACATTTCTAGCCATAAGATTGTCAATTGGGCATTAATAATCTGCAAAGGTTAGTATGTGATATGTGAATCAGGAGTATGACTTGTCTCAAGTCATTAGTGTGAGACACTAGCTATGACAAACATATAGGTGCTCAAAAGGTTATGGAGCTCACTGAACTATGATCGACAAAGTCCTCATGTGGCAATAATGAGTAGTCCTTTTTCTAAGACACCACGGTTGCCTTATGAATATGTCTTTGATCATATAACAATGTAACAAAGACCATGCTCAATCTTGCGTATGTTCCTAGCATTGTTGGGATCGTTGATTTATTTATAGAGACATGTGAGTGTACAACAAGGGATCTCTAACCTTCAGTCATGGAAGGAGAACACTTTGTGGTATAATTCGGTAGTCTTTGGCAAAGCACGTGAATACGATTTAAGAAGAATGTTCCAAATCAATTCACATGAATCATATGGACTCTTGGATAATAATCACATTGGATAATAGACATGGATAACTTCTTGTCTACAAGGAGCAAAGATCTTTGGTGTGGAGACTTAGAGGTTCCATCCTTTTGGAACTCGGCGGAGTTTCCTTTCAACACATCTACAAAGGAGCAAACATAGAATCAAGGGTAGAAATTGAAGGCCTTTCACTTGGGTAATAACCTTGTGTAAACAAGGATGTGCTTTAAGGGTATGAAGCTCAATCCTTTCTCTCTCCAATTTGTGGTGAGTCTTAGTTCACCTTTCACTAGGCTTTTGCATTTTTCATGGGTTAAAGATTGAATTTTGAGGTCATGTTTTCCTTAGTTCCGCCTGTTAATTTTATTGTATGTGCTGCAAAAAAATAATCTTAATTGAACAAAGTTTTCCCTTCATAACCCACATGTATTATAAAATTTCTCCGACATAGTCACCCAACTATAATCGAACAAAGAGAAACACAACATTTCATATAAATAAACAAATTTTTTATGATAACAATTGAATGGTATAAAACAATTTTTGAAATGGCTAATTTTATGCAATGATGATCTCTAAATGACCACTTAACAAAATAAACATTTCGGATTATGGGAGATATATGTGGAGTGGCCTCAAATAAATAGTTAACACCGTATTAACTAACGATCATGTTAGCACATGAGTGTTTTTATTTTAAAAACTGTATGTTTTCAAGTCTTTATTTATAGATCATCCTTGAAAGAAAAAAATAAATGGCTAAGATATCTAGCTTAAGCATAAAAAGTAAATAAATACGATATAAACAATATTTTGAGAAAAGCTTGAAATGAGATGGATATAGGTTTTTTTTTTTTTGTAGTAATAATCTTTAAGATGACCTAAAATATATGGTTCAGATATTGAAATATATTCAATACAGTGTAGAATGAAAAACATTGAACTCAACTGAAGCTCTCCTGTTTTTAACTATGATCTTTCCGCAATGTGATCGTGATCTGCACCAAGAGCACAAGAAAGTGTAGCTCCCCACATACTGCCTGACAACCTTTCCACGTTGCAGGTATATAGGGTTACTGGCCCTTATATAAATCCGGGAAATTTAGTAGTAAAATCCAAGGAAACCTTTTCCAACAGAACTAAAACAATGTTAGTTTATAACCACACATTAACAAGATAAAAAATAGCTGTAAAGGGGACGACAGGGTTTTATCTATATATATTTAACCCACTGATAAGGACTGAATGGAATGAATAAGAAAGGTTGTTCTTGTTCCCGAGTGTATTAATTAACAAATAAGAAAGCTTAGCTCATTCTATTATCCCAACCTTACTTTAGTGATCGAAGAGTGATGGATGACTTTGGCGAGACTCATCTGGCAGATACAAATTAAATAAAAATGAATACGATAAAACTCAGTAGAATATGAGCTATTTGATACGGGCAGGTTGGGAGTCTGCCACGGCTGTATATGTGGCAGCAGATGAATGGTACCAAATGGCAAAGGCCGGCACACCAAACAGAATCGACAGGGAGGAGTAGATGGATAGTGAAAGGAGAGAATGTGATGATGTGATTGATATATATATATATATATATATGTTGGTATATTGGAGAGACTAAATAGTGATGTATTTTGAAAACTGATAATTCCTTTTCTCAAGGGGCATTTGAAAAGCTATTTATATAAACAACAAAAAATGAGATGATAAATTCAAGAGATAGTGTGGGAGTGAATGTTGTTAAAACTTAAAGCTTAAAACCTAGTTTAGTAAAGGAATAGTATATGTATATATATATATATATATGTGCGCGCGCGCGCGGGGGAAAATCTTAGAACACAAAATAGCGGTGGGCGGGGGTGGCGTGTAAACATGGTGTCACACTCACGCCGTCCAAACACAAGCTATGCATCTCATTGTCTCAGCTGCCACCCCACGCGCGATGCCAATGCGCAATCAATGCCATTACCATTCTTATCTACCCTCTCCTCTCCTCTCCTCTCCTCTCTCTTAATTCCATACCATACCTCTTGTTTTTAAACTAATTATAACTAGCTATTTTCTTCATCTAAATGTTCATCATGATCACCATCGAGCAGCTGGCCCATGTATATAAATACATTTATTAGCCTCTCTTTCTCTTCATCAACAAATTAATATTCACTTCACAGAACTGCAGAAGCTCTCTCTCTCTCTCTCTCTCTCTCTCTCTTACACACACAGAAGCTAGGGTTCCCCGGATCCAACTAATACATACATCTTGAATATTTCCTTCTTTTTTTACGTACGTCTGCATATATCATCCTTGAGTATTTCCTTTCCTGATCTCTTACAAGTTCTCTTCCTAGAGCAAAGAAGGCAGCTGAAGCAACACATTTTATAGATTTCCTGTGAGTATTTTCCTGTGTACATTGTATATTATTCCGATCATGTATATGTACTCAATCACAATGCAGCATGCAGAACTATACATTATACAACATATATATTGCAATTTTTTTTAAAATTTCTTAGTGCCATTTTACTGATGAACTTACTAGCGTTGTGTCATCCATCTACATTTACAGTTAATTAAAATTAACATTTTGTGTTATGGATGATCGATCGATCGATCGATCGATGATTTGTTTGTACTATATAGATCAAATTGACAATTTCACGGTAATTAATGAAAATCTTAGATTGGTCTTAATTGATTAGTTTTGATTGTGTAGCTATGTCGTGGGTATGAAATGAAATGTTTAAAGGAATTTAATTCGCACCACTGTTACTACCAGTAGAGATCGATCAAGCAGGAGGTAGGAAGCAGGGAGTGCACTGCACTCAAAGAAATATAACATGCTTGTGCCAGAAAAGTCAAGCTTTTCGGCCAACTTTTGTGTTCGATATACTTTTGCCTAATTACTCCATGCAACTAATGAAAACAAATTACTTGATCTTAATTATAAGATAATCCTATGTTTTAATGTTAGTGTGTGGTGGGTTCCAATCCACTACTAGTCTGTCATGATTTCTTTTTCCGCAGTGTCATTTAGCTAAAAACACATGCAGGACCACTCACAGCTCCCACAAAGTGAAATCGCCATCATTTCTAGCTAGCAAATTAGCTACTATAGTATAGGTTCTATACAACTTTCAGAATTCCTTCTTCAGTATCTCTCCAAACTAAGAGTCAATTGTTTGGTTGTCTTCTCTTTGATGTTAGACCTACTCGCCAATTACAAGAACCTTGCGGCTAAATATGTTTGAGTAAGGAATTTTTAAGTCCTAAGAAATTGAGACTAAGTTATAAAGAAATGGACTAAAAAATGTTGATATAGAAGATTAGGAATGACAACCATGACTGTTACATAGGCAATACGTATGTGAGAAAAAAATGATCACATGACTCTTTTTATTTCACATGATGGATGAATATACATAGGAAAATTCTATGGCACCCTTTAATAAAAAGAGGGTTGTACCATTTTGAATGTTAGTAGTGTAATGCAATCACGGTCAAATATAATATCTCAGATATACTGTATAATATGATTATGATAAGGTTTTAGTTAATAACACAGAATTACGTTGTTATTATTATAACAAGATTGGTAGTACTCTCTCTATAAACACTCATGCACATATATAGCTAGTCAAAAGTATAATAATTACTCTTCCTTATACTTCCTTGCCTGATGTGCAGCTGCGTCTAGAAGATCATTAGTAATGGAGATGGAATCTTGTGTTCCACCAGGCTTCAGATTTCACCCGACAGAAGAAGAACTTGTGGGTTACTACCTGAAAAGAAAGATCAACTCACTACATATTGATCTAGATGTCATCGTTGACATTGACCTCTACAAAATCGAACCATGGGACATACAAGGTACTTAGAACCAACTTAATTTTAACATTTGCAGCTTGACTTCGAAATGGCATAAATACATATGGTCCTAAGGGCGTTTTTGTGTCCATACTATATTTATATTTAAAAATTTTGGATGTGGCAACGTGTAGAAAGAAAACAACATTGGAAAAATGCGCCGATGCTTGTTGGTTGCAAAAACAAAACAAAACAGATAGAAACAACATAAACACAAATGCTACTCTCTGTCATCACTCATCAATGGCTAACCAAAAGAGTTGTTATTGACATCTCATAAGATTATGAGCATATTCAAGCATTCTGATAACTATGTATATGTATTGTGTGGTACAGCGAGATGCAGGTTAGGTTACAGTGAACAGAACGAGTGGTACTTCTTCAGTCACAAAGACAAGAAGTACCCGACCGGAACTCGAACAAATAGAGCCACAGCTGCTGGCTTCTGGAAGGCAACAGGAAGAGACAAGGCAGTGCTTTCAAGGGACAACATTATAGGAATGAGGAAGACCCTGGTGTTCTACAAGGGACGGGCACCTAACGGCAACAAAACCGACTGGATCATGCATGAATATCGACTCCAAACTTCTGAACATGCACCCCCTCAGGCAAGTTCTTCAACGTCGTCTATCCATTAACTTGTTATTTAATTTTCTTCAATTGATCCCAGCAATTGACAATATTAATACTCATTAATAATTCTCTGAAAACTTTATTGTTAAAGAGAAATGCCGTCATTAAACCCTAAACCAGTAAATAACATGCATTTGTGCGTAGTTGGAATTTTAATATTAAGTGAACATATATTTTCTACGCACACATACAATTGATAATTCTGTAAACAAGCCATTAATTCGGCCTGGGGGTTATCATGCAGGAAGAAGGATGGGTTGTATGCCGGGCATTCAAGAAGCCAAGTCCCAGTCACAGGCAAGGTTTTGAAGCATGGAAGCATGCCTATGTCAGAGATCATCCTTCATCTTCAAACTTCTCGAGCGAAATTCCTATGCTGATCAACCCCAATCAAGGTTTTCATCAATCTTTTGGTTCAGAGGAAGATCATTTCGTTTCAAACAACATTTTCTTGGGTAACCAACTCATGGAACTTCCTCAACTAGAAAGCCCAACCATTTCAACAAGCTTTGTCACCAAAGAAAATGTATTGCGTAGCAATAATATAAGCACTGACGACTATGAGGCGGAAAGGAGCAACAATAATAGCAGCAATCAACACATAGATTGGAGAAATTTGGACAACTTACTCGAAGTGCAATTGACTGATCGGGCATCCTTTTCTCATCCAAGTTTGTCGTCGGCACCTCAAAATTATGAGCAAGAAACTCAGAACAATCATCTTCTTGGATGCTTCCGAGACTTGTGACAGCAGAAGATCCATAAATATGGTCTCAATGATTTATTCTTGTTATGCTTATTGCTCTTAAAAAAGAAAAGAAAAAGAAATAATAGTCCAGTCCATATCTAATTGTGTAGTCGGGACAAGGTTATATATTAAGTTCTTGAGAGATTGCGTCCTTAAGGTTTTTCAGACAGAACCCAAAATAAAATGAAGATTATTTACAGTTAAAAAGAGTTTTGGCTCAAATGTGCACACGGCCAAATTTATCTAGTAATCCGATAATTTGGTTACGCCCATGCTCAGTAGCCTGGTTACGGATGTTGGGCTGAGAGGCTCTGTTTGATGCCAAGAAACTAACTTTTTAAATGACAACTTATTTTATGAATATTTTCGATATCAATATAATATCTTCCAATAAAAAGGAGTTTTTTTAGTTTAAATACTTGTTGCCAGTGAAGTTTTATGTCATAAAAACATCGCATTATATGTCAATTATCATTAAAAGTAAAATTATTTTTTTCTATTGTAAATAACCATGATATCACTCAACTATTGGTCTCTAATTTTGACAATGATGTTTTCACAATATTCATTGAAGCGAGCATTCAATTCTTTATTTGCATATCAAAGACTTGAAAATAGAGGTCCACACGATAATAATGAAAGTTTACGAGTCTTTTAAGTTGTACATTTTGATATTCTAGACACAAAATGCAAATCCTCCATGTTAGGAACATCAATATCATTTTTTTGACACAACTTTTGTACATCATAAAACAAATCCTCAAACTTATCGTCTACCAAGAATTGTAATGTTTGCTTGGATACTTCCACTAACGCTATTGCATTCACAATATGTTGGTGTTTCTTTTGTAATGCCAATAACTCGTTTTGGCCTGGGTTTATAAAAAAATAAAAAATTGGCCCCGCGTGCAAGGTGCGGTGCAGTAGTGACAACAATGACAGCATACTTGAGTTTCATTCAAGCATTTTGTTGAACACCTTTCGTGCAGGTTCATAGGGGCGATTTCGTACTCTTCATAGGGTTTTCCAACGACCGGAGGGGCGCCCTCCTTGATCTTATGTGACTTTGTCACTACAAGCACCAATCATATTCTTTCATAAACAAATCATCTGTCAAGAAGCTGTGTGCAATTTCTTTGCTCGTGAGGAGGATCTGTTGTGTGAGTTGTGTTCATCTAAAAAAGAGCAAAGGAAGAATGGCGTGCTACAAGGAGAAAAATACAAGAAGAATACAAGGAGAAACATACAAGGATTGAAATTGTGTTTCAATCCTATCACGTTTATTTTAAATATGGATGTTTATTTGTTGGATTTGGATTCTTCGATCCATCTACGATTTTAGAAAGACTACCAAGAAAGATTGACGCTGGTCCAAAGGTCTAAGGTAGGGGTCGACAACATATGATTTTCGTTAAACGACCATGACTTCTTATTGAAAGCAACAAAGGTTTTTTTTCTTCTTGTACTCATCTATTTTTTAAAATAAATAAATAAATCACTACGGTCTCTATCATCATCAAACTTGTCATTCATGAAAATTTACTTTAACTAGTGACGACAAATATAACCAAAACAAACAAGTGGCAAATTGTCTTTACTCTATGGTCTTTAAATTTCAAAATTTATGCAATAAATAGATATAAATATAAAAATTTAAATGGTAAAATTTAACTAGTGACGACAAATATAACCAAAACAAACAAGTGACAAACTGTCTTTAACTAGTGACGACAAATATAACCAAAACAACCAAGTGGCAAACTGTCTTTACTCTATGGTCTTTAAATTTCAAAATTTATGCAATAAATAGATATAAATATCAAAATTTAAATGGTAAATATCAGTTTACCATTCTCAAGTTTCATGATTTTCAACATTTAGTACATGAAAACGGGTATTTGTCGACCACGCGCTGCTACTACACGAGGATCGACTGCACCTCCTCCGAGCCAATGGTGGTGGTGTTGTTGCTGGGGTGCAAGATGAGGAGGAGGAGGGTGGAGGTTTCGGTCTGGGTTTGGGTTGCGCTGCAGGATAAGGAGGTGGAAGAGGAGGGTGGGGGTTAGGATGGATGTGCAGAGGTTGCGGTCGATTTTTTGAGATTTGCCTTCAAATCTGTAGGGAGAGTGAGAGAGAGTGATGAACAGTGGGGGAATATGGGGGGTGGGGGAAGGTGGTGGTTGTGTATAGAGAAACGGGGCTGTCGAAGAGGATGAGGGTTGAGTGGGTGGAGTCGAAGAGGGAGGGAGTAGGATGGATGTGCAGAGGTTGGGTAGGTGAAGAGAAGAGAAGGGAGAGAGAAGGGAGGGGGGTCGAAGTGGGGAAGACGATAGGGTTGTGGTTTTTTTTTTTTTTTTAACTTTTATTTAATTAATTTTTTTAATATTTTTTAATGACATGTGAAACTATTTAAAATTAACACTTAAGTATGATTATAAGAAGAAAAAAATTTCATCGACAAAATTTTAAAAATCACGAAACTTAAACCTAAATTTAAATTTATGAACGGTAATAATTAGGAAAACAGTCTTTAATATATTACACAACCTCGTTTTTGTATATATTTTCGGTCCATAGTCGTTTCATATCTCTTTTTGCATTCGCTTTCCATCTTTCTTGTTCCTAACCACATAAATTGAGTCTGATTGTTACCCACCGACAAAGAGGAATTGAATCTCAATTTTAACACCCAAAACCGAAACCAAATTCAATTCCCAAATTTGTATCCAAGAATTTGATCCACAACATGTGTCTGTCTCAGATTTTGAATCTTTGATCGATGTGGGTCGCATTCTAAAAACCACACTTTGAAGCTTCGACCTTGACAACGAAACCAAGGACGCAAATTTGTCGATGAATGAGTGTTACTATTGACGTGGGCCCTCATCATCTTCGTATCGGTGCTGGTGCAATCCGTACATGGCGGCTCCGAGAAATCTGGCGGGGGACGCGGGGAGGCTGCCGAGGGACGAGGAGAATGCCAAGGAGGACGATTGGTCCACCGGCAAGAAGCTCAAGTCCGAAAGGTTTCCGCTTTCGCGGTGGGAGCTCGCGGCGGCTCTCGCCGTTGTCTTGGTCTTCTCTACCGGCCTCTTCTGCGTCTACTTGACCATGCCCGCCGCCGAGTACGGTAAACTCAAGCTGCCCCGCACCATTGTCGATCTTCGCCTTCTCAAGTACGTCCCTTTCGCGATTCAATCAATTTCTAATTTGGATTTGTTGTTCAAATTTTTCGAATATGTGATATTGTAGTTGTGTTTTTGAAGGGTTATTGAGATTTTGTTTACACTAATTTGATGATTGCGGAAAATTTTATTATCTGAGTTGCTTTTTTTTCTTTCTCTTTCTCTGATTTGCATAAGAAGTCCGATATTTGATCAAACATGGCGTTTAATTTGCGGTTTCTCCAAAGATGTTGTCACAAATGTTGGGTTGATTTGAAATTCGAATAAAAATTATGAAACAAGTAGAAATCCTACGTCGATAGGGCTTCTTTTTAGTCACTACACCATCGAATTCACCTCTGCAAGGTATTGCATATTGTTTCATAGGCATGTTTGAAGACTTCGGTAGAATGAGAATGTAGAAGGAACTTGTGTTTAGACTGCATTTGCATATGAGACTTGATAGAAAGAATATATCTGTAGCCAGCTTTCAGATGGTAACAAATAGGCATCCACCCCCACCACTCTCTCCCCTCTTTCTCGGCATGTGAAAAAAGGGAAAGTCTGGTCTTCAATCTTTTGCGATATGGAAGCCTGAGAAGAATCGCAAAGTAAATACTAGAACAAAATCGCCTTTCTTTCCATTCATAGAGAACCTATATATGACCATGAGAACACATCTCCAAAATGTTCGTCTCAGTTACCAAGACAAAACCTCATGACTTAAGTTTTCAACAATTGGAGGAAAACTGAAGGTAACTCATTCATTTCAAACAGTCACTTTCAAATCCGAGAAGTCACTAGGGGATGCACCTGTAAAAGGATACCTACATTTCACGCCCCTTTTGCACGTTACACACCGCTGAGAGAGACAGTTGCAGTTTTGGTCTATGCCTTGGAGTCATGTCATGTTTTCACTTTTTGCTGTCTATTTTATCCAGTACTGTGGCCTTTATGGTCCCATTTAACATTAGTCATTTCCCCTGAATGCTTGTTCTGGTTTTTAATATTTTTTATAATCTTCTGCAGAGACAATCTGGCAACATATGCCAATGATTATCCAGCACAATTTATTCTGGGTTACTGCTCTACTTACATCTTCATGCAGACTTTTATGATTCCTGGGACAATTTTTATGTCATTGCTAGCTGGAGCTCTTTTTGGTGTAATCAGAGGCCTTATCTTGGTTGTCTGCAATGCTACAGCTGGAGCATCATCCTGCTTCTTTTTGTCTAAGTTAATTGGAAGGCCTTTTGTTAGTTGGTTTTGGCCAGAAAAGTTGAGATTTTTTCAGGCAGAGGTACTTATTATTACTCCGTTAAGATTGATCATTCGGCTACCATCTTCCGCTACTTTAACCTTAACTTTTGTACATCCAGATTGCAAAGCGTAGGGAAAAGCTGCTAAATTACATGCTTTTTCTTAGGATAACTCCAACCTTGCCGAACCTTTTCATCAACTTGGCATCTCCAATTGTTGATATACCGTTTCATATTTTCTTTCTGGCGACTTTTATTGGACTTATTCCAGCATCTTATATCACAGTCAGAGTAAGTTCTTTCTACTAATTAATTGCCAACTTTATTTTCTGTAAAATAGATGGAACTTTCTCATCTTACTATTTTCTGGTTAGTTATTGTCTTCTATATATTCCTGTTTTGGTGTTTGTATATGGTGCTCACTATACTTTTTAATAACAAATTTGTTAAACAGTTCACACTGCTTAGATTAGCTCTGGGCAGCATTTTACTTCATTGTTTTGTTATGCTTTTGGAGGTTTTGGACTTTAAGGCCTTGAAGTACACCGTATTTACAGGTAGTAATCCATAAGCATTGACGCTGTGGTGGGGGTTGGTCAGAGAAGCATCGTTCAATTAGGTTATTATTTGTCAGTCACGTTTTCAAACTTTTTTTTTTTTTTTGTCAAAAGCATGTCTTGGGTAAATTGGTTGGTCAGAAATAGAAGAACTTGAGTGGAGTTTGGCTGTGGCAGGTATGTTCTAGGTATTGTTGCTTTTTTGGGTAATGACATGAGCTTAACTTCCTTGTAGTGTTTGTACTATGGTTTCTTGCTTTCTCCAACCTTTATAGATTTTGCATTTTCTGTAATTTTATTAGATTGGGGAGCTGCTGTAGGATAGTTATTAGGGTTGTATTGCGATGTTAGAGGTGTATTTTTGGATTTTGTTCTAGGGTTGTATCGTACAGTGGGTGGAAGTCTGGTTCACTAAGTTTTTCATTCAATTTTAGCTCTTTCATAAAATTCCATTTCTCAGATATGTAGAGTTGGAAAACACAAGGTAACACCGGTGGATTGCAGAAACTTAGTGGATATGTGTTTTGTTGTCTTATCTTCAATCTGAAGTGTGATTGGCGGTCACATGAGATATTTAAATTGTAAGGGTCTTCAGCCAACTGCTGGCAAAGGTAGCCTGCTGGGAGGTCAGGCGATTGAGCCAAAGAAGTCGACCAACTATGTTGGTTGGCCTTCCATCCAAAAAACCTTCTGGTTTTGGTTCTTCTCTTTTGACAGTGTGTCTAGTCAAGATCCCATTTACTTGGAGTCCCATACTCCTAGGGTCCAAGAGTGAACTAATTTTGGTCAGAGTACTTAGACTTTGGTAAACTCTAGTATTAGCATGTTCTTGGCATAATTCAATATTATAATCAAATTCGGTTGAGGCCTTCAAGCTCTTCTATGAATACCTAAATCTAGAACAAAGTCTCATGAAATTTGCAAATTTTTTAATGTTAGTTTTTGGTTGAAATAGTTCTATACCTCGTAGTGTCAAATTTGTCCTTTTACAATGCAATAAATCATAAAGAAATCAAATTGATTATTATTACAGTAAATATAAAGTTAATAGAAAATATATATTTTGAGGATGAATTAAGGGTTCTCGGTAAGGCTGTCATTGTCAGGCTTCCCGTGCTGTGTAATTAGGTGTATGTTTGATGATTGATTTGTCCATGTGAGATGGGCCATGATAATTAAAGCTTTCTTAGTTAGATTGCAGGTATAGAATTTAATAACTGTACTAACAATATTGTCAATATGTATGAAGATAGCTTTTGGATAAACATCAAGTATATATCTACTAAGAATTGCTTTCTTACATGCATTTTACACGTTGTCCCTGTCCAAATAAAAATACGACAGATTAAATTGATTTTCATCATGTTAACTTGCGTACCGTGTTGTATGGCACTTTATTTGCTGCACTTAATAATAATAATAATAATATAAAATAGAGCTCCGTTGCACATAGAGAAGGCATCACAATTGCGACCAAAATAATCAAGATACACATAAACAGAACATCTGATCCCATTGGTTTAAAGTATAGTTGACATCTTTAATTAGTTTTCTCTGAAGACCTTTTATTCCCAGAATTCATCTCACTTTATTGCATGGGCCATTCATTAACTGTTTGCTTACATCCGAACATCTTAGACCGTCTGAAGTCTGTTTTTCAAGTTTACATATGACAGTTTCTTTTCTTGAAATGTTTTCATCGTAGTCGTTAATACCTGCTGATTTTGTTTTGATAGGCTGGCCTTGCTCTGGGGGATCTCAATTCAGTCAAGGATCTCTATGACTTTAAAACTTTGTTTGTGCTATTCCTCATTGGCTCTTTGATTATATTTCCAACCGTTTTGAAGAGGAAGCGAATCTACGAATGAAAGTTCTGGTGGTGAGGAACCCCCATTCCATGCTTCTGTCCAAAAGGGGGGCGTATGTAGTCTCAACGCTAAGTAGTGCAAAAGTTACAAAGTTTTCCAGTACCAAAGGGGAGTGTCTGTTTATCAATATAGGCTCCTCAAAGCATTCTTTACTAGGTAATGTATTATTACGGAGTTCAAATGAAGTTCCGGAAGCTGCTGTGCAATATTATTTATGAATTTATCATTGCTTTGGGCTCATGTAACATTGATAGTCCTTGTAAAATAACAAAGTATTCAGAAAGTTGTGGAGCTATATTTTTTCCGATGGCGGATGCCCTTTCGTTTTTGTTTCTTGGCTACATGGTTAACCAGTTCAGGGCCAGTGGAAGTTTGATAAAGTGTTTTGAGTTTTAAGTTGTAACTGATTGCAATGAGGTTTGAAATGGGATTGGAGAAATTTTTGTATACGGCAAACGTATTTGCCAGGATTTCTTTGGATCGTTGGCTAATTATGTCTGATCAAATAATAGGGTAAAACAATAATGCTATATGTACCACATTTACCGTCGGACATTGTTCTCCTGCTACCCAAGTCACCTATGTTGGAAAGGTTGTCAGTGAATGTGGTTCAAATAACAGCACTTTAAGATGAAATAACATTTTCGTTTTTATAACTTTAGGACAAAACATTCACTTAAATCATGTGGTATTCAAATGTTATATGAAAATACGGTATGACTACCATTAGATAACGAAAATATGACGTTTGTTACAAACCGAAATTAAGATGATCATGGTGAAAATCAAATGGCTACTCTTCATGCCAAGTTTTCTGTCTTCAGTTCCTTCCTTTTACAAATTACATGTTTACAAGAAATTGCAGTTTCCTTGTTACCATCTCATTGTCCGGTAGAAGTAGACTGATCTTTTATTCCGAAAGCGTCAGCCAAGTTAAAGTTCAAATTGTTTCTCATGGTTCTGCTCCTCCCAATTCCTCCATCACACCCCTTCCTCATCATTGCAGCAAACTCCCCATAATCGATACGCCCATCCTGCAAAACTTATGTAATTAGGCTTCCGAAACTTCATTAATATTATTTCTAATCGAAATATAAATGAAAAGAAACGCTTACATTGTCTTCATCAATCTCTTTGACAATTTCATCCAGATGAACGTCACCTAGACCAAACTCCTTGCAAGCCTGTTGAAGCTCATCGACGGTAATATATCCACTACCATCTTTGTCAAAAAAGGAAAAGGCTGCAATCAAATTCTCCTCTCTTTCCATCTTGTTTAAGTGCAAGGTAGCAGCAAGAAATTCACCGTAGTCTATTGTTCCACTGTTGTCTATATCAGCCTGCCAATATTGCCGAAGCAAAAAGATTTTGTGAGGGTCATTCATGTTAATAACGTTGGAGATCTATTAAGATCATAAACAGAAGAATATTGAAAACTTTGTAACAGGCAGCCAGTTTATGGGGATCAATCTATTAACTGCTTCCATAAGGGACTTGATTTCAGACTCCATTAGCTCCGAGCCCACTTTTTTCAATCCCTCTTTAAGTTCCTCAAATGTTATTGTCCCGCTATTATCTGTGTCGATCATTTTGAACAACTCTTTTAATCCACCAATCTCTTCTTCTGACAGTCTTTCTGCTATAACCTGGGCAAAGAAAACAAGAACACCGCAGTGATCTACATTACACCTCACCAAAACAAAAAATTGGTCACAGTAGAAGTAGAAACAAATTGCTGACATAAAGAATAACAGAGGTAGTTGATCCAATACTAAACAATAACATACATATGGCTTCTCACTGCTGATTGAGTGAAAACTCAGATATTCCGGTTAGAACTTTACTTAACCATAACTAATCATATATATAACAATCAGTGTTGTCTGCCTACTTCACTATGGCCTTACATATTTATCAGTGAGAGAATTAAACAGAAAAAGAGAGGTCTTCCCCCAGTCTCACATCGCTTTAACCATTATTACAACCACAAACACTATCAAAACATACACCCATCTTGTGAAGTTGATACGAACAATATATGATAACACGTGTATTATAAGGAAAGTGATAAGTTTTTTAATTAGTCAAAAATGATATTTCTGCTCAGACCGACCTTTATATAATACAATGTGCACTACAAAGAACACTTTCTTTATCATTGTCAAACAAAAACTGTATTGGTTGCATAAGATTTCTTCATTGGAAAAATTGGGTATCCTACAGATGTTTCTACAACTCCAGTTGAAGTTGAATGCAGTGTATAAATGGAGGTTTGATCTAGAAACTATAAAAACAGTGTCTACGTTACAGTAACCCGATGTTTTGCAGGTGAAATGAAATCCCAAGTCCATCCCATATCATGTTACTACCATTTTTAAAATACTTGTTACAGAAGTTATGATATTAGTTGTTATCTTAAACTTATGATGCCTTGACAGAGATTGAATTGTAATTCTCACATTGGATGATAAATGAATTTAACAATTGACTGCAAGGTTACTGTGGAAAATGTATTAGAATGATAGATATATAAAAAGATGATAAATGGTAAGACATTAATAAGACATACTCGAAGAGCCATCTTCTTAAGCTTATTCATTGCTGAGAACTGCTTGAGGCGGGACAAAACCGCAGAATCTAGTGGTTTATCAGGGGCAACTCTGTCGTCCACAATCCAGGGGTGGCCTGAAAAGATCCATTTTAGATTTCAACACAGCTACCATTTGGATAGAACCTTATCTATGCAACAATCTCATAAAAATATATCAGCATAGTAGTAGGTATTAAACCACTCACATAGGACTTCATGGGCAGATATTCTTTTCTTTGGGTTCCTCTCAAGCATCTTACACATGAGATCCTTCGCACTTTTGGAAATATTAGGCCAAGGCTCAGATTCAAAATCGATTTTGCCATGTAAAATCTGTCTGAAGATCCCTGCTTCAGTTTCTGTAGATACATATTGAAGCATTAAACAACTCACGATACAACAAAAGAACCAAACATGTTAATAGAGGTCAAGCCTCACTGATAAGGGTTACTAACTGTTGAGGATCGCTACCTGCCCAAAAAGGAGGAACCCCGCTTAAGAGGATGTAAAGTATCACACCAGCACTCCATACATCCGCTTCAGGTCCATAAATCTTGTTCAACACCTCAGGTGCAACATAATAGGGACTCCCAACGACGTCCTGGAAAACTTGTCCTGGAACAAGAAAAGGTATAGCTGAGCACATAACCAACCATCTTTATGCATGACAGAAACACCATTCAAGCTTCAATGGGGAGGAAGAGAAAAACACAAGGGAGAGCCGCATTTGATACAGGATAGTGATGGCGTCAATTGTATACTGGCTTGGAAACCAAAAAGAGAAAAAGCATTGTTCTGGCAAAGCAATACATTTGGAATTATGTTTATGCAGACGGACTGTCTTGGACATAGAGATTGATGAGTAATTTCGCTCACGGGAATGACCGAATGTATTGGCATACTGAATAAAACGTAGATTCCTTGTTATGATATCAATACCATGACAGATGAGCCATCCATCCCCAACCAAAAGGACGTTAATATTGTCGAATCTAATGATGCAATATAGAAGAATTTCTAAATAAATCTGGCAACTTCCAAACATGGCATAGAGAAAAAAAAAAACAATATCCGGGAAATAGCTCCTTTGTCCTCCCTCGTAGGTGGAACCGCGGAGTTTATGTTTGTTCATCATATCCAAGACTAAGTAGAGAAACCTGTGTACGTATAAATCAAGCAACCCAAAAGATTGAGTACACAACAAGGCACAAGAAATTCAATTGAGCAAAATTAAATAGTTGAAGAAATAATCAGAAATATTTTCAAAAGCTATAGCAGACCAACATTTCCATTTCCCAGTTCAATAAAAAGAAAGAAAGAACCAAGTAAAAGTGGATCGGATAGGAAAGGAAGCTGAACCTGGCTTGTAGAAGACGGACAAGCCGAAATCGGTGGCTTTGAGCGTGGCGTCATCGGAAGGCGTGTCGAACAAGAAATTCTCGGGCTTGAGATCGCGGTGCATGACGCCGAGGGAGTGGCAGCCCTCCACCACCCCGACGATGGTCTTGATGAGCTTGGCCGCCTCCCTCTCGCTGTAATGCCCCTTGCGGACGATCCTATCAAAGAGCTCCCCGCCGGCGCAGAGCTCCATGACGAGGTGCACGAAGACGGAGTCCTCGTAGGTGCCCTTGATCTGGACGACGGTGGGGTGCTCGGAGAGGTGGTGCATGATCTGAATCTCCCTCCAGACGTCGTCGTAGTCCTCCTGGCAGAGGAGCTTGCGCTTGGGGATGGACTTGCAGGCGAACTGGGCGCCGGTGGGCTTGTGGGTGCAGAGGTAGGTGGTGCCGAATTGGCCTTGGCCCAATTTCTTGCCCATCAGGTAATGGTCTCTGAGTCGCGGCGTTTCGTACGGCAGTACTGTGTGAAGCTTCCCCGCTTGGGAATGCAATCCTTTCTTCATTCTTTCGATTCGTTTCGATTCGTTTCGATTCTTCGATGACGATGAATTTCTTCTGATTTTTTTTATTTTTTACTTGTGATTTGTGATACGATCCTTTCCATCCTCCTCCTTCGCTCTCTGGAACTGTTATTTCTGTTTCTATCCTCTTTCTCTCTCCCTTTGTGGATATTGGTTGGTCACTATCAGACCCCCTGACTCTGCCTCAATTATTATCTAGTATTTTTTTTATTTTGGGCGAAAGTGAGATTGGAGGGAGGGAGAGAGGATGTGAGTTTGTCTGTTTGTGGTATGACACGTGGAGATGGAGTCCTGTAACTCTATTCAGCTTCAGAATAAATTTTTGATTGCGACTGGAATATAGGTGATACACCAAGTGTTTTTATGTAAGTGATGAAAAATTTTAATTTTTAAATTATTAAATTTTTAACACATAAATCTTGTGTGTCAGTGAAACTAAAAAATCTCTCCAGCTTGTGCTTTGTTGCGCTCGCGCGCGCTCTCCGTCTCTCTGTTCTCATCTCTACCCACAAACATTCCCTCCACGTTAGCAAATTCATAACTACGACAAAGACGACAAGCAACCTAAATTATTCCTCTTTACTTTCTCACGTGTGTAGTAGTGTGGAGACATCTATATCTATGAAGGGAGAAGACTAATTTGGTAAAGCATTCAGAAATGCCAAGAAAGTCCTTTTGTTTTCTTCACAATTGAAATCCAAAAAAACGAAAAAAATGAGGACAAACTGGTAAAAAAAATAAATGAATAAAAAAAATTGTATTGAAAAATAAAAACATTTACATAGTGAGAGAAACAAATAAAAAATATACAACAAGAAAAATAAAAAAGTAGTGCAAACGGAATAGGTGGAAAAGAAAACTAAAATTAAAAAAAAATGTTTTAAAAGTTAAAAGGAAAAAAAAGAGAACGTGTCCGTGATGAACCCTCAAACAAGACGAAGAAAACGGCTCCAACATGTTAGCAGTTTTCTCTTAATAATTCCCACGATCTGATGTGTGATTTTAGTGGAAAGTTCAACAGTAACTACCCACATATCATCAGTATACAGTTGGATGATCGGAAGGGAATCACTTTTCGTCTTCTTTGAGTTCAGTGTGGTTTCAATTTATAAGAGTTCGACAAAATCAACAATAAAGATTGGTGAAGATCTGATATTTCAAAGAAAATTCTTCTCCGAAAATCAAATAATCCATCAGGTTAATAATTCATATTTTCAATTTCCGTTCTCTTCCCATTTATACCTCTTTTTCAATTGTGTATGAATTATTTGCTTCGATGACTTAGAAATAGATTTGCGTTCATATTCAATTGTGCTTTTTAATACATGAGTTTTTAACATGAGTGCCTAATACCTTGAATAATATCACAAATTTTCCCTTTTTGGTTGTTGGTGTTCTGGGTTTTGTGCTTTGCGTGCAAGGTGTCTTTTCAACAGGTATAACACTTTCTGGATTATTCTTCGTAATTTTGTCTGTTGCATTGTGTCAACGGAGTTTTAATTTATGGTCATTATAATTCTCTAACTTGAATAATATTATTTTGTTGTAAATAATGTTTTCATACGGTGTGTAGTTGAGTATTCATATGATAGTTTGTTAACCCACATCAAATCCCAGAGAGCAAATCGTAGGAGGGGACAGCGCCCCTTTTTTTAACAAGGTTTGATATCTCTCTCTCTCTCTCTCACTTTTTTCATCCCTCCTTATTTATCTATATGTACCCTTAATATCTATGCAGATTAGCCTCTAATTGGTAAACAGAATTTAATTATTATTCTTTATTAGTTTATCATTTCACATCTACTAATTTTACCAGTTTAATGCTTGATTTCTTTTTGTCAATTTAATTGCGTTCTCATAGATTACCCAATTGATTTCATTGCTTATTGAAAAATTTGTTGGAGACAGATTTTGATTTTCCTTTGATTATCTCAAGTAATAATGCAAATTCTGACCGGAACAAACATGGGTTTCTTTTTTCCTGTAAGATTATGATTTCGAGTTAAGAAGACAAGGCCAAAGATATTATGTGATTATTTGAAATAGAATGGTTTTTGTAGGGAGTCTGAATGTTTGTTGTGGCCACAGGAATCAAAAGCGAGTGAAAGGTAAAAGCTTTTCTCTCCCAAGCATTCATCACCAGCAATTACTGCCAGAGCCAGGTATAGGGTTTAGGGTATATCTCTCCTCTTGCTTTCTTTCCACAATTTTTCTGTCCAAGTTTCTCTGAGAAAGTTAGGGTTCTGGTTTCCATTCTTGGATTAGATTTGTAGATATTCCAATGGATCTCACTTTTCTTTTATTTAATAGCATAATCTTGCTCTTGGTATTTTAACTTTGCTTTCTTTGCATCAAGATTGTATCTTTCTTGGTATTCTATATAACCCATGTATTCCGTATATATTTACTTTTAGAATTCTTTGATGTTGCTATTTTTATGTTTGGTGTCAGAAGTTTAGGTTTCATCTACTAGAAACTTGCATTACTGGGTTATAATCGTAAGGGTTCTATCAGACCAGTTACCGTATGTTACATTGTCCAGTTCAAGCCTTTCTTTGAAAATATTTTAGGGTTCTTTGTTAAACAATGGCAATGTGAAACTAGGAAGCACATTTTTGTTGCTTAGTTGTAAGATACTTGAGAAGCCCAATATTACACTTAATCAAAGAACCGAAAAGGATGTGGAGGTTTTGATTTCTTGGAGAAAAACGAGGACTAAACCTGGGAAGATGCTTAAAGATCAGTAAAGAGACCTCCAGAAATTTATGCATGATAGTCGACTCTAAATCAAAATGTAAGGGAAACTCGACTTTGTCTAGTTAATGGTTGTTTGACATAGTTTTCTTATGAGATTTTTGGGGTGGTCTTTGAAGAGTTGATGCGATGTGAGGTGAATCTTCGATTGAAATTTTCAACATTAGCCTCTCTTTCCCAAACCGATCAGTTATCAATTTGGACTTCCTTTGAAGTTTATTTTTTGTGTGTAATCCGTGACAATTTGTAAACTACAATTCAGATATGCATGCCTTCATTCATTTGACATCATTTCACTTTTGTTGTTGAATTTATATGCTTTTATAACTAATTTTTACTCTGTCTCAAATATTTGTAGCTTCATGAATTTCAAATAATAAGGATGGAATGCAGGGAGTCGATGTGAGGCAGCGTGCTGGTTTGGTTTCGGCAACAACTTGAAATTCTACAGTGACTATATATTGTAGCTTATCATGTTCCAAAGAACCTTAATGGCAGGTTAAAATATATTGTAGCTTATCAACACATTTATATGTGACTTAATTATATTTTATTTCTTTTTATTTGCAATTGTATGTTGAATTTTGTTTTTATGACATGGTAAATAAAACATCTAACACAACACATCTTAAGGGGGCGTGAGCGCCCTTGATTAAAAAAATGGAAAACTAACCAAAAGCCCCTGAAAAGTTTCCTTTTAATCATAAGGACAAAATTTTTTGGTAATACCCGGCATAAGAAAGGTGACAAATGAGGGCTCCAAAGAGACAAAACATGCAGGAACCCTTGAAAACTTTTAGACAACAATTAAATGCAAAATGATAAAGTAAGGGCACAAGCTCCAAAATATAAATCATGCAAGAGGATTCACATGGGTTCACATGGCCTTTATCAAAGCAAAAGGAAGAAAAGACAAGATCCTGTCAGAATCAGAAATAGTGTCTACAAATTCAGAAACAGTGAAGATAAGGCACACCATCCAATTGTAAAGAATTTTGTATGTTAGCATCCTCATTTAGTGTATATAAGGAGAAATTCCTTTCATTGTAAACAACACAGCAGAGAAACACCATACTCACACCAACCTTCAATCCTTATACACTCAAGCATCCAAAACCTTCCTAGCATCCTTTGTAAACATTTCTTTGTAAACACTTCTCTTTGTAAACATTCTATATATCAATTAAAGTTCAAGTGTACATATTCAAGCAATCTCCAAGTCTTAAGTAAGTTTTCTTTTCTTTCTTTAGTGTGTTTGTTTAATTAGACTTCTAGTCCAAAACAGGGAAACACTATTGTAGTTATATTATTAACCTGTTAAATTGACGATCATACTTTGTTCGAGCACTATATTATAGTTGAATGCTTGCTATACAAATAACTAAACATTAACCAGGGTACCTCTGAGTTCTTCGTACCTCTGAGTTCAGCCGTTAAGGCCTTATACTTGTATTGTGAGTGGCCGTCATGCTGAAACATGTCGAGTTCCATGTGCAAGGTTCTATGTCTAGTTGTTATAATGGCCATCCTACTATTTAACCGGGCCTTGCTGTGCGAATTTGGTATCAGAGTCAAGTTTAGCATTTTAATAGTATAATTATAATAGTAAAGTACCTTGAGGACGGAAGTCATTGATACAACTGATATCACACTTGTTTATTTTGTATGAATAGCAGATATTATTATCCCTGTAGACCCTGTCAACCACAATTACCAGGTATTTATTGTCTCAGACACCCAACTATAACTAGCATAAAGAAAAGATTAGCATATATATCCAAAAGAATTATCAGTACTTTGAAGAAGCAAAAGTTTTATCTTGGTTATCTTGAACATCCTTCATTTATTCGTAAATATAATAACACAGAAGTGCATCATAAAGTTTTAGAAGCAAAAAGAGCAACATATCAAGTTTTAGAGACCTTGAGAGAAGAAAAAGAGCTTCTAAGAAACCAGTTAGCCGTAACTCTAGAGAAAGGTAGACTGTAGTTTATGATAGATTATTTTAATTTAGAAATTAGTGAACCTCAAAAAAGAAAAATAACCTTAGACCAAAATAGTTTAGTTTGTTATTTTTCATTGAGAAAGCATAATCATATTTTGCATAGTGAAGAAAATCCACAAGCCAATAGTATTGTAGATCTTATTATTAGTCAAGCAGAAAATATAAAATCGGAAAATAATAAGCATAATCATTTGTTAAACCAGTTGTTAGAGCATTTTTAGAAAAATTTCATAAAAATAATTAGAAAAAATTTAGATTATATTACATCTCAGTTAGAAGATAATAATAAAAATATTCAAAGGTTTCCTAGCAAAAGAGAGATAAAAGAGCTTGTTGATCTCATAGATAGTAAGCCGAAGCAAGTAGAACTTAGATCACTAAAAATAGTTGAGCAGTTAAAATTAGAAGTTCAAAAAATTCAATTAGTACAAAAGGAGTTGAGTGAACAAGTAGATAAGTTGCATAATAAAATAGATAAATTATTAGTTTAATGACAGATTCTAGAACTAGCAGAAAATATATCCAAGCTTTGAAAGAAATTAGTAAGTTAGATAAAGAACCAGTAGGTTTAACAGATTTTTCAACACAAGTATCCAGTAGTAATATTCCCATTAGGCAAAATAACTTAATTATTCAATTAATTTTAAGTTCGGCTGAAAAATTAGATCAAGTTGAAGAATAAATAGCATAAATAAACCAAGTTTTACATAACGCATCTTCATCACTTCCACCATCTTTGCTAGATAAATTAGAAAATTTAACTTTAAGTGCAAATAATATTAGAAGACCTAAACTAAATCCTTTTGATAATAGAAAATGGAACTCTTTAGGAAAAAAGGAAAAGAAGTAGTTAGAGCTGAAGATATTTATCCAAATGAAGAAGAAGCACAAGAATTTATTCGAAGAGGTTTTGAGAGAACACAAAAAAATAAATATAACTTGTACCAATTAGGTTTATTTGAAAACAGAAGTATAATTTTAAGTAGCATCAGTCAACACGAAGTTAGCTGTATTGATAAAGAAGTCACACTTAATCTAATTAGTAAAGAAGCAGTTACTCATTTGAGAAAATCACATTTTAGTCAGATTCATATAGGAACAATATTAATTGGAATAGCAGGATTAAACAGAGCACAAGTAGGCACAAAAGCATTAGTATACATATAGGATGATAGATGGGATAATCACCAACAAGCAGCAATAGCAACAGCTGAAGTAGACTTAAGTTCAAACTTAGCAGTCATAGGTTGTATTCCAAATTATGTTATGACAATTAATGAATTTAGTAAATATATTAAAGTGAGCATAAGAACACAAAATTATAATATGAAAGGAGAGTATAAAAATTTGTGTATTAGCTTAATGTATATAGGTAAAGTGTCTGATAGATATAATCATAAGTTTAATTTAGAGTTTCAAATTTTAGTTCAAACATTTGGTAGTAAACATGTAAATATGATAGAAGCAAAACCCGTAGATAATAGCTTTTTAGAAGGAACTCAGTGAACATTGCCTAATTTACAAGTAGCAACGAATAGACAACCAGATAAAGTACAAATATATGAAACTAGTACAGGTCAAGCAACAATTAGGTTTAGTAATTATAAGCAACTAGAAAAAAAATAGAAGATGATGAGAGTGAGATCGAAAATGAGAGTATACATATGACTTTTGATAATTTAGATATTAATTTAGTTGAGCAAAATTTTGATCATATTGTAGATAAGCTTATAGAAGATATTGATCATTTAGATGAAGAACAATATTTGGAAAAATATAAGACATATGATTTATGACTACATAGAATTTCAGACGAAGAGATGAAAAAATTAATCTTAGAAATAGGAGTAGAACATATTTTAGGATCAAAAGAATATAATAATTTATTAGAATTGAAAGCAGAATGTAATCCAACAGAAGCAAATAGTACATCAGGAGTAGAAAATCCAAGACACGCAAGTAGAACTGATCAACAATTTTTTAGACCAACAAATGAACAATATAATGAAAAAGCAAAAGTAGATTATATAGAAGAAAGTATGATAAACCTAGAAAAAATAGGATTCCATATTTGAGAGGGTTAGAACAAATTAATATAGCTGGTAATATATTAAATTTAGATAATGTAGATCCACAAGATTGGGAAAGAACGATTGAAAGATGGGAAAAAGGCTGCGTACATGCAGCATTAATGTTAGATTTTAGTAATTAACAAAATATGTTAGATTACTTTGAGCATACTTTGGATGGTTTAGTTTTTTATTATTTCCAGTCAGGGAAATAATAAAATCCAGAACATCATCAGGCAGCTAAAACACATTTTAATATTGAAGGTTTTGTTACTTTGATTAAACAAGAGTTTTTAGATCATAATAGGTTAGATGGCAGAAGCGAACAAGAACAAATAAGAGCAATTAGAAATTTAGAACAATTACAAATTTTCGATTTACAGTATATAGCTGATTATACCACAGATTTCTTTAAATATTTAGGAAGAACAGGTAGAATTAGTGATATTAATTTATTAGATACTTATATGACAAAAATAAAAGGATCAATAGGTGAAAAGATTTGGAATGAATGACAAAAGCATCCAAAGAAGAATGATATTGCTATAAAACCTAGAATTCAACATGTATATGATATACTTAGACAAGAGTGTAGTCAAATAAAAGCTAAGAGACAAATTAGGAAACAATTTTACATGAGTTGTAAAAATATAGATTTACCACAACAGTATGGTTGCCATAAGAAAAATAAGCATAAGAAAATATACAAAAAGAAATATAAGTCATATAAACCCTACAAACAGCATAAGAATTTCAGTATAAGACCTTCAAGAACATATAGGAAAAGAAAATATATTCCAAAACAATTTAGAAAAAAGAAGTGGCAGATCTTGGATTAGAAAATATAAAGTACCAAAAGATAAAAGTAGTTGTAAATGTTATTCATGTCGAGAAGCTGGACATATTAGACCTAAATGTCCAAAATTAGGTAAACAGTCAAAAGAAAAAATACATTTGATGGAGTTGTTTAAGTTAGAAGAAGATGAGGATATTCAGTGAATATACAGTTTAGATGATTTAAGTGATAATGAGAGTATTTATAGTATAGAGAGTATTAACATGATAGATTCAGACTCGGATGATTCAAGTAGCACAAATAGTGATCTAGAAGAGTATATGTGTGCATTCATAGAAGAATAGCATGAAGAAGAATATAAATACATTAATTTAGGTTGGCCAGAAAAATGTCATAAGTGTAGTAAATTAGTTGCAAATAAATACTATAATACATATTCAATATTATGTGAAAAGTGTTATAGTAATAGGTTATTAGAAGTTAATTCAGCAAAATCACAAGAAAATACTGAAATATTAGGAAATATTGTTCATAGTATAAAAAAACCAAAAAATAGTTCTTTAATTACCATAAATTGTGAAATAGAATTAGCAAAAGAACATAAAATACAAACAAGAACTATTACAACCACCCCCATATTTCCTTTTTATTTCTTTTTTTCCCTAGAACATATTTAAATCTATCAATTTAATCCCTTATTCTCTTTTAATCATAACCCTTGATCTAGATTCTCTATTGTTCCTAAACTGCCACGTGGCATATTCTTAACTCTCTCCTCTTTCCCCTCTGCTCGAGTCCTCCCTCTCAGATATCTCTCTCTCTCTTTCTCACGAGATCTTTCTTCTCTCCATTATTCATCTCCATGCCCTATGACCTGCCAAACATCATGCATGCAACTCTAGTATAGACCAACTTCATCATCATCTCCCTTGCACCATATCTCTCTCTCCATCGCAGCAAAGTTAGGGAACCCAGAGAAGGGACCTCTAACGGATCCCTCCATTTTTTCCGGCTAGGTAAGTTTGTTTACCTTTTTAAATCACCATTGTGGTTGTTGGACGTTGTGTGATGAAAGTTATGTGGTTTTTCCAAGGTTTGAGGACGGGAACGGCACGGAGGAAGCTCACTCGCATTTTCCGGCGAACCCGTGATTTTCGAGGATTCTTTCCGAGTTCTCACGACCGTTCACGGTGAAACTAGGGTATGGAAAATACTCCACTCTCTTCCCTCTTCATTTTAGTAATTGGTTTTGGTAGTAGTTTGCACGTTCGCCGTCGATCGAAGCTACAACAGCTCCGGTGTTCTTCCCTGATTTGCACCCGAGCCACCCAGGCCATCAGGCATTCTCAAACACCTCGGGCCTTAGCCCAGTCTTGAACCAGCCCAGTCCCTTTTTGATTAATTGGCATGCGGGCTGTGCTTGTGTGAAGTGTGTGTGTGATTGGGCCGTGCCCTACATGGCCCATGTGTATGTGTGTTTTGGGTTATATTGTGTGAGTGTGTGTCCGTGTTTGCGTGTGTGGGTGTGTACCCGTGTGTGTGTGTGCATGTGTTGTGTGTGTGTCCGTGCATGTGTGGTGTGTGTGTGTGTGTGTGTGTGTGTGTGTGTAAGCATGTGCACGTGTGTGAGGTGCACGTGTGTGTATGTATATGTGGGCTGGTGTGTATGTGTGAGAGTGTGGGTTTGGGTTTAAGCCCAAACCACCCTTCTTCACCCTAAACCTTTTTAACCCAAAAACCTTAGGATCCTAAAACCCATTAGACCTTAACCCATTCAACCCAAATCCTTTATTTAATTTAGTTCAAGTCCAAATCCTTTAGAAAATCCTTTTATTTATTTATTACATTTTTGTGCTTAGGTGAAGTTGCTAGTGAGGGAATTCGTAATCCTTATCCGCATAACTCTACTGCTAAAGAGTATCTGTTAGTGGACCCTTTCTAAAATTTGCATAATTTCATAGTTTAATTGCATAAATGAAATGCATGCCTAACGAGTTATTAACTGATTTTATGTTAAGCAGATTTATGAAATATGTTATTTATCGTCTCGTTTTTTGTGAGGAATTAATTGTTGGCCTATATTGAGCTATATTTTAAAATATTGTATTTTCTATAAAAACCATGAACTGGTAGACTATCTGATGGATGACGATAGGATGCTAGAACATGTTTTAGAAACCCTTATTTATAGTATAGACAATGGATGACTTTATACTATGAAGTGGTTATTTATGAGAGGCGTAACTATTTGTACGTACTTAGTGGACACTATGCTGCCTGGGGCGAGGATCTGGTGTTGGCAGTTAGGCCGGGAGAAATAATCCCTAGCTACGAGCTGAGGGACATGGAGCAGGCATTGGGCCGGGAGTTGGTAATCTCTGGTTACGAGTGCAGAAACCACGATGCTGGCATAGGACCGGGAGATATATATTTATTCAGTGATATTACTATTAGTACATTACGCTAAGAGACGATTTATGAGACGTTTGATATTTTGTGTTCCACGATATGTCTCTTGAGATATTTTTGGCATGCTAGGATTTTCATTAAACTCATCACTTATTATGCTAGTAATTTTCTTTATATAAACTGTGGGGGTTAGTATCTTGATAATTTTTTTATTATTATTATATATATGAACTTGGTCCACTCACCTTTGTTTTGCGCCCCATTCAGGTCTTAGAAAAGAGGACTACGACACAACGTACGAGGCATTCCCCTACCAGTAGCAGTCTATCACTCACTTGAGTGATATCTTATAATGACCTTTCCTTTTGTGATCTTATTTTAGAACGTGTGCTGGGCACTCTAGACATTTCATTAAACTTTTTTTATTACTTCTAGATCCTAATGTTTATTCATGAATATTTATTCCTAATCATTACTCTTGTATTCAATAAATGGCTTTCGTCACCCTTCGGTGTCTGTAACATCCCACATCGCCCAGGGGAGTGATCCTTAAATGTATATTCACATCCCTACCTAGCACGAGGCCTTTTGGGAGCTCACTGGCTTCGGGTTCCGTAGGAACTCCGAAGTTAAGCGAGAAGGAGGCCAGAGCACTCCCAGGATGGGCGACCCACTAGGAAGTTGCTCGTGAGTTCCCAAAAATAAAACCGTGAAGGAATGGTAAGCCCAAAGCGGACAATATCGTGCTACGGCGGTGGAACGGGCCCGGGATGTGGTGGACCCGGGCCGGGATGTGACAAATGGTATCAGAGCCAATCCTTGGCCGGAAGTGTGCCGACGAGGACGTCAAGCCCCTAAGGTGGGTGGATTGTAACATCCCACATCGCCCAGGGGAGTGATCATTAAATGTATATTCACATCCCTACCTAGCACGAGGCCTTTTGTGAGCTCATTGGCTTCGGGTTCCATAGGAACTCCGAAGTTAAGCGAGAAGGAGGCCAGAGCATTCCCATGATGGGTGACACACTAGGAAGTTGCTCGTGAGTTCCCAAAAACAAAACCGTGAAGGAATGGTAAGCCCAAAGTGGACAATATTGTGCTACGGTGGTGGAACGGGCCCGGGAAGTGATCCGCCCCGGGCCGGGATGTGACAGTGTCGGCCATCACGTGCCTATCCGGGTATTAGGGGAATATTGGGGTTGGGACGTGTCAACAGCTATGATAAATACAGGGAGTACAAAGAGTGTCATAAAAGAAGAGTTAGTACTAGAAAAATATAGACAAAAATTAGCAAAACTAGTGAGAATAACACAATTTGATGAGAGACCAGTTTACTTAACACATTGTATAAATAATGAGTTTATTAAAGTAGAAAAATAACAATTTAATTTACCATTAACATTTGTTTAACCAGTAGGATCATTTCCATTCATTTTAGGTTTAAACTTTTTGAAAAGTTTACAAGGTTTTTTATTTATGAACCCTAACATAACATTTTTCAAAATAGGCATTACAATAACTGACCAAAGTAATACTGTAGAAGCATACAAAAGCATAAGTATAGAAGTGTCACATCCCGGCCTGGGTCCACCACATCCCGGGCCTGATCCACCACCATAGCACGATATTGTCTGGTTTGGGCTTACCATTCCCTCACGATTTTGTTTTTGGGAACTCACGAGCAACTTCCCAGTAGGTCACCCATCCTGGGAGTGCTCTGGCCTCCTTCTCGCTTAACTTCAGAGTTCCTACGGAACCTGAAGCCACTGAGCTCCCAAAAGGCTTCGTGCTAGGTAGGGATGGGAATATACATTTAAGGATCACCCCCATGGGCGATGTGGGATGTTACCCGAAGCCACTGAGCTCCCAAAAGGCCTCGTGCTAGGTAGGGATGGGAATATACATTTAAGGATCACTCCCCTGGGCGATGTGGGATGTTACAAGAAGAGTCTAGTGACTAAGATAATTATTATTTAGAAAACTCAAAAGAAAATGATGAGCATAATAACGTAGAAGAGTTTGATGAAGACATATTTGAACATGAATACCCGATTTTAGAAGAAGGAACTCGTATAGAAATATTACAGTTAGATAGACCAAAGAGTTTAGAAGAATTGTTACAATTAGCAAAACAAACTAGGATTATAGGAGAAAACCCACAGTTACATTGGAGTAAAAATAAAGGGTAAAAGACTGTTTACTACCCTCAAGTTTAGTGGTTTTCAACATTTAGTACATCAAGTTTTTTTCGTCTCAGAGTCATACCTAGAGTGTAAATTTTGGGACAGTCTCATACATCCGTTAGTCAAACTGTTAAGTCTCCAGTTAACTGTGACGTGGCGCCCATGTGGCCAATGACTGGGCACCAGGTGGGTTGCCACGTGTGTCCACGTGTTTTGTTTTTTGTAAGAGGGGTTTCAGTGAAAAAAAAATTTCAAAATTCAAAAATAAAAAATCACGACCCCCCATCTTACCCAGAAAAGTGAAAAAGTGAAAAGTGAAACCACTTTTCACTCCCCAGAAAATCGCAACCTCCCATCTCCGTCTGAAACCCACGGGCCGTCACTCGACCTCGCCATCGCTCCACCTCAAAATTCAAAAATCGCGACCCCCATCTCACCCAGAAAAAGTGAAAAGGTGAAAAGTGTTTCACTTTTCACTCCCCAGAAAATCGCGACCCCCCATCTCGGTCCGAAACCCTACCCACGGGCCGTCACTCGACCTCGCCGTCGCTCCACGTCGCCATCGCTCGACCTCGCACGCCGTCGTACATTGCGCACACGTTTCTGGGAAAGATTGTCGTCAAGCCATTGCTGCCGATGGGGTGGGATAAAAGGAGGATCGAAGTGGGTGAAACACCACTTTATCGTAAGTAACCTACCTTTTTCGATTTTTCAATTTTGAATTGTAGGGATTAGGGATGTGTGAGTTCCATTGGTTTTGTTTTCAATCGTGGTCCCCGTGGTTTTGCTTTAAATTTTTCAATTGTTTGTCTTCAATCGTGGTCCCCGTGGTTTTGCTTTCAATTTTTCAATTGTTTGTCTTCAATCGTGGTCCCCATTGGTTTTGTTTTCACCTTTTTTCTATGGCTTAAGGAAAAAAGGTGGAACTGTATTCATGGTCCCCATGGTTTTGTTTTCACCTTTTTTCCTCATGGTCCTACTAGTGTTTTCACCTTTTTCCCCGTGTGCCTCCAGGATTTTATGTTGTTTTCACCTTTCTTCTTGACTTTGCAGGCATGCCCAAATTATTTAGCCTTAAAATTAACCACGGTGGGAAGTAGTCTGAAAGTGCATATACGGGAGGGTTTGAGGCTTGGTTTGATTATGTAGACAAAGACTTCATGTCTTTTTTCGAGATTGATGAAATGGTTAAGGAGTTAGGATATGATGGGTTTATGTTGTATCACTATAGGATTCCTGGGATGTCTTATTGTGAAGGATTAAGGCTTATTGAACGGGACCAAGATGTGGGTGAAATGTGCAAGTATGTTCCAGGGGTTAGGGAAATAGAAATGTACCTAGAACATCTAAGTCCGAAAGAAGCTGCCTTGAAACATAAGCTTTTGATGAATGTAGATGAGAGTGCCATATTAAAAAAAGGTGTCATTATAGAAGATATTGAGGAATCGAGTGTGGCAATTTCGATTACAAAGGGAAGTGGATCAAAACTGAAGAAGGGTAGAGCAAAAGGGGGTGCGGATGACTTAGAAAAACGGCTATGTCTTTTGAATGACATAGCCTACAATGGTGATGATGAACATGAGGCTGAAGCAACTGAGGGAGGACAAGGAAGTGGAGATGAGGCTGAAGCAACTGAGGGAGGACAAGGAAGTGGAGATGAGGCTGAAGATGGTCCTCTCAATGCTGATGATGAAGGTGATGAAGGTGATGAAACTGAAGAAGGTCACGAAGCTGAAGAAGTTAATGAAGGGACCGAAGTAGAAGCTAATGAAGGTAAAAATTTTGAAACATTTATTTTTACAATTTTAATTTCAGTATTCAATTATTTTTGCAAAGTTTAGGTTTTTAACAAATATGCATTGTTTGTGGCAGTAAATGCAGAGGATGACACTACAGATAGTGAGTTTGTGGACAGTGACTACAGTTTGGAAGATGATGATCATCGTGCAGTAGATGATACAGCTGTAGAAAGTGTCGTTGGAGATGCTGAAAGGGGTGAATGGGTTGCTGAAAAGGGTGAAGGGGTTGGGTTGGGAACCAACATCCAGAAGACATTATTGATGCAAGGGATGTAGAAGACGTTCCCCTTGATGATAAGAGACAAGACTCAGATGGCCTGCACAGTGTTGACGATTCAGGTTCAGAATGTGATGAGAAGGTCACACGTTGAGACACACACTCAGTGTGACATTCTGTTAAACAACCTCTGTGAGAGCTTCAATTCTTTTATCCTAAGGTCTAGGGACAAGCCTATTATTACCATGCTGGAAACTATAAGAGTTTTATTGATGAAGAGGATATGGTTGAGAAGAGATGCAATGAGGAAGGATAAAGGAGCTATCTGCCCAAAAATCCAGAAGAAGTTGGAGGAGTACAAACTGAAAAGCTCACACACTGTAGCTACATGGTCTGGAGGAGACAAATTTGAAGTGGATGAAGGCAGAGGCAATGTATTTGTGGTGGATTTGAATGGGTGCACTTGCTCATGCAGAAGATGGGATTTGACAGGCTTTCCTTGCATACATGGTTGCTCGGCCATATATTTTGCAAGGAGACATCCTGAGGAATTTGTTTCCTCTTGGTACAAGAAGGAGAAGTACTTTGAAGCTTACGAAAACTTGATTCAACCCGTCCAAGGCATGAAATTTTGGGAGCCATCTGAAAACAAATGCATTCTTCCTCCAACTTTTAAAAGGCAGCCAGGGAGACCAAAAAAGAGGAGACATAGGGAGGCTGATGAAAATGAATTCAAGTTAAGCAAGAGAGGGCAAAAAAGTGTGAAATGTAGTGTTTGCAAGGCCTCGGGACACAACAAGGCCAGATGCCCTACCACTCATCCTCCTTCAGCTGCTAGAAAAGGAAGAAAAAGCAAGAAAATGAGGTATATGGGTTCATTTCTTAAGTGAATTTTGATATTTTTTGTTGATTTTTCATTTCTTAAGTGAATTTGTTATCTGTGAAGTGTACTATCTATCAGTGCTAATGCTATATGGGTTCATTACTTAGGCCTCAACATCTAAGGCATCACAACCCTTTCAATCATCTCAACCATGCACTCATGAAGCTCCACAACCTTCATCTCAGCCAACTCAAGCCTCTCAAACCACTTCAAAGTCTACTGCAAGAGGTCAGAAAAGGATAAGGAATGTTCCATGATGCTGCTTTAATGCTTTAGGTTGTTTAAGGGTTCATTTTGTTATAGTTGAATATGCCCTTAGTTTTTTTGGAAACAACTTTTCGATAGATCTTTAGTGTTTTGGACAGAGTTCAATTAGTTGTTAAAGTTGACCCATTAGTGTTTTGGACAGTGTTTTGGACAGTTTTTTGGACAGATCTTAGTGTTTTTGGAAGAACACCTTGACCCATTAGTGTGAATTGGATGGTGTATATTGAACTTTGTTGTGAATTGAAAGTTGTTGAGAATTCAACTTTGTTGGTAGTTTAAATGATGAATTTGCATATTTAGAATTCAAAGTTGATTTGGAATTGAATTTGCAGATTTGGAACAGAAATTTGTGGTATTTTGCAGAGTTGTATTCAACTTTGTTGATTTTTTTTTTCAAAAAACTTTGGCGGGAAAAAAGTGTAAGTGCATGGTTGTGGGAAAAAAAATTTTGGCGGGAAATTTTTTTTTTTTTCACTGAAACCCCTCTTACAAAAAAAAAAAAACACGTGGACACACGTGGCGACCCACCTGGCGCCCAGTCATTGGCCACATGGGCGCCACGTCACAGTTAACTGAAGACTTAACAGTTTGACTAACGGATGTATGAGACTGTCCCAAAATTTACACTTTAGGTATGACTCTGAGACGAAAAAAACTTGATGTACTAAATGTTGAAAACCACTAAACTTGAGGGTAGTAAACAGTCTTTTACCCAAAAATAAAATACTAGCAAAATTAGATATAATTAACCCAGATTTAACCATTAAGACGGCTGATATGCCTTGTAGTTTAATAGATAAACAAGAGTTTGAGCAACAAATAAAAAAGTTGTTAAATTTAAAAGTAATTAGACCATCTAAGTCTAGACATCGATCAGCAACATTTATTGTAAGAAAACATTCAGAACTAAAGAGAGGTAAGGCTAGAATAGTTTATAATTACAAGAGATTAAACGATAATACATATGAAGATAGTTATAAGTTACCAAATAAGGATGAGCTTATAAATTAAATTCAAGAGAGTAAATATTTTAGTAAATTTGATTGTAAATCAGGTTTTTGGCAAATAAGATTAGCAGAAGAATCAATTGAGTGGACAGCTTTTACTTGTCCAGAAGGACATTTTGAGTGGCTTGTTATGCCATTTGGACTTAAAAATGCTCCTTCAATCTTTCAAAGAAAGATGGATCAAATTTTCAAGAAATATGATAATTTTTGTAGTGTTTATGTAGATGATATTTTAGTACATAGTAAAAATAAAAATGAACATAGGAAGCATGTAGAGATAGTATTACAAGAATTTATCAATAATGGAATTGTGATTAGCAAAAATAAAATAGCATTAGAAAAGCAAGATATAGAATTTTTAGGAATGTATATCAAGTCAGGTACAATACAATTACAAGATCATATAGCTAAAAAGGTGTTAGAATTTCCAGACAAATTAGAAGATAAGAAACAGTTACAAGCATTTTTAGGATTGCTAAATTATGCAAGAAATTTTATCCCTGATTTAGGAAGGAAAATAACAGTATTACATAGTAAAACTAGCAAAACAGGAAAAAAATATTTTAATAGTGAAGATATAAAATTAGTTCAAAATATAAAGGAAGAAATTACTCAACTTAAACCATTAACATTACCATTAGATAATAGTTACAAGATAGTTGAAACAGATGCTTCTTCATTAGGATGGGCATGTATACTATACCAGAAAAAGCATAAGGAGTCACCAAAGATTGACGAACAAGTTTGTAGATATTCATCAGGAAAATTTAGTGATGCACAGTCAAGATTACCATCAACAGATTTAGAAATTTTAGGGATAATTAATTCACTTGAAGCATTTTCTTTATTTTTACATAATGAGGTATTTACAATTAGAACAGATTGTCAAAACATAGTTTCTCATTATAATAAGATACATGCTAATAAACAGGCAGCCCGAAGATGGGTTAATTTTGTTGATTCAATTACAGGAAATGGTTTTAAACCAATTTTTGAACATATAAAAGGTAATGACAATACATTAGCCGATATCTTATCAAGATTAATTTGTTGAACATGTATGGAATATCGTGGACCATCATCAGCAAATATCACAAGGCCGCAAGGCAGAAGAGCTTCTTTTAATAGTATAATGATGCACCATCAACCTCCACCATTCAGTGGATTTCAAAATAGCATAAGCAGGCCATCATCACCACCAATACCTACTTTCAACTTTAATGGCAATATTGTTGAAGGAATCAGAAATTCAACCCTAAGATATAGGTCAAGAACACCAGGGCTTTCTGATAAGCAACATGTTCTTTTAGATAATTTTTGGAATATCCAAATCAAGCAGCCAAGCATGAGGTTAGGTCATGAAAAATTAATTAGAGCATTGGAACAAGAGTTTGATAGTTTTAATTTTAATTTCCATCAAAGCCAGCATCATATTCATTCTCTTGAGCACAACCTTCAAGTCATCTCTAGAGAACATGAGTCTTTACTCAGTAAGTTTACCAAAATGAACCAAGAACTCCAAGCTCTTAGAATGCAGTAGAAGGCAAGTGACACCCTGAAAAGAGAATTGAAAATAGGTTTAGAAATTGATCAGCATAAGAATAAAGGAAAAAAGGTTATTGAACCCATAGAACAAGAGGCTAATGAGCCCATAGAAGAGATTAAGATTGAGCTCTTAGAAGAAGACATTGAAATGGAGCAACATCAAAATAATGAGCAGCATCAACATCTAAGTGACAAAGACAAAAAAGAAAAATATGAAAGTTTTCTTAGGAATATATCTTTAGACTTAATATTAGATGATATTTTATTAGAAGAAATTTCAAAAGCAAAACTAAGAATAATGCCAACAGATATGCAAAATGAGATCCTGAGCAGAGCATCACAGTCCATGAAAGAGTTACAATTACAATTACAATGCGCCTTGTATCAGTCCATCTTTGATCCAAAACCAGGGATGGATATTATTACAAAGATGTATCCTCCATGTCTTTGTGATAGTACAGAGAATTGTATTTGTAAACCAGAGGTTAGCATAGTTGTGGCCAGGATTAACATGAGAGATTTTAGACCATAGCCTTTTAGTTATGAGCATCAGAAAAAGCATAATGTGGTAGGAGTTACCTCTGCCTTACTATTAGAGTTTGGTTATCTTGATAAAATATTCAATAACCGTATTTCCCAACTAGAATCATTTCCTGAAAAACTTATAAAAGTAGCAGAAGATTATCTGGAAAGGTGGAAAGAAATTTGCATAAGCTTTATTAATAGTCCTCCAGATTAGTATGTACATATGCATAAGGAGAAAGTTAGGCATACAGCCATGATTAATGAAGAGTCTTTTAGACTATCCCCTATCTCCTCACATAAGTGGACTCCTTCATACAAAGATATTTTAAAATTTAGAGGGATCCAAATGTTTGCCTTAGATGAGTTTGAAGATTTTAGGTATGATATGGTATTAGTAGCAGAGGAAGAAGAGATGTATACTTACAGCAAGACAAGGATCAGTCATCAGCCTTATTGGAAGCCTCAAAATTTCAAAGAAAAAACAGCAAAAATGTACTACAAGGTGAAAGAAGATAGAGAAAGAGATGCAGAGCTAGTAGAAGGCGATGAACAGTACTGGAATAATTTGACAAAAGAAGAGCTACATAATATCGACAACATGATGGAAGCATGAAGAGCTGGCTGTAAATTAGAATAAGTTTAATAACATAATGTAAAATAATGTTTTCCCAGACAGAAATGTCAACATCATTGTGGACCCCACTTTAATGGCATAAGAATAAATAAAGAAAAGAGCATGATCCATTATGGACTTTTCACACACAAAATGTCCTTTTGATTAAGAATGAATAGTGTCAGGCCTTTTTTCGTTAAAACTCCCTTAAAAAAAGTGCCTATCTTTGAATATGCTTCCGCGCATACAAGAAGCCTTTCTTTTATCACCCATTTTATATGCGACTTAATTATATTTCATTTCCTTTTATTTGTAATTGTATGTTGTATTTTATTTTTAGGACGAGGTACGAGAAAGAAATCAACTAACATAACATATCATCTTAAGGGGCACGTAGCGCACGTGATTAAAAAATGCCTCTCGCATGCGCGTGAGCACGTGCAGAGAGGCTAGTATGTTATTAACCGCAATAAATCAAAACATGTCTTGCAGGTTTAATGTAACTAAAAACACAGTTCTTAGAAGTACTCTTAAAATGATTGAAAATGTTTTAGTTGAAAATATTTTTGAAACCAAACATTAATAAAAATCAAAATGAATCTTGGAAAAGCATCAAGTGTTTTTTGCAAGAAGCACATATCTAATGTTTCTTATAAATAAAAAAGGGTAAATTACATTTTAACCCCTCAGGTTTTGGTGCTATTGCAACTGCATACATCTTTAAATCATTTCAATTTCATATACATTATTTATCATTTTATTGCAATTTCATACATTCGTTAGTCAAACCGTTAATTGATGACGTGGCAAATATAAAATTAATATATTTTGGTGATGTGGCGAACCAAAATAATTAAATATTAAAAAAATTAAAAATTAAAAACGTAACCTTCCTTACTTCTTTCTCCAGCTACCCCTCTCTACATCTCCATCTTTCCACTTTGCATCTCCACCTTCCATGGAAACACCTTCAAATCCCTTCCAAGTCCAAACCCCACAATCCCTCTAGCATTTAGCACCATGAAATGTCCATTTCTTAACAAATCCCACACACCCAATTTCTCACTCTCACCCCCCCTAAAAACTCGTTAGCAGTGTGGTTTGAAAGAACAGCGGTGGTGCGGTTTGAAGGATGTACGGCTCAGTTGGTCGCCATGGCGGAGATGCCGAGAGACGAAGGATTTTGGGTTTTGGATTGAATCTGAGGTTGCAGGAGTTGGGCATTAATGGCATCTCGCTGGATCTAAGTTGTAAGGGAAGAGACTTTCGAGATGGGTTTGTGAAGGTTCAAGATGGGTTTCGAGACAAATTTTTGAAATGGGTTTCGAGAATGCAGATGATGTTCTGGGTTCCGAGATGAAGGTGACGACGATGGGACGGAGGAGGAAGAGTGGCGGGGGCCTTGGACGAGAGAGGAAACGCGGGTGGGGGTGGGGTAGGATGGGGTGTGCGGGGAAGGGGAAGGGCTCGGGGAGAAGATGGTTTTTTTTTTTTTTTAAGAGGGTAAATTATTATAATATTTTAAATGCATAAGAAATTATTTTTTTGCCACGTGGCACAAATTTGGCAGCCACGTCAGCTCTTAACGGACCAATGAATGAAAGATGTAACGGATGTATTATATTGAAATAAAATAGTACGTGAGGTACGAGCAAACCACAATTTCAGCTTAATGGGTCAAGCAATCTAGCCGACTTAAGAATGGCGAAAGCTCATAATTATCAAGCACCAAGGCCCAAATCATTTGCCAAACTCTGTAGTAGCAGACTATATAGATCACAAGCAGACATTACTTCCCCTATTTTTAAGTTCTCTGATTCATTCTTTAACCCATTTATATTAAGTACACATGCTTTAAGTTGAATCTCTCATTTATATATTAAGGAGAAACATCAATAGATCGTAATACTAGTAAAATTTACTCTCTTTTTTTAAGTAGATTAAAAAAAGGAGTACATACAGTTTAGCCTGTGATAGTAGTAAAAATTACTCTCTTCTTTTTTAGTAGATTAAAAAAAAGGAGTAAATGCCATTTAGCCTCTGAACTATCAAAAAATTATGAGTTTACTTCTCCTCCACTAATTTGCCATTTTACGAATTTTTACATTCATTCTATTTCTTATTAAACAATTTTGCGTGCCAATCACATGTTCACTTTTTAACGAGCTTTTCAATTTTGACTCTCATGCATCGCAAGTTCAAAATCAATTTCTTACTTGTCTATTATGTGGTTCAAGCCAACCTACCACTCCCAATACATTTTCTACCGTCTAGAATTCTCTTTTGGTCATTGATATTACAATTTACGCAAGTGATATTCTTCTCCGCTTATAAGTGAAATATCTTTAGTTGAGCTCTCAATGATTTCAACACCAAACTACAAATAGCTTATTGTGTAGCTCAAACCCCTCTAACCCCCGACATGATTCTCTCTATGAGTTTGTTTCCGTTGAATAATGACACATTAGCAAGTCTTCGTGTTGAATGATGACGCCATCACCTAGGCTAAACCTCCTCCTAATACGTAGAGCAACTTAGATGGACTGGCTACCCATGGCGTTGCAGTCCAAACAATATTACGTGTTACTCTCACTCCACATGACATTGTGTTATTAAAGAACAGAACAAGACCCCACCGCGGCGGTGTACCCGGTCCATCTACCTCCATCTCCCGAATCCAATGGTCCATCCTCTCACCATGAGGTGCTTTTCGTTTACTCTTTTAATATTTCCATCACCTCATCTGAATCCTACCCTTCCCACCACGTTGATTGACCCAAAGCCTTCCCAAATTAAACTAAAAACCTATAGCCTGGGCCCGATGTTTGTCATCCGCAATGCACCCTTACAAGTCATCTTTGGAACATAAGCATTGTCATCCATCTTATATTTCCTAAGGAACCGGACGTATGCTCAAATTACTACCTCTGCAACTTAACTAGGAATTAAGTAATCTAGGAAAACTATATATACAACATATCAAAGTTACATAAGTACGAGCGGCACTCGTAAAACATATATTATCAACCTTATTATGGAAAAAGTAGACAGCATGCCAAGAGTAAACAAGTTTATTGTTTTATACACCACGGTGGATACTTAAGTAAACATGTTTCTTACTATGGAATTCAGTTCCTCTACTGCAGCTTTCCAGGTCCTGAATGCAGCTGGAGTGTCCTGCTTGGTACAACCTGAAGAACCCCAGGTAGCTCTGCCAATATCGAGTACACAACAAAACAATGAGTAATTATTTCTACAATCTCAAACTGGCTAGTTTACCGGGTTCATAACTTGCATAAAAGAAGTATAGCTGTAATTCAACAATCCGTAAAAGTGTGCATCATTGAGAATCTTCGTATAAAATGGATTTTTCTCTTTTGTTTGGCGTTTATTTTTGGAAGGAGAAACGATTAAACTCACTTTCACAATGCCCATGCCTTAAAGTTTTCCTAGCATCAAAAAATGAATTACTCATATACGTTCTTCATCTGTCATAGCAAATAGATGAAATGCTGAAATTGACCCAAAATGTGAAAAGCGAAACACATGAGCAATCAATCATGGACGTAATTATCATATAACGCCAGTACTTCATATCAATGCCAGCCTAGAGACACAAACAAATGCCATGATACTGGTAATTACTTTACTATATGAAAGATTATGCAACATTTACCATGTGCTTAATAGTAGTCATACACAACAACAAGAAAAACAACGACAAAAAAAGAAGAAGGAATACAGTGTCAGGCTGTCAGCCATCGGTATTAAGCATGAGCAATTGTATAGCCTAAGTTAAACAAAAGTAATCTATTATAATGTGAATCAACAAGGAAACAGTAGACGTTCTACCACTGGGATACTCATTGGAGCAACAACAGTAGCATAAAAGTTTTTTTTTTTTTTTTTAAATAATTACATCAGGTAACTTTGATTTGTTTAGAAGTTAGAACTGCAAAGACTCTGAATCAACAACAGGATAAGAGAATTACAGAGATTATGCAACCAATGATAAATAGTAAAAACATCATTTGCTATTTTATTTATTTTTGTTTTTCCCACATTTGGGTATGCCAAAAATAGCATATTATGAATTTCAAGGGCATATTATGAAACTTGAGAGTGCGTGAGGGACTTTGAAGTTTCATGGAACTCAGGCTAAATTTGTTAGGAATGCACTACAAAAATAAGAGGAGGGCCTTAAAGATGACTAAAGACAACACATTTGAGAGATTGTTCAAATGACTCCTTGAAAGGTGTCGTTTTCAAAGCCCCGTGTTAAATGTCCCTTTAGCACGTTTGTAGTGTTTGAGTAGTAGCTTTGTAGTGTTTGAGTTATTCACAAGTAATATTCTTGTAGTTCATTTTTAACAAATGAGTCAATGCTCCTTGGGACTTTGATCCAAACACAAGGATAAAGTTCACGTCAAATAGGACCTGGTAGTGGGGGCAAAACTTAAACTCTAAGGCCTCGTTTGGTGTAGACAATTGAATTCGAGTGGATAAGACACTATTCTCAAGAAGAAAACTTATCCATTACAATCCTCCTCAAATGGTAGGATTAGAACCTAGATGGGAGAAGTTTCCATGATATCTAATCCCCTCAAAATGAAAATCATTTTCCTCTACCTTCAATATGCCTTGAATTTAGAGGGTTTCCGTTCCAATCCCCTATACCAAATTAGTCCGACGCATTCTGAACATGCCAGAAAGTGATAACAATGAACAAGCAAAGAATAGCCACAATTGTTGAAACAGATGGGATCTGGGGTCCAAAACAAAGCTAAGACAAGCCCACAGAGGCCAATCTATATCAATCAGAACACACCTAATTCCCCAATAGAAAGAATCAATACGCTACCGGAAATTTAAAGATCAACTTTACAATTACAATCGCCTCAAGAAGCTTGAAACATTGACATACATCAACATTACAATCGCCTCATGAAGCTTGAAACAGTGATATTAACCATGTCAAAGAGGAGTACAAGGGATCGGATAAATAAATAACATTTGCTAAGAACCAGAAGAATAATCATCATCAACACTAAAACAAAACGAGAGAGAGGACTAACTTGAAATTTGTTCGACCTGCTGAGGAGTGAGCTTAGCAGAGAATCCACTGGCAGCCGTCTTGTAACTGTACACCAGCGCCTCCTTCGCAGCCTCCTCACTGTACGTATATATATGTATGTATGCATATCACAAATTCACAAAATTCACAAAATTCACAAATTCACAAATTCATTTTTCTTTCGTTCTCCCAGGAAACAAACACAAGAGAGAGACCTGCCGAGGACGGAGGCTAGGGTTCGGATGTGATAGGACTCGGGCTCCTCATTTTCGAGAGGGCGCTCGGTGTAAACGATGTGGACCGCCGTTTCGGAGGTAGCAGCGACGGATTTGGGAGCAGATTCGTCGGCCATGGCGAACACAGAAAAGATGATGAGATTCAAAAGCAAAATTGAAGACAGGAAAGCCTTGGTGATGCTTACCATTCCTTTTTATACAATTCAATCACAATTTCAATTTGTGTTTGTTTGGTAACTCCGTCTCTTTCTTTACTCTTCTGCCTTTGCCTTTACTTTTTTCTCTTTGACCTGCACCTTTGAAATGGAACCTTCTTTCTTGTCCTTTCTTTCCCTTATTTTATTTTCCTTTGTTTTTTGAGAACATCGATATTTTTACACTAAAAAAATACCGTTCTGTTAGGTATCATTTGGTATGCAAATGGGACGGGACGGAACGGAATGAGACAGTATCGGACGGAACAGAGAGGGAGTAAAGATGCCCTTGGATGGAAACAAGGAGGAAGAAGAAGGAGACGGAGATGTCATAATTTTGTGTTCCACGGATGTGGAACGAGTCGTTCCAGGGGGTGAGGTGGAACGAGTCGTTCCAGGGGTTAGGCGCACCAAACGTGGGACAGAACGCCTCGTCCCACTTCGTTCTATCCCCTCCCACGTACCAAACGGTACATTAAGCTACACAATGAGTAAACTAATTTAGTATCGAATTCGCCATTTACAAAATTCAAACTAAGACCTCTCACTTCTAAGCAAAGAGAAATATCACCAGATCGTAATACTAAATGATTATTTTCCTTTGCTTAAGTTTTCTATTTTATTTTATTCTATTTTTTCTTTGATAGTACCAAGGAAGAATAAATCGATAATATCGACGATATTTCGCCGACATTATCGTTTTTTTGGAGGTCCGATATTTTTTTAACTATCCAAATGATTTTCGTCAAAATATCGCGATATTATCGATAATATCCATAATATCACGATATTTTTAAAATTATCGATAATATCACAATATAATATTAAAAAATACTTAAAATGTTGAGAAATCTCAACACATACTACACTTAATCAAAGCCCAAAGGCCAACCAAGACATGCTTATCTCAGCATGTGAATGTGGCTTTTATAGCCTTCTTGGCTTGCTCACTGCCCTCGCATGGGCGATGTGGGACTTGACCAAGGAAGAAAATAGGAATTTCGGCCCGAAATCCACACCCACTTTAAACGGCCATAACTTTGTCAAAACTCAACAAAATCAAGCAAGACAAAAACGAAAGTTGTAGCCCTCGAAGAGACGAAGAGAATGGTACCTCACACGACGTCTGAATCGTCGTGGTTTGGCCGGAAAATGCCTCGAAAGTCACTGAGGTCGCCGGAAACTGGGTAAGATTCAAATGAGTATAACTTTTTCAATACTCAACGAAATTGAGTGAAACAAAAAGGAAAGTTGTACTACTCGACGAGACGAAGAGATTGATACCTTGCACGCCGGCCAACTCGCCGTGGTTTGGCCGGAAAACCAAAACGTTTTGCCTCAAGGGCTGGTACATGTGAACTTGTGACTCCAACTAGGTAAGAGCCAGATCTAATTTGGGGCCTTCTATCCTATATTTGTGGACAACCATCAAATGGTAAAGATTAAACAAACATAATATGTTCTACTGCTTAGCAAAAAAAGCTACAAGCCCTTTGCTTATCAACAAAAAAAGACAAGTCCTTGCACTAGATATACTTTCAAATTACGTTGAGTAGCAACCTGATATATGTATTCGGACGAATTATAAAACAATTGACACACTCCTGGCTTCCAAAATTCAATTCTTTTACTTTATATAAACTTGAAAAAACATAATCGGCATCCAAATTAAAATTTAGTCTTATTCAACGTATTGATTTTCAATCGTTAATTGATATACTATAATTTGGAACTTCAACGCCTAGACGCATGCTTATGTGTAAGAAATTTAAAGTGTCAAATTCGGCACATTATTCTTCATCATTTTATTCACTTCCCTTTTTTTTTTTTTTTAATATCCTAAATAAAACCTCCCAATATTGTACTAATTAATTATATATAAATGATTATGGTGTGTTTAAACTTCTTTCATTAATTACTACATATTTTCTACACTCACAATGTTTGCCAGCTCGCTATATAATCAACTTAAATCAGTTAAATCCATCATGCAATGCATTTCCTTCAAATTTTTTGTGATAAACTAATAGATAATTGACTAAATAAACATCCTGCAAAGTTTCATTAAAAATTTCCAAGTTTTTCTTACAATTTCCGTGGTTTCTATGTAATTTTTATCGATATCGATATTATCCCGATATTTCCATCGATATTTCCGTGTTTTCGGACTACCGATATTTCCGATATTACCGATATTTTCTTCCTTGGATAGTACTAATGTTTAACTGTCCGGAAAATATAATAAGAATAAACTTTGGCTACTCAAAAAAGATGAGTAGACATTCTTACTCCAAATTGTTTGTTATCGATTCATAGAACTTTGTATTTATAATTAAAATCAATCATATTGTAAATCACTTTATAAAGATCGTTTCTGCAAAAAATCAATTAAAATTAAGGTCATTTAGTTATTGAACTGTGTAAAAACAAATGAACGGAAATAGATAAAAGTATTACAAACTATCTATGCATTTGTTACAATAGATTGTCTAAACAACCTTCGTTTTAATTCATTTTTTTGCAAAGGTGATACTTAGATAATAATTCATAATATTAACGGTTCTAACCGTGAGCACAAAGCTCTGTTATTCGAACATGTAGAATTTTGGGTAAGAGTTTCTTATCATTCTTCAGTAGCAAAGCATTGTTCAAAATATAAGTGCATTAGGCATAGGTTCTTAACATGTCGATTCGAAATATAACTAGGGTTGGAGCTCGTATTCGTATATGTTCAATGCCTTATGAAAAAAAATTTGCTGATGCAAAGTTTGGCTGCTTTGATATATCGTTACCATTATATATTTTACATGAAACCCTGTCGAATATTTTAGTAGTGTGCCGATTTGGTGTCTAATGTCAATAGACGCCTTTAAAGAGTGTCTAATGATCAAGACGCCTTTAAAGAATGTCTAATGATCAATAGACGCCTTTAAAGAGTGTCAAAAGGGCAATAGCTGACCCTTTTTAAAGAGGGTGTGCATTGCCAAGATTTCTTGCAGAGTGTACTTGATTGTCGGAGTTAGGCCCTTCGCTCCGTACCTCACTATGTTGAGGGTTTAAGTTGCCTAAGCAACAAGAGAAAGATGGGATTCAAACCCAACTAGGCCATTTCCCCCAAATCATATGAAAAATATTCACGAGTAACCGTATCATTCACACCCCTATTATAATTAGTTTTGTTGGTTAGAGCAGCCCGTCCTCGTTTTATACCCAAAAGTTCTATTTGGTGTAGTTGAGAATTTAACAAATATAACCCTTCATCCAAATAGTTAAACAATCAAAATTTGAACTTGTTATATATACTTAAGCAAGAGAGAGCAACAACTTTCATCTAGGCAAGCTTTTAGGAGGAGTTAGGTCTAACTAAAACAAAAGGCCTACACGAAGGGAACAAAGAGAAAAGAAAAAAAAAGACTCAAACCTTCACTTTTGTCTCTGTAAACAGAACATGACGATTTACCACAGGGTCGAATTTTCGGATTTCAAGCTTTTCCCTCACCTTAAGAGGCTTCTTCTTGGTGTAGAAAAATCCAGTGCCGGCAGATGAGACAAGTCGAATGACCATCGTAGTCTTCTTCTTCTTCTCACCAGCCATTCTTTAACTACTTCAAACAACACAGACAGAGAGCAAATCATCAGCCACAGAAAACAGAAAACACATGTTACTGCATCCGTATTGGCTATCAATATCCCACCCCCCCAAACAAAAAGGAAAAACTGCATACATGTTGTTGTACATTGTGGTCCGAAAGGAAGCACTTAGGCCTGGTTGGTGTCTATGATTAGGATTGGATTATATAACTCACTAGATTCAATGTACGTTGAAAGAAGAAATTGATGTCAACTTTCATATTTTGTCTAATTTGAAGGTAGAAGATGGACTAGTCGTGAATGAAATACATTTCTTCCTTCAACAGACAATGTTTCTCGTGAGTTATGCAATCCAATTCAATCTTTGACACCAAACGAGGGTAAAACTCAATTAAGAATGAAATCAAGAAAGCTCTTTGCACCAAAAATTTAAAAATGACAGTGGTCCATAATTTCATACCCACAAAATATTAAGGTTGTACTTCTCCAATTGACGATATCTACCTCTAAACAAACAAGTCATATGCACTACTACCAACTCTACACTCAGGAACAGACCACATGCAAAGAAAACATATACATACGTGATCAAATCAAATGGTTTGCCCTCTACATTTAACACATTTAGAACTATAAATCTGTGAACAAATGATATGACATTTATAAATCTGTGAACAAATATATTTAATCATTACGACAATAAATGTGCGTCTGTGAACAAATATATTTAATCATTACGACAATCAATGTGCGTCAAACATGAAACCTCTGAACCACGTGGAGACAAAAACCACGGAACCAAAGGCAAAGGCTATTTCAAGAACAAAAGCTTCTGTTTTTCATATTTACGATGATATTCTACTCTTAAGGGGATGATGCTAAGTCACACAATGGGAGAACCATACTCTCTCCCTATGTTAGTAGCGTCACACAGTGGGAGAACCATAACCATACTCCTCTGTATATGTTAGTCGAACGTAAGACTACCTACTTATGGGTGAGAGTAATACTACTAAATCGTAGCGTCAGTGACAAGGAAGAACATAAAACTGATACAGAACCACCCTATTACCTATTGGAAAAACAAGCCTGTGAATCTGCGACCATTCCCAATCCAAAAGATTTAAAACAAACAAGCAGTACAGCAGCACTACTACAACAACAAAAACGCAGAAAGAAAAAGATAGGGGTAGAAATTGGTTGAAAGAGTTTTGCACTTACTGTTGTAAAATTTAATTTGTAAGAGAGGACGACGAGGAGGAAGCCGAAGAGACGGATTCCGTACACAGTTGAAAGCTTGAAGATGGAGCCCTAAGACCATCTCCAAACCTAGGCTAAAAGCCAAATTACCCCCCAAATTACCCCCTCAAACACTCTCAAACCCATGTTAAAATTTTAGGCTAAATGCCAAATGTTATTTCTGGGCCAAATACCCCCCCCCCCAGCTTTCCCCCCGGGTAAGACCATCTTCAATCCTGACCTAAAACCTAAAAATATTTAGCCCAAAAACAATTTTTCTACTCCAATCATTTTGGCCTAAAATTTTAGCCCCAGATTATCAAAAAATGAATTAAGGCTATTTTTTTTAAATTAACTTTAAAAAAAAATTATGTAGACTATCCTAAATTAATTTTATGAACATTTTAACCTAAAAATATTTAAATTCCGATAAATTTTGAAAAATCACTAAATCAATACATGAAAATCATAAACCACATAAACTTAAAAAAAAAAATTATTCTAGCCGTTGGAAAAAAATATTTAAATTCCAATAAATTTTAAGATTATTCTAGCCATTGGATTTACATTTGGACCGTTAGATCTTTTTTTTACCGTTAGATTTGATTATATTCGATTTAAGCCGTTTGATTCAATAAATATATAAATATAAAACAAAAAAAAATTTAATGTGGACCGTTGGATTAACCAACGGTCCAATTACCACCACCACCCCATGAAGAAAAGTAGATGTTGGCTACAGGACAATGCCCACTTTTCACTCTTATCCGTGGGTCCCAGCAGTTTTTGTGGGCTAAATTTGTGACCTATATTTGCCTTCATTTTAAGTTTTAGGTTTTAGGTTTGGTTTATGTTTTGGGTTGGAGTGGATTTAGACCATCTCCAACCCTTGGGCTAAAAGCCAAATTTTTTAGCCCGGAAAATTTAGCTTTTAGCCCAGAAACATCTTTTCTGCTCCAACCCTTCTACCCTAAAATTTTAGCCCGGAATTATTAAAGAATGAAATTAGCCTAAATTTTTTTCTTAAATCAATTTTTTTTTTTAAAATAAATATGTAGATTATTGTAAATTAATTTTATGAACATTTTAATCTAAAAAAAATTAAATTCCGATAAACATTTCGCATTTAGCCTGGGGGAAAAGCTGGGGGGGTATTTGGCCCAGAAATAGCATTTGGCATTTAGCCTAAAATTTTAGCATGGGTTGGAGAGTGTTTGGGGGGGTAATTTGGGGGGTAATTTGGCTTTTAGCCCAGGGTTGGAGATGGTCTTAGGGGGGAAAGGGGAAAATTTAGGTTATAAGTCACCATTGGAGATGGTCTAAATGCAAAATGTTTATCGGAATTTAAATTTTTTTTAGATTAAAATGTTCATAAAATTAATTTACAATAATCTACATATTTATTTTTAAAAAAAATTTATTTAAGAAAAAAATTAGCCTAAGTTCATTCTTTAATAATTCCGGGCTAAAATTTTAGGGTAGAAGGGTTGGAGCAGAAAAGATGTTTCTGGGCTAAAAGCCAAATTTTCCAGGCTATAAAATTTGGCTTTTAGCCCAAGGGTTGGAGATGGTCTAATAACACGGTGCCATAACGCTCGCGTTATAAGTGACATCATATTTGTTGAAAAGGACTGAGATGCCTTAATTTCTTTCTTTTTGTTTATTTGGTAGATAAAAGAAGACCCCTAAATTTCACTTTTTAATCCCATAGTTTGGTTGAGGTTTGTTCTTCGTGCTTGCATTTTGGATTGTGCCAATTTTTACATGGTATTGAAAAATTATGACAAAAGGTTAAAAAGGATTCAAAATTATTTACCTTTGGGGTGGAATAAATACTCTTAAGTCGTCGTGGCTGTTTGATCTATATCTCTACCCCTGTTAAAGATTTACTTTGAGATTTGTGTAAGGAAGACCATTATGTTGTAATTGATTTAAACATATAACAATTCTTACTCACATATTACAATTTTTAGTTTTTACTTGTCAGATGATTTGGTTTTTTTGAGAATATTAAATGACTAAAATATCCCTCTATATGAGAGTCCCATGTTGCTTCCTTGAAAATAGACATAAATTGAAATTTTATTTATTATCTTTATTATACTGTTTTTTCTTAAAATATACTCTCGTAATTCTATTAAAATTCATCAGAATTCTAATTGAATACATCCCTAAATCAGGAGACGGAGGGGTTTGAGGGCCACTAGATCAAGTGATCCAGGCCTTTGAAATTTCATCCAACGGCAAAAAATTATATAACTTTTAAGAGATCAAAACAAATGGGTCGTTAGATGAAATTTCAAAGACCCGAATCACGTGATCTGGTGATCTTGATGGAAGAGATCGGTAGAGGATCTCTTTTCGTGTTTGAGCTTAGAATATAGCTGTTGAAAAAAATAATAAACTATATCCGCCAAAAAAATTCATCAATTATAAATTGTGATAAATTATTGAATTGCAACAATATAGAAAAACTAATTGGCACAATTGAAACTATAGAAACTATAAGGGTCAAAAATGAAAAATGAAATTTGGCCTTTGGAGGTTTATGTTTTGTTCCTCCACCATAACCTAACTCCCAGTTTCAGGTGAGAAAAACTCATTCCACCGCAGAACCCAACAGAAACGACAAGTAAAGGTGCGGACTTTACCAATTCTACGCTCTCTTTTCCAATTCAATTTCTGAAAATTTACATTTTTTATGTATTAATTTTAATTTTTTATTTACCAGAATCGATCGGAGGAAGTGGGAAATGGCGAGCGCAGTGGACCCAGCAGGAGATCCGATCCCAACATCGGCGGTTCTGACGGCGGCGGCGAAGCACATTCAGTACAACTGCCAAGCGGAGAACGTGGCTTTTCTCAAGTGCAAGAAGAAGGACCCAAACCCTGAGAAGTGTCTCGACAAAGGTCGCCAAGTCACTCGATGCGTTCTTACCCTGTAAGCCATTTCTAATTTTCTCCCCCTTTTCATTTCCCTTTGGAACTGGAAAGTTTGAGTGGTCTGTGATTTATTGATTAGAGACTTCACTCAGGTTGCTCAATTGGGCTCATACGTTATAGACAATTTGATACTTGGATTGCTCACACGAGCTCAATGTGGCTCATGGGTTATGTAGAATTTGAGACTTGTATTACTCAAATGAGCTCCATTAGGATTACTGAAATGAAATCAATGTGGCTCATGGGTTATAGACAATTCGATTGCTCAAGTGAGCTCCATTAGGATTACTGAAATGAGATCAATGTGGCTCATGGGTTATAGACAGTTTGACACCTTGATTGCTCAAATGAGCTCCATTAGGATTACTGAGATGAGATCAATGTGGCTCATGGGTTATAGACAGTTTGACACTTCAATTGTTCAAATGAGCTCCATTAGGATTACTGAAATGAGATCAATGTGGCTTATGGGTTATAGACAGTTTGACACTTCGATTGCTCAAATGAGCTCAATGCGGCTCATGGTATTGGGAACGGTCCCTCCTTAGTGGAGTTGCATGGCTTTTGGAATTCCCATGAATTTACACATGGTAAATGCATGTTGTATTACATAATTTACATATATTGATAATGGAAGACATGCATTGTATTTCCCATAATTGGTTCTTGGCATTGTATTGTAATTAATACAATGGTTATTTGGCTGATGAATTGGTGTATTGGCGGATAACTATGGGTAGCTTTAGAGAATTCCATTAGTGGGACAACTAGGTTAAATTTCATGTATTAATGCAAGTCGGTGCATTGGTGCAAGGAAGTGGCTAGTGATTTCTAGAGGCCATGGCTTAGATGGAGTTTATCTAAGTGCATCCGGTACAAGAGATGGTATGTCTCTTTTGCGAGAGCTACAAGTATGGGTTGGCTTTTGGGTTACTAGAGAAGGTATTGCTCTAGGGTGAGAGAGTGGTCTTCATGGGTTTGAGAGAACACCACAAGGGGTGTATCCTATTGGATAGGGGCTTGGGCTCGGGTTTGGGTGTATCCTGTTCGACATCCTGAAGTTGCCATTGTTTACCAACTTACACAAATTATACAATGGCCTAAAACCACTAGAGAAGGCGTGTAACCAATTAATTAGGTTCCATTGACTTTAAGTTCAGAGGAGTGTTTGCCCAAACATGAAAAAGAAAAATCCCACTGGTCCCTGGATACTCGCGAACAGCTTTTGAATTGGACGAATTTTCAAGGATCATCATTCCTTTTTCTCTCTCCTCTTGAAATGTTTTGAATTCTGCATCACATTCTTGTATTTTCACTATTTGAGATTTGGACTTTTTTTTCCGGTGATTTGATCATCCAGTTAGTTGCGTGATGTCTATGAAAACTTGAGGTACGACGGTATTGGAAACAATTTATCAAAGAGTTCCCAGAATTCATCAAGAAATTTGCATAAAATGTTTTAGTTCTCCCATCTAATAGACTGATGAACATGTTAGCACATGCTTCTTTTATTTTTCGTGGAGCAAGGAGAGGCAGGCCTCGTTCCATTTCTAAATATGACATTTGTCCTTGCAGGCTGAAAGATCTTCATCAGAAGTGCACGAAGGAGATGGATGCTTATGTTGGATGCATGTATTACAATACAAATGAATTCGAGTTATGCCGCAAAGAGCAAGAGGAATTCGAGAAAAAATGCCCATTGGCTTAAGAACATGCCTCTTGTCCCGCCATTACCACAATAATCGGGGCAGCGTGCAATGAGAAAAATAGTGTTACGTATAATTTGAATTTCAATGGATCTTGAGCTATTTTCTTCCTATTTTCATGTCGAATTTTCGCTTGGGTAAGCTCCCTTGAAGGAAAATATTTTGCAATGTTGAAGAGTGATTGACTAGCGTCGCAGTTGGAATTGTTGTACCTTACGTCCTATTGCAAAGGGCCTAATGGAAAATGAGTTTTATCATCTAGGCTGCGAAGTGAATCCTCTTATATTGTAACAAATTTAGAAAGCCAAGTCCTTCTAGGTCTTCATTCTCTTTTGCCAAGTCCATTTTTTGCATGGAAGAAAGCACCTAATGCCAAGTTTAAACTCATGTTATCCAACGACAACAAGGCGTTATCCCACTAAATAACGCCATTGCTTTTGATTTTGCGCTAAGTTTTCAGTTAGCTCCAAGTATTATTTGTATATTTTTAAAGTCTCTTTCCAAGTCTTTCTAGGTCTTCATTCTCTTTTGCTCTGAGGCTCTTCTTAAACCGCATTTTCTAACCTCAGCATCCATAGGTCTCGTTTAGCATGTGAAAACTCATGTTATCCAAAGCATTTAAATTTCCAAGGCCACTAAACATTGAATTCTACTCATACTGAACATCCACAAAGTTTGCATGGAATCCCCACAACTGTTGGAGGCTGAAGCTGGCTGAGAAACCGAAGATTTGCTTGCGCGTGGAGAAAGTGCCACACCCAGCATCTTCTTCAAAATCATCTGCTACTGATTCCAAAATTTGGCATGTTTCTCGGGGTGATCGGTTTTCCAAGAGTCCTCTTATATTGTAACAAATTTAGAAACATAAATCCCTTTTTTGCATGGAATAAAGCACCTAATCCCAAGTTTAGAATCTTTGCATGGAAAATGGAAACGGCTATCTGAATCGTAGAACTCTATTGTTCTCGGGTTTGCACCAAGTCTTTTGTTAGCTCTAGATACTCCATGTCTTCTTAAAGTCTATTTTCAAGTCTTTCTAGGTCTTCTTCTATCCTCCAGTCTCGTAATCATATTTTCTAACCGGACCGTCTACAAGCCTTCATTTCACATGTCAAAACCCGTGTTAGCCAAAGCATGTAAATCTCCAAAGCCACTCAACTTTGAATTCTTCTCATACTCAACATCCACAAAAAATTGCATGGAATCAAATTCATCGAAAGTTCTATGTTGCTCTCTATGTTCCTGAAATTTTAATCGTTAAATTTTGGGCATTGGTCATTGTATCTTTCGATTAAAGACCTGACAGTTTAAAACTCTCAGGTATTTTGAAAAATCTCTGAAATCATTGAATGGAGAAATATTTCATTGGAAATTTGCACTAATGACAAACTTTTTCAGTTTTCTTCCGGATTCTGCGACGGGAGCGTAAGTTAACTCAAAACCAGCAAAGCATACTTGCATACATATTACTTACATAAATCCATACATACACACATACATACAATACAAGTAACAGAATATCAAAGATTCAACAAATCATACTCTCTCCCTTCAATTCCTGAAGCAATGCTTTGGTATTATGATATGCAGTGCAGAACCCAAGCTTTCTCTCTCTCCAATCTGTTATCGACGTATAATTACGATAGGGTTTGTTGCGCAGAAACAACTTCCAGATTAAGATTATGATGTCCACAAGGAGTGCATAGCATCCAATTGAATTAACTTTGTGGATTTGAGAGAGAGTTTGTAAAGCTCCCTCAGTTTTTCAGTATCCCCACACCTGCTGGATACTGAAGCTGGCTGGGAAACAGAAGATTTGCTTGTGCGTGAAGAAAGTGCCACACCCAGCATCTTCTTCAAAATCATCTGCAACTGATTCCAAAACTTGGCGTGTACCTCGGGGTGATCGGTTTTCCAAGAGTCCGAGTCTGTTTCTGACACATACCGTCCTTCAAGCATGCAAGACAGAGCTGATTCCAACATCTGGAACACAAGCAATGTTTTAGCTTCTTTGAGTATTTTATTTGTAACAGAAACAATAACAGTAAGACAAGATTATATAAACTCTGTCTGGAACTACCTCACAAAATTATATAAAGTCATAATCCTAGTTACGATGAACTCTTCAAATAAAGAATAGCATAACGTTCAATACGTGCTAAGTGTACTTACCTATGTTAATTAATTGCAGTATAAATAATGAAACGTATAAATGGCCTCTACATTGTCACTGCCTGATGTGTACACTACGGAAGACTGATGCAGCAGAACGGATAGCCAAGAAATGAAAGAGAGGAGACCACAAGAAGTTTGATCAACTTCCAATATTATGAATACATATCATATCCCATTTTTTTATAGGGCCAGTCCAAAAGTCAAGATTAAATCCCTTGATCAATTTCCTAATCAAATACAATCCTAACCAACTTAGTGTTATGTTACATGGTGATAAACGGGACGAGTTAGAGAGTCATCAAGATGAATAAAATCTCTCTTTAGGATTCAATTCCCCTGTATAATTCCTAAAATAGTACAAAATCTCAAATTAAAAAAAAGAAGGGAGCATTATCACTTCATCAAATAAATAGCAGAAATAATCTTCTCATTTTAAATACATATTATAATTTGATTTCACATACAGCTAAATGTCGTGCCATTTGTGCATGCAAATGTGTATAACATATACTTTCAAGTCTCTGAATTTGAAAAAAGGTGGATAGACATTATTTGCAAGCGAAATTCAATGCATTATGTATGAAGCAAGTTCAAGAACTTACTGCATTTGAGTGTAAAGGGCTTGAAAGGTTCAATGAAAGAGTTGATCTCTCTATAAGAATAGTTAGGTACATGGTAGGATGCGTTTTTGGGCTGTAGAAATCCATGGCCTTTTGCATGTTTCTCTCTGCCAAGGATGCATACTGCTTGACTCGTTGGAGAATTGTGTTTTCGCCTTTGGGTAAGTTGTTTTTCTTATGATCTAGCTCTAAGAATTTCAAACAACAATCCCTTTGGTAGCAAGCCAACTGAAAATAGGAATATGCAGCCTCCTGTTTCCGCAATTCACCTAATGATTCATAAACAGACAGTGCCTCTCTAATGGCATCATTGGCTGAAATCTCATGCTTTCGTGATTGCTTTCTTGATTTTCTGCCACTAGGACTAGTGGAACCGACATGCACGACTCCAGTTTCATAGACATCAACAGTTGTATCTTCTCTTGCCAAGAACATTCCGAGCCTCAGATACGTATGAGCAAACTGTGTGTATACCTCAGTCCTCAAATTGTTTAGTTCAGAGCCAGCCTCTTCAACAAAAGCATTGAGTTCAGCTTTTGCTGCCCCATAATACTTAAGGGATTCACTATATTCTAACTTTGTGGTCTCCAATGCATGGTTGTAAGCGTTATGAAAGATCGGATGCCCCTTGAGACTATCAATCTTTGATACCATCTCTTCTGCCAATGCCCGTCTTCCATGCCCCAGGTTACAGTTTATCAATATGATGTTGGTATGATCAGAGACTTCTCTGAATGCTTTTATAGCATCTACAAAAGCAAATTCAGCTTTTTTTAGTTCTTTCCTTTCAAGTCTGTTTCTACCCAGTTCATTGCATACCCACCCTTTCTTTTTCATTATAGATTGTAGTTCAGCAGAACCGGAAGGAAGACCACCTAATGCCTTTGCAGCAGCTTCGTAACAGCAACAGGCTTCTGAAAGATTGTTTTCAGCATCTCCAACTGCAGGACCTCCAAGGAACTTGAATATCCCACCATTTTTCACTTTCGTTGTTTCTCTCAGAGAAGCATTAGATTGAGAGGCCAGTATCGGTTCCATGTCATGCACTCCTAAAGTGCCTTCTAAATTGTCAGAATTATCAGATGACACATGTTTCACTGTAAGCTTATCCATATTTGAAGATTGTTCTATGGTTTCACCGTTTCTCTTTTGGTGTAGATATCCACAATCAGAAACCTTGCCACTCTCAGTTTTCAAACAAGGATTATCATCTTCAGTCTCTCTTGCAAGCGAGAAGGCATTGCTCTTAGCATATGGTCTTTTACTGTATTTCCTGCCAGAATTTACCAAGCGCATATCGCCACTACTACTACTTGCACTGCTACCGCTGCTTGCCCTATCACTCTGGCAGCTGCAATTTACTAGAGAACATGAACTGCAGTTTTGTGTATTGTGCCCCAACTTCTTCTTGAGCCTTTTAACTTCTTTGACAACCTCAGATGATACTTTCAACTCTCTAATAGAATATTTTCTCTCTGCTGGTGGAGAGGTGATACTATCCTTAGCCAAATGGAATTCAACATAAACATCTCCAACCAGTGTCCATGCCTTGGCCCAGAAGAGGTAGATGGATGAGAACTGCTCGAAAGAAAGACAATCATGAGTGGAGCTGGAGCTCAGATCTTCCCGATCACTATTAGATGATGTAATCTTTTTATTTGTATAACTGAATTTTGTTGGTGATGGAAAACAACTATTCATGGAAGAAATGAATTTTGTGTCTTCAAGATGCTGAGGCATTGATCCATATACAGAACAGGCCAATTCTACAACCTTCAAAGCTTGATGCAACTGACCATCCTCCTTGTAAGCTTGTCCAAGTGCCAAATACGACTCTCCAAGCAAAAGAACAAGTTTCCACAACTTGTGATCCAATGTTGATGTTGGAAGCCATTCTCTAATGTCACAAACTTCGATACAGTCAGCATCACCACATGCACAAACAGAAAGATTAACAGATGAGGCTGGCCTATCATGGGTTTCACTCTCCTGGTCCATCAACTTTGATTCAGTAGTTTGCAGTTGGCGCATCCATCTGAGAGATTTAATAGCTTGAGAAACATGATGTATTGCAGCTAGCTTAGAAGAGATTGGTTCAGCAACAGTTTGAACTACATGTCCGGTTGTTGCAGGCAATTTGCAAACTGCAGAGCTTTCAATACCAGAGGAATTTGGTACAGCTTCTGTCAAATCTCCATAGTCTGTGCTACCTTCTGCTATCAAATTTCTGGGAGAATATGCATTTGCTTCTAAAGTCATCTTTACAGAAGCTTCAGTTACTAAATCTTCAACATTTTGACCATCGTCATATGATTTTTCCTGTCTCACCAGTTGAGGTTCTTCATGTACCGTCGATTCAGAATTGCTACTTAAAAAGTCCATAGAATCTTCTTCAGCATCAGTGACTGTAAGTTCACATTCTACAGGCAGATCATCAGGCTCTAATTCCAGCTCTTCATCATGGTTCAAAATAAGCCTTGCAAATTGTTCATGTGCAGATGCCCGCACAACCTGTTAAGCAGTACATCAATTACAGTCATCATTTTCTTTCTGTGACTAATCTGATTTTGACAAAAATGCTGAAATAGTATCCAAACAAATATAAAAAGGTAAAAACGTCAGTTCATTATACAGTACCAGATGATCTGGCGCATCTAGGAATTCCAAACATTTTTTGAAAAACCTTGCACACTTTGCCATATTATTTGGAGCCTGCAGGAATTCCAAATAAATTAGTAATCACTAAAAGAAGGAACAAAGGAAGCTAGCGAGTAAAATAGTCAAATTTCTTCCATACCACTGAAAGTGAAAGCCTGTGAGCAATTCGATACAAGAGAGTCCCCAATGAATACAGAGAATCACTTCTTCCTCGATGCAATAGAGAAGGAAGGGAGCTTGAGCTATCATCACAATCATCAGAAGAACAGTTCTTGGGAATCACAGAAAGATCGAAGAGTTGAATGACATCTTCCCCAGCATTTTTATACAGCTGAAATTTTTAAGATATAATGAATATTATTATGGGAATTGCAAAAAATCAAACTGCAAAAAGAAAAGGCAAATGAAAAATCAGTTTCAAATTAAATAAAATCACATCAGTACCCAATAAGCTCCAGGATCTTGCTTGCAGTTTTCTTGAAGGAACCTCAAAACAGAAAGGCCGTTTTGTTGCACCACATGAGGATGAAAAGCAGGAGAGCCATCCTCAGAGATCCCCTTTAGTAGAAATATATCATCTGTTTTCAAAAGCTCGTATCCCTGCACAACACCGTTTTCATGATAACAAATGGCCATCTCAGGCACACTTGCCATGACATTGTCAAGCCAGGCTTCAAGCCAAGTTAATGGTGTAACCTGCCAGTAAGATTAATAAAAAGGAAAAAAAACAGACAAAGAAACAAAAAGAGGAAAACAGTTAATACGTAAAAAAAGAAATGGAGGGAAAAGAATAGGACAAAAATTTTAGTACACCACTTCAACCTGTCGTGACACATCCCAGAGATGCAAGCTAACAGCAACGTATTTTTCATTACTAAACAGAAGCAAGTCACTCCCTATGAGCATGCGGAAATTGTGAAATTGCCAAAACAAAACCCTTAGAAACCCATCGTTTCCAACTCTTCTATGTTTTTCAGACTCTTGTATTGAGCTCCTGGACTTCTCGCCAACTTGTGAAGCCTTTTTGACAGGATTGCGCCCCTTATTTTTCTTATCCTTCTTATTTGCCAAAAAGAAATCATCCCTTTTAACCTGTGTGTACTCTGGACTATTTGATTTTCCACTCGGAGCAACATCATCATGCTGTCCCACGAACTGAGTATTTGCCCCAGGAAGAACAGAGGATTTTGACTGCTCTTGTGATGGAACATGATGAGTTGGCGGGCAATCACAAGCTTCCATCCGAACAGAATGCATAGCAAAATTCAAAAATAAAGACTGATCTCCACATTTTGATTGATTTTTACGTCTTCTTATTAACTTTTCCCCCTCTTCGATGTCAGGCCTACACTTGAGAAAAGGATCAGATAAGTTTTTATTTTCTTTCTAAATTTAATAAAATAGTAGACAAAATAGAATAGCACATTAGCAGGCTAATACACACCCAGTATTGAGAACAAGCGTCTGTCCAACACGCTGAACTGCAATTGATAATCGAGCCTTGGAATACGGCATTTTGAAGATCTGCTTCAGAATGTCAGCTGGAGCAATGACGTCGATCTCATCCCCATAATCAACCAATCCAGACACCGCAAGGGCCTCACATTTTCTAGTGAGATTTGATGAAACAGTACCACCATCCCAAGCTATATCTGCCAACGCAAATAATACCATATCCATACCATGCTTGTTACAGCTTCAGAATCAGAAGCCAAAAATAATTCTAAAAAAACCCTCGAATTATTTCAATATTACTACCATCCACATACTCTATAAAATTATAGCATCAAAAACTGAAAACGGAAAATATTATTAGACTAAAATTGAAAGAGAAGTGAGCATACCTCCGGCGGCCTTGGGGTGCACAGCAGCAATGGGAAGAACATTGTCCAGCGACGGCGGGCTCTTCAGGTCCGTCTCCGTCGGAAGCATTCGATACCGCGGAGCACTCACTCTGAAAAAATCACAAACAAAATCAATGAAAACTGAAACAACTCTAGAGAGAGAGAGTGAGAGAAAGGCGTACGGACGTTTGGCGGGAGGGAATAAGAGCGGAATCGCAAGAGTGGAAGGCTTTGTCGGTGGGAACAGGGATGGAGCCGCAGAGGAAGCCGACGGGGTTCGGCCTTTCAATTTCTAACTTGCCGATGCACTGAAGCTCTCGGGAGCCATCGGAGCTCGACGGTGCCGACGATGACCATGATTTCTCCATTGCTCTTCACTTTGCTAAGCTAGGGTTTCAGTTTCAATTTGTGATTTGCTTTCCTTCTCAAAATTTGGCGGACTCTCTGTGAATAAGCTTTGCTTCTCTTTCTTCTGGAAACTTCACTCAAATCAACCGCTAGTCCTGCTGGACGCAACAGCTCTTCATTTATGGTTCCGGGTTATATTTGACCCAAAAGTAGATGGGTCTTATATTTTTGGCACACCATTTAGCTTTTAGCATATGAACTTTATATTTTCTTTTATCTAATTAAATAAAAAAATAATTACAATAAACATATTTTGGCATTTAGTTTGTAAAACTGATCAATTTCAATGACTACAGATATTGAGTATATATCAACCACACAATGATAATATATTGATCATATAATAAACATTGATAATTTCTATAGCAAAATTTCAAAATATTTTTACTGTAGTTAATTGTCCTTAAATAAATCAAACAAAAATAATAACAAAACTAAATGGGCATGTGTGTGACAAGAGAGATTGAGAGGATAAATTAGAGTGTCTATTTATAGGCTTATAATTTATATAGAAAATGTCCTAGCTGACTGCATATTGCATATTAACCTGAAGTGAGCTGTCATATGATCAATGTTATTTACAATAAAACTTTGCATGAAAACCCAATGGGATAAAAACAAAAGAAAAGGGAAAATTTGATCATTACTTAGGAAACTTTGATATGTTTGATGCTCATAATGCTGCCTCGCTAAAACCTTGCCATGAAAACTCCAGTATGATAAAAACCTGGTCGAAAGAAAAAGAGCACAGTCCGATATTCAGTGTAGCATATTGTCGAAGACTCATCCTATTGAATAACTCTGTTCGGTGACTAGCACTCCAACATGGTCGAAAACACAATTGAAAATATCAACAAGACAATCTTACCACGGCAGCAAAAGCTTGTACAAGCTTCGCAACAGGGTAATGTCTATCAAATGAAATCCAATTAAATGAGTAGATTTGTGCGCCCTGTTGGATAAAACCCTTTCCGGTACATCACTTCTACCCATCTCTTTGCCTCGGATGTCCTCCCATGTCTAAGAAAACCTTCTACTAAGGCGTCGTAAGTCCATCGATTAGGCTCATAACCTTTCTGGCACATCTTTTCGAACAAAGCACAAGCGTGCTCCATGTTGCTTTGGCTTAGTCTTCTAATCAACAAATTGTGTGTGAACACGTCTAGCGGAAAGCACATTTCAATTGCCTCTTCCAAATTCCCAATATCTCGGCTCACCTTAATCTGACCAGAAAACGCACCAATGAGCAGACCAAGCATTGAACGATCAGACATCTCATTCCGCTCCTCTCTCAGCCGTACCCAAGACTTGTAGAGCTCTGCAGTTTTCAGAGATTGCAACAGAAGTATGTTACCGGTAAAGGATGTAATATGGCGGCCAACTTTCTCCAAGTCATTTATGAGATTTACTGCCATATCAAACTCTTTATTCTGGCACAGCAACTCTATCAGAAACTCGTAACAGTCATCGCTTGGAACCACTCCCTTCTCTTTCATTTCCATCAAGAAGTTAACTGCAATTTCAGCCTTTTTGGCTTTGCATAGACCAACGATCAGGGCGCTGTATAGCTTTCTCCCCATCACCTTTCTTCTCTGGTGCAGATCATTAAAGAAGTTCAATGCATCTGAAATTCGTTCACTCTTCAAATAACTCTGCAACATAAGAACATCCGATCTCACATTGGGATGAATCCCACTCCGCTGCATCATCTCAAACGCTTGTCTAGCCAGATCGGGCCTTTTGGCATGCCCAGCTCCGTAGATGAAAAAGTTGTATATATCACGGCTGGGTTCCCTACAAGACAACTGCATCTCCAACAAAGTAAAAAATTGCTTATCTGGATTTTCCATATCACAGAGACAGCAAATTACATCTTTGAACAGTTTACGAATTGGTAAGTGACCCTTTTCTTGCATTTCAATCAGAAGCCTGGCAGCAATATCCCCCTTGCTCGACCTGTTAAAACCATTTATCAAGCTAAAGTATGTCTTCTTTGTAGAAACCTTATTAACTCTGTTGAGTTCCGCATATACCAAATAACCGTCTTCTACCCTCTCAGTACTGCAAAGAGTTGTAATGAACTTATCAAATGTATAGTCACTTGGCATAAAGTTTCGCTCTAGGGCGAAAATAACCAACTCTTTCATCTTCTCGAGCTTTCCCTCTCGGCACAATGAGTCTGCCAGAATAGAAAATGTTTTCCTACCTGTAAAATACCCTTGTTCCATAGAATGCTTCAACACTTGATAGGCTTCGTCAATGCTACCATCCCCACAGAAAATATTGATCAAATAGTTGTAAACCATACTATTAGGCGTGAGCCCAAGCTCAGATCTCGAATTATACAACTCAAGTGCGACATCCACCATCCCCGCTTTGCAGAAGAAGCACAAGGCAGCATTCATGGTGGTCTTATCAGGGGAAATCTTACCCTCCTTCATCTCCATCAACAAATCACAAACCTCCTCGAGGCGATCCTCCTTCAAAAGCCTACATATCAAAGTATTGTACCTAAAAGCATCAGGTACATACCCTTCTAACGACTTCTTGTTCTGCAAAAACTCCAATGCTCCATCCAACCTCCCAGCCTGAACAAGATCACGCATCCACACACTATAAGCACTCTCCATGAAAGCCACCCCAAGGTCCTGAAACTCCTCGACTAATTGGCCAGCATGCTGGAACTTCTTCTGCTTACAAAGGGCATCCACAAGGACACTGACGGCATGGCCAGTGACCGGCTTGCCGTCAGACACCAATTGACGCAAATAGGCTTCAGCTTGATCGAGCAACTTCTGCTTACAGAACCACTTGAGCATGATGGAATGGGTAATTTCGTTCTCGAAACCCCTCAAAGAAATCTGCTTGGCAATGACCTGAACAGCATCAAAGCAACTCTCCTCCACTAGAGCATTCAGAAGGACATGGTAGCCAAAGGAATCGAGGTCGAGACCCTGGAAGCGCATTTTACCAAACAGTTGGAGGGCAATGTGGGGCTTGCCAGCGACGGCGTAGCCCATGACCAGAGTGTCGTGAAATCGGACGGTGTGGGCGTACCTCTGCTTGCGGTAGGTGGAGAGGAAGTCGAGCATGAGAGACATGAGCTTGGCCTTGGAAAGGATCTTGAAGATGGCGTTAAAGGTGGCGCGGGTGTGGTGGAAGCTGGGCTGGCGGCCGGCCCAATCGAAGAACTTGAGGCAGGAGAGGACATCATGGTCGTTGCTGCCGTAGCGGAGGACCTCGAGGACGAAGGCCTCCGTGAGGCGGAGACTGAGACGGGAGAGGGCCAAGTCGGCGGAGGAGTAAGGGATATTATAGCGCAAGGGGATGTCGCTATCGCCGTTGAGGCGGCGGTCGGTGGTGGCGGCGGCGACGCCGTCGGTAGAGGATTTGAGGATGAGGAAGATGCGGTCCAATAAGGCGTCGTTGCGGGTCTGGAACCATTCTTTGAAAGAGAGGACCACGTCCCTCGCCGGAGTCATGCGGGCCATGGTTGAGAAAGCAGCGGCAGCAGGGGAAGCGTTGGGGCTGAAACTGAAGGAACAACAATAGCAATAACAACCACCGCTGACGCTGCTGCTGGTGGTAGCAGCAGCGGCGGCGGCGGCGGCGGCGATGGAGAGAAGAGAATTGGCATCGAGGATGGCGGCGGAGGAGGAGCAGAGGGAGCAGTTGCTATTGGCCTTGGATTTGGCTAGATTTCTGAGTGAAATAAGCATAATTACTACTGTATTGTTAATTTGTCGATATTGTCGACCGAGCTGCTGCTGCCGCCGAACCCAGCGCAGCCTCAATTGGTTTCCCTCTTCCCTCTGCCCGTTTGCCGGTCCTGGTTTAAAATATGACGGGTTTTATAAGCATCTGAAATTACCCTTATGCCACTGCCTCAGAAATCCAAGCACTGCCGATTTGATGAGCAGCGGAAGCTAAATAGCATAGCAACGAGTCTATGATTCTTATGTTACAAGAGAAGAGTGTATGTCGATTTCGCCCAAAATTGTAAAGAGTGGAGATTACCCTCTAAACTTTTATAATTAGTTAAGGGTCTTTAATAACGTTTAATTTTGAAATTTACTTTTCAATCTATTTTGGTTACATGGTAAATGTTTGAAGGCAATAAAGCAGGGGAATTTCAGTAGCGACAGCGTCTTATTGAACGCTCGAAAGTAGGATGCAGATCCAGGGCTAGCTCTGTGTACTCCTAGTTTTGCTGGACATACAACAATTTCAATCTTAACATTTACCCTACAACAGTTTCAATCTTAACCCTTAACCCTAGCAAGATATACATTGGAATCGGATGGTTCAAATTAGATTATGCGACATTATTCTTTCACGAGGTTATTCTTTAACGAGGCACTTCTTATTTTGATCTACTTCTAGCTAGAATAGATTAAAAAAAATATAGACCGTTCCAATTGTTAAAATATAGTGAAGAGTAAGACATTTATGTCACTGAAATAATTTCTGGAAAGAGAGTTGCTCAAGTTTCATAGATGATACATCCCAAGGAATACACTCATTTGTCAGCACAAATGCACTTGTTCTTCACGCATACACACGTATAAAAATAACTTGCAAAAGAGGAAGAGCTATCGGCAATCCAAAATAGCAATCCTATTTCCGCATGAGGAGTGCAAGATAACCTTTTTGAAGTTCCAGCAACAACTCCCCGTTAAAATCATAAAAACAAAGATCGATATGCATACATATCAAATTGTGATTCGTATTTCTAAAACTGAACCCAGCATCGTGTGCATTTTGCCATACAATCTCCCTTGCAATCAACATTGAAACCCAATACTCTTGGATTTCGAAGAAGAAGGTTTCGAAGAGATGTCCCTTTTATTCCCCATTCCTTTTCCAAGATCTGCACATTGGTTTTCAACTCCCGTTCAAGGTCACATCCAAGAGCCTCTGGAAACTTTTTTTTAGCAACTTGCATAGGTCATCGTCGGAAAGGTTTGAACTCCGAAGATAGTCCAGTGTTTCGCTTACAATCTCAAACTTTGGTACTTCCGTCTTCCGGTTTTCACCCCAGTAAGGTGAATGAACCAGGCCAAATGCTTTTCCAAGCATCTTCTCTCCCTCTTCAATGCTGATACCAAATGCAGATAGAGCTTCCCGGCATGTTTCCCATGCCTTCCTGTCTTCATCTTTCAAAGTCGAAATTTCAGTCCCTCTCTGCAGTTGAATGTAATACCCATTTCTTCGTAGACAAACCTGATGAGCAAGCTCCTCTGTTTCGATTTGGCAAAAAATTGAGCAGTCTGATATTTGGTGCGGTATTATCACAACATTATGTCATACTACGAAACATCATGGAATTACATTATACTACCCAGCGAAAATGGACACTGAATACTTTTGAATGGACCAAAAGCAACAGCTCCACAACCAACAGCAATACATCTAACAGCACAGGACCATTAAGATTTCGACCATTAAGATTTCACAAACGACTTAAGATAATAAAGCAGATCCCCAGACCACACCAAGTCCTTAAGAAAAAGAACAAAATGTCTTTAAATTCACTAGAACATAGAAGTGGATAACTCATCAACTTCAAAAGCATTCAAGTTTCTACGGAAGTTGAGATTACAACCAACTCGATAGGAAGAAGGGACCCAAAATCTAGCTATGTCAATCTAACATTCAAATTGAACAGGAGCGAGACGAAAACTAGCTATGACAAGTGTTTGAGACTCACAACTTCAAAACCATTCAAGTTTCAACGGATACTGTGATTCCAACCGACCCGAAAGTAAGAGAGAGGACCCAAAAATTAGCTATGACAACTGACAAGTATACAAAACTCAGAACCTCAAAACCATTCCGGTTTCTGTGTTGAGAGTTCAACATACAGCATCAATAATCAACGGTGTTATACAAATAGAGTCATATGACCCAACATTTTGAAAGTTTCCATGAAATGGTACTCACAGTAGAAAAGCAAAAGTGTGTTGCACAATCATCGGTTAGCAATGGGGAAGCTAATGATTTTCCTACCATCCCGGCACTGCCAAAAAATTAGAACAAGGGGTCAGAAAAACAAAACAGCTGACATATGGTTAATTCGTCTTTAGTCTTTGGTTTCCATTTTGTATTCCTAAATATAAATATATATATATATATATAGAGAGAGAGAGAGAGAGAGAGAGAGAGAGAGAGAAATATGTACGAACAACATACAAAATGAAAACAAAAAACTAGAAAAGAAAACCTACTTGAAAATTGGTTTCAGCTTTTTGGTTACCATTTCTATGCGCGTTTATCCCACATTCTTCCCACCACCCTTCCACTACATTCATGCGTCCTTTGTTCCTTGTATTTTCTTTTCATTGACTTCGAACGAAAGGTAAAAGTTAAAAACTAAAAATGAAATGGTTATCAAACGGGCGAGAGCATGCATCTAACAATTTCTCACCCGTCAAATGACGAAATTATTCTAACATTTCTCACTATGTGCAATAATATTAAGCTCCTAAAGTTAAAATCAAAATGATAAAGGCAGTCAACATTTTTCCCGAAAATTTACATTGACAGTAGTACTAGATCAGTATTCTTTTGAATAACACGAGCATGCTAAATTTACTCGGAAGAAGATGAACAAAACGGAAAGGACAAAGTAGGTGCTTCCTCAATTCAACTAAGCTGCTATTTAGGGAAAAGATAGAAATTAAGGTGAAAAATGGAAAGGAAAAATACCGTGATTTATAAGACGACTGCGGAGAGAGAGAGCAATTAGCAAGGGTGTTCGACGAGTGAGTGCCGAAAGAGAGAGAGAGCAATTAGCAAGGGTGTTCGACGAGTGAGTGCCGAGAGAGAGAGAGAGACTGTGGGTTCCACCGCAACTACGCACGCCACAAATTTTGGGGGAGCGATCAGGTTCAGGTGGTCCATTCGGATGCCAGTGCTTCATACTCCAACTTTCCCAAGAGTATTGAGTTTTAACTCAAAACTTAATTTTGAGACAAATTTAGCTCATAATTCTCTCCGGGTTAGTGGAACTGGCTCACTATATATGTGAGATCTAACGGTCCAAATTTAAACCCAACAGTTTTTTTTTTTTTTTTTTTTTTTTGAACAAATCGATATTATCTACACTAAGGGGAGGGGGTGTCGCCTTTGGCAAGAGTTGAACCTAAGACCTCTCACTAATCAGTGAGGAGGAATACCACTAGACCGTAGTACTAGTGGCACCCAACAGTTAAGGTAATTAAAAAAAATTATTTTATGTGTTTTATATTTTTTTCGTAGTATTCGACGAGTTTCATGATGTCGGTTTAAAGATTTTTCAACATTTATCGGAATCTAAATATTTTTAGATTAAAATATTCATAAAATTAAATTATGATCGTCTACCTAACTTTTTTCTAAAAAAGTTACTTTAAGAAAAAAAATTATCCTAAATTCATTTTTTAATACTCTTGAGCTAAAAATTTAACCCAAAATGGTTAAAGGAGAAAAACGGTTTCTGAGTTAAAATCTAAATTTTCGGAATTAAAAGTTTTAGGTTTTAACCCAAGGACTAGAGATGATCTTCGTTCCATTTTGTTTTCCCGGGACAATTATACAAATGCCATTATGTTTGACTCAACAAGTTGGGAAAATTACGTTTACCACCTCAACTTTGGATCAGATAATAAACTTATACTTTATATTTTGAACATTGCTCATTGCTTGAATCTTAATATTGTTAATTAACTTGACCATTGGAGATTCTTTGGCCGGTATCATGCTGATACATTGAGCTCGTAATAGATAACTACCAATACAATTTGCTATTTTCTTATAAGTGGTGAATTGCTCCGATAGTTAGGGCTTTCATGTTCAACTCACTGCGTCCCGGACTCACTGCGTCACCACCAGTACAGTTCGCAGCCAAGTTTGAAACTCGCTCCTAGTTCAGATTAATTTAGTGTAGATCACTGCTCGGATAAAAACAAAACAACCAACCTCTATTACCTCAAGCTTGCAGTTGGAGGATGAATCCAATTCAAAAATTACAAATAACATTTGGGATAAAGAACTAATTTTACTAGTTACATTTTTTACAGACCAGAACTAGATTACCTATGTGGGTGAATCAATTCAACCAAAAATGATAGATTACAATGGATTACACATGCCCATGCCTTGATTACATCTGAGAATGATCCGGCTCAACTGCGTGTCCGCGATCTGTTTGGTACACCGGCATTCATTTCCCTGAGCTGCTCAATTACGCCAAGCAGAAGATTCTTCCAACTCCACATCTTCTTCCCACCAAGTAGCACTCTGTGTATTAGATCACATCTCATTCAATTAGAATTCAAGTCATTATTCCTTAAAAATCTGTTTTTGGATTTGCGTTTCTAAACAATTTGAGGGAGAAAAGAAAACGTTTATGATAACGAGAGCTCACCCTGTAGCCTCTACGAAGAAATTGCAGCGAGCTTCCTTGTTCCTCTTGCAGTCCCAGGACCCTCAAAAGTTCTTCTTTTGTCTAAACAGTACACAAATAATCAGCCTTAAAGCGTAACAAATTATGTCTAGCAACTAACAGAAAGTGACTGATGATTGGAGCTTGAGACAGAAATATACTTCGCCCAGAGTAAAGCGTGTTGCACTCTCTGCTACGCAAGCATAAGAACCATCGGCTTGTTTTAGCATTACCTGCCAAGGCCCTGCAAAAAATGAAGAAAAAAAAAGAGACAAATACCCATTGAGAAAACCAGAGGATTTTCAGAGAAATAAAGTGCCAACAAAATCATGGTTAACAACACAAACAAGCTGATTGTATAGCAGAACCTTCCTGGATAAAGAAACGTTGGGATTACAAGCGAATTGATATTGAAAAACATAAAATCAATATAAAACTAAGTTCTTACCCATACCAACTGATGAGGAGATAATTTTAATAACAGTTTGTAAAGAAATTACGAAGGGACAACGAGACACTTTAAGGCGTCACAGAATAAGATTTTATAAACCTCCAGTGAGAATCACATAGCACATAGCTGATTTCGTCTTGTTTTTCATAGAGTATAAAACAGAAAAATGGAAGTGTCGTATATACTAACTTCTAAAACGTACAAAAAAAGATATCAGAGAACAACGATTATATTGATAAATAAAATGTTACTAGTAAGATGAATATATGTCCCTCGCCACCGTAATAATAACACCTCCAAGTACAAACGTTAATTACTATAAAATCAAGGCTACCCCATACCAAGAAGAATAACAGTAAGCGTTAGAACAATGATGCACACAGACTCTGCAAGTAGTACAAATGGTCCCAAAATAATCAAATTCTAGACTGTTGGAAACAAACAAGAATAAATATTTCTTGACGTGCTTATAACGGGTTACTTTTGTGATCACGATTTGCAAACATGAACAATGCATTCTTCGTCAAATCCAAACAGGCATTAATGTTGAGAAACCCTTGTCACATGGATAATAGGCCTTGTGTAAATTAGCATAACTTAAAATAACTTCTCACTATTCTTTAATCATTCCTCTGAGAACTTATTGTCTAATCTAAACAATCCAAGTAATGTGCTCCAATTTATGTGAGAAGTTAGATTATAAACCTTAATGAAAGTTATCGAGGATAGGACGAGGAATAGACAACAATCAGGTGGTAAAATTTGTTAAAAAGAAAACATATTACATACCAGGGTATTGGCGAAATAGTGCTCCACTGTAATTCACTATATAAGGCGCTACTGCTACTGTCTTGAGAGTTAACAAATAAATGGTTACCAAAAATTTATATTAAGAAAAAAAATTATGAAACGCAAATTAATTGTATACCTTTGAGTAATCTCTTATTCGGATATAGAACACTGGTGTAAATTGAGAAAGAAAGCGATAGTGCAAATCTTTGGTTGGAAAGCCAAAAAGGCCCAAGTCGGCACTGCATAATTAACAGATTCTAATGTAAGATGAAAAGTATATTTCTAATGTAAGATGAAAAGTATATTCAGAGATAGCAAAATCAGATTCCAATGGATGGTCAATAAGGATTACCGCAATGTGTCTAGTTCAAGATTAAATAGAAGTGTTGGGGTTGACATGGCAAATGTTTCCTGCAAATCCCAAAGAGTTACAGTTGGAAAAGAGTCAGCAGCAGCAGCAATAATATTTCACACAATAATTGACGGATTCAATAACACCAGCCACACAATTCTCATGATTTAAAATGTGAAACAGTCAACTTCAGAACGCAGACACTTCAAACTTATAACAAGACGATGACACCTTTAGACTCGATGCTATACTTAGCTACAGAATTGGAATAAGATTATGTAGCTGGGAAACGGCATATATACTACACCTTAACATTTTAAGATGCCCAATAAATCAAATTATCAATTCAATTGTACATGGAATTTAGTAAATACGTAAAATAAGTGCACTCGTGAGTTGAACTTGAAAATATGCATAAGACTACATGTTCCTAAAACCACAGGCCTCGGATCCAGTAATAGAGGGAGTACACATTTGATAGATCACTAAATAACCAATGCTAGCACATTTAATTTCTTGACCTCTGTAATTTTCAAGTTCATAATCTTGAAATGGCTTAGCAGAGTTTTGTGCGTCAGTTTCTAGATCTTCTAGATTAAACGACTGTTTTTTTAGATTCCAAAAGATAAATCTGCAGCACTAGAAAGATTACTCGTATCAAACTAATCTTACAGAAATATATTGATTGGGAAACATCAATTAATATAACTAGCATGCGAAAGTTATGACACCATAAGAAACCCTTAAAAGTTTTCAAGTCTAAAACCATAGTTAATACTTATAGAAGTATACAATCATCAAACATAAAACTCATATATATATATAACAAAATTTAATGGTAGGAACGAGCATTCATCTATCAAATGATATTAAAATCATGACTGCAAGTCAAACATTCAAAATGGTTGAGAGAACTAACAAAGAGGAGACCATACCACATACTTCTCTATTGGAGCAAGCTCACGAGTGCTACAATTTATGAATATATAAAGAGAGGGAGGCTGACTGGATGCCCAGCGACCTGCAATTGTAAGATATAAAATAGCGATGAAAACTAGTACTCCACGGATAAAATGGATCATACGTTGAACAAAAAAGAAAGCAATCAAATTAGCATGAAAATCTTCAGTTGAGATGAAATTAAGAAGAGGAACACAAGCATTCATTTGACGAAATAAACAAGCAAGCATTTGAGTCCTATATTATAAATTCATAACCAACCTTCATTTTCATCTTCAAAGTCAAAATCAAGTGTGTCCCTTATAGATTGGAAGAACTTGGTAACTGGACCACTGGGGACATCATCCAGGGAACCTATTGTTATATCATCGAGCTGAAAGAAAATAATCAAAATGAAAACAACGATTTAGAGAGCTTAATGTTGAACGGTAATCTACTTACTCAAGATTCCTTTTGGCAATATTTCACCTTTTCTTATGATCGAAAATTTATTCTCAATCACTAAATCAATTCTGAATTCGTGGGGTGAGGAGATCTGATGCATTTAAATTACACAAAGAAATTAGAGAATAGTAAAATTCTGAGTTATGTTTTTACTGAGTCGATAGCCGTTTTGAACTGCTCAGAGGCCCTGCGCTTTTCTGGCTTATCAGGAAACACCTGAAGATAGAAATTTTTTAGCATACTCTTCAAATTGACAAAATAAAATGTCTATGTGAAATGAAGATTCTTCTTACAATGCAAGCTCTTGTTTCCCGTATTTCTTTGAGCTTCCTTACAACAGCCAAGACAAGTTGTACGTTGGCATCAATGAATTCATCTGAAGACCCCTTTTACATGTTTAGGAAGTTGAGAAAATTATGTCTCATGTATTCAGATTGCTATGTGTCATCAAGAGGCTATATCACTGTAATTGATAAGATGAAATCAAAGAACAATGATTTGGGGCTAAAGTACAGTATTTTTTTCTTTGGGGTTGGGGCTTAAGTGTAGCGGAACTTTAAAGTTTAAGTAGTGACAAGAAAAACAGAACACAAAAAACAAGTAACACTGATGACTACATAGAGTGGAAACAGGATGCATCTTATAAGGAACTAGTGGAAAGTGAACAGAACCTTTAATAAACAATAGCGTGTGACCATGATGGGTCATCCAGTAATCTAATAACTTGGTAGCAAAAAGAGATACCTTATAAGAAGATATGTCGCTAGGCAGGGGACTGGAGGCACAAGCTCGAAAATATAAGGTACATGAAAAAGAAAAAGTATTAGAAGGGCAAAAATATTATATCCAGCCAAGCGTCTAAACAATAAAAAACATACCAAAATGCTCATCCAAGTGGAAAGACAGTTTGGAATCCCAAAGAAAAGAATGAACTCACATTATCTAGTAGTCTCTAAACTGCATAACATTCTTTTAACAAACTTCCATAAATATTTTACATTATTATTGATATTTCCAAGGTAATGTGCCCTTTATCATGCACTGTCTTAACCAAGTTTTTATTTCGTCAAGTAAGTTTCCCGAAGCCTTGTTCTACTTCTTTGTTGCCCCATAAGCTTCTCAGCCTTTGTAAGATAAATTCCATCTTTTTCCTAAATAGAAAGTTATTTATAATACCAAACATGTCAAGATTCCCAAAATTACAGTGTGCTCAACATCGTCATAAATAACATTAATCCCTAATTGATCATGCCTGAGCTTCACTTAGTTAACATATATTTCTCTGATCAATGGGCGAGGTGGGACTCGAACTTAGGATCTCTTTGAACATTCAATAGAGAAATACAACTAGACAAAGAACTAGCTGGTACGCTGACCGAACATATATGAATTCAACACCATGGAAAGTAGATTTCAGCAGCGATATCTAATCCCAAAGGCTACTTTCAGGAATGATGTACGTATATGGAGATTTTACAATCTAAAACAAGAAATTTATAACAAAAGATAAACCGAATCAGTCCAAATGCACTGAAATACCATGCTCACAAATGAACATTCCAAACTGGGTTTTACTAAAACCATTCCAAGCTAGATTAACGAAATGGGCACCAAGAAACCACTCTGAAAATTACCAATTTCCCATGAAACAAACAAAAGTTAGAAACTTCAAAATCTTCCATAACTTGCACTGCAATTTCTCTCAAAACTCAGAAATTCTAATCGAAATAAACGTACAAAGAGCAAGAGGACTTACGGGAAATCAATCTCCAAGCGGGTCTTCCCGTCTTCGAGAGCATAAGCAAGCGATCTTGCAGCATCAGTAACAAGAACTTCATAGGACTTGGGTTTGTAGACTGCAATTCCAGACGTTGGATCGGCGCTCGAAGCCGAAGAGGCCTTATCGACGCACTGGATTCTTCTGCTATTCGATGGAGATTTCGGAAGCGCTGGAGAAGTTGAGAAGGCGGAGAGGGTGGTGGCCGGCTTGGGTAAGGAAGAGAGAGAAGTGTGAGAGAGAAATGAGTGGTGAGTTGGGCAATAAGGAGAGAGAATGTGAGGTGTTGATGACAAGGCCATGGCCATGGCCATCTCAGTGTTTTGGGGATTTTTGTGTGCGGGAGAGAGGTGGAGGGAAAAGAAACTGAAATGGATTATTAGACGAATGATGATAAGGAACTTGAAGGACTCTGCTCTTGCTCCTGCTGGGTCCTCACAGGTTTCATTTCATTTTGACAATTATTAGATATATTTTTAAATCACACATTATTTTGACAATCATTAGTTTTCGTCTTATCGTGTTGTATGAGAGTGTGCTTAGTCTTATAATAATGTAGTTCAAATTTGTTTTTGACGAGAATCAAACTTAAGATGTATTGCTTATAAATGAAGAGAATATTACTAGATCGTAATATTGTGGCATATTTTGTTGTATAAATAAAGAAAAAATTATATGAAAATTATTCTTTTATTTTTAACTTCTAAATTTTTTTTGGCTGAATTAACTGAGACTGTCCTCTTGGCCTGTAGGTCTTGACACAATGTTAGAATTTCTCATTGATTGCTCGAGCTTTTTTAAAACGGTTGAAAGCGTTGTCGAAAATGTTTTCGAAACAAATCTTTAATAAAAAATCTGATTCTAGAAAAGTACCTAAAACACTTTTGGAATCCAAACTCAATTTCGTCGAAAACGTTTTCAGTTGTTATAAAAACACGATAGCAGGTAGATCGGATGAGATTTCAATTTCATCCGCTCACAATTTAACAGTTTACCGCTGTTACAAACAACGCAATATCTTACATCTTTTTTTTAGTATTCACGCTCTTCCTTCAGAGTCTTCGCAAACGGAAAAAATAAAAAATAAAAAAATAAAAAAAATAAAAAAAATAAAAAAGCAGAGAGTAGTCAAATCATACGTAATTTGTGCGATGACTCCACAGCGTAGAGAGAGGGGACTGAAATTAACGATGCAATAATGGCTCAGCAGAGGCAGTCAGGGCTGGAGCGGTTGGGATTACGCGGCCACGATCCCCACCATTCCAACGGCGGAGGACGACCAGATCACCTCGTCGTAGGGATCCGCTCCGCTCCCCACAAGCCCGTTCGGACCCGCCGATCGGGTCGATCCGACAAGGGCCCACTTAGAATCTCCGTTGGCGCCGTCGTCCTCGTTCTCTCTCTAGTCCTCCTTGCCACTCTTCTCGCCTACTATTACCTCTCCCGCAGCAGCGGAGGTATGTATGTTTTGCTTTTGCTTGTCAATTTTCTACAATAACTTTCTGTTTGGTTTCAGGGAAAATGTAGGAAAGGAAAAGAGTTAGTTAGTTGTCAATCTTATGCACTTTGAATGTCTGGTGGCGACTGCCTTTGTTTGGTTGCTGAGAAAATATAGAAACAGTGATCATTCTAGTTTAGTTTCTTAGTTGATTTCGCATTTCGGTTTCGGAGAGAACCAAGTGTTTCTGCAATGAAAGATCTGTGTTACAGTTCATTTTAGCTAAGCATGTGATCATGTTTTGTTAAACAGAAAGAGCGAAACATTCGGAGAAAAAGAGCTTGTCACTATGTTTCACTTGCATTCTGAGTATTTAATGTGCTGGTTTGATTGTCGATAATATACAGGAAAAGGATCAACCCAATTAATTGTTTAATTTCCTTTCCATGGTTGTTGAAGAAATGTTACAATTTACGCCTTCAGATTTTTGCTATGATTAATTCAACAGTATGTGGTTATGGAAGTATATGGATTCTAGCTTAGCATCAAGTGATTGCTTTCTCGTGTTGGTGCAGAAATAAATAGTCATGCTGAGGAAGACGACTTGAAGAATGATCCTGACTTTCTCACAAACGTGACACGTACAGAGACTTCTAAGGTCCTTAGCTTTGGAAAGGGTTCGGTAGTTCATGGCCGAGATTCTAGGTATTGGGATAAAGATGATAGGAGAAGGGATGAAGATTATAACGAGGATGAGGTGGAGCATAGTAGTGCAGGTGTTAGGGATAAATCCACATATAAGGGTGATGTTCCTGTGAGTGTTAAAAGCAGTGACAAGAAGTCCTCAAATGACTACTTAACTAAAAGTTACAATAGGAAAGGGGGATTGTACAACGAAGCTGGGCGCAATGAGTTGAAAGTTTATGAAGCAGAGTATGAGGCCTCTCTGAAGAACATTCAACAGTATAAGGATGAAGATTTGGATAAGCAAAAGGATGAAGATTTTGTTAAGCAAAAGGATGTAATTGATGTTGATGACGAGTATGATGATGGGATTGATTTTCATGAAACTCACATGGATGAATATAATGATACAAGACATCAGAATGATGACCATTTTGGTGAAGAAAAATCACATGATGATGATGGTAGAGATGTTCCTGATGTCGGAATTAATGATCAAAACGTTCCCGAGAAGGTTGATAAAGTCTCCGCCAATTCACTTGAAAATGACTCTGCTCAGCACTCTGGAAACCTGGATGAAGTTGACACAAAATCCAGGCATGTGAGTGTAATTTCTGGTCAATCTTCAAGAAAGTCGCGGTCGAGTACGAAAAAGAAAGCTAAGCGCCGCAAATATTCTGGTAAATTATCTGTTTGTTCTTGTAGATTGGTGTGTGCAAACCATGTTTAATTACATTTTTCTTTCATTTATTGATATTGGATTCAGCTTGCACTAGTGAAATGCATCTTGGCTTCTTCTTCTGAATCTAGAATTCATTTGCACATTTGGTCTCATCCTCTTTGCATGCTATTGATTGTAAATTAGAATCTCTATGAAAATCAGAGAAGTACTCCTTAGTACAGACAAAACAGTTAGTTCTTATTTCAAATCATAGAAGTGCTACTGAGTGCAAACAGAACAGTTAATTCTTTTTGCAGCTGAGTAACTGCATAATTTCAGTATACTGGTATAATATGGAACAGCTGAGTATACTGCATAATTTCAAATCATAGAAGTGCTACTGAGTGCAAACAGAACATCTGTAGGTCTTCGTTTCACATGTCTAAACCACCTTAGCCAATTTTCTCTCATCTTATCTTCAATTGCGGCCACTCCTACTTGACATCGAACATCCTCGTACTTGATTTTTTCCTTTCTTGTGTGCCTACACATCCAACAAAGCATTCTCATCTCTTCTACACATATTTTTTGCACGTGTTGATGCTTGACCGCCCAACATTTTGTACCATAAAGCATTGTTGGCCTTATTGTCGTCCTATAAAATTTTCCCTTGTGCTTTAGTAGCATAGACGGTCGCACAACACACCCGATGCACTCTTCCACTTCATCCATCTAGCTTGTATTCTACGGTTGAGATCTCCATTGAATTCTCCGTTCTTTTGCAAGATAAATCTAAGTTAACGAAAGCGTTCACTCTTTGGTACTTCTTGATCTCCAATACTCACCCCTATTTCATTTAGAACCCCATTTCCCACTAAACTTGCACTCTATATACTCTGTCGTTGACCTACTTAGGCGAAGACCTTTAGATTCCAACACTTCCCACCAAAGGTTAAGCTTCGCATTTACTACCTCCTGTATTTCATCTACGGGCACTTTATCATCTCCAAAAAGCATACACCAAGGGATATCATCTTGAATATGTCCGTTAACTCATCTATTAACAATGCAAAAGGTTAAGGACTTAAAGTTGAGCTGGTGAACCCTATGGTTATGGGAAAGCTTTCAGATTGTATTTCATGAGTTCTTACTGTAATCATTGCTCCATCGTACATGTCCTTTATTGCTTGGATATATGCTACTTGTGCTCCTTTCTTCTCTAGAATCCTCCAAAGAATTTCTTTTGGACCCTACCATACGCTTTTTTCAAATCTATAAAGGCCATGTGCAAATCTTTAATCCTTTTGCGTATCTCTATATCGTTTCATCAATCTCTGTAAGGGATAGATTGCCTCCATAGTTGAGCGCCCTGGCATGAATGCGAATTGATTGTTTGAGACCCTTGTCTCTTGCCAGTTTATGCTCAATTACTTTCTCCTCCCAAAACTTCATTGTATGACTCATTAACTTAATACTCCTATAGTTCATTTATGTCAGCCTAATTCTTGTAAATAGGCACCAAAGTGCTTTTTCGCCACTCATTTGATATTCTTCGTTTTCAAAATCTTAGTGAAAAGGTTTGTGAGCCATGCTATACCCGTCTCTCCAAAGACCTTCCACACTTCGATCAGTATACCTTCGGGACCCACCGCTTTTCTATGCTTCATCTTTTTCAAAGCTACAACCACTTCTTTTTTCCTGGTTTGGCAATAGGAGTAATTTCTACACTCCCCATACTATATGTCCTTAATTTATTTCAATTACTATGAAAAAGGAAAATGAAGCCACTAGATTACTACAGCGTTCTCAAGTTGTTGGTAGTACAATAAAATCATGACCGTAGTGTTGAGTCCTTAAACTTCATTAACCTCAAAGGAACCGATCATGGTTTTGCTTAGTTAATTTTTACGGTTCTGTATCAATACATTTTTGGCTTCGCAAATTTGGCATGTCTTAAACTTATACGTATTGCCAGTCCTACATGCACTAGGTGGCACTGGAAGAAAAAAAACTTGAGCTTGGCAATGATTGTTTGATGCTGCTCCTTATGTATAAGAACTGGTTCTGTGAATCATGATATTTTCTTGTGCATGTTCTCTTGGAGTAACAAATTTCAGGTGTTTTATTTATAATGTGAGATATTTCTATAGATATAGGAAGTGGGGTTGTTAGGAGTAAATGCTGTGAATTAGACCATGACTGGTTGGAAGAGCCATTATACCTGTTTTTTTTTCTGGCTTGGTTTTTGAAGGATTGTTTTATGCATATAGTTGAATGTGTCTTCATGACAGGAGTTGTCCTTTGATCTAGCAACTTTAGGGGATGCTCCTTGTTGCTGCTGTTGTGTTTTTGACACGTCATAATGAAATTCTTCAGGTTCCTCTTGTGAGATGAAGTTTTTAAACTCTAGTGCAATGCTTATAGAGCCTTTAGAAAGTCGAAAGTTTGCAAGATTCAGCTTGCAGTATACTGAAGTAGAGGACAAGCTTGAAGGAGAAGAGCAATGGGAACCGAGATTTGCAGGACATCAGTCTTTGCAAGAACGGGAAAATTCCTTTTTGGCACGTGATCAAAACATAAAGTGCGGCTTTGTTAAAGGTCCTCAAGGATCCCCAAGCACTGGATTTGACTTGGCAGAAGATGACACAAATTACATCAGCAGATGCCACATCGCTGTTAGCTCTTGTATCTTTGGAAATTCAGATCGCTTGAGGACACCTTATGATAAAATGGTAAGGAGGTTCATTTTTTATGGGGGAACAATTTTTTACTGTTCTCTTAAGGATGTAATTGCATTTGTTTGATGTTCTCCAGTTTTCATATCATCTTTCTTGTCAAGGAAAAAAAAAATGATTCATATCATCTTTGTCAAGCATTGGGCTTTTACCATCCATTGACACAGGAGTAAATTGAAGTTTTACGCCATGACATGCTAAGCTGGGTTTAATGAATGAAAACTAAAGGGAATATGGACTATTACTCATGTCATGTAAGTGAAATATGGAACTATAACTCATAGGATTAACGGTAGACGTTATACCTTTTACACCATATCATGCCTTTTGCTTCATGTCATAACTTTTACAATAACTTTTACACCTACCAATAAATAACAATGTTTCGGGCCTTTCTCTTATTACATGGTTGTTCAACTCTCACATGATAGAGCAAGTCCAGTGCATTTCTAGTGAGAAAAAGAAAGTCAATTATGAATCTCCAAGGTTTGTGTTGTTCATTACTGAACTTGTGGAATATAGTGTCTGCTGTGTACTGTGATTAGAGTGGAACATGGACCATTTTATGATCTAAGCTTGCAACATTCTTTTAAGTTGAAATTCAATGATGTGCAATGTAGACCAACACATCAAATGTAACTTTGGGATTGAGCTTGCTTCACCATTTGGGATAATCTCAGACATTCTTCACTTCATCAGTCCACTTTATGCTCAGTGGGATTTTATTTTCCCATATTTCAGAGTTGTGATTTTTCTTGTCCCATGTTCTGGTTAAATCACACATTTGTTTATATGATTCTAATACTTGGGCTGGTCTTCTTTAATGGTCTTATAGTTATCCACAGGAAATTTCCAATAACAATGCACTTTTTAGTTTATTATTATTTTTTTATCTTTATTCAGTTAAAAAAAAAAAAAAGGTAAGATTCTTTGATTTAGGCATAAAGTTGCAATAAATGGCATAGCCAACAAAGGGGAAAAGAAATACAGAGTAAAAAAGAATGGTGACCCAAGTGAAATTCTCTTGATTTCAGGTCTCTCGTTTGTCAAGGAAGAATGTTTGTTTTGTTATGTTCATTGATGAAGTTACTTTGCAAACCCTGACTGCTGAAGGGCGAACACCAGATAGGATGGGTTTTATTGGTTTATGGAAGATTGTGGTGGTGAAGAACCTACCATACACTGATATGCGGCGAGTGGGAAAGATACCAAAACTTTTGCCTCATCGCCTTTTTCCTTCTGCAAGGTGAAACTTTGACTACTAAAATGTACTAATTGTCATGCTGTAGGTGGTTAGTTATACTTAGTAGCTGCCTTTAAAAGTTGTAAAAAAGATGCTAACTTGTGGTGTATGCATAGTTGTGTAGATTATGTTGTGCGTGTGCATCTGTGTGTCCATAATAGTTATGAAAAACAGTTATTAAATGTGAGTCATTACTCAAATATTCTGCTCTCAGTAATCAAGTCTTACCGAAAATGATTCACATCTTGAAGAAAACAAGGAAGTGTGACATTAAGCTAACAATTGAGGAACGATGTTCAAAGAATATACGCAGCTGCATATTACTACAATAGGACTTGTGCTTTTGTATGCTTTGCTTGTTGGATATGTTCATTTGGTGGGTGGTGTTTTTCCTTAGCTCGTCTATAACCCTTCCATAAATTTTCAGGTATTCAATCTGGCTGGACAGTAAATTGCGCCTCCAACTTGACCCCTTAGTCATATTGGAATACTTTTTGTGGCGAAAAGGTCATGAGTATGCAATTTCCAATCACTACGACCGACACTGTGTATGGGAAGAGGTTGCACAGAATAAGAGATTGAATAAGTATAACCATACCGTCATAGATCAACAATTTACATTCTACCAGGCTGATGGCCTAACAAGATTTAATGCCTCGGATCCCAACAGGCTTCTTTCCAGCAGTATGATTTTATTAAATGAGAAAAAAGAGCGTTTTCATTATAATATTTTGACTGCAATGCACTTGCTTGTACCAATCCATGACATAATTTGTTTTATCACATCTGCAGATGTACCAGAAGGGTCTTTTATCATCCGGGCGCACACTCCAATGTCAAACTTGTTTTCCTGTCTATGGTTCAATGAGGTTGAACGTTTTACCCCTCGTGATCAGCTAAGTTTCGCTTATACATACCAGAAGTTAACAAGGATGAATCCGGGAAAGCCTTTTCATCTTAACATGTTCAAGGTATGATTGGTTATAGCCAAACTGAATATAAACTAAGTGAATTATTTCGATTTGATTCAATTACCGTAAAAATTACCTCTCCTCACCACAACCGACATGAGGTGAATAGTAAGAATAACAGTGCTTGGATGCCTTATGGATAAGGACTAAGAAGTTATTCTCCTCACAAGCTTATGTGGGTAAATCCCAATTCACACGTCAATCTTGCGAGGAGGAATACTCCTTATGCATAAGAAGCCAAGCATTTTTCTCTTAAGAATAGAAAAAAGGGGCGTGGATTGGATATAAATTTCTGCTTCTCTTCTGTCAATATTGCAGGATTGCGAGAGGAGAGCCATAGCTAAGTTGTTTCGCCACAGGTCAGAAGAGAAGAGGAGTATTCGGAAAAAAGCAACAGAGTAGAGTTTCTTCGGCTTTTCTGCAACTGCTTTATACAAATGGTGTTTGGCCACGCTCCACTGTGTAGAAGTGCCGACTGACTACACGGTACACAGAAATTTTGCACTTTCAGTGTGAGAAGACTATAATGATGGTTAAATTTTCTTCTTCCAGAGAGTTCTTGGGGGTGAAGTAAGCGTTGCTGCAGCTGCTTTTGCCGCTGATTCCGCTCTTTAGAAAAGAAACATAACCCTGCAGGCAAGCTACATTGGCTTCTTGGTTGTATTCCTCTCATTTTTTGATTCGTTGCTCCATATCTGGATTCTGGAGGCAAGTGAAGTCGCAATACGCTTACTGCAACTGACACTGTATCCAAATCATAGGTCGATTCATGCATTTTACACCAGATGGATATTTTTCGGTTTCGTTGTTTCTGTAATTGCTCATACAAGCATGTACCATATGCATATATTCTTTTAGGCAATACAATTCATTTCTCTGAACTGACCGTGTTGATCCACTTTGCCCTCACTTTTTACTTTAAAACCCGTATTTCGGTTTAATTTGGGAAATACTGGTTCAGTTCGATCTTCGTTAAGTTGAAGCTCCCTCTACCTTTCGGTTTAAAATGCTACCGGTGGACAGGCAACTGTTTTCCCTTTGCACGCTATTATCCAAAATGTTTCGATCGATGCGTATTTATTTCCCTTTGCACATTATAATTACTTCAGAAAGTGTAATATTTTCTTTCATGGTCAGTAATTTCATGAGAATATAACCTGTTTGATATCCTATTTGAAATTTTTTATCATTTCTCAAAACATTTCTTAAAGACAATTTTCTTTAAAACTTAAAAACTTGATTGGTTTGCAATTTAAAAATTTTAAATCTTACGATTTAAACTAGACAAAAAGATCTAAAAAGAGAGGGTCGCAGGAGAGGGAGAAAGAGGATAGACGAGGAAAGAAAGTAAGTGATGATTGAAGGAAAGAGGAAGAAGAGAGAGGATTGGACAGGACAAAGAGGAAGGGGAATGAGAAAAGAATCGAGAGAATGAAGATAGTGAATTGGAGGAGAGATGAAAAAGGTAAAAAAAAAAAGAGGAGAGAGAGAATAAAAGAGAGGGGGATAGTTTTGGAGTGAGGGGAGGGTGAGTTTAAGTTTAAAAACTCTAAAAACTCATTTTTTATGTTTTTAGAGAGTAGACTATTTTTTAGTTAGTCTTGAGTTTAATTTTTTAAAATAGTCCTACGACTCCTACCAAATAAGTTTTTAAGTTCTAAAACTTGAAAATTGTTTTTTAATTTAAAAAGTTGGATTCAAGTAGAGTATTAAACAGGCCCTAAAGATTTTCATATAAACGACCTTAAGAATTTGAAATTTAAGCTTCACTGCAACTATTCAAACAACTGCTACAGCTTCAGAATATGAGGCTGCAAAGCTATACATCTCTCGAACTAGAAGGAGGAATTAATTGATAAAAGTGGTAGCAATAGCAAAGAAAGCTCGACAGATACGCCATCACCACTTGCAAAAACACTAATATACCAAAACTTCCAATAGTTACCTAGACAAAGATTTACTGCTTTCTGAAAAGACTAATAATGCCATTGGCAAATGACTTCATATTCCCCCAAAGAGATGATGTCGTCGATGGCTCTGCATCTTCAGCCTGCGTACTGGAACGCTCTCTGCAAAACCAATAATTTTGTATTACATCCAAATCAAACTCAAGAAAAGGTGTTCAAGTGAAATGTATAGTTTAACACTTGCCCACAAAACTTAATCGTTGATAAAGAGATTCGGATAAAGAGACTGAGCATGGCCTTTGACCAAACTTTTATCGAAAAAAAATTAAAATAAGTAGATTTGACATTTTCAGATGGGATTAGCTATTATGCTTTCATCTGCATATAATTATCGTGAATTGAGAGCTGAACCATGGAAAACGACAAGGAAATTACCATGCTCATTGGTTTGCTAACTACTGACTCATGGATTGGTGGTTTAACATCCCACCAACCATGGTAGAAGAGGTAACATACAAAGATAATATCATGTTCCTGAACTTAAATTTCTGCATGTGCTTAGGGCCCTATTTCTTTGATAGGAATCAAGAATATTGAGGAGAGAGAAGTATATAATAAGACAGAAAAGGAAGCGGCAAACGAAAAATAAAGACCAATCCAGAAGAATTATATACAAAGGAAAATTCCTTGAAATGCTTTGGATAAGATAAAGAGGCCTACAAGCAAATCAGAAATACAATCGTATTTATCTTGGGCAGATAAGCAAGACGATAAGACATAATACTTCATAGCTTGAACCCATGGAAACACAGTTACAAGCAAATCAAACACTAATCTTTTATCCGTACACTTAATGTCCGTCCTTATACCAGTAAGTAATTATGATTTTTCATTCAATTACATTGTCACCATGCCCAAGCAATGACATAAATATATGAGAGAAGGGGCACATGAAGAGCTACAGGGTTAAATAAAAGCAGAAGAGTACCCTGACTAGGAGTATCAATGAAGTTGAATTTATACTAAATTCAGGGTCATAACTCAGAAGCAGAGGTCCATAGTTGATGTTCTAAAGAATAATTTTCTTTTATCTTTCACAACATTAATTGCAGACGAACTAGTAGCATGGCTCATTCAGAAGAATAGTTTGGGCATGATCTTTGGGCTGAATATTGTAGATAACCAATTTATTTATCTTTTCACACACTAAATGCATATGAATTAGAAGCGCACTGATTCAGAAGCATAGTTAATTGTCGCTATCCAGTATAACCATACGCCATGTCCTGTATGAGGATCGAAGCTAATTATGGTATGAGAACATAAGGTGGCTACAAGTTCTATTCAGGTGACAATTTTTCCCACTTATCTATGTATAGAAAATTTTACAACTATGTAACTAGTAAAAACATAGGATACCGAGCTGAGAAGTGTTGAGCGAATGCTTCAAGTTCTTTCTTACCGGATTAAAAGGGTCATATATCTGGTGAAAAATGTTGAGAATGATCGAAGTGGAGACTAGAGTAGATGAACACCAAAATTAAAGCAACCAAGTTCATACACTAATGACGTTACACGCCAAGCGAGAATATTTTATCATTTCTGTCTTTGTGGTACAAGCCTCCGATCTTAGTGTGTCTAATACAAATCTATATCCATTTGAGCATATCTTAGGTGGCAAACAATTAAATCAGATATTTGAATGTCGATGATAATGACATTGCTTTACAAAATAGAAACTTACTTGGAAAGTTTGTCTGGCTGAGGGACCTCTTTATATTGCTCTGTTTTATGCTTTGAGTCATCATATTGTTTTATCATATCCTTTGTATCACCTAAACTTGGATGAGCAACTCTACTACTTTCCCCTATTGGCAGATCTTTTTCTTTTGCAACAAATTCATGTTGATCAGCTTGGGCTTCCTCTGTTTGACTACTCTTCGGTCCCTGAAAGAGAAAAATACAAAAGAGATAAATAGAAGTATGCTAACATGGAACATCATCCATTCATGAACAGAAAAAGACTTTTATTTATGACAACCCTGACATTAGTTTAAAGGCATTGAAATTTTGAAAGAATCAAAGAACCAAGGTTTAATGAAGAACCTAGCATGCACCTCACAGATTCGAAGAAATTTCTTGAATAAGGATGGATTCAATATCACAATACATTAGGGCAATAAATCAGATGAGAAGAAACCTCATATAAAATTCAATGCAATAACATGAGGAAGACCTAGGATGCAACATTTTTGTGTGCTTCTACGAAGAATACATTGCATAAGTTATTAAAGCATACTATAGTACTATTAAGGTCGGCTACTTACTGGAGTCGTAACCTCTTCAGACACAACGTTAACTGAGGAGGAAGTCTGGGCCTCTTCTTTGGGTTCTAAATTCCCACCATTTGCACCGTTAAGATCACTATCATATGTCGCCTTCGAATCAATTTGAACACTGACATCAGCTGACATCTCACTGGTTGAATTCTCTTCAACTTGAGTCACAGATTTAATTTCCCTAACTTCTTCTTGCCTTGGCAAATCATACATCGCTGCAGAAACATTTTGAGCATTGGAATCAGCTGGCACCTCACCGGTTGATTTCTCTTCAACATGAGCCAAAGGCTCAGTTTCGCTAACTTTCTGTTGTACTGGCAGATCTTCAATGGCAGGACACGAGGGAAACATCTTAGCTCTGTACTGCAGCTCCTGAAGGATGCTCTTCACGACATAGTAAGAGCCACCCAATTCTTTCTGAGCATATGAAACGGTAGGGAATGCCCCGGCATTCTTTGCTCTGTACCTGTAAATGATAATCAATGTAGCTTCACTTAATCCCTCCTTACCGAACATTCGCAACCCCAAAATAAAATCGTATAACATTCTACCAAATCAAACTTCAAAACAATGACAAAACTCTCTAAACACAATAATTGATCAACAATTCAAATAAAAACCATCAAGATCAAACACAAAATCAGACCCAGTATTTCATATAATAATATAATCTACTTACTGGTTGACAAAGGATTCAAGCATAACTTGGCGCTCCACTTTGGGAAGCCTTTTCCCCTTAACTTTGGGTTTGGGGACATTTCCATTCGGTGCCTCCGCCTCCCCCTCTGCCTCTGCCTCGGCAGCAGCGGCGTTAGAGTTACTAGCGTACGGCCGTCGGCGCCACCCACTCAATACTGTAAAAACCCACCAAAAAAAGAAAACATTAAACACATAATCTTTGATCAAACCGTATTTTTCACGTCGTACTTCGATTTTTCTAGTGTAAAAAGGAAGAGAAAAATTACCAGATTTGTGGGGGCAGTTGGAGTTGAAGGAGGAAAAAGTGAGGCGTCGTCGTAACATGCTCTGTGCATTCAAATCGCTCAGTCGAAATCCATCTCTACATTTGCATGTCGTCGATGTGCCTTCGATTTTCTCTGTAAGAAAGAAGAGAGGGAAGAGACAAGAGAAGCAAAAGGGTTTTACGTTTTCGGGTGTTTTTGGTTTCGTGGGTCGGTCTGTCGTCTGATCAGACTTCCAAGTTCCAACGACTTGGAATCTGTCCATACAAGGCCCATTCTTCCGATTCTCAAATCTTACATCCCATTTTCCCCTTACTTGGAGCATCTTTGCTGAAATGCCTTGAAATGGGACATGGATCATCTTCGGATCCAGTTGTCCTAATCCACCTAGTCCAATCATCCAAACTACTGAAATTTGATCCAACGATTACAAATAGGGACTCACTTTAAAAGTTATAATAACTTTAGCCGTTAGATCAGGTTCGAATGATTTGACTAGGTGGATTAGGATAACTGGATCCGGAGAGGATCCATGTCCCTTGAAATGGGCATTTTATATCTTTTCTTTGTCGAAAAATTCACGGAAAATAAATTATCCATCTTAGCTGAAAAATGTAAATAAAAACCTAACATTAAATTCTTTTTACATCTTTTTGTGATGAGTCCCACTAATCAAAGATAGAAAATTGAATGGGATCTCAATTTTACATCACTCCAATTGGAGTCTAACTTTCATTTGTATATGTCGAAAATATAAAACGGGATGTAATACGGTTTTTGCATCTAAAATTTGCATTTTTTCATAGGTGGACTCGTCAGTCATCACCCAAAGATGTAAAAAAGAATGTCAACTTAGGTTTTTATTTACAACTTCTGATGAAGATGGATAATTTGCATTCTAGCATTGAAGAATTTTTCGGCAAACAAAATATGTAAAATGGCCATTTCAAGGCATTTTGTATCCCCATTGAAGGTGCCCTAAGTTATGAATTGTTTTGGTGAATATGGTCTTATTCTTCAATTCATTATGTTTTAAGCTCAAATTCTTTCCTTTTTTTAGTATAGCTTAGACTAATAATATCGCCTAAAATAAAAGTACAAAAGTTATTGTCAAGTAAATTTTTTTTGTCGGGCATGTTGGAAACTTCAATTCAAAAGGAATTAAATTATTTTGTTTGAATGGAATTATATATGATGGGTTGTAACCATTTATGAATAAGGTTATGATTTTTCAATTAAAGAGGAAATGGTGCAATTTTTGTCTTTTAATTGAAGAGATGCAACTATTGACTCTTCAAGAAAAAACAAAACTATTATGAAGCATCACTTCCACATCTTTATATACAAAGCCATCAACCCCTTTTTGGGGTCACCGACTTCACCAAAAACAATGGGACAAAAAATGTCCCCCAAACAAAAAAGTTCAAAAGCAACCCAAAATAATGCAAGGATATTTTCATCATATAAACAATGTTTTTAATAATTAATTTTTTTTATACAATGTGTTTATTTATTTATTTTTATAATTAGTACCTCACAATGTGATAACAATAATGTGATTTAATCAGTTCTTTATCAAATATTATTTTCTCTATTTTTAAACACGTTTAAAACATCTTAAGAGGCACGTAGTGTCAGTTATAAAAAAAGGTTTTTCGCACGTGCATAATAATGTGATTTAATTAGTTGTCAAATGATTGTTTATTTTTTTTTTTTTGAACAAATGATATTATCTACACTAAGGGGGAGGGGGTGGACTTAACCTCACAATGGGCTAGCAATAATGTGATTCAATCAGTTGTTTATTAAATATTATTTTCTTTATTTCTAAACACGTTCAAAACTTCTTAAGAGGCACGTACTGATAGTGATAAAAAAAAGCCTTTTGTACATGCATAATATTGTGATTCAATCATTTGTTTATTAAATATTATTTTCTCTATTTTTAAACACTCGTGTAGCGCCGGTTATAAAAATGCATTTCGCATGCGCATAATAATGTGATTCAATTAGTTGTCAAATGATTATTTTTTTTAACAAATGATATTATCTACACTAAGAGTGTCACATCCCGTCCCGGAGTATTATTTTTCGACGGCATGATATTACAATTATACCCTTGAACCTTATGGTGTGTGATATGTTGGTTGAGGTTTCATTCTTAATTTTTCCTAAGTTTTGGAATACTTAGGACTTAAGTGTTTTGTTTTGGTTTGTTGTGGACAAACTAGGACCACATAACACACCCACACACCACACCCATGCACTCTCTCTCTTATCCCTCACGAATTTTTTCTGAAATTCTGTACAATTGTCCGGACGAGCTTTGGAACCAACCATACACGCACGGATTGACGTCAAGAAGGTAAGATTCGAACTCCTTGCAAGTCTCTGAGTTCATATATGCCATTTTTAGATCGTGAAACCCTAAAAAACCCGATAAATCATCACACCCGATTTGAGTATTGTTCACATGGTCGTAATTATGGATGTTTCAGGGGATTTTAAGCTCATAGGAAGCTTTAGGACGTTCTTACGAAGCCCGGAGAAGAAAAACCAAGTAATTTGGACGTCGGGAAGTCGAGTTTAATGAATGGTGCCTAATGCAAAGTGGGGTGGAAAGCAGCAGCATGTAAGGAAATAAATAACAATATAAAGGTCAGATTGGATAGAGGAACGGGGGAGCGAAGGAGAGAAAGGGGGGGTGCCTTAAGGCACGGAAATAGGAAATAGCATAAGGGGGGAGAGCTGCCTTAGGCAGCTGGCGAGCTGGCGAGGAAGTAAGCGGGACAAAGGGCACGGACCGACAGAAGATAAGCTGTCTCGGGCAGCGTGGGAAACTAGAAGCTGCGGAGGGACGAAGGCAGACGCCAGCAGTGAGATCAGAGAGGAGTGGAGCTGCTCTCCACGGGCAGTAAAGAAACAGAAGCACAGCAGGGAGCACGCTGCTCATTTGGTTTTATTTTTCTTAAACTCATGTTTAATTTAATTTGCTTTTCAATTATATTAAATATGTGTAATTAATTTCTGTTTAGTTAGAGGTGAATTTGAAACCATGGATAAATGTTTATTATGATTTGATTTACTCCAGTTATGAATTTTTGAACGTTGGATGTGGTTTACTTTTCTGTGTTGATTAAGAACTTGTTTATGTATGTGGGTTAAGGGTCGACACTTAATTTACATACTTAGACTTGATGCTAGGATATAAGGGAATTTCACCTAATCGTTATGAACTTATATTCATGAGTAGTAAAAATCGCCAGTCACGATTGTGTTTAGTAAACCCTAGGTTGGATTAACATTCGTATTCCATAGTTATGAATGCCTAGTCGATTCTTATAATTTCCATTGAACTTAATGATCTTTGATATGTCTCTCTATCATGCGTATTCCATAGTTAGGGAACTTGATAAGAATAATTTGGTTGTGATTCGTATTCCATCCAATTCAATGAATCTAGGGAAATCTGAAAGTTAATTTAAGCTGACCTAATTAACTTGGAGCGTTGTCATTTATACGTTTGTTGAAGGCATAACTGGGAATCAAATTGTATGCATTTATTCATGTGTGGATAAGGAACCCTCTAACTAACGTCTCATCATTTTAATTCTATAAAATATATTTTCTTTGAAGTTTATTTTCAAGTTTCTGTTTTAAATTCAATTTCGTCAAAAATCAATCCCCCGTTTATTTTAAAGTGTTAGATTTGTTAGAAATCAATTTAGTTTGTGTTTTCTTGAGTCTTGAATTATTTTGAGTCTTTTGATTTGTTTTAGTTATTTGTTAGTTTTATTTTGAGTGATTCTAGTTAAGTATTTTGATTCTAGTTTAGTGTTTTAAATTTTGTTTCTACGTTTTTAATTTAATTTTACTTTGGTTAGCATCCCTAGTTAATCCCCGGCCTAGAACGATCCCTACTTATCCATATACTACAACTGTCACAAATAGGGTTTAATTTGTGCGTTAATTTATTTTCGCATCAAATTTTTGGCGCCGTTGCCGGGGATTAGCAAATTTGCTAATCCCTTGTTTATGTTTTTGTTTGTGTTTTATTTTTTTATTTTTTATTTTTTATTTTTTATTTTTTATTTATTTGTGTTTATTGTATTTTATTTTATTGTATTTTATTTTTTTTTTGTTATTATGTCTTTTACTTTTGATATTTGATTTAGTTTTCTTTCTTTGATTTTAGGTACAAATGGAGCGAGACATGGCACTTGCATCCATCCAAGCTCAATTGGTGAATATCACGTCTCAATTAACTCAGAATGCCGGAAGGACCACAATGCCAAGTGTACCTACATTTGGTGCATCGTATGGGCAAGGATATCAAACTCATCAATGTCCCCAATTTTCTGCAAATGAAGATGTTTGGGGATATCAAAGTCATAACCAATCAAGGGGCAACATGTTTTCCAACGCTTACAATTCGGATTGGAGAAATTATTCAGATCATAGGTGGGGAGAACCTCAACAGGTTCAACAAAGTGGATATTGGCAACAAGATGAGGAGTTTTATTCAAGATCTATGCAGCCACCACAACCTCCCCCACAGCAATTTCAATCGAATTCAAGTATGCCCATGAATTATAATGAAATTCTTGATGGACTCATTTCTGTGGCGCAGGGTTTACGAAAAGAAGAACAATTGCCGCCATCGGAAGAGTTCTATCAGTGGCCATATGAACCATCACAGCCTCCACCACAATCTCCCCAACCAAATTCAGGTACGTCTTCGGATAATGATATGTTGAATAAGTTACTCACCTCTTTGACCCAGGACGTAGAAAATCGAAACATGGAGATGCAAAATAAAGCCAACAAGGTGGATGAGTTGGAGAAGCAAATTGGGCAGATTATGGAGTTCATGGTACAAATTCAAGATCAAAGTGAACTCTCCAACTCCACATTTGCAAATTCAGAGGAAGAAATGGAAATCAATGAAGCCATCACTTTGGGAAGTAATATGGAGGATGAGGTTGTCCCAGAACCATCCAAACATAGCCCGAACATGGATGAATTGCCGCTTCAAGAAGAAGATGAGGATGACGACTTGGGCAGTTTAGAAGAATTCTTGTCGCAAACCCCTCAAGTCCTTATGCCATCCAACTCAGGTGAGGAGGTTCTAAATTCATTTAATTCTAACATTATTCCGCCAATTGTCCTTTTTCCTTGCAGGTTTTTAAATCCCAAGGAAGAAGTGAATGAAAAAGACGTTGTGGAAGCTCTTCCAGAGGTGCAAAATGAGATCCCAATTTTTGGTGCACCAAATTATGTTCCCGACGATGATGATGAATCATTCAAAGAACCTTGCACACCAAGAAGAGGGATTGCAGAAAAGGAAGTGGCCGGAGAATATGTTGAATGCATCAAAGAGGATGTAGTTGAGACAACAAATGCCAAAGAAATTGAGACTGATGACACGGGACAAGCCACAACCATCATAATAAATCTGGCCAAGTTCAAAGTCCCTGAAACGTTTAAAGACGCACCGTCATTAGAACTTAGACCGTTGTCGGATCATTTCAAGTACCACCGTCCGTTCAAGGATAAGCCCATGCAAATGAATAATGAAGGGAGGCCTAGGAATCACCCACAATCAGATTTGCATTCCTAATCCCTTCTCTTTACTGCTTTCATTTTGTTTTGTTTATTTAGTTATGATTTTTGTTTAGAAAGTTAAACATAGTCTTTTTACTTTGATTTACTTATTTTACATTGATATTTAAAATATATATATATATATATATATATATATAATAATAATAATAATAAACATCACATAATTTAAAAAAAAACAAAAAAAAAACAAAAAAACAAAAAACAAAAAAAACAAAAAAAAAACAAAAAACAAAAATACTTATATTTATATATTTAATTAAATAAACTTAAAAGCATAAATATTTTACAATAATGTGAACTAATAGCTTTCATTGGTCGTTGGTAGGTGGTGCCTCGGAGGTCGACGGAGCCCCAGAAAGACGAAGTGCCAGAGTTGGATCATTCGGAGCCTCAATACTTGGTGCAGCTCCCGAGGACGAAGGCAACATAAACCTCGGGAGTAACGCCATAAACCGTTGATGATCACTCTGAATCCGCACTTCGGACTCCTGCAGCTGATCAAGCTTCCTCTTCAAGCTTGTTGAGTAATTTGTTGCGAGCATGTGCATCTCCTTATTCTCATGCCTAAGCACTCTGACCTCTTGCCGAAGACTAGCCACTTCAGCCATCAACGACTCTACTTGACGAGTTCGTGCAAGAAGGCGCTGGCCCATGTTTGATACTGAGCCTGCACTTCAGACGCTGTAGGCCATAGAGTCCTGAACAGCCAGTTCGTCGGACCGCCTGGAAAGTATCCTAGTGTCTCTAGGAGTGAGCAGATTTCTGGCCACCACCGAAGCGGTTGTTTCATTCATCAACTGTAAGAGGACCATTTGGGGATATGAAGGACGGCTGCCAAATGTTGGTTGGAGAAGACATATCAATATCTTCCCCAACATTCAAGTTAAGGCGACGGTCAGAAGGGCAAGACATATTTGAAGATGTGAAGAAAATGAAGAGGTCGAACTGATCAAGAGTAAAAAAGTACTCGGAGGGAGTGTTTACAGGAGGGAGCAAGTGTGTTGTGGAACAAACTTAGCGCCTCTATAAAAAGAAGAAATCAAGAGGCGCTCATCAGAAATCAAAGTGGCGTCCTCTCGCAAATCGAAGAGCCGGGCTCCTTTCTCAAAAGCCGGATTCTTTTCTCAAAAGCGGCGTCTCCGTCTCAAAAGTCGGACGCCGTTCTCAAAAGTCGGGCGCCTCTCTCAAAAGATGGTGCGGTCAGGAATCACGAGGCGAACAGTTTTTCCAGAATTGTCGTCTCTCGTCACGCGCGCTGTCAGCTTTGCGCAAATTACGGGCTGCTTTGTCAGAAAGCTTGTAACTTGTACTGTACATCCATCCACCGGCTGCCGACAGGGGTAAAGGAACAGTTTCGGTTGTGAAGAATCACCTATAAACGTCTACCTTCGCCTTCCACAGCAAAGGCACACTCCCTCTGCACTTCTTCATCTCCGAAATTTTTCATCTCCGAAAATGCCTTTCCAACAAACCCTCTCGAGTTACTCTGTGTTTCTCATTCCCTGGGATACCTTTGCAAACAAGTCATCAAGAGCTAGAGTATTTCATATCATGAAGGTTGAAAGCAAGAGTATCTCATATCATGCTTTCTCCCTGTCCTTGTCCTTGTCTTTGTGACAAGGAGAAAGCGAGCAATCAGCCAGCACTCGGTGCCAATCTTCCGATCTAAGAACCGACTGCTTGGAAATCCTTCCTGATTGCTTACCTAGCATTGCTCTCGAGTGCTCATCTTCAACCGCTGATGTACTTCCGAAGAAGACGCCACATCTGCCTGGAGAACAGATAAGGCAAGTGAAAATGATTACTTGAAGCATGTGGAGACAAGGTGCTGCTTCATCTTCAAGATCAAGTCTCATTTTCCTTGCTAAGAAGTTCCCCAGCCCAGTTCAAGAATACACCTGTGGAACGATACTTCTTCAAAAGCAAAAGTATCCCATATCATCAGAGTCAAAGGCAAAGATATCTCATGGCATGCTTTTCCTTTACCCTTACTCTTGGCTACTGATAAGCTCATATTTATATATATTTTACATCAAATTCTCTTGTCTTTTGTTAGTTATTTCCTCATATTTTTGTGCTATTTACTTTGTTTTGGTGTTTTATAGAATTTATCTAGCTAAGAAAATAAAAATAGCATAAGTGTGATTTTATGTAATAAATTCGTCAATGTAGATTAGCTTTTAAATTAAATAATATATATATATATATAATAATAATAATAAAACATGATGATGTTTGAAACATCATCATGGTTTGTTTTGTAGAAAAAAAAAGCAAAAGAATAGAAATTGGAGGGACAATGTGCGGATATGGAAAGCAAAAAGAAATAAAGAAAAGCTAAAGGGGACAGAAATAATTAAAGAGAAGTTAGGGGGAAGTCTCGGCATTTTTGGGGGGGATTGAAAAGCAGCAAGGGCTGCTTAGGCAGCGTGAAGCCGAGCAAAAGGGGAAGTCCTCGAGAATAGAGGCGGGGGGAGAGGAAAGGCTCGGGGGGAAGCATAGAGAAACCTGCATTGTTTCCCAGTGTTACTGATTTGCCTTCCTTTCTTAATCTTTTCACTGCATTCCCTGTGGTGGTTTTTGCTTATGTTTGCCACTACAATGTTCACACCATACAAAATGATCTCAAAGATACTCCAACAATGCCAGCAATCGTGCGTGCTACAGTTGCTCTTTGCGCCGTTGTGTATGTGATGACAGGCCTATTCGGGTTCCTCCTCTTCGGTGACTCAACTCTTTCCGACCTGCTCTCCAATTTTGACACAGACCTTGGCAGCTAGGGGAGACGAGGAGAGAAGACGCGAAAGGAGCAGAAAAGGGAGACCACGCTAACAAATTGGAGGAGGCGAAAGGCAGGCGCGCCTGCAGAGAGAGAGAGTGAGACAGAGACACGCGGGTCAGCAAGCTGATATGGGCGGAAGCACAGCGCAGCTTGCAGCTGGCGTGACGCAGGAGGAACAGCGCGAGGAACAAGGGGGAGGTGACACATGCTGAGAAGTCAGACGCGGGAAGGACAGGAAGGCAGGAACACGGGGACAGAGGAAGAAATTCCTCACTCGGTGTTATTCCTCCTCATTTGGTTTTATTTTTCTTAAACTCATGTTTAATTTAATTTGCTTTTCAATTATATTAAACATGTGTAATTAATTTCTGTTTAGTTAGAGGTGAATTTGAAACCATGGATAAATGTTTATTATGATTTGATTTACTCCAGTTATGAATTCTTGAACGTTGGATGTGGTTTATTTTTCTGTGTTGATTAATAACTTGTTTATGTATGTGGGTTAAGGGTCGACACTTAATTTGCATGCTTAGACTTGATGCTAGGATATAAGGGAATTTCACCTAATCGTTATGAACTTATATCCATGAGTAGTAAAAAATCGCTAGTCACGATTGTGTTTAATAAACCCTAGGTTGGATTAACATGCGTATTCCATAGTTATGAATGCCTAGTCAATGTTTATGATTTCCATTAAACTTAATGATCTTTGATATGTTTCTCTATCATGCGTATTCCATAGTTAGGGAACTTGATAAGAATAATTTGGTTGTGATGCGTATCCCGTCCAATTCAATGAATCTAGGGAAATCTGAAGGTTAATTTAAGCGGACCTAATTAACTTGGAGCATTGTCATTTATTCGTTTGTTGAAATCATAACTGGGAATTAAATTGTATACATTTATTCATGTGTGGATAAGGAACCCTCTAACTAACGTTTCATCATTTTATTTCTATAAAATATATTTTCTTTGAAGTTTGTTTTTAAGTTTCTGTTTTAAATTCAATTTCGTCAAAAAAAAATCAATCCCCCATTTATTTAAAGTGTTAAATTTGTTAGAAATAAATTTAGTTTGTGTTTTCTAAAGTCTTTAATTATTTTGAGTCTTTTGATTTGTTTTAGTTTAGTTGTTAGTTTTATTTTGAGTCATTCTAGTTAAGTGTTTTGATTTTAGTTTAGTGTTTTAAATTTTGTTTTTACGTTTTTAATTTAATTTTACTTTGGTTAGCATCCCTAGTTAATCCCCGGTTAGAACGATCCCTACTTATCCATATACTACAATTGTCACAAATAGGGTTTAAATTTGTGCGTTAGTTAAATTTCGCATCAAATTTTTGGCGCCGTTGCCGGGGATTAGCAAATTTGCTAATCCCTTGTTTATGTTTTTGTTTGTGTTTTATTTTATTTTATTTTTTTTGTGTTTATTGTATTTTTTTTGTTTGTGTTTGTTATGTTTTTTTTTTTTTTTTTTTTTTTTTTTTTAACTTTTGATATTTGATTTAGTTTTCTTTGATTTTAGGTACAATGGAGCGAGACATGGCACTCGAATCCATCCAAGCTCAATTGGCACAACTCACTGCTCAATTGACTCAGAATGCCGGAATGACCACAATGCCAAGTGGCCCTACATTTGATATGCCCTATGAGCAAGGATTTCAAACTCATCAATATCCCCAATTTTCTGCAAATGAAGATGTTTGGGGATATCAAGGCTATAACCAATCAAGGGGCAACATGTTTTCCAACGCTTATAATTCGGATTGGAGAAGTAATTCAGAGTATATGTGGGATGAACCTCAACAATTTCAACAAGGTGGATATTGGCAGCAAGACGAGTTCTATTCAAGACCTATGCAGCCACCACAACATCCCCCACAGCAATTTCAAACGAATTCAAGTGTGCCCATTAATTCTAATGAAATTCTTGATGGACTCATTTCTTTGGCGCAGGGTTCACAAAATCAAGCTGATGAGACTCACCAAGCAGAATATTGGCAGCCATCGGAGGAGTACTATCAATGGCCATATGAACCACCACAGCCTCCACCACAATCTCCCCAACCCAATTCAGGTACATCCTCGGATAATGACATTTTGAATAAGTTACTAACCTCTTTGACCCAGGACGTAGAAAATCGAAACATGGAGATGCAAAATAAAGCCAACAAGGTGGATGCTTTGGAGGAGCAAGTTGGGCAGATTATGGAATTCATGGCACAGATTCGAGATCAAGGTGACATGGAGGATGAAGTTGTCCCAGAACCATCCAAACAGAGCCCGAACATGGATGAATTGCCAATTCAAGAAGAAGATGAGGATGACGACTTGGGCAGTTTAGAAGAATTCTTATCGCAAACCCCCCAAGTCCTTATGTCATCCAACTCAGGTGAGGAGGTTCTAAGTTCAATTCATTCTAACATCGTTCCACCAAATGTCCTTTTTCCTTGCAGGTTTTTAAATCCCAAGGAAGAAGTGAATGAAAAAGACGTTGTGGAAGCTCTTCCAGAGGTGAAAAGTGATATCCAAACTCTTGGTGCACCAAATCATGTTCCCGATGACGTTGAAACATTCAAAGAGATTTCTACACCAAGAAGAGGGATTCCAGAAAATGAGGTAGCCGGAAAATTTGTTGAACATATCAAAGAGGCTGTGCATGAGACAATCAAGCCCACAGAAGTTGAGACTGATGACACGGGACAAGCCACAACCATCATAATAAATCTGGCTAAGTTCAAAGTCCCGGAAATGTTCAAAAATGTGGTGTTTGTCATTGAGTTTGAACGAGAAAGTAAGCCATCTTCTCCATTTTTAATTTTATGTTATACTAACAATTTAATTTTGATGATTCAGGCACCGTCATTAGAACTTAGACCGTTGTCGGATCATTTCAAGTACCACCGTCCGTTTAATGATAAGCCCATGCATTTGAATAATGAAGGGAGGCCTAGGAATCACCCACAATCAGATTTGCATTCCTAATCCCTTCTCTTTACTGAATTTATTTTACTTTGTTTAGTTCTTTCATTGTTTGTTTGCTCTTGTGTGAATTTATTTTACGTTGATTTTTTTTTACGTTGATTTCATTATGTTTTGTTATTTAGTTGTGATTTTTGTTTTGTTTATTTAGTTGTGATTTTTGTTTAGGAGATTAAACTTAGTCTTTTTTTTTTACTTTGATTTACTTATTTTACATTTATATAAAATAAAAAATGAAAAAAAAAATGAAAAAAAAATGAAAAAATAATAATAATAATAATAATAATAATAAACATCACATAATTAAAAAAAAAAAAAAAAAAAAAAAAAAAACAAAACAAAACAAAAATACTTTTATTTATATTTATAATTAAATAAACTTAAAGCATAAATATTTTACAATAATGTAAAACTAATAGCTTTCATTGGTCGTTGGTAGGTGGTGCCTCGGAGGTCGACGGAGCCCCTGAAAGACGAAGCGCCAGAGCTGGATCATTCGGAGCCTCAATACTTGGTGCTGCTCCCGAGGACGAAGGCAACACAAACCTCGGGAGTAACGTCATAAACCGTTGATGATCACTCTGAATCCGCACTTCGGACTCCTGCAGCTGATCAAGCTTCCTCTTCATGCTTGTGGAGTAATTGGTTGCAAGCATGTGCAAATCCCTGTTCTCATGCCTAAGCACTCTGACCTCCTGCCGAAGACTAGCCACTTCAGCCATCAACGACTCCACCTGACGGGTTCGTGCAAGAAGGCGCTGACCCATGTTTGATACTGAGCCTGCGCATCGGACGCTGTAGGCCATAGAGTCTTGGACAGCTAGTTCGTCGGACCGCCTTGAAAGTATCCTAGTGTCTCTAGGAGTGAGCAGATTTCTGGCCACCACCGATGCGGTTGTTTCGTTCATCATCATGGAATCCCCAACTGTAAGAGGACCATTTGGGGATATAAAGGATGGCTGCCAAATGTTGGTTGGAGAAGATATATCACTATCTTCCCCAACATTCAAGTTAAGGCGACGGTCAGAGGGGCAAGACATATTTGAAGGTGTTGAGAATGAAGAGTCGGACTGATCAAGATTAAAAGAAATGCAAGGAGGAAGTGTTTACAGGAGGAAGTGTTTACAGGAGGGAGTGTTTACAGGGGGAGCTTAAGTGTGTTGTGGAACAAAAATGAGCGTTCTTATAAGAAGAAGAAATCGTTGAGGCATCACTCAGCAGTCGAAGAGGCGCCCTCTCGCAAATCGAAGAGCCGGGCTCCTTTCTCAAAAGCCGGATTCTTTTCTCAAAAGCGGCGTCGCCGTTCTCAAAAGTCGGTTCCTTTCTCAAAAGTCGGACGCCGCTCTATCAAAAGTCGGGCGTCTTTCTCAAAAGCCGGAGCGGTCAGGAATCACGAGGCGGGCAGCGTTTCCAATTTTGTCGTCACTCGTCACGCGCGCTGTCAGCTTTGCGCAAATTACGGGTTGCTTTTTTCAGAAAGCGCGTGACCTGTACTGTTCATCCATCCACCGGCTGCCGACAGGGGTAAAAGAACAGTTTCGGTTGTGAAGAAAAGTCCTATAAACGTCTACCTTCGCCTTCAACAGCAAAGGAAAACTCTCTCAACACTTCTTCATCTCCGAAATTTTTCATCTCCCAAAATGCCTTTCCAACAAACCCTCTCGAGTTTCTCTGTGTTTCTCATTCCCTGGGATACCTTTGCAAATAAGTCATCTAGAGCTAGAGTATTTCATATCATGAAGGTTGAAAGCAAGAGTATCTCATATCACGCTTTCTCCCTGTCCTTTTCCTTGTCTTTGGGGCAAGGAGAAAGCGGGCAATCAGCCAGCACTCGGTGTCAATCTTCCAATCTAAGAACCGACTGCCTGGAAATCCTTCCTGATTGCTTACCTAGCATTGCTCTCGAGTGCTCTTCTTCAACCACTGATGTACTTCCGAAGAAGTCGCCACATCTGCCTGGAGAACAGACATGGCAAGTGAAAATGATACTTGAAGCATGTGGAGACAAGGTGCTGCTTCATCTTCAAGATCAAGTCTCATTTTCCTTGCTAAGAAGTTCCCCAGCCCAGTTCAAGCATACACCTGTGGAACGATACTTCTTCAAAAGCAAAAGTATCCCATATCATCAGAGTCAGAGGCAAAGATTTCTCATGGCATGCTTTTCCTTTACCCTTGCTCTTGGCTACGGGGCAAGGTGAAAGAAAGGCAATCGGTCGGCACTTGGACAGATTGAACAAAGAAGCAGACCACCACCTATTCCTCGTGCCTACCTGCCATGCAGAAGAACAAAAAGAGAAGAATGTAGCCTGCAGACTCAATCAACCCGGCAGAAGGAGTCTGAGTTGAAACCAAGAGCTCGAGAAGCTTCAACAACACCACCAATCAAGTCTCATTTTCCTTGCTAAGAAGTTCTGAGGCCAGTTCAAGTTCAAAGTTGTGGAAAGTCACCAAACAGGACCAATGATCACTTTTAGTTTTATTATTATCTTTTATTTTCATTTTCAATTTTTTCGTTTATTTGCTTTTTATATTTTCTTGCGTGCTTAACTGACTTATTTCTTTTCTTTGCAGGAACTTTTGGTTATTTCCACCCTTGAAGTTGATTGCAAAATTTTAGCTTGGGGGGTCATCGCTTGATTTTCTGCAAATTAGGGAAGTTTTCAGTCCTATTGTTTTATTTTGTTTCTTTATATTTATTTATTTTATTTTTATTTGCATTTTACTATATTTTCTGACATTGGGGACAATGTCTAGTTTAAGTGTGGGGGTAAATAGTATAAAAATGACTAAATTAAAAAATTTTGTACCTTCGACTTTGAACTGGTTTCATTTGTTTCCATGTTATTGCTTTGTTTTCTTAATTAGTTTTGTTTTATTTAAAAAAAAAAAAAAAAAAAAAAAAAAAATCCAAAAATATTTCCTTGTTTTCCTTACTGTTTTGATTTAGATTTTTGTTAGTTCCCCAACCCAATGATATAATTGGATAAAATTTGAACCATGATGATCAAGAACTTAGTTAACATATGTTGTGTGAAATTCCTAATTCTCGTGTTAGTTTGTACATATTTGATCATCTTTGAAAAACCAAATGCACATAGCCTTGTTGATGTGAAACTAAAGCATGATTTAAAGCTCCATATGTGAATTTAGTGACCATATACATCCTATGTGAGTTTTTGAGCCTATTGAAAGTGTGTGCATTTTTCATACACTCTTATTCTTTCATGTGTGATGAACTTATGTGAGATACTTCTCTAGAACTTGCATAACGATCTTTCGAAATATTTGTCATTAATTGCATGAATTTGAAAATGATAGAGGCATTAGGTTTACCACCATGGCCCAAATAACCTTGTTTCCCAAAGAAAAATGATATCATTAGATTGCCAATTTGAGCCGTATTTGTTGAACCTTTTATTTCTTATCACCAGATATGTCTACCCTTATACCTAAAATATTTTTCCTTACCCTTTCCAAGCGAGCAATGCGAGATTGTCTTATGAGAAACGTTTGTGAAGTACTTTGAAGGTGTTTGACAAAAGAATAAGTGTGGGGGTATTTCATGTTTGTATTAAAAAAAAAAAAAAAAAAAAAAAAAAAAAAAAAAAAAGAAAGAAAAGAAAAGGAAAAGAAAAAGAAAGATTGTATACAAAGAAAATAAAAAGTTTTTAAAGTTTTAGTTTATGGGTGTGGTTGGAGATGTCAGAAGAATCGTTGGAGAGCTTGAGTTCTTATAAATTTAAAGAAAATAATTGCTTGCAATGTAGCTTGGAACTTGTGTTTTCCTATTCTTTCGTTTCAATAACCCTATCCCTAAGCCTCATTACATCCAATAAAAGCCCTCTTGATTTAAGTTTTGCAATTATGATTGTGGAGAAGTGATCTTTATGCAAGCTTATGGTAGAAATTTCACATTTGATTCTTTGAGCGAAACACATTAAGACTAAACACATGTGTGATTGAGTGTATAATCCAGTGAGAAGGTCACTAGTTTGCATATGGTGATTTTAAAAATAAAAATTTGAAATTGCATTAGCATGGCTATCTCACACACTACACTTCAAGGATGTTTCAAAGATTACTGCTAATATTTGAATAAGGAAAATGAACTTGGATTAGCTTGTTGGTGTTAGCTATGGTTCTTGATGATTGTGTTCTCGAATGAAATTCTATGAGGGTCACATAGGGGGAAGCTAATAATTTTCATGTTATTACTTTTTTCTATTTTCTCTGTTTTGCTCGAGGACTAGCAAAAGCTAAGTGTGGGGGTATTTGATAAGCTCATATTTATATATATTTTACATCAAATTCTCTTGTCTTTTGTTAGTTATTTCCTCATATTTTTGTGCTATTTACTTTGTTTTGGTGTTTTATAGAATTTATCTAGCTAAGAAAATAAAAATAGCATAAGTGTGATTTTATGTAATAAATTCGTCAATGTAGATTAGCTTTTAAATTAAATAATATATATATATATATAATAATAATAATAAAACATGATGATGTTTGAAACATCATCATGGTTTGTTTTGTAGAAAAAAAAAGCAAAAGAATAGAAATTGGAGGGACAATGTGCGGATATGGAAAGCAAAAAGAAATAAAGAAAAGCTAAAGGGGACAGAAATAATTAAAGAGAAGTTAGGGGGAAGTCTCGGCATTTTTGGGGGGGATTGAAAAGCAGCAAGGGCTGCTTAGGCAGCGTGAAGCCGAGCAAAAGGGGAAGTCCTCGAGAATAGAGGCGGGGGGAGAGGAAAGGCTCGGGGGGAAGCATAGAGAAACCTGCATTGTTTCCCAGTGTTACTGATTTGCCTTCCTTTCTTAATCTTTTCACTGCATTCCCTGTGGTGGTTTTTGCTTATGTTTGCCACTACAATGTTCACACCATACAAAATGATCTCAAAGATACTCCAACAATGCCAGCAATCGTGCGTGCTACAGTTGCTCTTTGCGCCGTTGTGTATGTGATGACAGGCCTATTCGGGTTCCTCCTCTTCGGTGACTCAACTCTTTCCGACCTGCTCTCCAATTTTGACACAGACCTTGGCAGCTAGGGGAGACGAGGAGAGAAGACGCGAAAGGAGCAGAAAAGGGAGACCACGCTGACAAATTGGAGGAGGCGAAAGGCAGGCGCGCCTGCAGAGAGAGAGAGTGAGACAGAGACACGCGGGTCAGCAAGCTGATATGGGCGGAAGCACAGCGCAGCTTGCAGCTGGCGTGACGCAGGAGGAACAGCGCGAGGAACAAGGGGGAGGTGACACATGCTGAGAAGTCAGACGCGGGAAGGACAGGAAGGCAGGAACACGGGGACAGAGGAAGAAATTCCTCACTCGGTGTTATTCCTCCTCATTTGGTTTTATTTTTCTTAAACTCATGTTTAATTTAATTTGCTTTTCAATTATATTAAACATGTGTAATTAATTTCTGTTTAGTTAGAGGTGAATTTGAAACCATGGATAAATGTTTATTATGATTTGATTTACTCCAGTTATGAATTCTTGAACGTTGGATGTGGTTTATTTTTCTGTGTTGATTAATAACTTGTTTATGTATGTGGGTTAAGGGTCGACACTTAATTTGCATGCTTAGACTTGATGCTAGGATATAAGGGAATTTCACCTAATCGTTATGAACTTATATCCATGAGTAGTAAAAAATCGCTAGTCACGATTGTGTTTAATAAACCCTAGGTTGGATTAACATGCGTATTCCATAGTTATGAATGCCTAGTCAATGTTTATGATTTCCATTAAACTTAATGATCTTTGATATGTTTCTCTATCATGCGTATTCCATAGTTAGGGAACTTGATAAGAATAATTTGGTTGTGATGCGTATCCCGTCCAATTCAATGAATCTAGGGAAATCTGAAGGTTAATTTAAGCGGACCTAATTAACTTGGAGCATTGTCATTTATTCGTTTGTTGAAATCATAACTGGGAATTAAATTGTATACATTTATTCATGTGTGGATAAGGAACCCTCTAACTAACGTTTCATCATTTTATTTCTATAAAATATATTTTCTTTGAAGTTTGTTTTTAAGTTTCTGTTTTAAATTCAATTTCGTCAAAAAAAAATCAATCCCCCATTTATTTAAAGTGTTAAATTTGTTAGAAATAAATTTAGTTTGTGTTTTCTAAAGTCTTTAATTATTTTGAGTCTTTTGATTTGTTTTAGTTTAGTTGTTAGTTTTATTTTGAGTCATTCTAGTTAAGTGTTTTGATTTTAGTTTAGTGTTTTAAATTTTGTTTTTACGTTTTTAATTTAATTTTACTTTGGTTAGCATCCCTAGTTAATCCCCGGTTAGAACGATCCCTACTTATCCATATACTACAATTGTCACAAATAGGGTTTAAATTTGTGCGTTAGTTAAATTTCGCATCAAATTTTTGGCGCCGTTGCCGGGGATTAGCAAATTTGCTAATCCCTTGTTTATGTTTTTGTTTGTGTTTTATTTTATTTTATTTTTTTTGTGTTTATTGTATTTTTTTTGTTTGTGTTTGTTATGTTTTTTTTTTTTTTTTTTTTTTTTTTTTTAACTTTTGATATTTGATTTAGTTTTCTTTGATTTTAGGTACAATGGAGCGAGACATGGCACTCGAATCCATCCAAGCTCAATTGGCACAACTCACTGCTCAATTGACTCAGAATGCCGGAATGACCACAATGCCAAGTGGCCCTACATTTGATATGCCCTATGAGCAAGGATTTCAAACTCATCAATATCCCCAATTTTCTGCAAATGAAGATGTTTGGGGATATCAAGGCTATAACCAATCAAGGGGCAACATGTTTTCCAACGCTTATAATTCGGATTGGAGAAGTAATTCAGAGTATATGTGGGATGAACCTCAACAATTTCAACAAGGTGGATATTGGCAGCAAGACGAGTTCTATTCAAGACCTATGCAGCCACCACAACATCCCCCACAGCAATTTCAAACGAATTCAAGTGTGCCCATTAATTCTAATGAAATTCTTGATGGACTCATTTCTTTGGCGCAGGGTTCACAAAATCAAGCTGATGAGACTCACCAAGCAGAATATTGGCAGCCATCGGAGGAGTACTATCAATGGCCATATGAACCACCACAGCCTCCACCACAATCTCCCCAACCCAATTCAGGTACATCCTCGGATAATGACATTTTGAATAAGTTACTAACCTCTTTGACCCAGGACGTAGAAAATCGAAACATGGAGATGCAAAATAAAGCCAACAAGGTGGATGCTTTGGAGGAGCAAGTTGGGCAGATTATGGAATTCATGGCACAGATTCGAGATCAAGGTGACATGGAGGATGAAGTTGTCCCAGAACCATCCAAACAGAGCCCGAACATGGATGAATTGCCAATTCAAGAAGAAGATGAGGATGACGACTTGGGCAGTTTAGAAGAATTCTTATCGCAAACCCCCCAAGTCCTTATGTCATCCAACTCAGGTGAGGAGGTTCTAAGTTCAATTCATTCTAACATCGTTCCACCAAATGTCCTTTTTCCTTGCAGGTTTTTAAATCCCAAGGAAGAAGTGAATGAAAAAGACGTTGTGGAAGCTCTTCCAGAGGTGAAAAGTGATATCCAAACTCTTGGTGCACCAAATCATGTTCCCGATGACGTTGAAACATTCAAAGAGATTTCTACACCAAGAAGAGGGATTCCAGAAAATGAGGTAGCCGGAAAATTTGTTGAACATATCAAAGAGGCTGTGCATGAGACAATCAAGCCCACAGAAGTTGAGACTGATGACACGGGACAAGCCACAACCATCATAATAAATCTGGCTAAGTTCAAAGTCCCGGAAATGTTCAAAAATGTGGTGTTTGTCATTGAGTTTGAACGAGAAAGTAAGCCATCTTCTCCATTTTTAATTTTATGTTATACTAACAATTTAATTTTGATGATTCAGGCACCGTCATTAGAACTTAGACCGTTGTCGGATCATTTCAAGTACCACCGTCCGTTTAATGATAAGCCCATGCATTTGAATAATGAAGGGAGGCCTAGGAATCACCCACAATCAGATTTGCATTCCTAATCCCTTCTCTTTACTGAATTTATTTTACTTTGTTTAGTTCTTTCATTGTTTGTTTGCTCTTGTGTGAATTTATTTTACGTTGATTTTTTTTTACGTTGATTTCATTATGTTTTGTTATTTAGTTGTGATTTTTGTTTTGTTTATTTAGTTGTGATTTTTGTTTAGGAGATTAAACTTAGTCTTTTTTTTTTACTTTGATTTACTTATTTTACATTTATATAAAATAAAAAATGAAAAAAAAAAATGAAAAAAAAATGAAAAAAAAATAATAATAATAATAATAATAATAAACATCACATAATTAAAAAAAAAAAAAAAAAAAAAAAAAAAACAAAACAAAACAAAAATACTTTTATTTATATTTATAATTAAATAAACTTAAAGCATAAATATTTTACAATAATGTAAAACTAATAGCTTTCATTGGTCGTTGGTAGGTGGTGCCTCGGAGGTCGACGGAGCCCCTGAAAGACGAAGCGCCAGAGCTGGATCATTCGGAGCCTCAATACTTGGTGCTGCTCCCGAGGACGAAGGCAACACAAACCTCGGGAGTAACGTCATAAACCGTTGATGATCACTCTGAATCCGCACTTCGGACTCCTGCAGCTGATCAAGCTTCCTCTTCATGCTTGTGGAGTAATTGGTTGCAAGCATGTGCAAATCCCTGTTCTCATGCCTAAGCACTCTGACCTCCTGCCGAAGACTAGCCACTTCAGCCATCAACGACTCCACCTGACGGGTTCGTGCAAGAAGGCGCTGACCCATGTTTGATACTGAGCCTGCGCATCGGACGCTGTAGGCCATAGAGTCCTGGACAGCTAGTTCGTCGGACCGCCTTGAAAGTATCCTAGTGTCTCTAGGAGTGAGCAGATTTCTGGCCACCACCGATGCGGTTGTTTCGTTCATCATCATGGAATCCCCAACTGTAAGAGGACCATTTGGGGATATAAAGGATGGCTGCCAAATGTTGGTTGGAGAAGATATATCACTATCTTCCCCAACATTCAAGTTAAGGCGACGGTCAGAGGGGCAAGACATATTTGAAGGTGTTGAGAATGAAGAGTCGGACTGATCAAGATTAAAAGAAATGCAAGGAGGAAGTGTTTACAGGAGGAAGTGTTTACAGGAGGGAGTGTTTACAGGGGGAGCTTAAGTGTGTTGTGGAACAAAAATGAGCGTTCTTATAAGAAGAAGAAATCGTTGAGGCATCACTCAGCAGTCGAAGAGGCGCCCTCTCGCAAATCGAAGAGCCGGGCTCCTTTCTCAAAAGCCGGATTCTTTTCTCAAAAGCGGCGTCGCCGTTCTCAAAAGTCGGTTCCTTTCTCAAAAGTCGGACGCCGCTCTATCAAAAGTCGGGCGTCTTTCTCAAAAGCCGGAGCGGTCAGGAATCACGAGGCGGGCAGCGTTTCCAATTTTGTCGTCACTCGTCACGCGCGCTGTCAGCTTTGCGCAAATTACGGGTTGCTTTTTTCAGAAAGCGCGTGACCTGTACTGTTCATCCATCCACCGGCTGCCGACAGGGGTAAAAGAACAGTTTCGGTTGTGAAGAAAAGTCCTATAAACGTCTACCTTCGCCTTCAACAGCAAAGGAAAACTCTCTCAACACTTCTTCATCTCCGAAATTTTTCATCTCCCAAAATGCCTTTCCAACAAACCCTCTCGAGTTTCTCTGTGTTTCTCATTCCCTGGGATACCTTTGCAAATAAGTCATCTAGAGCTAGAGTATTTCATATCATGAAGGTTGAAAGCAAGAGTATCTCATATCACGCTTTCTCCCTGTCCTTTTCCTTGTCTTTGGGGCAAGGAGAAAGCGGGCAATCAGCCAGCACTCGGTGTCAATCTTCCAATCTAAGAACCGACTGCCTGGAAATCCTTCCTGATTGCTTACCTAGCATTGCTCTCGAGTGCTCTTCTTCAACCACTGATGTACTTCCGAAGAAGTCGCCACATCTGCCTGGAGAACAGACATGGCAAGTGAAAATGATACTTGAAGCATGTGGAGACAAGGTGCTGCTTCATCTTCAAGATCAAGTCTCATTTTCCTTGCTAAGAAGTTCCCCAGCCCAGTTCAAGCATACACCTGTGGAACGATACTTCTTCAAAAGCAAAAGTATCCCATATCATCAGAGTCAGAGGCAAAGATTTCTCATGGCATGCTTTTCCTTTACCCTTGCTCTTGGCTACGGGGCAAGGTGAAAGAAAGGCAATCGGTCGGCACTTGGACAGATTGAACAAAGAAGCAGACCACCACCTATTCCTCGTGCCTACCTGCCATGCAGAAGAACAAAAAGAGAAGAATGTAGCCTGCAGACTCAATCAACCCGGCAGAAGGAGTCTGAGTTGAAACCAAGAGCTCGAGAAGCTTCAACAACACCACCAATCAAGTCTCATTTTCCTTGCTAAGAAGTTCTGAGGCCAGTTCAAGTTCAAAGTTGTGGAAAGTCACCAAACAGGACCAATGATCACTTTTAGTTTTATTATTATCTTTTATTTTCATTTTCAATTTTTTCGTTTATTTGCTTTTTATATTTTCTTGCGTGCTTAACTGACTTATTTCTTTTCTTTGCAGGAACTTTTGGTTATTTCCACCCTTGAAGTTGATTGCAAAATTTTAGCTTGGGGGGTCATCGCTTGATTTTCTGCAAATTAGGGAAGTTTTCAGTCCTATTGTTTTATTTTGTTTCTTTATATTTATTTATTTTATTTTTATTTGCATTTTACTATATTTTCTGACATTGGGGACAATGTCTAGTTTAAGTGTGGGGGTAAATAGTATAAAAATGACTAAATTAAAAAATTTTGTACCTTCGACTTTGAACTGGTTTCATTTGTTTCCATGTTATTGCTTTGTTTTCTTAATTAGTTTTGTTTTATTTAAAAAAAAAAAAAAAAAAAAAAAAAAAAATCCAAAAATATTTCCTTGTTTTCCTTACTGTTTTGATTTAGATTTTTGTTAGTTCCCCAACCCAATGATATAATTGGATAAAATTTGAACCATGATGATCAAGAACTTAGTTAACATATGTTGTGTGAAATTCCTAATTCTCGTGTTAGTTTGTACATATTTGATCATCTTTGAAAAACCAAATGCACATAGCCTTGTTGATGTGAAACTAAAGCATGATTTAAAGCTCCATATGTGAATTTAGTGACCATATACATCCTATGTGAGTTTTTGAGCCTATTGAAAGTGTGTGCATTTTTCATACACTCTTATTCTTTCATGTGTGATGAACTTATGTGAGATACTTCTCTAGAACTTGCATAACGATCTTTCGAAATATTTGTCATTAATTGCATGAATTTGAAAATGATAGAGGCATTAGGTTTACCACCATGGCCCAAATAACCTTGTTTCCCAAAGAAAAATGATATCATTAGATTGCCAATTTGAGCCGTATTTGTTGAACCTTTTATTTCTTATCACCAGATATGTCTACCCTTATACCTAAAATATTTTTCCTTACCCTTTCCAAGCGAGCAATGCGAGATTGTCTTATGAGAAACGTTTGTGAAGTACTTTGAAGGTGTTTGACAAAAGAATAAGTGTGGGGGTATTTCATGTTTGTATTAAAAAAAAAAAAAAAAAAAAAAAAAAAAAAAAAAAAAAGAAAGAAAAGAAAAGGAAAAGAAAAAGAAAGATTGTATACAAAGAAAATAAAAAGTTTTTAAAGTTTTAGTTTATGGGTGTGGTTGGAGATGTCAGAAGAATCGTTGGAGAGCTTGAGTTCTTATAAATTTAAAGAAAATAATTGCTTGCAATGTAGCTTGGAACTTGTGTTTTCCTATTCTTTCGTTTCAATAACCCTATCCCTAAGCCTCATTACATCCAATAAAAGCCCTCTTGATTTAAGTTTTGCAATTATGATTGTGGAGAAGTGATCTTTATGCAAGCTTATGGTAGAAATTTCACATTTGATTCTTTGAGCGAAACACATTAAGACTAAACACATGTGTGATTGAGTGTATAATCCAGTGAGAAGGTCACTAGTTTGCATATGGTGATTTTAAAAATAAAAATTTGAAATTGCATTAGCATGGCTATCTCACACACTACACTTCAAGGATGTTTCAAAGATTACTGCTAATATTTGAATAAGGAAAATGAACTTGGATTAGCTTGTTGGTGTTAGCTATGGTTCTTGATGATTGTGTTCTCGAATGAAATTCTATGAGGGTCACATAGGGGGAAGCTAATAATTTTCATGTTATTACTTTTTTCTATTTTCTCTGTTTTGCTCGAGGACTAGCAAAAGCTAAGTGTGGGGGTATTTGATAAGCTCATATTTATATATATTTTACATCAAATTCTCTTGTCTTTTGTTAGTTATTTCCTCATATTTTTGTGCTATTTACTTTGTTTTGGTGTTTTATAGAATTTATCTAGCTAAGAAAATAAAAATAGCATAAGTGTGATTTTATGTAATAAATTCGTCAATGTAGATTAGCTTTTAAATTAAATAATATATATATATATATAATAATAATAATAAAACATGATGATGTTTGAAACATCATCATGGTTTGTTTTGTAGAAAAAAAAAGCAAAAGAATAGAAATTGGAGGGACAATGTGCGGATATGGAAAGCAAAAAGAAATAAAGAAAAGCTAAAGGGGACAGAAATAATTAAAGAGAAGTTAGGGGGAAGTCTCGGCATTTTTGGGGGGGATTGAAAAGCAGCAAGGGCTGCTTAGGCAGCGTGAAGCCGAGCAAAAGGGGAAGTCCTCGAGAATAGAGGCGGGGGGAGAGGAAAGGCTCGGGGGGAAGCATAGAGAAACCTGCATTGTTTCCCAGTGTTACTGATTTGCCTTCCTTTCTTAATCTTTTCACTGCATTCCCTGTGGTGGTTTTTGCTTATGTTTGCCACTACAATGTTCACACCATACAAAATGATCTCAAAGATACTCCAACAATGCCAGCAATCGTGCGTGCTACAGTTGCTCTTTGCGCCGTTGTGTATGTGATGACAGGCCTATTCGGGTTCCTCCTCTTCGGTGACTCAACTCTTTCCGACCTGCTCTCCAATTTTGACACAGACCTTGGCAGCTAGGGGAGACGAGGAGAGAAGACGCGAAAGGAGCAGAAAAGGGAGACCACGCTGACAAATTGGAGGAGGCGAAAGGCAGGCGCGCCTGCAGAGAGAGAGAGTGAGACAGAGACACGCGGGTCAGCAAGCTGATATGGGCGGAAGCACAGCGCAGCTTGCAGCTGGCGTGACGCAGGAGGAACAGCGCGAGGAACAAGGGGGAGGTGACACATGCTGAGAAGTCAGACGCGGGAAGGACAGGAAGGCAGGAACACGGGGACAGAGGAAGAAATTCCTCACTCGGTGTTATTCCTCCTCATTTGGTTTTATTTTTCTTAAACTCATGTTTAATTTAATTTGCTTTTCAATTATATTAAACATGTGTAATTAATTTCTGTTTAGTTAGAGGTGAATTTGAAACCATGGATAAATGTTTATTATGATTTGATTTACTCCAGTTATGAATTCTTGAACGTTGGATGTGGTTTATTTTTCTGTGTTGATTAATAACTTGTTTATGTATGTGGGTTAAGGGTCGACACTTAATTTGCATGCTTAGACTTGATGCTAGGATATAAGGGAATTTCACCTAATCGTTATGAACTTATATCCATGAGTAGTAAAAAATCGCTAGTCACGATTGTGTTTAATAAACCCTAGGTTGGATTAACATGCGTATTCCATAGTTATGAATGCCTAGTCAATGTTTATGATTTCCATTAAACTTAATGATCTTTGATATGTTTCTCTATCATGCGTATTCCATAGTTAGGGAACTTGATAAGAATAATTTGGTTGTGATGCGTATCCCGTCCAATTCAATGAATCTAGGGAAATCTGAAGGTTAATTTAAGCGGACCTAATTAACTTGGAGCATTGTCATTTATTCGTTTGTTGAAATCATAACTGGGAATTAAATTGTATACATTTATTCATGTGTGGATAAGGAACCCTCTAACTAACGTTTCATCATTTTATTTCTATAAAATATATTTTCTTTGAAGTTTGTTTTTAAGTTTCTGTTTTAAATTCAATTTCGTCAAAAAAAAATCAATCCCCCATTTATTTAAAGTGTTAAATTTGTTAGAAATAAATTTAGTTTGTGTTTTCTAAAGTCTTTAATTATTTTGAGTCTTTTGATTTGTTTTAGTTTAGTTGTTAGTTTTATTTTGAGTCATTCTAGTTAAGTGTTTTGATTTTAGTTTAGTGTTTTAAATTTTGTTTTTACGTTTTTAATTTAATTTTACTTTGGTTAGCATCCCTAGTTAATCCCCGGTTAGAACGATCCCTACTTATCCATATACTACAATTGTCACAAATAGGGTTTAAATTTGTGCGTTAGTTAAATTTCGCATCAGCTACGGGACAAGGAGTAAGAAAGCAAACGGTCGGCACTTGGACAGATTGAACAAAGAAACAGACCACCACCTCTACCTCGTGCCTACCTGCCGTGCAGAAGAAACAAGCAGAGAAGAATGCAGCCTGCAGACTCAATCAACCCGGCAGAAGGAGTCCGAGTTGAAACCAAGAGCTCGAGAAGCTTCAACAACATATGGACGCATCAGTCACCACCACCAATCAAGTCTCATTTTCCTTGCTAAGAAGTTCCGAGGCCAGTTCAAGTTCAAAGCTGTGGAAAGTCACCAAACAGGACCAATGATCACTTATTAGTTCTATTCATTGTCTTTTATCGTCATTTTCAAATTTTCGTTTGCATTTTCTACATTTTCTTGTGTTACTTAACTGAATTATTTCTTTTCTTTGCAGGAACTTTTGGTTATTTCCATCCTTGAAGTTGATTGCAGAATTTTAGCTTGGGGGGTCATCGCTTGATTTTGCTGCAAATTAGGGAAGTTTTCAGTCCTATTGCTTTATTTTGTTTCTTTATATTTATTTATTTTATTTTTATTTGCATTTTATTATATTTTCTGACATTGGGGACAATGTCTAGTTTAAGTGTGGGGGTAAAGAGTATAAAAATGACCAAATTGAAAATTTTTGTACCTTCGACTTTGAACTGGTTTCATTTGTTTCCATGTTATTGCTTTGTATTTTCTTAATTAAGTTGTTTTTTTTTTTTTAATTTATTTATTAAAAAAAAAAAATTCGGAAAATTTAAAAAAATCCAAAAATATTTCCTTGTTTTCCTTATTGTTTTGAATTAGATTTTTGTTAGTTTCCCGACCCAATGATATAATTGGATAAAATTTGAACCATGATGATCAAGAACTTAGTTAACATGTGTTGTGTGAAATTCCTAATTCTCGTGTTAGTTTGTACATATTTGATCATCTTTGAAAAAACCAAATGCACATAGCCTTGTTGATGTGAAACTAAAGCATGATTTAAAGCTCCATATGTGAATTTAGTGACCATATACATCCTATGTGAGTTTTTGAGCCTATTGAAAGTGTGTGCATTTTTCATACACTCCTATTCTTTCATGTGTGATGAACTTATGTGAGATATTTCTCTAGAACTTGCATAACGATCTTTCGAAATATTTGTCATTGATTGCATGAACTTGAAAATGATAGAGGCATTAGGTTTACCACCATGGCCCAAATAACCTTGTTTCCCAAAAGAAAAATGATATCATTAGATTTCCAATTTGAGCCGTATGTGTGAACCTTTTATTTCTTATCACTAGATATGTCTACCCTTATGCCTGAAATTTTTTTCCTTACCCTTTCCAAGCGAGCTAATGAGTAATGTGAAATTGTCTTATGAGAAGTATTTGTGAAGTACTCGGAGGGTGTTTGGCAAAAGAATAAGTGTGGGGGTTTTTCATATTTGTTTCTGCTTGAAAAAAAAAAAAAAGAAAAAAAGAAAGAAAGAAAGTTTGTTTACGAAGAAAATAAAAAGTGTTTAAAGTTTCAGTTTAAGGTTGTGGTTGGAGATGACTAGAAGAATAGCTGGAAAGCTTGAGTTCTTATAAATCTAAACAAAAGAATTGCTTGCAATGTAGCTTGGAACTTGTGTTTACCTATTCTTTTGTTTCAATAACCCTCGCCCTAAACCTCATTACGTCTAATAAAAGTCCTCTTGATTTAAGTTTTGCAATTATGATTGTGGAGAAGTGATCTTTATGCAAGCTTATGATAGAACTTTCACATTTGATTCTTTGAGCGAAACACATTAAAACTAAACACATGTGTGATTGAGTGTATATTCCAGTGAGAAGGTCGCTAGTTTGCATATGGTGATTTTAAAAATAAAAATTTGAAATTGCATTAGCATGGCTATCTCACACACTACACTTCAAGGATGATTCAAAGATTACTGCTAATATTTGAATAAGGAAAATGAACTTGGATTAGCTTGTTGGTGTTAGCTATGGTTCTTGATGATTTGTGTTCTCGAATGAAATTCTATGAGGGTCACATAAGGGGGAAGGTAATAATTTTCATGTTATTACTTTTTCTGTTTTCTCTGTTTTGCTCGAGGACTAGCAAAAGCTAAGTGTGGGGGTATTTTATAAGCTCATATTTATACATATTTTACATCAAATTCTCTCGTCTTTTCTTAGTTAGTTTCTTATATTTTTGAGTTATTTACTTTGTTTTTGTGTTTTATCGAATTTATCTAGCTAAGAAAATAAAAATAGTATAAGTGTGATTTTATGTAATAAATTCGTCAAAACTGTCGATGTAGATTAGCTTTTAAATTAAATAAAATATATACATATATATATATATATTTATAATAATAATAATTCATGATGATGTTTGAAACATCATCATGGTTTGTTTTGTATAAAGAAAAGAAAAAGTGGAGGATAAGAAATAAATGACAACTAGGGCAACATGCAGGAGGCCTCGGCAGAAGAATAATGGGGGAAGGATAAGAATTTAACGTGAGCTAGTGGGGGAGGGAACATTGTGCTGGAAAGAAGAAAAAAAAGAATAAAAAAAAATAATGAATGGTGCCTAATGCAAAGTGGGGTGGAAAGCAGCAGCATGTAAGGAAATAAATAACAATATAAAGGTCAGATTGGATAGAGGAACGGGGGAGCGAAGGAGAGAAAGGGGGGGGTGCCTTAAGGCACGGAAATAGGAAATAGCAGAAGGGGGAGAGCTGCCTTAGGCAGCTGGCGAGCTGGCGAGGAAGTAAGCGGGACAAAGGGCACGGACCGACAGAAGATAAGCTGTCTCGGGCAGCGTGGGAAACTAGAAGCTGCGGAGGGACGAAGGCAGACGCCAGCAGTGAGATCAGAGAGGAGTGGAGCTGCTCTCCACGGGCAGTAAAGAAACAGAAGCACAGCAGGGAGCACGCTGCTCATTTGGTTTTATTTTTCTTAAACTCATGTTTAATTTAATTTGCTTTTCAATTATATTAAACATGTGTAATTAATTTCTGTTTAGTTAGAGGTGAATTTGAAACCATGGATAAATGTTTATTATGATTTGATTTACTCCAGTTATGAATTTTTGAACGTTGGATGTGGTTTACTTTTCTGTGTTGATTAAGAACTTGTTTATGTATGTGGGTTAAGGGTCGACACTTAATTTACATACTTAGACTTGATGCTAGGATATAAGGGAATTTCACCTAATCGTTATGAACTTATATTCATGAGTAGTAAAAATCGTCAGTCACGATTGTGTTTAGTAAACCCTAGGTTGGATTAACATGCGTATTCCATAGTTATGAATGTCTAGTCGATGCTTATAATTTCCATTGAACTTAATGATCTTTGATATGTCTCTCTATCATGCGTATTCCATAGTTAGGGAACTTGATAAGAATAATTTGGTTGTGATGCGTATTCCATCCAATTCAATGAATCTAGGGAAATCTGAAAGTTAATTTAAGCTGACCTAATTAACTTGGAGCGTTGTCATTTATACGTTTGTTGAAGGCATAACTGGGAATCAAATTGTATGCATTTATTCATGTGTGGATAAGGAACCCTCTAACTAACGTCTCATCATTTTAATTCTATAAAATATATTTTCTTTGAAGTTTATTTTCAAGTTTCTGTTTTAAATTCAATTTCGTCAAAAATCAATCCCCCGTTTATTTTAAAGTGTTAGATTTGTTAGAAATCAATTTAGTTTGTGTTTTCTTGTGTCTTGAATTATTTTGAGTCTTTTGATTTGTTTTAGTTATTTGTTAGTTTTATTTTGAGTGATTCTAGTTAAGTATTTTGATTCTAGTTTAGTGTTTTAAATTTTGTTTCTACGTTTTTAATTTAATTTTACTTTGGTTAGCATCCCTAGTTAATCCCCGGCCTAGAACGATCCCTACTTATCCATATACTACAACTGTCACAAATAGGGTTTAATTTGTGCGTTAATTTATTTTCGCATCAACGTGGGGGCGCGTCTGGCCGTGCCTTGGCCAGCGCGTGGGTGGTCAGAAAATTTTTCTAAAAATATGAGGATGTTCGTGAGGTTGTGTAGATCACGTTGGTATATTCAAACATCCCATTTGAGCAATGTATGAGAAGTTATTAACTAGTTTTGTCTGTGTGCTTTAAATAACATTTTTTCAGTTATTTCACATATAGGTGAGACCTATCCAGAGGACGAGCGTAGTCAATAGCGACTCGGGGGCTACGATCCTTCGACATACCAGTGACTGGCTTTTGGTTTTAAGTATATATGTATATGCTTGGTATCTTTCCCAGAAAATGCATTTAAATGAGTTATGATTTAAATTGCCATGCCAAATGTCTTACATTTAGAATATGCATATGATGTTTGCATATATATATATATATATATAATTGTGGTGCTGTGGACGCTCAGGTAAGCCCCAGGTGAGTTTATGAATTGTGAATGTGAATAACGGTTGTGATTAATTGAGAAACACAGAGTTCATAAACCTACATCCCGGTGTTAGTGATTTAGCCAGAGATATGGCAGGCATGTATATGATGTCACCTCCCGCACCATATGCTCACATTGGATCCAATTTAGGTGCACAGTCTTGTCATACAGACCACTATAGGTGTTCCAACTCGTAAGTGATTAGCGATTTATCGCACAACTATCATGAAAGCGTAGCATTGAGCATAACTATATTACACTCAGTCTTGTCGTACAGACCACTACAGGTGGTTCCGACTCGTGTGCAGATGTAGTGCTGTACAGGTGGTTCCGACTCGTGAGCTAGCCCAAAGTCTATTTAATCCACCCCAAATGTATAGTAATTAACCCCAACGAACAATAATTGGCCAAATGCATCTCCATCTCTAAAAAATGAGCTGACCCAAAGTCTAGTCATTTCGTATTAAAATATTATTGATTTTTTTATAAAATAATTTTATTTTTAATTTTAGATAGAATTTTTAATTAATCTTGTCACGTCACGTGTCATTTTCCGAAAGTACAATTTTTGTAGAAGATTGTTAGGTATTTACATATATAAAAAAAATCGTTTAATTTTTTTTCCTGTATTTTAAATATTTTTTGTAATTTTTTTTATCGTTTTTATTAAGTTAATTAATCTGGACTGCTGGATTTCAAAAAGGTTGAAATCCAACAGCCCAAAAGTGGACACATGGCCCACGGTGAGATTCTGATTTTTTTTTTTTTAAGTCTGGAACGCCTGCGTGTATCCCACGCGCTAGCCGCAAAAAAAGAATCGGTCGTGGCTGACGTCAGATAGGCCGGTTCTTCCTCAGCCCATTCTAGGCCGACCTAAAGACTGGGGTGGACTTGGGCTAGTCTATTTTGTGGGGTGGAATGGGTTTTTGGGGTGCCAGCCTATTTTTGTAGGCTTTGGGCTAGCCTCTTAGAGAGGGCTGAAGTTGCTCTAAGGGAGAAGGGGGTGGGCTTAGCTTCACAATGGGTTAGCAATAATATGATTCAATGAGTTGTTTATTAAATATTATTTTCTCTATTTTAAAGTCAATTCAATAGAATGTAGATGGAAATAGAAATGCCTATTTTATTATGTGGATTTAGCTACTTTGATTGGTTTATGAGGGGTTTTTTCTATCATGGTCTAATATTATTCATTTAGTCCAAATATTTGACTTTCCTTTTGTCATAGAAAAAAAATATTGAAGCAATTCGCGCATATAAATACATTTAAAATGCGTAAGTCGCACATAGCACGACGTATTTCAAAAAATACCTTTTGCACTCGCGTAAGTGCGTACATGAAGGCTAGTTTATATAAAGACCTCATCACATTGAGTCATTCATGAATTTCAAGTCAAGTTTTACAAGTTCATGAATTTCAAGTCAAGTTTTACAAGTTCATATATGAGTCATGACCTCATCACATTGAGTCATTCATGAATTTCAGGTCAAGTTTTACAAGATCATATGAGCCATATCATACTTAAGATTAAGTGAGTATGAGATAGTTTAACACAATCGTGGTTCACTGCAACCTTATAATTTGGAGTGCAACTATTACAAGAACGTGATCGTTGTATCCTAGGAGATAAGTGCCGATCAACCATGAGCACCGTAGTGGGCCATAAACTTCCCTTAAGAACATAATGTATAACATTTGCCTTGACCGATTTTTAAGTTTTTTTAATCCATTTTCATGTGCATTTGACATTGTTTTCCATTATAAGTATGCATTAAATTTGGTATATAGTTGCATGAATTATTTCTTATTTTCCTATATGATTAAAATATAGCAATTAGACCCTATTTTTTCAACAATGCATGGTTGTGTTGACGCAAGATGTAAACTAATTCATATGCCTAAGAGGACACGACAATGTCTTTGGCCCAACAACTTCAATTTCTTCAACTTCTTCAATGTATCGAAGTTGAACTTCTTTCCTCACTTTCTCATTGTGTATTGTTTCTTCTTACTTTTTGGAGCTTTTAATACGGTTTTACATTTGACGTTATCCTCATCCGAAGACCTTCGACACCAAATACATTTCTCTTTATGTGGGCTACCTATTGCTTAATTCTATTTACTCCACCAACTACTTTCCCACTCAACTTACACTTTCCCTTATCATGGTTTGAAGAAAATGGATTCCCATCACACAAAGCTACTAAAATTATCAAGAAAATTAGAAAATACAGTAGCCAACCCTCAAATTCGAAAATTATAGTTGCTCAGCCCCACAAAATTACCACAATCATCTATAATATCATCTATAATATCTATATAACAGTAATCGAATTTGAAACTAAATTTCATCACCAACAACAATCCCAAATTTATCAATAATTAGGAGTTCAAAATTTACCCAAAACTTTTAAACCAAATGATGTTGTGGTTGATCATTGGATTATTACTTGAGTATTAGTTAACATGTTTATTTCCTATTAGTAACACATCATCAAATTTTGTTTTAAAATTTAGTCTCGCTACTATTATCCGAGAAAATTTCTAAGCTTCATTTCACGTAAGACTCGGCAAGCAAAACAGTTTATTTTTTTTGTGCCATCATTTCACCATTAGCACTTGCATAGTTTTCTAAAGGCTCAAGAAATACATTTTCTACGTTCGAATCGAGGCATTAAAGACTGAGATTTGAATGGGCTTTGAGAATGCGCAAGGTCGGAAACAACTAACTTAGAAAATGGAGTATTTGGTTGACGGCAATGGAGGTTATGAATATGTGGAGTATTTGGTTGACTGCAATGGAAGATATGTGGAGCCATATCATACTTAAGATATAGAAAAAAAATAATAATAATAAAATTTAACCATGGTTATGTTAGTGGACAGATGTCAAGCTTTAAAAGTGATGGTAAGCATACAATCTAGTTTAGGATGGTGAGCAAAAATGTTCTCTTACATATTACCCGTATGGTGTTACAATATGACGTTAACATTCAACATCTAAATAATAAAAAAATATCAAAGTGCACTACAATCATTTAGATTTACACTCCAAGGTTACATTATCTTAAAGTTATAACTTATAACTAATTACATTGAATGACGTTGGTATTACTATTACAAGATTTCCCTTTACAGTGTCGATGCTAGATTACACTCTTAAGGTATATATGATGTTATACTTGGATGCTATTGCATTTCATTATTAATGATAAAGTTGAATGTACCAAAACCCAAAACCCAACAAGGTAGCGTGCGTATTGAACGTCATAGGCAAGTGCTGCAGAATAAAAGGCAGAAGGGTAGACAAAGCCAATAAGAAATTGACTAGAAAACCAGCTTGAAGTAACTGAACAAGGAGCATAATATTGGTTATAATAGTAGCAATATCTCTCAATTTATAAGTTGAGATCCTAAAACACAAACTACCGGTAAGTCCAGACACTACAAAATATAAGATGCTCAATGCTAAATATGCAGTGAGTGATATCAACTCAAGCAGAAGGATCATCCTTCGGAATGCAAGGCTCCAAAGTTGTTATGCGACGCTCGAAATTTGCTTCCAGTTCATTAACTTGCTCGATGAATCATTAGTGCGCTTTTGCATATACATACATAAGTCATCGAGCTGAGCAACTACATCAATGACTGAGAAGAAAAAGCATATGGATAATCGATATAAATGTAACTAACAAGACGAACGAAAAAGATGAGTACGCAGACACCGAAAAGCATCACAAAAGCGAGCAAAAAGATGGATCTGCTAAAACGATGAAGACATTTAGATGTAACCAAACCAAGAATAACTCGGAAGCTGAGATAGTTTTGGGCAAAAGAAGCATGACATGTCAGACATGAAGCTAAAAGGACATATCACCATAAAAAAGATAGAATAAAATACAATGTTAAAAACAGATTAATCGAAAGCTTTGCAATTAAAGTCCACCTCTGTAACCCGTCGAACTTCAAGCTTCAACTCAACCTCTTGCTTTTGGCATTGAGCTTCTTTCTTGGAACCAGCTACAACCTATCCGAACACGAAGCAACCATAGACTTGCTAAACAAGTTACCCAATGAACAATCAGACATAGATACCTATGTGCATTTGTTTTTACACATATGATATATGACATATGTGTATGTACAACTATCTATATCTATGATTTAAACAAACCCGAAAAAGAACTACTTAAGTAACCTAACCTATACTACAAGAAATGTGAGAACAAAACAATTTCTGACAGATATATCACTCGATACAATTTCTGACACATACATCACTCGATACAAAGAAATGTGAGAACACAATTTCTACGCTCTTACCAACAAGGACTTTCAAAACTACTAGCTAGCAGTAGGATTGCTAAGATTGATTCGCATATGCAACCTCCCCTTCTAGCTGTCTGCTAGGTTTCTTCCCTATAAATTGCCAAATCAGTAAGAGGATATGTTAATTGCCACTTACTACTAAGAACATTCTCAATTCTATTTTTCTCTCTACCGTTTTTTTTTTTACTTAGACATCAAAGGACCTTTGGCGGACACCTTCCCTTTTTTCTTGGTTCGTCAATTAAGCTAACGGTATTTGTTTTCTTGTAGGTGAAATTTCGTCAAATCTGACGTGTACGGAATTTGCATCCACAATATCATTAATACATTTTACTAGACGCTCTACGTGATATACTTTTTTTTTATTGAACACTATATCCTGATTAGTGATTATTGCGGGACACTATATTAAAAAGATTTGATGCGGTAGTCAACTCTTTAGCCTAAACCCTTTCATGATATTGCAAAGTTTTTTTACACAATTGAACCAACTTACCATAAGCTTGAAACAATTTGAGTGTGGTATCGGGTTCGAATTTGTTAAGCTCGCTTGAACTCGGCTCATGTAAGAACCAAGCCAAACCAAACTTGAGCTCATAAATGATTAAACAAACCAAACTTGAGCATAATGTTTTTTTTCGGTTCGGCTTTACAACCAGTGGCGAAGCCACGTGAGGGCGAGGAGTGGCGGCCGCCACTCCCTTCGCCGGAAAACAGGACTGGAGCTATGGGTCAGCCCCTCCCCTTGCCGGAAAACTCACTGGTTCAGCTCCCCCTGCAATTCGGTGTTCTCTGCACGCAGCATACTGCATTTTCTTTTCTTTTTTTAAACATCCAGGACCAAAACGTTTTGGTCCTGGTAAAAAAAATTAAAAAAAAAATTGAAGCTTAGGAGCGATGGTCCGCCCCTCTGTTGTCGTCGGAAAACCTGCAAGTCCTAAGGATTATCCTGCTGTTGTGCAGCCTGCGCTGCGCGCGGCTGTTTGTTTGTTTTGCCTTTAAATAGAACGGCGTCGTCTTGTCTTCTAAAAAAAAGTAATAGAACACCGGAACGGTATCGTTTTGGTTTATTAAAAAAACATAAAGAAAATATAACATCAGGGGACCACTCGTCCCCCACACCACTGTTCCCACTGCCTTCTGCCTTATGATTTCCCATTGGCTCCAATGGCTGCAGCTTGCATCATTCAACCACACAGCTGCCTTACGTTACATTCCAACAGGCAGCCAACATAGCAGCTGCAGCTTCGAAGCCAGACGCAAACCTTCAGCCGCATCTTCAGCCCCTTTGAGGTAAACCTAATTTTTCAAATTCAAATTACTAACTAATAATTTAATATAAAATTTTGCTCAATTCATAGAGAATTATAGGGTAATATGAGTATTGATTATTCATATATGATTATTGATGAATTAATTCAATGTCAATTCTTGATTATTGATCATAAATTTTTTATCCAATGCTGAATTGATGATCGATGTATTATGTATTATGCACTTTGATTAGTTGATTAGTGATAACTTATATGATTATTGCCCATTGTTTAATTGAATTGTTGGTTTAATTAGTTAATAGTCGTAGTAGACTTTAGGATTAAAAGTCTAAGATTTTTTTTCTTTCGCATTGTAAAGTTATGTAATGAAACGATACTATAAAAAACAGTGTTTGAATTCATCTTTAAAATTTTCAAGTAGTACTCCTTCGAGTATTCTGGGTAGTCCTCCTTCGTAAGACATGTATTTGCTTTTATTGATAATGAGTCATTGCGACATTTTCATGACATGACAACTCGCTGACAACAATTGTAACTTGTATACATTATGGACGACATTACCATTGTCAAGTATCTAATAGATTTTGTTATCTACATTTTTTTGAACCGTTCACTATTTTAAATTCGCCCCTCCCCCTGATAATTCCTGGCTTCGCCACTGTTTACAACCATACCTATATTCGCAAACACTGATGTAATTGCCGTCAGTAATCAAGGGACCAAAACAACAATTTGATAATAGTTCAAGAACTAGTGATCCAATTATTTATTGAAAGAATGGAAAATTGAACTTGTGATCCAATTATTGAGGTTTCGAAAGAATGTCACACATCAAACACAACAACTAGTCAGCCAATGCAGGCCCGGTTCAAAGCACAAAAGTCAGTGGCAGGCCCAGAAAAAGGGCAGCCGATCATTCGTGGCATGGCCGCCTAGGTCGCGAGGACTATGTTAACCAATCGAATTAAAACCTTCATGACTTTATGGGAATCACAATTTCCAGGAACAAACGATTTTTAGGGGAATCAATCTGCACCTTCCCAGTCTCATCTGTATTTTTAACTTCTTCTTTCTCCATTTACGCGGTTTTGAACAACCTAGTTTTCTAGTCAAGCGTGGCTCCACACGATAGAAACTTTTATAGGGCCATATGAATTGAGGAATCCTTTTAGGCCAATTTTTTCTCATGATCCCTATGGTGACACGTCACTTTCGATATGACTCTCATGGTGAAAAAGCTTTTAATAAAACTTTTGTGGTGGACCTTGTTAGCGATTGAGGTCCAAATCCAAATTTTCATTAGTCTTCCGTTAAATAAACTCACGTGATTATCACATGAAGGGTAAAATTCATCATTCAATCCAAATTACATCTTATTCAATAGACATCTAGTATAATTTAGGGTTTAATTGAAATTAGATATTACAGGAAAAAGAAAAAAAAAAAAGAAGCTTGAACGCGAAGATTGAAACTTAACATGTAAAACCATGTTAATGGCTAGGAGAAGATGTGAAGGTGAAGTGATGCCTAATTTCTTAGGTATGATTTAATTTCGTTTGGAAATCCTAATACTTCTAATAACCATTATTATTATTTTCAATGCCAACACGTCTTTGATCATTAGTTAGAGTCTTAGTCTTGCTTGAATTTTCATTCTTGTATCAATTTGTACCAGTTTGAATGCATAAATGCCTTTCAGTTTTGTCTTTAATTGTTAATGTGGTTTTATGCAGGCCCTAGTCGCCCAATACACAACCTTTCAATTTTTTTCTTAATCTTCTTTGAATTTTAATTCTTTAACTTTCTTACGCTCTTGAAGTTCATATGCGGAGGGCAGACCTGAAGATTGAACTTTTTGCAATGCCTTTCACCCGTCTAAATGCATATATACTACATTTCACCCATTGTCTTTGACTCTTTAATTTATTCTTGTGCATGTGATTTTTCTGCATTATATAGGTTGAGAAACATGTGCTATCAAATTGGGATGATGGTTAGTGACGGTGGAAGAGGTCCACTAGTGGCTATGGTGGTGGCTGGGAGCCTGAGATGAGATACGGGAACTGCTAGGTTTTATTTTATCTTTACAAGTTTCTTTCATTTGTAATTTTATTTTAATTCAATCATGTTTTTTTCTTTTTATTTTCCAAAATAAATAAACTTATTTTGACCGATCCACATGTGATAGTCACATGATTTTATTTAACGGAAGACTGATGAAAATTTGGATGTGGACCTCAATTGCTAACAGGGCTCACCACGAGGGTTTAATTAATAGTTTTTTCACCACAAGGGTCACATTGAAAGTGGCGTATCACCGCAGGGACCACAAAAAACAATTGGCCATCCTTTTAAGTATCGGCTCCTATGTCACGTTACATATACACTCAAGAAAAATACAAGGAAAACTCTCGTTGGCGTTTGGATCTCACCCGACCCATTTTGATGGACCTCTCCTTGGCATTTGGATCTCACTCGACCCATTTTGGTGGACCTGAATGCAAGAGTCTTTTCTTGTATGTATTTTGAGTTTATAGTTAGTAAATTCATGTGTGATGTGCATATTGTACATTTTTCGTGCATATATGATACACGTGTTCTACGTGCATGCATACTTTTTATGTTTAATACACATTTAAATATTTTTCAATAATACAAATAAATTTCATCTCTATTAGATAGATGATACAAAAGATATAATATTTTTGAATATTAAATTCAAAAAGGCTATTTTTTAGCTACACTATGTAGAACTACATTTTGCTCTCACTTTTCCTTCTGGCTCCTGTAACTCAAAAGTCACCACTTTACTTCCTAAAACTCAAAATTCGTTTCACTTTGACTTGTGGACTCTCTTCTTCCTAAAACTTATATGTCACATCCTAAAACATATGTGGGATCCAACAACCAATAAGACTATGCCACATGAGTAATAAATTTGATTATAAATCTCCATTATGTGTTAACATTCTAGACTCAGAAAATATTAAGTTTAAAAAAAATTGAAGAGATGAAAACTAAAAAATAAATTGATTTGCCTGGTGCATCAAAATCAAACCCACATAAGAGATTAACAAATCTAAGGCAACGTGGAGAGAATTTTGAGTTTTATAGAGACGGCTTTCAAGTTTTAGAGGCAAAATGCGATCAAAATCGAGTTCCACGAGACAAAGTGAAGTGAACTTTGAGTTTCAGAGGTAAAGTGGCAACTTTTGAGCTGCAATGAGCAAAATTAGATTAAATTCGAGTTTCAGAGGACATGGCTAAAAGTAAGTCCTTAATAAAAATGAAAACTAATGAAAATGACTCCAAAACTTTGAATTTTAACCGAAAGCTATCCTATAACTTTATTTAATGATAAAGACACAAGAACAAAAAAAAAAACCTTATTGGCGCGCGTGCAACTTAGTGGGCAGAAGGCCTCTGCCTTTGATCATCGCCAAGGAGGGCTCCGAATCTGCTGTCCCGAAAGTGGTTTCTCCTTCAAGTCTCATTCTTTATTTGTTTGACATGTGTACTACCACCTAACTTTAATTTAACTTTGTTAACTTTTACTGAATGAAAAAAAAAAAAATTAGCAGAAGCAACTCCCCAATTTCCAGTCCCTGCCCACACCCACGCCCACCCCTCCCCCTCCCTTATGCCAACCCATAGCCAAAACCCATCCCCCTCCCCTTCCCTTACTCGTTACCAACCCACAGCCAAAACCCTCTCTCACTTGGCTTAAGATTCACATAGCTTTTTTAATCATATTGGTCGAAGAGTCGAGAGGTTTGGGACAAATCTCTCTGGAATTTTCAAACACCTATCTCTCTGAAATCTTCTAGATCTGTCTTGAAATACAAATTTCGTCGGCATCATAGTGGCAGTACGAAACCGCCGGCGCCGAGGCCATTGCTGGACTCGTCGCCATCGCCGCGATGCGCCGCCTTGACGTCGTCCATACCAGGTTTCAAGTCCACGACAGTCAAGTCATGAATAGGGTTTAAGCTGCGACGAGTAAGGGAATGGGAGGGGGAGGGGTGGGCGTGGGTGTGGGCAGAGGTACTGGAAATTGGGAGTTGCTTTTGCAATTTTTTTTTTTTAGTTTAATTTTTTTTAATTTAGTAAAAGTTAACATAGTTAAATTAGAGTTAGGTGGTAGTACACGTGTCAAACAAATAAAGAAGGAGACATCATTTTCGAGACAACATATCCAGAGCCGCCAAGGAGTTGCTCAATGAGCATTCCCAAGTACTTTCATCAATTTCTTCAAACATTGGGGTTTTCTGGGTTTTCACCCACTACAATTTTGTTTTTTTTTTGTTTTTTTTTTGAGTTTTTAGTAATTTTTTTTGTTATTATGGAATTTCCTCTTCACCGTCGTTGGGTGATCTCCAACTTTCTCAAGAAAATTTTCACCACTCCAACATTTTTGTTCACTCCCGCTCCAACATTTTTATGTGATTACAAAGCTCTATAGCTTCGTAGCAAGGGTTGTGTTTGATTTGGGTATCTCATGAAGAGAATGTGAAAAAGAAGGGATGAACGACTGGGTATCTCTTGAAGAACGCAATGGGCATGGGCATCACCACCTTCAGTATTTACGACCTTCAGTATTTACGACATCATTTCGAATCTTCTCAACCGTATCGCCTATGAAGAACGAGCCCGTAAAGCACTGTAGGGACAAAATCAAACCCTAGCAACGAACAAGCTCGAGGACGACATCCATAATGAAACAGGTTCAGTTGACATACCACAAGAGCAGGTACCCGATGAGGCGAGAGATGATCAGGTCGAGGATGCTCCAAAGCATGATACCGCACTCGATAACCCGGAAGACAATGACCAAGACTCGATGGGCCATTCAGTCCTTGAAAATATGGAAATCAACATGGTCCATGTCCTACCTGCTGAATTTCAACCAACCACACACCAACCAAATTCCTTGGATGGGGATGTGATTGCAGAAGAAGCAACACAAGTCGATTTCATCACCACCGAAGAAGATGGGCAAGCGAGTAAAGCCGACAAACTTAAAGCAGCTATGGCCGTACTATTTCCCCACTATTCTTTGGTTAATCTTCAACATTTGAAGCCGTTGTATGTCACGGCTCACATTGAAGGTTATCCAATCCCAAAATCTTCTTCAATTGTGAAGCTACAGTCAATATCATGCCCGTATCCGTCATGAAGACACTACAACGATCTAACGACGAACTCATTCCATCAGGAATAACCATGAGCAGTTTTGTCGACGACAAGTCTCAGATCAAATGAGTGCTTCCTTTGAAGGTAAGCGTTGCAGGTTGTAATCACAAGACCGTATTCTTTATCGTCGACTCCAAGACAGAGTATAATGCATTATTCGGTTGGGATTGGATCCATCAAAGAAATTGCATTCCCTCTTCATTATATCAGGTTCTTGTCTTTTAAGACAGTAAATCAGTTGTGGTTCATTCGGCCAACATTTAGCCGTTTGACGCCAATATGATTCAAGCACGGTATTACGATGATCACATCAGCTATATTACCCTACAAGGTTTGAACGAGGAAGGACAACCGACTCGAATTTCAGTATAGAAAGTAATCGAGGTAGGCACCGAGACTATTCATTAGGATTCGTAAAAACTTAGGTTGGCCGATCTGATCGCAGACACTGATGTATGAAGACAGCCAGGACAGACGCCAGGCCACGGTTTCATCTACCATGGAACGATTGCTGGCCCATTGGTATGCTATTTCCAAGCAAAGAAATCCGGACGTAAGCTTAGTCGAATTTTTTGCCAAATGAGACAGCGGCCCAGTACTTTCACTAGACAAAGTTCAGGCTACACCAGCCGAGCTCGAGGATAGTCAACCTCAAGTCAATGATCCTTTAAAGGAAATAAATGTTGGAATGGCCAAAGACCCACGACCTTTGTTCATTAGTGCTTTGTTACCCCAACATGTAAAAACCAAGCTTTGTAATTTGCTCAGAGAATTTAAGGATTGTTTTGCTTGGAGCTACCATGAGATGCCTGGTTTAGATCGAACGCTAGTTGAACATGAATTACGTATCAAACCTGGGTGTAAACCATTCCACCAACCACCTCAGCGATTCTCAACCGAAGTACAACTCGGCATAAAAGATGAACTCGTTTGACTTTTAAAAGCTGGGTTTATTCGGACAGCTCGATACGTCGATAGGTTGGCAAACATTGTTCCGGTTTTAAAGAAAAATGGTGTTTTGCGTATCTGTATTGATTATCGAAATTTGAACCTGGCAACTTCTAAAGATGAGTATCCAATGCCAATTTCAGATTTGTTAATCGACGCAGCAGCAAACCACGAGATCTTATCCTTTATGGATGGACATGGTGATTATAACCAGATTTTCATCACCAAGGATGATGTCCATAAGATCGCTTTTCGTTTCCCGGGGGCACTTGGCACATACGAATGGGTCGTCATGCCGTTCGGCCTCAAGAATGCCGGTGCCACATACCAACGAGCCATGAATACTATTTTCCATGATTTGATTGGTACCACCATCGAAGTCTACATTGACGATGTTGTAATCAAATCATAACGTCGACAGACACATTTGGATGATCTCCGTCAGGCTTTCATGCGTATGCGCCAGCACAACCTTAAAATGAATCCCGCCAAATGTGTTTTCGACGTATCAGCCGGTATATTTTTAGGATTCCTTGTACATCATCGTAGTATTGAGGTAGATGAAAATAAGGCCCGAGCAATCATCAACGCTCCACCCCTGACGATTAAGAAACAACTACAGTCATTGCTCGGCAAGATTAAATTTCTCCATCGATTCATTGCAAATTCGACTAGAAAAATGAAAGCCTTCTCCATGATGCGAAAATTAACTTAACACACAAATTTAACCCTCTTTTGACAACTGTAGTATAAGTATAAGTAGGGATCGTTATGGACCGGGGATTAGGAGGGTTTGCTAATAACCTCTAAACTGACTCAAAAACATAAAACTAAACTTAAAAATACTTAACAAGACTCACAAGACTCAAAGCAAACTTCAAATACTCAAAACAGCTTAAAACAACTAAATAAACTTAAACTAGACACTATGAATGACTTTGGACGAAAATTGACTTTTACTTGAATCAAAACATTTAAAAACACAAATTAAAACAGATTCTAACTAATTAGACACACTAAAGTAAAGGGGGATTGAGTTTTGGACGAAGTTGAAACAAACAAACAAGTATGAAAAACTAGACAGATTGTAAAACAAATTTGAGAAATAAGATGATGGATGGGATAGCTAGAGGCTTTTTCTCCACACATGACATGTATGCAAATAACTCGATTTCCAGTTACTACTTCATTGAATTATGAACGACAATGCTCCAAATTAACCGTGACATCACTAGTTAACTCTCAGATTTTCCTTGTTTTATTGGATTGGATGACATCATTCGACAACCCAAAACATTCTTCTAAAGTTCCCTACATGACATCATAATAGAGATACAATCAAAGATCATTACATTTAATGAAAATCATAAGCATTGACAAAGCACTTGCAACTATGACATCATGTCACTCATGCTAAGAATTGAACTTAACGCGATCGTTTATAAGCGACCTTCACTACATGTGAATATAAGTTTGTAACGATTATGTGAAACTTCCTTATATTCTAGCAACGGATTTATGCATGCCAATTAAGTGTCGACCTTTAATTAACAAATACAAATAAGTTATCAATCAAATAGTTAAGCCAATTGCATTCACGATTCAAGAGTTCATAACTGGAATTTATCAAATTATATTGCACACATAATCATGGCTTTGAAATCACCCATAGCCAAGAGGGGTTTAAACATTAGAAAGAAAAGAAAGAAAACACCTAAACGCTCAAACGATCCAAGTTGGACATCAAGCACGTCCAAGCACTTTCCTTCCCTTCCTTTGCTACGGCACAAGGTGTTGGTGAGTGTTTGAAGGTTTGTTTGTATGGAGGAATGGATGTGAAGATGAATGGATGTGTTTGGATAAAGGTTGTGTTGAAATGGGAGTCAACGATCTAACCAAGTATGAACTAAATTTATGTTACACACACTTCCTTTTATAGAGGAAGTGCATGGCAATGGAGGGGAACATGGAGTGGTGTAGCAATTGAGTGCAATGATGCATGAAATCTGAAATGATGGAGGGAACAAGGAATGGTGTAGCAATTGAGTGCAATGATTCAATGTAATGATGCATGAAATCTAAAATGATGGAGGGAACAAGGAATGGTGTAGCAATTGAAATGATGGAGGGAACAAGGAATGATGTAGCAATTGAGTGCAATGATTCAATGTAATGATGCATGAAATTTGAAATGATGGAGGGAACAAGGAATGGTGTAGCAATTGAGTGCAATGATTCAATGTAATGATGCATGAAATCTGAAATGATGGAGGGAACATGGATGATGATGCACGACATAGGAATCCAAAGGGAGTGCAATGGTGGTGCACGGCAATGATGGAAAGATGAATGGTGGAGTGACACCCCTTTGTGGCTGAGCTCTTTGTCCTTTTTACATTAATTATTCTTTCTCTTTAACACATTCCTAGCCTCTTTAGTCTTCAATTTCGTCCATCCACCTTGCTCCATGCATGTGCTATTCATTCCAAGCCCAAAACTGCTCTAAAATGCACCAAAATGCATCTTATTGCTTCATAAGGCCTATGGACCTACAAACACACGAAAATAGCTTAAAATACATAATTAACTAAGAAATAACAACATAAATGCATGAGAACAAGCTAACTCAGTCTCATAAATATGCTCTTATCACTCCACGCTTTTGAAACTTAAGGATTTTAACATCTTCGAATGACATGCAAAACACCAAGAGGCGTTTGCACAAATCAAGGTCTCCCTCATGACTCCACCAGTCCTGGTCCCACCACAACGTGGCAGACCTCTCAAGCTGTACATCTCAGCGACCGAAGAATCTATCGAATGCCTTCTTGCACAAGACAATGATGCTGGGTGAGAACATGCTAGTTTTTATCTTAGCCGAAATCTCAACCCATTGCAGATTAATTATTCTGCCGTCGAGAAGCTCCGCCTAGCCTTATTTTTCGCTGCATCAAAACTTAGGCATTACATGCTCCCGTCAATCACTCAGGTCATCATCCAGACTGATGTCATTTGTAACATGCTCACTCGGCTGATAGTAAAAGGCCGAATCGGAAAGTGGACAATGGCACTGTTTGAATTCAGTTTGCAATATGTGCCCCAGAAAGCTGTTAAACACCAAACATTGGCCGATTTCTTGGCCCAACATCCCTCACCATACGGTTTTGGGGCCAATGACGTTGAAATCAGCATGGTGGAAACACGTGATAATTACTGGATGATGTACTTTGATGGTTCAAGTACTTCAGTTTTGGCTGGCGTTGGGATTGTTATTCAATCCCCAAATCACAATCGCTGGTAATTTTCTCTTAAGCTCGATTTCGATTGTACGAATAATCAGGTCGAATACGAATCCCTTATCATCGGCCTTGGTGTCCTACACGATTTGCAAGCAACTCGTGTCCTTATTCTCGGTGATTATGAACTTGTGATTAACCAACTTAATGGGACTTTTCGTTTCATGATTTGTACTCTGGTGCCCTATCATATGGTTGCCAGCTATTTGGCTGTTCGACAGCATTACTTTCAAACACATTTCACTAGTTCAAAACATTGACGCAGACGAATTAGCTCAAATAGCCTCCGGAGCACAACTCCTAGGGGGCAAACTAGGTCGAGAAATACATGTGTCACGACGAGCATACCCGGCTTTGGTTAATCAGCAAGTTCTCCAACGCGATTGCATGATCCATACACGAGTCATGTCCTTACCTTCGTTGTTAGAGTGTAAGGACCCTATAAAGGTTTGCGTAGTCGAGGCAATGCTAGATGATTGGAGAAAGTCAATTATATCGTAAGACAAGGGTTCACGCCACGAATTATGTAATGTACCAAAATGAATTGTAGCAAAGGGGTGAGGACGGTCTATTACTGTTATGCCTCGGCCTTCAGGAGGATGCTCAAGCAATCATAGAGGTCCATAAAGGAATTTGCGGGGCTCATCAGTCCGGACGAAATATGCGATGGTTGCTTCGTCAACACGGTTATTTCTGGCCGAGTATATTGAAGGATTGTATTGAGTTCACACGAGGATGTGTACAATGTCAAATTCATGGGCCTATATAAAGAGTCTCGGCCGAATCACTTCATTCGGTCACCAAACCATGGTTGTTCAGAAGATGGGTCATGGATGTAATCGGCAAAATTGCACCATATTCCAGGTCAGCAAAGCATACGTGGATACTTGTCGCGACATACTATTTCACCAAATGGGTCAAAGCCAAGTCATATGCCAAGTTAACGTTTAAAAAAGTCTGTAATTTTGTAGAAGAAAACATCGTGACTAGATTCGGCATACCAAGAACAATCATAACAGATAATGGAATGATCTTTACATCCGACAGGTTTAAGGAGTATACAGTAAATCTAAAAATTTGACTCGAGCAGTCTACGCTGTATTACCTGCTGGCGAATGGATAGGCCGAAGCAAGTAATAAGGTTTTGATCGGTATTCTCGAAAAAATGGTAAAAGAAAGGCATGGTATGTGGCATTTAAAGTTAAACGAAGCGTTATAGGCTTATCGAACTTCATTCCGATCAACCACCGGAACGACTCCATACGCTTTAACCTATGGACACGACGTGATGTTACCGATCAAGCTAAGTATAAACTCATTGCGAGTGATTGAACAAAGTAGTTTGTTCAGTGCCGAGTACAGTTATGCCATGAGACAAAAGTTAGAAGACTTGGAAGAAATTTGGTTTGATGCTTATAATTTATTGGTGGCATAGAAGAATATTGTCGAGCGATCCTATAATTAACGAGTCAGACAAAAACCATTCGGAGAGGGATAGTTGGTTCGGCAAACTGTGCTACCCATAGGGATTAAAGACCCCAGGTTAGGCAAATGGTCGCCGAATCAAGAAGGACCGTTCGTCGTTCATAAAGTTCTCGGCAATGGGGCATACCACCTCAAGGATCAGACTGGTTTAATTCACAAATTGCTGAACAACAGGAAATTTTAAAAGAAATATTATCCAGTCACTTAGGAGACGTGAGAATAAAAGATCATTTCATTAATTTTGCAAAAAGGGCGTACAAGTGAAGTTACAAAAGATTCCTAAGGCCAAAATCCGAATGGGTCAAATGAATGAAGGCTTCAAGAGCGGCCTTCAGTTCCAACCACCTTACTTCACCCCTTATGAATTCGGCTTGCCTCGTTCTTTTATTAAGCTGAAGTTGCTGGATCTGCTTTACGCCAGCCATGAAGTTCGTCAATCGAGCCTTATTCACTTCAAAATCCTTTTCGAGTTCTGAAGCAACAGCCGACCTTTGCCTTTGAAGTTCAGCAATTTAACGTTAAAATTCGGCAATTTGATGATTTAGGATGGCCAGCCACGTTTTCTTTACTTTTATGGCCTCAACTTCTGGCCGACTGGCTTCATAAGTAATCTTTGCAGCCTTTAGGTCGTCCTCGGCCCTGAAAGCCCGTTCAAAAATAATAAAGTACTACCGGGTTCGCTCTAGAATATTGGATATGTGGACGACATTTTTTATGCTCAACAAACCATCGGCTACAAGATCGTTCAAGCATTCTCCTATAAAGTCGAGGCCTTTACATTGAAGGACTTGTGAGGCAAAAAAGGGATAAGAGTTTCTGCAACTTGGCGAAGGCATTGGATTCGGCCGCGATCGCCGAAGGCTAGGCCGACGCGGTAGATGACCCGGCTACTCCAGAAGTATTTGAAAGGAGAGCGTCGAGCTTGACTTCCAATGAAGGCTGTACATGAAAAGATTTTAGGCAAAAGGAAAATCGTAAAGAATATAGCAGACAAAATTTGTTTTAAACCTGCCAAGAGAAGACTTCGGCCATGTCCTCTAGTTCATTGCTCAAACCTAGAAAGCTTAATGGCCGAGCCCAGTGTTTAAGACTGCTTCTCAATTCACGCGGCTGATGAAGGTTATCTACATTCGACCACCACTGAGGTGGCCAGGAAATATAGATAACACCCTTCGGCATATAGAAATTTCGGTGAAATGAATAACGGGCATCTGACTTTTAATATTTTTCTTGATTCAGACTTGTTATAGTAAAATAAACGAAAGAAAAGATTGAGCCTTACAAAGGCCGAAATAACTTCTTGATGAGGAATGCCAAGGTCTTGATCCTGCGGATGGATTGGTGTCTCCATCGTCGCTTCAGGCTCGACAAGTGGCATTTTTCCACGATCAGCTGCAGAAGGATCGACCTGGTCAGTCGCCTCAACCACAACTGGAGGGTTAGTGGTAGGGGTTTAGTTGGTCGAAGGCGACTCGTTAGCGGGATTTCTTCGATGTCGTCATCCTGAAATAAGAGTTGTTAGTATTCGAAATCTAGTCGAAGAAAAAATTACCAGTAACATAATCATACCTCTTCCTCTAGAACGACCACTGGTTTTGTTTTTGGATTCCAGGGGAGATTTTTCTCAGCTAAGGTGGTCGCTTCCTCCAAGACAAGAGCAACAGCCGGCCTTAGAGCTGCATGTTCTTTGACCACCAGATCAACGGTTAGCTCGACCACGACTTGTTGAACGGGACGACCCTCAGGTGCGTGACCGGTAAGAGGTTCTGGTTGCATGTCCGCTGAGGCTTGAATGGCAGGAGAGCGAAGAGACTCAGCAGTTGCTCATGTGGTTTGGTCGGAGATGACATGAATCTCTCGCTCCTATTTTTTCGCCAACTGCTTGATGCGTTTTTTAGTACAGGGAGCGTTGCCAGCCACCTCGGCCTCTGGGTGAGACCATTTGCCCGGTAAGGTCAGCAAAGCAATCGCGGTTTTCTTTAGTGAGAGGGTAGGTTTTTTCTTAGCCATGGCCACAGCTGCCACGTCCGTATGACTGCCTAAAAAAGCTAAAATCAAATCAGAAGGGAGTTTGAACAAGTGGCCAAAGTGAAATGATAAACGCAGACAAATACCTTGAGCCGTTTCTTTGGATTTTAGGGTGGGAGTCTTCTTCGGGCGGTCGTAAAAAAATTTCTTGATAACGTTTTCAACCGATGCACCAAAAAAGTCTTGAGTATATACGGCCCACTAGTCAACAAAGGTCGCAATATTGAGAGTCTCAGAAACGTTCGGTCGAAGGCGGAATTTCTTGCATCTTTCTTGAAATTCCTACTCAGCATCCCTGCATTCTCTTTCTGAAGAACCAGATAGGCATCATCGGCTTAGGAGAAAACGGGACGTGAGTAAAGGCATTGGGCAGCCTTGGAGGTAACTGAGTTGCTATATGGTGAAGTTGGGTTGGTAGACTTCCCAACTTGCCCGCTTAGCATCGCAACCGAGAGGAAGGTCGCAAGTTAACACAAACGATCCCCAATTCTTTCGGAGGTCAGCATCTTCTGCTTCACTTCATGCCAATGATAGAAGGGGGATATTCTTGACGACGGCAGATTAAAAACTCGTCGTTGGAAAAGTCTTCTGGGCTGAAAAAGTATTTAAAAACTTCCTCAGCTGAGTGAGGAAGAGTGGGTCTAGAGCCCAATTGAAGACTTAGTGCTTCAGATGACTTAAAGTTGGGGATTTCTGGCCTGAGAGTGGGGAAGTAGACTTGTAGCCAGAGTTGAAGTACCCAGAATGGGCCATTCTGATGTGGGTCAATCTTGTTGACCGTCGTCTCAACTAGGCAGCGGGTGAGGTTAGCGAGGATAGCCGAGCTAAGAGCTAGGATATGACCACTGGCTAGGGCTTCAACAATCGACATGTTCTCGACCAAACATTTATTCGACTTGGTACAGTAAATAAATTTGTTATACCAGTAGAATAGGAAGGTTTTGTGTTCTCCCTTCCTAAGGGTTTCTTCCCCTCGGCCAGCGAAGTGTTGGATGATGGTGTTGTAGTTGAAGAAGTTCTTGTGCAACTTCTGAACTTCTTCTTTTGATGGCTCTTGGTTTTTCTTCAGCAGCGACTCGACATCACGTTATTCGAAGAGTGTCTTGAGGTCAAGGTTGGATTGGTACCCAGAAAGAACGACATCAATCGGGAGACCTGAAGGGGAAGTCCTGATGATGGTTGAGACGTCAAGAATAGTATGGCCAATAGGGACCGAGTGGGAGGACCATAATATTGGTGGCAGAGCACTAAAAACCTAGAGCTGCCAAGAGAAGTTCTTTGTCCATGGCAATCTTGATGGTCGAAAACTTAATGGCATCGTAAATACGGAGAGTTTTCCATTCCTTGTTGAAGAACTTTTCCATCATCTCGACCCAATCTACCCAGGCCGCAGTAGTTTAAGGCCAGGCCCCTAGAGGTTTGGTCAGTTCCCACTTCGACCAGTCATATCCTTAAAACAAGGGTTCCAAGCAGTGAGCTTTGAGGAGGTTGGTAATGGACGCTGGGAAATTGTCTTTAAAGAGTGGTCCCAGGATCTGGTGAGAAGCGCTCAAATCACCTTCGAATCGTAAGTTTTTTATAGCGTTCCAGTCAATGAAGTCCCGGCACTTGGCGCATTCGTCGGAAAGTTTGGAGATGAAGGTGTTGGAAGCCATTGTTGAGAACTCGAAGAAATTTCTGGACTTAAAAGTTTTTCTAGTTAGAGAATGAGCTTTGAAGGTTGTTCTGGGAGTAAAAGGTTTGAAATTTCTGAAAGCGTAAAGGAAAAAATTAAGGAATTTGGGTATTTATATGGGTTTTTGGAAGGAGGCCAATCGTTTGATTTTTGAAAAAGGGTAAGCCCAGTCAGACAATTTTGCAATCATCACGGATATTCAAGGAATGCATATGAAGTGACCGAAGAACTCGTGGATTAAGGCGACGTGGTGACGTGTGGCGGCAGGTTTTTATGATGAAGGGACGATTCAATGACCTAGCGGTTTGTGATTCAAGGTAGCACAATTTTGTGTAACGACAGGATTAATGATGAAGAGATGTTTGGCATCTGCACGTTTCTGATACCATTATTAAGGGACAAGCAAGTAGCAAATCGCCACATGGCAAGTTGTTAAAAGAACCAAGAACGTGTGATCATGTCTCATAAATGCTCATGTTTGGGTTATTCAAGGTATTTCAGTTTTTATTATAGAGGTATAGGAGTCGATTTCGCTTCTTCAAGGTCGAGGCTCAGCCTAGGAATGAAAGCTAAGGATCTCAGAAGCAAGGGGGCAATGTTTGGGCCTAAAATATTGATGTGGGCCGAGTTAGGAGTTGTTCTCAGCCCGACAGTATGTTTCTAAAATTATCATGGGCTGCTTGGTTAAGATCGGCCGAGTCCTAGTATGGGGCGGATTGATGGGGTGAGTCGAATCATAGTATAATAAGGAGTCTCAATGGAATGAGGATGCTGAGATTTGAGAAGTGAATGTGGCCGAATAAAGAGGTTGGTTCAAAGTCCTAATGAAGGAAGGATTGGTCGAGATCTGGTTAGATTAGGATGAAGAATCCTAATCCGAGTGCAGTTCTGGTTCGGTAATGTCGAGATTGGCTGCTATAAATAAGAAGAGGGTGCATCATTCTAATCCCCCTCCAATTCAACACACAAACTACCCTACGCAAACCCTCGCTTTAAGCGAAACCTCTCAAACATCTTGAGATTTTTATTTTCTTTTTCGCCAACACATCTTCAGTTTGGATAAACAGCACTGTGAAGGCAACCAACGACATCTTCAGTTTGGATAAACAACACTGTTGTCGTAGAATCAGCTGACCCCAGAGCACCTTCAGTTTGGATAAACAGCACTACGTCGAGGCCGACTGGTTACCTATCCAAGTCTCAGCCAAGAAGGATTTTCGAGTTCTTGTTGGCGAAGGTCATCTCATTAGCATTCTCGGCGAAGTGAGGTGTTACAGATTATTAGGCTCGGCACATTGAAAGCCGAGTTGTTTATGATTGGATATTCACAAGTAAGTTTTAGAGTTCGGCATTCTGATGGCCGAACGACATTTACTATCAAGACATACATCTCTTTTGAGTACTTGTGTCTGTATAGTTTGGTGCCAGTTCGGCGTGCTTATACTCTCACGAAGATAATCACCGTGACCGAACTCGGTGCCGACAATCCGTGAACTTCACAAGACTAGTAGCCTTGTCTTCAGGCTCTAGAACCCGAAGGTCGAGACGTGTTCCTTCCTCGGCCGTACTCTCAAGATCAAGAAGTCAGCAACGCGCTCAACACAACATCAACAAATTTTACTCCCAGCCGAGCTCGGCCGTCGAGTTGGCACGCCTCGTACATAACTGAAGGACATAGTTAGCTTATTAATTACTTGGCCTGCGCGCCACATAGGCTTGGTAGTTTTTAGGGTCAACAAAATTGTGAGGTGTTTTTTTCTTATTTAATAACCTCGTCAATATAAGACTAAAAAAATAATGATATTTTCTATTCTTTAAAGATATGTATAAGTAATGAATGGGCACCAAATTAAACCTTTTGATGACACGTTATATGATTTGCAAATTTGGTCTAAAAAATTAGTCTACGCATTACCCTTTGTTGTAGATTAGACTTGAATTGGAACGACTATTTAAAAATAGCAACCCACATAGTTACTAGCTAGTAATTAAAAATAAATTAGCAACCAAACAAAAAATTGTAAATATTGAAAAAAATAAATATGCACATAGCATTTCGAACTTAGGACCTCTTGTTAATTTTAAATACAAGAATCATTGCTTCTAATTAAACTTCTAATCATTTAGCCAAATTTTATAAATTTATATTGTTATGAAAAGAAATTTGTAAAAATTGAAACTTAAATAAGCACACATGTTGTTTTGAACCCAAAACCTCCTCATTAATTTCAAACAACAAAATCACCGATTCTAGTTAAATTTCTTTGTCATTAAACCAAATTTAATAAATTTATACTCGTATGAAAATGTATATAAATATCCCACACTAATAATTTTGGTGCCCCTAATTTTTTTGGACCCCGGACGGTCGCCCTGCCCGCATTGGGCCTAGGCCTGCCCTGTATATGACATGTGTATATATGTACAACTATCTATATCTATGATTTAAACAAACCCAAAAAGAACTACGTAAGTAACCTATACTACAAGGAATGTGTGAATAAATTAATTGCTGACATATACATCACTCGATACAATTTCTGACAGATACATCACTCGATACAAAGAAATGTAAGAACAAAACAATTTTTGCGCTCTTACCAACAAGGACCTTCAAAACTGCTAGCTAGCAGCATAATTGCAAAGACTGATTCTCATTTGCTGCCTCCCCTTCTTACACGAGAGCTAGCAGCAAGTTTGGCTTGTTTAATTATTTCCGAACCTAAAAACATTGTGTTCTCGTGTAAGAACCAAGTCAAACCTAACTTGAGCTCGGAAATAATTAAACAAGCCAAACTTGAGCACAATGTTTTTAGGGTTCGGCTTTACAACCATAGCTATATTCGCAAACACTGATGTAATTTCCGTCAGTAATCAAGGCACCAAAACAACAATTTGATAATAGTTCAAGAACTAGTGATCCAATTATTTATTGAAATAACGGAAAATTGAACTAGTGATCCAATTATTAAGGCTTTGAAAGAACGTCAAATGGTGGCCAGTTTGATCCAAGGATGGTAAAACAACCAACACATCAAACACAACAACTGGTCAGTCAATGCAGGCCCGGTTCAAAGCACAAAAGTCAGTGGCGGGCCCAGAAAAAGGGCAGCCGATCATTCACGACATGACCGCCAAGGTCGAGACGACTATGTTAACCAATCGAATTAAAACCTTCATGACTTCAAGGTAATCACATTTTCCAGTAACAAACGATTTTTGGTGGAATCAATCTGCACCTTCCCATTCTCATCTGTATTTTTAACTTCTTTCTCCATTTACGCGTTTTTGAACAACCTAGTTTTCAAGTAAAGCATGGCTCCGCACGATAGAAACTTTTATAGGACCGTATGAATCGGAAAGATATCATCTCCGGATCTCTTTCTCTAAAGCCTCCAGATCAAATGATCCAGTTTTTTTAAATTTGATTCAACGGCTAAAAACTATTATAGCTTTTAAATTTTTTTTACCAACTTCTCTGTTTTAAGCTGTTGGATTAAATTTCAAAAGTCTGAATCACTTAATTTGGTGGCTTTGGAGGAAGAGATCCGGAGAGGATCTCTTTCCATATGAATTGAGGAATCTTTTAAGTATCAGTTCCCATGTCACGTTACATATACACTTAATAAAAATACAAGGAAAACTCTCGTTGGCGTTTGGATATCACCCGACCCATTTTGGTGGACCTTTCTTTGGCATTTGGATCTCACACGACCTATTTTGGGGACCTGGATGCAAGAGTCTCTTCCTGTATGTATTTTGAGTTTATAATTAGTAAATTCGCGTGTAATATGCATATGGTACAATTTTTGTACATCTTAAGATTGCACTTGTTTTTAAGCTCTAATATATGATACATGTGTTCTACAAGTACATACATACTTTTTATTTTAGGGGTGTGATATCCACACACCCCATTTTACTTCTCACACACCTTTTTAATTTTCGGTCGTTGGATCGGATGAATTGAAGAAGATCAATTGACAGAAATTATCAAGGGGTGTGTGAGAAGTAAACCTATTTTTAATACACGTATAAATAATTTTCAATAATACAAATAAATTTTCATCTCTTTTAGAAAGATGATACAAATGATGGTACAAATTATGGTAAAAATAACATTTTTGAATATTAAATTCAAAAATGCTTATTTTTAGCTACACTCTGTAGAACTCTATTTTGCTCTCACTTTGCCTCCTGGCTCCTGTAACTCAGAAATCACCACTTTACTTCCTAAAACTCAAAATTCGTTCCACTTTGACTTGTGGACTCTCTTCTTCCTAAAACTTATATGTCACATCCTAAAACATATGTGGGATCCAACAACCAATAAGTTTCAAAATCACATCAGAGATTAACAAATCTAAGGCAACGTGGAGAGAATTTTGAGTTTTATAGAGAAGACTTTCAAGTTTCAGGGGGAAAATGCAATCAAAATCGAATTCCACGGAGCAAAGTGAAGTGAACTTTGAGTTTCAGAGGTAAATTGACGACTTTTGAGCTGCAATGAACAAAATTGGATTACATTCGAGTTTCAGAGGACATAGCTAAAAGTAAGTCTTTAGTAAAAATGAAAACTAATAAAAATGACTCCAAATATTAAATTTTAACCAAAAGCTATCCTATAACTTTATTTAATAATAAAGACACAATAAATAATAAAAAACCCCTTATTGACGCGCGTGCAACTCAATGAACACTCCCAGGTACTTAACATCAATTTCTTCAAACATTAGGGTTTTCTGGGTTTTCACCCACTTCAATTTTGTTTTTTTTTTTGTATGTTTTTTTTAGTAATTTTTTTTGTTATTATGGAATTTCATGTTCACCGCCGCTGGGTGATCTCCAACTTTCTTAAGAAATTTTTCACCACTCCAACATTTTTATGTGATTACAAAGCTCTATAGCTTCGTAGCAAGGGTTGTGTTTGATTTGGGTATCTCATAAAGAGAATGTGAAAAAGAAGGGAGGAACGACTGAGTATCTCTTGAAGAATGCCATGGACATGGGCATCACCACCTCATCACCATCATGAAGGTGGTTGTTGCTCAGAGGATGCACCGAAATCAGAGAAGGCACTATTTTTTAAAATGAACCAAAAAACTGGACCAAGAAATAGACTATTTATGAAACTAGACCAAGAAAGAGACACTATTTATGAAACTAGACCAAGTCAGAGACACTATTTATGGAAATGTACCAATTACTATACACTATATATGAAACTAGACCAAGAACTAGACACTATTTATGAAAAATGACGAAGAACTAGGCACTATATATGAAAGTGGACCAAGAACTAGGCACTAGTTATGAAACTGGACCAAGAGTGAGACACTAGTTATGAAACTGTACCAATTACTATACACTATTTATGAAACTGGATCCAATAAATAGGCACTATTTATGAAAGTGAACCAAGAACTAGGCACTATTTATGAATTTGGACCAATAAATAGTGTAATCCTATTCAATTTCATAAATAATATAGTACCGTTCAGTTTCATAAATAGTGTAGTACCATTAAGTTTGATAAACAATATAGTAATGTTCAATTTCATAAACAGTGTTTGTGATGGATGGGTTAGGTTTTTTTTTTTTTAATTTATATCAAAATTGTGTCATTTTCATTAAAATTAGTTTTTTTTTCATAAATAAAGTTATAGCATGGTTTTTTGTTAAAATAAACTTAATCCAAATCCTTTTCATGAAGCAAGTGACCCTTTACCATAGTAGTGGAAAGGAATTGAGCCCTTACATAACGACGTGAGTTCGAACCTCGTCGGTAGCTAATCTAACATTTAATCTAACAAAATCTATCGTTTGACAAAAAACAAAAAAAAAACTTTTTCATGAAAGCTCACTTAAAAAAAGGGGTGTGTTATGTACACGCCCCTTAATAATTTATGTTCGTTGATTTTTTTCAATTCATCCGATCCGACGACCGAAAATTAAAAAATGTGTGAAAAGTAAAATGGGGTGTATGAATATCACATCCCTAAAAAAAATAGCCACGTTTATAAAATATCAATTTTGCAAAGTTGGCCATTAATATACGTACGTGAAGAAGCCCCTGCTACGGTACCAATAACAAGAAGCCCCTGCTCGAAAATCGCTTGGTGGAAGTTTAATTCCACACTCCACACTCCACACTGCAGAGACCACTCATTTTTTAACTCTCCGTGTGAAGTCTTTGCAAGAAACAGACCCATTGGTCAATAGTCCAAGTCAACTCCGCTCCCCTATCCCAACCAACACGCCCGGCATTTTTCTCTTCTTTCACTTTGTTCCCGGCTCCCACGAACTTTCCCGTTCCCCCAAACATTCCATAACCCAACACACAGACATCTACCTCTGATCCTCTCTCTCTCCTCTCTCTCTCTCTCTCCTCCTTCCACCTGAAAAATCACATAAACTATAGTATACATACAACAAATCTCCCTCACGCCATCTTTGTAGCCGGAAAATGAGCAGCTATGGCCGCCAAACCACCTCACTTGTCCTGTATTTCAATTTCCATTTCTTCTTGTCTTTGTTCTGCTACCTTCCTGTTCCTGTGGTGTTCTCTGCACTATCCTCAAACCAACAAACCACAATGATCGATCTCTCCAACAGCCTCAACGCTTCTGCTGGTGGTGCTGTTCCATGGGACGTCAACAAAGAACCAAACCCATGTTCGTGGAAGGGAGTCGGGTGCAATTCCCCGACCAATTCATCAGTTATCCGGATTTCGTTGTCCGGGCATTCTCTATCTTCCTCGGACTTTCTGCCGCTCGTTTGTCGGATTGAGTCTCTGCAGGTTCTTGATGTGTCCGGCAACCGTCTGACCACAATTCCGCCTGGGTTTATCTCAGCTTGTGGAAAGCTAGGTGAGTTAAATCTGCTCAATTTTAGTATGAATAATTTGGTGGGTCCTCTGCCCGATTTTGTTGGGTTTTCGGGTTTGGAAGCTTTGGACTTTGCTCGGAATAACTTGAGTGGAAGCATTGGCTCCGAGTTGGACGGGTTGGTCAAGCTCAGAAGCTTGAACCTTACCTTCAACCATTTTGCTGGGCATGTTCCAACCCGTCTCGGAAAGTCCAAGGTTTTGGAGGAGCTTGAGCTTTCTGTGAATACGTTTGATGGTCCTATCCCTGCTGAACTTGTGGGATATAAGAATTTGACTCTCATTGATCTTAGCGTAAATCGGCTTACCGGGATTATTCCTGCTCGGATCGGAGAGCTCTCCAAGTTGGAGGTTTTGATTCTTTCGGCCAATAAGTTATCCGGCGGAATTCCACAAAGCATTTCCAATATCACAAGCCTTTGGAGATTTGCAGCAAATTCTAACGATTTCAATGAGACGATACCTGGTGGCATTACGAAGCATCTGAAAAACTTGGATCTCAGTTATAATAAATTGAATGGGTCCATTCCATCGGGCCTCTTGTCGGAAAGGAATCTGCAGACTGTGGATTTGTCGAATAATAGATTAGAGGGACCGGTACCTGAAGCTCTGTCTCCGAGCTTGGTCAGGCTGAGACTGGGAAGCAATTCGCTTGATGGGAAGATACCTTCTGCAGCAATTGCAACACATGAAAACTTGACCTACTTGGAGATGGAAAACAATAACTTGACTGGATCAATTCCTCCTGAAGTGGGTGATTGCCGGAAATTGGCGCTGCTTAATTTAGCTCAGAATCAACTGTCTGGGACTTTGCCGGCGAAGTTGGGTAACCTTAGCAGTCTTGAGGTCTTGAGACTTCAATCGAACAATTTGAGTGGGGCAATTCCATTTCAAATTACTCAACTACCCAAGTTGTCCATTCTTAATATCAGCTGGAATTCTCTCAACGGCTCAATACCACCTTCAGTTTCAAACATGCAGAATCTTGTTAACATGAACTTACAAGGCAACAAGCTCAGCGGTTCCATTCCCGTCGGTATTGCCTCCATGAATTCTCTGATGGAACTCCAACTTGGAGAAAATCACTTAAGTGGTGACATTCCAATCATGCCGATGAGTTTGCAGATTGCTTTGAATCTCAGCAGCAATCTTTTTCAAGGACCTATTCCGGAAACTCTTTCGAGTCTCAGTGGATTAGAAATTCTGGATCTCTCAAATAACAAATTCTCAGGTGAGATACCTGATTTTTTGACTACATTGGGAACCTTGACACAGTTGTCACTTTCTAACAATGAGCTCTCTGGAGAAATTCCGAAGTTCTCTTCTTGGGTCATGGTCGACACAAATGGGAACAAAGGTTTGCGTAACAGAACAATAAACACTCCACCCCAATTGGAGAAGAAGAAAAAATCATATGCAGCGACAATTGTTCTTGCCGTTGTAGCAGCAGCTGTGGTTGCTTTTGGAGCGATCACCATTGTTGCCGTATCAATATCGCGGAAAAATTACAGGGTTAATGATGAACAAGTGCAAACAGAGGAAGAACTTGCTGTTCCTGAGGTCCTCCAGGGCAATCTATTAACTGCAAATGGTATTCATAGATCAAACATCGATTTCACTAGAGCGATGGAAGTAGTTTCCGACCAGTCAAACGTTGTGCTGAAGACTAGGTTTTCAACTTACTACAAAGCCATCATGCCGTCTGGAGCAAGCTACTTTGTCAAGAAGCTCAACTGGAGTGACAAGATATTCCAACTGGGCAGCCACGATAGGTTCGCCCGAGATTTAGAGGTCTTCGGGAAACTAAGCAATTCCAATGTCATGAATCCTCTGGCCTATGTCTTGACTGGTGACAGTGCTTATCTGTTCTATGAATTTGCTCCAAAAGGAACCCTTTTTGATGCTCTTCGTGGTATCTCGGGCGATGACATGGATTGGGGGAGCCGGTATAGTATTGCAGTTGGAGTAGCGCAGGGTCTTTCTTTTCTTCATGGGTGCACTCCAAGTCCAATACTCCTCCTTGACTTGTCAAGCAAAAGCATTTTGCTCAAGTCCCTCAAGGAGCCTTTGATTGCAGAAGCTGAGCTCCTGAAGGTGATCGACCCTTCGAAGAGCACCGGAAGCCTTTCTACTATTGCTGGTTCTGTTGGCTACATTCCTCCAGGTAAGCAGTTCTGTGATTTCTTCACCTTGCAGTAACATAATATTGTTTCTCAGAGTCATCCCCGACTTGTCAGTATACCGCTTATTTAAGTAACTTGCTGGATTTGGAAGTAATTGTGTCTGAATATTTGTCTCTGTTCTGTGGTGGCAGAGTATGCATACACTATGGTTGTAACAATGGCCGGGAATATCTACAGCTTCGGGGTCGTTCTGCTGGAGTTGCTGACGGGAAAGCCAGCAGTTAGTGAGGGGATTGAGTTGGCCAAGTGGGTCTTGAGTAACTCAGCGCAGCAAGATAAAAGGGATCACATTCTTGATTACAGTATCAGCAGAACATCAACTGCTGTCCGAAACCAGATGCTTGCGGTCCTGAAAATTGCTCTTGCTTGTGTTGGTGTATCACCCGAAGCAAGGCCAAGAATGAAGAGTGTGCTTACGAGGCTCCTCAATGCAAGATAAAGTAACACGGCATGATTCAAAGTCGCTATATGAATACAAGTTCCATGCATAAGATGGGATGAACCCGAAGCTTCGGTCAGTTCCTACAACTAGAATATCAGTCGTTCGATGTAGTTTAAAGCTTATCTTGCCATAGAATATATGGCAACTATAGCAAGTAATGTAACATGTAGAAAATTTATATAAACAATGCGTTGCTTGTACCACTGCTTCATGTTAGTTGAAAATAGGCACGATACATACGAAGTCCTCAAAACATTTTGCGAATTGGATTTCGGTAGCAACACGTTTGTATCATGGATATGCTTGTTAAGTTACAAATACATACTTCTACAACCTAGATAACCAGTTTCATGCAATAGCCAACTCTAAAAACCCGAAAACGACTGAGAAAAAACAACGGCCAGCAACATTTTATGATAGAACCTTTGATGAACTGGAACTAAAACTCATTATGCATTAATGTTCAAAATTGTTTTCCTATTCGTCATAGAATTGAACAAGCCTCCCGTCAAACCTAAATGATTAGCAACGGTAGAAGCATGCCTGACGAGATCATACGGAGAAAAATCCCAGACATTCTGAAAGCCAAGCGGGGATCAATTGGTGACGACAAGACATTTCGAGACTAGAAGGTAAGATCTTTGGGGTCCTCAATAATCTTGGCCAAGGTTTGCAAGAATGAAGCCAGATCAGCGCCATAAATTATACGATGATCAGCAGTAACATTTACCTGCAAATAATTGCATGTTCCAAGAATTAGAATTCGTAGTTTCCTTTTTATGTATCATACCCATAAGTATAGCTTTCAAATTTCTTACCTGCATTTGGTTCTTCCGTCCAATCCGACCATCCTTAGTAGCCACAACGGTAGGCTGAGATGATCCAACAGCCATAATTGCTCCCTGTGAAAATTGAAACCAGAAGCGCACAAATATTATAACCAACATACAACATGCATTATCACTCGAACAGAAAATAAATCGGGAAAAAGGCATAAAATGCAACGCTTACAGTTCCAGGTGGCAGAATAGCATCAAACCGATCAACACCAAACATCCCAAGATTAGAAACAGTGAAAGTACCTATAAAAACAGCACACAGTCGTCATTCTAAATCAGAAATAAAAATAGGGGCACTTTGAATGTCAATAAAACAAGTATAAAAGATAATATAAGTACACAAGAAAAAGTAACCTGCATGTAGACATACAAGTAATCTAGTAAGATTTCTTGTTGCCTCCTGCCTTCACTAAGCATAGTATATTATGCTACTATTTCTCTCTTGAAGAATCCAAACACTAGGATTATATGAACAATATTCTTACTCCGAAATCATCTATTAAAGTGCATATACCAAAACTCAAAAGTAAAATTAGGAGGAAAAATGGCAGAAACTCTGAATTGAGCAAAAACAGAGACAGAACCTACGCAGGCATTTGACCATAGTAAGGTTCTCTGAGGGCTTAATAATACGGCAAACTAAAAAAAATAAGGGCCAGACCCTTTGAATGCCACACGGTTAAAAGGTAACAGAAACAATAGGCTTTGTAAACTGCATTAAAAATAATTCTAGACACTGTTGCTCTAATAAGCATTCTGACTGTATTGGTGATCTGAATAAAAAAGAAAGACAATGAGGCACGACATTCTAATGGCACAGCCAAAGCTTTTTGGTCATCTTGGAGTCATACAAGGGAGTTGTGAGCTCAAAGAGCCAAGATTGAGTTGAAGCATTGAAACGAACCGACTTAGCAAGCCAGCAATTCCTTGTAAAGAACTTTACACAGTGTCAGGTACTAATTTGACAATTACATGAACCAAACTGACAGCCTGATTTTGTACATGTTATGGGGAACATGAGAGTCTGAGCATAGGCAACCAAATTATTTAGGCATTGTTGCTTGAGGAAAACAAACACTGACTACATGATCAATGATCACTTTGTTCTCACTCTCACTAGGTGTTTAATTTCATACCACGATAAAGCATAAATTGAACCATTCCATGTCATACTTTAGCTTGTAATTAAAAGTTTTGAAGGAAAAATTAATAACATCCTACAAACTGAATAGTCCATAAATAATTCCAGAAGAAATATTGACGAGCTTAAAGGGTTTCTTAATCCCATATGCATACCCAGAGCAAAACTAAAAGTTCAAAGTGAATGCCAGTGCACATAAATCTCTTTTTCTCCAACTGAACATACTTTTTTGTATTGATCGAAAAAGTATACATTTCGATGAATATGATTATTTTCTATCAAATTTAGCAACATACTATTTTGTATTGATTGAAAAAGTAGTTACCGAATTTGATAGAAATAATCATGAATTTTGAAGCATTTTTATACAAGTTTTAAAAACTTCACATGCAAAGGTCGTTTATTTTCACATTTCATTCTGCATGACAATGTAATAAAAATATACCTAACACTCTCATGCCTCAACATGTTGTGTGGTTATTCAACATTTAGGCAAGTAATTACAGTACCTGTATTGTACTCATGAGGTTGTAGCTGCTTGGCCCTGGCCTTATCAACTAACTCCTTCCACTTTCTCGACAATGTATATATGTCAACCTGACCCATTAAAACTTCAAGCATCAGGACCACCAACAGCATCCAAAATAAAGGAAACCACTACTATAAAGCATCGAAAATGAAAAAGCACAAACCTTGTCTGCATCCTGAAGCACTGGCGTAATCAATCCACCATCGATTGCCACAGCGACTGCAATGTTAATGCTGCTGTTGTATGTAAAGCTCTTACCATCTCTACAGCCAGAGTTGACAACAGGATGTTTGACCAATGCAAGTGCTGTAGCCTTTGCAAGCAATGCTGTCATGGTAACTCCCTTCGACTTGATCTAGAAACAAAATAAATCATAACATCTACTCGTTACAACAGAATAACGTGGAAAACTTAACTTACGAATCCACTGTCATGATTTCAGAATTTCTCGACCAGTAAGCCACATTCTCTTGGAAAATAAAATACAACCTTATTAACAATGCAAGCGCATAGCATACTATAAACTACATAGTCTTCATTGAAATGGAAAAAGAAATCGCTTTACGATTTCAAGACAATGTCGAATTATCAAGTAGAGACTCAATTTTGATGATTGTCATGTTAAGCAGCCAAATTGTTGAATTGAAACTACCTAAAAACCATCTTTTCAGTGCTGAGCATTAACGAACAATGAATTTGAATTTTAAACTCAATAAGAATTCAGCATTGTTCTTGCAAAATGTGAAATGATTCCGAAAGCGAGAAAACGAAAAGTTACCTTTTTGTACAGAGCATCGAGCGCATCAGTGGTGATAGTGTATCCTACTCTGAAGGTTGGCACTGAGAGACTCTCAAGCATGTTTCTACTCACAGCCCCCTGCATTGTCGTAAAAGGCACCACCGATCCCAACTGAATTCCCGCCTCCGCCGCCACCGCAGCAGCTGACTTCCCAACACTCGGTTCAGCAACAGCCGCCACCGTCGGCTGAGCAGCAAAAGCTTCAACATCCTTGGCCACAATCCTCCCCAGTGGTCCACTTCCCACCACTGACCCCAAATCCACCTTCAAGTCCTTTGCAAGCTTCTTCGCATACGGCGATGCCACGATTCTCTTCCCTCCCTCTGATGCCGGGTGGGTGGAAGCCTTTGCTGCCACAGTAGCCGCTGCCTTAGGGACCACCGCAGGACCCACATTATCCGGAATTTTCTCCGGTAGTGGCTCCGGAGCAGCTGCAGCCAGTGCGGGTGCCACTGGAGCAGCTGATGAAGAACCGGCCTTGGCCTTGGCCTCGGCAATCTCGTCCTCGGTCTCGGCCAATAGAGCAATAGCCGAACCGACGGCGGCGACGCCGCCCTCCTCCACCATAATCGAAGCCAGGTAACCGTCGTAGAAAGTCTCGACGTCCATGTCGGCCTTATCGGACTCGACGACGACGACGCTCTCGCCCTTGGAGAGCTTGTCGCCCTCGGACTTGACCCAAGAGACGATCTTGCCCTCAGTCATGGTGGAGCTGAGAGCCGGCATGAAGATCTCCCGGATCTTGGCCTGGACTTGGGCCCTGCTCCGGCGCCCGGAAATGAGGGCCGGGGCGCCGGAAGTGGCGTTCCGGCGGAGGGATTGGGAGCTGGGGATGAAGGAGGTGTTGAGAAGGTGAGCCATTGGAGCGGGCAGTCAGGAAAGAGAGAGGGAGAGGGAACGAGGTGGTTTGGATGGGAAGGGGTTTTGTTTAGTGGGATTATTTCATGGTTGATAAGTTGGTGATATTTGGGTGAGAGTTTCTCGAATGCATCGAAACCAAGGCGGGCGGAGGTTCCAACATCCAACTAATTAACCAGTGTCAATCTTGATGATGGGCTCTTGGTTTGCTTCCTTTCTATAAATAATAATTTAAATATTTTGTTAAAATAGAGGGAAGTGTTATTGGCACTTCAAAAATCTCATTCTACAGCGCTCACAAGTGTATTTTTCTTTCCAAATATAGAAAGTTTGGAGGGTAGAATGAAATTTTTGGACTGCCAATAACAATTCTCAAAATAAATATTATTTGCAATTTTGTTAAAAATATTTATTAATTTAAAATATTTATGTATTATTTTTTTTCAATAATATGTTAAATTGAAAAATATGTTTAAATAACGTGTATTATACTTGAAAGTACATAAATACGATATAGTATGTGTGTATTATATGTTGAAATTCTAAAAACATGCAATTTAGTTCATCAATTAAAGAGTGCGAAAAATGAAAATATTTTAAAAATATATACGCGAATTTACTAACTAAAACGAACTTAACTAAATTAGTAAGTGCTTAGCTAAAGATTGGGGAATAAAAACGGTGCACTAGAAAACCTATTCAAACCTAGTAAGAGAAATGTTAAGGATACTTTCTCAAAGTGGGATTCTCTATGAACTCTCTGCCACCTCTAATTTTTTGTACAATGTTTTATAATGTTGACATGTGAATTGTGTCAAAAACATGATGTAGCGGACAGTGGCAGAGCGAGGATTTTTGTGAGGAGGGCCTCACATAAGTGCAGAAGAAGACAAAACGAATAATGGTTATAAACTTACTAATGCAAAACACCATAATATATATCCAAATAATTAAGTAGTCAAAATTAACATATGCATAGATAATTTTATCTCTTTATAGTAATCATAATCATTCTCGACGAGTTTCATATTTTGAAACCATTTCATGATGTCATCTATACAACTGAAAGTATTATTAAACTCAATAGAGAGAATTACTAAAAATTTTGCAAGCCCTAAAACTCAAGCAAGAGACGATTTTTTAATTAAAAGTGAATGTTTGGTTTCAATTTAATGTCATTGATTTGTGATAAATGACTATTTGAAATATTATACTTAATTTTGGGATGGGATTTGGATGCAAAGATAGATAAAATGATTGGTTTTGTGTTAAGTGTTGAGAAGGGTTGCAAAGCAATAGACACAGGTGTAAACTATTTTTTTTTTGAAGTCGGGGTAGGCCTACGACCACCCTAGTCCTCATATGCTACCATCAGTGATGACAGAGAGTCTGTGAAGAGTTTTACTTTGAAGAGAATTTCCTTAGCATTTCCCAATCTAGTAATAATAAACAAAAAATTAAGTTACTTGTTTTGGACCATCCAAACCGAACTTGACCGAATGTGTTAATTAACATTTGTTTTTTTTCTTAATAACCAGGCTTGATTCTATAAGCCCAACTCTCTATACACCCAATTGAAACTCCAAACAATTTTTTTCCAAGCCCAATAACCCAATACCAACTTACTCTTTTTGTCACTTTCCTGATACATTTTGGGTGGCTCACACTTAGGTCTCGTTTGTCAGCTCGGATTGTACTATCTATTTCAGTCGGATAGGATAAATAATCATCTGATAATACTGACTAAATTAGTTAGGCGTTTGGTGCAGTATCGGAAATGACTGTATTATTTATATTTGTTTGGCATTATCTAGCAAGAAAACATAGCGTTCCAGAATTACTCAACAGAATTCGACAAGGATGAGTCATTAGATATCAGACTACTCACCAAAATCATAATGAAAGTAGGATTCCATATCAAATCAATGTAATGCTAAGAATATAGGGTTTTTTACTAGCTCAATGAAAACCGAATCGGAAATGAGATTCTGGACCAAATCTATAGAATCTAGAAGAATATAAGGTTCTAAACCAACTTAACAAAACCATCAAAAAATTAGAACTCCATACAAACTCAATGGAATCCAATCATCCATACACAAGGTGGGTACATGAGAACTTTTTAATAGTAATTTAAAAAAAAAAACCGAACTAAACCGAACCAAATAGTAATTTCAGTTCGTTTTCGAATTTGAGAAAAAAAACCAAACTCACCCCTAGTTTAGTGTGATGTGAATGTGATTCATAACGTTTATTTATTTTTCTTTTCTTCTCTCAAAAAATTAAAATTTTGTTCAATTTGTTTTATTTTTTTCTGGATAAATATCCAAGCTTCTAAATTGCAACATCAAAATTACTCTTATTGGAAATGGTAGAAGTTGCAGTTCCTACCGGCGTTCATATCAGACCCTTTCTTTCTGTAAGCCCACATCAACCAATTCGTCGCACAATAGTGGTAACAAAGACAAAACCATGGAAGATTCGTGGAGTTGCAGCTTCTTCTTCTTCTTCTTCTTCTTTTACTACTAGTACTTGTGGGTATAAACAAACGGCTGATGATGGACAACAAGTAGTGTTGCCAAACAAGGCAAGCAAGAAAAGGGTCTTCTTTTTAGACGTCAATCCTCTCTGCTATGCAGGAAGCAGACCCAGCTTACACGCTTTTGCTCATTGGGTCTCCTTATTTTTCAATCAAGTTAGCCTATCTGACCCTGTTATTGCTGTAAGTCCTCTTTACCACTTGTGCACCATGTGTTCGATGAAATGCTTCACGAGTTTTTTCGCCACTCTCTCTTTCATATTTAAACTAAAATCGTTTTCTTCGACGTTCACAACCTCCAAAAACTTACATTTCTGCTGTTTGGAGCATATATTATGATAATGCACTTCATGTTCCTTACATCACTATAAAGTATATCAAAATTTGGTTAAGAAAAGATAAATAGCTTGGCAAAATATATTTCACAGGAGGATACTATGTAGCTCCACTCCTGAATATTTTTGTAGATGCTTATAGGGAATTTTGATTGCCCTATTAAAGAGTTATGATGCAGTTTATGATGTCACTATAATCCATTATTTTTATTTATTTCTAGGCACCCAGGGGCTGGTTATAGTTCGTCACATTTTTAGAGAGTTGTATTAGATATTCGGGTTATAAACCACTTATGGAGAATAATACTTCCCTATTATTTCTAGGGTAGTTAGTGGCCGTGCCATTGCTTGACCCGGTAGAGGCTTAAAAATGATAAACCCAAGCAGAAACATATTCTCCGCGATGCACAAGTCACGTATTTTCATGAAGGGAATAGTGATAAATCATTGGTCCGAGTAGACTCGCTGCAAAGATAATCTTATTCTTTCATGATTTTCAGCTGTAGAGGGTAGAGGGTTGAGATTCCCGGAACTTGAACATTAAAATTACAATTAACTAATGCTGTATCGTGATGGTTAATCTTGGTAATAGTAACTATATGTTTTTTTTCTTCTCTAAATTCTGCGCTTGCAGGTTGTTGATGGCGAAGGAGGAAGTGAGCACCGCAGACAGTTATTACCATCTTATAAAGCACACAGGTGGAAATTCACAAGACAGTTTTCAAAGGGGCATGTTGGAAGGTCACATGGAGTCATCACCAATGTTCTTAGAAATTGCAATGTGCCTGTGAGTGAACCTCTATTTTCATATCATTACATTAGCTTGTAATATTATCTTTAGAGCAAATATGGATCTGATTATAGAGCTGGAAGCATTAATCAAAGCTAACTTTTTAATAAGTAAACACTGAGGGGCAACTACCGAGTACACAAACATTAACATGATGTTTATTATGAAGCGACAAAAAAATTCTAACAGAGTAAAGAAAGAGATGGATCTTACGAGACTAATCAAAGAGCCATCTCAACAACTGGTCTGTTAATTGACCATAGAAGGCTGAATTGCAAACTGGTCTGTTAATTCTTCCATGCCAACAAAGGATGAATTGCAAACTCGACCTGGAATACCGAATAAGATTTATAACTTTTAAAGATTCATCAAACCTGCTGTGCTTCAATAATTTCTAAATTTAACAGGGAAAAAATGCACAAAGCTCTTGTAAAGCTTTTCCAGTATATAAAGACCGCATTTACAGATAGAAAACTTGTATGCATATCTAGTGGTTGGTTCTGCAATTGAAAAAGGTTATGGAAATTCTGTGTACTTTGAAGTCCATCACATAGAGGATAAAAAATTCCATCGGAGGGTGGGATTACTGTATCTAGGATTACCACAGTTGAACTATATTATTACTAGCACTATCACTGCCGATGCGAACAACTGTTGTTATAGTCATTTTCATTGTTGACACACTACTTTATTCCGCCTTTATTGCTACCGCCAACGCATTAGCACGACCAAGGAATTAACACCCCAACACCTACACTGATGCTGTTTTCCCCACTATCACCACTATGGTTATATGATCATTGTTGATTCAGTTGCCACTTACCACCACTTACAACCACTACCAACTTTTTATATTCTTGCAACAACCATTCTTTCCTTTATAATATTTTTAATGAAGTCTCAGTAATGATTTTATCTTTTGTTGAACCCATTCCTATTTGGAGCTCATATCTGGTACTACACGTAATACAAGATACAGGATCTAACCGATTCCAGTCTAATGTAATTCTTTCACATTTGTCAATTATATCCTGCGCACCAAACATGACGTATAACTATAAGTAAACTCTCTCTTTTTTTTGAGAAGAAAAGATAGAATTTTATTGAATCAATAGAAAGAATTACAAGCGGATAAGAAATCCACCAACTAGCAAAATTAGCTAAGACCTCTCAAGTAGAACTACCTAACAAGTAACTAAAGCTGGACCAAAATCATTTTACTGCAGCTAACACAACCATCACTTTATAAGAAAGAGAATAATCTGTGAACTCATTTGAAACAGATTCAAATGACTTCCTATATAAACATGATATACTTGTATCTATGAACAGGCAAGGAACTATATCGTCAGTGTAGCGCACGTGCCTAATTCTCACTTCTTTACTCATAAAGTCTTGCACCTTCACATCAAGTTGGTGAAGAAAACTGTTCATTAAGACGGGATACAACGGGCTGCCCTTTTGTACAGGAGCCATAAGTCTTACCTTCTTTATTCTAGTTGTTTGAAATAAAAATTCAATAACCAGTTTGCTCTCTATTTTAAAATTGTATCCTTTTAACTGTTGAGTCGTTTGATATATTATTTTTTGTTGGTCTGGATACTTCATATCATATTGGATTCTTTAAGCCATGCCTGAAGCTAGTGGAATTGAAGCTTAAAACATGAAATCTCTCAAAAAGGCCTGTAGCTGATAAAATTTAAATATTTTGGTTTTCTGCTTTTCGTTATTTTGAACATAAAGTGGTGCAGGTCATAAAAGTAGAAGGTCATGAAGCTGATGATGTTATAGCTACACTTGTGGGGCAAGTTCTTCAAACAGGATATCGGGTGGTGATTGCCTCACCTGATAAAGATTTTAAGCAATTGCTTTCGGAAGATGTCCAGCTTGTTGTGCCCCTGGATGAGTTAGAACGCTGGTCGTTTTACACTCTTAAGCACTACATAGCTCAGTATAACTGTGATCCATGCTGTGATTTGAGCCTTAGTAAGTATAATTGTAATGTGGTGATTTCATAAATGGTAAATGTTTTCCAGTTTTGTTTCCAGAGCCAGTTATGATGGTGATGTATCTTATCCTGGACAGTTTTCTGCATAGATGCTATATCTGTGAATGTTCACTTTTATATAAGACTTATTGATTCATATAGTCTATGGTTTTATGGCTTAATTAAAAATACTCATTAAATTCGCTAGGATGTTGTAGAGTGAACACTGACATATTCGGATAATTATTTACGGATGTAAATTTGCACAGCAACTGGACTGCAATGTTTTGTAAAACATTTTATCACATTCAAACAAACACGTAAGGGGAGACAGTGATTATTTCTTCTTAATGTGTCAGTTTGTTTACTGTTGTAAGCTCCCAGAGTGGTTTTACTAGGCCGCATTCCTGTCTGATAAACCAAGCCCCTCTTAATGTAATATGTATTCAGTTCCATAACATGTTTTTGTAATTCTGTTAACTTAATGTCTAGGGTGCATTGTGGGTGATCACGCTGATGGTGTTCCTGGAATCCAACATCTAGCTCCTGGATTTGGTCAGAAGACTGCCCTAAAGCTCTTGAAAAAGCACGGTTCATTGGAAAACCTACTAAACACAGCTGCAGTCAGAACTGTGGGCAGACAGTATGCTCAAGATGCTCTAATAAAACATGCTGATTACCTAAGGAGGAACTACGAGATTCTTTCCCTTAGGAGGTAGTTACTATGCTTGCGGTGTTAATTTTCTTTTATCATTAAATTCCAGGGATAATGCTGTTATTCAGAGTTATTTTATTACCTTGCTCTATAGTAATCCATAGTTCTTGATATTCCTGAGTCACACTTTTCTGCAGGGATGTCAATGTTCAGCTTAGAGAAGAGTGGTTGCTTACCAGAGATACAAGCAACGATTCTGCAACTCTGTCTAACTTCTATAAATTCTTGGAAGAAACCCGGGATTTCCGTCATCAAAGAGCATCTATTTCAAATGGCTAAGCTGATAGGTAATTTCTTTAACTTTCCATATGACAGAAACAGTTCATGATCTGTTCCTTGTTTCCCACTGGGGTTTTGGGGAGGTGGGGTGGTACTTTTTGAGGATGAGGTCTTTAATTTACTGATTTGTCTTGCCTGTACATTTCTCAAATTTCTCAAATTTTATAAATTTCATTCTACATGTCTGTTACATAACTATGACATTTCTGTAATTTTGAAACACTATATGGTGCATGAACAAAATATCATCTACAGAAAAAAAATGAATTAATGTATGAGTAAGATAGATACACAATATAAAGGCAACACATTTACAGTGTCTTTGTCTAACACACGTCCTTATTCAATATAATTCATTTCTTTACATCAAGATATTGAATTTGTCACGTATATATAATTATATATATACATTACCATGATGCAACCTTGTTCATTTTTATAATTCACTTGGCTCTCAGATTGTTTAATTCATTATTTCTCTACGTAATCAATATGCATAAGCTTATATTCGTCATGCGTCTTCTTGATAGAGCTCATGAATATTTTCTAAATACCACTAAACAAAGGATTCTCAAATGACTTCTTTCAAGCAGTCATTTACAAACCCCTCGAAGTGCATTACATCTAGTCATTACAAATCCCTCTATCTAATGTTTAGAGTATGGGTCATTCCAGTTGTGTGAGATGTTAAGATTTGTGTAGAGAGAGATTTAGGAAATATAAGAGCTGATGTCTTTTTTTTTGGATCACCACTCGGAAAGGGTGGGAAGAGGGTGAAAACAATTGAGCTTAAGATTACTGATATTATTTGAAAGTTTTTATAAAGAATTAATTCACTTTTATAGGCCATTGTTCTAGGATTAGTACATAAACGACCTATTTCCCATTAAAATTTGTACAGTGGGTGGTACGAAGAACTACTATATCCTTTTAACCCGAGAACTTAGCAAAATTTATGTACAGGGATGTGCTACCATATAGAAATCCTGAAATCGAAGAACAACAATGTGCAGACTGATATACTTTTGTGCTTCTGATTGCGGAATGTACTGTAAGTTACCACTATCTGTATTGTCTCTCTTCTGCTCTCCCTCTCCCATTTTTGTTGCTTCTCATATGCCTTTCTCCTCCTGTTTCTGGGATCTCAGATTTTGTTGTACAGTGGCTAAGAGAAACTTCGCAGCGGTAGATTGCAATGTGGTCAGATGGTTATAGTGCATGAGTGAGTGTTGATGTGTTTATTTGACTCAAAATTTTGGAACAGCAAATCTCAGCTACATATGCAAATGTACCAATTCCGCCCGGCGGGTGCATTTGAATGTTTTTTATGTCAAATTTCTTCTTACCTGTGTCCATATATGGGTGTGTTATGTCAACTATTACCATAAATCAATGAATGTGGTCCATGGTTTTTCCTTGAGAAACTTTCTTATTCCTTTGATACTTCTCGTTAAAAAGTTATTTAGGTAACTGGGCAATGCCTTTTGTGTGAAGATTGGGCCACAAGCTACTAATTTGCAGTTTGTAGACTACATTTGCGAAAATTGCACTATAAGTTATAGATATAAAGTCACTTGTACTGCAGTAATATTTATCTTTATTTGTAAGTAAAAGTATTAAGTTGGGACACATATAAATAACGAGTTTGATGTCTAGTTATATCTGCCACATTGTGTCACTTAGTTTAAATCTCTCTTCTCCAATGTCCAAATATCAACAAAAATTATATAAAGAGATTTGAGTCTGCTAGACGCAATGCACGAATTTGTGAGAATTTGTATTAAACTTCTGCAAATGAGTTATTTGAAAATAATATATTTAGTGACTCTACACTTGTCACAGCCCGTCCCGAGATTTTAGTTATCAAGGACGTGAAATGACGAAATTATCCTTGACAGGTGCTAAGGTATATGTGTGATTTATTAGTGAATAATACATATTTTCCTAAGTTTGGAAAATTTAAAATGGATTAAAAGTTATTTGCATTTTGTGTGATTAGGGGAGGGACACACACTCAAAATCAAACCTCACACCCTCTCTCCTATCCCGTGCTCTCTCTCTCCTCCTTCTCTGTCACTCTTCTTTCTCTCTTCCTTCGAAATTGTACAGACCACACCCAAGGACCATCAAAACTTCATGGATCGAAGTGGAGATTAGCACCATTGTGTTCGTGAGTGCCCTACGAACTCAAAGGTACCATTTTCAGGTAAGAAACCCTTTGTTTTCATGTTGAAAACTCAAGGTCTGAATTGAGTACTATTCATGAACTTTGTAATGGTTGGTTTTTAGGACAATCCAAGCTCATAGTGAGCTCTAGGAAGTTCCCACGAAGCTCGAGGACGTTCGTTTGGAAGTTTTGGACGTCGGGACACCCTAGTTCGAAGGTGGCCGGTTTTGGTGAAGTTTCCCGACGTGATTTTCGAAGGTTTTGAAGCTCCAAAGAGGTATAGCCTTCTTCCCCTCGTGATTTAGGACATTTTGGTGAAAATTTCATGGAAAATGGTTGAGAATCGAGCGAGAAAAGGGCGATTACAGGTCTGCCCAGTTTCCGGTGCCGGCGAGTTTTTCCGGCGACTGGAGGTAGGGGATGATGCGCGTGGGGGGCGCGTGGACCCGTGCCTATTTCGGCGCGTGGGGGCGCGTGTAGCCTCGAAATTTTTTTCTAAAAATACCTCGACGTCCGTGACGTCGAGTAGGTCGCTGTGGTATATTCATATACCCAAATTGAGCATCGTATGAGAAGTTATTACGAATTGTCGGTTATATGCTTTAAATAACGTTGTTTTAGTTGTTTCGCATATAGGTGATACCTATCCCGAGGACGAGCGCATTTAAGGACGTCACGGGGGTTACGACCCTTCGACTTATCAGTGAGTGAGCATTTATTTTCTGTTATTACCTATATACTACTGAATTTCCCAGAAATTGAATTTAAATGAAAGTATGTTTTTAAAATGCCATGCATGCATATTATGAATTATATGAATTAGTAATTGATGCATATATATATATGAAATTGTGTTGTGGACGCACAAGTGAGTATCATGTGAGTTTTATGTTATTCATATGATTTATTGTTGATGCGAATTGTGTTAAGAGCTCATAACCTGCACCCCTGGTGTTAGTGCTTATAATATTCACCCGCACCGCACGCTCACCTTAGATCCAAGTAGGTGCATGTCGTACAGACCATGAGAGGGTTCCGACATGCTAGTCGTACAGACCACTAGAGGTGGTTCCGACTGGTAGGTGACCTTAGATTATGTGCACATATGATTGATGAGAGAAGCACTAGAGCGCATTCTTACACCATTCTTGTCGTATAGACTACTTCAGGTAGTTCCGACTTATGTGTAGAGTAGTGTCGTACAAGTCACCGTGGTGACTCCGGTTGGTTTGGATATTGAGCTATGGAATTAACCGTACAGGACCAACTGCAGGGTCTCCGGTTGATTCATTATGTCACCTGTTATATTGATGCATTCTTAATCTGTTATTGACATTTATGGCATGGCATATTTTTCCGGGTTTTGATAAAGATTGGTGATTTGAGATATTTGAAGAAGTATATGCATATTATGTTATTTTCTGGGAAAGTATACAGGTTTTACAGTGAGGGGTTAGAAATGTTATTAAATGAAATGTTTTTGAAAAACTTTGGTTTTACTGACCCACTCAATTTTGTTTTGCGCCCCTCCAGGTTCTAGTTAGCAGCGTTGGTGGCCCACGAGGATTCTCACGACGTACTGACAGACTACATATATGTAGGACTCACCTGCGGGTGTTGTAATTTAGCTATGGTCCTACTTGACTGCACCTAGTACTTATGCTCTGAATTTGTGTGTTTCACACTTAAACTTACTCTAGCATGTTAGTTGGATATTATTGCTAGTAGTTGATTTTTATTCCTTCGTAATTCCTTTATCTTTTGCTTCCGCATCGCACTTTTAGTTACGTCACGCTCACGTGACGGCCAGCACGCCTTGATTCTAGGATCGGGGTGTGTCAACACTACTCATGTAGGTTACTTAGAGATATACGTAAATATTCACTAATGAATACTTAGTTTCTAATTTAACCCAATAACAATATATCACGCGTTCTTTGTTTCTTAAAACTCAATAAAAAATAATAAAATAAAATAAAACAACATATCTATTACTCTTTAAAATAATAAAATATGTGTTAAATACCATTCAGTATTTCAGTGTATTGTTGTTATCAACTTTAGCCTAGATGCTTGGGTTGTAAGAAATCTCTGAGTAAAAACAACACAAATAAAGCAAGAAGACCGAGGTCGTGTGGAGAAAGAGGCATCTGGACAGGCAATACACGTCCTAGTCAACGAGTGTGGCATGATTCATGCACCATCCATGGCTCATGTCCCATGGGGATTGGAGGACCATCTTCCAACATTAGATATGCAAATTTTAAATGTAACACTCTCATATTTTACTTCTTATATTTTTAGAAAATGTAAATATGAGTTGTATGGAAAGAGATGTAGATTTAGAATCTAACGCACCACTTTCTGAAAACGTAAAGAAAATGTAAATATACATTTTTGTTTTTATCTTCTTGTAAAGATAAATAATTTACATTCCGTCACTAGAGAAATTTTCGGTCCCAATATAACCTTTCGATTTCAAAATATTTTGCATCTCTCATTTTAGGTGCTCAATGCCTCAAACACTAAATAAACCATAACCCTCTCTTTTTAATAAAAAAGGACAACTAATGGTGAATCAGAGTTATCCATCCCTTCCGGGTCCGGAGAAGGCTAGTTGAGAATTTCACCCTATTCGTTGTCACGATTAAACAAATTCACAACTTACAAGTATCAAACCTAAAACCTATTTTTTTTTTTTCTTTTAGAGAATTGATGTTCGCACTTTTCCTAAGTAACTTGTCGTGGTTACCTAAACCTTAACTTTTTACATTTGGGCACTTTCTCTTTTATCTTCCTTGTCTAGCTTGAATAATTAATTTTCTGGCACTTAAAATTAGGATTTAGTTTTATTTATTGTGAAAGAGTCGTCCCGAGTTCTGGGCGGCCCCACATCTCCAATCAGACTTCGCCACCTTCTGTGAGAAATCTCAACCGTACAAAACTAATCAAGATCTGATCACAGCCCATGAACGGTGAACAATTAAATGTCTAACAAAATGATGAGCGGGTCCCACTACCCTAAACATTAATCAATTATGTTCCAGAAATGGACGGTCTGATTGATGGGGTTGACAAATAACTCCGGCCCCCACCGTGTTAGACTGTAAATTGAGAACTGTAGCAGAGATTGCTGATATACAGATGCAGCTGAGCTCAACTTCCATTTTGCTCTCTCTCTCTCTCTCTCTCTCTCTCAAACAAGTTTGTAATGTAAGAGCCAACCGAGCGGAGAAGGAGGAGAGGAGACAAAAGAGCATATAAGCACAATCACTCTTCAATCTGGTGATTTTTCTTACCTCTCTTTTTTAGGGTTCTCACACACCCACACACACACACACACACATACGTACATATATATGTGTATATATATATATATTTTTTTTTTTAAATTTGTCCAAAGATTGAGTTTTGTCTGTGTTTTCCTCCATTTTCTCTCCCAGGTTCTGGTTAATTTTTAATTTTTAATTTTTTTTAATTTTACTTTTTGTATGTGGTTGAATCTTATGTAATCTGCTTTGTTTAACTGAAATGGATTCAGCTGCTTTTGGGAATTATGAATGGTATTTGATAGGATTTTGGGTTTCTTAATTAGGTTTAGTGAAAATAATTCAGCTTAAGCTGTCTTGAATGGAGATCTTAGGATCTTGAATTGGCCTCTAATTGTTAATTAGCAATAACTGTTTCATTAAAGTTAGGGTTGTATATGCACTTACAGCTCCTAATCCTAATCAATCAATATAAATTGTTTTTGGAAAACTAAGTTGAATTCTGGATGGGAGGTGGGGATTAATTCTGAGAATTGTTACCCTATGAGGATATTGACCGTTAATGGTGAAAGTTATTTTATTTTTCAAGTGTTTCATGGATAAATCTGTTGAGGAAGATGATAGTTTTCTTAAAAATAGCATCGGAGGGGAAAATGGGTATTGAATTTGTTCAGACTTTCGGCTGCGTGTCTGATGCAGCTATATCTTTATTCGATTATTCATTTCAATTTGCGATTTCTTTGATTTACAGTGACGATTCTCCTGTCTCGTATATTAAGCTGGATTGGTGTTGGATTTTGATACATCAGGTGAGGATATAAGTTGAGAAATGGATCCTAAAGAAAGGCAATGGGACACTTGGGAGAATTCTTCCACTGGGAATGATGTGACAAATACGATTTCCTCAGATCATCAACCTTTTACCAGTTACAAATCACGGCAGCATCAACAGAAGTGGGAAAGCCCCTCCGTTTTAGATTATGAAATGGGGATGGAACTGTCCTTCCAGAAATTCCACCAGCCTTCTGATTCGCAAACGTCACATACTTGCAACTCCAATAACGATGCAAAAATACCAGATCGAGAAGATGGTAGGATGCATGAGGCGCAGCAGCCTGATAAAATCCAAGACTGGGATCCAAGAACGACGTTGAATGATCTCTCTTTTCTGGAACAAAAGATCCATCAGCTTCAGGATTTAGTGCATGTGATTGTTGGCCGGAGAGGTCAAGTTCTAGGACGACCAGATGAACTTGTGGCTCAGCAACAGCAGCTCATAACTGCCGACCTTACTTCCATAATTGCTCAGTTGATCTCTACAGCAGGTAGTCTTCTACCATCTGTGAAGCATACACTTTCCACCACGATTCCTTCTACAGGACAGTTTGGGCAGCTTGGTGGGTCATTCATTCCTTCTGCAGCAGGAAATGATGCGGGTGTTAAGTTGCAAGTTAATAGCGGAAGCAAATTAGCTGATCAGGCCAACCATACTGATCTGATAAGTAATTATGGGACTGAGCACATGGAAGAACATGAAACAAAGGATGAAGAAGATGCTGATGAAGGTGAGAACCTTCCGCCTGGTAGCTACGAAATTTTACAGTTAGAGAAAGAAGAAATCCTGGCACCCCACACTCACTTCTGTGCAATTTGCGGAAAGGGATTCAAGCGGGATGCAAATTTAAGGATGCACATGAGAGGTCATGGAGACGAGTACAAAACCGCAGCAGCACTTGCAAAGCCCAACAAGGAATCCAGCTCCGAACCAACACTTATCAAAAGGTATTCATGCCCTTATGCTGGCTGCAAGCGGAACAAGGATCACAAAAAGTTTCAGCCCTTGAAGACTATTTTATGTGTCAAGAATCACTACAAGAGAACCCACTGTGACAAAAGTTACACTTGCAGCAGATGCAACAGCAAGAAGTTCTCCGTTATTGCAGATCTGAAAACTCATGAGAAGCATTGTGGTAAGGACAAGTGGCTTTGTTCTTGTGGCACTACCTTCTCAAGGAAAGACAAGCTTTTTGGCCATATTGCCCTTTTCCAAGGTCACACTCCTGCCATACCCCCCGATGAACCAAAAGGAACTCTAGGGCCAACTAACCACGGGGAAGGCAGTGAAGCGTCAAACAGAGTTGGAAGCATTAACTTCAGTTTTGGCTCCACTGCTCCTGGCGGAGGTGGTGGATCTCAAAATCTCATGGACGTGAAAGAAAGTATCGATGATCCTACTAGTTACTTCTCTCCATTGAATTTTGAAACCTGTAACTTTGATGGGTTTCATGAGTTGCCTCGACCCCCGTTTGAGGATTCAGAGATCTCTTTTCTTATGCCAGTGTCTTGTAATTACACTGACAAAACTGGAGGGGAGTCGAATTTCAACAATCTTCAACGACACTAATGATTGCTCCTCGCCAGCGTATGATTTTCTTTAACATCTGTAAGTTTTAGGTGATCCCATATGTTATGTGATTTCTTAAGCTTGAATAAATGATGGTGTTTACTAGTTTGTAGCTTAATAGAAGTTGTAGTAGGCTCTAGCGATGCTTAAATCTTAGTTTACCAATTCTGCATCATTATTTCCGTTAACTTTCGTGTTCATCGATCTGATTCTGCATTTCATATTTGGAATTCTTTCAGAGATGGTATTTTTGTTTCTTTCTATTTACCACTTTCCTTTACAGTTCTTGCAACTCCCAAAGTAGTTTTACTAGGCTGCATTTTGTTATCCATCTTCAGTCGATATTCGATATGAATTCACTGCTGTAGCATATCTTGCATTTAATTATTTGCTGCTGTAGATTCTTACCATAGTTAAACGTTTAAACACGTGTCGTGATTCTAATAGGGTAGTAAATCTACTCCGCATCCTCACATTGCAGAGTAATTTGGGATCTCTGTCACTGTCCGAGAGAGAGTAACAACAATTTCACCAACTTTTCCCAAGTCGCAAAAGATGTCATACCTAACCCTAATCTTTAGACACCCACCCTTCCCCTACACAGATCGAGTACTCTAAGGAACTTTGTTAGTACACCCATAGGATCGGTTCGCCAAATATGTTAGGCATATATTTCCTCAAGTTCTTGATCAAATCAGTTGAAATAAAGAAGTTTGAAGTGCTTGATAAAGCACAAACAAGTCAACAACTCGATCAAATCATTATGCCCAACGTAACAACGCCATTACAATTTGTGACCGTAAATGAAAATTGTTTTTGGTTCATCTAACGGATCTGCCCGTAATGAGCATTATGGTGCAGAATGAGCTTCAAACCCTTTGCACCTTCTCCTTTTGATGACTTCTTCAGAGGGCCGCAGCTATTGTACTTTTATCTCAAAGCTCCGTTTCCTAAGTAAGACCATGTACGCCCACAGGGAGAACTGTCGAGCCACATAAACCTCTCAGAAAGTGGGTTCACCAGACCCTCATGAAATTCTTGAGCTGTTTCACAGGGCAAACCCTGAAACGCAACACCTGCATTATGCGTCAAGCATGCATTGAGGGTGGAAGGAGAAAATGATTAGAGTATTAGTTGTAGCATCATTACCTTTTCCATGGCTTTGATCTTCAGGGTAACATTGTTACTGAGAAGGACAAGTTGTCCATCGTTCCTCTTCATCCTTCTACATAAAAGAGCACAGTCTAGGATATGGTCTTCTGGGGACGGTGATACAAGGTCCATCATGCTCCCACACCTCGAAAAAGTCAATGAGCCCGTTGTCCTAGAAGGAAAGCCCCAACTCTTCTCGCTAAATAGAGACTGCGGCGAAGCAGGAGGGGTTGGAGCAATCAGTCTTCCGTCTTCCATTGAGCTCTGGACATGGATCCACCAATTTGTTTTAACCATACACTCTTTGATCCATTCCAGCACCAATTCAGCCTCTGTTTTCTTTCTGAAAAGGCTGCCACGTTGCTTCAAGCAATCCAGTTCCCGTATGACTGTTTACAATAAGCGAGTGCATTCACAATCATCAGGAACAACTTTACCTAGCAAATAATATGACCATGCAAGAAAACTGATGCAACGTAATTCAAATTTCATTACCCATTCTTGGAATGATTAACTGAGTCCCCTTAAGACCTTGTAGAAACTGCAATGACTTCCTTGATTCCTTGTCAAGAAGAGTGGTAGTGTCCGCAACCATAGTCCAGCTCCTCTTTCCTTCTCCAACAGATTTATTCTGAAAATTAACTTTGAGTTACATGTCTATGCTCAATAAAGCTAGTTAGCACCATAGAAATAAATTCATGGAAGAAAGAAAGTAACAGTTGTGGGAATAAATTTTTGGAACATTTAACCAAGTGTTGATCAACTTACAGAGCATGCATTTTTCAACCTCCTTATTTTGAGTACAACTGAAAGATGTACTGCTTCTTGTCGCTGTGTTAGGGACCGAGTCTTCTGATATGTTCTTGCCTCCAGAACGTTTGATTGATTGAAAAGGAATCCTTTCTCTTCTTACTTTTGTTACCGTCAACTTTTCCTCCACCCGAGATTGATTTCCAGAAGTGTTTCCAGGTAATTTTGTTTCTTGGAGTTCCTTCATTATCTGGTTCTCTTTTCCTGGGGATTCAATCAGTTCTTGTTGATGGATATTGGAGACTAGAGTTAGTTTTGACGAGGATGATGATTTGGAATGCTTAACTTCTATCTTACCCTTCTTTTTCAAAGACCTCAGTCGAAGAGTATTTGGGGTGAAATTTTCCTTGTCTGGAGTAAAGATCTCCTCCTCCTCCTGTCCAATATCATCATCATACGCAGCCTCAGGTTTTCCTCTGCTCTTATCTGTTTGAAGCTTTACAGCACTAGCAGGTTTACCTCTTCTTGCCCAAATGCTTCCTACCATCGTACTTGATTTATTCTCGGATCTCAGTGGAGGGCTTTCACAGAGTTCCGATTCAGGCTGTCCTGCTGCAGTAAAGAGAGATTGTGGAGTCTGCCTCTCCTTGTTATTTATTAACTCCGACATAGATAAAGTTCCAGATTCAGTCACAAGAGGTGCAGAAGAAATGCTTGTATCCCTTTTTTCATGATCTTCTGATGCCACACTTTTGTTTTCCGATTCTCCACAACTCACATCCACTAGACATTCTTTTTCATCAGAATGCTCAAAGTTCAGGTTGACAGGCAAGTTGGATTTTGGTTCTAGGGTCAGGCTTTCTTCTACAACTCTCTGATCTTTGGTCTCCCCGAGGACTTCTCCGATTGGCAATGATAAGTTCTCCATTTCAAGGGGTCCAGAAAAAAGACATGAAATATTAGTCTGTCCATTATCTTTTCTCAGTGGGCGTTGGTTCTCAATTTTATCTGGTACAGAAGCAGCAGCATGAGCTTCCTTTTCCTTTCCATCCAAATGTTCAAACTTTTGGCTAATAAGCAAGTTTGATTTTGGTTCTGGGGTCAGGCTTTGTTCTGGAACTTGCTCATCTTTGTCCTCCCCAAGGGATTCTCCAGTCGGCAAGGTTGAGTTCTCCATCACCCGAGGTCCAGAACAAAGACATGAAATATCAAACTGTCCCTGATCTTTTCTCAAGGGGCTTTGGTTCTTCTCAGGTACTAGCGCAGCAGGATTGGCCTCTTCCTTTTCACCAGAAGAATGTTCAGCATTCGGGTTGGCGGGCAAGTTTGGTTTTGATTCCGGGGTCAGGTTTTCTTTCTCATCTAGCTGAGTTTTGGTCTCCTCGAGGATTTCCCCAGTCAGAAGAGGTGAACTCAAAAAATTAGTCTTTCCATGGTCTTTTCCCAATTGACTTTGATTCCCACTTTCCTCTGACACTTGCACAGCAAAACAAGCTTCCCCTTCCTCTGCAGTAAAAAAGGAACTCTCTAGGTTCTCTCTTTCCGAATCCTCTTCTGTGACACAGTGAGGTTGTAGGCGCTGGTTTTCCATTCGATTAGGATTAGATTCTTCCATCTCCAAAAACAGGTTCACCGATTCCGTTCCAAATGCCCAGAAACTTGAGACTTCATTCTCTTCACCACTACCTTTTGATAAGTTCTCGCCCCCTTCTTCGCCTTGATCAAAAATTGAGTAAACGGCATTTTCCGGCAGTGGAGGTGCTGATGGGACCTCCATCTTCCCAATGACTCCCACAATTTCATCGGAGAACAATGATTCTACACCCACGGAATTTGAATCTCGAGATTCAGTTTCTTTGTTCTCAACTGGCAAAGAATTCTCACTCTGCACAAACCCAAATAGAACACGCAAACGAAAATTTGTATAAAGTTCATTGGCAACTCTCTGACCCTATTCAATTCAATTCAATTCGAATAAAGAAATACGAAACAGATTGAACGAACAACAGAATAAAAAACCATTAAAAAAACAATCTTGGTTTAATTGAACAATCCAACAAGCAATCTTTTGGACATTCTTCAGATTCATGTCTAAATTAAACAACCCACATATTTACTTACCTGATCCGATACTTGTTCTGCATTTTCATCATCGTCGTGCGCTATGAATGGCACGAAAGGTGTTTCGAAATCATAGGCCTGCCTCATAGGAATCCAATGCAAGCTGTAGACCCTGCTGGAACCACCAAGCCTGAGCGTGTCCCCTTCGCTCAGCTCCACTCGAACTCCCGGCTCGATCTTCTTGTCCGAAACCCAAGTCCCATGTACTGCAACAAAAACCCCAATTAACCCAACAAGTCCTATAAGTTTCTGGGGTTTTCTTATTTTATGCAAAGAAAACTTAATTGAAATGCCAAATAAAAACCCCAATTTCTTACCTGATGACAAATCGGTGAGAGAGAGCTTTTGAGAAAAAGGGTCGGAGAGGATTTGGAGGTGGAATCTGCTGATGCTGGGGTGAGTCAAGACGATGTTGCAATCCGGGTGTCGGCCGACGATCAAGATTTCTTCATGGGTTTTTCGGTAGACGGCGGAGATGGGTTTGGAGTGTGGCGGCGGCAGGGATTTGTTGACGATGAAGATGTTCTTGAGAATGGCTCCGTTCTTGAGGACTGTGAAGACTGGGATTTTCGGCTCCTCTTCTTCTTCCCTTCCTTCTCCGTTCAGCTTCCTATTCATTTTCTCGTTCGCCATGACCGTGTTCTTTGTTGAAGAATTTGGATTCTGCGTAGGGCAACTGGATTTTAGAGAGAGAGAAAGAGAGAGAGAGAGAGAGAGAGAGAGAGAAAAGGGGGGGGGGGGGGGGGGAGAGAGACGGATGACGAATTGTTGTAATTCCTGGGGGAAATATTTGGGAGGTTGTGGCGGGGTTTTATTTCAAAAAGGCGACCGTTGGGATTTTTTTTCAATTATATAACGGCTATTGCCGCTGAGTTAAGGCCATCCAAGACTAATAATTTTTGGATTTTGAAACTTGATTCAAAATTGTAAACATTTTTAAGAAAAGAAATGTTCAATAAATAAATAAATAAGTTTGTTTTATTCAAAATTTAATTCAAAATTGACGTTACCTTGCTCGAAGACAGTAAACTGAGCTTGAGAAGGCTGGGCATTTGTGCTAAAAGTTGTCGGCTCACCACTTACCTTTGGTTATTGGACTGCTGGAGAGGATTTTTTGGGTTAGAGGGCAACATTGTTATCTTTGCCTTTGCCCTTCACCAATTTTAGGATAAAAGTTGCGGCCCATCACTTACCTTTGGTTATTGGACTGCTGGAGATGATTTTTGGGTTAGAGGGCAACATTGTTGTCTTTGCCCTTACCTTTCACCAACTGGTGTAGATGCTTTAAGGAGAAGGGTGAGCACGGTCTAGTTTAGTACAATTCACCCTTAAAATCGAAAATCGAACCTAATAAAGTAGCTAGTTTGGTTGCGTTTTGGCTGTCTTGTTAGTTCTATTCCGTTTGAGCTTGAATCTTCTTTTGGGATTGTTTCAGTAAACTCCAAAGATAATCACAAAAAGAGAGTGGAGGACGGCAATACAAGTAATCTGCTTTGGATTTTGATGTTGGAGTATGTTGTTACAAGTGCAAGAGGCGCAAGTTCAACAAACGAGAGCGAGCTCGTTGTTTAGTGGATGACAATGTTGCTTCCGTTGTTGCTACAACACAAGAAAACTTCTCACAAAATTTGAAATAGAAGGGGCATGAGTACTTGATACGAGCGGATATTGAGAGGGGGAAATTCGAACTCGGGACTTCGAGTGCACAGAGTGAATGCCCTTAACAAGAAGGTACTAATTCGCAGTTTCAAGTTTAGCATCTTCCCCAGAAAACTGCCCCATTTTCTTTGCAGTTACAATCCTGAAGCTTTTGACTGTTAGCAGACTTCCGACAGAAAGCCAATAGTTTCGTTATTGCTTAAAACTGACCAAAACAAATATTTCACTCGGAAAATATCGAAGACGGGACTCGAGCCGAGCTGCAATTAAACAGCTGTGGTCATTTCTGCCACCGGAGACAACAAAAGAAATTGCTGTTATCCTAGTACAGGATCCCATCCACAAGAAATTAACAGCCAAAACTTATCATACACGGATTGAGATCAGTTATCGTACAAAAATATAGGTCAAAATTTGATGTTACAGAAAAAAGGATTATGATATGGGAATCTTGAGCACATTGCTTTGTTGGTCCTTTACATAATTCATGACTCGCACGGTGAAAATTTATCCCAACTCCCATCTAACTTGTAACTACAGCATCATCTAGACACAAGGAGTTCTGAAATAAAAAGCCATGAAAGACAAACCCCATATTGATTTCGTCGGCAATCCAGCACGAGAGGAGCTCAATCCTGCTTACTTTGAGAAAGCCTTGCACGATGTCTTAGCTCGGCTCTTTTCCACTTAACAATCAGGCGACACAAGGAAAAGAGTGTGTTTACCTGCGAAAGAAATTAGATTCAAGTTAAAACAAAGAATTGAAAATACGGAATCAGACAAGATAGAATAATACATGAATATCAATCGCACATACTAACCAAAATTATGATTGCAATGACGAGAAGAGGCCCAGACCAGAGCGTTGAGAGAAAAACTCCACCCTCATCAAAATAATCCTGACCGGCAAAGCTCTTCCAGTTTGCACGCAGGAAACTATTGAGCCTCTCTGCAAGATATACCCCTGCCACTGCAAAACAATTTCCATATATAAGTATCTAGATAGGCAACAGGAACATATTACATATGTAAGTTGACATGCCGAGGAACATATATAAGTATCTAAAAAGCAAACCCCAAAATACATGAAACTTATTTCTTCATCACCTTCATACTCACAGCAGCACAAAAGAACATCAATACTTAACACTGATGTCATAATTCTATGCACTTAAAATTAAAAAATTTATAACCCCTTGTGATAAGTACTGGTTGGTGACCGAATTGGCAAAGTTTCCAACCAATCTCGAAAACTGGAAATTACTACAATTCTCCATTGACAAGCTTCTACAAAAGTTATGAGGAACATGAAATCTTAGTCGTAAGATTCATGCATAATTTCACTAAAACAACAATCCTCTGATGAAGAATAAAATAATTCTTCCAAAGCCCTAAAGAGAAACAAGGCTAGCAAAATGCTATTGTTTGCAGTGCCAGTTTCAAGAATTAAATCAGATGTTTCAATGGATTTCCTAAATAACCAGAACACGTAACGGAAGAGATTCATACATATTCTGGAGAAATCACACAGCATGTGCAATAAAAAAATCTATTTATATTAGAAGCTTCAATTAAAAGAGCACACAAGTGTCCAGTCGAGGCCAAGGAATTCGTGAACAAACCTTTGGTACTCCTTCCCCAGTTTGATATAAAGCTTGGTCAAGGCTCCTATGGAATCTTGCCTAACAACTAGAAAAAAAAATTAAAGATTGGTCGTGTTTATTCATCAGTTTTATGGTTCCCTCATCAAACAAGATCCTGAAACCATATCCTAAATTTGAAAGTCTCACATTGAACTATCGAAGCACAAGTTCACTAATAGATAGTGAAAACTTGTGTCAGTGGAGTCAATCATAATCATTTGATTTTATCCAATGTTATGGGCTACATCTAGCAGGACATAAATAAAAAATTATTTCGCTGAAAATGCAATCAAATAAAAGAGGAGTTCTGCTACCATATCACAAGTTTCATTAAAACCATACAAAACCGACTAATTTATGTGCTTATGGACTTGTGTAACCGTATAAACCACCCAAATTACTTGTTCAGTAGAACAGCAGATTTCTTTACAGGCAAATTTTCCACCCTTTGAACCAAGACCATAAAATGATGGTTTCTCTACCACCACCATCAATTATTTCTAGAAAAGCAGCCTGAACCAAGACGAGCAGCTTAGATCTTGCAGAGGTCATCTCCAATTACCATTCTCAATCATGATTTTTTGCTTCTGGAATCAACTTATTCCGATCCTAAAAAGTATGCAAAGTGAACTAAGGACAAGCCGTGAATCTAACCAAATGAAAGTATTTTAGCACCACCCATTATATGTTTCATCAATGATCTATTCTAGTCACAAGCGTAAAAATGCGGCTTCACTCACAAGAGGAATAAAGACATGCCGTGAATCTAACCCAAATGAAAGCATTTTAGCCATAACCCATCTGTTTCATCAAAAAACTACTATATATATATATATATATATATATATATATTTCTATTGCTGTAAGTGAAGAACAATCCTCCACGGATTGACTGAAGGCGCAATCACACATTACACCATCTCGCAAACAACACATAAACCTACATATTATACCAAAATTAACACATTATATACAAACTCAAAATTAATACCACACCAGAAGCTACAAACATAATCAATCTAATCGAAACATAAAATCATATGTAAGAAATAATAATAATAAAACCAACTTACATGCCAAAAGGAACAGAAACATTTGGAAGTTGAGATTCCTCCTGGAGGTGATGGCTACTATCAGAAGCACAAGATGCATGCCCATTAAACCCATCAACCAAGGTTCCTGCCAATAACCCATTAAATTAAATTAGATTTTCTTTTCAAATTTGTTTACTTTCTGGGAAACCAAACTCAGAGAGAGAGAGAGAGAGGGAGAGGGAGAGAGAGCGAGAGCGAGAGAGAGAGAGAGATATATATATATATATATATATATATATATATATACATATAATAGAGGTACCGTCCAGTCGATAGCGTGGAAAAAGCCCAAGAAATTGTTTACAGCAGGTGCAAGACCCGAACGTAACTCTGCGGATAACTTCTGGACGAGATCTGCCATTTGATCCATGTGCTCCTCCATTGCCGACCGAACCTGCTCCATTTCTCACTTTCTCACAGTGCTTCTTTCTTCTTGTACCTTCCACCTTCTTCTTTCCTTTCTCGTTTAATTTCAGAGTGTCAGATCCAAAGCTGAGAGTGTCGCCCTCTAGTCTTACTAGTCCAACGTTGCAGAGAATAGAGATGAGAGAGATGAAATAAACTTGACCCGTTCAAATCGACCCAAAAAGTTTAAATGGGCCGGGTAATTTCCCACTTTCTTATTATTTACTAGCAGTAGTGCCGGCGCGTTGCTGCGATGTTGTTTCTTGCTCTTCCAGAACGTTAAATTAGAATATTTTTGAAAATGATAAAAGAATGTAGAATAGAACATATATATACAAATATTTGAAGAACCAAGAAGTTAGAATCAAAGATGTAGAATGATTTGTAGACAAAATGAGAATAAATGGATTAAAATTAATGAATTATTTTGTTTTTATTGAAGGAAATAAAAGCAGAGCAGGCGATCATATAACCTGGCTGCAGACACGAAAGTGTTAAAAAAAACTTTCTCTACACTTAGACCATCTCCAACTCTGACCTAAAACCTAAAAATATTTAGCCCAGAAAATTTAGGTTTTAGCCCAGAAACAGCTTTTCTACTCCAACCCTTTTGGCCTAAAATTTGAGCCCCATATTATCAAAAAATGAATTAAGGCTATTTTTTTTAAATTAACTTTTAAAAAAAAATTATGTAGACTATCCTAAATTAATTTTATGAACATTTTAACCTAAAAATATTTAAATTCTGATAAATTTTGAAAAATCACTAAATCAATACATGAAAATCATGATAAACCACATAAACTTAAAAAAAAAAGACAATTAATAAACCACATAAACTTAATACAATCGAAAACTCATAGACTACATAAACCTAATAAACACCACCAAAGTGCCTTGTTGATAATCTTCCACCGATCATAAACACCACCAACTTCCCTTCGACCGGCGTTGGAGTTTTCATGGAACTTATCAACGATTTTACCCCACAAATCCTTTCTATTTTGATTGGTGCCGACGACACCATCTTCACTAACAGAAATCCATGCCAAACATAAAGCAATATCTTCATCAAAGGTCCAATTACGACCTCTAACATGCTCTTTTGCCATCTTGAAAATTTTGGAAATGAGAAGAAATGGTAGAAAAAAAATTTGGAAGAATTGTAGGAGAAAAGTGAGTTTTGTGTGGATGTTTGAACAAATACATAGGTATTTATAGAGTTTTTGGTTGAATTTTAAGTTAAATAATTTTTTTTAATTATTTTAGCCGTTGGATTTAAATTTGGACCGTTAGATTTTTTTTTTACCGTTAGATTTGATTATATTCGATCTAAGCCGTTGAATTCAATAAATATATAAATATAAAACTAAAAAAAAAAAATTTTGAACCTGGACCGTTGGATTAACCATCGGCCCATTTAAACGTAGCCGTTAGATTACAAAAAGTAGCCGTTGGGCTACTTATTGCACAAACAGCGACTGACAGGCAGGGGAACACCCCCACGTGGGACTGTTGGGTTTCTGAAAATGCCTAGCGCGTGAAGCGCGTAGGCGAGTAGGGAAAGGGAACTGGGCTTCACAGCCCTGGTTTCAGTCACAGTTGATGGGGCCCATTTTGCTTTGCGGCCTAAAACTGGGCTGGTATTTGACCCTCAAATGAGTTTTAGGTTTTAGGTTAATTTTGAGTCATGGGTTGGAGTGGATTTTGGGGAGAAAAAAAGGGGAAATTTTAGGTTATAGGTCAGGGTTGGAGATGGTCTTAGTATCCAAAGAGATACACAATATAGAAGAAGAAAAAATGTTTGGTAAAATTGTTTACCAAAAAATCTGAAAGAAAAGACAAATGTTATATACTTTGAGCACAAAATGTTTCAGCATTACATACGAAAACCTCAAAAGTGGGGTGGGTCTAACACATATTAATAGAGCAGGTATGAAAATTTATGCACCATTTGACAAACCAAATCAAGTAGTGCCCAAAGATTAGAAAAATATGTTAAAAAGTAGGAATTGTATTTGATATGGATTAAAACGATTGAGTAATTGTGAGCGACTTACGACAAAATCAGGATGGTTGAGGGTGGAGCGTAATCAAATTCGATGATTTCAACTAGAACAAATGGAAGACCACCATCGAAAAGGTGTTAAAAAACTGAGAATATATGTCAAAATGATATTTGAGCCAACATTTTTTTGGAGTGTGATGTTCTACGATTAAAAACTGTGTAAATCGTTATGTCTAACTGATATACTGTGGAAGAGTGTGATTGAGACAATATAGTGACATATTGGATATATTGACCTATGACTGATTGGTGATGCAAGGAAAAGTATTGGAGGATTGTAAAGAAAGTGGAATATGTTGAAATAAAAGTAATTGCAAAAGAAGTTAATAGATTGCATCGCTGAATCAAATTCGAAGCATATTAATGTCATTCGATATTTGGTTTCAAAATTTGAGATCATTGTTTACATATTTTGGTGTAAAGGATAGAATTCAATTAAACAGGTTGAATGCAATGGTGTAAAAAGATGGATCATATATAGTTAGTTTGGTGTCTCTGTGTAATACAGAGATATAGTTTGCTGAGTTATTTCAGTCTCCATTATTTGGAGAAATAATCATCATTTCCAACTTTTCTCTTCAGAGGAATCGGTTGCTACCAATTTATATACAGAGGCTTTCTTATTTTGACATGTTGTAGACAATTGGCTAATTGGCTGGTTGTTCAATGAGGGGTTTGAGTTGGACATGCAAAAGTATAAATCTAGATGTTGGATATTCTTACACATGTCCAACTTAACTCATGAGTGGGCAAGTAAGGAATTAGGCATGTATTCAGAGCAAGTAAAAAGAAGATAATTTGTATATATATTGGTAGCAACCAATTTTCCTGAAGAAAAGGGTTAGTAAACATTGAATTTAAACGCAAGACATCAAGAAAAGAGAATTAAGAAAACATACCATTAAATCGTTCCATTGTGGTTGGGGATTTAGATATCATTAGGGAAAGATGTTAACACCTCACTGCATATCTAAAAAGCAATTATAAAACCTTTGTTTATTAGAACATGTTTAATCTCTTTGAAAATGCCTGAATTTTAATTTTTTTTGCTTGAAATTTGAAATGGATAAATGTCAATTTTTTTTTGCAAAATATTAATAAACATGATAGGTAGAGGAAAGAAGACATTGTTGAAAAAAGGGACCTGGTTTTGAAGATTAACATGATGAAGCAATTTTATAATTGGAATCTGTAACAAAAATAGACCACAGCAAGAATCGTCATTGAATAGTATATCACAGTGAAAGACAGAAAACACTCATAATCTTGTCTCCTTGTTTTGACTTTGTGTCAAGTTTTAATCAGAGCAAACTCTAAAAGAAAGAGAGATATGATTATTTTTATTTACGAAAGTACCCAGAGCGGTGCTAATAAGTTTAGTGTAAGTTAAACATGTGTAGGACAATTTAAATTAATGTTGCTGAAAAAATGGGGACATAGCGTGTTGAAAGATGGACCAGACAAAACTTAGTCGATGTAGATAAACAATCATCATTTCCATCTTTCCTCTTCAGAGGAATTGACTGTAACCAATTTATACACAAACATTTTCTTCGTTTTACCTGTTTTGGATACATGTCAAATTACATGGCTAATCAGTGACGGATTTAAGATGAACATCCAAAAGCATGAATGCAGTTGTTGAAACTAAATATATACTGTTTTCACATGGTTTAATTGAATTGAAGAACATGATAATTGTCACATCCCGGCTCGAATCCCCACCACATCCTGGGTTCGACTCCACCATAGCATAATATTGTCCGTTTTGGACCTCAACCACGCCCTCACGGTTTTGTTTCTGAGAACTCACACGAGAACTTCTCAGTGGATCACCCATCCTGAGATTGCTCTTGCGCGAACTCGCTTAACTTCGGAGTTCCGATGGAACCCAAAGCCAGTGACCTCCCACAAGGCCTCGTGCTAGGTAGAGATGAGAATATACATATAAGGCTTACATGATCCACTCCCTTGGGCAATGTGGGATGTTACAATAAGAATAGTGGAATTGTGAAATTTATCTAACTGATAATGAGATATTTCAATAAAAATGCAACAATTGCTCTATTACTAAAGTGTTCTGTGGTTTTATTAAGCTATGTGGAATAAGTGTATTTGTTGTGATAGTGTGTTCACCAATGCTCTTGAATGTCTGGGTTAACTGATTGGCAGGGTGATAGGTAATTGGACATGCATTTTGACCATATAAAAAGAAGATAGTGTGCATACACATTCGCAACAGCCAATTCCTCTAAAGAGAAACATTAGTGCAAATAAGCATAAAACAGTCAAGAAAAAAAGGGCAGAATTTTTTTAGTATTTTGATATACCCTTTGAACGGAACAGGTGATGAGTGATGCGAAAATTAACTTAACACACAAATTAAACCCTCTTGTTGACAATTGTAGTATGGATAAGTAGGGATCGTTCTGGACCGGGGATTAGGAGGGATTGCTAATCTACTCTAAACTGACTTAGAAACACAAAAATAAACTTAAAAACATTTAACAAGACTCACAAGACTCAAAACAAACTTAAAATACTCAAAATAGCTTAAAACAACCAAAAAGACTCAAACTAGACACCATGAATGATTTTGGACGAAAATTGACTTTTACTTAACTCAAAACACTTAAAAACACTAACTAAAACAGATTCTAACTAATTAGACACACTAAAGTAAAGAGGGATTGGGTTTTGGAAAAATAAAGCAAATTAAAGACTAAAAAAGATTTTTGACGAAATTGGGAAATTGGATGGGTGATGGTCTAGCTAGAAGGTCCTTCTCCACACATGACACACTTGCTTTCAAATTGATTTCCAATTGCTTCTCTCAATAAATCATGAAACTCAATACTCCAGGTTAACTGTGACAACACTTTTTTAACCTTCAAGTTCTCCTTAAGTTAATGAATTGGATGGGAAAGCACATACAACAATTCAAAGCATTCTCTAAAAGTCCCCTACGTGAAAAGCACAATAAAGGTACAATAAAAGATCATTAAGCTTCATGAAAACTATAAGTATTGACGAGGCAATTGTAACTATGAAAAGCATGAAACTCTTGCCAAGAATTCACTTAACGCGATCGTTTATAAGCGACCTCCACTACTTACAAATATAAGTTTGTAACTATTAGGTGAAACTCCCTTATATTTTAGCTTCAAATCCTTGCATGAAAACTAAGTGTGCACTCTTAATAAACATACAAGAATAAGTTATCAATCAAACGATTAAGCAAATTGAATTCACAACTTATGAAATAACAATTGAAGGTAATCAATTCATAATGCAAGTATAATCATGGTTTTGAATAGCCCCCTAGCCAAGAAGGGTTTAGTTCCTCATATTCGCAAAACAAAGATACATAAACTTAGACATTGAAAACAAAGAATGAAAACACCTAGAAATGCTCCAACAATCCAACATCTTGAATGGCAAGCACATCCAAGGGTCTCCTTCCTTCTTCTTTGATGCGGCACAAGGGATGGGTGAAGGTTTTTGTGGTGATTTGTGGTGGTGGATGGATATAGGTTGGTTATGGTGAAGGGTGGATCCCCTAGAATGGTCAGAAAAGGGTTTTATTTATAGGGAAAGGAAGGGCTACGAATTTATTAAATTTGGAATCAGAAATCAATGGAAAATAGGCAAGAAAGGTGCAGGAATTAAAGAGAATAGGAAAGGGAAATTCGGCATAAATTGTAGGACAGATTTTAGGAATGTGTTTTGGGTCAGAAAATAGGCAAGAAAGGATATAAGGTGCGGAATAGGTTAAGGGAGAAAGGGAAAGGAGATTTGGGACACAAAATAGGGAAGAAAACAATCCCCTTGCACGGCAAGGCATTGGACAAAAACATGAATGTGTTTAATTGCAGGAACTAGGAAAACAAGAAAGGGAAACAAGGAAGGTAAAGTAGGAAAATAGGAAGGTGGGTGCGGCAAAGATTAGGGATAGGTCTAAGTCTTCTAGAAGCATTTATTTAGTGTCCTAAAATATTTAGGAAGCATCCTTGCAGCTGGAACATAGGGGAATTAGGATTAGGAAAGTTTAGAGCCAAAGATGGAAACCTTCACAAATGGAAACCTCCAAGAATAAAAACTTCCAACTTTAGAAACTTTGGCTTCCAATTCTGAACTCTTTGTTCTTCATTTCTTTCATCTCATTATTCATTCCTAGCCTCCTTTGGTCTTCAATTTCGTCCGTTGACTTGGCTCCAAGCATGTGTTATCCATTCCATGCCCAAAAATGCTCCAAAAGGCTCCAAAAGGCTCCAAAATGCACTTATTTGCCACATTAACCTTTTGGACCTACAAACACACGAAAATAGCTTAAAATACTAAAATAACTACGAACTAACAACATAAATGCCAAGAAACAAGTTAACTAAATTGCATAAATATCCTCCTTTCAATGAGCATGGCAAATAACCTGGCAAGGTGATTAGCATCGCAAATAAGTAGATTGATATAAGGTTTTCGAGTATAAACAATCTTTTAATCCACATGTTTTATAAAGTATGATACACATGGAAAATAACCTGGTAAGGTGATTTTTTTGTTGTAGGGCTGGGGTGTTGACATATATTTATTAAGGTATAAGTTAAAGGTGTTAAATTTATGTAAACATTTAAAGCATGTGTGTAACATGCTATAAACCAAATGTAGACAAAACATGCAAAAGAAAAAAAAAGAAGGAAATAATAGGTAAATATGGTTTGAGATTGGTTTTAGAAAAAAGGAAAGCAACATTGCAACATAACTTTTTAAACCAATATTTCACCTGTTTGATCTCAACCTCAATTGTTTTGGAAAGTGTGAAGGTGATATGTCTTCTTAAGTGTCCATGCGGCATCTGCAAAAGAAAGAAAGCAATGGAAGCAAGTCAATGATAAGTGAAAAATCTTTAGTATAGTTGCAAGAAATAAATAGTCTGCTTATAAATTTTGCAATACATCCTTAAACACTTTGTTTGCACTATAGTTGTTTACATTATTGTCTCCATCTGGAATCAAAATCTTAAGATATTCTTTTGATGTAACTCTAGATAATGCTATATATAATTGATCAAGGGTGAAAACAGGTTCAGGAAGATATAAACCAACTTGTTTCAAAGATTGTCCTTGACTTTTGTTGATGGTCTTTGCATAACATGGTCTAACAGGGAATTGTGTCTTTTAAAAATAAAAGGCCACTTATTTTCTGTTGCTGTTAGAGTGATTCTCGGAATGAATACTTTGTGACCAATATTGGTTCTAGCAAGTATTTTAGCTTCAATAATTTTGTTGAATAATTGAGTAACCACTAATCTAGTTCCATTGCACAAACTTAAATACTGATTTAAATTTCGTAACATCATAATTGGCATTCCTATTTTCAAAATTAGGTTATGTGTAGGTAAACCATTGAAATCGAGCTTATTCAAAAATTCAACAGGATACAATGTTTCTAAATTTTCATTATTTCCATTTGAAGAACACAAAGAATCATAGCTTAGAAACACATGTTCTTCTCTAGGTAACAAATCGATTATATAATTGATTAAGTTGCAATTTTAAATTTGCGTGTTTTTTGACAATTCTTCGGAATCATAGTTTAATTCTTCTCTTAGATACTTATTTTAACATTTTTCTTGCATCAAGCATTGGTAAATGATACTTGGCTAAAGAACTTGATGCATTGTTAAAAAGTAATTCTAATTCAAACAACACATAATTTGTTAATTCATTTTGCGGTATGATCATATCAGAAATTGCAAAATTTTTTCGCAAGCTATACAAAATGTCATACATGTTTTGCCAATGAGCATAAAAAAGAATTTCAAGATTTACCAAATCACGATATAAAATTATCGTAACAAATAATTGCCTCAATTGAAGAGACGATGCTACATTTACAGCACTTGACAAAGCCTCAATC